>CAWUFW010004229.1:255000-1596479 GCA_963921515.1 Calotriton arnoldi | reverse complement strand
AACAGCAATGGACCGATCGGTGCCTCCGGCCGGCCCATTGCATTCAATGTGTGCGGAGTGCAGCGTTGTACCCCTGTGCGCGTTGAACAGCAATGGACCCGATCGGTGCCTCCGGCCGGCCCATTGCATTCAATGTGTGCGGAGTGCAGCGTTGTACCCTGTGCGCGTTGAACAGCAATGGACCGATCGGTGCCTCCGGCCGGCCCATTGCATTCAATGTGTGCGGGTGCAGCGTTGTACCCCTGTGCGCGTTGAACAGCAATGGACCGATCGGTGCCTCCGGCCGGCCCATTGCATTCAATGTGTGCGGAGTGCGCGTTGTACCCCTGTGCGCGTTGAACAGCAATGGACCGATCGGTGCGCACCCATTGACAATGGGCTTGCCTGGCAACGGACGCGTTTTTGAATATTCGAGCGAGTCGGTTGCTGGAAATTCAGTTGGTCACCCACAACAATGTTGCAAAATAATGTATGTCATGAAGTTGAAGATTTGAAGGATGCTGTGGGCGTGTTTTGGTGCTGCTATTCCATGGATTGGCCAGATTCAGAAGATGCAAACGACTTGGACCTATCACTTTGGACACAAGGGACAGTATCTGCCTCTCCAGCACATATATATTGCTGCATGTTCCCCTGAGAGCCCACTTGCCTGCACTACATGCTCCAGGACGACATCTGCCACTGCACTGCTGCTGTCTCTGCCCCTCTGGACCCTGCAATGGCACGTACTGTGGAGAGAGCCCCAGCCTTCAGCCTTGAAGAGAACCAGGCCCTGCTGGACAGCCTACTTCCACAGTACAGCAAGCTGTATGGGACACCAGGGGAGCAGGTGAGTGTTCTGTGCACTGCCTTTCTGAATGTGCATTTTGTCTGACTAGCAAGGCTGAGAGTCAGCACACCACTGGCTAGCAGGCTCACTGAGTAGTTGTCACCCCCATAGTGTGTAGTGACTTGCACTGGACAGGTATGGTGCAGTGACAGTGCTTCTGAACAGGGTTTTACTCCCATGCTATGATACCATGTAGTGACTTCTGGAAAACTGTCCATGGGCAGCCGTGCACTGCCTGGGTACACCATGTGCCCCTGTGATTGCGACATGTATATGCAACTGTGTCATGCACGGATATGTTGCATGTGTAGTAATGTCCTTATCACTTTGTCATCCTGACAGGCTTCTGCCCATCGGAAGCATGAGATCTGGAAGGACATCGTCCGGGCTGTCCGGTCCGTGAGGGTCTACCAGCGCCGGATCCGCAACTGCCAAAGAGGTGGCAGGACCTTCGGGGCTGGACCCGGAGGATTGCACGGGTCCAGCTGAAGCTGTCGCCTCCTCGCAGGAGGGGCGGAACACGGACCCTGACCCCCACATGCTCAGGATCCTGGCGGTGGTCTTTCCAGACCTGGATGGGCAGCTGAAGGCCAGAGAGCAGCAAGGAGGGGTGAGTCAAAGACTGCACTGTGTACTCTGTCTAACATGTTATGTGCCCTCCTCGGGCCAGGTTGAACTGCCACAGTACAGCAGTCATGTTGTCCAGGAGCCATGTCCCTCTATTGTGCACTGCCCACTCCTCATCTGATACCCAGGTGTGGCCCTTACATGCAGGGAATTCTGTCACTTAGGACTGTGTCCTTGCAGTTTGCTTGACTCAAGGTGGGAGACAGCATCTGTTTCCCTGACTCTGTGAGTGGGCATCATGGGTGGGTCCATTGCTTACACAATGCCTGTATTCTGACATGTAGGAGTAGTGTCACAGGTCTCCCATATGTCCAATAGGTATGACCTGGACAGATGAGGGTTAAGAGGATGTGTTGTGGGGGATGTACATGTGCACTTGTGCAGCTCCAGGACTTGCATTCCCCATGACCTACTATTGTGACACAGTGCAGAGTGTTGTTGTCTGGCTGCAAAGTCATACATCACTGAGACAGTGATGTATGACTTTGCAATCATGCCTCGCCATGGCATGTGTCTACTGATTGGTGATCCTGCAGGGAGTGACATGTGCTACATGCACACCATAGTGGCGCTGGCTATCAGGACATGGGTGCATCATGGTGTCTGTCGCTGGTATGCATCACATGCATTTCCTATTTGACTCTGGGCATCCCTTACATCCGTAAACCTGTACTGACTCAGTGGCAAGAGCTGTGATGTGTCCACACCGTGTCCTCTGCACTGTCCAACTACTGTGTACTTGGTGCATGTGTCAACACTGGGGTGTTGCAATCCAACAGACACCAGACAGATGGGTGCAAGGCCATGTGGGATGTGAGTGCCATGCTTGGCATCAGACTGACAATTGACTTCTCCTGTTCAATTAGTGCACTTTTAGCAATGTACAACTAATGATGCCAGGGCTTGCTCTGGGATGTGCTGTGCTCACAGTGGTGTGTGCGTTATGTGCAGGTGACTGATGTCTGTCTGTTTCCCCATTGTTTGCAGATACATCCACGGCCACGAGGAGGGGACAGCTCCACGGACCAGGAGGAGCCGGAGAGCCAGACTGGGTCAGCAGCCGAGGGTGGTCGGAGGGACCCAGTGGCACGGAGGGCGAGGGAGCCACACCGAGGAGTCCTCAGCAGCATCCACCTCAGCTGAGGACCAGAGCAACTCGGAGGATGACTCCCTTGTGGAGGCGGGTGTCAGCAGCCACCACACCCCAGCTAGTGTTGCTGTCCCGCCACCACCAGCACCACCACCGCCCTCCCATCGGCTCCCATTCCCCAGGTCCGTGGAGGCTCCCATGTCCGGGAGCGTGTCTCCTTTGGGCCAGGCACCGCACCCCCTGCCCCTGTGTCCCCTGCTGCCCTGAGTGAGAGTCTGTGTGCCTCCTTCGCCAGCTCCATGTAGGGCAGACAGCCATGCTGAGTGTCCTCCATGCGCACACCGCGCTGTTGACTCAGCTGGTGTCGTTCATGGAGGGCATCTCATCGGGCATGTCTGACCTACAGAGGGCAATAGGTCCATGGACTCCTCCCTGGCCGGCAGCAGTGTCCCTCCTCAAACGGTCCCTCACCCCTCCTGCCTCTGCTCCATCCACACTCCCCAGCACCTTACCCATCCCAGGCACACACACACTGGCACACACCAGCACACACACATCCAGCACACTGACACACACGCCAATGACAAAACGCACACGCAAGCACATTCAGGGGACTGAAGCCAGACTCACAGGGGATGGGGCCCTGGAACACACACACGCATCCACATGCACTGCGCAGTCCTCAGTTCCCTCTCCCTCCAAAGCACCCTCCCTTGCCTCACCTGCAACCCCAAAGTCACAGCAGCTCTTCCTCTGTGACCTCGGCCTCTTCCCCACCGATGAAGCTGCTCCAGCATCCCGGGGAAGAGGAAGCCCACCCACACGGAGCAGAGTGCCCCTCGCCCCGGACACCCTCCCCCAGGCGCAGACGGACTGAGGCCCCCACCCGCAAGTCCCCCGGAGTGCTAAGAGCAAGACCCGCCACCGCCCTGCAGCTCAGGCACAAGGTCTCCGTCCTCCATCCCTCAGGCCCCCACTGCACAGGTGCCCCCACCACACCCTGCCCCAGGTTCCCCCACCCACAGATATACCATCCCCAAGATGCTCCGGCCTTCTCCCCCTGCCACTTGCTCTCCCAGCACCACACCCCCGCTGCGCTTGTCTGTGCCACTGATGTGGTGAGGGTGTCCTCCCCCTCTGTCCAACCCACCTTGCCTGTTCCCCATTCTCCTCCCCTGGAGGTAGGCACTGCAGTGGAGTCCACTACCGCCCTGTCTGACTTGGGCACTGCAGTGGCGGACCTGTCCACCCCATCTGCAGGGTCCACTGCAGTTGTGCCGGCACCCACGACATCTGTGTCATGCCCCCAGTTGTGCCGGCACACACCATGTCAGACACCTCCACTGCAGTTGTCAGTGGCTCTCCAGCACCCACCACCCCTTCCCTGACTCCCCCTGGTGAGCCCTGATCCTGTCCCTGCGGTGCCTGGCCTGCCCCCGGTTGCCCCTCTAGTGGATTGTCCCTGGTATTGTGCAGGCATGCGTAGGGTGACATCTGCCAGTGTCACCCTGTTTGAACTTTGACAATGGACTGGCCATTGGCCTTTGCTCTTTTTCAGGACTTCGTTTGGCCTCAACACATATGCTGAATAAAGCAACTTTCTTTTCTCTAGTGCTCATGCTTCAGATGTACATGTTGTTGGTGCAGCTAACCATGCCCTTGCTGCAGTGATGGTGATATCTGGTCTCATGATTATGAAGTGTTACTGTGCAGGAACCCATGTGGTCCAGGGGAATGTGTCCTATCATGTGGTGTATCCATGTCATCAATAGCAGCATCTGAGGGTGTCATGTGTTCAGTATTTGGCAATGGGTTTCCTACTTACATTGGCAATTTCACATCTGTGGCTTCCACCCCTGCACATCTGTTGTGCCTGCCATCGTTGCATTTGTCTACTTCCCTGACCGTGTTGCCATCTCCAGTGGACATGCAGGTTTGGGCATCAATGGGGAGGGACTCATCCGTGTAGTCAGTGCAACATTGCTATACAAGTGTGTTGGATCTGTGCTGATGATTCCGTTGGCACATCCATGACCAGGCTGATGTGATGGGAGCCCTCATTTGGTGCTAATTGTTGATTGTGTGACCAAGTGCTCAGCTGACATGATGGGGCCCTACTGAGGCAACATATGGCACAGCTTTCCTCACACAGGAGTGGAGTCCCCTCATGGCAGTGTGTACACGTGTGACATTGCCTGCGCCCAAGGTGTGTGTTGTATGTGCATGTCTGTGTGTTCACTTCCATTCATCTGCGCATGCTGTGATCCCTAGTGTTGTACCTGTTTGTGATGCTTGCTGACTTGAGCTATGTTCCCCCAAAGTCTTCTCCCTGTGTTCTCTGTGATGTGGGTGCATGGCACATTACTGGTCATCAGGGTGTCACCCATAGGTGTGTTTGCTGTCAGGGCAGAGTTTGTGTGCTGACGCAGATGGGTCACAGTCAGGTTTCCCTTTGGCACTTGTTGTTTGCCCCTGTCATGTGATTTCCAGTTTGTGTTATCTTTCAGTGATTGTGACACGTTGTGTGTGTGACTGCTGGCACTCCTTAGGGTCCGGGCTGCAATGTTGGTTGTTGTCTATGTGTGTTCTTTGTGGGTGACCTTGGCTTCTTCATTGGTGTGTGACTGTGGCTGGGATCCCATTGGTCGGTGTGGTATTGCCGTCATGTCCATGTACAGCGTAGTGTGCAGTGTGTCAGACATTCAGGAGTCTTGTTGAGTGTCCATGTGTGATGTGTTTCTACACCTTGGTTCCCACCCACCACCCTGGAATAGTAATGGGTGCATGTGCAATGTCACCAGTGCATGTGTACTTCACTGCTGCACATTGTTGGAGGTCGAGGGTGTGGTCTTGAGTGTGTGCAGATGAGAGTTGTTGCCCGGCTAGTCCCCTGCCTCCATGTTGGCCTTGGCTTACTGGCCATGCTGATTGATTTGTGCTTGTGTAGGTGTGATGGTAGTTAGTTGCTCAGGACACCTGACTGTGGTTCACAGTGTGAGCGACATTTAGCTTTGTCATCACAGTGGTATTTTTCTTCAGCCCAGGGTCACCACATTGTGGGGGCCCTGGGAGTGGTGCTGTGGTGTGTCTGTGACTTGCTGTGTCAGTTGTTGTTCCTACGTGCCTGTGTGACATGTGTGTTTTGTGCTCCCTCTCACCTGTCAATGCCTGCTTGCCCACATAGGGGATTTGGATCCATGAGTTACCTTAGTGTGGCAGTGTATGCACATCTGTATGATTGGTATTCAGCTCTCCTCATGTGTTGTGTTGTTGCCTGGGGACACTGGCACCCCCACCCCTCACCTGCTGTGTATGATGACAGTGTTGGTCTGCCTGTTTGTGTTTGTGCATCTGCACCACTGCATTGGCATATCTTGGGTGTGCCATTGGCTGTATGTTGTTTGGTGTGTTTCCCCTGCTGTCCCTGGGACTCCTAGGTCATCGGTCAGCACAGTGATCATGGTTTGTGTGTCCCATTGCTGCCATGGTATGGTATCTGTTCACCTCACATCTGCTGTCTCCACAGGGTATCTGCATTTGTGTGCCCATTGGTGCAAATATGTGGTTCTGCATTCTGATGGTCACTTCTGTCATTGTGTCATTGATGACTGTTGACGGTCTCAGCCACCATGGGTGTTGTTTGTCTGCACATGGCCAAAGGAATGTTTCATTTGCACTGCAGTATTTGGCTCCCCCAATTTATGTTGCAATGGGACACATACACTACTTTGCCACAGATGAGTTTTTGGTTCTGTGACCAGGAATGATCCATGCAGTTTGGCAGTTGCAGCTCTTTCTTTGTCAACAATTACCTTTTGGTCACTGTGATGATGAGGGTGTAGACCCCATTGCCACAATGGTCAAAATGTGCTTCAGCTATGGACCCCACACTTGCCTTTTGGTCACTGTGATGATGGGGGTTTAGACCCCATTGCCACAATGGTCAAACTGTGCTTCAGCTATGGACCCCACACTTGCCTTTTGGTCACTGTGATGATGGGGGTTTAGACCCCATTGCCACAATGGTCAAAATGTGCTTCAACTATGGACCCCACACTTGCCTTTTGGTCACTGTGATGATGGGGTTTAGGCCCCATTGCCACAATGGTCAAAATGTGCTTCAGCTATGGACCCCACACTTGCCTTTTGGTCACTGTGATGATGGGGGTTTAGGCCCCATTGCCACAATGGTCATGGGCTGCTTGCATTGTGGGTGCCACACACATATATGTGTGGCACATGTGCTAAGGGGTCACATTGTATGTTCAATGTCATGTTCGGTGTTGTAGGCATTTGACACAGCCTGCTCACACGCTTGTCATGGTGGTGGGGGGATGTCTTAATCTTGCATTCCCTAGGTTGTGGTGTGCTTGTTGTGTCATGCATTGTCCATCCTATGAGTGGGGGTGGTAGTAGTGGTAGGCATCCAGCCCCCTGGCTAAGGGTGGTAGTAGTGGTGGGCATCCTGCCCCCTGGGTGAGGGTGGTAGTAGTGGTAGGCATCCTGCCCCCTGGGTGAGGGTGGTAGTAGTGGTAGGCATCCAGCCCCCCTGGCTAAGGGTGGTGGTAGGCATCCAGCCCCCTGGCTAAGGGTGGTAGTAGTGGTGGGCATCCTGCCCCCTGGGTGAGGGTGGTAGTAGTGGTAGGCATCCTGCCCCCTGGCTAAGGGTGGTAGTAGAGGTGGGCATCCAGCCCCCTGGCTAAGGGTGGTGGTAGGCATCCAGCCCCCTGGCTAAGGGTGGTAGTAGTGGTGGGCATCCTGCCCCCTGGGTGAGGGTGGTAGTAGTGGTAGGCATCCTGCCCCCTGGTTGAGGGTGGTAGTAGTGGTAGGCATCCTGCCCCCCTGGTTGAGGGTGGTAGTAGTGGTAGGCATCCTGCCCCCCTGGTTGAGGGTGGTTGTGGTGGTTGGCATCCAGCCCCCCTGGGTTGGGGTGGTGGCGCGCATTCAGGCCCCTGTGTGCATATGTGGCATTGGTGATGGGCATCCCGCCCCTATGGTGCTGCTGTTGCTGGTGTAAGTATATTCAGATTCCCATTGTATGTGTGTGATGTGTCGTGTACGTGTTGTATGTGTTTTGTGGTTGGTGTCTGACTTACCTTCTGCGCCGTACGCGTCCGTGCCTGTTCCGGTAGTAGATGTAGAATATTGGTATGATCGGGACGAAGGGATTCATGGTTGGTTCGTGTCGTTCGTCCTTCTCGTTGCTTCGCGTCGTCCTCGCCGCTTCGCGTCGTCCTCGTCGGTGCTGTGTTCGTCTCGTAGCCGTGGATCGTGTTGTGGCGCGATTCGGAGCTTATGTGCGCCTCTCCCGGATGCTTTGACGTGCCGTGCGTAGCGACGGGTTCGGCGCGTACGGAAAGCGCATCGTACTTGTTCGGCCGGACGGGGCTGCATTTTCCCTTCCGTGCGACTCGATTCGGCGTTTCCGGATTCGCCTCGGTCGGAGAACAGGACCTGGTTTGGGTGAGTACGGCTCGGCCGGGATTTTTGCTGTTGTGCGCATCGTACTTGCTCGTTCGGTGTACTGTACGGATCGGTCGGGAAACTGGCTTTCGCATGGCTTTTTTCCCGACCGAATAGTATTGGGTGCGCCTCCGACCGAGATCGGAATCGGCCCCAAAGTGATTTGCCCAGAAAAGGAGGGTGAGATACATTGCAACACACACTTCTATGACTGTGGTAAATGATGCACACAAAAGAAAGACTAATGCTGTCAATTACAAAATAATCGATGTGTACAAGTAACAAGACTGCGCATGGAAAGGCAACGTGGCGCGTTTTACCATGGATTGTCGCGCATGTAAATAAATTAATAATATTATTCTGATTTCAAACACTGGCAGCCCGCTTCAGCGCCGAGGCCTACGCGTGGAAAGGCCACGTGGTGCAGTCCCCTCAACATCAACCAAGGGGAACAGAATTGCAGTATTCCATTTAAAATTATTACAAATAGGAGTATTCCATTAATTTAAAATAACACGACAGAAAAAGACTCACCTCGAAGACTACAAGTAACAAGCCTGCACATGAAAAGGCCACATGGCGCGCCCCTTCCAGATCACCCGCACTAACGGCCGATGGAAGAAATTAATCTATTTCTGGAAGGGGGAGGCAGATTCGCCAAACCACAAACGTAGCCTAATATTTTCCCACATTCGCCTTTCACATGCAAACTGTGTCGAGAAACCGCAATATTCGATGTGTACAAGTAACAAGACTGCGCATGGAAAGGCAACATGGCGCGTTTTACTATGGATTGTCGCGCATGTAAAAAAAATTAATAACATTATTCACATTTTAAACACTGGCAGCCCGCTTCAGCGCCTGTAAATAAATTAATAATATTATTCGCATTTCAAACACTGGCAGCCCGCTTCAGCGCCGATGGCCTACACGTGGAAAGGCCACGTGGTGCAGTCCCTTCAACATGAAACAAGGGGAACAGAATTGCAGAATTCCATTTAAAATTATTATAAATAAGAGAATTTCCTCAATTTGAAGACTCCAAGTAAAAAGCCTGCGCATGAGAAACCGCAATATTCGATGTGTACAAATAACAAGACTGCGCATGGAAAGGCAACGTGGCGCGTTTTACCATGGATTGTCGCGCATGTAAAAAAATTAATAACATTATTCACATTTTAAACACTGGCAGCCCGCTTCAGCGCCTGTAAATAAATTAATAATATTATTCTCATTTCAAACACTGTCAGCCCGCTTCAGCACCGAGGCCTACGCGTGGAAAGGCCACGTGGCGCAGTCCCTTCGACATCAACCATGGGGAACAGATTAGCAGTATTCCATATAAAATTATTTAAAATATAACTATTCGATTACTTAAAAATAACACATGACAATAAAAGACTCACCTTGTAAAAACAGGAAACAGGAGTGAGCGGAGTGATCACAGTGACCGATAGATAACAACACTATTCACAGCACTATTCACAGGGGTGTGACTGCTGAATAAGAGAAATTCTAGAAGGAACCTAGTTTATTTATACCTTGGTAGGACGGTCACTGGTTGAGCATGACGTCAGTAGGTTGGAGACCTGTGATTGGTACAGCATAATGTCAGGAAGATGGACGCGCACTTACATCACCACACGCATGCGCGTAGCGACTGTAAATCGTACGGGGTACACAGCCAGACAGGGTGCGTATAATACGCCTGCGCACCCAAAACCCAACAAAAAACGCATGTGCAACGCATGCGCAAAGGGAAAAAACACGTAGGGGATACACAACCAGATGGGGTTCAGATATCGATAGAACAACGGCGCCTAAGACACGCCCCCCACACAGACTGATTATTAAAACACACGTTTTATTTCCCCACCAGCTTGAGATGTGTTCTCTTATATTATATTGGTCGCAGTTGCGTCATCATCTCAGCCGTATGACATGCTGTTTTTTATTTGCTTCTTAGTTCTCTCAATTCTAAGAACTGGTTCAGTGCAGAGGTGGAAGAGTAGTTCCTGTTCCGGTTCACAAGCCTCATAACAAAGTAGGTTTTCCATTTGCCCTCTTTAAGTGTTATAATTTCAGATGACCTCACACACCTGCTACAGAGAGCCTGGATACCCTATTGGGTGATTAGCGCTATAGTAAAACACTAATAACATTTCAGATGACTGATTTTGAGAATATTGCCTCTTTGTCCGTAACCAATAAAACACCATTTCTTTACAAATTTTTATTTGCTGATTTTATCTATGGGATTTGTTTTCTCCAATTCCTTTAAAAACGTATTTTGCTTAGTTATGGTCTGTTGAGATATTGAGGATCACCACAATATTGCAGTACCAGCCACTCTGACAAAATGTCATGTTGAACACATCTTTCTGATAATCATAATCAAGCCTAGCCTGAAACAAGCATTGTCAAGTCCAAAAAGTCACACCTTTGGCTTGGCCAGTGCTTTTTGCTGATGTTGTTCAGTATTAGCAAAATGAAAAGAAAATGGTTATTGCCGATGCTGAATAATATTGACAAAAAAGCACAGTGATGAGCAAACATGGATGGGTCATCATGCATGATATATTTGCATCATGATGCTTTAACAGCCATTTATTTCTTTTTAATTTACTGTTCCAAAATAGTGGCTAACCATCTAGGGTAAAAACTTTACAAAGTGTGTGGAATCAGCTTATTTACAAAGGAGCAGCCCGGCAGCAAATTGCAGCTCCTGGGGCCTCCAAAAAGGAAAACAATAATAGAAAAAGAATGCAATAGGGAGGGTGGAGGAGCAATTGTGGCATAGGGGGGGGGGGTAAAAAAGCAACAAAAAAGTCTAGCGAGACAAGATGGGTGTGGTAAGCAATGGAATGACCTTAGGGGAGCAACGTGGTGAGCACAGTGAGGCAGGATGTAAAGGTGAAAGCGCACATGGGGTATAATGCAAAAAGAAAAAAAGTCTCTCCCATGAAGTCCTGAAAGAAAGAAAAAAGTAGTTCCCTCAGGTGGAGCCTTAGAGTGATAAAAGTCACCCAGTCAAAAGAATGGCAAAGAAGCTATGCTCCAGGCGAGAAACAAACATAAAGAGGAAGGAAAGCCATCGAATTAGAATAAATCAAATGAGATTGACAAGTAAGTCAAACAATGGTAAAAAAAAAAATAGATGACCAATAGCTCGCTCTAAATATTGGCATTGTACACAACATATTTGTGATAACAGACAGCTAGTAGCTGTAGGTAGGTAAGACCTAAAAACCCAAATACTCTGCTATTCCACTCAAAGGAAGCAGGGAATCACTACTATGCAGTTACCAAGAATTGACTGCTAACCCACTGTTACTCAGTGCTAAGGGAAGTTGTGTGCTGAGGCAGGGAAACTGCTTCCTCACAGCAGCTTTAATGCACCATTGGTACATGGCTGTAGCTGTGCAAAAAATGATTGGCTTCTGCCGGAAGGCCCACAGTTTTTCAGCAGGATATTCGGCGGCAGGAATTCATCTCCTTGGTGGCGAAGCCAGACATATCATGAACCTCTGCGGAGCTTAAACTTTGCCTTGGGCAAAGACGAGCAGATTTAGTGAACATTAACATAGGACAAAGTTTAAATTTTTCACCCGGCTTGACAGGCGAAGGTTCATTTTTGGCCACTACCAACGTTATTGAACCAAGAAATATGAGAACCTATAACCTTGAGGTTAAATACAGAAGCCTGCAGTGGACAGATTAGTGAAGAGTGCTTTCTCACCAGCTATGGTTGTTTGTCAGTAGTCATCCTTTGTGCATAATCATTCTTAAAGGGTGCAATATTTCTTTGATTATTCAACTTATTTGAGAGACGTCTGTATTTGGCTTTCAGAAACAACATTGTAATTGAGAGCTTTACAGTTTGTAATTGGAGACAAATCACTAATTTTTGGTTTTGTTTGCAATACCTATTGTTGGGTGTCTTTTGTCGAAATGTACATATCCACAGCATCTACCAATCAATCAGGGAATTTCAAGCATGCTACTCACCCGTGAGGGTCTCAAGGCGCTGAGGGGGGTCCGCAGATCTGTTTAGCCGAAGAGCCAGGTCTTGAGGGTCTTCCTGAAGGTGTTCAGGGACGGGGGCGTCTGATGTCTGCCGGTAGCTCGTTCCAGGTCTTGGCTGCAATGTGAGAGAAGGATCTTCCGCCTGCTCTGGCTCTGTGGATGCGCGGGGTTTCAGCCAGTGCGAGGTTGGAAGATCGGAGGTTTCTTTTGGGTACGTGGAAGTTGATTCTGTCGTTGAGGTATTTGGGTCCGTTGTTGTGTAGGCATTTGTAGGCGTGAGTGAGGATTTTGAAAGTGACTCTTTTCTCCACGGGGAGCCAGTGGAGACTTCGTAGGTGTTGGCTGATGTGTTCGTGTCGGGGGATGCCGAGGACGAGTCTGGCGGTGGTGTTCTGTATTGTCTGGAGTTTGCGGAGTAGGGACTTGTTGATGCCGGCGCAGAGTGTGTTTCCATAGTCCAGTCTGCTGGTGATGAGTGCGTGGGTGACTGTCTTCCTTGACTCAGGGGGGATCCACTTGAAGGTCTTGCGGAGGATGCGGAGGGTGTTGAAGCAGCTAGAGGTGACGGCGTTGACCTGTCGGTTCATGGTGAGTGATGAGTCGAGTACGATGCCGAGGTTTTTGGCGTGGTCTGAGGGGGTAGGTGGGTTTCCGAGGGCGGTCGGCCACCAGGTGCTGTCCCATGCAGAAGGGGTGGTACCGAGGACGAGGACTTCTGTCTTCTCGGCGTTGAGCTTCAGGCAGCTGTTGGTCATCCAGACTGCGACGTCTTGCATTCCTTTCTGGAAGTTGAGTTTGGCAGTGGTGGGGTCTTTGGTGAGGAAGAGGATGAGCTGGGTGTCATCGGCGTAGGATACGATGTTGAGGCCGTGTTGTCAGACGATGGCTGCGAGGGGGGCCATGTAGATGTTGAAGAGGGTGGGGCTCAGTGATGAACCCTGTGGGACTCCGCAGGTGATTTTCGTGGGGTCGGAGAGGAAAGGTGGGAGTCTGATCCTTTGGCTTCTTCCGGTGAGGAATGATCGGATCCAGTCCAGGGCTGTTCCTTGTATGCCTGCGTCGTGTAGTCTGGCGACTAGTGTGCAGTGGGAGACGGTGTTGAAGGCCGCTGATAGGTCGAGTAGGATGAGGGCTGCGGAGTGGCCTTGGTCCAGGAGGGTCCGGATGTCGTCTGTGGCGGCGAGTAGGGCGGTCTCTGTGCTGTGGTTGCTTCGGAATCCGGATTGAGACGGGTCGAAGATGGCGTTCTCTTCAATGAATCGTGTCAGTTTCCTGTTGACTGTTTTCTCTGCAACTTTGGCTGCGAAGGGGAGGAGCGAGATGGGCCGATAGTTCTTGAGGTCGGTGGGGTCAGCTGTGGGCTTCTTGAGCAGGGGTCTGACTTCTGCGCGCTTCCAGTCATCTGGGAAGGTGCCTGTTTTGAAGGTGGTGTTGATGGTGCGTTGTAGTTTGGGTGCGATGGAGGCCGCGGCTCTCTGGTAGATGTGAGGGGGGCAGGGGTCAGTGGGGGCCCCCGAGTGGATGCTTTTCATGGTCGAGGCGGTGTCTTCGGTCGTGATCGATGTCCAGTTGGAGATGGTGGGCTAGCTGGTGTTCCTTCTACACTGAAATCACTCTATGAAGGAATTGGGGTTACTATGCCCTAAAGATCTTTCTTTCCTAATATTATTAATAAGTTTCAGTGCATTAAAGCTTCTTTTTTAGGTCGAGCTCAGTGCAGCGCGCTGCGCTGCCCTGCAAAGCATGCTGTATCTGGTATATGTAGTGCAAGAACCCCCCCCATCTTTTCTATTGGCTTCTGTTAGTACCCGTCTTAAATGCCTGCTTTTGTTTGGTGGATAATCTAAATTAGTCCCGTCTTTTGTCGTTTTGGACTCTGCCAGGCGACTGCCCCTGTTACATGTGGTATTCCTTTTTTTAATATGTTTCTTCCCGTGCACTCTTTTTTTATTCATTTCACTCTGCTCGTCTCTCAGCAAAGGCGCCTGCTTTACAGTCATCGCGTCATGTTTTGGATAGCACTTAATGCATTTATATTATTCCCTCCTTATCTTTCCCTTCCGTTGCTACCTCTTTGTTTTTGGCTTTCGCCCTCCCTCCTCGCATTAGGAGTGAACACAAATGCAGCTGTGGGTTTCTCAGTATATGGCGGAGAGCCAACGCCAAGACCTCGGATTACGAATCCCCTCCCACCACCAGCACCCACCCTTTGCCTGCCTCCGTTTACTTGGGCGGAGGCATGTACAGGTCCGTTAACCCTTTCCCCCTCTGCCGGATACTTTCGACAGTGTGCAGTTATATGCAGCGTGCTGCCGCTTTAAATTTTCCCTGCATCTTGCTCGCTGACTTTCTGTTGTTTCCAGACCCCCAGACATTCGATAGACTAACAAAAACTAACAATATGGCAAATCCATGTATTTATTTTCGTTACCAACAAGTATAAGGAAAAAAGACGAAAACTCGGATTTGCACACTGACTCTGTGAAGCCACAGAGACGTAGGTGAAATGCGGGGTGTCAAGCCTACTTCCACCCTTTCCCACCCAGACTCTCGGTCACTGTGATTCTGTAGCACACTTTTCTGAAGGGGGCCACAAAACTGACCTTGATGTATACATTCCAGAGGCTTCTCAGGAAGGAGAAATAAAAACTTTATTCCATGATACTCAGAATTTAATTTACTAATGGTTAACAATTCCGCTTTACATTGGTGCACTTGGATAAGTTCTCCATTCTGTCCTTCTTGCTCTCATCTTCCAGGTATCTGTTCACAGCTTTGTGTGGTGGGTAGGGTTTGGGAAGATCCGGAAGCCAGTCGAGTTACATAGCGTTTTATGGTTGAAGTGCCAATGAATAGTATGATGTATTGCTGAATGCTGTGATTTTAGTAAAATGGTGTGATGTGGCTGGAGTGTTGTATTCTTTGAGATGATATGCTGTGGCTTTGTGTGGCACGACGTGGTGTGTATGTTGTTGTTGTATTCTTTGAGATGATATGCTGTGGCTTTGTGTGGCATGACGTGGTGTGCATGTTGTTGTTTTACTATCTGGTGTTATTTGATGTGGTATAATGTTCTGTGGTGCAGTATGGTATGATGTGAAGTTTGGTATGATGAAGTGTGATTTGGGGAAGTTTTGTATGGTGCGTTATCATGTTATGTTGTATGGTATAAGGTGGTATATGCCGTAGAATAGTGTGATGTAGTGTGTTTTGTTAAGCAGGATGATGTGATTTTGGATAGTGGTATGTCGTTCTATGATGAGAGACAGTGTGGTTTTGTGTGGTGTATCTTAGATGCTTTGATGTCTTATGGTCAGGTATAGAATGAGGTGATATTAAGTGTTGCAGTGTTATGTGCTTTTGAATGGTGTCTTATGCATTGAATGGTATTGCATGTGTAAGGTATAAGTTTGCTGGTTAAGTATGATGTGCTGTAGTGGAGTATGTTGCTGTATGGTATTATGTGTTGCGATGTACAATGACATGATGGAGTGGTGTATGAGATAATGTTGCATGACCTGTTGCATGAAGTATTCTGTATGTTCTGGTGTTCAATACTGAGACTGGTGTGCTGAGTAAGAGACAGCTTGAAGTTTTGGATGTTGCACTATGGCCTGGTGAAGAATTGTATGTTGTATAGGTGGCGTAATATGATGAGGTTTTGTAATGTGTAACATGGTGTGTTGCATAGTCTGGTATGATGTGATGAAGTATTGAATGGTGTTGTATGGTATAATGTGGTACAGTACCTGTAATTTGACTTTCTATGATGTAGTGCAGTGCTGGATGGTATAACATGGTGTGTATAGTTTGTTGTGTGGCAATATAATAAAAGATTATACACACTCTTGTATATATGTGTGAACTTTGTGGCATTCCAACATGTGCTCAACCTCCCCAGAAGGTGTCCTCCATCCCAGGTACTGCTTTCGATGTCACAAATTGCATTTAATTAATTTTGCATGCATATTACAAGATGTTTTGCACAGCGTGGGTTAAAATGTTTTGGGAAGCTTGCCTCTATTTTTGTGAAGCTTATGCGCAATGTTTTGGACAGCTTTGTTTCTGTAAGTTGTCTGAAGGTTGCCACTGTTTTTGTGAAGAGCTTGGTTCAGTCACAGAACTCTCTCCCTACAGCGCCACACAATTAAGTGCCACACAATCCCACACAAATGCACACAGCATAATTCCACAACACAACACATTTCAACACCTCATAATTCCACACCACACAATGCATCTCCACATCATGCCACATAATCACAATCCATCAAATTCACTCTACCAATTTCCACTCCGCTCCATGCCACATCATCACATAATATCACTCCATGCAACATAATTTCATTACACTCCACACAACACAATTCAACTCCAGATAATTCCACTACACATAATTTCACTCCAACCTACATAGTTACACTTCACATCACATAATTGCACTCCACATAAATCCATTCAGCTCCAAAACACATAATTGCACTCAACAAAATTCAACTCCACAACATACCCCATATTCACACTCCACATAATTCCACTCCATGCCACACAATACCATACCACACAATTCAATGCCACACAATTCCATCCACACAACATAATTACACTCCATAGCACATTTTCACACTCCACATAAATCTACTCCATACCACATAGCAACACTCCACATAAATACACTCCACACCATGCCACATAATTTCTCTCAACATAATTCCTCTCAGTGCCACACAATTCCATGCAACGCAATTCAACTCCACACAATTTCATTCCACTGCACAAAATTCCACTCCACAACACTTAATTCCACTACACACTGCATACATCCAATCCACACCACAGAATTCCACATCATGCCACATAATTTAACACCACCACATATACTTCCACTCAATACATGCTCTCCATGATGCACAATACCACTACACATATGTCCACTACACTTAATACCACATAATTACAATCCACATAATTCCATTGCACAAGCATGCACTGAACCAACATTTCTCATATTGGTTCACTTCAGGTCTTTCAGGACAGTTTCTTTACCATAACTTTTCAAAAAATCCAAACCACTCACAGTTTCCTCCGTTTCTTTCGGTGTCTTCTGCGTACACAAACGCAGCCTCTTTATGCGTCTATAACCTTCTTTCCCCTTCATTCTCTTTCTCACACACTCTTTATACCAGTAGCGGTCCGTGGTAGGAGTGCCGGCCGGGCGGTGACGTGGGGTGGGGGAGGAGCAGGGTGGGGGGTAGTAAACCACGGATTACGGCCGAATACAGGTAAGTAAACATTTAAATAAATAAAACGAATTTCGTTGTGAGCGCTGCATCGCATTTGGCGATGCAGCGCTCACAACGAAATTCGTTTTATTTATTTAAATGTTTACTTACCTGTATTTGGCCGTAATCCGTGGTTTATGGGGTGGGGGAGGGGCAGGGTGGGGGGTAGTAAACCACGGATTACGGCCGAATACAGGTAAGTAAACATTTAAATAAATAAAACGAATTTCGTTGTGAGCGCTGCAGAAGCAGGCTAATACAGCGAATTGCCCAAGATCACAAAATTGTCATCTCATCTCACACGTGCACACTTCCTCTTTTCACGAACTCCCAGTCTAGACCAGTGCTGCTGGGGAGGTGGACAACGCTTTGCAAGAGTTGCTTCCGACATCTAGCCAAGTACTGCTCAATCACTGCTGATTTAACAGGGGAAATTCCTGTGAACAGCTCCCGCTCATGTCTGGGCTCTCCTGGGCCCGGCTGGCTCTGGGCTTTGTGCCACAGGATTTCTAAGAAGGGTTATCCCCGATTTATCTCCCAGGATGGTTTGAGCACCTTGTTCGTAGTAGGGCGGGAGTACAACATGCATTCTTTCCAGTCATTTCCAGTTGAAGCCTTTCTTCTCCCAGGCATCCATCATCCGGTATTAACATAAAAGGCCCAGTCGGTGGATTCAAGCTGCAATGGGACTCCAGGAGGAGGTGATGTCACCACTTCCTCTCAGAAACAAATTCTATGGCTTCCCCATTAGTTGTCCCCAGTGGAAAGATAAAAGAGGGCTCTGTATGTTCACACCGCCTGCGGCTGCGAGCAGTAAGTGGTAACACGGGAGCGTATGCCATCTTCTGAAGAAAGGTGAGGAGTGCATGAGAAAATGGCTGCCAGTGTTGTGTAGCATGCAAACTGC
Source organism: Calotriton arnoldi (assembly GCA_963921515.1). Classification (NCBI taxonomy): domain Eukaryota; kingdom Metazoa; phylum Chordata; class Amphibia; order Caudata; family Salamandridae; genus Calotriton; species Calotriton arnoldi. Next base: position 1,578,255 of record CAWUFW010004229.1, on the reverse strand, counting down.
TGAGCTCTCCAGTTCTTTCAGTTGTAACGGTGTACAAAGCTGTTTCCTCACAAGCGTCGTGTAGAGTTGAAATTCCTGGTGCAGTAGCTATGTGTTATTCTGTTCCTCATTTTCTCATTTGACTGACTCAGTGCATTTCCCTGCGCCCGACAGTTGCGTCACGATTCTCTTGACAGGCGCCCTACAGGTTTTTGGTTATTGCTCACATACAAGGCGCTAGACCCTGCTGGGCGGTAGGGTTCCACTCGAAGTAGGATGCCTTTTATCATGGGTGATTATCGTCCCTAAGCCCAGGCCATGACACAAATTGATGGTACCCGATTAATACTAGGGTAAATGGCCTTTTAACCTGCACTACAGTAGAGAGACTGCCTCCTGGTTCACCCTGTGTAAATCCATGTAATCTGTCATGATCAGGACCTCTGATTTCCCTGAGTGAAAGTGGTGTGTGTGAGTATGGGTAACAATAGGTTAGGACTCCCTCATTAATTCCCATACTTTGCAGAAAGCTTCTTGGTGTCTAGCAGTAGCCAGAGATGCTATGTTCCTTCCCTGCGTGTCTCCCTGTAATCTCCGGGCTCCCTGCAAACTCACACGTAGAGCAAAGAGGATGTGTCTGGTTTATAGTCACATAAATATGGACTGAGCAGGAAGGACCCTGTGTGTTCACCATTCGTGGACAATGGCGGTTCCAGCTGTTGCCTGCAGCCTGAGCGGTGCAAAACGTAAACAAAGGACGTGGCCAAGGGAGAGGCCAAAGCTGCACACCCATAGAAAGAGAGGAGCGGTCTGCTCCTCCCGCACATCCTCTGTCCCGCTCTTGCTAAGACGACAGGACCCACCAACAGTGCCTCAATGAACAGAGCTCTACAAGATCAACGTGTCAGGCCACCTTGTTAGCTGGTGTCAGGGCACAAGTGCTAAAAAAAGAAGTGGGGGGACTAACCTAGTTAATCAGTATGTGTGGCATCGCAGCACGTGGCATCGCGGCGCGTGACATCGCGGCGCCTGTGACATCACAGCGCGTGACATCACAGGAACTGGCATCACAAGAAGTGACATCAGATCTTAAGCCCTCACATATATGTTTAGCAGGTGTATCGTGAGTACATTTGAGCACATTTCGAGCATACTTGCAAACCCTCCTGATTTAGGCAGAAGATTCACACTTTAGTACGCTACACATAAAACAATGTTACCTTTTATCAGCGTTAAGTTTTTCCTAGCCATAGTGCTTTAAAAGAAAGAGTGATATATAAATTATTACAACGCCTCCTCAGGGGTATAAGCGCTATATAAATCCTATTTATTTTGTGCAAATGCTGGGAAACATTAACACATCTGAAGTTTCTACAGTGCATGCATATCTCCTAAACAGAGCCTGAACAAAGTTAAAAGCTGCCTCTCTTCAGTATGTGTGAAGTGCTAACAAGGTGTGAGCCTTTGTTTCCCCTCTGCTGCATTTGCATCAGGTGTGAGGCTCCTGACTGCTCCCAGCCAGGAGACTCCAACAAAAGGAGGCCTGATGACCCCTCGGATTAGGCCTTTGCTATGGGCCAAGCAGGAGTCAGAACTAAGAGAGCCCGTCCCCGCCTGCACGTTGTTGCAGATAGAAAGCAGATAACAACGTGCAGGCGCTGCAGGATGTGTCCCGGTGATTGTAAATTACACCGGGACGAATTCAGCATATTTTTCAGTGGGGCAACACTTAAGTGGGGGGACGCCGTCCACCCGCGTGTACCCCCCCCCCGACTCGTGCCCTGGCTGGTGTCCTTGGAGCAGTGCGACAGCCACAGGAAATGCATGTTTAAATGACTGAGTCCCCCAGAGGAACGGGGAACACCTTATATCAAAGTGGACAGTTGGCTGAAACCAGCTATCACTGCTTCGGGATACACACTAGCCCCTTTGTATCATTCAGAGGTCGCCTTTTACTTGAAAGAGATCTGTATACCTCTGCAGAGGAGGGTTGCAATCAGAGGAAAGACACTTAGCTATCTCCCCTGATGATTAAGAGAGGCACAGCAATCGTCCTGCCATGTTGCTGAGGATCTGTGAGCCTCTGCAAGCAATGCTGCACCACAGCGCTCCTCCTGCCATGTTGCTGATTTGTGCACGAGGATCTGTGAGTCTCTGCAGCAATGCTCCACCACAACATTCCTCCTGCCATGTTGCTGATTTGTGCATGAGGATCTGTGAGCCTCTGGAGCAATGCGGCACCACAGCGTTCCTCCTGCCATGTTGCTGATTTGTGCACGAGGATCCGTGAGTCTCTGCAGCAATGCTGCACCACAGCTTTCCTCCTGCCATGTTGCTGATTTGTGCATGAGGATCTGAGAGTCTCTGCAGCAATGATGCACCACACCGTTCCTCCCGCCCTGTTGCTAATTTGTGCATAAGGATCTGTGAGCCTCTGCAGCAATGCAGCACCACAATGTTCCTCCTGCCATGTTGCTGATTTGTACACGAGGATCTGTGAGCCTCTGCAGCAATGCGGCACCTCAGCGTTCCTCCCGCCCTGTTGCTGATTTGTGCATGAGGATCCGTGAGCATCTGCAGCAATGCGGCACCACAGCCTTCCTCCCGCCCTGTTGCTGATTTGTGCATGAGGATCCGTGAGCCTCTGCAGCAATGCTGCACCACAACATTCCTCCCGCCATGTTGCTGATTTGTGCAGGAGGATCTGTGAGCCTCTGCAGCAATGCTGCACCACAACGTTCCTTCCACCCTGTTGCTAATGCGCAGGGTGCCAAACGGACTAGGGCACGCCGCAGATAAGCCGGTTGTGCCGGTCCCACTTTGTGGTCGCGGGGGCAGGGCGGGCGTCGCACACTAGTGACGCGGTCGGTGCCCGCCCCGCCCCTCGCCATTGATTGGGCGCGTTTTGAGCTAACCTGGAAGCACTCAAGTGCTTCCGGTGACGCAAGTGGGGAGGCCGGTTCCAGCCGGCTTCCCGTCCCTCAGGGCTGTTTAAAAGGGGCTGTGGAGTGGCGGGACAGCCTCTTGCGTCGCCGCTCCACAGCCAGAGCCCACATCCGGACCAGTCTTCAAGACTGCATCGTGTTTTCCCCACCCACCATCCCCTGAGGCAGAAGATTTTGATGTTTTGCAATGTTCTAGTTTTCAATTTTTTTAGCAAATGGTTCTAGATGTTTTTATATCCTAATGTAGGTTAAGTAGTGTGTTAACTTATTTTCTTTTTAGGGCGGTGTCATTGTCGTATTTTATGTGAATTGTAAAGTATCCTTGGTCAGGCGGTAAGGTCATGATTGGTGGGCATCTTTTACGGTCCTTAGTAGGCATCACCATTGTCAAATGAGGACGCCGGGGGGGGGGGTACCAGTTGGTCTCTCATGGAACTCCAGGGGGCAGTTATAGCCGGTAGGCTGGAAGGGTGCGGGGGTAGGGGAAGTTCCGCTTCCGGTAGGCTTTTGGACCAACCCCCGCACAAGTGCATTGGCACTAAAACTTGGCATATTTGCACAGCCCCTTGGAGATAATATTGAAGGCATAGAGGGTGCCCGGGGGAGATAACCTTCTGGGGAACTGGGCCTCCTGCGCAAGGTCACTCCGGTAGGGGGGTGGGACCTTAGCACGATCTTGGACCGGTCATTGACCTTTCCGTAGGCTCATGTAGGGATACGCAGAAAAGGAATAATGTTGATCAACTAGCTTATGACAAGAATGGCTATGTATTAGAATCATGTTAAGGTTAGCCATCTGGAATACTGTACTTATTAATGTAACGGACTGGATTTTCTGCGTATTTGTAAATATTGTAAATTAAAAATGTAATGTTTTTGTTATGTTATTAATAAAATACAGCCGGGGTTTTACGAGCCTTAACCCAAGCCACTATGTGTTGTTCTATGTTAGGCCTTAGGGGAAAGTGGAAGGGTTTGTGATTCCATAGGGCATCCTTTTGGGGAGGGGGACTCTGCAATACCTGGCCATATTTGTGCACGAGGATCTGTGAGTCTCTGCAGCAATGCGGCACCACAGCGTTCCTCCCGCCCTGTTACTAATTTGTGCATGCGGATCAGTGAGCCTCTGCAGCAATGCTGCACCACAACATTCCTCCCGCCATGTTGTTGATTTGTGCATGAGGATCTGTGAGCCTCTGCAGCATGCTGCATCACAGCGTTCCTCCCGCCATAGTGCTGATTTGCGCGTGATGACCCATGAGCCTCTGTTGCTAATTTGTGTGTGAGGTTCTGTGAGCAGCACAGCGTTCCTCCCGCTGTGGTACTTAGTGCTGCATGATAAACCCACCAGTGTCTGTCTTGGACCCGCACCCTAAGCCAGTCACAAAGGAAGCAAGAGACCTGAAAGCCCCTTTCTCTGTGTCTGGCACACAAGTCCTTGTGCAGAAAAGACATCCAGGAGAGCCAGTGTCTCAGAACTGGACACTGCCACCAAAGCCCACTGCAATCACAGCTGAAGAAAAAGAAACTGCTGCCTGGCACGACTGGCACCCGAGCCGCACAGCACCAGCCTGCAGCTCGGTAAACTATGTATATTAAACGGCATCTAAGAGACTGGGGTAGCTTAAGCTGTGAGGACTGTGCTCATTTAGAAAGCAAGCCTGACTCTTGGCTAGAACCTCCCCCTAGGATTGCGTCCCTACCACCAGCTGATTTATTGGCAGAGCTTGTTAGATTGACGAGTAAAGTAAACGAAGCTCCATCAATTTTTGCATAGCTTTCCTAACGTAAATGAAGTCTTATCTCTGAAACCAAAGAAAGAACACTGCCTCGGCATTATGTTCATTGTACGTCATATGTGTGCTAGCAGAAATACACGTTCTATCCTAGACTACCCTCCAAGTCTAACACTTCACTCTTTGACCTAGCCAAACATAGAAACGTGGTAAACTTTGCAAATTGCTAACTTTGCAGGAGTAAACTTGTACTTTGCACGTCCATATTTAAGTGTGAGGAGCCAATCAACACCTAGCTTTCTACACTATATCCGGTTGTATATTAATGCGTCGCCGTTTTACTTTTCCTATTCAAAATGCAGGACCGAGTACAAAAATGGAAACTAATGTGAGCTGAAAGGTGAGCGTTGGCTAAACGTCATACATTGGATATGGGGCAACCTGAGTGCCCTGCAACAGCATCTGTTTTCTGTGTTTTGTTTAGAAAAGCTGGATGACTGGTGGCACGACCCCCCCTCCGGGCCTAGAAACGGCCACAACATGCCTGACGCTATGGCCAGGTAATGCTGAGTCCCCCGCCCGAGTTTATATCCCTTCCCCATCATGACCCCCTGGGTACCACAAACCACCTCCCCCTCCCACCCGAGGGATAGGTATAAAATCAACACAATTGTCTTGGGTTAGTGGTCAGAAAACCCCGGTCGTATTTTATTAAATGATAAACAACATATTAAAAAAATATATATATTTTTCAAATACGCAGAAAAACCCGTCCATCAGTACAGAATATTCATACATCAACCAATTTTCATATACAACGTATTTATAATTATTTGGGATGGCTAACCTTAACATATTGTCTAATACATAGCCATTCCTAACCTGAAACTAAAGTATGTACATTATTATTTTCTGCGTATCCCGAATTGAGCCTACGGGCAAGGTCATGACTGGTCCAACTACGTGCTAGGTCCACCTCTCCTACCGGAGTGACCTTGAGCAGAAGGCCCGGTTGCCCAGAAGATTATCTCCCTTGGGCACCCCCTACGCCCTCAAATACTACCTCCAAGGGGCTGTGCTGTTATGCCAACTTGGCGCACATGCGCCTGTGCGGGGATTGGCCCAAAAGGCCTGCCGGAAGCGGGACTTCTCAACCCCCGCACCCTCCAGCCTACCGGCCGTAAACACACCCTGGAGTTTCATGAGAGACCACTGTCCCTCCCAGGCATCCCCATTAACAATGGTGATGCCTACTAAGGACCGTAAAATGCCCCACCAATCATGACCTTACTGCCACAGGCCAGCATAGTTGACTGGCTATCTGGCCCCCCCCCTCACAGTGACAGCCTGAGGTCATGCCCTGTCCCATGCCCCTACCAACCATGCTAGCAAGAAGACCGCTTGTTCTTGATGCACCGTGAGAAATAGCTGACAACCTAGCCAACCTAACCACTTACCACTCTTATTGTTTACCAGCTGCACAGAGTCGTTGCAGGGTTTAACCAATTCACCACCTTCCCCAACGCAACCTGGGAACGATGCTTGACCATGCAATCACGGCCTTCAGGGAAAGCCCCGGAAGTACTTGAAGTGCTTCCGGGGTAAGCCCTCTCTTAGCCAATCAGGTGCAAAGGTCAGGGCTAGTTCCGGCCGCGCCACCAGCGCCATCACCAGCCCCGCCCCTCTATGGCGTTGGGGAACGGCACTGTGAGAAGTTGGCCTGGTATATGCTGTCCACTAATTAAAGTGGGCGTGGGCACCTTGCACCAGTCCAAACGACCCTTATTGATGATTAGGTTAAAGACAACCTTTATAGAGAGCTATCCTAGTGGTAGCTGTGGAGAGCAGCCTTCAGGCTAAGTCTTGAAGGAATGTAAAGCAGCTTGTTTTACCAGTATATAACTTCTTGAATGACCAAATGAAAGGAGAACCACACCAGGTATATATAAAATATATGTATTTATTACTAAACACTCTCTACTAACCTCTTTATGAGTTTAGAGAACAAGGCACACAATATTACAGTACTAGAACGACAGTAAATAGCACAATACACAGTGGGCTCCAGGGGGAGACCAAACCATATATTAAGAAAGTGGTATAACAACCACGACTTGACTAGACACAGTGCCTAGAGCACGTAGAATCGCTGGGACCCCAAGGAACCACCCAAGGTAGTGACACAGGGGACCCACGGAGGACAGGTGCAGTGTGGGAACACACACGCGAGCTCCGTACAACTCTATGGGAAAGTCGCGGTTGGAATTTTAAAGTTTAAGGACACTTAGGAGAGGACTTCAAGCAAACCCAGCTAAACAAAGAAGGTTCTAAGGCCAGCACCCTTGAGAGTACCGAGGTACCCGTGTTACCTATCCCAGAGGAGCCGGGTGCATAGGGGTCAAGTAGTGTCGGAAACCCTCGTCGTTTTCAATGGCGTGATGAGAGAAAGTACTGCTGCCGTGGAGAAGAAAAGTGTCCGGTGTGATCCAAGCCTGGATCGGCGATGTGAAGAACCTGAAAGCAGAGGGGACAAAGTCTGGGTCACTTCACATGACCAGGAGCGGAGCAATCGAATGCCCACCGATGTCGGGTGTTTCAGGTGCGAAGAGGTGAAGATTGACTCTGCAGCCACGGGGACCAGGAGGAATCGACCAAGTCCAGGACCTGCAGGCGAGCTGTCCCATGAAGGATGTCGAGAGCTGAGGGGTCAGTTTCCGGATTGGAGACCAACAAGCCTTGGCAACTGCACCCCACGCGGTCAGAGTAATGATGCTTCTGTGAGGACCAGCAAGGTCCTGGGGACTCCCCAAGTGGTGGAGAATCAGGGCACGTCTGGAGCAACCAGGGAAGCCCACTGAAAGTTAAAGTTGCCTTCTCAGGGACCCACAGGTCAACGGACCAGGGATCGCGAAGGGACCTCAAGAGGAATCACACAGTACCAGCCCACGGAACACTCGTGGAGTGTAGGCCAGTAATCTTCAGTGGAAACACTGCTTGGGGCTTGGACTACAAGTAGTCCAAAGCACAGCCTCAGGGATTGCCTAAAAGCATATGCTACTGCAAATAAGCACGGTGTCCAGGGGTTCGGGTTGCACGGTCCCCACGAGGGCTGCGGGTCTCAGATTTGCTGAGAGCACTAGTCGGCCTCGGAAAAGCTTGGGCACCCACCTCCTGTGTTGCAAAATCTTCGGAGTCCGTCGAGAGCTGCGTAGATGCAAACCGGTCAGATGCGTTGAGGTACCTGCGTTGCAGGGGAGTAACTCCTTTACTCCAAGGGAGATTCTTCAGTCGTCCAGCAAAGCGTAGATCGTCGAAGGTTACTTGGTTTCTGTAGCAGAGTTTAGTCCAGCTAATATCCAAAGTCCTGTAGTTAGGGTTCCTACTTTATACCCAAGGAAGGGGTGGGACAAACTCTGGGGACCCACCTATGGGAGGGTCAGGACAGAGGGGTGGCTACACCCATGTCCTTTGTCCAGTTTTGCGCCAGAGCAGGGGCTGGTAGCCCCTGCAACCGGTTTGAGCTGGACTATGCACAGGGACACCAAATGTGCCCCCAGTGCAGACATCAAAGCACTCTGAGAGTGCACCCACCCTGCCCCAATACACTAAAGCCTGTCTGGGAGGTGGTCACACCTCCCTGTGACAGGAAACCTATTGTCGAGCCTTCCCCTGCCGGAGTTTCGTCCAGCAGCAGGAGGGCAGACTCGTGTCTGTGGCTGGCAGCATCCATTTTGTGATGCCAGGGCTCTGTGAAGCTGGTACCGGGTGTACCGGTGCTGTCATATTTCTCCTCTAGGAGGGAGGAATTATACCTCCCACACCAGTTACTTGTGTGGAGGTATGATTCCAAGGTGTTTGACTCCAAACACAACATAATTCCTTGCAGCTGTTTTAAAGTTAGCATTTACCGCGAGGTTATAATGCACTTAAGAGTATATGGTTGGCTGCATCACATACAACCCCGGAATAGTGGTTCCGAAGGCTGCAGAGGGGCTCTGCTCATGCATGGGCACCCTCTCACATAAAACCCAGGACCCTGCCTTCAGGATTGATAAGGCCTGCCATAGGGGTGACTGATAGGCTTATATGTGCAGTGATTAGGATAGATACAGTGAACCTATATCTAAGGAAGGGGTGCATGCACCACCTTACACAGGCTGCAGTAGCAGACCTGTTGTGTCATTTTGAATGGCCTCTCAGGGGTGGCATAATACATGCTGCAGCCCCTGGGAGGCCTCTGGGGTACCTATGCCCTGGGTACATAGTATACCATATACTAGGGACTTATAAGGGTATCCCAGAATCTAATCTGGAGTGTACCTAAAGTACATGCAATCAATTTAAATGGGAAAGCAGATAGGCTGGGGTCCTGAATAGCAGGATCCCAGCCAAACTAAGTCGAAAACCATTAAAACACCAGGAAAAAAGTGGGGGCAACCATGCAGTCAGATTCCACCTTCCTACATAACCCCCCCCCAAACGAAAGGAGGTAAGGCTAACCCTGCCCAGTTGAGCCTTTATTGACTAAGTGGCCATATAAGGAAGAACCTGCACTAGCATGGTTACCCCCTGTCTTATGGTCCACTAAGCAATCCCTAACCCCAAGGGTATTGGATGATCTCCACCATTTGGAATTACTACCTGTAGTGTGTTTTGGCAAAGTAAAAGGCTGGTGGGGTGTCTGAGTAGAGAAGTGAGGCCCTAATAACGTTGGTCTCAGCTTCCTCAGATCACTGGTCTCCATGGAGGCCTTTCTTTCCATGACTGAGTTGTATCTGGCCCTAAGGGTCAACCTCTGGCTGCCTACAGCTGGGGGTTCGGTCCCTTTGGTTGGAACACTGGAGGGACATGGTAGGTTTGGAACCACTTGGTCCCAGGTTTGCCTTTGCCCAACAGAATCCATCTGGGGGAGGTCCCTATCCAATGGTAAGAGGGATCCCTCAGTGGGTTGAGGAATTTTTAACCTGGCTAGAGCTACTAGACTGGGTGCCCCTAATCTGTGGATGATGGGGTTCCTCTGGACAATGGGCCCTAAGGGGTCCACTGACCTCCCTGACCTCTGCAGCCCTAGGCTGATTGAGGTATGGTAGAGAGGGGCAGGATACCTGCTCCAGACTGGGTACCCCCTTGGAAGGGTCCCCTGCCATCAGGGGTGTTGCCAGGCCAGGCCTGACCACCTCTGGGGCAGTTCCTTCATTAGGGGTAGGATCAGTTCCCTGAGGAAGCTGACCCTTACCTATAGTCTGGGGGGAAGAAGACTTTTCTTCAACCCTTCTGCTCTCTTGTAGAGTAGAGTGGGCCCTTCTTTCAGGCTCAACTTCTCCAAAATTTCCCTGGGATGGGGCTGAGGCCCTAACAGCCCCACCAACCTTCTCAGAGAGGCCCAACATTTTTAAATGGGCCTGGTATTCAACTTCAGCCCAGGCTGGAACCTCCAGATCATTGCCCAACAGGCAATCTACAGGCAAGTTTGGGGACACTGCTACTCTCTTTGGGCCAGTGACCCCTCCCCAGCTGAGATTGACTATGGCCATGGGATGATCTGTGCTGATACCATCAATGCTGGTCACCTGGTACTTGAACTCAGGTAAAAGCTGTTGAGGGGGGACTAGTTTCCCTGTCACCATGGTGACACTAGCCCCTGTGTCCCTGAGTGCCAAAGCTTTCTGACCATTGATCAGTGGCTCCTGTCTGTACTTGCCCAAGGAATTAGGACTTACAGTAAAAGTGGCAAATCCCATGCCACCATCACAGACTAAGGAGGCCTGTGAGGAGGACCTTGATAAGCTGGGGTCCACCTCAGTTCCCCATACAAACCCACCGCTGCCACCAATGTGAGAAGTTGGCCTGGTATATGCTGTCCACTAATTAAAGTGGGCACCTTGCACCAGTCCAAACGACCCTTATTGATGATTAGGGTAAAGACAACCTTTATAGAAAGCTATCCTAGTGGTAGCTGTGGAGAGCAGCCTTCAGGCTAAGTCTTGAAGGAATGTAAAGCAGCTTGTTTTACCAGTATATAACCTCTTGAATGACCAAATGAAAGGAGAACCACACCAGGTATATATAAAATATATGTATTTATTACTAAACACTCTCTACTAACCTCTTTATGAGATTAGAGATCAAGGCACACAATATTACAGTACTAGAACGACAGTAAATAGCACAATACACAGTGGGCTCCAGGGGGAGACCAAACCATATATTAAGAAAGTGATATTACAACCACGACTTGACTAGACACAGTGCCTAGAGCACGTAGAATCGCTGGGACCCCAAGGAACCACCCAAGGTAGTGACACAGGGGACCCACGGAGGACGGGTGCAGTGTGGGAACACAGACGCGAGCTCCGTACAACTCTATGGGAAAGTCGCGGTTGGAATTTTAAAGTTTAAGGACACTTAGGAGAGGACTTCAAGCAAACCCAGCTAAACATAGAAGGTTCTAAGGCCAGCACCCTTGAGAGTACCGAGGTACCCGTGTTACCTATCCCAGAGGAGCCGGGTGCATAGGGGTCAAGTGGTGTCGGAAACCCTCGTCGTTTTCAATGGCGTGATGCGAGAAAGTACTGCTGCCGTGGAGAAGAAAAGTGTCCGGTGTGATCCAAGCCTGGATCAGAGAGGTGAAGAACCTGAAAGCAGAGGGGACAAAGTCTGGGTCACTTCACGTGACCAGGAGCGGAGCAATCGAATGCCCACCGATGTCGGGTGCTTCAGGTGCGAAGAGGTGAAGCTTGACTCTGCAGCCACGGGGACCAGGAGGCATCGATGAAGTCCAGGATCCGCAGGCGAGCTGTCCCACAAAGGATGTTGAGAGCTGAGGGGTCAGTTTCCGGATTGGAGACCAACAAGCCTTGGCAACTGCAACCCACGCGGTCAGAGTAATGATGCTTCTGTGAGGACCAGCAAGGTCCTGGGGACTCCCCAAGCAGTGGAGAGTCAGGGCACGTCTGGAGAAACCAGGGAAGCCCACTGAAAGTTAAAGTTGCCTTCTCAGGGACCCACAGGTCAATGGACCAGGGATCGCGAAGGGACCTCAAGAGGAATCACACAGTACCAGCCCACGGAACACTCGTGGAGTGTAGGCCAGTAATCTTCGGTGGAAACACTGCTCGGGGCTTGGACTACAAGTAGCTCAAAGCACAGCCTCAGGGATCGCCTAAAAGCATATGCTGCTGCAAATGTGCACGGTGTCCAGGGGTTCGGGTTGCATGGTCCCCACGAGGGCTGCAGGTCTCAGGTTTGCTGAAAGCACTAGTCGGCCTCAGGGAAGCTTGGGCACCCAACGCCTGTGTTGCAAAATCTTTGGAGTCCGTCGGGAGCTGCGTAGATGCAAACCGGTCAGATGCGTTGAGGTGCCTGCGTTGCAGGGGAGTAACTCCTTTACTCCAAGGGAGATTCTTCAGTCGTCCAGCAAAGCGTAGATCATCGAAGGTTACTTGGTTTCTGTAGCAGAGTTTAGTCCAGGTAATATCCAAAGTCCTGTAGTCAGGGTTTCTACTTTATACCCAAGGAAGGGGTGGGACAAACTCTTGGGACCCACCTATGGGAGGGTCAGGACAGAGGGGTGGCTACACCCATGTCCTTTGTCCAGTTTCGCACCAGAGCAGGGGCTGGCAGCCCCTGCAACCGGTTTGAGCTGAACTATGCACAGGGACACCAAATGTGCCCCCAGTGCAGACATCAAAGCACTCTGAGAGTGCACCCACCCAGCTCCAATAAACTAAAGCCTGTCTGGGAGGTGGTCACACCTCCCTGTGACAAGAAACCTATTGTCAAGCCTTCCCCTGCCGGAGTTTCGTCCAGCAGCAGGAGGGAAGACTTGTGTCTGTGGCTGGCAGCATCCATTTTGTGATGCCAGGGCTCTGTGAAGCTGGTACCGGTGTACCGGTGCTATCATATTTCTCCCTCTAGGAGGGAGGAATTATACCTCCCACACCAGTTACTGGTGTGGAGGTATGATTCCAAGGTGTTTGACACCAAACACAACATAATTCCTTGCAGCTGTTTTAAAGTTAGCATTTACTGCAAGGTTATAATGCACTTAAGAGTATATGGTTGGCTGCATCACAGACAACCCCGGAATAGTGGTTCCGAAGGCTGCAGAGGGGCTCTGCTCATGCATGGGCACCCTCTCACATAAAACCCAGCACCCTGCCTTCAGGATTGATAAGGCCTGCCATAGGGGTGACTGATAGGCTTATATGTGCAGTGATTAGGATAGATATAGTGAACCTATATCTAAGGAAGGGGTGCATGCACCACCTTACACAGGCTGCAGTAGCAGACCTGTTGTGTCATTTTGAATGGCCTCTCAGGGGTGGCATAATACATGCTGCAGTCCCTGGGTGGCCTCTGGGGTACCTATGCCCTGGGTACATAGTATACCATATACTAGGGACTTATAAGGGTACCCCAGAATCCAATCTGGAGTGTACCTAAAGTACATTCAATCAATTTAAAGGGGAAAGCAGATAGGCTGGGGTCCTGAATAGCAGGAACCCAGCCAAACTAAGTCGAAAACCAGCAAAACACCAGGAAAAAAGTAGGGGCAACCATGCAGTCAGATTCCACCTTCCTACAGGCACAACCGCCATAGTTGCGGCGTGCCCGAGCCTGGTTGGCGCCTTCTCATTCTGCAAGGCTGACCCACCAGAGAGACCCGATCTCCCGACAGCCCAGGGCCGATTGGCTTGAGGGCTGTGGTTGCTAGCACTCACTCAGAGGACGACCTTCCGGAGCCGGCGCTCTACTCTAAAACTCCGGAGCAGCCCAGCCTGATTGTCGGAGCAGCCCATTATGGGGCATAGGTCCAAGCAGACCACATCAAATCCGGTCAAACAGCCAGCCTCCTGGAAAGGGCTGGACTCCCTACTCAACGGCCTGTAGCATGAGTGATTTGGGAACTGGGGCGCTATACAATTGAACACCGACGATGCTTTCCCCCTGATCTGACCTCTATGCCCACCACTTGGGGAAGGCTTTGCAGGCTTCAGATGGACTGGTACTCCGTAGCCAAAATGCGGTGACCCTTTGTGGCCTGCCCTGCATACTGCCATTAGAGCACTCGTGAGGCCTGTACCAGCCAACTCAAAATTGTTTGCAAATACATCACTTGCTAGACGCAAACCATGTGCCCACTATTCCTGATTAAAAGACGGTGCTCAATCAGTCCGGTGTCTAGAGATTAATACTTTCCACAGATTACTCATCTAGAAGTAAGAAAGATGCAAGACTGAATTGAGGAGTTTTTACTATCACTGCTTATTGGGCTTTAGGTAAAGGTGGAACGGCTCCAGAAATGAAGCTGTTGAAGCATCATTAATGGAGAGACCCATAGTGAATAGGGGTGCCACCAATGCCCTTATACCTTTTACACAAGTTACAGCAGCATGAATACAGCTTCACAGGTATTCTGGCAATTTAGTGATGGTTCGAGTCTCGGCAACGACGCTGCACATCCTGTGATTCTGGGCAAATCACTTAATCTCCCGTGCCTAACAAAAATTAATGTGTTCATCTGTAACGAACCTGGTGCTCCTGTAAAGCGCTCTGATACCCGATGCCTCGGGTCTAGTTCACGCTATATAAAACTCTTTTTTGGGGAGAGGATGTAGCCTTACGGCTAGAGCGGACGACCTCGAAGCTGGGGAACCGGGTTCGAGTCTCGGCAACGACGCTCAACATCCTGTGATTCTGGGCAAATCACTTAATCTCCCCGTGCCTAACAAAAAAAAAAAAAGAAACTGTCCTCATGTAACGAAACTGGTTCTCATGTAAAGCGCTCTGATACCTGATGTCTCGGGTCTAGTTCGCGCTATATAAAACTCTTAAATAAAAAAAATAAAAAAAACTCAAGCAGGCACTTTCCGTCCGCTCCGGCCTCATCTGGACCCTGGGAGGTGACGTGGGAACTTTATAAGGGACCACACCCAGAACCCACCATACCACCCTGCCCTCCTGGGAGAGCCATGGACAGCGCAAGACATGGTGAGGCCCTTTCTCATGAATTGGCAGGACTTCAGTACACTGTGCTGGGGGCCTCTGACCACACCCTGAGCCCTTGCCGCTACTCGCTCCCCTCTGAAGTGCCACATCCGTAGGCTTTCCTCTTTTCATTTTCTATTTATGGTAAATTCTGGTGGGGTTTTTTCCAGTGTTTTCAAATGATTTCAATACCTTAAAAAAACAGTGGTTATCAGTGGTTACACATTTTCGCGCCGTTTAAAACAACAGAAACAGTGTTTTTTCAGTGTTTATGGAACTTTTTTCTTTTATTATTGCTTGCTTTCTGCACTGATAGTGCATGGTGTATAGACAGTGTACGTACAGTGTATATGAGGTCCAAATAAATTTTTGCAAATCAAACTTATTGTAGTACACCATACAATACTTCTTCAGTGAGTCTTTGCTCGTGTGTGCTCACCCCGTTTCCTTCCCATGCAAATTTTTTTCTGTGAAAAGGCCCTCTCAACATTGGCACTTGAGATGGGCAATGCCAAAACAGCCAGTATACAATTTGCTAACTTTGGCCACTGACATAGCTTTCCATACCAATCCTGGTGCATTTGAAGATTGCGATTCTCTGGGCAGGTTCTGCAACATTTGCGTTGAACTGGGCGTTTATGCCCTCAGAGTTATTGAAGCGGTCAAAAATTAAGCAGCACTTTTGAAACTACAGAGAAAATTACCCTTTATGGAAGGGATCTAGAACTTGTACAGAGTACCACAGTGAGGTTTCATTGATTTCAAATGCGATGGTTGGTGAAGGGGCATTTCTATGCATCATTGCAAGCCATTTCTCATACATTGTAAAATAAAAGTTCCTGAATTGCTCTCCAACATTACTTTGCTTACGAAGTGGCAGGCACTCTAACATGGAACATGAAACCAGCCATTTTACCTATCAGTGAAAGAATGAGAAACAGCCAAAATATCAAATATGATTTTGATATTTGCTGATTCTCTACAGTTTACTGTAAAAAGCAAAAGGAAGAAGAAACAGTATTTTAGTGGCATCCCTAAACAACAAAACTCAAGCAGAAATATGTTAGCCCAGTCTTTCTTGCTGCTAGCTTGTATAACAAAGTTACATTGCATTGGCCCCTTCAGGAAGAAAAGAATTGACTCTTTCACTCTCCTTTTCCTTTCTTTGAATGGCATTTAGTTTGTGGTTGTGCAGGTGTTTTTTCGGTGTTTATATGTTTACACTGGTGAGGGCTATTTCCCTTTCGGTGGGGTTTTATCAGTTATTATAGGTTTAAACCTAAAACCGGACAGCCTACACATCGCCACTGCCTTGCCTGACCGGGCATTGACCCTGGAGCAGCCCACTGTCGGGCTCAAAAGCATCACGCCTACTACTTAAGGCACTAGCAGGTCTAAAGTCTTGGGCCACCTTCAAACACAATATGGCGCTGGACACCACCATACTCAAGGAAATTGCTGGTTTCGACTGCAAACACCACAATGAATGGCCTATCCGCAGAAATCAAATCATTCAAGGCGAGTTTGTGACTAACAAATACGTCTCGATGCAGCGGATGAGCACCTGGAGGAACTGAATCGTCGAGTGATACAACAACCCGACTGGAGCATAGAGCTCTGGCACCTCCAACAGAAAGTCACGGATTTGGAAGACCGTTCCTGGCGGAGCAATACGTGTTCTTGGAGTGCGGGAGGAGTCTGAATGGTGTGACATGGCGGGCTTCTACAGACACTGATGCCACGACTACTGGGAACAGGCTTCAAACAACCGCTAGAATTTCAGAGAGAAAAATAGACCATGCCGTGGGCTGGGAGGAGGCACGGAGCGGTCATAGCATGCCTCCTCTGACACGCCCAGGTGCAGGCGGTTCTGCAGGCAGCCAGGAAACACAAGGGCCCAATCCTCCTGGATGGCCAACCTATTCATATAACAGTGGACTTCCCACATGAGATAGCAGTAAAGTGCAAAAAGTTCCTGGCCCTCTGCCTCACCACCACTGCATCAAGTAGGGCTTACTCAACCCGACTGTGATGCTCATCACCTGCAAGGGAGTAGCCAGAAAATTAAAACACCCCCCACTTTGAACCAAAGCTCTTATGGCACCAAGCAAACGAAGCAAGTTATCCTGACCCTCCCCAGAAGAGCTCTCTTTCTCTTCCATCCAAGCATCTATCCACTTATCCTTTCATTCTTCCATCCACCTGCTGATATCCACAATTTCACATTTTCATTCTGTCATCCATTCATTCTTTCGTCTATCATTCAGTCTTTCACCATTCTGTCCATTCATCCATATCCAAACCTATACATTCATCTCCAAAACTATCCATCAAACCTATCCATTCATCTATCCATCCATCCTTTCACTCATACATCTCTACATCCACCTTTTCACTAATCCATCCATCCTTTTAGCCATCCATCCTTTCACTCCATCCATCATTTCACTCATCCTTCCACCCTCCCTTTCACTTATCTATTCTTTCACTCATCCATTCAGGCTTTCATCCATCTATCCGTCTATCCTCCCTTTCACCCATCCATCAATTCTTTCACCCAACTATCCTTTCACCCATCCATCCATTCACTCATCCATCCATCCTTGCTCTCATCCATCCATCCGCCCTTTCACTCCTTCCATCTGCCCATCCTCGCTTTCATTCACCCATCCACCTACACTCCCTTCCACTCAGCCATCCATCCATCCTCTCATCATCCATCCATCCACCCTCCCTTTTGCTCAGCCATCTATCCTTTCACTCAGTCATCCATCCTCTCATCATCCATCCACCCTTTCACTCATCCATCCATCCTTTCATCCATCCACCCTCCCTTTCATCCATTCTTTCACTTATCCATCCTTTCATCCATCTATCCACCATCCTTTTCATTCATCCATCCATTCTTTCACTCACCCATCCTTGCATCCACCCTTTCATTCATTCATCCATCTCTTCACCCATCCATCCACCCTTTCACTCACACATCTATCCATCCATCATTTCACTCACTCGTTCACCTTTGTCTGCCAGGTTGCAGACAGAAGAGGCCCATCAAGAACTTAACCCCACTGAAGCTGCTAAATTTGGGGGTTCATTAAGCCACAGCTCCATCCTTTCACTCATCCATGAATGTGTCCACTCATCCATCTTTCCACCTTTTTATTCCATCATTCATTCACCCTTTCACTCCACCCATCCGTCCACCCTTTGACTCATCCATCCATCCAACCTTTCACTGTAATGTAATGTAATGTAAAAGGCTTTTGTATAGCGCATGGCTACCCGGAGGCATCCTAGCGCTGCAGCGAAGCCAGGGGGGAGGGGAATCCTTATGGAAAGAGCCATGTCTTTAGCTGTTTGCGAAATGCAAGGTGGTTAGATTCCATGCGAAGGGGGAGGGAGTTCCAAAGCTTGGCAGCGTTGTAAGAGAAGAGTCGGCCACCCGCTCTGGCCCTTTTAATTCTGGGCACTTCTGCCAGGTGGAGGTCCTCGGAGCGGAGTCTTCTGGTGGCCTTGTAGGGGCGGACCAAGGCTTTGATGATGGGTGGCTCATTTCCTTCTAAGGACCTATGGGCGACACAGAGAGATTTGAAATGAATTCTCTCCTGTACCGGGAGCCCGCGGAGGGAGCGTAGGGCGGGCTTTGCTGAGCAACGATTGTTTGTGCATGTGAGCAATCTAGCTGCCAAGTTTTGAACGATCTGCAGCTTTGTGATTACTGAGTTGGGGGCCCCTAGGTAAAGAGCGTTGCTGTAATCCAACCTGGATAGAATTAAAGCTTGGATCAGCTGCTTTTTCGCTTGGCAGGGGAGTAAGGGGAGTATTTTCCGGGTCATTCTGAGTAGGCCATAGCACGTTGCAGCAGTCTTCCTAGCTTGGGCTTTGAAGGTGAGGTCTTGATCTAGCCAGATTCCCAGGCTCGTTATCTCAGTTTTTGGGACTGGTGCTGGGCCCATGCAGACTGGCCACATGGTGCTAGATTTGAAACTTAGCTGGTTGCCAAGCAGCATAAGCTCGGTTTTATCCCCATTGAGCTTTAGGTGAGAAAGGCTCATCCAATTAGCAACTTCCTCAAGACAGGAGTGGAGATCAGTGGGTGAGTGTTCAGCCTGGTTAAGTGCTACTACTAGCTGGGTGTCATCAGCATATGTAACTATATGGATTCCAAAGGGGGATACAATATTCGCCAGAGGGGCCATATATACATTAAAAAGAGTGGGGCTCAGGGACGAGCCCTGAGGGACTCCACAGTGCAGCGGGAAGGGTTTAGAAAGAATATCGCCTTCGAATACCTGGAAGTATCTTTCTTCCAGGAAGGATTGGAGCCAGGATAGGGCCGTACCTACCACTCCCACCTTCTTGAGACGATGAACCAGGATACGGTGGTTCACTGTGTCGAAGGCTGCGCTTAGGTCGAGGAGGATTATGGCGGAAGATCCTCCGGAGTCGAGGATCTTTCTTGCTTCTTCCACCACCGCTAACAAGGCTGTCTCTGTGCCTTGGCCAGAGCGGAAGCCTGTTTGTGAGGGATGGAGCATTTTGTGAGATTCAAGGAATGCAGAAAGTGTGAGGTTGACGTATTTTTCCGCAACTTTGCTGACTCCGGGAAGGAGCGAGATAGGGCGGTAGTTGCCCAATTCCGCTGTGTCCAAGTGAGGCTTTTTTAGTAATGCTTTTACCATTGCTTTTTCCCAGTCCTGCGGTACTATTCCTGAAGCTAGTGAAGCATTAATCACATTAGTGATAGGGGGGACAACTGTAGGTGCTACCAGTTTCAAAATGTTGGGGGGAGCAGGGTAGAGTGGTGATCTGCTCTTGACAGAGTATAAAATGGGAAGGAGTGATTCCTGAGTGAGCGGGGGTTAAGTCTGGAGGTGGAAGTGACTATCCTGTGGTTCAGGGTCCAAGGGCTTGGATATTGAATCGAAGTCCGGTTGTGGGAGGTGCCTAAGAATGTTTTGAACTTTGGTGAAAAAGAATTCTGCAAGTTTGTTGCAGCGGCGTCCGGATGAGTCTGGTGCCACCGGGGGATCGGGGGCTTTAAGGAGTTTTTTTGCGATGCAGAATATTTCTCTAGAGGAGTTGGATGATAGTGAGATTTTTTTCTCATAGTAGGCGGCTTGGGCTCTTTTTATTTTTGCTTTGTAAGTTGCAATGGCCGCTCTGTAATGTGATTTCTTATCGAGTGAGAAATCTTTCCTCAAGTTCGCTCTAATTTCTTGCATTGTTGTTTCAGGAGGCGTAGTTCAGGGGAGAACCAAGCGGACTTGTTAGGTCCACTTTTCTTCTGAACTGATTTTTTGGGTAACACCGAGTTGAGTGAATTCTCAATCCAGGTGGATAGGCTTCTGTTAGCTACGACTGGGTCGGAGTCTTGGTTTGGTATGTTTTTTCCAAGTTCACAAGTCCAGTCCTCTACGGAAGGTTTGGGCCAGGGACGAATTAAGGTTCGTGTAGAGAGGGTGTGCGAGCCCTTGACTGGTAGAGACCAGGTAAAGGGGACTAAAAAATGGTCCGACCAAGGTACTGGGGTGGGGACTTGCCCTTTTAGTTCAGCCAGGTTGGAGAAAATGGGGTCGAGGAGATGTCCTTTGGTGTGTGTTGCTTGCGGGACCTTCTGAAGTAATTGGTATGCCGCAAGGTCTTGGGCTAAGTCGGTGGCAGACCGATCTGATGGGTTATCGAAATGTAGGTTAAGGTCTCCAAGGAGAGTAAAATTGGCTGAGATGCTGGCGAGATTCATAGCTGTTTCCAGCACGGATTTACAAAATTGACCCTGTGCTCCTGGAGGTCGATAAATAAGGATACCTACAAGAGTGAGTGAGGGGGTGATTTCAATCGAGAAATGAGCATTCTCGCAGTCTGATAGAGGACTGCCCAACAGGCGGCAGGTCATGTTGTCTTTGTAGACAATTGCGATCCCCCCACCCTTGCCGGTTGATCTATCTGAACGCTGGATCAGATAGCCCGGGGGACGCGCTTGTACGATGTCCGGCTCTGAGCTTGGGGCGAGCCAGGTCTCCGTAAGAAACAGAACATCTGGTTCTGAGTCTTGTAGTAGTAATGAGATCTCCGTTGTGTGTTTTGGCAGAGATCTACAGTTGAGCAAGAGGAGTTTGAGAGTATTCCCTGTGGGAGGTGAAGAGGGGGCGAGTGAAGAGAATCTATACTGGAAATAAAGACACTTGTCCTGGACCTCCTCAGGTGAGATGGAGTGGGCGCAGATGGGCTCAAGGGTTCTATTTAGTTGTTTTAGTTCTGCGCTGGTATAATGGAGGTTTGGAGGTGCAGGGGTTCTGGCCCCTGGGCCCGGTCAGGCGCAGACGGGCACAGACAGGCTTGCCTTTGGCGCGCCCGCTGCGCGGACGCGTCATCGGATGTCTTTATATGCGTCCGTGGTACAGCGGGTTTCAACAACTAGACCGCTGACCCGGCGCATGCGCACTAGAGCCCCTCCCCTGAGTTGAACACAATTCCCCTTGTGCAATTCAGTATTTAGTTAAAACAAGTGGCAGCAAGCGTCAGTTTCAATTTTAAAAACAAAGCAGCAATAGGTTTGTTTAAAACTATTAAAATTTAAGGAGGTGACCTTCGCTCGGTCGTTACGAGGGCAGAACCCCTCTGGCAATCGCCTAATCCATCCATTCACCCTCCCATTCATTCATCCATCCATTCTTTTACTTAGCCATCCATCCACCCTCCCCTTCACTAATTCATCTATTCTTTCACTCATCCATCCATACAGCCATCCTTTCATCATTGATCCATCCAATCATCCATCTACCCGTCCACCCTTTCGCTCACCGATCCACCCTTTGACTCACACCCATCAATCTGTCCTTTCACTCACTCAATTTTACATTATTTATGAGTCTTTGTCTGCTGAATTGCAGACAGAAGATGCCCATCAAGAGCTCCCCCCGCTGCAGCTGCTAAAGCGGGTGATTGACGCTGCCCGTGATCACCTGTAACAATTGCACACTGGAATTCACCAAATCGGACAGACTGGAAGATTCCCTAGATGCGCAAGGCTTTACTCTGATGGAGATGGAGTCCCAGGGGTCTTCATGTTGAGAATGGGCCCCGGAACTAGGGCAACCGGGATCACCTGTCTTCAACCATGCCCCCTTGTGACAGGTCACGTGCACCGCCCCACAGGGACTCAAACAGGTAAGGCCTCAACAGAGTGCTTGAGGCACGAGCCTTGGACCAGGACAAATCACGCTCCGCACTGAAGGAGCGGCCCACTGAAGGTACAGCCCCTGCTCCTTGTGCACCCATGAGCCACTCCCTGCTCCTTTACAGGATAGCCACTACAGCGTGGCCTGTCACCATAGGAACTGCAACCAGTGGGCTTCCTGGAACTACTCCCACCACACGACATTATAGCGTACTACGTCCCAGATGCTGGGACATCAAGGGCCACCAGTGGCATCATGACCGAGAGGGAACCCCGCCCATGAATTGACTTACCCGTGACTTGCTGGCTCGCACAACAGCTTTGTGGATGCTCCCCTTCCCCCCCTCTGTCTATCTCTTTGATCTTACTCCTCACATTCACACCTTGGGGGGGAGGAGACAGCAACTCTGGATGTGTCCCAGTTGAGGCAACCTGCCTGGAGTGGCCCACACGCAGATGGGTGAGTGTTGCACATCCCTTTTGATGCCCCCCTTCTACTGTAGACTCTGCACTTCTCTTGAGTCAATGCTACCTCTTGCATTGAGACTTCACATCCTTCTGGGATTCCCCAAGGGTGACGGGTAGTGGATTTTGAATTGCAGATTAAGGTAAAGGTTCAAGCTTCCCCCTTCCCTGTTGACACTGCCCCGCAGGCTCCCCTTGCTTTGACCTAGTGCTATTGAAAAAAAAAATATGTATATATATATATACCGGGGATGTTGGGTTCTAAAAAAATCACCAAGTTTCTAACCTGCACCACACCATTTTGTGTGTACAGTTTGGTCTGCCCGTGCAACCTGAAATATATAGGCAGCACGATACACCCTACCAAATGCAGGATTTTAGAGCATGCTAGGGCCATCGAAAGAAACGATGTAACTTACCCCGTAGCCAGGCACTTCTCCCTTTTCCATCAAAGCAACAGAAATCTGCTCAAGTTCTACTGTCTAGACCAGGTTCCAGCTCATGAGCGTGGAGGAAACAGGGAACTTAGATTGCGAAGACTTGAATCTAGATTTATAGTAGATCTGCAAACTAAAGCACCAACTGGCCTCAATACTGAAGAAGAGTTAGCTATACATCTAGGCTAGTGGCTTTAGAATTACTGTGTCATATGGATAGATGATGTCTTCCTCATATTTCTAGAAAATCTTTTTCCCGCGCAAATGACATGTATATCACTGTAAATACTGCACAAAAATGATTGGAAGCTGGACATACAGCAGCCCAGTTGTGTGTAAAACTGTAGATAAATTTGTTTGTTTTGGATGGACTTGATGGTAATATGCCGGAATAGTTATAGGTTAGACCATTTATTTGGTATTTCTTTTTAAAAATTAATTTTGAATGAGCAATTGTTGAACCGCTAATGTCAATCATGTCAGTTTAGTGGAGAAAGGACAAAAACTCGTTGCACTAACAATCGGGTATAATTGAGTCTGCATCATTTAATAATGTGTCTAGAACACTAGTGCGAAACTATATGCATCTGAATTCATCTAAGTCAAATATAAATGTTTCATTATCATTAAGCCCATCCAGGGCGAGATAGTATATTTTATGGAGCAGGAACAGATTGTAAACGATTATTTCAATATCTGCTGCGTGCATGTTTTAATCTAATGCATATTGCAATTTTAAATCACAATTTAGGTAATGACTGTAAATTAAATTGTAAATATCTTCGCACAGTGATGTATGCTCATTCGGGGCAAGAGTTTCTGCAGATAAAATAGAACTGATGCTCACCCTATGTGTTACCGATTGGGATTAAGATGATTGCATATCATGTAAATACGATTGTAAATATTTCTTTGTTCACCATGTCGAAACGCTCAGTTAAAGCGAGACTTAAGGACATTGACATTGATTGTTGATCATAATATGAATGTATATCAAGTTCTAAATTTGCGAAGAAACCTTTCAAAGATGGCCGCCATGAATTAGAGTATGTGTCCATCCTCTATATCTATTTTCATTTATGTTTACGAATTTGACCCCGGAAGTACTTCCCTTAAGATTGGGTTTAAGTATGGCGATGTTTCCTGTCTATGTTAAACAGTAGGAAAAAGGCGCGAAGCCGAAACGCGTCCTGTTCATTTGTATGCAGTAAATAAAAGAATACCGTATATTCACCTTCATCTGTGTGCGGTCTCTTCACTTGCTTGCCGAGTGGGGTATTGAGCTACATATATATATATATATATATATATATATATATATATATATATATATATATATATATATATATATATATATATTACGCTCTGTGCCATCAGCTTCCTTACTGACGCCTAACCCTTGTACTCTCACACTCCCAGACGGACCATGCCTGTGCCTGCACCCACACATGTCCCAGTAAACATGCTTTTCCTCAGTGTGAATGGACTGAACAGTTATATCAAGTGTCAGAGAACTCTGACTAATCTGAAATATAAGCTCACAGACATTGTGGTGATTCAAGAAACTCACCTCTCCTCAGCGGAGGCAAATAAGCTGAAGAGGGACGGGGTGGGACAGGTGGTCCACAGTTAACGGACCGGCCTAGACGACATTGCTGGTCCCCCAGCTATCAACATCACAAAGAAGTGCAAAGTTGCCATCCTAATTAGCAAAGCTTTTCCGCACACTCTACTCTGTCGTTGGATGGACCCAGAGAGAAACATTATTGAATAAGCTATAATGTGCTCAATCTATGCACCCACGGCGAGCAAAACTAGCTTCTTGATGCACATCTCATGGCTTCTCAAGGATTTCAGATACACAAGGGCGCTGGGTGATACTGGAGCATCACTATTGAGCCCAATCTGGACTGCACTGGCCCTCAAGATGCGGGCAATGCCGTAGACAGGGCCCTACTGACAGACGTCCTTGCCAAGCACAGCCTCACTGACGTATTGTGTCCCTCCCATCAAAAAGACAGAGATTACTCCTACTAACCAAATGTCCACTGCACATCCTCCAGAATAGACTACTTCTCACACGGGCCCCCTGCTACACTATGCATTTCAAGCTGCTATTTTGCCTCGGGGGATCTTGGATCATTGCCCGATTCAGCTCGCCATCCATTTGCGACATAAACCACCCCCAGAGAGGGACTAGCAGATGAACATGGCCAACTTAAGGACTCCAGACGACAAATGTCTCCTGACCTCTCACGTCTGGGTGTACCACTCTGACTTCCTAGACCCTCTGGGCGGTGGGCAAGGCCACTTGGAGGGGGCTAAGTATGAGGAATGCTGCCACCAAGCGTAAAAAAAAATGGGTCAAGAGGAGGGAACTAGATGAGGCTGTTGCCCGATCCATGGCTGCCTATAACGCATCCTCCACTGTCACGAATCGCCACTGGCTAGAAGCCGCAAAATTTACTCTTAACCAGTACTACACTTTGGCTGCTGAAAAAGCACTGCAGAAACCCAAGTAACAACACTACGAAAAAGGGGAGAAAGCTGGGTGGATGCTGGCCTTCCAACTTAGACAACAGGAGGACCAAATGGCAATGTCAGCTATCTGTGATGCACAGGAGACTCTTTATATGCACACAGAAGACATTGTGGAGGCTTTTGCCTCCTATTACGAAACCCTATACACTTCCTCTACCTTATCTAACCATGAGGAAGATGATACTTTTCTGGGCACCCTCCTCATACCTACTGTCTCAGACGAAGGTCAGGCACTCCTTGAGGGTGAGTTCACACTGGAGGAGATCAGTGAGGCAATGGCTAATCACTGGATAAAGACCGGTTTCCGGGGGAATTTGATAAAACCTGCACATCCCTGGTCATACAGATGCCGCCATTAGATGCTAGGCGTCATCTCTAACAAAGCCATCATTACCCTCCTGCTGAAGAATAGCAAAGACCCCCTGGACTGCGGGAGGTTTAGGCTTATATATTTGATTAATGTAATGTTGACGTCAAGATCCTGGCCAAAATCTCAGCGATCAGATTGGGTAAAGTCATCCCCTCTCTTTTCGATCAATCCCAAGTTGGGTTTGTGCCAGGCTGCTCATCAAGAAATCATCTCTGAACCCTTGCACACTTGTTATGGGCCTCCGGGCCCTTGGAGCAGGAGACCTTGGTGATTCCCTGGCTGCGGAGAAGACCTTTGATCACGTGGAATGGCTCTATTTGTTCAAAGCCCTTCAGAAGTTTGCCCTGGCGCAGCAATTTATCTGCAAAGTGGGATGGGTCAACCAAAAGCCAGAGACCAGGCTCAACTGTGGTGGCTTCTTGTCATGCAGTATCCTGATCAACCGAGGTACATGGCAGGGGTGCCCTCTCTTGCTACTGTTATTCTTACTAGCCTGAAACCCTCGGCCTGGTGATCAGGACTGCGCACATGATACATGGCATTGCACTAGGAGATGTCACAGTAAAGGCTCTCTTATATGCCAATAACATCCTCATGACAGTGATCAGACTGGGGGAATCTCTCCCAGCACTCACTCGTCTAATGAATGCCTTCTCCAACTAGGATAAGAGCGAGGTGATGACAGTGCCCTGGGTCTCCACCAGATCCTGTGTCGAGGGCTTCAACGTCCGTTGGGTGGCCAAGGGAATGAAGTATCTTGAGATCTGACTAAACAAGGGCCTCTCTCATATGGTAGAGGACAACATACTCCCCTCACTTGCTAAGGCCCTCACCAACTTCACAAGCTGGTCAGCCCTCCAACTCTCCATCTGGGGTCGTGTAAAGTCCATGAAAATGGTCATTGCCCCCGCTTTAAATATGTGTTTGGAATGCTTCCAATACTGGTCCCCAAGGCCCTACAGTCACAAACTGAGACCGCCATCAAATCCTTTATCTGTGGTGCAATGCACCCTCGACTAAAATTAGACCTACTCTATGCCCATATGGAATCCGAAGGTCTCTGTCTGCCACATATGTCTTCATACTACATGGCGCATCACCTCTACCAGCTTACCTATTGGCTGTCTCGGACCCCAGGCCCACCCAAATGGGAAACCATCGAAAAAGCCTTTTGGACTGTAGCAAGTCCATTGATGCTCTCTATAAATACAAGGATGGTGCACTGCAACTCGAAAACCCGATGATCAAGACCATGCTGACCATGTGGCAGTCCTTACATACCCTACTATCGACCACTCTGTGGCTACACGTCTCTGCTCCGCTCTGGTATAACCATGGGATACGTATCAGTGGCCACACCGTCTCCTGGCCTTCTTGGAAATGACAGGAATAGGGAGGGTCGACCAGTTATTTGATGGATTAGACTTTAAGATGTTTCCCTCACTCTGATTGATGTTTGGCCTCCCTGCATTCCAACAATGGTCCTATGTCCGATTGCTCCACTACCTTAGAGGATGTCTTGGCACAGTGCCTGTGTTTGTCCACTCTCCCAAAAGGCAATATCTAGAAACCTGGGGGGGAGGGGTGGATACTGGACCATATAACCTGGTCATAGACCACCAATTCTCCACACCAATCAGGGGACAAATGAAGCATAAGTGGCAACTCCTGCTAGCAGGGACTACGCCGACGATGACTGACATAGTCTCCTACACACACAGGACACTCTCCTGGGAGAAGCCAAACTGAAATTCCACTATTTTATAGGGTCAGATGGCTGACATTGGACACCTCAAAAGCTGCACAGAGCTGGCCTTTTACTAGGCCTGGGCGGTGAACTCCGCTCCGTTCGTGGAGTTTTCCGTGCTCTGCAGGGCACGCTGAGTTTCGAAAAACTCCACTCCACAAAGCGGAACAGAGTGTTTTCCTTCCTCGCGTTCACCAACGTTAAGTTGGCGAGCACGAGCAAGGAAAATTCAATGCTAGACCACCTCCCAGCGAGATTTCTCAATGCGGGCAGTCGTGGATGGTCGCGACCACTCGTGTTTAGAAGCCATCCATTCGCGTTGAGGAAGCTGCCGCTCGAGTAGAAAATCTACTCGAGCGGCAGAAAGAAGCAGTGCCCTCTTCCGCTGCGAATGGTGCCGTTCGCGCGCAACAAACACCCGGTGCTAAAAGTCAATGCAAACGTGTGCAACCTAACAAACTCCACTGCTTGCGGGACTCCACGTAGCGCAGCAGAGTTTTTTAGTCACTTCGCGGAGTTCCACGTAGCAGAACTCTACCCAGGTCTACCTTTTACAGCACACCTCATTTTGGAGATGCAGTGTTGGGGCTGCCATCTCCCACATATCTAATGGCACTGTCTAGTGCTTCAGCCATTTTGAAATGCAGTGTAGTCAATCTTGACTAATCGGGGACTGACCATAGGCCCCTCAGTACACTTACCCCTCTTCAACGACATGGTGGACAGTGTGACTGCAAACACACACAACATTGGATAGCGACAGGCCTCTCACCAGCCAAAGTGTGCATCCTACGACACCCCTTTGGAATGGCTCGTGGAGCTGACAAGAGTGGCAGATTGTGAAGGTTTGATCTACAAACTTAATTTTCAAATGGAAGTGATTGAGGCAGTCTAGGAACCCTTTCTACACCCCCCTTGCCCACGGACAGTACTACTTAATCATAATGGTGAGAATAAATGCATAGAGGCTATGCCTCACCCCTTGCCTCCCTCCTCGCCCACTAGTCCCTCTGAATTAACCGATGCGGACCCAACTCACCCCTCCCTGGGCACTGTGAACTTAGTGGGAATCCCCCACCCCTATGCTTCTACACGGATGGGCCTGCAATGGACCTTGAGAGTGATGACTGTAGCTGTACGCAGCCCAAGCATAACCCCTCATTCTTGCATAAACATCTAGACCACCCTAGATTACATTTATAGTAGGTACACAGCACTGATACCCCTTGTTAATTGGTTTTGCTTTATATAGTTTGTTCATTCAAGATGTTTAGCCTACATTGATTTGGTTGGTTCTTTGCTATATTATGCTTGACTGCATCCTAAAGTTAAATCTTCATATGTGCCAAGAAAATGTCAATAAAGAAATGTTTACAAAAACAAAAAACAAAAATCTAGATGTCCTGGTTAATGATGCTGTGCCCAAGGGAGTGCTTTCGGTAGCAGGTGTTGGGCGATGGGGGACATAGTGGTAACGATGTTGTTTTCTTTTGCAGCAATTTATCAGGATGTATGTATTGTATGTTTTGTTATGCCTAACCTTTTTTCTTTAGCATTCAATGTATTGTGTTCTCTTGAGTTGATGGGTGGGGGGGCACTTCGGGTCCCTTGACAGCATCCTTTTTATACCAAATTTAACATCATCGTCCCTGGACCATCCAAGTGGTGCTGCCACCAACTTGAAAGGAGGTTGCAGGGGCGTGGGGGGTTCTGGGCGGTCGATGACACGCAGTCCTTACCTATCAACCACCCGCGCAGATGCATTTGGGCACAACCTAGCACTGGCCCTAGGGGGACAAAGAACCTGGGTGTAGGGGGGGCCCGCGGTAGGTATCCTAAGTGCTGCCGGGCCCGCTGCACAAGAACTTCCGAGGCGGAAGAGCTTCAAGGACTGAAGAGAGACGGTGAGGCCCCCCAAAAGGAGGGCCCCCATCCTTTGGGGCGGAGGAGGTGGGAAAGGAAGGGGCACAGAGCCAGTTTTGATCTCACTCGAAACAGTTATGGAGTTTTTTGTTGGTTGCATAGGAACGGACTAGTTATGGTTAGGTGATTCCCATGTACTAAAGTCTCTGTTAAGGCTAGGTCTCACTTGTATACCAACAAACGGAGCATAAGGGGGAAAGAAGAGAATCAGACCGCCCCCCACTCAATCAATTATAATCACAACAAGGTCTGATCTCTATGAACAGTACATCAATGCTTTAAGATCTCTTAGGGGATTCTATCTCTTTATTAATGCCCCCTACCCAGATCTATTCCTAGTCGTCAATGATCTAGATTGTCCTGACTGTTCTCATTTAAAAATCACCGTCAATAACCACCAGACAGTCGTGTTCACTTCATTACTCAGAGTGAACCGAAAAAAACAACAAATAAATCATACCCAACAACGTAAAAAATGTGAGTAGAGTAAGAAGGCACCTCACGTGCGCAAACCCAAAGGGCTCCTGGATGGTACTCGCCAGTAAGCCCACGTTATCATCATCGGTTGCTTCCTTACCCAGAAAAGATAAAGAAAGAAAGAAAAAGGTGTGTGTGAACAATCCACTGAGGTGGAAGGTCAAAAACAGCAAGTTTATGTGACCCCTATCACTGAGACTATAAAGTTCACTCAGTGTTTAGTTTTACCCCAAGCGTGCACAAAAAATTGGAGTTCCCAACATACTAAAAACGAGATAGCACTCACATACAACACTCTTTATTCACTGTTGTGAGTGTCCTCAATTTAAAAACAAGGCGAACATTTGGCCATTATTTTTTGTCACAAGCCAACATGTTTCGTTGCCAAACCCGTCAAGGCAACTTCATCAGGGCTGCTGGGGCATCAATCCTCACCTCAGTCCTTTTCACACCCAATCTGTGGTTATTGACAGTGATAAAAAAGAGAAATGTACCAATCACAACCACTCCTTTCAACCATAGGACCTCAATCTAAAACCAACCACTATATATGTTTTATTTTCATATAGTTAACTATATTTCTCTTTTTTATCACTGTCAATAACCACAGATTGGGTGTGAAAAGGACTGAGGTGAGGATTGATGCCCCAGCAGCCCTGATGAAGTTGCCTTGACGGGTTTGGCAATGAAACATGTTGGCTTGTGACAAAAAATAATGGCCAAATGTTCGCCTTGTTTTTAAATTGAGGACACTCACAACAGTGAATAAAGAGTGTTGTATGGGAGTGCTATCTCGTTTTTAGTATGTTGGGAACTCCAATTTTTTGTGCACGCTTGGGGTAGAACTAAACACTGAGTGAACTTCACAGTCTCAGTGATAGGGGTCACATAAACTTGCTGTTTTTGACCTTTCACCTCAGTGGATTGTTCACACACACCTTTTACTTTCTTTCTTTATCTTTTCTGGGTAAG
Organism: Calotriton arnoldi; assembly: GCA_963921515.1. Taxonomy (NCBI): domain Eukaryota; kingdom Metazoa; phylum Chordata; class Amphibia; order Caudata; family Salamandridae; genus Calotriton; species Calotriton arnoldi. Next base: position 1,547,490 of record CAWUFW010004229.1, on the reverse strand, counting down.
GAAGCAACCGATGATGATAACGTGGGCTTACTGGCGAGAACCATCCAGGAGCCCTTTGGGTTTGCGCACGTGAGGTGCCTTCTTACCCTACTCACATTTTTTACGTTGTTGGGTATGATTTATTTGTTGTTTTTTTCGGTTCACTCTGAGTAATGAAGTGAACACGACTGTCTGGTGGTTATTGACGGTGATTTTTAAATGAGAACAGTCAGGACAATCCAGATCATTGACGACTAGGAATAGATCTGGGTAGGGGGCATTAATAAAGAGATAGAATCCCCTAAGAGATCTTAAAGCATTGATGTACTGTTCATAGAGATCAGACCTTGTTGTGATTATAGGTCTCACTTGTAAACAAGATGTAAATAATGTGGTTACTGTGGAAAATGTTCTGAAAAAAGTGTTTTATGTGAGAAAAATAATAAATACGGCCAGGAGTCCTTCGACCCCTAACCCAAAGAAGTAAGAAATGGGCTCATGACATTGTTTTTGACATTGATGTTGGTTAGGTAATAGTGAGTACTCATGGGACATCGGCGACACCCTGGCCATATTCATTCTAGTCATTGTTATTGTAAAATTCAAACAGTTATATCAGTGTTGCGAGATCCTAAAATGTGAAGACTTACCAGAAGACCTTATTTCAAAAGGATTCTAAAGAAGATGCTGGATCAATCTTATTTAATAATGTGTATCCTTGTAGTGATATCTATAAAATATAATATGTTTCACATGTTAGATCATGATTATGGAACAACGGATATACACAAAATAATATAACATGACTTCTCCAGAGCATACATTAAACTCTCTCGAATCCACACTGTTAGAACCGGGGTCACCGATTCCGACACGGTAGCTTGGCGTGAGGCAGGAAGGCACTCGAAGGCAATGTGTTAAGCACTTGTGCAGCACACACTCACACTGACTCAGTAATGCGCACACAATAAGGAGACACCACACCAGGCTGTTAGGTAAAAACAAGATTCTTTATCTAATTTTAAATCAGCAATAGGTGAGGCAGATAATCTTAGGCAACATTTCATTTCATTTAGTCTCTCAAAACCAGTGCGTAAATTCATTCAAGCACATTATAACAGTAAAACGTTACGCCATTAAAAGGCAGTAGCATTAACCTCATTGGAAAGTAGGTAACACTGTAGGTCATAGTTGCAGGTCAAAACATAGACTTCAATGCACTTAGCGACATTCAATTAGCAAGAATTTAGATGCACATAACACTGTAGATGAGGAAGAACCTGTATCAACCTAGGCGCAACCACATTCAGTACAGTGGGTGTCGCAAAGCAGGTAGGCCTACAACATAGAACACTTTAACTCTTGGCAGGTGAACACAGAGGCTCAATTCATGTAGGTATATTCAATTCATTAAGGGCCTTACTGTAGATTAATCACATAACATTGGGCACATTCCCCTCAATCGGAGACTTGATGCAAATACCCCCACTCCCTTAGACACATAGCGGGAGCATTAACCTAGGCAGGTGTGTAATCACTGTAGGCATCATAGGTGAACTTAGCTGCTGCATGCACCTTAGTGTAACCAACGTCTATTGCTCAGCACCTCTTTTGCAGGGCACTCCTGGTGACACTTCCTTGGCCCCTGGGCGGGACCCGACACACCTTACTGGTAGGCCTCTAATATGGACAACCCTTCTCGAGGCATCCGCTCCGAGCGCGACGCTCTCTGGGGCACAGGCAGCCCTGCGCATGGGGCCTTACGTCTTGGGCAGTGTCAACGCTGGGGGACGGCAGGGGGCCCTACGCAAGCGGGGGCCCCGGCCTCCCGGACTCACCGGTCAATTCCATGCAGGAGGGGTAATTGATCCCAGATGCCGCGCCGCGAGCCTCCTCCCCGGCCGGTAAGCTCCTCTCCGCTGCAGGGACCGGACGGGGGAGGCTAATCAATACAGTCCCCACAGGGCAGGCCTTGGCGGGTGGAAAGGCGGGGGCCGACAAAGCTCCTCTCCGGCCCCCGATGCAAGCGGCGGCGTGCGTCTGCAGGTCTCCGGCTCCGCTTCCAGCTCCGGTCAGGGAGCCAATCAGTGTGCGGCTTTCCGAGGGCGCGGCCTCTGACGCGGCCGTGGCTCCCGTTGCTGGGTAACGCCTCCCTTCGCACTCGCAGGCCGGGCGCGGCCTAGATCCAGTCGCGGCCTCGCTCTTACGCGGCGCCCGGGCACAACGCCCCCTCAGGACAGCGCGGGGGCCGCGGCGGTGAGTTTCCAGGCCTCCGCTTCGTCTTCCGCGTTACAGAGGTCGCGGGGGTGAGTTCCGCTCACATCGCTTTGGGGGTAATTAACACAGGGGCTGCGGCGGTGATTCCAGACACAGCAGCGCTTCTTCCGGCCACAGCACCAGCGCTCGGGGGCAGTCAGCGCTTCTAGGTAGCACCGCACTGGGGGGAGATCAGCGCTTGTAGCAGGACACAAAGAGGCAACAGTCCAGCGCTTTGAAGGCACAGCGCTTACCGGTCACAGCGCTTGCAGGGGAGACAAGCAGGTTGGCACAGAGCGCTTCCTTAGGGCACAGCATACAGCGCTTTACCTGGTGATCTCCAGCTGCATGTACAGGTGGCAGTGGCTTGACAGGTTCTTGGCAGTTTCGGTAGTTTCTGGTTTGTTGCAGCAAGTTGGTTGTGGTTACAGTTACTTGGGGGGAAAGGGGGGGTTGAGTTGGTGGGCACAAGAGGCAAGTAGGTACCCTTCAGGCACACTGGAGGTGGTTCCCTGGGTCCCCTCATGCTGGGCCAGGTCAGTAGGCGGAGGGTGTTCCTCAGCTAGCTTAGCACAGCAGCGCCTAAGCCCAGTCAGTACCAGTAGTGTAGGTATCCCCCCTAGGCCCGACAGCCTGTACTCCGGCAGAGGTTCCCCCAGGTCCAGTGGTGCCCCAACTGACTAACTAGGTTTCCCTCCAAGCCTCTTATACCCCTAGGTCAGGTGACCCTCCTGAAGGCGGCAAAACATAACTCCTCCCTGGGCTGGAAGGTTCTAGAAGCTTCCCTCATGTCTGACTATGAGGCCCAGAGGCGGGGACGGCATGGATACTGTATCATTATGTCCCAGCCTGATCCTGACTACTAGTATGTGCGTGCGCAATGGCCACTCCGCAGTAGCAGGGGCCTGTGGCAGCCATCTTATTAGGAGAGAGCACCTGCACCTCAGCACTGTTTGGCAGTGGTAAGGCGCCCAGAGACCTAGGTCCAACAAAAAGGTAGTGGCAAAAATGAGGCGCAAAGAGAAAAAAACGGGGTAAGACCACCCTAGGGCTGACAGGTCTAACATGCGTCCCCCCAGCCGAAAGTGGGGAGAGCTTCCCAACCTCTAGGGAGTTCTCATCGCTAAGGCGGAAAACCGGGAGAGACCGTCAGCGTTGGCGTGGTCTACTCCAGGTCGATGTTCCACCCGAAAGTCCATCCCCTGGAGGGAAATGGACCACCTCAACAATTTGGGGTTTTCGCCTCTCATCTGCATGAGCCAGCGAAGGGGTCGGTGGTCGGTTTGAATAAGGAAGTGAGAGCCAAAGAGATATGGCCTCAGCTTCTTCAAAGCCCAAACCACTGCGAAGGCTTCTCGCTCTATCGTCCTCCACCGCTGTTCCCGGGGGAGTAGCTTTCGAGAAATAAAGGCCACTGGCTGGTCCTGGCCATCATCATTAAGTTGAGAGAGCACAGCTCCAATGCCATGCTCAGAGGCGTCTGTCTGCACGATGAATTCCTTCCCAAAGTCTGGAGTCCCGAGCACCGGAGCGGTGCACATCGCGTGCTTCAGAGTGTCAAACGCTTCTTGACAGGCAGCCGTCCAGATGACTTTGCGTGGCTGCTTCTTGGATGTCAATTCAGTCAGGGGGGCTACGATGGTTCCATAGCCCTTGACAAACCGGCGGTAGTAACCCGTGAGGCCAAGGAAGGCCCGGACCTCCGTTTGGGTTTTGGGGGGCTTCCAGGCCACGATGGTCTCAATTTTGGCCTGGAGGGGTTGCACCTTACCCCCGCCCACCAGGTGTCCCAGGTAGACGACAGATCCCTGTCCAATATGGCACTTGCTAGCCTTGATGGTTAGGCCAGCCCGCTGTAGAGCCTGTAGCACCTCCTGGAGATGCTCCAGATGGTCCTCCCAGCTGCTGCTGAAGACAGCTATGTCATCCAGGTAGGCAGCAGAGAAGGCCTCTAGGCCAGACAGTACCTGGTTAACCAACCGCTGGAAAGTGGCCGGAGCATTTTTTAGCCCGAAGGGCAACACCCGAAATTGAAAGTGGCCCTCGGGGGTGGAGAACGCAGTCTTCTCCTTCGCTCCGTCCGCCATGGCAATCTGCCAATATCCTGACGTCAGGTCGATGGTACTCAGATTCCGAGCTGCTCCCAGTCGGTCAATGAGCTCATCCGCCCGAGGGATCGGGTGAGCATCGGTCTTGGTCACGGAGTTCAGACCACGGTAATCCACACAGAACCGAAGTTCTGGTGTGGTGCCCGGTGGGGCCGCTTTCGGCACCAACACCACCGGACTAGCCCAAGGGCTGCTGGAAGGCTCAATCACCCCCAGCTCCAACATTTTGGCTACCTCACTCTGGATGCTGGTTCTGACTTTGTCGGACAGCCGGTAAGACTTGGTTTTCACAGGCGGGCTGTCCCCTGTGTCCACATCATGGGTACACAGGTGCGTAATCCCAGGAGTGAGGGAAAACAACGAGGAGTACCGCTCCAATACCTGGCGGCAGTCCCCCTGTTGCTCAAGGGTCAAGGATGGGGAGAGGACCAATCAAGCAAATGTCTTATCCTGGCCCAGGTGTCCTGCCAGTGGTATCTCATGTGCAAATTCCAGCAGGAAGGCTCGGTAGCATTGGGGGACCACTAAGGCCCTTGATGACCGATGCACTGGAGCCTTAGGCTCACTGTAGAGGAGACCATCCTCCCAGTAGACATGGTAGTTACCGGTCTCTTTACCAGTTGCTTGGGCTTCGGCCTGCTGCTGCATGCCTTCAAGCGTTGGGCACTCTCTCTGCGCCCGACAGAATTCCTCCCGGGTAGGCCCTCCTTCCACCTGCCACTCTGCAGGGGTCAGCAAGTCCCCCACGGGAACAACATCCACCTCAGCGGACTCCGGGGTCACCTCCGCGGGCTCCCCATCCATCTCGCCGGGTGCAACCTCAGGGATGTCCTCTTGTCCAGCAGTGGGCAGGGCCATTGTTTCAGGCTCCAACCCGGGTTGAGTTCCTTGCCGGGCAGCCATGTACCGCGTGACCACGCAAGTCCACCCTGGTAATCCCAGCATCTCGGCGTGGGTGTTGAACTCCACCTCCTTCCAGGCGGTATGTTCCAAGTCGTTCCCGAGCAGACAGTCAACTGGCATGGCAGGGCTCACCGCAACTCTCAACAGGCCTGAGACTCCTCCCCACTCAAAGGGAACTTGGGCCACGGGGTAATGACCCAGGCTATTATCAGCCATGACAACTGGGTGGAATACTTCAGGAATCACCTGCTCTGGGGACACCAGCTGACGTCTTACCATCGTCATGCTGGCACCCGTGTCCCTCAGAGCCTCCACCTCCTCCCCGTTCACCAGGACCCTCTGCCGGTACTTGGCAGTGTTCGAGGGTACCTGAACCCGTGGGATCATCTCTCTATCCCCCAGGGAAACTAAGGTCAAGCCTGTCCACTCACCTCCCCTACCTAGGGACAACTCCTCCCCAAGCGCTACACTGTCCACCCCGGGGCTCTTACCTCCTGTGGGGGCTGGGGTCCTCTTGCGACACTGGGGATCCCCCTTGTAGTGTCCAACCTCCCCGCACTCGTAGCTCCGGACAGTTCTGGGCTGCTGACTTTTGTCAGAGTAAGTGGGTTTCTGGAATCCAGATTGGGGTGGGGAACCTACCCCTCTCCCATGCGGTCTATTTTGGGGGCCTTTAAAGAACTCCTTCTTTTTATCTCCCCCCTCTCTCTTCTGGGGAAAACCCTGTACACCCTTCGGGGGGTCTCCACCGGATCCCTTGTGGGACACCCGAGTGCTAACCCAGGTATCCGCCTCCTCCGCAAGTTCCCGAGGATCGGTCAGCTTGCGGTCCACCAGGTGTTGGCGCAGCTCTGGAAAACTCTTATCAAGAAGGTGCTCTCTTAAAAATAGATTGTACAGCCCTTCATAATCACTCACTTCGCTGCCACGCACCCAACCCTCCAATGCCTTACGGGCATAATCAAAAAAATCCACCCAGTTCTGTGTGGGAAGCTTGTGGCTGTTGCGGAATTTCTGGCGATACTTCTCTGGAGTGAGGCCAAACTTTTAAGCAGTGCCTCTTTCATGACAGGGTAATTTGTCTGATCACCTTTGTCTAAAGTCAAGAGTGTGTCCCTTGCCAACGGAGGTATGTACCTATACAGGCCTCCCCCCCAGTACTTCTCAGGCACCCCATGGGCTACCAAAGACACCTCATACGCCGCCAACCACTTATCAATGTCATCCCCTACACTGAAACTGGCCATCACCTCCTTAGGTAGGTAAAACTTAGGCTCTCGTGGGGCCTCAGCGGGTACGCTGCCACCATTCAAGTTGCCCTGCGTCCCTATCTGCAATGCTCGGAGCTCTAGTTCCTTCAGGCTAAGCTCATGCACAAGCTTCCTCTCTTCCATGGCTAGCCTCGCTTGTTCTCGCTCCTTGTCCATCCTAGCAAGCTCTAGCTTCAATTGCCTCTCCTCCCTCCTGTCCTCGTACTCCTCCACAGACACACTGCTCGCTGACACACTACTGCCTGCCCTGGAACGTCTCCCTGGCAACACATTTTCACTGATGTCTATGTGCAGTAGGTCTAGCTCTCCTGGAGCCTCCAGCTCCCCCTGTTCCTCGACCACTCTCCCTTCCGGGTGGGCCAATACCCATGCCCTCAAGACTTTCAGAAGCTCCTCTCTCTTGGCGCCTCGCTTGATGGGCACCCCCATCCCCCTACAGAACTCCCTCAGCTGCGCCACCGTATACATTTCAAGGTTGGCCAGCTCGAACTCCACCCTGACAGGTGGGGCCCCAGACACTTAAGGGAAAAGACTCTAGGACGTAGGCAACAGGTTAACACAGGAGTCTGTACAGTCAGGTAGTGAAGGGCGAATTGTTAGGCTTGCATCCAAATAGGTGTCCAATTGCGGCGCACACTGAATCCCTGTAGGGTGCTGCACAAGCACAAGTCCTTATCCCACCGCTGAACACCAATGTTAGAACCGGGGTCACCGATTCCGACACGGTAGCTTGGCGCGAGGCAGGAAGGCACTCGAAGGCAATGTGTTAAGCACTTGTGCAGCACACACTCACACTGACTCAGTAATGCGCACACAATAAGGAGACACCACACCAGGCTGTTAGGTAAAAACAAGATTCTTTATCTAATTTTAAATCAGCAATAGGTGAGGCAGATAATCTTAGGCAACATTTCAATTCTTTTAGTCTCTCAAAACCAGTGCGTAAATTCATTCAAGCACATTATAACAGTAAAACGTTACGCCATTAAAAGGCAGTAGCATTAACCTCATTGGAAAGTAGGTAACACTGTAGGTCATAGTTGCAGGTCAAAACATAGACTTCAATGCACTTAGCGACATTCAATTAGCAAGAATTTAGATGCACATAACACTGTAGATGAGGAAGAACCTGTATCAACCTAGGCGCAACCACATTCAGTACAGTGGGTGTCGCAAAGCAGGTAGGCCTACAACATAGAACACTTTAACTCTTGGCAGGTGAACACAGAGGCTCAATTCATGTAGGTATATTCAATTCATTAAGGGCCTTACTGTAGATTAATCACATAACATTGGGCACATTCCCCTCAATCGGAGACTTGATGCAAATACCCCCACTCCCTTAGACACATAGCGGGAGCATTAACCTAGGCAGGTGTGTAATCACTGTAGGCATCATAGGTGAACTTAGCTGCTGCATGCACCTTAGTGTAACCAACGTCTATTGCTCAGCACCCCTTTTGCAGGGCACTCCTGGTGACACTTCCTGGGCCCCTGGGCGGGACCCGACACACCTTACTGGTAGGCCTCTAATATGGACAACCCTTCTCGAGGCATCCGCTCCGAGCGCGACGCTCTCTGGGGCACAGGCAGCCCTGCGCATGGGGCCTTACGTCTTGGGCAGTGTCAACGCTGGGGGACGGCAGGGGGCCCTACGCAAGCGGGGGCCCCGGCCTCCCGGACTCACCGGTCAATTCCGTGCAGGAGGGGTAATTGATCCCAGATGCCGCGCCGCGAGCCTCCTCCCCGGCCGGACCGCTCCTCTCCGCTGCAGGGACCGGACGGGGGAGGCTAATCAATACAGTCCCCACAGGGCAGGCCTTGGCGGTGGAAAGGCGGGGGCCGACAAGGCTCCTCTCCGGCCCCCGATGCAAGAGGCGGCGTGCGGCTGCAGGTCTCCGCTTCGTCTTCCGCGTTCCAGAGGTCGCGGGGGTGAGTTCCGCTCACAGCGCTTTGGGGGTAATTAACACAGGGGCTGCGGCGGTGATTCCAGACACAGCAGCGCTTCTTCCGGCCACAGCGCCAGCGCTCGGGGGCAATCAGCGCTTCTAGGTAGCACCGCACTGGGGGGAGATCAGCGCTTGTAGCAGGACACAAAGAGGCAACAGTCCAGCGCTTTGAAGGCACAGCGCTTACCGGTCACAGCGCTTGCAGGGGAGACAAGCAGGTTGGCACAGAGCGCTTCCTTAGGGCACAGCATACAGCGCTTTACCTGGTGATCTCCAGCTGCATGTACAGGTGGCAGTGGCTTGACAGTTTCTTGGCAGTTTCGGTAGTTTCTGGTTTGTTGCAGCAAGTTGGTTGTGGTTGCAGTTACTTGGGGGGAAAAGGGGGGTTGAGTTGGTGGGCACAAGAGGCAAGTAGGTACCCTTCAGGCACACTGGAGGTGGTTCCCTGGGTCCCCTCACGCTGGGCCAGGTCAGTAGGCGGAGGGTGTTCCTCAGCTACCTTAGCACAGCAGCGCCTAAGCCCAGTCAGTACCAGTAGTGTAGGTCTCCCCCCTAGGCCCGACAGCCTGTACTCCGGCAGAGGTTCCCCCAGGTCCAGTGGTGCCCCAACTGACTAACTAGGTTTCCCTCCAAACCTCTTATACCCCTAGGTCAGGTGACCCTCCTGAAGGCGGCAAAACATAACTCCTCCCTGGGCTGGAAGGTTCTAGAAGCTTCCCTCATGTCTGACTATGAGGCCCAGAGGCGGGGACGGCATGGATACTGTATCATTATGTCCCAGCCTGATCCTGACTACTAGTATGTGCGTGCGCAATGGCCACTCCGCAGTAGCAGGGGCCTGTGGCAGCCATCTTATTAGGAGAGAGCACCTGCACCTCAGCACTGTTTGGCAGTGGTAAGGCACCCAGAGACCTAGGTCCAACAAAAAGGTAGTGGCAAAAATGCGGCGCAAAGAGAAAAAAACGGGGTAAGACCACCCTAGGGCTGACAGGTCTAACACACACATAATGGAGCAACAAAATAAAATACTGAATGTACTTCTTTGGTTGGACTGCCCATTTGAATTTCACAAATTGACAACAAAACATATTCAATCCTAAGTGTCAGATTAAAGATAAGCAAAGTACATAGTGCACTTCTACCCAGATGTTTCTCATAGGTAACAGACATGGTAACTGGATTATCCATGCTTGTGTACTTCTTATTTGCAGGAATGCTCAATGAATATCTGGCATTTGAAGGATGTCATCAGTGATCAAGCAAAAATACAAAGTTGCATTTCAGGTAAAGAGCACACCAAGTTCCAAAACCTCTTGCATGCACAATGCGAAAACCACTGGCTCAACAATTTATAGAAAGGAAGGGAAGCATGATTTAAAAAACCGCTAACAAGTATGCCAACAACAGCACTGTCAGACAGTGTGTAGGCGAATAAGTCCCATGTCCGACTCAACATCCGATATAGTGACATGGTATTAGGGCAACGATAGATAAAGAATTCATCATCCATTAAAATTATCACTGAGCGCCAATTATGCAGAAACAATCCGGTTCAGCAATACTGTGATAGTGAAAGGCATGTTTAGTGATTGGGAAGGGCCATAAATATCAGAATGTGTCCCTCCGGCTACTGTAAAGATATACAGAACACAAAATCGTGGGCCGCAGAACATTCAGAGGCAAAGAATCTCTCAAAAACACAGGAATCTTACCTTGCAGTTCTATCGCAGTATTAAGTTTGCTACCAGGTGTATTACCAGCGTTCAGCCTACGCACCATCATACCCTGGTTTACATAACATCACACGTATGTGTTTGCATGGAGAGCGTCAGAATAATCATAGCAGTCTCCATCTTGTTAGTTCCGCTGCACCATACCTCTATATCAATGGCAACAATGAAACGTATCCACAACAACATAATTGAGCAGGAAACCAAGCAAAAAATGTTCATTATTCAATATTAAGTAAATCCTGTGATGCTCTCACTTCATTTGCAGGTGTCCTATCTTTTTATGTGGGGAGTTCTCCACCCCAACTGCGGAATCTCCACAGTGGTAAACTTACTATTAAATCGAAGTTTGTGAATGACAACAAAAAATAGTAAACTTACAAAAAAGTGTACGTTTACGTTTGTGAATCAGGCCTTTGGCTACACTGGGACTGGTATCACAATTTTTTCAGAGAATTATTTTGTCCGAGTCTGGCCCTGTTATTCAGCCATGCAGCAACAACACAGTCAGTCCTAAAGTGCATTTTGTTGCCTCTTCATGCTAACTACCAGGTGTAATTAATTTCTCTTTTAATGTTACTCATTTCATGGAGCTCAAACAGGCCAGCTTTTCTGGCATTGGACCTAGGGTTTACAGATGAAGGGGAAGTCCCAGTGGCGCATGCTCAATGCTCTGAACTCACATACACAGCAAATATTCCTGGTTATTACCTTCCTCCTCCGTCTTCCTCTTCACAGTCACCCAGGAGCACCCCGTGTTCCAGGCACAGCATTCACCCATAAAAAAAAAGTCCCCACCCAATATGGTGGCCTGACAGGAAGTACCTGTCACCTGACCTATAAGGGTGGGGCAAACATAGAATACATCCTGTTTTTTTCACTGTGTTCCGGCTGGAACACCCATTGTACGTGAGGACCGTCCCCTGCTGTTGCGGTTCGGGTCTCAGTAAGTTTGTTAATATTGGGAAGCCCTTCTGTCCGTATATTTTAGCATTCGCGACACCATCTTGCAATCTGGACGCCATTTTGTATGATAATCGAAACTGCTGCTTAGTTATTTTCGAGAAACGGTCCTTGGTAAGATTTGTTTCCCAAGGTTGAGCTTTTTCTTCTATAATTGCAAGTATCCTCGTTAGTACATACCTTTCTTGTTAGATGGAGCCTTTCTCCCACCCGTCTGGTAGGGAGGATAGGCCAGATGACCTTGGGCAGTAGATAGCCTGCGCCCAGCTGCAGAATCGAAACTTATGCTCTGTACCCCCATTGTATTAGGACACCTGCTAGTGTTTTTCCATAGTAGGCGTGCCTTTGTGGACTTTGCAAACGTACATAATGTAATTGTATGCTTACGGGCTTCAGTCCCTCGACAGCCATCCCAAGAGGCTGGTCAGACTGGGCTCCACTGCAGTGTAATCTCAATAAATATCTGGTTTGTATTCTCTACTGTCTGACCAACTCTTCATTTGTAGGAATGCAGAGAAGGTGGTCGTGAGTGACCCGGGTGGCCCTTTTTGGATCACTTCCTTCAGTTGGCGCCCGAACAGGGACTCCATCGGGTGACCTCATCCTCGCCCGCGGACAGGTGAGGAGGACGGGGCCGCTTTGGGTCGGATAGGCGGATCGGGGGACCCCTGCATGATAGAGTTTCGCACTCGCAGCTGCCCCGCATGTCTGATCGGGCGGTGCCCTGCCCAGTGGTCATCCCGACTGGGGTCCTGAATGGCGAGACCCTTGGATTTGACCGTTTGGTCCGAAGAGTCGGCAGTGGAGAATAAATGAGTTTGACCTGTGTGCACCAGGTGAGCTTGTTTGGTTCTTTGTTGTCATGAAGTTTGTTTGACGGATATTTGGTTGGTCTAAGAATCAGTTTTGACAAGCACTTGTATTTGATTTTGAAGATTCTTTTTGAAACATGGTACTATTTTGTTAATTTGTGATTGATGCAGCCCGCGGAAGCGATTTTTGGTAAAGCTATGAGTACATTTTAGTGTGATTGTGTGGTGTATGTGTTTTTTTGTGTGAACAGAATGCCTTGTTGGAGTAAGTTGTGTGAGGTGTCGTTGTTGTTCTGCTGATGCTCGATTGGAGGAAAGACAGCCCGCACCTGCGGAAGGTACTCCAAATTATGACATGTATGTCAAATACGGTCTTGGCCCTATTATATTTAGTACATTATGGCACAAATATACCAGGGGCAACGCTGAAGTGCAGTGGCCGTCAACAGACATCTTTGATGAACAGAAATTGAATTATTTGGAGGAAAAATTGTTTGCTAAACGTAGTAGGCAGTTGATGTTTGATTACCTTCAGGTGTGGCGGAAGGAAGCTAAACAGAGACGGCTGAGGGCGGAAAGGGAGGCGAGGAGGAAGAGAACGCAGACATTGACTCCGAAAGCGGTGGCACATGATAAGGAGAAAGTGGAGAAGGGAATAGATTGTGCAGATAGGAGGTTTCGATTGCAATGTGATAAGTCAATATGTTACTAGAGAGGAAACAGCTGGAAGAGCTATTGGAAGAGAAGCTATTATGGAAGAGCTATTGGAAGACAGACCGCCTCCCCCTTATGCCCCGAATAGAATATACCCTGTTGTTCCACAGCCCTCGTCATCTGCCTCTGCCACACCCCCCCTGTTCCAGTTGTATCTGGTATTGATCGAAGTGCTTTGGTTCCAGCATCACCAGCTTCTTCTGTGGCTCCGTCTCCCACAGTCACTGCGACTGCCGGTCCTCCTGCCACCCCTGTTGTTACGATATCATTTTCTCCTTCACAGACACCTACTACTCAGCTGATGTTGACCTTGATGCCCCCCTCTTCGACCAGTATGTTGGCCCCTGTTTTTACTCCTACCCCCTTGTTAGATGCTGAGACAGTGGTGCGTGGTCAGGACGATGGAGCTGGGGCAGTTGCAAAGGAGCGATTAGGACGGGTGTTGATTCGGTCTGATGTGGGAGATATGGAGAAGAATATGGTGGCCAATCAGGCTGCCCAGTGGGCAGCCTGATTTATGGTGTTGAGGATGTTTGAAGTGTGTTAAAGGATTATGAGCCATTTGTTCAGCAGCATGCCCTTAAACACATGTCGGCCACTTTGATTGGACTATGGGAACAGTGTTTTAAAGGTGTTGCACCTCAGGCTGTTTACGATATTAGGGACCAAATATATGCTGCGGGCATGGCTCCCAATGAGGTTTTTGCTAGTGTTACTACACTGATTGGATATCGTGGTAGATTGCATCAAAAATCCCCGACGGTAATATCTCAGTTCCCAATGAGGGAAGTTCATCCCGTTTTTCAACCGGAGATACCAGAGTTACGTGATCAACATGATCAAGTGACTAGACAACGAGTAGAGGCCCGTTTTCAAGAACAATGGGTTTATACTCCATGGAAGAGGAGTGAAGTCCTCGCAATTAAGGCTCAGTTGCCCGACCCCAGGAAAAATCCTACTGCTTACTATAAGGAATTGACAGAGGCTGCTGCATCGACGGTAATGACGTTGGCAGATATTGAAATGCTTTTTGGCTTATTATTGGTACCAGTGGATGTCTGGCGATAGGTGCACACTCAGAACCATGCCCTAGAATTGGGTGGTACACAGCATGAGATTAAGGCGTGGGATAATGAGAGGAAGCCTGGTGAAAAGCCTAAGGCTGAGATCTTGGCTTTGCCAGATCGCATCATTACTTATATGCACTCTCTTATTCCACCCAGGAATGTGGATTGGGATAAGCTAGCCGCATGTCGTCAGAAGAAGGATGAGAGTGTGTCTGATTTTTTTACTCGGTTTGAAGGTGTGGTTTTGGATTTTAGAGGCCAGGATTTGTCCTTGGAAGGGGGTATCAGATTGTTTGTTAACAGATTTGTCACAAATTTGTTACCAGAGATTACAACACGGTTGCAGGCTGCCGAAAGTACCTGGACTACTTCTACCCCTTCGGTGATAGTGAGTATGGCTCAGTATTATGAGCATAGAGGGAATGAGGAGAAAGAGAAGGTGGAAAAGAGAACAAAGGAGTTGAAGACCAAGGTACTGATGCAGCAGGCATCCAGGGGGCAGGGACGGGGTCAAAGCATTGGACCGGCCAGGCAGCTTCCTCGTACGAGTCGGAGTGCTGTGCCTGTGGGCCCCAACCAATGTGCGTATTGTAAGGAGGAAGGGCACTGGCGTAGCGAGTGCCCGGTTTTGCTGAAAAAGGTTGCAGCTCTGAGAGGACGGGGAGAGAGAGAGCGAGGACGGGGAGCAGCCAGTCAGGATGGGGACCAGGCTACTGGAACGTCATCGGGCCGAACTGATCAGAATTACTTTGATGACGTTCGGAGCCGACAGTATTATCATGATGATTATGATTTGGATGAGACGACGGGGATGTCTTACAGCTAGGACAGCCAAGGACAGGGTAAGGGACCAGTTCCGATACCTGTAGATCAGCATGGACCTTATATTAGTGTGGATTTGCAGGGCTCGGAGAAGAAATTTTTAGTGGATACAGGAGCAATGAATAGTTCTGTTGCGAGGTCACTGGTCCCTGGGGCAGCCCTGTCTGGCTATAACAATGTTTCGGTTGTTTTTCCGGTGTGCCGGTAGTAAGCCCCATCTCCAAACCCCTTGCCTTGACTATAGGTCCCTTTACCGTTGATTCGCCGTTTTTACTAACATCAAATTGTGGAGAGAACCTGTTGAGATTAGATCTGTTAAAAAAGCTACATGCTACTATTTACTGTTCCCCAGATGGTGTCCATTTGACAATGGGTCCGAGTGTGGTTAGTACTATACAATGATTGTCTAAAGATGCCCCCCTCCCAATTGAGTTTAAAGATGTTCCATCTACGATGTGGGCTACAAGTGATACAGATGTGGGACTTTTGCAAATACCTCCAATTTCTATTCAGGTTAAAGAAAATGCGATATTCCTCAGTATAAGATTTCGCATGCAGGAGAACAGGCGTTGTTACATATAATACAAGATTTGATTCAGTCAAGAGTTGTTGAAGAGACAGCAGCAAATGTGGGCAATAGCCCCATCCTTCCTGTTCTCAAGAGGCCGCCTCCGGGTTTTCCTGATGATGTTGCTGATGTCTATCGTTTTGTGATTGATTTGCGCGAAGTTAATAAAATAGTAGTCCCTCAGTTCCCTTTGGTCCCTGACATTACTGCTCTTCTGACTATGATTCCTTCTTCTGCCAAATTCTTTTCTGTCATTGATTTGAAAAACCCATTCTTTAGTATCCCTGTTCATCCCAATAGCAGGCACCTGTTCGGGTACTCCCTGGCAGGTCGTAGTTTTAGATTTTGTCGTGTTCCTCAGGGTTATACTGAGAGTCCTAGTATATATAGCCAGGCTCTGAAGGGTCAATTGGAATCCCTTACCCTTCCTCCAGGTAATGTATTGCTGCAGTATGTGGACGATCTTTTGATTGCGTCCGATACTGAAGAAGGATGTAAAGCAACTACAGTCAAATTGTTGCTGCATTTGGCTCAACGTGGACATAAAGTGACCCTTTCCAAATTTCAATATTTTCGATAGGAGGTCACCTATTTAGGTCACCTATTGTCAAAGGAGGGTCAGAAACTAACTCCTGAACGTATTAATGCTGTAATTAACATGCCTGTTCCAAGGACCCAAAGGGATGTGCGAACCTTTATTGGTATCACTTTCTATTGTCGTCATTGGATACCTAATTTTGCTTTATTAACAAAGCCTCTGCTTCACTTAACAACTAAAGATGTTCATGAGCCTTTGCCTTCGACGCCTGAATGTCAACAAGCTTTTGAGCAATTGAAAGTTGCGCTTTGTTTGGCCCCTGTGCTTGGCACACCTGACTATAACAAGCTGTTCGTGTTGTATATACACGAGTCGTCCCGTTGTGCGCTTTCTGTCTTAACACAGGCCTTTGGAGGTAAGCAGAGGCCATGTGCGTACTTTTCTGCTGTTCTTGATCCTGTCGCGAAAGCCCTCCCGAGCTGTTTAAGAGCGACCGCGGCAGTGGCCGTCTCTATTCGACAATTGGCAGGGCTTGTTCTTGACACTGATCTCACAGTTATGGTACCCCATGCTGTGGATACGCATTTGAACAGAACAAAGAAAAGCACCTTACCAGTGCACGTCTGAATGGCTATGAGCTAACTCTTTTTGCACCACATATTACGATCAAACGATGTGCCACTCTGAATCCTGCCATGTTACTACCCCTCCCTTCGGAGAGTGAGGAGATAGACATACATGATTGTATGTTTCGCTCTGAGGAGGAAACGAAGGGACGGGTAGACTTGACTGATGTTCCCTTATCTGACCTCCAAGGGGAACTATATGTCGATGGCTCTTGTTTTAAATTACCAGATGGCACCACAACTGCTGCTTATGCGATCACAACACTGCGCACGATAGTTGAGACATCACGAGTCCCCTATCAGTCGGCCCAAGCTGCAGAGCTGGCAGCTCTAATTCGGGCTTGTGAGTTGAGTCAGGGACTGGCGGTTAATATTTACACTGACAGCCAGTATGCTTTTGGAGTCACTCATAATTTTGGGCGGCTCTGGAAAGAGAGGGGATTCCTTACCTCCCATGGTTCAAAGATTCAACACGGCCCTTTGATAAATAGACTTTTGTCGGCGTTGACCCTGCCCAAGAAACTGGCAATAGTGAAGTGTAGCGCTCACAAAGCAATTACTGATGATGTGGGGAGGGGGAATGCTTTTGCAGATCAAACAGCTAAAGAGACGGCCTGATCTAAGATGAAAAAGATGTTTGTAGCAGGTCCTGCTAGATGGGTGCCGGAAGTCACCATGTTTGAGGACACACTAGATAGTGTGAAAGAAATCCAGAGCAAGGCGACGGTTGAGGAATTAGCAATATGGCAAGAAAGTACAGCACAATTGGATGATGATGGGTGTTGGATAGATAAGTCAGGGAAACAGATGAATGTTGCCAGATGCATATGTTCTCCCCGTAGTTACTATGGCTCATGGACCAGCTCACATTAGTGCTAGGGGTATCTGCAAGTTGCTCGATCCGGTGTGGCAGAATGATAATATTCCAAAGACGGCTGCCCATTTAGTAAACTATTGCATGGTGTGCATGTTGTACAACCCAGGGAAGGGGACCCCTACATCTCCGGGTAATTTTGCACCCACTTCTTTCCCTTTCGAAGTCCTGCAAATGGACTTCATTGAGATGGAACTGGTGAACAATTTGAAGTATGTGTTGGTGGTGGTTTGCGCATTCAGTAGATGGGTTGAGGCTTATCCTACCAAGGAAAATAAACTCTAACGACAGCGAAAGCTCTTTTGAAGGAGTTTTTCCCTCGCTTTGGTTTGCCCCGTTTGATTTGGAGTGACAACTGTAGTCATTTTAATTCTAAAGTCATCCAGTTAGTGTGCGATGGCTTGCACATTAAGAAAAAATGTCATGCTGCGAATCACCCCCAGTCAGCAGGTTTAGTTGAGAAGTACAATGGTACTCTCAAACTAAAGATGGCCAAAATTCAGGAGAGTACAGGATTGAAGTGGCCAGATGCTTTACCATTGGCTTTGTCAACGAGAGTTACAGCCCATACTAGAACAGGGTTGTCCCCCTATGAGATTGTCTTTGGTAGGCCCGCTAATGTCTGTGGTGTTCCAAGACCCCGTCACTTTTCCGAGATAGAGCACCCCTTGTTGATAGATTATCTATACGAATTAACTAAAAATTTGCGTTCTATTCATCAGCAGATTCAAGAGGCCTTGCCATCCGCTACAGAGGGACCCGGACACGACCTTCCGCCTGGTGATTATGTACTGATAAAGCACTTCCAGCGAAAAGGCAGCTTGGAGCCCCGATGGAAGGGACCTTTCCAAATACTGCTCGCCACCCGCACTGCAGTCAAAGTGGACGGCCGGAGGAATTGGATACACTCTACACATACCAAGAAGGTGCCACTTCCCCTGCCGTATGACCAGTGGAGGATCGACGGCATAGGGGTCTCTGAGACGGAAAAGGTTCCTCTCTTCATCCCTTTCTCCGATGCCAGAATAATGTGGGCACCTTCTGAGGAGGAGAGTGATGCAGTCCTGAATGAAGCAGTGCCACCTGAGGTTAAGGCCAGCCAAGACCTCCATTC
The DNA here is from genome assembly GCA_963921515.1 of Calotriton arnoldi. Classification (NCBI taxonomy): domain Eukaryota; kingdom Metazoa; phylum Chordata; class Amphibia; order Caudata; family Salamandridae; genus Calotriton; species Calotriton arnoldi. Next base: position 1,529,196 of record CAWUFW010004229.1, on the reverse strand, counting down.
AGCTGGCCCTTCTGTGTTTGAATCCGAATCAGTCCATACCGCTGAAAGTGAATGTTCGTTTCTTGATCCCTCTGTTCCTGGAGTTGTTAAGTACAATTTGCGTCCTCGACGAAGGAACAGTGCACCAAAGGAGAAGTCAGACTAGTAGGGATGGACTTCATGGATGAAGAATAGGGACAATAGAGCATGGACAGAGAGATTGGTGCATTGTTCGAGACACTGGACAGGATAAGTTTGAGGTGTTTTCCCAGGAGGGAGAGTACCCTATCCTGAAAGAAGTGGATTTTCCTCAGCAAGGGCTGCAATTGTGTAGCTCCAACGAGAAGTGCTTGATAGCACCACCGTGGATGAACAATAGGAGCCTGCCAGCGAGGCTCACAGGAGAAGAAAAACGGACGCTGGAAAGAAGATTGTTTGCTTAGTTTCATTATGGTTAGATTAATAGTACCTTTTCATTTAGCTATCATGGATCTTTTTGGCAGGCCAATTATTGATGAAGAACAGCCATTGGGTTTTGTTGTTTTGCCTCGATCATCATGGGTGAAGCAGCGGAGAGTGCTATTCCTTCTTTTTGCTATTCTGCTGATGATTATTCTTTGTGGCGTTCTTTGGGCATTAGAAAATGCAAGTAATTCGCCTACTTCTGACAATGATATCTTTTTCACACCAAAACGGAAAAGAATGCTTTCTAATAATGTTTTACTAGATACTCATAAGAGATTTTTTGGTAATGGTGTTGCTTGTTATCCTACTGAATCTGTAACTAGCCTATGGACTGCTTACCCTCTGTCTTTGATAAATTATACATATTCTAAGCTGACAACTTTTGTTGAGGTAAAAGGGGAGTTTGGTTTTGGCTACCCAGGGCCATACTTGTATCATCGTCAACCCACAGGAACAGGGTACTCCGGTTGTGACAATAATACGTACTGTGATAACTTTTATTTGGAAGAGCAAAATATTACATTGTCGGGTTGGCATTATAAAGAAGTGACGGTTCCCCAAAAAGCTGGCTATTACCCTGCTTGTTGCCCCATCATAAATAATACTGATACTATTTTGTATATCAACTGTTCAGGGGTGATCATATCCAAACAGACATTCCCTTTGAAAGGTTCGAAAGGTTCTGACACTGTTACAGGTAATTCTCGTTATTCAGCTGTGAATTATGATAGGCCGATATATGCCCACCCCGGGTTCTTCTTTCTCACTAATGGAAGGTACTCAAATGTTCATAATGGCACCAATGATGTAGCTCTTGGGATGGTGCTGCTCCTGGGGGTCCCTTGCAAATATGCTCACAGACTAATAAAATGGGTAAAGAGAACACTTACAAAGGAATTTTGCGAAGGAGTAACAGATATTGAGATCAACAGTTTTAGTAATGGTATTACTTTTGGTTATATCCTGTCTGCCATTTTCACATTAGGGGGAATGGCTATGAGTAGGACTGAAAAGGCACGGGAATATTTTGGCTGTAAATTACAGATATTGTCAAATACCACAGTAGCACCATTACGTGACATCACCATTCAATTAGAAAGTATGAGGATTTTTTCTTAACAGACTAGATATGCAGTGTACTTTATTTTAGCAAAAAATGGTGGTGCATGAGCAGTTATTGGCGATCAGTGTGTAGTGGGCATAACAAATATGGAAGAGAATATCACCAAGCATATCTTGGATATTATCGAGAATGTCAAAGGTATGGAACAAGGTAATTGGAGTTGGTCCCTTTTTGGAACATGGGCGTGGCTAATAGAAAAAGCAATATATTTCATTGTTATATTGATACTTTGCTGTGTTCTTATTGAATGTCTCCCAATGTGCTGCACATACTGTATCTCTGTATTGGCTCCGAAGTGGAAGATGTCGATTCATGACACTAATGCAGCAATAATGTTACAGAAAGAAGTAGATGACATTATGGCCATAGATGAGGGTGTCTTCGAAACATCTTCTCTTCTCTTGGAATATACTCCCACTATTGACAGCATAACATGTGCATAAACAAGCTATGTGCTTCATTATTCTTTTATGTTTATGACTTTTCGAATGTAGATGCTTAGCTCATGCTAACAGGAGGGTTTGTTAATATTGGGAAGCCCTTCTTTCCGTATATTTTAGCATTCGTGACACCATCTTGCAATCTGGACGCCATTTTGTATGATAATCAAAACTGCTGCTTAGTTATTTTCGAGAAACGGTCCTTGGTAAGTTTCGTTTCCCAAGGTTGAGCTGAGGATAATTGCAAGTATCCTCATTAGTACATACCTTTCTTGTTAGATGGAGCCTTTCTCCCACCCGTCTGGTAGGGAGGATAGGCCAGATGACCTTGGGCAGTAGATAGCCTGTGCCCAGCTGCAGAATCGAAACTTATGCGCTGTACCCCCATTGTATTACGACACTTGCTAGTGTTTTTCCATAGTAGGCGTGCCTTTGTGGACTTTGCAAACGTACATAATGTAATTGTATGCTTACGGGCTTCAGTCCCTCGACAGCCATCCCAAGAGGCTGGTCAGACTGGGCTCCACTGCAGTGTAATCTCAATAAATATCTGGTTTGTATTCTCTACTGTCTGACCGACTCTTCATTTGTAGGAAGGCAGAGAAGGTGGTCGTGAGTGACCCGGGTGGCCCTTTTCGGGTCACTTCCTTCAAGTTTTTATACTTTTTTCTTGTGGGGTCTGCTATAGAATCCCCGCCCCTTTTGTTACGGCCGCCGCTCCCCTGGGTGCGGCGGTTTGCTCATGACCCGGCCTTTCTTCCCAAAATGTCCTCCACTTTCCATTTGTTCCAGGAAATGGTCCTTCTGGCATTTTTTCCTGCCCCCTCTACAGAGGAGGAGATCTGGCTTCATTCCCTGGATTTGACAAGGGCTCTGGTTATCTACCTTGAGCGTACCTCCTCCCTTCGCAAGGTGGATTTTTTGTTTGTCACCTTTGAGGTTGCCCGGCAGGGTCATCGGCCTACCACGGCTACTCTTTCACGTTGGGTTCGGTCCACTAGCTCCTTAGCCTACCTTCATTCGGGGGTCTCTCTTCCCCACGGTCATTCAAGGTCGTTTCACCCGGGGTGTGGCTTCGTCCTGGGCTTCTTTTAAGGGGACCTCCTTGAAGGATCTTAGTGCTGCGTCGACTTGGTCCTCCCCACATACCTTCATCTCCCATTATAAGTTGCGGATGGGGGAGGTTTTTTCTGGGGATTTTGGTTCCGCTGTCCTTGCGGCTGTTCACTGATTGTACTTGTCTGCAATAAAAATTCCTTGGCATCTTTGGTGTCTGTTTCTTTTGTTCGTCTGGCGCTTGGGTATACGCTCCTGGGTGATTGTGACGAGGAAGACGGAGGAGGAAGGTAATGACTCGGTTGCTTACTGATAATCTTCATTACTCCGAGTCATAGTCTTCCTCGTCACAGTCATGATCCCTCCCGCACACCCTTGGTTGTGGGGGGATGAATAAAACATTTTGCTTTCCTTTTGCTTTTTTCTCTGCTTGTGTATATCAGGATGTATTCTATGTTTGCCCCACCCTTATAGGTCAGGTGACAGGTACTTCCTGTCAGGCCACCATATTGGGTGGGGACTTTTTCTTTATGGGTGAATGCTGTGCCTGGAACACGGGGTTCTCCTGGGTGACTGTGATGAGGAAGACTATGACTCGGAGTAATGAAGATTACCGGTAAGTTACCGAGTCATTACCATTGTTCTGACCAAGTCTGTTAACAGCAGCTAATTTTACTCCAGGGGCCAGCTTGCATAAATGCTGTTCTGAGCAAAACTGAAACAAATGCTCTTCCATATTAGTGCACAAAAAGCAACAAACCACATTTGCTTTAATGGCAAAGTCAGGATTGAAACACTTCGGGCTCAAATCACAGTTATTTTGCTGTGACTTACTTCAGAATTCCAAGTGAAACCCAGGAGTAGTCCTGGCTTACTGTTGTAATCGGTCGCAAGGATTACTCCACGGCTAAGTTGCACTTGCTAACAACAAAATCTTTATGAATCAGCCCCAGATAATAGTACTGTGTTTAAATGCATAAAGTTTCAAGGCAGTCTACCATATTTCATAGTATGAAAGCATAACTGAAATCAAGTTGCTTCAGTTTTTCATCAAGATAATTCATGAACTAGTCATTCCTTTTGATAAAACTGTAATAAGCATAGAAAAATGACCTTTAAACCACAAATATGGCCATATTCTGTAAGAATTGGTTTGACAACTTTGACTGGAGCAAAATCTATTTTATCCAGTCCTCATTACGCAAGCAGTGAAAATTGTGTGAAAGAGCGTTTTATCCATTTCTTTCATGATTGTAAAGTTTATGTGAGCCTGAAACAGATGTCATGTTGCAATACAGTATACTAGTGCCTATACCAAATGGATGCATCAGGCCAATAAGAGCTCCTTTAGCAATGCAACTTAAAGCATATGTAAGCAGTCCAATGCCTCAGACCGAGGTCATTAACATCGACGGCTCCTCCGCAATGGTGGAGAAGAGTCGCCCCAATCGAATCAGAGCCTGCAGCTGAAAAATAAAAATATATTTTATCATTGTTTTGCTTTTCAGCTGCTGGCTGAGCCAGCGTGTGTAGAGAGGGGCCGGGCCGAGCCATGGAAAGGAGGAGGAATGAAGTAGCAGGTGCCCTTCTAAGCGCGCATATCTGATTGGCCGGCCATCTTAGGCCGACCAAACAGACGTGAAGTTAAGTTTCTCCAACCCAGCTGGATTGGAGAAACAGCACAGAATCCCTGTGCGTGAGCGAGCGTTAAACCAGCCCGCTCAGGCCAATCCCAGCGCTCCTCTCATGCTCCTGTTAATAGCAAGAGAGCAGCGCAGGGATTGCACTGGGAGTCTTTGATGCTGTCCCAGTGTCTGCTGGGACCTGGAACAAGTGGAACACGAGGCGCGAGGCGGCTAGCAGCTTCAGATAAGTCTTATTTTCTCTCCCACCCCTCCGCTACACCCCCGGTGCCCCCTCCACCAGCCCCACAACTGTTTGTTTGTGTCAGCCACTGCTGGTCATTAACCAAGAAACATCCAACTCATTAAAACTGACACTGCATTTACTAGAGGTCGGCGAGCCACTGAAATCTTGAGTCAGGCACAAGCCTGAAGCCTGGCTCTGGCTCGGCTTGAGGTCCTGTTGGAACCTCGAGCCCATAACAAGCTGATTTTTCACGTGGCTTTCTCCTGCCCTCCACCTCCCTCCCCAGAGTTGCCGACTGTGGAACAGTTGAACCAGATTGAGTCTTGACATTGGCTCAACATCATGTGATTCTGGGCAAATCATAATCTCTCCACGCCTATAAACAATGCTTGTAACTTATGCTCATGTAAGTCGTCTCAAAACCTTCGGGTTGAGTTAGACCCATCTTTTAAAAAAATTCACTAAGATGTGAAATTAAAGCCTTAACATAAGGAACGACAAATAGATATCCATTTACTGGCTGATTTGTACAAAGTGAAAGCAGAAAAGTTGCATAAATCACAGCTTCCCAGTTTAAATTGTCAGATCTTATCCAAAAATTTTATTTCACCAAAACTCTTTTTTCTTCATTATGGCGTGTTGAAAGCAATTTCAAGTATGTGATTTCAGACTAACAGTTGTACAAAACTATCACTTTTCTCAGTGCAGTGCTATAATGTGCCCTATTAATGTCAAAGATTCCACATGTTAAAGAAATGTAAAAAGATTATTTTCAAGAAACTTGATCATATTTTATGTGACGTTTGTTGTATGATTTACATAGCAAATATTTTCAGGGCTCAGCTCGTGCACGGGCTCCAAGATTCATGCCAGACCCTTTGCTTGGCTCTGGCTCTGGCTCTGGCTCAGCTCTCCCTGTTAATTTCTTGGCTCGCCCACCCCTAGCACTTACCACATTACCCTATGAAACCAAAGCAGACTGGTCTTCGCCAGAAAGGTATGGAAAGTCGTACCCTAGAATAACGAAAAATGCTCATAGTAATGACCGATCCTGCACTATATTATTGCTAATTATTAATAATATATATTTTATTGATTAGTTTCATACCATAAACCTAATAGTCTATGGGACCAAGACGAGTGAAAAATAAGGTGTCTGATGTGAGGTAGCATTAAAAAAGTATCATGAACACTCACACGGTGAAAAGAGGAAGCCAGGTAAGTTTGTAAACAAAAATGCTCAAACTTTTCTGAAGCCCCTAAGACCCTGATAGTGGTAGCCCAGTGTTTGGGCTGATATTTAACAGACCTGAGAAAATCAGACTCTGCTGGGTAGGAATTTATGGGGTCTGATAAATATTTCACTGTGTGAGAATGAGGTGGGGAATTGGAGGGAGCAGGGCCTGGTGCTGAGGCACTCTGCCTCCTCACCCCCCTCTAACCCTCCTTCCAAAACAAGAGAGAAACAGAAGCTTGCTTGAGGCTGTTGTCCAAGTCCTGGGGTGTTTTCACACCCCTTAATGGCTATCGGCTACCCGTTGTCTCTAGAAATGAGCTGGGAAACCACTCTTTGCAGTGGTTTCCAGCTCGTCTTGCCTGCCACCATGTGATATCGGCTCCTCACCGTGTGACCGTGTGAAGGGAGCTGATATCATGTGACACACAGTGGCACTGTGTGAGTTGGCAGGTCAGAAATACATCCCAATTAAGAGCTTGTTCCCAAAAAAGAGGCGTAGCATGGATTATGGTGCGTCTTGCACCAAAATCTGCATGCCTGATAATTAACTGTAAAGACTGCGGGAGTGTAGTGTTTGCTGCCAAACTTGTAACCTGCAATACATGTGGTAACAGGAGCTCCAGTGGTGTAACAGAAGCCGCCGCAGCCCCTGCAGTACGGGGGGCCACCAGGCTTACCCATACTGGAGGGGCCCCTACTGATGTGAGTGAGACTGCCACAAGGGCCAACAAACACAAGCAATGCACATCAAGTGCTGTTTAGCTTCAACCTTTCTTTTCAGGGAGAAAAAGTAGCAGAGTTGCAATTTAGAACTTTCGTTTCTTGTGGTGTGCAGAAGCCTGGAAGCAAAGGCACCCCACTGTCTCTCACTATGATATGGCCAGGTACTGCAGAGTCCCCCCCCCAGCCCCAGGCACTCCCTTTTTCCTAGTCACCTGTTGACCTAGGGAAACCACAGACCCCTCCACTTTCCCCCAAGGTATCAAACGGAAGCAACACACAATGGCTTGGGTTAGGGGTCGTAAACCCCGGCCGTATTTTATTCATAACATAACAAACATTAACTTTCATATTTACAATATTTACAATACGCAGAAAAGTCCAGTCCATTACATTGATGTGTACATTGTTCCAGATGGCTAACCTTAACATGTTTCTAATACATAGCCATTCCTGTCATAAGCTAAATGATCAACAGCATTGCTTTTCTGCATATCCCTATTTGAGCCTACGACAAGGTCAATGACTGGTCCAAGATTGTGCTAGGTCCCACCCTCCTACCGGAGTGACCTTGCACAGGAGGCCCAGTTCGCCAGATGTTTATCTCCCCTGGGCACCCCCTACGCCCTCCACATTATTTCCAAGGGGCTGTGCTGTCATGCCAAGTTTCTTGCGCAACTGCGCTTGTGCGGGGGTTGGCCCAAAAGCCTACCGGAAGCGGAACTTCCCCTCCCCCGCACCCTTCCAGCCTACCACCTGTATCTGCCCCCTGGAGTTCCATGAGAGACCAACTGTCCCCCCCCCAGGCATCCTCATTTGACAATGGTGATGCCTACTAAGGACCGTAAAAGATGCCTACCAATCATGACCTTACCGCCACAGGCCAGCATAGTTGACCGACTATCTGACCCCCCCCCTCGCACCTAAAGGTCATGCCCTGCTCAGTGCTTCCTCTAACCAGGCCAGTAAGTTTTCCAGATACATTTCATTACCAATTTTTGAGAGATGCACGCCATCCTGCAGAAAAAACCTTTCTCCTCTGATGCACCCATGCGCGATAGTCTGCAATTTTGGGGATCGAAACAATTTATCAATACGCTTGTTGATTCTTTTTATCGAGTGGGTCAAAGCCCACACAGACTCATCCCCCCGCCATTGGGATCTGGGGACAATGTGAGACCATGCCAACACTGCCTGTGGGCATCTCCTTGCCAGCCAACACACCTCAGTGATCAGTGCCTCCACCACACCCTTCCTCCCCAGGTGAACCATTTAATTGCCCCCCAGATGCAAAATTACCACTGCGGGGGGCATGCGAGTCTTGTCTAGTAAACTCTCCAACATATCCCTTAGTTGGTCAAGGCGTAAACCCCCACAGTCATGCAATGAGACATTGAAACCGGCCTCGCGTGCCCGGTGTGCATAACTGCCTGCAAAGAAAAATTGCTTCAATCTGCTCACATACGAGTGACCAACTATCCATACTTCCACTTCTCCTCGCCCCAGGCGGGTATCTGGGCTGCGATAAGTTCCGACGACCGATGAACCGCTGCAAGCTTCCTCCCTGCGGTTCAGGACATGGAAACTGCAAAATCAAAGAAAGACACCGTCAGTAATGCATAGCAATACTTTTTACAGCATGTGTAGACGCACGTAGCGCTTGTAACAGTCTGAGGACCACCGACCAATACTCTGGACCACGCTCCCCGATAGACCCCTGGCCGTGGCCTCAGTGGGCATCCGAAAAGAATGGGTACCAAACCTTGCTGGGTCCAATCCTGCCGCCCTGAGGGCTGCACTCATGACTCTACCGAACTGAAATTTAGTGAGCGGGGTTCCATCGCCGTAAATTAATAGCGGACCCTCTGCAACCTGTGGCCTGTGTGCGATAAATGCTTCAAGATTGGTAATGGGGCAGCAAACACTCCCCCGTGCTTTTTGCAGAATAGTTTGGTCCCCTCTATCTCCCTGATCGGTCTTAGACCTAGGGATGGATACAAATAGCGATTCTCCACGCACCCTCACATGGCCAAATTGCAGTCCCCCGTGCCAGTCTTGCTTATTCCTCACCACCAGTTCCCCCACCCTGAAAGCGCCGTAGAAAACCAAAGTAAAGGCTGCTCTAAAAAGAAGCACCTCCTCTGAAGATGTACAAACTTGATTTAATGCCCCAAGTAATGCTGTCAGAGTGTCGATGCTTATTGGGCACCTAGCATCTGGTTGGGGACCTTGCAAGCGCTGCCACCCCCGTAAAGCTCTTTGTACTATGAATGTGTTGGTGGGATCGGGCCGGCCCTGCATTTTTGCAAAGAAGGATACTGCTGCCATGTGGAGCCTTGCGCATGCCACGGCGCGCCCCTGTCCCTCATTGCCCTAAGAAATTAAACCACCGCTGATGCTTCATGCCATGCCCCCTCTCATCCCTCCCTCCCCCCAAGAAATTGCAGTAGGCACCAAAGGCTCCCTCATAGGCCCGCCTGGTCCTGGGTGCTAGACTAGCTGCCACGAGATCCGATAGCTGGGGGCACCAAGTTGCCAAAGCTGGTCTGGGAAAGACGTTGGGTTCTCTGCTGCTCCAGGGTGGTGGGACCTGAATACCTGCATCTTAAAGCGAGAGAGCGCATCAGCAAGATCATTCAACACACCTGGGACATGTTTTGCCTTAAACAGTACATTCAACCTCATGCATGTGAGTATTATTTCCTTCAGCAGCCGCAGTATCATTTTACACTTAGCCGATTGGTGGTTAATGCACTCCACCACAGACATGTTGTCAGACCAAGAAACAACAGATTGATTCCGCAGCTGTTCCGGCCAAATGCATAATGCCAACAGGATGGGAAAGAATTCCAGGAAGCCAATGTTACCTGTCAGCCCGGACTCCACCCACCAGGCTGGCCAACGCTGTGCTGACCACGCCATGCCTAGAATGGCACCAAAACCTTCGCTACCTGCTGCATCAGTCATTTGACCTATCTCCGGGCTGGATCTTGCAGGGCTGGGCCACACTACATTGCCATTGAAATCACGCAGAAATGCCATCCAAATATGTATATCCTGCCGGACTTCGCCGGACAACCTGGTGTGGTGATGTTTTTCCTTGAGACCTGACATTGCCGGTGTGATGGTGCGTGAGAATGGGCGTGCCATGGGAATGATTTTTAATGCAAAATTCAACTGCCCCACTGTCTTTTGTAGCTGGTGCAGGGTAACCTTCTCTTTTCTTAAACATTCCTGCAGTGCTAAGGTGAAAGCCAAGATCTTGCCCTGGGGGAGTTGTGACATCCCGTTCACTGAATCCAGTTCAATGCCTAGGAATTAGGGCTGGCCCTACTGTCTTGTCTCGTGCCAAAGGGACACCAAAGTAATGCATGAGTGCGCAAAATTCCTGCAATGCCTCTGAGAGCCCGGCGCTCCCAAGAAAAGGAAGTCGTCCAGGTAATGTAACACTGTTTGGTGCCCCGTCACCTGCCTGAAAACCCACTACAGGAAGGAACTGAATTTCTCAAAATAAGAGCAGGAAACAGAGCATCCCATGGGCATGCATTTGTCCATGTAATATTTCCCTTGCAGCTGAAAACCCAGCAAGCGGAGATCCTGAGGATGTACTGGCAATAGGCGAAAAGCTGATTCAATGTCAAATTTTGCTAGCAGTGCGCCTGGTCCCAGTTCCCCCAACATTTCAATCGCCTGATCAAAAGAAGTATATCTGACCGTGCATAGGTCCCCATTGATGGCGTCGTTCAATGACTGGCCCCTAGGAGCCGACAAATTATGAATTAAACGGAACTCCCCCAGGTCTTTCTTGGGCACTACCCCTAACAGAGAGCAGACAAATCCCTCCACCGGTTTTTGATCAAGTGGACCGGCCACCCTTCCCAGCCTCAGTTCTTTTGTTATTTTTGCTGCTGCAATCCCATTGTTGGATCTTACAGATAATTGGTTGCGGCAATGGGACACCCCCAAATAACCAGGTGCAGGAATTCTAAAGCCATCTCTGAAACCTTCTAATAGGATCTGAGTTGAATTAGGGCAGCTGTACTTATTTAACCATGGGATTAGGGCATTTGTTCTGATTGGAGAGTGGGCCTTGGTGAGGGTGTAAACCCTCATTCTTGCTTCTTTCTTCCCTTGTCCTTTGATTTTTTTAAACATTTGGACTCTGGATGGGAGGCGTGACCACAGAAAGAACATGCATGCTTAAATTTGCATGTGCCCGGTGCTCTGGTGCATGTCTGCTTGTTATAATCCCAACATGCCTCCTTTCCCCCCCCTCCCATGTTAACTGGGGCGCCTGACCAAAAGGACTGTCCCCGCGTGTTGTCATGGGGTATGGACTTCATGTGCCGCAGCCACATGATGACATCGATTTGGTCCCAAGTGAGACCTGGGTCGGTTGCTTTTGCCCTCCTGAACTCCTTATCGTACTCTTTCCAACCCACACCACCATACTCGTCATGCGCACAAGCTATCCTATTTTGGTAGCATGCCATCTGTGCCCCTAAACCAGTGAAACGTTCAGCCATTATTGCCGTATAGTTAGAGAAACCCTGGAACCAGTTAACCAGCGTCTCCTCAATCTTTTTCTTGTGGGTCCAACTAGACCATTCTCTTGGGTGCACCCACTCTTTGTTCTTTTTGTCTCCTCCTTCTCTGCGTTGTCAACTAACAGAGCAAACATATTTACATATTCCCCTTTCCAAATCTTTTCTCTCACCTCTTGTGAGATATGTCTGCCCAATCGATCCCTGGAGGAGCGCAGTTCGCCCAAACCTAGGCTTGGTAATGCCTGTGTCATACCTGTTGCTGCCGCCTCTTGCTTCTTGGCTTTATCCTCCTCCTCTGGCAGACTTGCTTTGTGGGGATCTTGCCCAGTCGTGTTAGCTGCTGCCCCGCTAGCTGCAGCATTCCCAACTGGCACATTCTGCCCTCCCCCTGGTTTAGACCCTTCAAACTGCGCCACCAACATCCTGGCCTTCTCCATCGCGCTACCCTCATCCAACAAAGCCCCAGAACGCGCCGCCGGGGTCCAAGTTCCTGCCTTGGCTAACCAGGGAAGCACCGCTGCAAAATTGGCTACTAAATCTGGTTGCCCAGTCACTCTACCAGAAGGACCTGATGCCATAGGGGCGGCCCCGGGTGTACTCGGTTCACTACCCCCCACGGCACCTGGTGGCATAGCTGGTGGCACGGGCCCATCCCCCCCAGCCGCTAGAACCTCTACTACTGGCTCTGACGGGACTGCCGCCCAGTCTCCAATGCCCTTTGGGGGGACGGGGTACCACCCCAACCCGCTTGGCTCTAGACCTCTTGGGTACCGGGGGGAATGCCGCCCTAGGGGCCACCCCCGCCCGTCTGGGCCTTTCTTCAGCCCCTTCCTGACCGTCCACTCAGCTTCTCAACTCCGCTAGAGACTGCCCCATATCCTCCATTTTTTGCATCATTGCTTCCATAAACTCATCCATTCGCAAGTGCTTTTCGCCCTTCCTTGATTTTGGCGCCATTATGCACCCCTCGTGTCCCTCAGTCCTTAAAAAACAGCCTCCAACATTTTTCTATTTGCCGATCGGTTAAAACAACCACAAAAAACCTTTGGCCCTTCAGCCTCACCAAGCTCCCTGTGTAGGCACTGGCCACTCCACCGGCTCCCAAGAATTTCTGAATTAAAGTGGTCCACACCAAAACGCCTTCAACCAAATACTGCCTGTCTAAGGCTTAAAGGCTGTTACCACTGCCCTCAGTGTACAAGGGAAATGCAATTCCCCAACAAGATTGCTGTTGGCCCAGCCACCCAAAATGCTGACCAGTACCTCGCTGCCTTAAATGTATCTACACCCCGCAAATGCCAACAAACAAAGCTGCCCAAAGCCTCACGGCTAGTAAAAACACCAGGCCCCTAACACAATTACTGCTGTCCTACCCTGGCTTATTAGTGCCCATACGCTACAAAACAGGTAAATGCAGGCAACAAGAGCAAGCCTCAACCAACAAACGGGGCACAGAATGCTAACAGCTGGATATAATTGCCCCTTACCTCACTCAAAAAAACCCTTGTCACACATGCAGGTCGAGCTCACTTAAAGAGCCGGAGCCACTCCCACAAATCCAATCATGTGGGGCAGGTGAGTATTCACTCTAACCCGCGTGGCTCCCGGCTGCTGCGTGAGGCAATTAGGCTTTCCGATCCGCCGATAATCCCACGATGCCCTGATGCTGTTAAACCTGCAAAATAGAAAAAGAGAATAAAAAACGCGATGCGGTCTCCATCCTGGAGACCGTCACGATTTGCTGCTTTGGCTGTGGAGTGGCGACCCAAAAGGCCGTCCAGCCATTCCACAGCCCCTATTATACCTCCGTGGCCGGTAAGCCGGCTAAATCCGGCTTCCCGGCTTGATTTTGGTTGCGTGACCCGGAAGCTCTTGAGCGCTTCCGGGTCACTAAGCGTGTGGGCCAATCGGGGGGAGAGGCGAGGCGGGGTGCTGATCGTGTCACTCTTTGCGCGACGCCCGCCCCGCCCCCTCCGACTCTGAAATGGGGACCGGCACAACCCCCATACTCTGCGGCGTGCCAGAGTCCGGTTGGCCCCTGCGGTAACTGAGCACTGGAGTGTAGAAAGAAAGAGTCAATAGAGCGGCGACCAGGAGAAAGTCAAAAGACAGAGAAAAGGACAAAGTATTACATAGAGACTGCTAAGAGGGAGACAAAGAGGGAGAGATAGAGAAAGAACATAGCGCAGCCTCAAACTCGGTTTATATGTACCTCTCCATACAGCTGCAGGTGCAGAGGCTCGCCCGTCAAGGGGGAGCCGTGCCTATGGTGGTGATGCCGGGGCCCAGTCCGGGGGTTATGGCACGGGTCGCCAAGTCCTTTGGGCAGGGTCAGGTACAGGATTGGCTGGCTGGGCCGCGCCACCCGGAAGCATTAGAGTGCACCCGGGGTCGTTCTCTGTATCACGGCCCGCCCCTTTAAAAGGTGCTGTGAGTAGGCGGGTGGGTCTCTTTCCTGCTCGCCACCTCGGACACAAAAAGGGCCTCGCGACTCCCCCCGCAGGGGTACAGAAACGGCATGCTCCGCTACCGCGACTCTGCAGCCACATCCCTCATTTTTTGGTGCCATATGATGCATTGGGCATTAAGCTCTTAAGGCAGAGTTCTTCAATCTGTGGGGCGCGCCCCCCTGGGGGGGCGCGCCACCATCTCATGGGGGGGCGCACACTGCACTGTAAAATCCTACCTTTGTTTATCTTGTACTGTGCTACGATCGCAAGTCGTCACCCATTTCAAATGGGGATTTTTGATAGGAGACCTCCGGAGCAGCAGCAGCTAATCAGCAGGTAGGAACGTCACCACTGACGTTCCACCAATGATGGGACAGCAGCAGAGATTGCAGGAAGTGCCGCAAAATTTGCGTGCATAACGTTCCTGCATTCCACTGCTTGTTGCCTTTTCTTCTTTGTTTCCTGTATTTTACCGTCGCCTGGCTGTGAAGGTCTTTGCTGAAATGAAATCTACAGCAGGTAAGAGGGCTTTTTCGAAGGGGGGTGGGGGCGGGTTGGGGAGGAATTGGCCTGGGGTTCAGCAGTAACGGAGGGTTGGAGGGAGGGAAATCGATGGGGCACGACGTGCTCATTCTTTTTAATTTCACGAGCTAACCGTCCTGGAGCAGTCTAATCATCTTCCAGATCTTATTACTTAGACTAGCAAAGTGACATAGTAAAACTTCAAAACACGGGGGCACAACCAAAGCAATCACGGCACTGAATGTACACCCATAAGTAATTTTAAACACCAGATATGTGTAACTGATAATACAGTCCGGTATATTGCCTTTGCATAGTAATCTGCAATGAGACATGAGCTTTAGAGATCCTTTTTTTCTGGAGAACATATAAAAACAGCAACAACTTATCACTGGCTGAGCACAGCAGAACAATTTGTCGACAGCATGCAGGAAAATGTTTACAAATCCATAATAAAAGACAATTGCAGGAGGTGCCTCTGTCATTCTCTAAGCACAGCAAACCTTGATTCCGATAAAACTACCAAAGTCACAGAAGAAGAAATAACCTTCCAGAACAGAACCCTTGCTCAAACTGCCTTAACAATCTCTTTTCCAATGAGCTGGTTAATTCCTACAGTTGAAATGCTTTAGCTGCCGTGGGAGGCAAGGAGTCTCCTCTGCTAAAAGCAAAAGCGAACAGACAGTCCACTGTGGACTATCTGTTCCTTCGTGTTCAGTTTCATAGCAGAGGAGACTCCTTGCCTCCCACTGCAGTTGAATCATTTCAGCCCTAGGAATTTAACCCCCTCCTCTTCCCAGAAAAGAGACCACATTTCTTTTAAAATTACACAGGCAGGCACACAACGTCCACAGGGCTAAAATGGCTTCAAGTTGCCAAAAGAAAAGGCCAGCCATGTGTGGGTTAAAGAGCCTGCAAATTGCTTGTCTTGACACTAAATACAGGTTATAAATAAAGAAGTATGTATTCATTTGTAATGTGACTTTTCTGTCTTTGTTCCCTTTAATTATCAGTCACGGATCATTCAGGCAGCCCTAGAACAAAATTAAAAGTGCTTTCAATTTATATTTGCTGTTCAAAGTACGCACAGATAAGTACTGAAAATACAGCTTTAGGTGACTGCTTATTTGTGTACCGTCTGGGACATCAAAATAATGAGCTGGCAACCCTAATCATAAAACTGGAAGTTTGTTGCAAGATCAGCACATTATTTATTTCCTCCACCCTCAATCCCTGGTTAATGCCATAATAGCAATAGTTTAACATATCTGAAACCCTACGCCGCTATCAATAACATGCTGAGTTACCTCAAGTGTCTGGGAATGCACCCCGCATTCAGACAACTCTCTCCTCATTCTCGCCCTTCAGTTTCATGCTCACCCTACACTCACAGTGATCACAATTCACTCGCACTGATCAACATGCACTCACAGCATTCACCACCTCGACCTGCACTCACAGTGATCACTCTGCACTCAAAATGCACTTGCGCTGTTCGCCCTGTACCTCACCCTGCAGTCACACGAGCACACTACTCAACCTGCACTCATGTGACACTTCACTCGCCTGTCCCCCTCACTGCTCAATCTGCAATCTCACTTAAATAAGCCCATCACTAACCATACATTCATTCGTCCCACTCTGCACCTACATCCGCACCCAAATTCATATGCTCACCTCACTCACCCTGCAGTCAATCCTCTCATCTCACTCTCACACTGATGCATCGCTCACTGTGCACTCACATGGGCACTCCTGCCACCCACACAGCGCAGAGGGATAATGTGCCTGCTACAAAGAGTGTGTACCATGCAGATCAAAGAACTGAGTGTGAGTAAACTATGAGTAGTGCTATAAAAAAATGAAATGTTTGTCAGAAAGGTGCTATAGAGAATGGGGTGCACTGTTGGTGAGTGGTAGTGAGGGAATTCATGGAGAAGGAGGAAATGGGGGAGGGGTGCCAAAATACTGTTGCACTGTATACGACCAGTGCTATGGCCAGCCCTGGCTGGGAGTGTTAGCCCCCCCCTCTCCGAAGTTCGGGTCTTGTTGCGCCCTGTACACAAGTATGGGCATGTCGTGCCCCATCAAGTTTTTGTCCTAAAGTACAAAAGTACACATTTACATGCACTGCAATCCAGCCTTTCAGGGGGCCCCTTGATAGAGACAGCTCTGTTTTTGCCCTGATGGCCTGGAATAATTCCTAAACAGATTCTTGTGAATACCGTTTTTTTTCATTTCTTTTGAATGTGATTGATGTGGGAGAGTCTATTACTATTTGCAGAGAAATGTGTTTGTTTCATGCAACAACCATAAAAAGTTTTTTTAGATCAAAACGGGCCCTCTCATATGAGAAATTGGAGGATTTCACAGATATTATTCACTGTAAAATTAGTGGATGTGGAGCACAGCCTGAGTATGGCAGTAGCAAAAATCCATCCACAGATTGACCGTCTCTGTGGCGAAAAATAGGCACACCTGTCACATTAATGTTGGTGGTGTTATTATCAATCTATGTCTTGTGTAAAATAAAGCATCCTAGTAAAAACAATTTGCGCACATTTTATCTTGGAAAATTGTTTTTGAGCTGTGTAAAAACCTCTGTCATTTAACCACACCCACTCACAAACCTGCAGTTTACTAAACACTCTTATTGTGTTGAACATTATTTGCCGGATATGGCCCGGGATATGCGGGTGGCGGTCGATTATGTAGTGTGCCAGATTCCAGAAATTTCTGTCAGGTGGTGGGGGGGCCCGACATCTAAAAAAAATTCAGCTGGGGGGGCTCAACCTACAAAAGTTTGAAGACCTCTGTCTTAAGGAGTATCACAGGATATTTGGTCAGCAATGAGTTAACAGAGATCTAACAAACAGATTTGGTTACATGTGGTTATCTCTGAGATGGGCCGGCTCGCGATGAAGCTTCCCTAGGTCAAGGTATGTTGATCAAATATTGTTCCCTGGTTGCAATGGAGAGGTGGTAATGGTCGGAACCCTCAATGACTCTGTGCAGCTGGTAAACAATAAGATGTGTAAGTGGCTTATGTTGGCTAGGTTGTCAGCTATTCCTCACGGTGCATCAAAGGCGAGCAGTTTTGTTGCAGGACACGGTCAAGATAGTAACAAAAAGTGCTCTGGAGAGTTAGTGCATCGCCCGCAGCAAGGTGGGGGAGGGAACATAGTAGGTGAACTATGCTGGCCTGTGGTAGGGGGAGTTCATGATTGTTGGGACAGTTTGGGTCCATGTAAGGCCCCCTTTTTAGACCAAAGTAACAGCGACATCGCTGGAACCTCCAAGGGGTGCTGACAGCAAGTCAAAGAAGGTTGCAGGGGTTGGGGGTGGTAGTTGACACCCGGCCCTTACCTAGCACCCACACGTGCATGCGCAGTGGGTGCAAGCTAGAACAGGCCCTTTGAGGGAGGAAGATGGGTATAGAGGGTGCCCAATGGAGGTATACTAGCAGGCAGACCGGCCCCCTGCACAGGCACTGCCGGTATGGGAAATCGGTGGGTGGGGTCCTCCCTAAAAGAAGGACCCATCCATGTCCATTTGGTATTGGACACGGGGTTCTAAGAGGAAAGGTCCCGGAACCAGTCATGATCTCACTCGGGGAAGAAGTTTGTGATGGATGCACAGGAACAATCTTAGTTATGGTTAGGTAACTCCCATGTATTAGTGACTCTGTTAAGGCTAGGACGGAGCTCTGTAAGCAAAAATGTAAATTATGGGTTACTGTGCATAAAAATGAAGAAATGTATTGTCTTGTTTATATCTTTTAATAAATGTGGCAGGAGGTTTTCCGGCCCCTAACCCAAAGAGCTTGATTTTGCATTCATGGTCTCTGATGATGGGTGTGAAGGCGGGCAGGGTTTTCTGGGGAGTGGGGTTTCCCTAAGGGACATTGGCAACTACCTGACCATATGCAGTGGCTCACCCATCTAGGGGGAGCAGTGCCTATGGCGGTGACACCGGGGGTCGTGACGTGGTGGTCAGGTACAGGATTGTTTGGCTGGGCTGTGGAACCCGGAAGCATTAGGGTGCTTCCTGGGTCGTTCTCTGCTATGTGGCCCGCCCTTTTAAAAGGTGCCACGAGTCGGCGGGTGGGTCTCTTTCCCACTCGCTGCCTCGGTCACAACCTGGACCTCACTACGCCTCCCCCCCCACAGCGGTACAGGAACGGCATGCTTTGCTGTCGCAACTCTGCAGCCACAGCCCTCATGGTGCCTCTGTGAGCCGCACAAGATAGAGTGCTTGTTTTCCCCGCCCACCATTCCCAGGGCAAAGGGTACTGGGTGTGGTGTTTGGCTCATTCTTGTGGCTTAGCAGGAGGGGCAAAGTGTAAGATGTTGCAATCCTTGCTTGGTGAAGTCATCTGGGCTCTATTGAAAGTCATGGTAATGGCCAGGGCACAAGTCGTAAAAAAAGAAGTGGGGGGACTAACCTAGTTAATCAGTATGCAAGTGACATTACAGCGTGACATCACAGGAAGTGGCATCATAAGAAGTGACATCAGATCTTAAGCCCTCACATATATGTTTAACAGTCTATCATGAGTACATTGGAGCACATTTCCAGTATACAGGGAAACCCTCCTGAAGATTCGCACTTTTGTAAGCTACACATAAAACAATGTTGCCTTTTTCAGCGTAAACTTCCTCTCCCCATGGTGCGTCACAAGAAAAGATAGTGATATTTAAATTATTACAACACCTCCTCAGGGGTAGTAAGCACTATATAAATGCTATTTATTTTGAGTTAATACTGTTAAAGACCTACACATCTGACATTCTTACAGTGCATGCGTATCTCGTAAACAGAGCCCAAACAAAGTGAAAAGCTGCCTCTCTTAAGTATGTGTGAAGTGCTAACAAGGTGTGAGCCTTTGTATCCCCCTCTGCTGCATTTGCTTCTAGGTGTGAAGCTCCTGACTGCTCCCAGCCAGGAGACTCGAACAAAAGGAGGCCTGATGACCCCTCAGATTCGGCCTTTGTTATGGGCCAAGCAGGAGTCTGAAATAAGAGAGCCCCCTCCTGCCTGCACGGTGTTGCGGATCGAAAGCAGACAACAACGTGCAGGCGCTGCTGAATGTGTCCCGGTGTGTGCAAATTACACCAGGACAAATTCTGCATATTTTTCACTGGGGCCCAACTTCTTGGCAGGGTGGACGGTGTTGTATCTTACCAGACGTAGCCGAGTTTTATATAAAGTGTTTCTTTATTAAGTTCAGGTTGCAGGATGGCATTCCAGTACAATAAGTTGGTTTCCATGTACATCTGCCCTTCAGCCTGGTTGTCTTTATACTACAGCCCCACCAGGAGCAGCCTGCCTGCTGCTCAGCCCATCTTCCAACTGTCACCACTCATCCACACAGGCACCCAAGCATCACAGTCACGCCAACATCCCACTCTCAACACTCACACTGGCTGAGCAGCAGGGAAATAGGTAAACTGGGATACATATAATTAAATAAGCAGGATATAACATACCCCCTCCCTTTTAAATGAAAAATGAAAAGAACAATACAACATGGGAGGAACTATACACAAGAAAGTATAAAAGCACAAAATAGTTCAAGGCTCCGGGATGCAAATCAAAATACAACATCAGGAGAGAGTCTGAACACTTAAGTAACCTGAAAGGAAGGGTAAATAAATTGTCAAGCAATAAAAAATAAATTGACAGGCAATATAACCCATCCTCCCCAATAAAACAATTTAGAATAAAAAGTAACATGTAGCAAAGGGTGGACCACACCCTGAGACTACGATCCCAACAACAAGGGAACCAAAAGTGTAAACAGGATTCCTAACGTAAGGAACATGATGTACACTCTGAAAATGGGATTAAGAAACCCATTGTGACACCCTTCATGATAGGATAAAACACTTCGGACTGTAACCCAAAAAGTCATCCCTACTGTAAGGGCTCTTGACTAAACCGTGTAACTGGGACTGGACCCATTGAGAAAGCAAACAAGATGTGCAGCACAGGGCGACTTATACACACAAAGTAAAACAAACGTGCAGCACAAGGTGACTTACACACCGTTTAACAAGTGAAAGTATACGTGTAGCACAAGGTGACTTACACACCGTATAGACAATACGTGTAGCGCTTGGCGACTTACACACCGTATAGACAAGACGTGTAGCGCATGGCGACACCCATAAGAACACACCCTGAGTAGGGATTTAAAGTTAAACGTGTAAATGGGGCTAACACACATAACCCAACCCTGTTGAAAGGGTAAAACCTAAAGTGAATGGGACATGCCCCTTAAGACCTACCCTGTGTAAGGGTAGACAACCTAAACTAGTGTAAACGGGACTCGTACCCATACCCATCCCTAATGTAAGGGAGTGTGAAAATGAAACATAAGAAGTATAAACACCCACTAAGATATAGGACCTCCCTCACGTAAGGGTACCTATGCTAAACAAACCGAATACGTAATCCCACCTGTAAGGGATATAACATTCAATGTAGAAGTGCAATGTAGCAAAGTTGCATAATATGTACTGTAAAATGTCAACATACCTGTTGAATAGAATGTGAATATGAAGACATACAAATATAGAAAAACCACTAACATACATAGGGTAGCATGTAAAAATGTTGAATATTTGTCGATTTGCTGTTTCTCCATAAACATTGACGTAAGACCCATGTAGTACCTTGGCATCACTAAAACAACATGCTAGTGATGAACATTACTCCAATATGAACTCTAAATCAAGCAAACTCTTTTTCTTTGTCTCTTGAATTAAAAAAAAAAAAAACTATAACCAGACCAAAACCAGCAAGACCACCTGTGAGAGATGTCTCACACGAATTTCTTTGCAATGTTATGCCATGAAAGAGGTGAACACTGGACAGACCACCAAAAGTACATAACACCTCAATATTGATGCGGGTTACCTCAGTAGAAACATGCTCCATGGCTCTTCAAAACTGCACATATATTAGTGGAAGACACTCACAAATCATGCCCTGAACTCCGTAAGCACCACAGAACTGTGCATTAAAAGGCAATGTGGACGTCCCCCTACTGGCTCCTCTTGCAGCACGAGCGCTTACAGGTGCCAGAATTGGATAACAGAACAAAATTGCAGACCGGAGGCAGTCAAAAATACTTAAAAGTACCTTTTGTTGAAAAATGTCCCCCTCTGGAGACTCTGGAGAAGAATGCTCACTCCGACAGTGAGCTCCTATGAAGATTGCATAACACAGGGTACTAAGGAGGTACGATGCTTGAGAGTTGCCACTAATTTCAAGATGGCGGCACACATGCATTACGTGCGCCGGGTGGGTCCAGGCGCGTGCATGCGCCAAATGTTGCCACGCAGCAGTACTGACGCGGAGAAAGGGTGGATCGTCACACATGTAGGTTCCAAGATCCTCGTGGGAGGACGTCGCTGAAGAGACGTGACCCCCAAGCTGTAGGTAAGTAGGCGCGTGTCACTTGATTCGTGCCACCGTTTAAATGTGCACCACAGCGGTTGAACTGCCAAAGTTTCCTGACAAGAAAAGTCCCACACAAACCGCCAGTAACATGGCAGTTTTACTATAGTTTCACAAAGGATTACAAGTAAACACCAGTAGACTGTACTCACTGCAAAAGTACAGCTCTTTCCGCCGGCACCGCGTCCAGGCACCACTTGAAACATTGTGCATTCCCCAGCAACGGAAACACATGCAAAGAAGACAGCTTTGCGCAGCATGCCACAATACCTTTCATCAAAAATGATGTCCAAAAGAAACACGTTCTTGAAAACTAAAGCTGTCCTTGTCGACATAGAAGGCACAAATAGGCAGTGTGCATCAATCTCCAATACAGTGCACACACATTGGCTAATAAAATACATGCCAATGGTTTCAATCTCAGATGAGTCTTTTAAATCAAATTGAGACCTTTAGAGGATAACGCTTCTCCATAAAAGTTCCACAGTACCTTGTAAGCAACAACAGGCAGATTAAAACGTAGTGCAGAAGAATGTTCAATTTAGATTGAAGAGCCTTTACTCGCATTAATTTTCAGTTTGAATGATCTCCAAGATTTCTCCGCTTATGAAGTATGTCCAGGCTGGGGCTGTCCACTGACAAGGACACTGGTGGGGCTGTCAAACCTGGTACTTCAGTGTAGATGCTTCTTTCTTAGTTTCTGTAGGTTTCTTTGGTTTCTCCATGTCCATACCATTGACAACTTGTGTAAATCCAGTAGTACGCTTGAGTCCTGATCCCATCCTCGTCGCCAAAATATGTTGCATCTTACCAGACATAGCCGAGTTGTATATAAAGTGTTTCTTTATTAAGTTCAGGTTGCAGGATGGCATTCCAGTACAATAAGTTGGTTTCCATGTACATCTGCCCTTCAGCCTGGTTGTATACTACAGCCCCACCAGGAGCAGCCTGCCTGCTGCTCAGCCCATCTTCCAACTGTCACCACTCATCCACACAGGCACCCAAACATTCCAAGCATCACCGTCACACCAACATTCCACTCACAACACTCACACTGGCTGAGCAGCAGGGAAATAGGTAAACTGGGATACATATGATTAAATAAGCAGGATATAAGTGGATGGGCTGTGAAAAGAGTGGGTGGATGCCATGTACTCGCGTGTACCCCCGACTTGTGCCCAGGTAATGGCTTGTGTCATGTCTAAAATACCTTTTCTCTTGTAGGTCATCGTATTATGTCATAGTTATATTGGTTCTTTTCTCTTGCAGGCCAGCTTAATATGTCGTATTTATTGTTGGTTGGCGGGCGAGGTCATGATTGGTGGGACAGTTTGGGTCCATGTAAGGGCCCCCTTTTTAGTCCAAAGTAACAGCGGTATCGCTGGCCTTCCAAGGGGTGCTGGCAGCAAGTCAAAGAAGATTGCAGTGGCGTGGGGGTTTGGGTGCGGTTGTTGAAACACGGCCCTTTACCTCGCACTCACACGCACATGCGCAGTGGGTGCAAGCTAGCACAGGCCCTTGGGGGGAGGATGATGGGTGTAGGGGGTACCCGAGGGAGGTATCCTAGCGGGCTGACAGTACCCCTGCACAGGCACTCCCGGGATGGGAGATCGGTGGGTGGGGTCCTCCCAAAAGGAGGGACCCATCCATGTCCAGTTGGTATTGGACAAGGGGTGCTAAGAGGAAGGGTCCCAGAACCAGTCATGATCTCAATCGGAAGATGTTTGTGATGGATGCACAGGAACAATCTTAGTTATGGTTAGGTAACTCCCATGTATTAGCGGCTCTGTTAAGGCCAGGATGGAACTCTTTAAGCAAAAATGTAAAATTATGGGTTACTGTGCATAAAAATGACGAAAGGAATTGTCTTGTTTATATGTTTTAATAAATACGGCCGGGGGGGGGTTTCTGACCCCCTAATCCAAAGAACTTGATTGTGTATTAATGGTCTCTGATGAAGGGCGTGAAGGTGGGTGGGGTTTTCTGGGGAGGGGGATTTCCCCAAGGGACATCGGAGACTACCTGACCAAATAACACTTTAATACAGATTTTTCTGGAAGAGGGACGGGGCAGAGCATGGTGTGTGTGTGTGTGTGGGGGGGGGTGGGGGGGGCTTCAGCATATTTTGTGGGGATGAGGGGCGGCTCACATTTTGTTACACCACTGAGAAGCTCGTGCACATATCGTAATGAACCAGCCGGCCACTCGTAACACGTGCCTTAGAGTGCTTGCTTTTCGGAGGTCAAATAGTTCCATAAGCTGGCGTCCGTGACAACAAATCACCGCTCTGGTACTTTACGACAACCAGTCACATCCACAACAAATCACCGCTGTAGTACTTTACGGCAACCAGTCGCATCCATTCATATCCCCGGGCCTCCCAGCAGCGAGCGGATGCCGTCTTGGGCGGGATCGCCCGGGCTGCTCAGCAGGCAGGGCCCGGGGACCGACATGAAAGCTGAGCTGGCAGGTAATGAATCTGCCGCATGTGCTAATGATTTTTCTCTCCTGTGCCTGCACTTCATCAGGGCAGCTCTAGCTGAATGGGCCCGGACAATGGGAACAAACAGCCCACTTAAGGTTAATGTGTCCCTGCAGTGTTAAAACGAGCACTCTGGAAGAAAGAAGAAAAGCAAATCTCCACTGGGCTTTGTGGGTACCTGTTAAAGGACAACTTTGAACTCTTGGAGCGGGGCCCGCGGTATAAAGAACACCTCAGCACCTCCGGGCTGGAATGTGGAAGCAGGCACCTGTGGGGAAAGGGACATCACAACTGTGTAAGGTGCTTTTGGAGGGAACCACAGAAGCCCACCGCAAGCTCAGCGTCCATTTGCTGTGCTACTGTGCAGCGCACTGCAGTCTAATAAACAGGTCAAGCTGGCACACTTATCAAGGGATTAGGGGAGGTGAGTAAAACCGGGGACATTAGCCCGTGTCCAGACATTGTGAAGCACAGACAATGGCGAGACTTCTGACCTCTGACACACGGAATATGGGCATCCGGTTATTTCCTTATTTATTCATTTTAAGGGGTCCCCTGGTTAACATGTATTCCTCCTGCTGGTTCGTCCTGGGGATTAGGACATGTAAGTACCTCGGCCAACCCCGAGGCCTTCAAACCACTGAACTGCGCTCTCAGAACAAGATTGCGTGAGAGTCCAGCTCAAGGCAAAGCATTTTGCTAGTGGTTCAAAGATAACCGAGTGTCACCAGGCCTCCCTGCACAAATGTAAAGAGGGGTCCTTGAAAGGAGTCATTACAGAAGCATGAAGACCCCTGCCTAAGCCGTGGCTCTCTGAGGCATGGGGTCCACCTGTAGCCCTCAATGCAACAGCTACAGGAGGCTGCGTGGCACAAAGATTACACTCTATTGTGGGAGTAGCACAACACACCCTGGAGCATTTTCCAAGTGATTTGAGTGGCAACGTGAAGCTTCATTACTTGCTTTTTGGGTGAAAGTTTTAGCTTGTGCTGGGTATTTGGTTCTAGTTGGTATTTTTATCTAATCAATGCAATTTACCTTCATCAATCCAACAGCGACGTATACTCAAATGGCCAAAAGGATGCAAATGGATGTAGAAGAAGCCATCTTTAACTTGCTTAGTGCAGTTCTACAAGTACACAGTGGGCCCTTATGAGTCGAATGAATGTGCTTTCAATCTAACACAGAACCACCAAGATGCACTGCTGGTTTCTGAATTGTAAAGGATTGACTGGCAGACTCGGGTTCAAAACCTGCGATTACAGCCCTGCAGCGTTTATGTGATTTTAAGACTAGGTATGTGAAATTGCATGATTTCTCGCGGGGACATTTTTAGAAATGATTACGCCCTGGTCGAAATTACCAATACACCGGGGCAATCTTAAAGGTTTTGTTTTAAGCTCGTTATGCAAAATACCTGAAATTACACTATTATGACACAAGGTGTAATTATGCAACATTCATGGCAAAATTTAAGAGCAGAGGCACAGGAGCAATGCGAATGACCAAAAGTTGAATTGTGTTTTTTGTTCTATTTTTTATTGTGAAATGCAACCTCACATTCAAAATGTATACAAGGACACATTAAATATAAATATAGTGTTAATTGCCAGTTTTGTTTTTCAGGTATTTTCACATTTATTTTAGGAATTTTGTGTAATTCATTTTTGTGTAATTGTGCAAAGTTCCATACAAATGTCGCAAATTCTTTGAAAAATACCTAATATATGCATAAGCTTCTGGCAGGGCCCTCTTTTGCCATAAGTACTAATTGAATTTGCAGTAAACTAGAAAAAACTCTCTGAGGGAAGCCAAACACTATGTGCCTGCCAAATATGGAGTGATTTTGTTCAGCCATTTTGAAGTTTATTGCATTAAGCATTCCCTACTGGAGTGTCCACACAAAACTACACTTTTCAGATCCCCATGAACATTCAGCATGAAATATTTGCAAAAGTAAGGGAGAGTACTGAACTTTTATTTAGAAAGTTTAGTGCATAATGGTGGATGGATTGAGGCAAGCACAATTAATAACTACCCCAAAAGGACCTTTTCTATGGCAAACCTTCTTCATCATTAATTAAGGTATGCAAATATTACAACTATAAAATAATCACATTTTCCATCACTGATGATACTCCATAAACAACTGGTCTCAAACTTTGGCCTCCTGTGATGTTCCCTGTGGGCAGCTGCTGGCTCCAAGCTAAGCAGCCCCTGAGATGACACGCACCTAGAGACTGTATCTGTATCAACGCACTTTAGAAATCTCTCTATCCTTATCGCTAACACGCCTGAGTTGAGTGTGAAAGGCTCCTGCACCTACCAATTCAGCAGTTACCAAATGCCAGGGCCTGTGTTTAAGTGTCCTACCTCTAGAAATGACTGAGAATGGGTTGTGCTCTGCGCTCCTGCTCCCAATGCATTCAACCTTTGTTCACATCTAGTGATCTCAGCATGCATGTGGTCTTCTGCCAAACACTGCTTGCAAGCTCTCTCGCCTAAGAACCACTGGCCCTGGTCTTTGGTCATGGAGCACTTAGTGCAGGCCGTACACAGAAGTGAGAGTTCAGAACCTCTTACCTTACAGTTCACTCTACCTCTCCATTGAATATGCACTGAAAATGATGGGGACAGAGCCTGACTTGTGGCTAGACCATGTGCTATGCATTCCAGCACCCACAATAGGTTCACTGTTTTATGATTGAGGTCACTTGTGATTACATCTGTAGTGTTATGTGTGACCGAAGGAGCAATGCATTTGGGGGAATTCTGTTTGCGTAGCTCAGGATAGTTTTCAACAGTTTTAAGTTTTGAATTGTAACCACATCATTCCTTATTCTGAAGTTATAGATGGATATTTAAATGCTTCTTTCACAGCACATTATTTTCTCTTTTGAGTTAAAACTGTAAATTTAATTTAGCAAAGGTTCTTCAAGGGTTTTCTTTGGTTTTCTATGATATACTTTGACTATTTGACAAAGAAAATGCACACAGCCTTTGCCATTGCCATGCCAGGCACCCAGTCCAAGTGTCCCCTGAACACACTCTGCAAGGACTTCAGCATGCTTGGTGGTTGTGGGCACACCAAATGTCCTTCAGCCAAAAGCTGCTCCCAGCCACAATCACTCCAGAACCTGCTCCTGGGCTTCTGGCATATGTAGCATGGTTTAATGCAGGCTCCAACCTTTACCCAGGCACTGTGCCTCTCCTTTGTACAGACGGAGTGCACGGTATATGGCCTGTGGCAAGTGGAGAGGCCTCTGCTCTCCCGGAATAAACAGTACATGGCCTTTGGCATGTGCAATAGACTCTGGGTCCCTGGCATGGCCCGCAGCTCTGCCATGGGCTTCACCTCCTTGCCCATAGAACCTGTCCTTTGGCTACACACAGAATATCCCTCGATTAGGTTCTGGGCCCAGAACCCAGCCTCCATGTTCTTAGAATCCACTATACACACCCTTTGGTTATGCACATTGTGCCCTTTGAGCAAGACCCGCACACAGGTGCATGCCTGCGCACAGCTTAGGGTAACTATTCTCAATGGCCATTGTAGCATGGTGGTTGCCTCTTTCAGTTTTTTTTTTTTAGAAATCTTTCAGTTTCAAATGGGTATGATAGATAGAAAAGGAAACCTCATATGGCCAGGTATTGCTGAGTCCCCTACCATCATGTTGACCCGAACCTCCCTTCCAGAAACCCAGGGGTATTTCCGATCTCCCTCTTTCCCCCGAGGCACAGGGAATAAATCAACATCCAACACAAAATCTTGGATTAGGGGTCGTATAACCCATAATTTAAAAAACTTTTAAAAACATTTTCTAATACGCAGAAAAATCCACACATATTCAGTACTTGATACATTTACATATACAACGTATTTACACATCCTTATGGCTAACTTTAACACGTCTCTAATACATGGACATACCTAACCTAAAACTGAAATTTGTACAATTTTTATTTTTCTGCGTATCCCGGATGAGCCTACGTGCAAGGTCATGACTGGTCCCAACTACTTGTTAGGTCCCCCTTCTTACCGGAGTGACCTTGCGCAGGAGGCCCGGTTGCCCATGAGATTCCTTCCCTCGGGCACCCCCTACGCCCTCGAATACTACCTCCCAGGGACTGCTGTTATGTCAAACTTGACGCCCATGCGCCTGTGCGGCGATTGGCCCAAGGGCCTGCCGGAAGCGGAACTTCCTACCCCTGCACTCTTCAGTAATGAGAGACCACTCCCTCCCCCTCCCCCCCCCAGGCATCCCCCTTAATAAAGGGATGCCCTAAGAGATGGAAAAATTGACCGACCAATCATGACCTTACCGCCACAGGCCAGTATAGTTGACCGACTATCTGGCCCCCCCCTTCCGCCTGCTGACACGAGGTCATGCCCTGACCCTTGCCCCTAACATCCAGGCTAGCACATTTTCCATGAAATAATCATTGCCCAGCTTAGAGAGGTGGACCCCGTCCTGGAGAAAAAAACGCTCCCCCCGGATGCACCCATGTGCAATTGTCTGCAGTCTGAAAGACCGTAAAAGCCTATCAATCCTGTTATTGATTCTCTTCACGGAGTGATTCAAAGCCCAGACCGACTCCCTCCCCCGCCATTGAAACCTGGGGATCATGTGCGACCAAACCAACACTGCCTGTTGGCATTTCTTGGCCAACCATCCCATTTCCATGATCAGTGCCTCCACCACTCCTTTCCTACCCAGGTGCACCATGTCATTTCCTCCCAAATGCACTATTACCACGGCGGGCGCCACCGGAGCCCTAGCTAACAAAGCACAAAAAACATTACGAAATTGGGACAATCGCAAACCCCCTTGTCCATGCAGTGCCACTTTGAAACCCGCCTGGCGGGCCCTGTCCGCGAAATTTCCTGCGAAAAAATTTTGTTTCAACCTGCTGACATATGAATGACCTACGATCCAAACTTCTTTCTGGCCTGGCCCCCAGGCGGAGACCTGGAATGGGCGATGCTCTGATGACCGGCGGACGACGGCTAGCTCCCCTCCTGCGGCACAGGACGTGGAAACTGCGAGAGATTGAAACAACCAACCATTAGCCTTTAATACTTAAAACAGGTGTAAACGCACATATCGTTTGTAACAGTCAGAAGACCAACGCCCTATTCTCTGAACTTCATGTCCCTGCAGTCCCCGAGCCATGGCTTCAGTGGCTGCCCCAATACTAAAAGAATGGGTACCAAATTTAGATGTATCTAGGCCTGCCGCCCCCAAGGCCAATGTCAATACTCTGCCAAACTGAAATTTCGTGAGGGGGGTCCCATCCTGGTGTATGAATAATGGCCCTCCTGCGCCTCGTGGCCTGTAGGCCAGATAAGCCTCTAGGTTGCCTACCGGACAGCATGCGCTCCCATGGGCTTTGTGCAGAATAACATGCTCCCCCCTCCCGTTCTGATCCATCTTGGACCTGGGAATTGATAAGGATACAGATCCTCCCTGCATGAGAACATGGGCAAATTGCATCCCCCCCCCCTGCCAATCATGCTTGTTACGCGCCACCAATTCCCCTACCCTAAAAGCGCCATAGAAGGCAAGGGAAAAAGCAGACCTGAACAGCTGGGCCTCCCCAGCGGAACTGCATACTTTCCCTACTGCCTCCATGAGGGCTGACAGTACCTCTATGCTAATCAGGTGCCGGATGTCTGGCTGGGAACCTTGCAGGCGTTGCCACCCCTTCAGTGCCCTCTGTACTAAAAAAGAGCCCGTGGGATCCCTATGCCCCTGCATCTTTGTAAAAAAGGCTATTGCCGCCATGTGGTGCCTTGCGCTCGCTACAGAACGCCCCCATCCCTTAATTCCCTCACGAATGATATGACAGACGTTGGCTCGTGCCATGCCCCTTCCCAGCCATCCCCTAGAAAATTGCAGTAGGTGGTAAAGGCCCCCTCATAGGCCCGCCTAGTCCTGGGTGCTAGGCTAGCTGCCACGAGGTCCGATAGGTTGGGGCACCAAGTTGCCACAGATGCCCCGGAAAAGGCGTGGGACAGTCCGCTGCTTCTGGGTGAAAGGACCTGAAAACCTGCATCTTGAAATGAGACAATGCGTCAGCAGCGTGGTTTAGTATTCCCGTTGGGACAGGATATTATTTGGTATGGGGGTTCGCACACAGATAACTTGTTGTTTTGGGCATGCAGTACAGTTTGTAATACGCATGTGTATATATTGTAGGGATGATGTATGTTCAAAGGATATAATTATTAATAATGGTTTTATATTATATTTGTAGCTACCCCTGACAAAGGGCTAAATGAGCCCGAAATGCATTGGGTGACAATGTTTTAAGCTGTCCAGGATGAACTGTTACACCCACGTGCTGCAAGAGAAAGGTCTGGATAGACATACTTGCACCATTAGAAACTTTGGGGATACATGCGGCCATCCATATGGATTGATCAATATGATGTAATGTACAAGATGGATGAACATGTATTAATATGATTAAAATGGATGATTGGACCTACAAATTCAGTTGTGGATACATTTTTGAATTACGCTGTGCGACAGATGCATGGAGTGAAATGTTGCTTCATAGATTTGTTTAGTATTCCCGGGACATGCCTGGCCCTAAATATCACAATTAATCTCATGCATTGCAATACTATCTCCTTTAACAGGCGATCATCTAACAATTAGCAGACTGCTGATTAATGCATTCTACCACTGCCATGTTATCAGACCAGAAAACCACTGATTGATTACGAAATTGGAACAGCCAAATAGTTAGGGCCACCAAAATGGAGAATAGTTCCAGAAATTAAATGTTACTTGTTACACCGGCATCAACCCACAAAGCGGGCCAACGTTGCGCTGACCATCGTGGACCCAGAATGGCACCAAAACCCTCACTCCCAGCAGCGTCTGTCATGAGGCCAAGTTCCGAGCTGGACCTAGCAGGGCCGGGC
This sequence comes from Calotriton arnoldi, assembly GCA_963921515.1. Taxonomy (NCBI): domain Eukaryota; kingdom Metazoa; phylum Chordata; class Amphibia; order Caudata; family Salamandridae; genus Calotriton; species Calotriton arnoldi. The sequence goes on along the minus strand of CAWUFW010004229.1, from coordinate 1,497,908 downwards.
CACACTACTGTGCCATTGAAATCACGCAGGAATGCCATCCAAATCCGCATATCCTGCTTAACCTTGCTGGACAACCGAGTGTGGTGATGCTTTTCTTTTAAACCAGACATTGCTTGTGCAATGGAATGTGAAAAGGGGCGGACCATTGGAATGATTCGCAACGCAAAATGAAGCATTCCCACTGCCTTCTGTAATTGATGTAAAGTGACCTTTTCTTTGCACAGGCAATCCTCCAATGCTAGCGTGAAACCTCTTACCTTACTCAGTGGGAGGCATGAAACACCCTCAACTGAATCCAATTCTATGCCCAGAAATTCAATTTGTGTGGCCGGCCCCCCTGTCTTTCCGGGGGCGGGGGAGACCCCAAATTCGTGCATGAGTGCGCAAAATGCTTCTAAAGTCTGCCGCACTCTTGTGACCCAGGCGCTCCTAACAACAGGAAGTCATCTAAATAGTGCAATACCCAGCGGTGCCCAGTCACCTGCCTGAAAACTAACTCCAGAAAAGAGATGAATTTCTCAAAATATGAGAAAGAGAGCAAGCACCCCATTGGCATGCACTTGTCCATGTAAAACTTCCCCTTTAGTTGGAACCCCAAAAGATGAAAGTCCTGTGGATGAACCGGTAGTAAACGAAAGGCAGATTCTATGTCAGATTTTGCCAACAACGTGCCTGGGCCAAGCGACTGCAACATTGCAATCGCCTGTTCTAATGACGCGTATCTCACAGTGCACAGGGCCTCATCAACAGCATCATTCAATGATTGACCCCTGGGAGCGGACAAGTTATGGATCAAGCAGATCTCCCTCGGGTCTTTTTTGGGCACCACTCCCAGCGGTGAGCAGACAAAATCATCAACCGGAATTGTATCAAAAGAACCAGCCAACCTCCCTAAACTCAATTCCTTCAATACTTTAGCTATTGCCACGGACTTGTTATCCCTCACCGATTACTGATTACGGCAGTAAGAGACCCCAGAATAGCCAGGGGCAGGGATCCTAAAGCCATCCCTGAAACCTTCTAACAAAGTCTGGGCTGTGTTCGGGCAACAGTATTTATTTAGCCATGCTATCAAAACCATTGTTTTTACGGGTGAGTGTGCCTTGCTAAGCAAACAACCCTCATTCTTGTTTTTTACCTCCCTTTGCTTTTGATTTCTTGAAACATTTGGATTCTGGGTGGGAAGATAGGCCACAGAAAGAACAGGCATGCTTGAATTTGCATGAACCATTGGGCCTAGTGCAGGTCCGTTTGTTGAAATCCCAACAAGCCCCTTTCTTGCCACCCCCTCCCCAGCTATGGGGTGTACCTGACCGAAAGGACTGCCCTCTTGGCGTGTCCTGGCTCGGGGTTTTCATGTGCCTTAACCGCAAGATGACATCCATTTGATATCAGGTTAAGTCCGGGTCAGAGGCCTTCACCCCCTGAAATTCCTTGTCATATTCTTTCCAACACACTCCCCCGTACTCATCATGTGCACATGTGATCCTATTCTGATAGCACACCAATTCCGCGCCCAGCCCTGGGAACCTCTCTATCATTATTGCATGATAGTTGGAAAATGCCTTTATCCAATTGACTAAAGTTTCATCAATCTTTTTTCTGGTGGGCCAATTGCCCCAATCCCTTGGATGGGCCCATTCCCTCATCTTTTTAGCCTCCTCTTTTTCATCCTTATCAATTAACAACGAAAACATGTTAACATATTCCCCTTTCCAGATTTGTTCCTTCACCTCCTGTGAAATGTGCCTCCCCAGACGCTCCCGGGATGTGCGCATCTCACCCAAGCCTGGTAACACTTGCACCGTACCTGTAGTGGCCTGGGTGAAAGGCACTAGGACCTTGCACCGGACTATGAGGAGGAAAGGAACTGGACACCACATCCGGTCAAGGAGGTGGGGAGGGGGCACTTTGGACGAGAGAGGAACGAGGACGGACATGCATGTGGGCAGCAGCAGGAAACATATAGAATAAAGAATCACGTAACCCTACCTGACTCTGGCGTGTTTCCTTGGGCAGAGAACACGACAACTGGCGACGAGGAAGGTGGGATTTCCAAGCGACACCAGACGCGTGCACCGAGACCCCTCATGACCGAAAACGGAGCCAGGAGCCCACCCTGGTCCGCCTGCTGCCGTCGACGAACAGGGGAAGAATCGCTGCGGTATCCGGAGCCCACCCGGGTGCAGGACAAAACGGAGCCAGGAGCCCACCCTGGTCCGAGCGCCGAGAAAGGAGCAACAGCGCGGGAGCCCACCCCGGCCGCAGTGAATATGCGGTAAGAGGCCCCCCCCGACTGCTCGACAGCAAGCGGTGCACCCGTCTGTGCGTTTTAAGCATTGCGCGCACATGTACGCGGTGCACCCGACTGTGCCCCAGCCGCCCGCCGCATAAAGAAAGGCCTCAGCTTCGCGCGGAGATTTGAAAGCAAATCGCGCGTGAATTAAGCGGCCATTTTAAAGTCAGGCAGGGGCAACGAATGAATAAGCAACAAGAAAGGCCCGGCGGCCATTTTAAGAGGTCAAGCAAGCTCACATGAACTAACGATCTCGCGAGACTGCGCTGGCCATTTTGAGGTCAGGCAGGATCGGCCAATCAGCTTCAAGGAAGGCCGGGAGGCCATTTTAAAGTCAGGCAGACACCAAGAAGAAGCAGAAAAGGGTGAAATTAAACGAGCAAAGCCAACAGATCAAAGGCAAAGGATACAGTGTGACCTACACAGAAAAGGAATAGCGAAGGAAGTAATATTCTCATCTTGGTAACACACGGGGAAAAAAAAAAAGAAAAGAACTAAATAAACAAAGAAATAAATAAATAATTACAAAGAAATTACGTACAAACAAGGCCTGCACCAGAGCTGCACGTCAGAAAAATGGTTGAACCCGCAGGTGACAAAAACAGTCCACAAGCAATATTTCGCAGACCACTGCCATTCAGCCTATCAGAACCACAGGCCGGCATCAGGTGGGAAAGATGGATTCGGCAATTTGAGCGCTACATGCGCGTCATAGACATCGCCGACAGCAAACAGCTGGACCTGTTTCTGAATCTCGTAGGGGATGAAGTGGAGGACCTGCTCATAACATTTCCCAGCGATCAAACAGCGACATACAAGGGAGTGACACAATGCCTCACAGCGAAATTCGATCCACAACGAAATATTGACTTTGAGAGGTACACGTTCAACACTGCATGTCAGCGAGCAGAGGAGTCCCTTGACGACTTCGCCACAAGACTGCGAAAATTGGTCACGTACTGTGAGTTTGACAAGTTTGACAATGAACAAGCGATAAGACTGCGCATCATTGAAGGCTGTCAGTCTGTAGAGTTCCGTGCACGGGTTCTGAAGGAACCAACCACGCTAGAGAAGATATTGACCATGGCCCGCACGGAAGCAAGAGCAACGGCGCATGCCAAACAGATGGAGCTGGGGAAAGAAAAAAGACTGGAGCAAGCGAATCGTGTTACTGGAAATAGCAAGAAGAAAGAATACCCGTCGCCAACAAAGAGGAACGAACAAACGTGCTATCGATGCGGCCTCGAATCTCCGCACGTCAAGGCGTGCCCAGCAATGGGCCAGAAGTGCAGGAAATGCAACAGAGACAATCACTTTGCAAGCGCCTGCATGAGCAGGCAGTTTAGAAGCGAGCGAAGTCGAGCGGCGAGACCACGGATGACCACCAGCAGGTATGCCCAACACATGGAAACGGCGGATCGCAGCAATCGCAGCTCCTCCGACGAGTCGGAAGAACCAGCAGCACCTGCGAGTGTGGCACGACTGTATCTAATGTCAGATGCACCTAAGGAAGACAGAAGACCAGAGCACATTCATCTCGTCGAGAAGCATCAAATAAAGAAAACCGCAACCGTGGACATTGAAGTAGGGAGACATAATACACGGTTCGTGCTTGACAGTGGGGCCACATGCAACATCATGTGCATGTTGGAGTACGAGAAAATTAAAGTGAGACCGCCGCTATCACCGTCCACTGTTGATGTGTTCACGTGGGGTTCCAAAACGCCGGTAGAAAACATGGGGAAATTCACGGAGACCTTAACGTACAAGGACAGGTCCTGCCAAGAAGAGATACATGTGCTAAAAGGTGACATCCTAGCACCATGCCTGCTAAGCAATGTCACGGCGCAGGTGATGGGTCTTCTGGCGATGACATACCACATGTCGGAAAAACGGAACATTCTACAGGAACATCCGGCCATACTGCAAGGCCTCAGCAAACTGAAAGGAAAACAAATAACTCTGCACATCAACGAGGCGATCAAGCCGGTAGCCCAACACCATCGACGAGTGCCCATACACCTACAACCACAGGTTGAAGAGGAAATCCAAAGTCTACTGGCCCAGGACATCATTGAGCCTGCGGATGGGCCGACGCCATGGCTGTCTCCAATAGTGGCGGTTCCAAAAAAGAACACCTCAAAGATCCGCATATGTGTGGACATGAGGGTACCAAATACAGTAATTGAGAGAGAGCGCCACCCGGGGCCACACTTAAATGACATGATCAGCTGTCTTACTGGGGCCTGCCGATTCTCGAAGTTGGACCTATGCAAAGGGTACCATCAACTGGAACTGGACCAACAGTCCAGGTACATTACCACGTTCTCAACGCACATGGGGTTGTTTCGATACAAGAGACTGAGCTTTGGCATTTCTTCGGCTGCGGAGATATTTCAGGAGACCATAAGGCAGGTGATAAGGCCGGTGAAGAACAGTCTAAACTATAGCGATGACATTCTAGTGTTTGGACGATCAGATGAGGAACATGACAGGGCCCTGCGTCAAATATGCCTACAGCTGGAACAAGCGGGACTAACATTGAACGCAGACAAGTGCGAGCTGGGGAGGAGTGAATTGGTATTCTTCGGACACATCTTCTCCAAGAAAGGAATGAGGCCGGATCCCAGCAAAGTAGAGGCACTCAGGAACGCAAGTCCTCCGACAGATGTCGCAGAAGTGAGGTCATTTCTGGGATTTGCCAGCTACTGTGCTTGTTACATAAAGGACTTTGCCACAGTGAGCACACCGCTCCGAGAGCTAACAAAGCAAGGTCAGAAGTTCCTCTGGTCACAGCAATGCAATTGGGCATTTGAGGCGATCAGACAGGCCGTAATGACAGTAGATCATCTTGCCTATTTCGACCCCCTACTATGCACTGAACTGACAGTGGACGCCAGCCCAGTCGGACTAGTAGCAATACTAGCACAGCACCTGCCGGGGAGAGATTCACCAAGGAAAATTGTTGCTTATGCAAGCAAAAGTTTGTCTGACATCGAGAAGGCATACTCCCAACCTGAAAAAGAAAGCCTAGCAGTGGTATGGGCATGTGAACACTATCACATGTTCATCTACGGGAAGCCGTTCACCATCATAACAGACCACCAGGCTCTGGTGACAATATACGGCAATCCGTCGGCAAAAATGCCGCCTCGCATCGAGCGCTGGGGTTTAAGGTTGATGGACTATGACTTCAAGATTGTCCACAAACCAGGGAAAGAACACAACCCGGCTGACTACATGTCAAGACACCCTCTACCGCAGGCACAAGAGACCACATCAATGGCAGAAGAATATCTCAACTTTGTGCTAAAACAAAACACTCCTGCGCCAATAACGCTAGCGGAGCTAGAGCAGGAGACAGCGAAAGATGCCACCATGCAAACGGTAAAAGCAACAACAAGACTGTAGAGATGGAGACACATCAACAATAACTGCAACTGAGGAGAAGGAGTAAACAAGGAGGAAATGCTAGTGCTAAAAATGATACATGAAGAACTGTCGGAGACAGAAACAGGAATAATGATACGAGGAACAAGGATAGTCATACCAAGTTCACTAAGGCGACAGACTGTTAATCTGGCACATGAGTCGCACCGAGGCATGGTGGCAACAAAAAATTGTTAAGGGAGAAAGTATGATTCCCTGGCCTAGACAGAATGGTGGAAGACACCGTCATGACATGTCACATCTGTCAAACAACAGGACCGCCAACCAAGCCCGAACCGCTACAAATGTCGGAACTTCCAAGGGCGGTGTGGACAACGTTGGCAGCCGATTTCTTGGGGCCACTGGACACGGGCAACTATCTGCTCGTGATTATTGACGAATACTCACGATTCCCCATAGTGCGCCACGTCTCATCCACATCAGCAACAGCGACGCTACCAGTACTGGATGACATATTTGCGGCCTGGGGCTCCCCAGAAACTCTAAAGACAGACAATGGTCCTCCGTTCTCAGGGGATGAATTCTGAAAATGTATGACCTACCTAGGCATTCATCACAGGAAGATAACACCTTTATGGCCACAAGCGAACGGCATGGTGGAAAGGTTTATGGGGAACATAAAGAAGGCTGTCCAACGAGCAAAGCTGGCGCAGATCTCCATAGGCCAAGCACTTTGTCAAGTGCTACGAGTCAATAGAAACACCCCCCACAGCTCCACAGGAAGATGTCCCGCTGAGTTAGTGCTGGGAAGGACAAGCAGGACGAGGCTACCACAGGTAGAAGCAACAATGCCACCTGAGCACAGCAGCATTGCCGCCAAAGACAGAGAGGCCAAAGAGAAGATGAAAGCATATGCAGACGCAAGGCGACATGCCACCCCGTCGCACCTCAAACAAGGGGACTCAGTGGTAGTGCGTCAGCGACAACAAAGAAAGTCCGACAGCCTGTTCTCAAAGGACCCGCTAACAATCATAAACATCAAGGGGCCAATGATTACGGCGGAGTCGGAACACCACCGAATAACACGGAACAGTTCTCACTTCAAAGGACTGAAGACCATGACTGAAGACGGCCAAGACACGGCAGCAGAAGAGAGTGAAGCGACGGGTCACAACGGAAAGGGAACAGACAAGGGTGAAGGACAAGCAGAAGAGTCACAGGAAGAGGCTTGTCCAAGAAGAAGCGAGCAGACGGCCGAAAAGACTCATTGAAGAAATGTAGTGATGGGGATGCATACATATCTCTCCATTTTCGCTCTGATATATCTTTTCTTTCTTCTTTTCTCTATCTCTATATCTCTCGCTCTTTCTCCTCTCTCTCGTCATTTCTTTGTGACAAAGGGGGGAGATGTAGTGGCCTGGGTGAAGGGCACTAGGACCTTGCACCGGACTATGAGGAGGAAAGGAACTGGACAAGGAGGAGGGGAAGGGGCACTTGGGACGAGAGGGGAAAGAGGACGGACATGCATGTGGGCAGCAGCAGGAAACATATATAGAATAAAGAATCACGTAACCCTACCTGACTCTGGCGTGTTTCCTTGGGCAGAGAACACGACAGTACCTGAAGTCGTGCCGGCTTGCGTCTTGGCGTGCTCAGTTCCTGCAGATGTGCCAGCTTTGGGGGGCTCCGGGCCATTCTTGTCGCTCCCTGCACTGTTTTGCCCCGCCCCGCTGTTAACCCCAAACGACTGCCGCCGGTGGGCCAGTCTCAACTGATTGTGGCATCCCCTGCTTAGCCCCTTCCACTTGAGCTACCAATTTCCTGGCCCTTTTCACTGCATCCCCTTCGGCTAGCAGGACACCCCCGCCTGCAGAAGGGATCACTGTCCCTGCTTTGGCTAACCATGGGAGCACTGCCGCCAGACTGACTACCAAATCTGGTTGACCAGGCACACTACCCCCCGGAGACCCACAGGGGGGTACTACTGGCTGAGTCGGTGCCCCCTCTAAACCGGGACCCCCTGGTGTGCCTAGCTGACTGGAACCCCCCACGCCACCTGGTGGGATTACTCCCAATGGAACTGTCCCATTCCCTTCTTCTGGTCTGGATCGCCCTGCTGGGACTGAGGTCCGTGGGATCCCTGGGCTCGGCAACCCTGGTGGCGCAGCCCCCCCGCTTGGCTTTTGACCTCCGGGGTACCGGAGGGAATGATGCCCTGGGGGCCACCCCCGGACGCCTAGGCCCGACTTCAGATTCCTCCTGCCCATCTACCTTCCTTCGTAACTCTGACATGGACTGCCCCAACTCAGTCATCATGCGCGTTATTGTCTCCATCCGGGTTGGGACCTGACCCCTCTTTGCCTTGGGTGCCATAACCGTTAACTCAAAAACACAAAAAGGAGGGCTCACAAGGTATATAACTGCTAGCCCAATCCCTTAAACCGGGGCCTACAAGTACCCCCCGCAATACCCGCAGGCGAGACAGACAGCTTAAATACTCTCCTATGGAATGCAGATTTAACAAACCTTTCTATTCCCCCTGCATACAAAATGTCCAAAACCAATGCTACAGGCCACAATTACCACCCCTGCGCTGATGAGGCAGCTAACCCTAGCCCAAATGCACCCCCGGGGGCCAAAACCACCCAGAATCCGGTCCGGCGCTGCCCAACAAACCCCCTTACCTCCCTTTCGCAAAGAAAATCACCAGACTGCAAACACCCCCACAGCCAGAGCCACTCCCACAAGTCCAATCAAGTGGGGCAGGTGAGTATTCACTCTAACCCGCGTGGCTCCCAGCTGTGGTGTAGTGCCCGTCAACTGATGAGGAAGGGAGAAGAGCCAAAAGCTGCTGCCGGTTGCTGGCCCCCTCGTGCTTAAACTGCTGCCCAAAATCCTGTAGAGGGAAGAGAGAAGCAAATAAAGGGTTAAATAATTACCTCCGTTGCGTGGACGGAGGCGTGCAGTTGTCCCCAAAGCGGAGCGGCAAGGAAAAGACCGTGCCGCCGCTCCCCGCTCCTTTTAAAGGAGCAGTCAGCGAGAATTCCGGCTCTAACAGGTCTCGGCAGGATCCGGGACCCGTTTCGCCTACGTTGCCCCAGAAGTAGTTGTTCTGCTTCCGGTGCATTCTTACTGCTACTAATCATCGCCCCCTGGCGGCGGGCGCGGCCACGTCATCGGCTGCCAACCCCGCCCCCCACAGGAAAAGCGTCCCGGGGACCGGCACAACCGCCATATTTGCGGCGTGCCCGAGTTCCCAGTGGCGCCTCTGGAGAAGCCTTCTTTACTCTGTGAGGACTACATGATTCCATTGGAGCCATGCTCCCGAAGTAGGAAGCATGAATCCTCCATCAAGTTTATTTTTATTTGTTTTTTTTTGCAGCTGGCCTGTGGCTTTTTTATTTTAATTCCTCACGTCCTTCCGGTGTACGCAGAAGCAAAGCTCTCACAGACCTCTTACACCTTCCCCAACTTTTTCTGGCTCCAGTCTACACGTATCTACAGGTCTGGTTTCTAACAAAATAGGTGCCACTGGCATTTGAAGGTGCTTCTCTAATAAATAAAGATCCTTGGTCACAACGTGAATTTGTTTAACTTCTAAGGCATGTTAATCCCTTCTGGATAATTCTACATCATTCCTGGTGCCAGCAGATGCTACACATGGGGCTCCATAACTTCTTCAAATACCACTTTGCATGCACCACTTAGATTGTTTCAATTGTAATTGTATTCATATAGCATTACCACCCCTGATGAGGCAATGAAGCGCTTTATGGTGAGTAGCACGCTACTCCGATACCCAATGTTAGTGGTTAATCCAGTGGGTATTGTGATTAATCATGTGTTCTCCAGAAAAAAATGCATGAATTTATTCCATTTACTTTAATCTTTGTTATTGCTGTTGTAAGGTGTATTTTATTTCCTTATTTCTTGCTGGTGCTTAACTGTTCAATGGATGCTAGTTTGAAACTGTTCCCTTTATTTTTGGCACTTATTAATCACTCTTTTATCCTTGAACATTCTTATTTGTCAAATGTATTCCTTTCACAACTCTGCAGAAATGGATTTGAAGATTAGTTGTATTTCATTATTATCTTTTTTATTGATTTGGCTTTTGATTCAATTAAGGAACCTTTCCTTTAAAGTTTGTATTCCCTTCTGCCCTTGGACTTGTGTTTATGCTGACTGGACAGCTGACTGAGCCTGATTTTTGAGTCCACGCTTGAATTTCTACGTCTTCCTCCAAGTAGAAGGCATTTTCCAAACCTTTGGTTTCTGCATTGATCTTTCCTAGTCTTGAACAACACAGCTGTGACACTCATTGCCCAATCTTTTTTCAATTAATTATGAGAATCATGTGAGAACGATTAAAAATCCATGCAGGGCCGGCTCTAGGGTGGTACAATCGGTGCCACCATACCGGGCGCTGACTTTGGGGAGGGGTGAGGGCTGTTTTCGAGTACAATATGGTTTTAAAAGCACCTGCTGCCTCTGTTCCTTGCCTCCAGCAATTTTCAGACAACCATAAAAATGTCAAGATAACTCTAGTTTTTGATGGACCTGCTGCAGAGAGATCGGAGTGTTGTCTAGTGGAAGCTTTGAGGATCAGAGTTTTGTCTAGTGGAAGCTTTGACTCATCATAAAATAGCGCAGGAGGTTAAAATGCCTACTGCAAAGCACGTGTACCATGCAGATCACAAAGTGCATATAATGTAAATAAGTCAGGTCCTTACTGCTTCTGTCAGATAGCCCCTTTTGTTAATTGCGGTTTATAAGTTTAAATCCTAATATAGAACAGCGAGCTATTGACTGTCATCAAAGAGCTGCATGCAAACTGCAAGGTATAGATTAGAGCGTTATGATGCCCCAGTCTGTCCTTATCCTAATGTTGCAAAAAGCGTTCACTTGGGTAGAAATCAATATAATTAGTAAAGCCACCCCCAACCATGGTGTTACGTTTTAAATTCTGAGTTTGTGCATCTCCAGACCAAGCACTCAAACTATACTGTCTACCAGTAGGGATGACTTGTGACTCCTACACCTTGCAGTCCTCTGTCTGATGTAACTTTTCCTATACACTGATCTACACACTTATGATTTTTAATCTCCGTGTAATGTGTATGTGATGTAAAATGCTCTGACACCTTACACTGGTATGAGTGGTGCTATAAAACAAAATAAATGCATGAGAGAGAGTGGTTATGGAGACTTGAGGGGCTCTGTTGAAGGGTGGTAGTGAGGGAATCCGTGGAGAAGGAGGTCATGGGGGCGCCAACAAACATTGTCGCACCGGGTGCCACCAGTGCTAAAGCCGGCCCTGAATCCATCCTTTGCTTTTGGACCGCCTTCCTCAGACTAAAAATCATTTTCTGCTAGTTTGGCATGAGCTTTCCATGTATCTGATTTTGGAGAGTAGACATTTAGCACGCGCAGAGTAAAGTCTTTTTTTTCCTATGAATTCCATATACTGAGTCCAACCCTTGAATCTGCACTCTGACCCGTTGGCCCGAGTAAGCAGACATCGGTCTCATACCCTGCAAACTCCATGGACACAACCGTGACACAGTTCTTAGGGTGATCGGTCCATTGGGCATCTCTGAACATCTTTTATTGTTTCATTGCAGGTTCACAGGGTCGTATTCTAGAGCACATTGTTCAGTGTGACCAATATCAATAGGAACCGGAGCCCCCCAAACTGGGCCGCTCCCCCCTCGCAAAACCCATCGTGTTAATGACAGAAAATAAACAGCTTTTGGAAAAACAATATTATCTTTCTAAACCTAAACACAGGACACCCATTTGAGAAAAATTGTCATCAGGGTCAAGGAAAAAATACATTTACAAATAATGTGCAAAGAACAGCAAATCATTACAATCTGACACTGTCATGCTAAAATCAATGTTATTAACCAGTTCTCGTCCTAATGGAGCCTCCCATGCATAATTTTCCAACACTAAGGTCCAGTCAACCTTCATCCCAAGGAGAACCACACAGGTGGACTCCACCTGCATTCCTGGTAACCTTGTCGGCAATGCCAGGGGCCCGCCCCTCCTACACAAGGCTGTCCGCGGGGCTCCGAGAGTGAGACCAGGGACTGGAGCCCCATGCCCTACACTGTCTAACGGTGCACCCTTGTCCCCAGCTTGTGTGATCATTCTCTTTGGGATTCCGATTGCCGCTGCGATGCCTCCAATGAAAAAGAGGGGGGGGGGCCAGGGCAGTCGTGCCATAAATAGGCTCCGACAATCATGACAGTGGGAGCGGAAGTGACACGCACATCGAGCGCCCCCTCCAGCCATCGTCGCCCTAACGATTTTGCTGAAAGCCGCTCCCAGGACACCAGGACTAACCCGGAAGCAACCCCAGATCCCCTCTCCCCACACCATGGCCAAAGAATCACAGGAAGGGGTCCCTGCCCTCGGGACCCCAGGCCCTAACACCATGCCCGGTCTTCCGCTCTGCCCAAAACAGCAAACTAAAACTACAGGACAGTTTTAGTTTAAGGACAGGACAGTTAATTTTAGTCTTGAAAGTCAACCTGAAGTAACTTCAATGAACTGGTTTTAGTTTTGTCCCAAGCAGGAGCAAGACCCAGAGCTCTCCCAAAGGATAGTAATGACTACAGGGCTCAATTGTTAGTAAAACTATAGCGCTAGCTCATAGGCCCTACAAATAAAATGGCTATGCCCCCACTGAAGGTGTTAGACACCTCAGGTTTTCCGTATCTGTTTGCAGAGTGTACAATATTTTACTTACCTGTAATAAAATCCTGTTCTTCGTAAAAGATGAGAAGTATCCCCTGGGACCACATGGGTGCTTTAAAAAGAGTGAAGAAATATCTAGGTATTTTTTGATAAAAATTGTCTGTGTGTTGACGTGCAGAATGCCAAAAATCATATTCGGACAAAATGAGTGCAAAAGGACATGCACAACATGGTCAACATTTTGGACAAATGCACATCTTGTTCCATTCTTTCAAACCAATTCAACATCCAGTCAATAGTCGGGCAATCACATATGCAAATGACAGAATCCAGCACATACCCAACAAGCACATATCTATGCAACATTGAACAGTAATGCAAACACACCACAATAACATCTACATAGGCACGCACAAAATCCAAAACACAGTCATCATTGACCCAGACCAAACCAACATCCATATGACAATCGGATGTCGCACATGTGCACCACACACACACAAAGCATCGTATGATACTCAATCACACAGAAACAGAATGAGCATTCAGGAAAGCCGCCCTTCCCTGCAGGAGGTGTCTTCCCTCCTGCTGCTGCCTGCTGGGTCCGAACTAGTGAGCGCCTCAGACCCCCTTCCCTCCCACCACCAGACTACATTTCCCAGCAGCCCCTGAGGTGGGGCTAGCTGGTTTCCCGATTTTCAAGCCTCCCGCGCCTGACCTCAGCTTAAGGTCTGTGCCCGCCCCCGTCCCTGCGCTGCAGCTCCCCCTGCACTGTCCCTACGTTGCCCATCCCCCTGTCCCAGCGCTGCTGCTCCCCTTGCGCTGCCTGCTGTCCCTGCCCCTGTGCTGCTGCTCCCCCTGCCATGCCTGTTGTCCCTGCATTGCCCCTCTCCCTGCACTGTCCCTGTGCTGCTGCTGTCCCTGCACTAGCTGTCAAACAAAGGGATCCACCCCTGTGGAAAAGTAAGGTAGTGTTCTTCCAATCTAGTGTGTCTCCTAAAATGATGGAAAGCACACAGCTTTGTTAAAATACCCCTCACCCACCAAAAGGGCCCTTGGTGGCATGCTTCATCATCGGGGTCTTCCCGTCCCGCTGCGGGACGGGGCGTGCTGCGACCTACGACTACGTGGGAGCACTGATTTTGTAATAATACTATGTGTGGTGTAGGAGTGTCAGTGGAAGGGTCAAGAGTGAGTGAAAGTGATGTATGATTAAAAAATACCTGGCTCTACGGAAAAATAATTTAATGTTCCTTTGAGCTGATATTATTAAAAGTGGGGAATAAGACGGAGGTACTAAGCTTTAATGGGCAGTACTTCCTGTGTCGACATGTTTCGAAGCCCTCCCCTGGCTTCTCATTAGGACCTAAAGGAGATCCCTTCTACACTCAAAATTTACAAGAATGAAACGTGTGATATTATGAGGTAAATACTACGTGGCGCACATAACATTATACATGCATTGTATACTATACCCCAATAGGTATTTTGGCTGATATGGCTTTTTTAATTAGCCCATTAATTGCCTCATGAGCCTGTAAAATGAGAGGGAAGGAGCACCTATAGTCAGACAGTCTTCAAGGTTACCTCCTCGCCTGGGTACTACCTCCCCGCTGCTCCGTTTCATTCTTGGCCCCCCCGCCACCCGACGGTACACCACGAAGGAACACCTGGACCCTGGATGTCAAAACAACCACTGTGTCTCCTCTTCCACACTATCCACCAAAGTACCCTTAACCTGATGACACTGCCACTTCTCCTGCGAGACAACCTACAAAAGATCCTGCACCACTCCTGCCCACAAGACCAAGAACACCCAGCAACTGCTCCACTGTATTCTGGTCAATGCCCGCTCCCTCTGCAAACATGTAACAGAAATATAAAAGCAAAAAAAGAAACAGGTTAAAATAGCATGCTCAATCGAAGTAAAGGATTAGAAAAGCTCCAGGTAAAGGCGTATATGAATTGAAACATTATGGCTTAATAGATATTTTCTGTCTCTATCCCTGTAGCTCCCAGTGGATCTGTTTAAGACCAGGGAGTTATAAATAATAAGAGAAAAAAAGAAAGAAAGACTCATGAGACATTCCTGCTCACTCATAAAATTATCCCTCTCTTTGTGAAACAACCAGACTCATACAGAGAACCGAAAAGGTAAGCTCGAATGAGGAATAAATAAATGAAGGAAAGTGGGATCCAAAAATAATAAAACGAGAAAAGATAGATGCATGAATGACTTCAATACCCACCATTATGTATATTTTCAGGGATGGTGAAAAAGGAAGCCAGTCCCATTCGAGATTAAGAACTAAGAACATAAACCATCTGACCCGTGGGACAATAGTAAGCAATAGAATGACTCAATGAAAGACTTATCTGAAAACAAATACATGTCTGTATAAATCTAGAAGGTGCCTATAATTAGATATATGTTTTATAGGTATTATAACCAAGACTGGAGAAAAGAATATACAGATCAACTGTGGACTTGTGCCGAAACAGGTGCACAGATACTGCTTTTTTGTTGATTGGGGTGAAAGAAGTTTGCCCAAAACTAATATAGAAGAAGTTCCTTTATAAATAAAAGAAAACGGCAGATAACAATGTAGATAATACCGATGAGATATACGAATCTGGGTCTAATGCTTCAGAACGCTCTGGTAATCGATCTATAATATGTGGGCTATAATTCCATTCTGGCATTTTGATGACTATTTAAGCACTTACATAAAGTTATGCAATGTGATATGTATATATAAAAGTAAGTAAGCTTTGAAGATAGCCAAAGGCTTGCACTGAAAAGATTAATTGGTAGGAAAGAATTTGTAATTTGACTGTATATCAAATATTATTGAGCATGGATGAAATATCTATAATTTCTGTCTCCTATAGCTTTAATTGCTAAATGAACAGTGTTTGTACACGCTCGAATTTCTCATGAAGAAGGCAGGGACATTTCTCAAAGTGCTGCCGAAATGCTGCTTCGACATAATT
Source organism: Calotriton arnoldi (assembly GCA_963921515.1). NCBI lineage: Eukaryota > Metazoa > Chordata > Amphibia > Caudata > Salamandridae > Calotriton > Calotriton arnoldi. The sequence continues at coordinate 1,482,523 of CAWUFW010004229.1, read as the reverse complement.
GTGAATTTTTTAAAAGAAATAGGACTGGTGACTTCTATGACAAAGTTTTAACTTTTAAAGGATTAGTATTTGTTTTAATTGTATTTGTTTTTATTGTAATGAAGCTTTTTTTATAATCTATGGATGATTGACACACTGTGATAATAATATTCAGTATGTACGCTCGGTTGATGAATCTCTGTGAACTGGTGAATTTGTATAGGATGGTCAACGATTGTTTAAAATGTATGTTTATAATTTTTAAACAACATAAAAATATTTTTGTACATGGCTATTAATAAATATTTTTTAATAAGAACTGGATATAGTGGTTGATGAATAACATTGAACATCATAATATTACATAGTACATCTTTCAGTGCATACTTATTGGATTATTCGTTGAGGTGATAGTACAAAAGGGAATTTGTTCTTAAAATTGACGGAAATATAGGACACCATCACCACCCTTGCCATGAACGTTGCCTTCATCACGAAACGTGGCTCAACCCCTCCTTGAACCCCGACATCACCTCCGCCTCTCCCAAAGGCTACAAGATGATACACCGAGACCACGCCAACAAACAAGGTGGAGGCATCACCATCATCTTCAAGGAATCCATCAGATGCACCATCACCAACGATGACCCCACGCCTCTCATGGACCACCTCAACTTCATACTACAAACTGTCGCTAAGACAGCGATAAGAGGCACCCTCGCCTACAGACACCCGGGACCCTGATCAACATTCTGCGATGCCATCCCCAACCTCATAGCCCTACTAGCAATCGACTCTCACGACTACATCCTACTCGGCGATGTCAACCTCCACATCGATGACACCAACTCCATCGCTCTCCTGGAGAACCTTAACAACATCGGCCTCCCCCTACTGGGCACCGATCCCATGCACAAAGCTGGACACACACTCAACCCCATTTTCACCTCCAGCGACAGAATCAAATTTAGCCATGCCACAGAACTCACCTGGTCTGACCACACCATTGTACACTTCACCATCACTGAGGCCCAGCAGACCATCACCTGGTGTCCGATCCCCCCACCCTCCACTGCAACTGGTGCAAAGTTACCGAACCTCAGTGGTCACAGAACATCTCCACCTCCCAACCCGAGACCTCAACAGACCTCAACCACGCCGTCCAGAACTTTGCTGCCTGGATCACCAACATCACTGACAGAGCTGCTCCACTGAAACCTACAAAATCCAACAAAACCTCTAAACATGCCAGCTGTTACACTCCAGAACTCAGGACCACCAAGCGCAACTCCCAGCAACTGGAGAAACGATGGCGCACCACCAAGAACGCCGCCAACAGAGCACCTCACAAAACAGCCTTCAGCAAATCCCACCGGCACATCAAGGATGCCAAGAAAGCAGCCATCACCACCCACGTTAATTCCGCGGCCAACCACACAAAGGAACTCTTCAAAATAGTCAAAGAATTTTTCAACCCAACAGCCATAGAGAACACAATCCACCCCTACAAGAACTCTGCGACACCCTCTCAGACTACTTCCACAGCAAGATCACCAACATCTACAACAATTTCAACCTCCAAACTGCTACCCTCAACTCCAATGACCTATACCAACCAGTGAATATCAGGCAAACCATTACCACCTGGTCTCCGCTCGCCACTGTGACCACCTCAGCCATCATGTCTTCATACACTCCAGGGTGCCCACCTACCCCTGCCCCCACCACCTCTACATTCTCGTAACGAACCCAATCAGCACGCAACTCACCAGCATCCTCAAAACCTCCATCTCCACAGCAACCTTCCCGGACAGATGGAAACACGCATATGTCAGACCCCACCCAAAGAAAGCCTCCGCCGACCCCAGCGATCTAAAATATTATCGTCATATCTCTCTGCTCCGCTTCCCAGCCAAAGTATTCGAGAAAGCCATCAACCAGCAGTTCACCGAACAACAAAACCACCTACTGGACGCCTCACAATCAGGATTCCATGCCAACCACAGCACAAAGACCACACTGATTGCCACCACAGATGACATCAGAACACGCCTCGACCGTGGAGAAACTGTGTCCCTGATCCTCCTCAACCTCTCCGTGGCATTCGACACCGTCTCACACAACACCCTCTACAACAGACTCTACAACAAAAGCATACAGCAAGACACCCTGAAGTGGATCGCCTCCTTCCTTACAGAATGCACACAGAGCATCCAACTGCCTCCCTTCACCTCCTGCTCCAAAGACATAATACGCAGTGTACCACAAGGATCATCCCTCAGCCCCACCCTCCTCAACATCTATATGACCCCCCTCACAGACCTCGTCAGATCCCACGGACTGACATAATCTCCTACGCAGACAACACTCAACTGATTCTCTCGCTCACTGAGGACCCCTCCAACGCAAAAACAAACTTCTGCAATGCCATGCCAACGTAGCCAAATGGATGAGAGACAACTGCCTCCAACTCAACTCTGACAAAATTGAAGTACTGATCTTTGGAAAGAACACCTCCGCATGGGACCACAGCTGGTGGCCTGCAGAACTCCACCGACTGACCATGAGCACCACCTCGCCATCATCCTCAACAGTCAACTGACCATGAAACGACAAGTCAACGCAGTTGCCGCCTCCTGCTTCCACACACTTCGCATGCTCCGCAAAATCTTCAGATGAATCTTAACCAACACCAGTAGGACTGTCACTCAGACCCTCGTCACCAGTCACCTCAACTACGGCAATGCCGTCTATGCCGGCATCTCCACCCATCTCCTCAGAAGACTCCAGACCATACAAAATGCTGCAGCCAGACTCATCCTGGACCTCCCCAAAGGAACCCACAATGCCCTCCCACCTGAGAGACCTCCACTGGTTCCCCATCCAGAAGAGATGCCAGTTCAAGATCCTTAGGACCCGGAGCCCCCAGTTGTCCCCCGGCCCCGCCCCATCAGAACCCACAAATCAAGACTTGACGACCAGAGCTGTGGGTAAAATAGGCCATGTTTATTAGAAACCATCACATATAAACATGACAAAATATCATCAATCCAATTCAAATCTCAGACGACATATAGTTATCAACTTAACTTCAATAACTGCACGATATTTTTCCCTGCTACACATAACTTCATCATCCCTCAGCAGAAATGACAGGACTTAATTCATCGACAAAGACTGTTCTCTAGCGCTCCAGCACTAAGGGGCTTTCTGGCTTGCGCCACCCCAACCTGAGAACCACGCGAGGCGCAACCCACCTGCGTCCTTGAGAAGGTGAGCCCCTGCCATCTGGTCCTTGTCCGCGACCCGAGGGGCCCACCCCTCCAACCACCAGGCTGCCCATCGGGGCTCGTAGGGTATAACCAGGAGCGGATGCCCCCTGCCCTATTTTGTAAACTGGTGCCCTTGCCCCCAGCCGGTGTCTCCATTCTCTGGGGTGAGCTTACCGTACCTCCCCCTCAGTGCTGGCCTAGGGAGTATGCAGGAGGACTCCCCTTAACCATGTAAGGCAATTTATGTGGCCTCCTTACCGCCACTCTTAATTCAACTTCCGACACCTTCCAAATCTCTACCTCTAGGGATGGTGGGTGGGAGTTTCTTGAAGTCCCCTGCACACGGGGCCGGCGCTGTAAGGAAGAGAGGACGTGGGCCTGGGCAACGTGCCCTAAATAGGCCCCCCATCCTCTCCTCCCCCCATTACCGGCCCCGGCAGGAAGTGACGTCCTTCTTGCCCCGGAAGTAGTTGATCCTGGCCGCGTTGACCAATCCCTCGGCAAGGAACCACGAGGGCGTGGCCGGGATCCCGGGACCCCGCGTCCTAATGGCGCGCTTCCTTATAGTACGCGCTTTCCATAGGACCCGGAGCCCCCAGTTGTCCCCCGGCCCCGCCCCATCAGAACCCACAAATCAAGACTTGACGACCAGAGCTGTGGGTAAAATAGGCCATGTTTATTAGAAACCATCACATATAAACATGACAAAATATCATCAATCCAATTCAAATCTCAGACGACATATAGTTATCAACTTAACTTCAATAACTGCACGATATTTTTCCCTGCTACACATAACTTCATCATCCCTCAGCAGAAATGACAGGACTTAATTCATCGACAAAGACTGTTCTCTAGCGCTCCAGCACTAAGGGGCTTTCTGGCTTGCGCCACCCCAACCTGAGAACCACGCGAGGCGCAACCCACCTGCGTCCTTGAGAAGGTGAGCCCCTGCCATCTGGTCCTTGTCCGCGACCCGAGGGGCCCACCCCTCCAACCACCAGGCTGCCCATCGGGGCTCGTAGGGTATAACCAGGAGCGGATGCCCCTGCCCTATTTTGTAAACTGGTGTCCTTGCCCCCAGCCGGTGTCTCCATTCTCTGGGGTGAGCTTACCGTACCTCCCCCTCAGTGCTGGCCTAGGGAGTATGCAGGAGGACTCCCCTTAACCATGTAAGGCAATTTATGTGGCCTCCTTACCGCCACAAGGGCGACCAGGGCCAACCGCCCTTCGCCCTCCCCACCACCAGCCTACCTCTGAAACCACCAAGTTCCTTCGGTCTCCAGGCTCAGGAATGTCCAATTCCACGCCCGGCTCCACCAATCTGGGTCACAGGTAGACGTGTGCCCACCAATGGAGTGAACCCTGCCATCCACATACCCACTTTGTGGGTGTTTTACCAAGCCAGCCCCAGCCACTGCTAGGCCATTCCGGCCTTCTAGGCACTTGGCCGAAACCTTACCAGGCATTTGACCGTAGTCTGGACTCCCAGTCTCACCATGAGACCACGCTATCATGGGACCGTCCTATCCCAATTGTGAGTAACCTGACAGAGCCTCCTCGCAGCTCTGTGTCCCAGCCCCAACATATCTTTACCTCCTAACCGTAGGATACCAAGTCTGGGAACTGCAGTCCCCAATGGCTCACCGAGTCTTCCACCAGCTGGCGAATATGTGCGATCTGGAAGCCTGTCGCTTCCATACAATGAAAGGGAGACACTCTCTGCGCCCCCAAGTTTTAACCCTCAACACTGCTGCCAACCATAAGTGGCCCAATGTACGGGCAAGTAACCCACACACCTCTGGATGACATATTACCCTAATCTCGTCCAGTAGATGTCAGGTCTGCTGCACCTGTCGCACCCCCTTCTGTTTGAGTAAACGACTAGATCCATCCTCCACTGCCATAGGTAGTCCAACTATGCTACGCACCACTATGCAAAATCCTTCCACCTGAAGACAGATTCACATGTGCTCCCCAAGATCATCTACAGGCTCCCTTCTACCCCTTTATGTTGACTCGCGCTCCCCTATCGGTGGGGTCCTGTTCGCACCTCTCCCTAGTAGTGAGCCTGACTGACCATCCCCGGAGTCCCAGAACTGCAGATCCTTGTCCTAATGGCAAGCCTCCTACAATGCCACCGCAAATGCTGCGGAAATTAAGGTACACTCGTTAGCGCACCGCTCCCTAAGGGGAGGTTAGCCCATATGTATCCTGCTAAGTTTGTACTCCCCACGGAAGGATTGCCCTCATTTATCATGACCCAAACTTGGCAAAGACCCATCACCGCCCCTAGGGCTATCGCGCAAGACACAAGCTTGCTTTGCGATCCCGCTAGATGCCATCCCCCTACGTGGGCCTGCCTGCATGCCCCCTGCACTTTTTTGCTTGGCCACGGGGTGCGCTCGTAGCGAGGCCCCTACCAACTAAGGTAGGGCCGGCATCCCATCCGAGGACCCAGCCATCTGAGCTTTTGCCTGACAGGAGTCCAGATGGCCCCTCGATTTCCGCCAATGTTATGGGCAAAGCTGGAACCAGCTAAGCCTCGTCTCTGGCTGGTATTGCCCCTCAGAACAAGCACAGAAAATTTGCCGATGCAGCTGAAACTGTTCAAGTGTTCGCAACTTACCCCTAGCCCAGAAGGTTCTGCATATACCCGCGGAACCCCACCTCTTGGACGGGTGAACCGAGTCTCCCCTCCCAAAATAATGGATCGGTGTCGTCTACCAGCGTGCCCACAACCACTTGTCCCTGCAACTGGCAGCAGCTGTCAAATCCTAATCATTGGCTGACAAGGGACTCAAACAATATGATGGGCGGGGTCCACCAAAGTGTATTCCGTGCACTGTTACCCTAAAGAGAGAATTTCTAGCCTGGCCATGTGAATTAACTCGAGCAATGGACCCATGCACGGTCCCCTCCTGCGTACGCTGTGTGGGCCCGGCAATTACAAGAAACAGAAGAGATAGGGCTAAATGAACAGAATTAAATGCTGTTTAGATGAGCAAACGCTGTCACGCATGGCGGCCCCCGTGACAAGGGCTCCCCTGGAACCAATGAAAGAAAGGTAATGATCATGTTCCATGCCAGCCTTCATGCCTGCGTAAGCTCCCCATTGCACCCCTACCACATGAACGCTCTACACGGAAGGGGTAATGCGGCAGATGAGAATGGGACCCTCAGCATGTTCCCTGCTAGCATGTATCCCTGCTTTTAGGTCCCCATCGCGCCCCCAGCACGAGAACGCCCCCACCCTAGAGGGAGTAATGCAGCGGATGGTGCTAACACAGGCCGGAGCACTGTGCCGGCTGCTAGCCCTGACTCCAGTCGGCCCTGCTAATGCCGAGGCTACCTTGAGTAGTAAACCCCGTCACCCTCGCCTGTACTGAGGAGCCACTAACTATTGCTAAGCCACTAAAATTCGGCCCGCCCCTAGCAATAACCCACTGCTAATACTAATTTCGCCGTCAGTAGTAATCGCTGATAATCTGGTGGCCCGGAGCAGTACATACCTACTGTACCACTGCCAATACCACCGGAAATGAACAGCATGGAACATGGCCCCCAATGCACCCAAACTACAGTGGAATACCGCTAGTACCCTGCAATAAACCCATGTTAATGCGGTTCCTGGTACTACTGCAAGCTCTGATCAGCAAACCTGCTGCTCTTACAGCCTGTCCTACGGAGTACCACCATGCTAATACTTCTAGCCCTGAGCAGTAAATACACTGTTCACACTGTGGGCCAAGTGCCGAAGACCGCGCTGAGTAAAATGACCCTGCCGATACTACCCGCTCTAAGCAGTATATGTATTACTGGATACTGGCAGACCAATGACTCCTAACCCTGTCTGCGCCAGCCTGCAAGCATAACTCTTTTACTGCTAGATCCGTTCAGTAAACTCTCACCGAGCGGCACACCGACCGTGATAAACTGCCAGCACCAAGCAGAACACGTATCGCTGCTGAAGCACTCCGCAGTAACCACCCTGCTAGTCAGGCATGCCTCTATCAGTAAGCGCACTGCCGTACTGCAGTAAACCCGCCGCCAATACAGTCCGCCCTGAGCAAACATAATATGAATTTCGATGGGACTGAGCAGAAGACGTGCTGATGCTACTGTCGCCCCACAAGTGGCAAACACACCTTGCTCATACTGTCCACACTGAGCAGTAAACATCCCGCTGATACGGACAGTATCCACCAACCCGCTCCTAATGCCGCCTGCGCTATGCAGGGAAACCACCGCTAGCCCTACTGCAAGAACCACGTAGCACACTGCTTAACTGGCCTGCATCGAGCAACAAATGCCCTGCTAATACCACCTCCTCTGAGCTGGAAAACACCCTGCCGATACTGCCACCCTTGAACCTTAACACCCCGCTAATACCGCTACCATTGAGCCGTAACACCCTATTAATACCGCCACCATTGGGCAGTAACACTGCCGATACCGCGTTGAGCACTCAACCCACCGCCAATATTACTCCGTTCTACACACACTGCTCATAATGTTCGCCCGGAGCAGTACCTCCTGCTGTTACTCGCAGCCCCAAGCTGCCAATACTCTGCCAATAGCTCCTGCCCGGATAGCATGCCCATCCTGGGTCAAGGCAGGGCCTCTACTCAGAGGTAAGGTTGCACATGTGATCCACTATAAGCACCCTCGACCCCCACCACAATCTGCATTCCTGCCCACGGGCATAAGGTAACGCCGACTACCATTGTATGGCACTTTCCACGTGGGCCAACTGCCCCCTCCCTACACACTCCACGCCTCTTAAAGGCTTGTCCCTCCGCGCACATTGCCACGACGCCAGTGCCAGGTATGAGAGGGGGGCGAAGTACCCAGCCACCCGGGCCCTACCTAGACCCGAGGGAAACCGAGTTATGGGAACCAAAGGGGTGTTTCCTCTACACACCGCCCCCTATCCAACTTAATTGACTACCGTTGTTGGTTCACTGCTGGTTCACCGTGAGATCGCCTGCTCCGAGTACGTAGGGTGACCAATTCAAGCACACCAGCCCTTTAGGCATAGCGCGCCGACCCCAATGTCAGATCGCATGCCCTCCATTCGTCCCCCAAGACTCGTGCCCATTACCGAGCTATTACCTCGATCTCCGAATCCTATGGCCTGATTCCTACAACTCAAGAATAGCCGTCCCGTGAATAGCGACTGCAGAGAGGTCCCCGCCCACGCGCTGATACTACAGCAACCACCCGTGGTTATGGCCCTTCTATCCCGATGCACTAGTCCACGCAAGACACCAACAGTCTCCCTGAAATGGGCCCCAGGTCAAATGCCTACATTCGGCACGGCGCACTACGCCAGAATTCCCTCTGCCCGTTCTGAAACCCCGACACATTTCACAACTGCCAGATGATATTCCCCAAGCGGTCAATGTTAAAAAGAACAAATGTCCACACCACATTACATAGTACGAAGTACCTTATCCCCCTTTCCATCATTCATAGAAAGAACCTGGATTAAGCAGAGTTCTTACACTGTCCTACAGGCAAGAAATTACATAAAAAGGAAAAGTCCGCCACCAGGAACACCCTGCCTACATCCTGCGGACTATGCAGTTAAACACGGGGAGGGGCAGAACCGTCGCACTCCTCCCGTTCCGGCAACCAATTCCAAATCACCAATACCTTGCTTATCTTCACCAGATCCCGCACGACGACCAAAACCGGGCCAACCTGCCCCCGCACAACGCCGCCACGGTGCTTAACGCCCTACGAGGAAGGAAGGAGAAAGAAAACTCCAACACAGCTCCGGATTCCCTGCCGTCCTCTCCCTTCTGATTCTGGTCTCTCGCCTCCTCCGCTCCGCGCCGGCATTGAGAAGTTTCTTGAAGTCCCCTGCACACGGGGCTGGCGCTGTAAGGAAGAGAGGGCGTGGGCCTGGGCAACGTGCCCTAAATAGGCCCCCCATCCTCTCCTCCCCCCCATTACCGGCCCCGGCAGGAAGTGACGTCCTTCTTGCCCCGGAAGTAGTTGATCCTGGCCGCGTTGATCAATCCCTCGGCAAGGAACCACGAGGGCGTGGCCGGGATCCCGGGACCCCGCGTCCTAATGGCGCGCTTCCTTATAGTACGCGCTTTCCAAACACATGCCTACAAAGCCCTCCAAGACCTACGACCTGCCTACATCAACCATCGACTGAACTTCCACCAACCTTCTAGACACCTGCGTTCCTCTTCCCTTGCACACACCCCCGCATCCGCCACAGCTGCTGCGGTGGCCGCTTCTTCTCCTGCATCGCTGCCAAGACCTGAAATGACCTTCCCCCTCCAGCTTCGTACAGCCCCCTTGCTGGCAGACTTAAGAAAGAGACTCAAGACCTGACTCTCTGACAGAGACCAGGGCCGGACTGGGAACCAAAACCAGCCCTGGCACAGTGCTCGGCCGGCCCCCCCGGGGGGTTGGGGCTGTGGCCGAGCTGTTTGCCAGGGCCGTTTTCGGTCGTTTTTTGTTACAGGGGGCGATATTGCAGCTATGCTGCGAAAACGGCCCTGTAACAAAAACGGCCCCCAGGGGCCCAAAACTGGCCCTCACCCTGGCGGCCCACCTGGGAAACGCCCGTTGCCCGCTACGGCCAGTCCGGCCCTCACAGAGACACAGCATCCAGATATCCCTTGGGGTGACAGTATTGCGCTCTACAAATGCTGATTGATTGAGAATTCAAACGAATGCATTCCCAGTTCTTACTGAATCAAACAAACGATGAAAGAATGAGGATCCATTTGGCACTTGAATGCTCTAGCATGCACACAACACACACAAACTGTGACACACACAAAAAACACGCAAATTAGCTACTGTTCCATATAAGCCTGAACAACACCTGTCTGACAGTCAAGACACACATTTACTAAATCTACACACATATATCTTCTAGTCTTCCACATTGAGTAAATACACAAGTGTACAACATTTGATCACTTGAGCATGCACACCGCTCAGCTTCAGCATCCCTCACATAACCCAATGTATTCTTGACTGCTCCACACAGACCATTTACCCATGGTATTTACTGGTGTGCACATGCCAAATACATATTAGTTCCCAATTTACACAAAGGGCATGCGTAGAGGTGACTTTGCACTAATGTTTCGAAACCATATCCCTAACAGTAATTAAAATCGGCCCAAAAATAGACATCTAAAAATCACTATATACAATCCCGTCTACCTATTCATGCAAAAAATAAGTTAAAAGATCACACTTAACATTATGTAAATTATTTTAAAGAAATAAAATCCAAAATGTACACATATTCAAAACTGAAAATGCAAGTGCTTTGTTAAATCATCCTCAGTTAGTGATCAGCATCATCTACCATGGTTTTCATGAGGAACTCACTCAAAGTCACCAAGGCTACAGAACCAGCAGCCAGACTGTGCCAACATCTCTGGAAACACAACCACATTAGGCCTGCCCTCAGTGCTCTTCACTGGAGCCAAGCAAAAGCAAAGTCAACTTCAAGGTTCTCTGCACCCTGCACAAGACTGCCTGGGGCAAAGACCCAGAACATCTGCAGAAATGTACCCTTCAATACACTCAATAAGCTCTGATCCTGAGAGAACCCAATCACTTAGAATTTAGGAAATTCCTAAAGACAGAACTCATCAGACTGGCTTTTTAATTGAACTCGTCAAATCTGAAGTCCGACTGCACCGCAATCTTGGTGAAGAGCTACAGCAACTTTGAAGTAAGCGTACTGCATTTACTAGAACGCAATGGGGTGAACTGTGCTGGGATGAGAGGCAGTGTGCTCGGGCCCCCCCCCCCTTGTGCACTCCAATCTCCCTTCTTCCTTGTCTTCTCACTTAACTGTGCATGTCAATTCTTTTGGCGTTCTGAAGCAACCAAAAGGTTACATGTAGTGCCACTAAATGCACAGTAAATAAATAAACACATTGCAACAAGCTCTTTTCATACATACAAATTGATACACAATAATCTAGCATGGCATTACAGATTAAACGCAAAACATTGCATACTACATTTCTAACGCCACAAGGCATCCATTAACAATCATAATGCCTTAAAATTAAAAATAAAGAACAAAACATCACCAATTAAAGAATATTGAAAATGTTTCAATCATGCTAAAACTTTTGGATTTTCTTACTTTTTATTTTTTTAAAGTTTTAATTAATGATAGTTCTAACTTTAATTTTGCTTAAAGCTTTGTTTTCAGTAGATATTTAAAGATATCTGCAATTCATAAATAGGTGTTTTGAAGCCTTTACCTTCAAATATGTTTTTTTCAAAGCAGTTCGGGGTGTGTTTCTGCTGAGATACCTCCTTGTATTTATGGGAGTTTAATAAGTTCCTCCATTAATAACAGAGACAAACTAATTTAGCAGAACGTGTCTATTTGAGAGTTTGGGAACAGAGAGTGGGAGAGGGAAGATCAATCTTGCCTTTGTGCTCGAGCCACTGACCCAGGGCCGCTTTGAAGAGCATTTTCTGCGAGGCGCTGGGGAGGGAGCGCCTTAACTACAAACAGCAGCTACCTGCCTTCCCATACCAGCTGCGTAATCAAGTGTAATAAATTAGGATGGGGGAGAAATAGGCATCTTTAAAGGGCCTCGCTCGGTATTTATTGTTTTATGTCTGGAAAAATCAAACATCAGACTAACAAATCAGGCGCGAGCCTGCGAGCTACAGAACCATCAGAACAAAGGCAGAGGCGGCCCGCGCCAGCGCCGTCCCCTTTGAAATGATTAAATATGGTAATTACAGATGGAGGTAGTTAGCCCTTGTAATTCTTTTTCATGTTCGGAACGTGTTTTGGTTGTTTGTTTTAGTGTTGGTGAGGGGTGCTGAACGGAGTGCGTTGCAGGACGCGATTCCTCTTTATGTAGGTCCCAGGAACGAAGCCGGGAGGTTCTAGCCTCCATCGAACAGAATACACAGGTGCATGGCGTAGCAAGGGGGGGGCGGAGGGGGCGGTACGCCCCGGGCGGCACGAGATTTGGGGGCGGCAGGTAAATTTATCGCCAGCACCCCCCCCCCCCCTGCTCTTAGGCGCTCGGCGGCGGCGGCAAAAGGCAGGGACCGCCACGGGCGGCAGAGTGCCTAGCTACGCCACACATGCTGCAGCAGTGCACACCTGCCTCACACACACGCCTATTCATAACACGGCAGCCGTGCAAGCACCACTCACGCACACAATGGGAGGGGGCATAAGAACAGAGCAATGCATAGGGTGACCAGATTTTGAGAAGCAAAGACCGAGACAGGCTAGACATAAAAGTAAAGCCTTCAGCCTTACTTCTGTCTCTGGCCTGACCCGATTTTTGAAAGGGAAAAAAACCCTCCCCCTTAGCTATGGAAAGACTTCTAGCCTCTACCCAGCTACCCTTGCTCTCCTCTCCGTCTCCCCTCTGCTGCATCAGACGTGAACCTGCGCTGCCTGAAACAGACACATTATTTAACGAAAGCAAACCTTTTAATTCTCCTTTGCAGGATGACTTGACCTATGTCTCAAAAACCCGGACATGTATTTAAATTTACGGACAGCATCGGGACAGTCCTCTGAAAACCGGGACTGTCCGGGGAAATCTGGGACGTCTGGTCACCCTGGCTATGCACTTCCTTCACACAGGTAAGGAACAGCAGAGGCAGGCCACGCGCAACCATCACTCACACACAGAGAGCAAGCACCGCCTGAGCGCACGCAATTCAATGTAACCTCACGCGCTGAACACTCGTAGCACGGCAGCAGCACTGCAAGCTTCCCTGTCATACACACTGCACGTGCAGCACATCCTGCAACAGGTAGCTAAGGAGAACGAGCAATGCAAACTGTCCTCACAGAGTCCGGTTACAAGCGCCCCGGTTAACTGTGAGGAGTTTGCACAGGGATTAGAATACATTGTGCGAAGTTTATTTCACTCCGTAATTACCAGGTGAGATAAAGTCTGCTTCCCCCCATTACATTTCGACAAGTCAAACATGCTGGGTATTTGTGTGAGAAAAAGGAAATAGAAAAATATTGCAACCAACAAGGGGGACTCATAATCAAGCCCAAATAAGATGAACAGGACGGATCATAGCAGAGCAACCTAACGTCACACAAACAGACAAGATATATCGCAGGCAAAATATGTAGTGGTGGGCGTGTCTACACATTGAGTCATTGACAGGGAGAGCGGAGACACAGGTCTGGCTCGGAACTTAGAGCACGTGCACGTGCACGAGCCGAGAAAATGTTTGTTATGTAAATTATACAGCAAATCACATAAAATATGATAAAGTCTCTTCAAAATAAAGGAAGAAAATATTTAACATGTAGAAGCTTTGACATTAATATGTCACATTATAGAACTGCACTGAGAAGTACTTTTTAATAGTGATAGGTTTTAAACATAAACCACTAGTGAACTAAGAGGCAAGACAATTGTCATGTAAACCCAGTTTGAGGCCTGATTATTATAATCAAACACAATAGGTTTTTGTACAACTGGTATTCTGAACTCACATATTTGAAAGTGCTCTCAGACGGGATAATAAAGGAAAAGAAGTTTTGGTGAAATAAAATTTGCCTAAGACCACACAATTTAAGCAGGGAAGCAGTGATTTATCCAGTTTTTTTGATGTCACTTTGTACATATCAGCCACTAAATGGATACCTATTTATCCTTCAGATTTCTCTTGTCAGCGATTTGTTTTACCTCTTTATGCGGCTTTTATGTAGCTACTTGACCCAGAAGGGTTAGAGCGGTTCACCTGAGCACCAGTTACATTACACACGGTCACACTAATGTTTATAGGCAGGGGGAGATTCAGGGGTGTAACAAAGGCCCCGCAGCCCCCGCGATGCGGGGGCCCGAGCTCCAGGGGGCCCCTTTAGCCCAGTACCCTGTCAGCAGAGCTACAGAGTGTGGTCGGAGGGGGCCCCCTTCATGTACTGTGCAGGTGGGCCCCCTTAAGTTTCGTTACGCCACTGGGGAGATTAAGTGGTTTACCAAGAATCACAGGATGTTGAACTGAAGCACAGACTCGGACCTGGTTCCCCAATTCCAAAGTCTGCAGCCCTGGCCATTATTCCACATCCTCAGTAGAGGGAGGATGGCAGGCAGAAGTTGCTTGAAAGCTCGATTTGTTATGGACTCAAAGTTCCAACAGGACCTTGAGCTGCACCAGAGCCTGGCTCAAGCTTTCAGTTGCTCGCCCACCTCTAAACATATCTAAATATATCTTTCTTCACAAAAACAATCTTTCTTCACATTGAGCACAGGTACAGCATGGTAACAGGGGTGTAGCTTAGTCAATAATGTTAGGGGGGTGTGAGGCTGAGATTTCCCAACAAGCAACAAGGCGTACCCCAGGGACGGCTCCTCCACTTGAGAGGAGGAGCGTTGCCCCACAAGTCCCAGAGGTGAAAAATAAAACGATAATAAAGTTTATCTATTACCATTTTAATGTATAGCAACCCGTTCTGAACTAAGTGTCAGGACAGGGCGGGGCCAGCACTACCGAGGGGCAGCAGCAGAGAGCTATGCGCTTTAACATGCACATGTCTGTTTGGCTGGCCGTCTTGAGCCGGCCAGCCAGACATGCGCATTTTAAAGTTCTCTAACCCAGCTGTCTTAGACGGCTGGGTTAGAGAAAGTAGAGGCCTCCAATGCTCTTAGGAGCACTGAGAGAGGCCGCTCTATCCAATCCTGGTGCTGCTTTCATACTGTGAAAGCAGCACCAAGATTGGGTAGTGCAGTTTCCTGCTTCCAGGGCTTACAGAAGACGCCGGACTGAGAAGGACATCGCACAGCGAAGAATGGAAGGTAAATTAATTTTATTTGTTTTTTTGTTGTGCCCACCGCCCCCTCACCCTCGGTACATGCCAGCCGCCACTGGTATACCCAACCAAAAAGGATAGGGTGGGCTGGTGCAAATGGAAGGTGGTAATGGGCAGGATTAGGCTTGTTAGTTTTCAGCCAGTGTAGGGACAGTCTGGACTATGTTGTCACACTGACAGGCACTGTGAGAAATTCCCACTGCCTTCAGAGTCTCATCTCCAGAGATTTCACTCGTGTCCCGTCATGAACACTCACCCGCAACCGTAACTCGCCCAGATGCATAGAAGTGACTCTGTTTACATAAGAGTCATATGTTGCATAAAAAAACCACAGAAACACAATTTATGGGAAAAACAAATACTCTCATGGAATGCAAAATGAACTTGAAATATAATGTAAACAGGAACTGCATCGCTGTTATGGATTACTTCAAGGCTTTCTGCAGTTGTTGTTGGGAATTCAAGCATTGTTTTGCCTGTAAAGGAAATACATTTAGGACTCGATAGTGACCAGATTCAAACTTTCTAATTACTGCCTCATCTGAGACTTGGGAGGACCCGACACAGTTAAAGCTCTGCAGGTGGCTCACTGATGTGGAGTAAGTCACGAGCAGTAATTCTAATGAAATCAATGCCCTCGACCCTGTCTTTGCATCACACACACCTTCATAGGTCACACTGTAATATAGGCCCAGTCTTAGAGGTGGGAAAGCTATTGAAATCTCAGATCAGATGCCTGGCTTTGCCTCATCTCAAGGTCCTCTTGGACTCTCAAGCCCAAAAACATCTGAGCTTTCATGTGACATCAGCTTGTCCCACGTTCTAACTTCATGCACCAAGAATCAATGACAAAGCAGTGACCTTTGATGTAAAATAAACTCGAGAAAAGATACCCACCTAGTAGCTGGATGCACAACAAGAAAATCTGGGTCAATCCCGACTTGCCTGATGGGACAAACTTCGTCATCCTAGGCAAATATTTCCTGTCACCGACCCTCCTTTTTTAGGTCTTCGCTAGACAGCACATGCGCTTTCTCGAAGCGACGTGCTGTGTTCTGTGGGCTTGCAGCCGCCCATCTCCTACCACTGGTATACTTTAGTGCTGTTCTCATTTTCTTTGATGCCATTCATCATGGCATGCGGGCCTCATGCCCTCTTCTTTTGTTTGGCCCTCCCATAGAGCATGGACCAAGTACATGTCTCCTTACACTGCTCCCGGTTTGCGAAGCTATTTTTTTTCTTTGTTTTCAAGCACTCCATAGGCATACTTGTGTTTTCAGGCCGTCTCCCTTGTACACATACACACATACCACTAAAATGCATGCATGTGTACATAAACAAATGCATTTCTTAAAAAGTTGTTCAAACACGAACAGCACTTGCTTATTTTTTTTTGCACAATCCGATGGTATTGGAGTGCTCGCTCCGTTGTCCATCTTGCCATAGCGCGAACAAAAGCCGATAGTATTGGAGCACTTTAAGTGCTCACCAGTGACATTACACAATGACACATTAATTTTTGTCGCTGATCCTGCTTAAATTAAGGTTTTTTCCCCTGTTGTTGCTTGCCCATTTACCCATCCCCTCCTGCTTCCCTGCTTTACCCGTCCCTCCACTACCTCCTACATCACTGTTGCTTTTTTTTTTGCACGATCCAATGGTATTGGACCGCTTGTTCCGTCTCCCATCCTGCCATAGTGTTAACACCAGGCAATGGTATTGGAGTGCTTTTAGTGCTCACCAGTTACATTACACAATGACACATTCATTGTCGTAGGCAGGGGGAAGAGTAGGTGATTTGCCCAGAATCACAAATTGTTCAGCCGACCCCGAGATTTGAACCTAGTTCCCCAGATCCTCTGTCGGCAGCTCTGACACATCCTAACTTCACTTCAAAGCTCCTCAACTGTTTCTCACTATCACTGCCACATTTGTCAGTAACACCATGTCAACACCGAACAAGCATTGGCAAAGCCAATAGACCTTGGCATTGCCCGAGCTATTGGCCTTGTCCATGTGAATGTCTTTTAGCCATGTTGTCAAGCAGCACATCTGCTGTTCAGCATGGCTGAAAGTCACTGAAAAAAGCACAATGATGCGGCTAGCGCAGGCCACATCATAGCACTTTTTTGTTTTAGAATGGGCAGGACAATAAACTCAACATGGGGGGGGTGAAGAGACTCGGCATTGGCTCAACATTCTGTGATTCTGGGCATTCAGTAACTTTCAACCATGCTTAACAGCAGATGTGCTGCTAGACAACATGGCTAAAAGACATTCACATTCACAAGGTCAATAGCTCGGGCATTGACGAGACCTATTGGCTTTGCCAATGCTTGTCTTCATTATCACAAATGAGAGTACCTTCAAATGCGTGAGTTCAAAAAGTGCACTGTACACAAACGTTTAAAAGACTATAATGTTGCTCCACCTATAATGTTGTAAGCTACATATGGGGTACGCATGACAACTGGCTGACCTCTGATTCCAGTAGTGGCATTGCCATCAGGCAGGGGGAAATGCAAAAACAACAATTGATGGACAGAATGCAGAACAATGTCGTACATTCACCCCAGTACAGCAATCTGGGCCTAAATCCATCGTTTTTTTGCTCACCATGCCATTCCAGTTTGGACCCAACCATATGCAAATCAGTCTTGACCCTGCACCCAATGGGAACAGTCCAGCCCGAACTGCCAGGCCAGGTCCTCCCTGGACTGGAAACAAGCATCCTAGGACCGGTTTCGGGCTTTCAGCCCTCATCAGCCAGGATAGCTTGACTCCAGAGGCATGGAGAGCACGGGACCCACGTCTGGGCATACCCGTCCCACTCGGGGTGACAAATGCAAAAACAACAATTGATGGACAGAATGCAGAACAATGTCGTACATTCACCCCAGTACAGCGATCTGGGCCTAAATCCATCGTTTTTTTGCTCACCATGCCATTCCAGTTTGGACCCAACCATATGCAAATCAGTCTTGACCCTGCACCCAATGGGAACAGTCCAGCCCGAACTGCCAGGCCAGGTCCTCCCTGGACTGGAAACAAGCATCCTAGGACCGGTTTCGGGCTTTCAGCCCTCATCAGCCAGGATGGCTTGACTCCAGAGGCATGGAGAGCACGGGACCCACGTCTGGGCATACCCGTCCCACTCGGGGTGACAAATGCAAAAACAACAATTGATGGACAGAATGCAGAACAATGTCGTACATTCACCCCAGTACAGCGATCTGGGCCTAAATCCATCGTTTTTTTGCTCACCATGCCATTCCAGTTTGGACCCAACCATATGCAAATCAGTCTTGACCCTGCACCCAATTGGAACAGTCCAGCCCGAACTGCCAGGCCAGGTCCTCCCTGGACTGGAAACAAGCATCCTAGGACCGGTTTCGGGCTTTCAGCCCTCATCAGCCAGGATAGCTTGACTCCAGAGGCATGGAGAGCACGGGACCCACGTCTGGGCATACCCGTCCCACTCGGGGTGACAAATGCAAAAACAACAATTGATGGACAGAATGCAGAACAATGTCGTACATTCACCCCAGTACAGCAATCTGGGCCTAAATCCATCGTTTTTTTGCTCACCATGCCATTCCAGTTTGGACCCAACCATATGCAAATCAGTCTTGACCCTGCACCCAATGGGAACAGTCCAGCCCGAACTGCCAGGCCAGGTCCTCCCTGGACTGGAAACAAGCAGCCTAGGACCGGTTTCGGGCTTTCAGCCCTCATCAGCCAGGATGGCTTGACTCCAGAGGCATGGAGAGCACGGGACCCACGTCTGGGCATACCCGTCCCACTCGGGGTGACAAATGCAAAAACAACAATTGATGGACAGAATGCAGAACAATGTCGTACATTCAACCAAGTACAGCGATCTGGGCCTAAATCCATCGTTTTTTTGCTCACCATGCCATTCCAGTTTGGACCCAACCATATGCAAATCAGTCTTGACCCTGCACCCAATGGGAACAGTCCAGCCCGAACTGCCAGGCCAGGTCCTTCCTGGACTGGAAACAAGCATCCTAGGACCGGTTTCAGGCTTTCAGCCCTCATCAGCCAGGATAGCTTGACTCCAGAGGCATGGAGAGCACGGGACCCACGTCTGGGCATGCCCGTCCCAGTCGGGGTGACAAATGCAAAAACAACAATTGATGGACAGAATGCAGAACAATGTCGTACATTCACCCAGTACAGCGATCTGGGCCTAAATCCATTGTTTTTTTGCTCACCATGCCATTCCAGTTTGGACCCAACCATATGCAAATCAGTCTTGACCCTGCACCCAATGGGAACAGTCCAGCCCGAACTGCCAGGCCAGGTCCTCCCTGGACTGGAAACAAGCATCCTAGGACCGGTTTCGGGCTTTCAGCCCTCATCAGCCAGGATAGCTTGACTCCAGAGGCATGGAGAGCACGGGACCCACGTCTGGGCATACCCGTCCCACTCGGGGTGACAAATGCAAAAACAACAATTGATGGACAGAATGCAGAACAATGTCGTACATTCACCCCAGTACAGCGATCTGGGCCTAAATCCATCGTTGTTTTGCTCACCATGCCATTCCAGTTTGGACCCAACCATATGCAAATCAGTCTTGACCCTGCACCCCAGGATGCTTGTTTCTGGTCCAGGGAAGACATGGCTTGGCAGTTCGGGCTGGACTGTTCCCATGAGGCACAGGGTCAGACTGATTTGCATATGGCCATGTCTGAACTGGGGTGGTGGAGTGAGCTAAAGAATGATGATGGATTAAACCCAGATCAGTTGACTGGGGGTGAGTGTTTGATTAGCTCAAGCGCTCCGTCCATCATCCCCTTTGGTATCGCTTTGTTCGCCCTAAGTTGGCAGGGTATGCCCAGACGTGGGTCCCTTGCTCACTTTGCCACTGGATTCAAGCTAGCCTGGCTGATGACGGCTGAAAAGCCAGAAACCGGTCCCAGGATGCTTGTTTCCGGTCCAGGGAAGACATGGCTTGGCAGTTCGGGCTGGACTGTTCCCATGAGGCACAGGGTCAGACTGATTTGCATATGGCCATGTCTGAACTGGGGTGGTGGAGTGAGCTAAAGAATGATGATGGATTAAACCCAGATCAGTTGACTGGGGGTGAGTGTTTGATTAGCTCAAGCGCTCCGTCCATCATCCCCTTTGGTATCGCTTTGTTCGCCCTAAGTTGGCAGGGTATGCCCAGACGTGGGTCCCTTGCTCACTTTGCCACTGGATTCAAGCTAGCCTGGCTGATGACGGCTGAACTGCCAGAAATCGGTCCCAGGATGCTTGTTTCCGGTCCAGGGAAGACATGGCTTGGCAGTTCGGGCTGGACTGTTCCCATGAGGCACAGGGTCAGACTGATTTGCATATGGCCATGTCTGAACTGGGGTGGTGGAGTGAGCT
The DNA here is from genome assembly GCA_963921515.1 of Calotriton arnoldi. Taxonomy (NCBI): domain Eukaryota; kingdom Metazoa; phylum Chordata; class Amphibia; order Caudata; family Salamandridae; genus Calotriton; species Calotriton arnoldi. The sequence continues at coordinate 1,462,057 of CAWUFW010004229.1, read as the reverse complement.
AAAGAATGATGATGGATTAAACCCAGATCAGTTGACTGGGGGTGAGTGTTTGATTAGCTCAAGCGCTCCGTCCATCATCACATTTGGTATCGCTTTGTTCCCCATCAGGCAGGGGGATGCATGAATATTTCTAAGTTTAGGTTTTAAAACTATTACTTGTGATAAATGCCTCTCAATGAATTGATGTACTCTGAAGTACTAAGGTTAAACACATTCGCATGTTAAAAAAATAAATATATTTTTTAATCAACTTTATCCTATTTTTTACATGATTCTGCTTGATTTAGATGCCAAATATTTACATGTCTATACTAGTGCACATGCTTTTAAGGCCAAGCCTGACCTTTGATTCGGTTATGGCTCGACTTTCCCTGTTAATATGTTGACTCACCCATCTTTGCCCAGCCTTTGGTAAGATTGACTTAATGTCACTGTTGCTGCAGGCAGGTGCTTCGACTGAAAATGCCAGGAAGACTATGTAATTATTAGCGGGTGTTCCACCCCAGGGCCGGCGCTAGGCATGGGCAGCTGCCCAGGGCCTCGCTCTCAGCCCACCAGCATGGGGCCCAGCACCAGTGCAACACACCACCAAACCTCTTGTGCCCCTGCCGATCCCATTGAAGAAAGGTGTCTGTTTGCAGTTTGGGCTTACAGGAGGGGGCCCCCCTCCCTGGGCCTCTCAGGGATGGTGTAGGGAGGCCTAGAGGAGGGGGGACACTTCATCTTGTGCCAGTTGCAAAGAGACACATTTTTCAGGTGTGTCCTGCAATTAGGCCTCCTGTCTGGCTGCCCATTGAGAGACACTGTGGGACACCCATTGTCAGCACTTTACCGTCTGCACAGTTTTAACTCTCAGCCCCAAGCTATTCTCACACCTTCAGCCCGATATGAGCTGTGAAGGAGGTGCTTGTAGGTGGCAGATAAGGGAGCTGTGGCCCAGCAGGAGTCTGCACAAAGCAGCTTCCGGAGCCCTGAAGGTTTCACGTACGTAAATTAGAGGAACCTCGCACTTTCCTCTTCACCCAGGGCCCCAAAAATCCTAGAACCAGCCCTGTTCCACCCCATACAGCCCCCTCAAGCTACGTGCCTGCATGGTAAGCCGAAGTACAGGTGTCTCTACCCCACACAGACAACAGCAGTGCATCCTTTTGTAGTGAATATACTGGTGCAGCACAGGCAATACCAGAGGAAACCTCCTTTAGACACCACCTCTGGTACAACATTGGCTGCAACAATACAAGATTTCCTTGACCTCAGAGCAAGTAGAGCACGGGAATCAGCACTGCCAGCTCCCCTCACACACAGAGGACATGTACAGCACAGACAGTGCATGCCTACTTACATTAGGCAACAGTTCAGCAGACGCAGTGGCAGTGGAAGATTCCCTTAGTTATAAGGCCCTGAGAGCAGCAATAATAATAATAATAATAATAATACTGAAGCTTGTATAGCGCGAACAGCTACCTCAGCAACAGAGGTGTCCCGGCGCTCTAGCAGCAGGCAGCGCATGCACGGAAGTTTGGGCACTGGGATCAGGCTTAATCATTGCTAAAGAGCCATGTCTTCAGGGATTTTCTGAAACTGGTCTCTGTGTTAGCTTGGCGGAGATACCCAGGAAGGGCATTCCACATTTTAGCCGTTCTTACTGTGAGCGCCCTACCACCCAGCCGGACTTTCGCAAAGCGGGGAACATAGAGCAAATTCTGAGAATTTGACCGCAGGGATCGATTTTGCTTATACTGGCAGAGTCTTTGTTTAAGATAGCTAGGACATCTTCCCTGAAGAGCCCGATAGGCCAGGGTCAAGGCCTTAAATTCTATTCTTTTAGCTACAGGAAGCCAGTGTAGCTCCTGTAGATGCGGAGAGACAAGATGTCGAAAGGGAATGCGTCTAATCAGTCTCGCAGCCGCATTCTGCACCATCTGCAGACGTCTAATCGAATATTTAGGCAGGCCAAGATATAAGCCGTTTGCGTAGTCCAGCCTGGATGTAACTGTGGCATGGACTACGGATTTACGGCAATCTTCTGGCAAAAAATGTAAAAATTTGCGGAGATTTCTCAATTTACTAAAACACGAAGCGGAGACTTGTAGGATTTGGGCCGAAAAAGAGAGGTCCGCCTCCCATCTCACCCCTAGATTTTTGATACTAGTGCTAGGAGAGGGCGGAAGACCCATTTCTACAGGCCACCATAGATCTGGAGCAGGCACAGGGCCCTTACCAAAAAACAGCACCTCTGTTTTTCCCGCATTGAGTTTTAGTTTGTTTATATTCATCCAAAGGGCTATGTCTCTCAAGCAACCTTTTAAATTCTTAAAAGCCTCAACCGTTCGTTCTTTAAAGGGAAGACCAACTGGGTGTCGTCCGCATAGGAAATTGCCTTCACACCCCAGTTGGAAATCAAAGAAAAAAAGTGGGGCAAGGTACAAATTAAAAAGTAAAGGGCTCAGCGCGGAGCCTTGAGGGACGCCACACCATAGGGGTTTAGGTTTTGATTCAAATGGTTGTAAGGCGACTCTTTGAGTACGGTCACTTAAATATGATTTCAGCCAGGTCAAAACCTTCCCCCCAAAACCTGCATCTTGTAATCTCTGCACCAGCAGGGTGTGGTCGACGGTGTCGAAAGCTGCAGCTTCTCCCACACACATACAATAGAAAGAGAGGACAAGACGGGCAGGACAAGGGCCAGAATACGTTCAACATGAGTAGCAACAGCACACGTGTTTTTATCTTAATGCAGAACACGTGTCGCAGACACTGATATTGGAAATCACAGCCAATGCATGCTTCCCTAACACATGCAGAACAGGCACAGGTGGTGCGAAGCTTCACTTTCACTTAGAAGAGGCAACCATCCCACCAGGTTAAGGACAGCACAGCCTCTGGGTAGGAGGAAAACTGGCTAAGACTGAAGTAAGCAAGCGAGCCAGGCTCACACCATTATTGGTCATACGAGCTTCCCCATCAGGGCCCAAACAGGCAATGGCCTGTCGAGACACCCAAACTATTATATTGTGTTGGATGCACCAATGAAATGCTCAGAATTTATTGCAAACTCCCAGAACCCGGACACTGTTATAACTACCTAGTGACACGTATGCAAACCGCCCCCCTAGAGTCAGTCAGAAATGCAGGCCTTAAGAGGAAACCTTACAATCTTTTGGTAAGGCATATCAACCATTGCTGTTTCAACAATGACAACACAAGTGTGTCATAACTAACTATTCAAAATCAATGACATTACAATTATTTCACAATAAATTACTTTTGAAACATGCCAACTGATAGTCAAATAAGCATTCTCAGAAAGTGATCATTTTCTATGTTTTAGAAGTTTTATTTAAAGATTTAAATGTTTAAATTCAATTGATGTGTCTCCTGAAGAAGAGTGCAACACCGCTCTGAATGCATTGAGCTATAAAACCATGTGATTACATTGGAGACAAAATGACATTGTGGAACAAATATTGAATATTTATGTTTTCAACTGAAGAACGTTCAATGAACTCAATAATAAATACTTCGACGTGGATATCAGTATTGAGAGGACTCGAGCAATCCCTGTCCCTGTAAATGCATCCGTGCTCTGAGTGTGGAATTAGTACTCCATTTAACTTCCATACTAATGTATTTGCGCTCAAGTTAAAAATGGCAAAGGTTACTTTAATCTGATCATTCGATTGCATCTGCGAGTAAAGACTGACTTGTGACTGATCCAGAGGTTAAAAATCAGCAAACAGTTGGGGACTCCTTAGAAACCTTTTCATATTGGGTTTGGAAACTCATTGCCCATTAGTGTACCCACGAATACAGAAGGTAGATGTGAAGCGAGCATCAAAAACTATTTGCTGACAGCTGTTATTTAAGTAAACTACTACTTCTTGTACTTAGGGGTAGGGTCTTATTTAGAATTTGGCAGAGGAGGTGAACAGCAATAAACTAGCAGTTTGCCCATCCCCCCAAAGTCACAGTTCCCAATTTAGAGGTGGGAAATTTGAAGAGTTTCAACCCATGGAGCCTCAACGGTCTCCGTCAGTTGAAACCCTTGATGACCTGAGACTCATTCATAACAGGGTCACCAGATCATAGTGACAGTTGCGTCACCCTACGTACAGCAGGGCGACCATCACTCGATTGCCCCACCTGGGTCCACCACGCAAGCCAGGGCAGCCCCTGAGAGGGAAATCAATCAGTAACTATGACGTGCAGGGGGGAAACTCGTCAAGCATTAAAAACACTTTTTTTTTTTATCGTCAACAGCAAACTCCCGCTTTGGGAGCTGAGCACTCAGTCAAATTCCCAGTCAGGGAGGCAGGGATCTCACTATAATGGTGGCTGTCTTCCGCCAGGCGAGAGGGCAGGGAGATTCGGGCGAGCATGTCTTCTGCCCCATTTTAAAGGACTTCCGTAGGCCGCGCTGCCAGCTTCTTTCCCCTGCCCCAGATTCCCTCCATGGTTATCCTTCTCACCTGTTTTTAGCTTTGCTCAAGTGTGCTGGATTTTGGAGACATCTCTTGAGCGCTAGTCTCACTGTGTACTTTTTTCATGGGTTATATGAACTAAATTATTGTGGCATTTTTGGAGCTATGTTAGTTTAACTTGATGTGCAAATTTTACAATGGGATTCAGAGGTATCCTTTTATTTTGCCTTGGTTTTTCAATTGGTGAAAGCTGGTCAGAATGATGGTTATGTTGAAACTTTCTGAACTTAAAAAACGTAACATTTTTGGGAAGAAATGATGGAGTTACTATGAGGGCAGTCCATTCACCAATTTGTAATGTGTGGGGCATAATTCCTCTCAGTTGGGTTGTTTTTTGTTCAGAATTCTGCCCTTCTTTTCAATCAAATGCAATCGCTGGTTAATTATTTCAACCACTGGTCTGTCCTGTTCAGTTAGGTAAACAAGCATTTACAATGCAATAGGTCTCGCAATGACATTATTTTGAGCTATTGGCATTGTAAATGACGTTTTTTTTTTTTTCCCTTCATGAAACATTAAGCAAATGCTGTAATGCAAAATGGCAATAGCTAACTTTTTTGTAACTGCAAAATCTATTGCACTGCATTTGTACTAGTGTGAGTTATCGGTATTGTAAATGGTACTGGCTTTTATTAATGTGATATTTTTTTTACAAGGGGTGCAACCACATTGGAAACACTTTCAAATGCAATCTCGAATGCTCACATTGGGTTTGGTGCTGGTGCAGAGAAGGATAGGTATACACTGGGAGGTGCCTAGCATGCCGGATATAAAAATTTGGTTGGCGGACTTATTACAATGAGAGATCGCAGATGAACAACATATTAAGCTCACTCGCAGGAATGAAGGGGTTGTGGATGATTTGATCACTTGGGGGAACATAATCACGAACATTATAGACCCACTCAGAGACAGGCCGCCCTGACTGGACACGTCTACACTCTGGGAGGCTCTGCAGGCACTACAGACTGCCGTGGACAGTAATGGGAGCGGGGGCAGCTATGCTTTATAGTAAATGTGCCAATACTACTTGGTGTGTGGATAAGGTAATGGTTGCTCCTGTGGAACTGGTTAATTGTTTTTTGTATGGTTGAAGTGGTCAAAACACTGATATTTTGCAGGTTCGTGGAGCATGGAATTTAAGTACGGAGGTTACTTATGGAGAAGCGTGTGGGAATGTCATTGGTTTATGGGAAAGGAGGTGCACGGAAGAGAATACGATAAAAATGTGAACACAGAAAAGAGCATGAAAAAAGGATCTAGGAAGAATGATGTCCATGAAAATTGAAGTGATGAGGACTCAAATGAAATGTTGGAATGAGCATGAAAGCATGAGGGGAACAGGGGGTGAAAGTAGGGATGTTCAATAACTGAGGAACGGAAGGCAGTTCCTAGTTCTACTCCGCATAGTAGCCTGAACAGTGTTGCGCTTAAAACACTAGATGGCTATTATTTGTATTACCTTGAATTTCCTTTTCCTGCCAGGGGTGTCGTAATGTGGTCCCTCTAGTCAGAACATCCGTGTGAATTCATTCTGAGTTTTGGTGAATGGCATTCTTCAGAGGCAGCTGCAGTCAAGGCTCACGCTGTGTGGATGTACCGAGGCATCTCGACAAACCACTCACTACCAACAGCGTGGGTCCCTTCATGATGACTGTGCATGAAAACAAACAGCACTCTGGCTCTGGAGTGTGCAGGTGCAGCATTCTGGGGAAGTCATTTGCCTCTGTCATGAGTTTTGGATAGAACCTCCGATACGTGGATGCGGTGAGCCAGTATGTATGGTCCCGATGTATGTCATTTCTCTTGTACACTACAGTGTTTTCCACCGTTCTTTTACCCACCATACCATCAAGGCAGCTCATACCTTTCACCAAGGTGACTTGTAAGGGAGGGAGCGGTCCTACAAGTCCAAGGAGTGGTGGACCTTATATTGCAAGCGCGTGGTGAAGCTTTGCTGGGATACTGAGCCCACTAAGGTCTACCGGAGGGTGAAACAAGTTTCTAGGAGGGAAGAACAATATGACGCATTGAAGCTCCTGGAAAACTGAACCTGCTGCCTCCCTTCTCCCATCCACCCCACTACACCACAACCCTGGGGAATGTTCAGTGGTGCTTTCTCGCATCTAGTGATCTACGCCTGTTTGATAGCGCACCATCCCCGAGCCGAAGGACTGTACTCATCTTCCGTGAAAGGGGTGCCCTCTCCTCAGCGCCCGACTCTCTCACATGCCCTCCGTACGGACCTGCATGTATGAGGGATCCCTCCCTATGGTTTCACTGCGTCCACTCACCATCTGCCATAGGGCAGCCCCTCTGCTGCAGCCTTCGCTCCCCGTCTCACTGTACAACAGTACAACTGGCGCAGCACACAGCAGCTGGCAGCTGCTTCCTGCCACGTGACCTCTCTGCCGGCCTCCCTCCCGCCCCTCTCTCGCGCAGCGCCCAGCCTCCAGCGGAGCTCGATGGCCAGCGCTGCTGCTCCCTTACTGAACACAGAAATCCTCTTTCTTCAATGTCAAGTAATTTGAACTACCTTTGTCACAAACGTAAAAACGTAACTTTATAACAGCCATTTTTACACAATTTAAATTTAAAGTTAACAGAAAACCCCAAATGTGCGAGACTTTTGATGGAGCAGGGTAAATGAAAAAATGTTAACCTCCTAATATTTTTCGTAAAATAATTAATAAACATGTTCGTTTAAGTAAATAACCAACAATGTATGTTACATGTAAAGGGTTAAAGGTAACACGCTATTTTGTGTGCAAATTAATCAACTTATTATTGTTTATGTGTCTAACATAACGTAATATTTGCGTACTAATAAAATAATAAACGCATGATTTGTGCTTTTTAAATAAAACGTGTGGTGGCAAAATAAAGCGATGGTAAGTAAGGGACGGCTTTATATGTTGCTTTTTGCTAGGTAATACCTAATTGGGGTACGTAAAAAGACGGGAGGGAAATGAAAGGGTTTATATTCTTTATTTTAACAATATTTTGTTTATCTTTGAAAATAGTGCGCTTAGGCCTGTTGAGCAGCGATATAAAATGGCCGCCATAAGCTAGAGTACGCATGTCCAAGAAGCCGTGTAGTAGAGGAGAGAGGCTGTGGAAAAGGATGATCACGTGTTCGTGCTGAGAGCATAAGACGGAAGTATGGTCAAGGCTATTGTGACCTTTCTGAGCAGATGTGTGCCAAGATGATCAGCAAGAAGCGTGAGAAGGCAAACTGAATAAATGGACGGAACTGTTGAATCTAAAAAGTAGCAGAAAAAGATACAAATTGGACTGATCGAAACGGATGAGCAATGTCATGAACTGTGGGAAACGATGCACGCATGGACATTACACAAGGAACTGGTTAAGACAAGGAAGTTTGATTAAAATGTATATGGGCCTGAGTGAACCAATGAGAGAGAATCACGCCATGAAGATGCAACATTTTTATTCAGTAAGCTAGAATTAGGGTATAAGAAGACCTACTCTTGGTGGGAGGGGTTAGATGCTGGAAAGAGAGATGCTGGAAAGTTAGATGCTGAAGAGTGAGATGCTGGAGAGTTAGATGCTGTAGATGGGTGAAGTTGCGGTTGCTGATGCTGACGAGCTGATGCTGCTGCTGCTATTTTTTATTTCCAGTTGAGTATAAGATGCTGCTTTTGGAGAACCTTTTTATTCCTGATAGATTTTTCATTTAGAACTATTAGATTTTCCCAAGACAGATAGATTGATCTTTTAGAGTTCTTGCTATGACAACCTTATTTTTCCGTCTAATAGTTATGCATTGCAATTTCAATTTATTCTTATATTGATGATAAATGTAATAATCTGAATAATAAGCTTAAACTCATTTCTTGCTTCGAAACTTTATATAAACTTTATTATTCTTTAAACAAATGACTCAGTGATTCTTTAGCTCAATGATTAAGGTAAATTCTTAAAGAGTTTATTGTGATTGAGCTGGTCTTAATCACCATCAACTGATTCCTACTAGTTGGTCCATCGACCAATGAGCGGAATACCTTAAAGCAAATAAGAAACATTATGTCATGTTAAAAGAGGTATCCCGTCTCCTTCCAGCGAATCGTTTTCTCCTAGGTTAAGGACGGAGGAAATCCAGGGAATAAATGAGTAAGTGAATGTATATGCGGTGTTATGGGCCCCACCGTCATATGGATATAGTTTGTGTGTTGGAGGAATAGTTGCACCTGGATGACCGAAGCATATAGGAGGACAAATGAATTACTTTTTGGTGTTCCAAGCTATAAACGTAATGCCATCGAAAATTAGTTTGTTTGCGTGAGTGATTTATAAATACAATCCTCTCCTCCCTTGTCTGTACGTGCCTTGCTTGAAACCCGTTATGTTCTCATTGGTCCCACATTTGTTTGTCCTCGCTTCTCACGGTGTCTCGCGGCGCTAAGGGAGCACTAATAAAACAAGCTCTCCAAACAGTGCTTCTTTGTTACCGCCCTGTCTCCTTTTGGGACGGCCCATCCGGACTGGATCCTTTGCTTCACGGCTTGTTTATATAACACGCCTCCTTTAGATAAGAAATTGCTTCATGACAGCCGAAAAGCAGACGATCCAGTCCGGATGGGCCGGACGAAAAGGAGAAAGGGCGGAAACCAAAAAGGCTCAGTTCCAATCGGAGGCCACCGTTTTACATAAACGATGACGCCAGCCAATGAAAATGAGGGGCGGGGCTTCAAGTCCCCTTCTGAAATCTCCTCATCCACAATATCTCTCGCAGAGCGAGCAGCGCATGCGCGCTGCAACGCTAGGCGAGACCTAAAAATGGTCCTGATCAAGATTTATTTTTTTCAGAATCGGTGTTCCTTCAGACTTTATTCATAACTTGTAGGCATAAATTGGTGAAGAAGTATTACCATGGTAGATTAGCATAAACCAGTGTTTATCTGTATCATTTTCCATATTGTTAACCTGCATGGCAATGTAATTGTTCTGATGATCATAGAGGAGCTTGTTATTGAGTCGCATGCCAAACTTTCTATATAAATCTAACTAAAGACCATAGCATATTGTGCTGATTGTCAGTAATATGTTTGTCTTAAATTCTTCTGGCCCCAGGCAACGTTTTTACTCTACTTTAGGGCAATCCAATATCACCAGCGTTTATGATTGGATTTTCCAGAAACCTTGTGACTCATCTACAAGTCTGTGTATTCTGGACATGATTCTTCATGAATCTTGGGCAGAAGCTTCCTAACCAGCAGGAATTTACTACACAAGTCTCCCCAACCTGCAGTTTGAAGCACAAAAAGAACGGCCTTGAGTCATGCAGTGAGTGAAGCTAAGACGCCAAACAAGTGACAGATATCTGCTCTATCAATATCAGTAATATACAAACATAATATTGCCCAGAAGATGTGGCACATAATCAGCACTGGTGCAATCCTCCACCACGAGAAAAGCAGGTTCAGCCTTATAGAGAAATCTGAAGACTGTTTGTTAGGTCATAAAGATGGGCACCACCTCCAGGAAGTTAATGTCTAGCTTCGTCACTATATTGTTGCGAGTCAGTTCTAGAGTCTGGGCTACTATTTATTTTTGCAGTTTTGTATAACATGAACAAGGCCTGGGGGAGACAGTGGCTTTACACAGGGGTAGTTTCATGGGTTATAGATGGGAAATACCACATTCACAAATGGGAAAGATTCAGTGGCCTATTTACATAGCTTAAGGTACAGTCTATGTTGAGTAAAGAGTAACCATTATTCATGGACATAAAGTACAATTGCAAAGCTGGGGTCCTAGGATATGCTACTTTTGCTTTTTGTTTATATACGAAGAGAAGATGGCCACAGGTTCAGTGTATGAAAAATGACAATTATGGTAACTATTCCATATCTGAAGAAGGTGTTGTATGGTTGAGCCACCATGATTCTAGAGCACACAGACATCTACAACTGGAATGAAGCAACTATTGTGGAAGTGGCACGTTAATAATTGGTTGTCCAGTTCTCTTTTAATTGATTCGTAAGATGGCATTGTCCTGAAGCCAAGCGGTATTCCATTGCACACCTTGGGGTGCTTTCTAAGAATGATCAATGTTTTTGATTCTTCATGGCTGGAATTTCAAGGAGAAGTTGGAGATCCTCAGTTGGCACTGACCACCCTTTTCTTGAAGCCCCACGAAAATTCATTAGGTCTTCCTTAATTAGACTTATACCTGTGGTCCTGATCATTTACTTTTGCTACTGTTTGGCCCATGTATAATGAAGAAGCCTTACCTACGGGGATGACATAAATATCATAGTTCAGCTGCTAGATGAGGCATTAAAGCTGGTCTTTACAACATAACATGATGTTACACATAGTGTAGGAAATCTATAATATTCCTTTTCCATCTCATAATTTTAAAGCAGAGTTCTTAGTCCACAAACTAATTCAATCCTTCTCTGGGCCTGCCATTCTAAAAGAAGCAACATCAATACTCCCACCTTCTTTAATTACTGGACACTCTTTTCAGGTGTTTGTAGTGGCAAGCTTTCAGTTACTCGAACCAGGATAATATTAAAATGATCATGATAGTCCTCAAGGTCTGTAAGCAGGAATTAAGCCCCGCCCCCTTCACCAATAGAGATGAATTCCTATTTACACGAGTGAACGTGTGCTAGTAAGTAGACAAGGGAAGGGGCTTCACTGATGAGCATATAGTTTGTTGTCTAAACCTTACTTCTGTGCCAAATCCATGGGATGTAAAGGGAAAACAAGTATATTGGGATGGACAACCAGTGCAGCAATTTTGCTTGCCCTCCACCCATTGTCTTCTTTACGGAACTCAAAATTAGTTTTTCATTTAAAGCTTGAAAAATGCTGGCCTGTTCAAAGGACTCCAGATAGCTCATAGAGTTTATCCTTTAGGCACATCCTGTTTGCAAGATGCATTTTCCCCTTGAAAGAATCAAGCAGAGCCTAGAAGCAACCCACAAAAATAGATTTGCAACTTCCTGCCTGTCTTTGTGGAGCTATGGTGGGAAAGGTGTTTAGTGGTCTTCTTGGGCCAGGACTCTCACTTCTGATAAAGTAGGATGATGGGATGTCTTCAATAGCTGAAGTGGAATTGGTCTTATTTGGTTATGTCATTGATGCACAAGTTGAGGGACTACTCTGAGTTGGGGATTAAGCCTAGTGTGACAGTGTCAAGGGTGGGGGAACGTCCTATAACGATATCTAGGAAACGGTTACTGATAGGGAGCTTGTTTGATTTTGGAGAATATAGAGGGATCCCAGTTTAGAAGGCTTGAATGTATGCAGATGCATGTACATCAATAGAAAATTATATCAACACATGTTCTGAGATGTGGAGCTATTAAAATAGAGTTGTGTTGCATATGTGTATTGATGGAAAGAGACACTCATCAATGGACTGAATGTCTTGTGAGATGATGAGATCTAGAGGATCGATACAATGGACGGACTGTGATAGAAGTGCAAGTTCATTATTTATTTATGTACGGATTGTTTATTAGTTAGGGGTTTTATAAAGTGTCATAAATCATCAATGTTGCCTAGAGCACTTTGATTTAGGTACATACATTAGAGGTGGGTCTACAGATGCATATGTGAGAAATATATTATAGCAAGTGATGGCATAACAAATGGTAGGCAGATAGGAAAGCTTTAGAAGGGAAAAAGTCAGAAGTTGACCTTATAAAGCTGTGGGGCTGATTTTGAATGTATAACGAGTCTGGTTCAGGCTCAGAAGGAGGCAGCAAAGATAGCTTCCCATATGATTTAGATTTTTTGAATGGTGAGTTTTTAGCAGTCTTTTGAATTTGATGAAGTTCTGTTCATGTCTTAGATTGTTTTGGGAGGGAGTTCCCTGGGATAATCCTTCCTCCAAACTTCTTATATCTGTACGAACAAATGTAAAGTAAGTAGTGGTTTCCTAGATCTGGGCTACTCTGTTCCCTGTCATCTCTCTCCCAGCTGAAGTGTCAGTATTGTGCATATCACACTGTATTTCCCTTCCGATTCCAAACTAGAATCTAGCGATAATGTTACCAAACGCAACTGTTGTGGAAGACCAGGAAGGATATCTGGGTACAACAGTTGGCACTGCCACCACTAACCAGTTCCATGAGGATAAGAAGGGTCATATAGAGAAGAGAAGAGCATCCTGAGCCGGGAGTAGCCAGCCTTATCCCAAAGAATGTGCTGTGATGGCATTGTTGGATGCAAGATGCAATACGTGTGGGTAAGATTGTTTTCCATCCACACTGCACCCATGTCGGATGAGAAATCATTTCATATTATATGTGGGAACTATTTCAGGAGTTCGAAGGCAGGTTACTGGACTCAGATTGTAGCAAAAAGAACATTTTTATCACAGAAGTCTTGGGGATTTACCTCACTAATTAGCCTAGAATTGAGCACAAAGTACACTTGACCATTAGGGTAGTGAAGTCGAGCAGACTTACTCAGAGAGGTGGCGTAAGGTATTAGCTCAGAAATCAATGAGACATACAGTAATCGTCAATAAATCTGTGTCCAGCTAGTGCTTTGCATTTAAGAAAAAATACTTTACTTCTAGAACCCAAGGGAGTACTGTACATATAATATTTAGAGAGTGGATACATGGTAAGCATCTATCAATGTAACAATAGCTATGTGAGGGAGTCAGTCAGCATAAGCCTGGATTGTGCCCAGGTTTTAAAGAGAAAAAGAGTTAGTGGAGAAAAATAGATCAAATTGACCTCCTAGAGAATCAGAGATATAGCTCTTTTGAGTCCCTCTGCATTCTTATATACCAGAGGTCTTCAATCTGTGGGGCGTGACCCGGGGGTGGGGCAGGGGGAGGGGGCATGGAGTCCTGGAAAGGGGGTCGCGCACTCCCCAGCTTCACTTGTGCCTGCAATCCAAAACCTTTGCTTTCATTTTGGAAAAAGACAGCGGGTCCTGGGACAGCTAATTTAGATCGTTATCAGCTGAAGTTTTATCCATTGAGTCTTTAGTGCTGTGAAAAGCTTTGGTGCCTGCTTGCCTGAATGAAATGCAAATGTGGCTATCAGTTAATATGCAAGGGTAAAGGGTGCTTGGGAGCTGGTTCTGGAATGAATTGATTAAATCACTCCAAACTTTGTGATGACAAAGATTTGTTTTTTTTGAATGATAGTGCAAAGAGTTAACATCTGGGCTGTGAAGTGCTTGCTTTTAATTTTAACTGCATTTACAGAGCCCCTAGTACCCCTAAAGAGGTGTTGAAGGGACAGTTATGTAAAAATAAATGGCATTACATACGCTCTGGTATTACTAAAATCTACATTTTGGAAGCACTATTTTATTGTAAAACTATTTGCACGTTTTGCAGCACTCTATCTTACACTGTGTAATGCAAGTATAAAATAATGACTTGCATATTCACAGTGCTTTCTTTTAGAAGGTGTGACCTTGTCGCACTAAAAATACACATCACTATTCTCCACTGCACCAATCAAGATTTAATTCTGTGGCTCTCTGGTTACACATAGACCTCTGCAGTGCATTAACTAATAGAGGTTTCATAATGTACTACAGTGCATTTCCCACTGAGTAACAACTTTTTAAATTTATTTTTCATTACGCTGCCCATTATTTTATATGAAGATACCTGATGGTGAAAGACCTACAAAACGTACAGAATATTTTGGGGCTTATTTATGAGAGGCTTGCATCGCCAGAGCATCACTTTTTTTGACGCTCCGGCGGCGCAAGTGTCTCAACCATACCTATGAAGCAGTGCAAAGTCACCCTGCATGGCTTTGCATGGCCTCATTGATATGGAGAAGACATAGCAGCGCAAGTCACTGCGTTGCCTTACTCTGCATCAAGAAGGTGTTCCATGGGCTTTGCGTGGGGTTCCCACGCAATACCCATGGATTTTGATGCTGCCCCATATTTACAAAATCAAGTAAACCTGGGACAGCTCCAAAAACGGATGCCTCCCCAGCGGAGGCGTAACGAGGAGAAATGTTTTAATTTCTCCTCGTTCGTTCCTCTTTCCATGTGTGCTGCATTCTGCAGCTCACATAGAGTGAGGAAAACGCCACTCAGGATTGTTTTTTTGAAGGAAGGTGCCCCTTCCTGTACAAAAACATCCCACCTATATTGGTGCTATGCAGCAATTTGTGCACCAACGCAAGGGAAAAGGACAGGAATGCACAGTATTTCATAAATGCGGTGCATTCCAACCCTTCCACAGTGGCATAGGGCAGCGCAGCAAGAAGACTTGCAGCGCTGCACTACGCCAATTCCTCATAAATGAGGCCCTTTGCTTTTAGCTACACATTTGACTACACCCCCACGCTCACTGACCTTTGGTTTGCTAAACACTGTTTAATATTATTTCCCCACTGTAAAAATTATTTGCTGTGGGAATTTGGGGCGTTTATGGTTGTCGATGATGAGGAGTACCAGGTTCTAGAACTTTTTGTCAGAAAGGGGCCTTACGCCTAACAAAGTTTGACAAGGTGGTCTCGGCATCAAAAAGTTTGAAGACCTCTGTTCTATACCCTTCCCCAAAAGATAGTTCTGGATATTATTGGTTATTGGTAACACTTAACATTGGTTCTAAAAATGTCCAGTCCTTCCCACAATGCCAGAAGCTTACACTGTACCTTGTTGTTAAGTTCATAGTGGGTTGGACTGCTTCCGCTAGCTGCAAGCAGGGGCTGTATGGCTCCTTATGCTGTGCGTCCTCCATGGCCCACTAAGAACAACCATGCTGACTCAGCTACGGCCTGGCAAATGTTGCTGCAGTCTCTAGCCTCACGTCTGGAGTGCAGGTGCATGATGTGGTTAAGGGGGTTGTGAGGCAGTAGGGTCACCTAGGGCTGAAGGGTGTGCTTTGCTGGTGCCGACCTGGCTCAGGTGTGTACTTGCTGGTGGTACTTATTTGGACCAGAGACACAAAATTGCCACTTAAACAAAGCAAAGAGCCCACCTGGATGAGTCCACCAATTGCAGTATATGATCTTGATGTACTGTCAACCTTCTTCAGGTACTTGGGCCTATGCTGACATGTGGTGATGGTACTTTATGCATCACGCAGTCATAGGCTCTTTGCCTTGTTTCGGGGCTATTGTCAGATTCTGTTGCAATATATCTCAGGGAGTGCTGATCCCTCACAGGTACCCAGCTTGTGGGCATGCCACAGGGACCACTGTGTCAAGGTCTCACCACACAATCTGGCAGCAGAGTTTTTTCCCTGGGTCGCATTGAGCTGTGTTCCACTCCTGATAGCTCCCTTTCACATAGTGCTCCTCTTCCTGGTAACATCTTGTTTGTACATTGTACCTCCAGCAGCCCTTCTCACAACAGTATATTTTATTCAGGTTCAAATAACCACCATTGTGGTGAATGTTGCATTTAACAAAATACATGCGGTGGTAGGGGCTTGTGTGCTGGCCGGACGCCGCAGCAGGAGAGCAGTTGGTGATTGCAGCAACGCTCAGTGGGATGCCCTACGAGGTTCTTTGAGGCGAGTGGAGGTAGAAGCGGCCTCTTGGTTTGAAGCCCGGCGGAGGGGCTTACTGGGACTTGATCTGGTGTGGGCAGGCTACAGAGCGCCTGTCCACTAGATTTGTTAAGACCGCAGCCGAGGCTTGACCTGCCGGGTGGGACTTGCTGTGATTTGGGGCCTCCCCCTCGCTTCCCCGGTCGGTTAGGGCCCCCATCTGCACCTAGCATCGGCACCTGCCTTGCCTCTCCTGCTACTTGGCCATCACGGGGCTATGTACCAAGTGGGGGTGGAGCCTTCCCGAGGATCTCCTGCCTGGGGGCTACCTGTGGCTCCTGGTCTCCCCAGGGACCCGCCCCCCCTTGGCCCAGCTGTGTTGGACGGGACTATCATCCTTGGGGGCCTTGGTGGTGGGAGGACACCGCTATCCTACTCCTTCCGCTGACTGGGGCACTGGTTGGAGGACGTCCACATCGCGGCTGGCCTGTCCCCGGGCGTTTGGGGATGGGGTAGGGAAAGGTC
The DNA here is from genome assembly GCA_963921515.1 of Calotriton arnoldi. Lineage (NCBI taxonomy): Eukaryota > Metazoa > Chordata > Amphibia > Caudata > Salamandridae > Calotriton > Calotriton arnoldi. Next base: position 1,445,587 of record CAWUFW010004229.1, on the reverse strand, counting down.
CCGCCGCAACCATCGGCTCAGACCAAAATGGACCAGTTCACCGCCCCCCATCCGCACCCTGCAACTCGGGTGAGAACTAGCTGGAACTGGAACCAGGCGTGACGCAGCAGAGAGCTACAGAGCTAACCATGGTCCTCAAGGCCATACAGGACTCGAGAGAGAGGCTGTGGAGTCCAAGGTAGACAGCCTCCACATTTATCTAACCTTGCTGCAGCAGGACCTGCGCAATGTGGTGGATAGGACCACGGAAGTTGAAACCCGGGTCTCCGAGACTTAAGACGAACTTTCTTTCCTCAAGAACCAGATGTTCAAATTGTGCACCTCGGTGTCTGCCCTGACTGAGAAGACAGAAGATGCAGAAAACAGGGCATGGCGGAACAATCTTAGGGTCGTCAACCTGCCCAAAGCCTTGGAGCAAAGGGGTCTGGCTGGGGTGTTGGAGGACTGGTTCAAAGAGTGGATGCCACACAACAAACTGTCCCCCTTTTTTGCAATTGAGCGGACGCACCATTCTCTGATCCTAAGACCTCCACCTGGGACTCCCCTGCAGCCTGTGATCCTTAGGCTGCCTAACTTCAAGGACTGAGATGCGATATTGCAGGAGGCCCGGGCCCACCCTGACCTGTGGTTCGACAACTCTAAAATACTTTTGTTTCCAGACTATACAAGAGTGGTGCAGCAGCAGAGGCGCTCCTTCACCGAGGTGAAACAGAAGTTGCGCACTCTGGACTTGTGCTACATGCTCTTGCTCCCCACCCGTCTTAAAGTCTTCTTTCAGTCCCATACCCTTTTCTTTGATACACCTGACCAGGCCTGGGAGTGGGCCACTTAACACCGATTGTTATAGCGGCCACCACAACCCTCCCCCCCCCAAGCAGCGCCGACCACCAAGTACCAAGATACGCGTGGGATCGCTTCCCTGCCGCCGGAGGATAGGGGGGCACTCCCGGTCCCAGGGGGCCCGGGCGGACTGTGGGGCCAATGGAGAAGGCACTGACCCAGCCCTGGAGGCTCCACTGGTTTTTAAATCTGCGGGAGAGGGCCTGAGTTCCTCATCCCAGCTGTCAGATGTATCATGATCAAGTTGCTCCTGCTCCACTTTTCTGACATGGGTTCTGTGTGGGGGATCTAGAGACTTGTGAAAATTGGGTGACTGTGCCTCCCTTGGCCCGACAGGTGTAGGGAAATATGTAATATATTTGTTGTATTGCCTGCTGTCTCTGTAGAGGCCCTAAAGATGTATCTCTTTTGCATGATTAGTGGTTCGTTGTCAGGTACTAGATCCTGTTCCTTGGGCATCTATGGTTTACCGTAACCTTCTCCCCCTTAGTTAGAGGTTCCGGGTCTTTAGTGAGGCCGACAGATGCTTCCTTGGGTGAAATGTGGGATGGGGGGCGTTGGGGGGTGGGTTGTTTTGTTAGGCCAATGAGCCCAATTTTGTTTATATCATGTTTTGTCTTAACATTGCTTCTTTCCTTTAGGTTAATAATGGCTGTCACACGGACTTTAGGGATTGATATGCAGCGGCAGGGCGTGGTGGGTGTCTGGGGATGCACCTCCCCTCCGGGTAGGGTGTGGGCGGATCCCTGTCAACTGTGCTATGGCTTCCCTAAAATTACGATGCTCTCCTGGAACATGAACAGCCTTCTTGACTGTATTAAACGGTCCACAATGCTGGGATACATTAAGCGCTTTAATCCTTTGGTTGTCCATTTGCAGGAGATGCATCTACTAGGTACGAGGTGTACCCTTTTAGGCCGCTACGGTTATGACAGGGTTTACCATTCGGGGTTCATATGCGGTTCCAGGGGGGTTGCCATACTACTTCACAAGGCCTTCCCCCTGGCGGTTACTGCAGTGTACACCATACGGACCCAGAGGGCTGTTACGTGGGTGTTAAAGGCCGTTTAGAGGCAGACATTATAACTTCATCTCTTGTTGCATTCCACCACCCCTGCTGCAGCCATCACTGTACACCTTGAGATCCATTCTTCTGTCTCTCCCCCAGGGAGTCACAATAGTCGGGGGGAGACTTCAATGCACTTACGGATCCTGTCCTTGACGCCTCTTCCGCTGCATATCCCGCCAGATGTTCCCGATTAGCTTGCTTATCTTCCTGGGCTGACTCACTGGGCTTCTGTGATGCGTGGCGCTCCTGGCATCCCGGTCTGCGGGCATACACATATCAATCCGCTGCTCATGCGGTGGACTCCCATATAGACCTGCTCTTGCTCCCAGCCACTGACTTGTTCTCGATTCAATCAATACGCATACTCCCGCGTGGGATCTCAGATCATGCTCCGCTGTTACTGCTGTGGGGAGCTTAGCCTGTGACGTTGCGCCCCGCTTGGAGGTTTAGAGCCTGGTATTTGCAGAACTCTGAATGCGAGGCCTTGTTGAGGAGGAAATCAGTCACTATTTTAAGCATAATGTGGGCACAGTGGAGTCTGCAACTACATTATGGGCAGCCAGTAAACCATCACTTAGAGGCTGAATTAAAGGCTATATTCGCCAGACAGAGGCTCGCCAAGCTGTGCGGCTGATCAACTAGGAAAAGCCCAGATCCTCGAGGGGAGGCTGCTCTTCGGCATCGAGACAGTGAGCGGTCCCGTCGTCTTCTGGCTAAGGCCCGTATGGACCTGTGACAGGTTTCCCTAGAGGAGGCCAGGCAGTGCTGGAAGGCCTCCACACAGAGAGTCTATGCCTCAGGAGACAAATCTGGTAAGTTACTTTACTGGTTGGCGATCTGCGGAATATCCAATCGAGTGGTCCCGGTGATTCGGGACCCCTCGGGTTGTCCCTCGGGAGGAGACCCCAGCGACTGCAGCGACCTTCGTGAAATTCTATCGGGGTTGTACTCGAGATGATCTCCGCCACCTGAGGAAATCACTAATCCCCTCCTTGATAGTATACCTATGCCGGCTGTGCCAGATGCCCTGACATTGGACCAGGCGTTGACGCTTGAGGAGGTGTGTGCTGCGGTGTCGGAGTTGCAGGCCAGCAAGACAGCTGGGCCAGATGGCTACCCCATTGAATATTATAAATGATTCCGGGAAGCCCTTTGCCCCCATCTTCTGAAACTTTATGTGGCGGCTCTGTAACAGGGGTTCTTCCCCCCGGAACTGGACAGGGCTACTCTCGTGGTCCTACCCAAAGATGGGCTCCCTAGAGATCAGTGTTCCTCTTACCAACCGATTTCATTGATCAACGCTGACATCAAGATTTTTGCCAAGGTGATGGCCACACGGCTGGGCAGAGCCTTGCCCTACCTAGTTCATCCAGATCAGTGCAGCTTCATGCCGGGCCGTAGTATGTGCCATTGTATTAGGAGGGCCCAGGTGGCACTGTCCCTTGTGGCAGACCTTGATGGCACTCTAGCCCTCCTGTTGATAGATTTCACCAAGGCGTTTGATACGGTGTCATGGGGTTTCCTAGATGGGGTTCTTTGTCTGGCTGGTCTGGGAGAGAGGTTCCGCGGGATGGTTCGGCTTCTTTACCACACTCCTACCGCTCAGGTCAGAGTGAATGGGGTTCTGTCTCCGGTGTTTCCCATCGAACTTGGTACATGCCAGGGGTGCCCCCTTTCCCCCCTGCTATTTACCCTGGTGATGGAACCTCTGCAGCGGCTTATACTGTGAGATGCTCAAGTGTGGGGGTGACAATGGGAGTTGGCCTTGAGGATCGAGTATTGCTATATGCAGATGATCTGCTCTTGAACAACCCACAGTGCTCCGGCGTCTAAGCATCTTCGGCTTGACAGAGAGGCATCCAGGCTCCAGAATAATGAGACACTCAACAAAATAGACCTGACTGGTTAGGACATATTAATAAATTGTAATCTCTTCAGACAAGGGGTAGAGTGCTACTCTCTCCACCCAACTGCTGGCTTTAATCAATTGCCAGTCATATCCAGTCCTAAAATGTCCCACAAGAACTCTTCCAAGCAAATGTTTATCAGTCCACCCGTGAATATGTACCCCCTCTTGAAAGGTGTATACAAAACATTGTGTGGAGGGGAGAAAGTACCTCATGTACGCATCACAGGAGGAGCTGCTGGTAGGTACTCACCAGTTTGCCCACATTTCTCATCATTGGTAACTTTCTTACCCGTGAAAAGGAAAAGGAAAAAGTGTCCAGTGTAAAAGACAAGAGGTGCAGAAACAGTTAAAAAAGAATATGCACAAAAGCGTGTTTGTGTCTAAACAAGCCCCGTAATGTGAGAAAAAGAAAACAGCTTTTCTCAAACTAAAATTGAGTTGAGACTCACATGTATAAGATCCTAATGTTGTTCCACATAGTGAGCCTACTCAAGGTTAAAAACAAACTGCATGTTTCAGACCACTTTAGGATGGGCCAACATGTTTCATTGCCAAGCTTCCGTTACGGCAATTTCATCAGGGCTCAGGCCAGACTTCACCTCACTGGATTTCAACTTTAACTGTATACCGTGTTTACGCGTGTTTATCGCTGTATCTCCTCCCAGCCAGGTTAATGAGGCCAAATCTTGTCTGGTGGAGGTGAGGGGCGATGCTCTGGGATGCGTTTAGTGTCCTAGCATTCCCTCTCGGCGCAACTTGTTTAAATATCTAGGGATCCACGTTTCTCCCATGCCGGACCTGGCCTGGGCCGTTAACTTCCGAGGTCTGGACTTGCGGCTTGACCGCGACTTCAATCATTGGGCTACTCTGCCACTGAACCCCATGGGGGGTACAGCCCTTTTAAAAATGGTGTGCCTGCCGTGCTACTTGTACGTGTTGAGAAACTATCCATACTTCATCACTAGCAAATGTTTTCACTCCTTAACCGTGAAAATTAGCAGGCTTGTGTGGGCTGGGAGCCGACAGAGTAGAGTTCCACTCATTGCGTAAGTCTCCATTTGATGGAGGCCTAGGACTCTCCAATATCTACCTATATTTCCTGACGGCACATCTGGTCTCGGTCAACAACTGGATCACCGGGGGGTAGGACGATCCAGCCTATTGGTTGGGGATACATACAATGAGAATTGATTGCATGCTTGATCTTTTATAAGGAGCAAGTGACCCAACCCCCTTGTCTTCTTGTGCGCGAGTGTCCCTCGCCTGTTGGAGGGTGGCTCTTCGTCTCACCGGCTGGTATCACTGCCTCACTGGGATGACCCCCCTGTGGCGTGGAATGTGGCTGAATCAGGTGTCAGCTCTGGAGGGCTTTCTGCGTTGGGATCGACTTGGGATTTCCTATCTTAGGGATGTTTGTCAAGGGGGGACCATCATATCTTTTCAGGAGTTGAAAAGCAGGTACTGTTTACACAACTCGCAGTTTTTCAGGTACCTTCAGCTACGCCATGCCCTGTCATCCCATGACCTTCCAGAGGGCATGTTGCCTGGGTTTAGCCCAGTGGAGGTGAAGATTTTTCAAGGGAAACTGGGTAAAGGGCCATATCCACGAATTATCAGTCGCTGGTGATTCATGCTCCAGGCGGTCTTGACAGGGCTCGGCAGCAATGGGAAGCCTGGGTGGGAGTGTTAGACGAAGATGACTGGAGGGAGGCCTGCATGGCATCTAGGGCATTGGCGATCTCAATGCGCCTGTGTATAATCCAATTAAATTACTTGCATGCAGTGTACCTCGCGCCGCGGCAGTTGCGGCACATGTCTGTGGGCACTCATGCGGCATGTGCGCGTTGCGCCGTTCCGAAGGCGGACTTCTATCATGTTGCTTGGGAGCGCCCGGTGCTGCGACCATTTTGGAAAAAGGTGGGTTGCACTCTCTCCGATGTTCTGGGCAGCCCCCTGGAGTTCACCCCCCGCTTGACGTTGCTTGGGCTACTAGAGGAGGTGGGGGCCCCAGGGCTGAAAGAACATTCCTGGGAGTGGTCTGTTTAGTCGCTAAGTGGGATGAGGCGCGTGCATGGAGACGGGAGAGGCCACCATCAATTGGGACCTGGTGAGCAGATGTAGACTTGTGTGCCTATCAAGAAAAGCCTGTATTTGAGGCGCGTGGCTGCCCCCAGAAGCATGCAAGAATATAGAGTAAATGGTGTGATTATTGTGGCCTCTCAATTTGAAGTGGTGATGTTCTACGCCCCGCAAAACAATGCCCACCACAATGTTACTTATGCCTCTCCTTCATATTTCCTATTGTGTGATATGCTGTCATGTCGTAAAATCTCAATAAAGTTGGTTATTAAAAAAAAAAAAAAATACATAACCTGACATATGATCTAGGTCTGAGAAAAACACAACGTTTCAAAACTAGGCAGCAAATCGATCGTATGAACAGCGGTGAACACAGATTTCCTCCTATACCCACACTTCTAAAATGCAATACAGATATTTAATGATTGAGGGCCCAACTATAGTGCAAAGGGAGAGTGAACTGCACAGAGGAGCTGCTGCCATTCGGTTCGCTTGGATTTATCGTATGTACAGAAACATGCTATGAGCAGTGCTTTAAATGGGCCAGTACTGCCGGGAAGGCAGTACTGGTACTGCCCAGTACGGAGTACCGGCACTTTTTTATTTTGAGAAGGAGATTACCTGCACTTTTCAAGAGCAACCTAATACTTTTAATTGGAGAGTACCGGCACTTCTCAGAAACAAGCAGGTACTCTGCTACAGAGTACCTGCACTTCTAATTTTCTATTTCAAGCACTCTCTATGAGGGAAACATTACGTGGGGCAATCTACATTGAAACCAGTCACCAAGAGTTAACTAAAGCTGGGACATGTGGAGTTGCACACTTCCAGTGTGGACTATTTGTAGCACTGCCCTCAAACTATACACTCGCAGCTGGGAGGAAAAGTGATATAGAAGCTAAACCACCCACGTTGCATCTAAGAAACATGTAGCTTGATGTACTAAGCATTTCCAATTTACAAATCAGTAGTAAATTGATATGCAACTGCACAAACCAATTTACGGAACCCGTAAATACGTATTTGCTCAGCATACCAAATGTATGAGGACTCCTCCAAATGCAAATTGGAATAATCATTCCCAAAATTACCAAATAGCTGTTCACAAATTCTGAAAAGTAAAAATGTTGCAAGACACCGGCATCAGAAAGAGTCTGCTCTTGGAAGCGGACAATGATGATCTGGAAGATTCCATGAGAAGCTCCCTCCTCGGCCACTACTCTAAGGACAAGGCTCAGCAAGAACCACTGCAGGCCGGGCAGGGTACTCAGTACTGACGTGGCCAACAACCACTTCTAAAGTGAACAATATTTGTACTGAAACAGAAAGAGACATTTTGACAATGAATGTAGCTGTAATTGTGCAATACATGACAGGAGAAAAACATCAACTCTCTGCACTGTGTGTGATGGTCAACAACATGAAATTATATCAAAATAAAGTATGCAATAATATGCCTTCCTTTTACTTCTACCTTATTCACAGCGAGCCTCTCTCTTGCCTGCAGTGCTCTATTCTTCCACGCTGTGGCGGCTCCTTGTCCGTCTTAGCCCTTGAAACACTAAATGGCCTGGTATTGCCGAGTCCCCTCCCATGAGATGATCTGTGAACCACCCCCCCCCCCTCAACCCCCTCTCGCCCGAGGCATTAATAATAAAACATCCAACAGAATATTTGGATTAGGGGTCGTATAACCCCGGCCGTATTTTATTAAAATTAATAAATCATAATTAAAAAACATTTTTTTATGCAGAAAACCCAAACATATGTGCTCACATTTCAAATACAAATATTTACACATTTTTATGGCTAACCTTAACATGAGTCTAATACATAGCCATACCTAACCTAAAACTGGAATATTTACACTTTTGTTTTCTGCGTATCCTGGATGAGCCTACGTGCAAGGTCATGACTGTTCCCAACTACTTGCCAGGTCCCCCTTTACCGGAGTGACCTTGCGCAGGAGGCCCGTGTGCCCACCAGACTCCTTTCCGTGGGCACCCCCTACGCCCTTCCATACTATCTCCCAGGGGCGGATGTTATGCCACGTTGGCACCCAATGCACCTGCGCAGGGGTTGCCCAAGTGGCCTACCGGAAGCGGAACTTCCTACCCCCGCACCCTTCGGCCTACCGGCCGTAAGCGCACCCTGGAGTGTGATGGGGGACCACTGCCCCCCCCCCAGGCATCTCCGTTAAACAATGGGATGCCTACTAAGAGATGTAAAATTTGACCTAGCAATCATGACCTTACCGCAGACCAAGTATACTCAGACATCAATCAATCAGGGGTTTGTTAAAGCGCGACTACTCACCCGTAAGGGCCTCAAGGCGCTAGGGGTAGGGTGGGGGTGCAGGTTCCATTCCATCAAGGAGGGGGTCTGTCGAAGAGCCAGGTTTTGAGGTTTCTTGCGAAGTTGGGGAGCGATGTTGTCTGTCTGAGGTGGAGCGGAAGGGCATTCCATGCTTTGGCCGCGAGGAAGGAGAAGGAGCGGCCTCCCGATCTGGTCTTTCTGGTGCGGGGGACCATGGCATAGGAGAGCTGGGCTGATCGTAGGGTCCTTTGGGGTGCGTGGAATTTGAGTCGGCTGTTCAGGTATGCTGGTCCGGTGCTGTGGAGGGCCTTGTGTGCCTGGGTGAGTATCTTGAAGGTGATTCTCTCCTCGACAGGGAGCCAGTGGAGTGTGCGCAGGTGCTGGGAGATGTGGCAGTGTTTTGGCAGGTTGAGGACCAGTCTTGCGGCGGCGTTCTGGATGTTCTGTAGCTTGCGGGTGAGGTTTTTGTTTATTCCGGTGTAGAGTGCGTTGCCGTAGTCGAGTCTGCTGGTGACCAGGGCGTGAGTGACGGTTTTTCTGTGTTCGAGGGGATCCATTTGAAGGTCTTACGAAGGAGGCGGAGGGTGTGGAAGCAGGAAGACGAGACGGAGTTGATCTGGCGGTCCATTTTGAGCTCGGAGTCCAGGATGATTCCCAGGTTGCGTGCATGGTCCGTGGGGGTTGGCGGGGGGCCACCAGGTGTCGCTCCAGGTGTCGGGGTTTGGGCCCATGATGAGTACTTGTGTTTTGTTGGTGTTTAGTTGTAGGCAGCTGTTTTTCATCCATTTGGCGACGGCTTCTATGCCTTCTCGAAAGTTGTGTCTGGCAGTGTTGGGTTCGTTGGATAGGGAGAGGATGAGTTGGGTGTCGTCTGCGTATGACACAATGTTGAGTCCGTAGGTTCTGATGATGGGGGCGAGTAGAGCCATGTAGACGTTGAAGAGCGTCGGGCTGGGGGCGGAGCCCTGGTGTACTCCGCAGGTGTAGGGTCCGAGAGGAAAGGGGGAGTCTGACCCGCTGCGTTCTACCGAAGAGGAAGGAGCGGATCCAGTCGAGGGCCTTGTCCTTCATTCCTGCGTCGTAGAGTTTGTGTATTAGGGCGCGGTGAGAGACTGTGTCGAACGCCGCTGAGAGGTCGAAGAGGATGAGGGCTACTGTTTCTCCTTTGTCCAGTAGGGTGCGGATGTCGTCTGTTGCGGCGAGGAGGGCGGTTTCCGTACTGTGGTTTTTTCTGAAGCCGGATTGGGAGGAGTCAAGGATGTTGTGTTCTTCGATGAATGTGGCGAGTTGGCTGTTGGTGGCTTTCTCGATGACTTTCGCTGGGAACGGGAGCAGGGAGATGGGTCTGTAGTTTTTGAGGTCGGTGGGGTCAGCTGAGGGTTTCTTCAGAAGGGGTTGACCTCGGCGTGTTTCCAGTCGTCGGGGAACGCAGGCGGTCGCCAGGGAGCGGTTGATGGTGTGGCAGAGCATGGGTGCAATGGTGTCGGCGGCTCTGTTGAAGATGTGGTGGGGGCAGGGGTCCGTGGGGGCCCCTGAGTGGATTGACTTCATTGTCTTCAGTGTATCTTTGGTGGTGAGGGCTGTCCAGTTGTCAATCGCTGGTTTCCGGGTGTCGGGGGTGGTTGGTGAGGGTTCAGTATGTTGGTTGTCTTCGTCGAAGTTGTCGTAGATGCTCTTGATTTTGTGGTGGAAGAAGGTGCTGATTTTGTCACAGAGGTCTTGTGAGGGAGGGATGTCACTAGACTCGCTGGTGGGTTGGGTGAACTCCTTAATGATGCTGAAGAGTTCCTTGCTGTTGTGCGCGTGGGTGGAGATTCTGTCTTCAATCGCTTTTTTCCTCGTTTCTCTGATGAGTTGGTGGTGGGCGTTGGTGGCGGCTTTGAAGTTGTTGTGGGGTTCTGTGGATCTGGTGTTCCTCCAGGCCTTTTCGAGGTGGCGGCAAGTGCGTCTGGACTCTCGAAGTTCGGTGGTAAACCATCTGGCTTTCTTGGCGCGGGTATTGTTGTTTTTCTTGAGGGGGGCTATGGTGTTGGCGCTGTCCGAGATCCATCTATGCAGGGTTCAGGCTGCAGTGTTGGGGTCGTCGTTTTCCGCGATGGTTGGGGTGGAATTGTTGAGTGAGGAGGTGAGCTGGTCGTCGGTGATTTTGGTCCAGTTTCTACGTGGGAGCAGGTGCTGTTGTTTGTGGATGGTGGGTGTTCTGAAGGTGAAGTGGACGCAACGATGGTCGGTCCATGGGAGTTCGGTGGTGTGGCTGAAGGTGATGGAGTTTCCTGTAGTGAAGAAGGGGTCGAGTGTGTGTCCTGCTAAGTGCGTGGGCTCAGTCATGATCTGGCGGAGTCCAATGTTGTGGAGGTTGTCCAGGAGGGATGTGGTGTTGGGGTCCAGTTGGTTGTCGAGGTGGAAGTTGAGGTCTCCCAGCAGGGTGTAGTTGGTGGATGCGATGGCCTGCGGGCGATTATGTCCGTGATGGAGTTGGCGAATGGTCCCCGGGGTCCAGGGGGTCGGTAGATGAGTGTTCCTCAGAGGGTGGCGGTGGGGCTGGCCAGTATCTTGAAGTGAAGGTGTTCCATCAGGTCTGTGGGCTCGTCGGGGAGTGTGCTCATGCGGAGGGTGGATTTGTGGACGATGGCGATTCCGCCTCCCGGGCGGGACATGTGAAAATTGACATAAGCCAAGCAGCTAACTTGACCTTAACCTGTAAAGTAACATAACGACAGGCTATAAATAACCATATTACAAGACTTTCAACCTGAAAAGCAAAGTTTTGTTGAAAAACACACGCCTGAGCGGAAACTGCCTAACAAAACCCTGCTGCCTCAGGGGATGGTGGGTGGGGAAAAAAGAAGACACAGAGGCTCCCTCGAGTCCTCCGGCGTGTGGATGCGGCGTGATGTTGACCCAGGAGCGGAGCGGCGAAGAAGAGACTCCTCCGTCACTCCGCTGCTCCTTTTAAAGGGGGTGGTTCCCCCCCCCCCCCCCCAGCTGGAAAAAACAGGTCCCGGCTGGATCCGGGACCCGTTCTTCCTGCGTTGCCCTGGAAGCACTTACAACTGTTTCCGGGGCACAGCTGACGGAGCCAATGAGCGGGCGGGCGCGGACCGCGTCATCGACACGGGCCCCGCCCCCCGCAATGGGAGCGTCCCGGGGACCGGCACAACCGCCATATTGGTGGCGTGACCGAGTTCCCGGTGGCGCCTTGTGATATGGCCTGGTATTGCCGAGTCCCCTCCCATGAGATGATCTGTGAACCACCCCCCACCCCCCTCAACCCCTCTCCCCGAGGCATTGATAATAAAACATCCAATACAATATTTGGATTAGGGGTTGTATAACCCCGGCCGTATTTTATTAAAATTAATAAATCATAATTAAAATCATAACACAAAACATTTTTTTACGCAGAAAACCCAAACATATTTGCTCACATTTCAAATACAAATATTTACACATTTTTATGGCTAACCTTAACATGAGTCTAATACATAGCCATACCTAACCTAAAACTGGAATATGTACATTTTTGTTTTCTGCGTATCCTGGATGAGCCTACGTGCAAGGTCATGACTGTTCCCAACTACTTGCCAGGTCCCCCTATACCGGAGTGACCTTGCACAGGAGGCCCGTGTGCCCACCAGACTCCTTTCCGCGGGCACCCCCTTTGCCCTTCCATACTATCTCCCAGGGGCGGATGTTATGCCACGTTGGCGCCCAATCCACCTGCGCAGGGGTTGGCCCAAGTGGCCTACCGGAAGCGGAACTTCCTACCCCCGCACCCTTCGGCCTACCGGCCGTAAGCGCACCCTGGAGTGTGATGGGGGACCACTGTCCCCCCCCCCCCCAGGCGTCCCTGTTAAACAATGGGATGCCTACTAAGAGATGTAAAATTTGACCTAGCAATCATGACCTTACCGCCACAGGCCAGTATAGTTGACCGACTATCTGGCCCCCCCCATCCGCTGCTGACACAAAGGTCATGCCCTGTGTGTTGCCCCTACCATCCAGGCTAGCATATTCTCCAGGAACAAGTCATTACCCAGTTTAGAAAGGTGAACCCCGTCCTGTAAAAAGAACCGTTCCCCCCCCCTGATGCACCCGTGTGGAATTGTCCGCAACTTAGGAGTCCTGAAAAGTCTATCAATCCTGTTATTAATCCTCTTTATGGAGTGATTCAAAGCCCAGACAGACTCCCCCCCCCCCCTCCATTGGAACCTCGGGATCATGTGTGACCATACTAAAACCGCCCGAGGGCATTGCTTTGCTAACCATCCGATTTCCGTGATTACAGCCTCTACCACTCCCTTCCTAACCTGGTGCACGAAATCATTGCCTCCCAGATGTATTATTACCGTAGCGGGTACCGCTGGGGACCTAAGCAACAAAGGACCAACAAGCTTTTGGAATTGATCCAGCCTCAATCCCCCTTGACCATGCATTGACACCTTCCAACCCGCCTGGCGGGCCCTGTCCGCAAAATTGCCTGTGCAAAAATGTTGCTTCAACCTGCTTACATATGAATGACCTATGATCCAGACTTCTCTGTGGCCTGGCCCCCAGGCGGGTACCTGGAGTGGGCGAGGCGCAGGCATCCAGGCTCCAGGTTAATGAGACACTCAACAAAATAGACCTGACTGGTTAGGACATATTAATAAATTTTAATCTCTTCAGACACAGGGGTAGAGTGCTACTCTCTCCACCCAACTGCTGGCTTTAATCAATTGCCAGTCATATCCAGTCCTAAAATGTCCCACAAGAACTCTTCCAAGCAAATGTTTATCAGTCCACCCGTGAATATGTACCCCTCTTCAAAGGTGTATACAAAACATTGTGTGGAGGGGAGAAAGTACCTCACGTACCCATCACAGGAGGAGCTGCTGGTAGGTACTCACCAGTTTGCCCACATTTCTCATCATCGGTAACTTTCTTACCCGTGAAAAGGAAAAGGAAAAAGTGTCCAGTGTAAAATACAAGAGGTGCAGAAACAGTTAAAAAAGAATATGCACAAAAGCGTGTTTGTGTCTAAACAAGCCCCGTAATGTGAGAAAAAGAAAACAGCTTTTCTCAAACTAAAATTGAGTTGAGACTCACATGTATAAGATCCTAATGTTGTTCCACATAGTGAGCCTACTCAAGGTTAAAAACAAACTGCATGTTTCAGACCACTTTAGGATGGGCCAACATGTTTCATTGCCAAGCTTCCGTTATGGCAATTTCATCAGGGCTCGGGCCAGACTTCACCTCACTGGATTTCAACTTTAAACCATGGGTGACAGGTGGTAGCTCACAGTAGTCATACCGGCTCCCCACCACTTATGGGGGTATCCTTCAATCGTAAGTCCCCCAGCGGCACAATCCGTGACCGTTCGTATACCGCGTTTACGCGTGTTTATCGCTGTATCTCCTCCCAGCCAGGTTAATGAGGCCAAATCTTGTCTGGTGGAGGTGAGGGGCGATGCTCTGGGATGCGTGTGGTGTCCTAGCATTCCCTCTCGGCGCAACTTGTTTAAATATCTAGGGATCCACGTTTCTCCCATGCCGGACCTGGCCTGGGCCGTTAACTTCCGAGGTCTGGACTTGCGGCTTGACCGCGACTTCAATCATTGGGCTACTCTGCCACTGAACCCCATGGGGGGTACAGCCCTTTTAAAAATGGTGTGCCTGCCGTGCTACTTGTACGTGTTGAGAAACTATCCATACTTCATCACTAGCAAATGTTTTCACTCCTTAACCGCGAAAATTAGCAGGCTTGTGTGGGCTGGGAGCCGACATAGAGTAGAGTTCCATTCATTGCGTAAATCTCCATTTGATGGAGGCCTAGGACTCTCCAATATCTACCTATATTACCTGGCGGCACATCTGGTCCCGGTCAACAACTGGATCACCGGGGGGTGGGACGATCCAGCCTATTGGTTGGGGATACATACAATGGGAATTGATGCAATGCTTGATCTTTTATAAGGAGCAAGTGACCCAACCCCCTTGTCTTCTTGTGCGCGAGTGTCCCTCGCCTGTTGGAGGGTGGCTCTTCATCTCACCGGCTGGTATCACTGCCTCACTGGGATGACCCCCCTGTGGCGTGGAATGTGGCTGAATAAGGTGTCAGCTCTGGAGGGCTTTCTGCGTTGGGATTTCCTATCTGAGGGATGTTTGTCAAGGGGGGACCATCATATCTTTTCAGGAGTTGAAAAGCAGGTACTGTTTACACAACTCGCAGTTTTTCAGGTACCTTCAGCTACGCCATGCCCTGTCATCCCATGACCTTCCAGAGGGTATGTTGCCTGGGTTTAGCCCAGTGGAGGTGAAGATTTTTCAAGGGAAACTGGGTAAAGGTCCATATCCACGAATTATCAGTCGCTGGTGATTCATGCTCCAGGCGGTCTTGACAGGGCTCGGCAGCAATGGGAAGCCTGGGTGGGAGTGTTAGACGAAGATGACTGGAGGGAGGCCTGCATGGCATCTAGGGCATTGGCGATCTCAATGCGCCTGTGTATAATCCAATTAAATTACTTGCATGCAGTGTACCTCGCGCCGTGGCAATTGCGGCACATGTCTGTGGGCACTCATGCGGCATGTGCGCGTTGCGCCGTTCCGAAGGCGGACTTCTATCATGTCGCTTGGGAGCGCCCGGTGCTGCGACCATTTTGGAAAAAGGTGGGTTGCACTCTCTCCGATGTTCTGGGCAGCCCCCTGGAGTTCACCCCCCGCTTGACGTTGCCTGGGCTACTAGAGGAGGTGTGGGGCCCCAGGGCTGAAAGAACATTCCTGGGAGTGGTCTGTTTAGTCGCTAAGTGGGATGAGGCGTGTGCATGGAGACGGGAGAGGCCACCATCAATTGGGACCTGGTGAGCAGATGTAGACTTGTGTGCCTATCAAGAAAAGCCTGTATTTGAGGCGCGTGGCTGCCCCCAGAAGCATGCAAGAATATAGAGTAAATGGTGTGATTATTGTGGCCTCTCAATTTGAAGTGGTGATGTTCTACGCCCCGCAAAACAATGCCCACCACAATGTTACTTATGCCTCTCCTTCATATTTCCCATTGTGTGATATGCTGTCATGTCGTAAAATCTCAATAAAGTTGGTTATTAAAAAAAAAAAATAATACATAACCTGACATATGATCTAGGTCTGAGAAAAACACAACGTTTCAAAACTAGGCAGCAAATCGATCGTATGACCAGCGGTGAACACAGATTTCCTCCTATACCCACACTTCTAAAATGCAATACAGATATTTAATGATTGAGGGCCCAACTATAGTGCAAAGGGAGAGTGAACTGCACAGAGGAGCTGCTGCCATTCGGTTCGCTTGGATTTATCGTATGTACAGAAACATGCTATGAGCAGTGCTTTAAATGGGCCAGTACTGCCCGGTACAGAGTACCAGCACTTTTTTATTTTGAGAAGGAGATTACCTGCACTTTTCAAGAGCAACCTAATACTTTTAATTGGAGAGTACCGGCACTTCTCAGAAACAAGTAGGTACTCTGCTACAGAGTACCTGCACTTCTAATTTTCTATTTCAAGCACTCTCTATGAGGGAAACATTACGTGGGGCAATCTACATTGAAACCAGTCACCAAGAGTTAACTAAAGCTGGGACATGTGGAGTTGCACACTTCCAGTGTGGACTGTTTGTAGCATTGCCCTCAAACTATACACTAGCAGCTGGGAGGAAAAGTGATATAGAAGCTAAACCACCCACGTTGCATCTAAGAAACATGTAGCTTGATGTACTAAGCATTTCCAATTTACAAATCAGTAGTAAATTGATATGCAACTGCACAAACCAATTTACGGAACCCGTAAATACGTATTTGCTCAGCGTACCAAATGTATGAGGACTCCTCCAAATGCAAATTGGAATAATCATTCCCAAAAATACCAAATAGCTGTTCACAAATTCTGAAAAGTAAAAATGTTGCAAGACACCGCCATCAGAAAGAGTCTGCTCTTGGAAGCGGACAATGATGATCTGGAAGATTCCATGAGAAGCTCCCTCCTCGGCCACTACTCTAAGGACAAGGCTCAGCAAGAACCACTGCAGGCCGGGCAGGGCACGCAGTACTGAAGTGGCCAACAACCACTTCTAAAGTGAACAATATTTGTACTGAAACAGAAAGAGACATTTTGACAATGAATGTAGCTGTAATTGTGCAATACATGACAGGAGAAAAACATCAACTCTCTGCACTGTGTGTGATGGTCAACAACATGAAATTATATCAAAATAAAGTATGCAATAATATGCCTTCCTTTTACTTCTACCTTATTCACAGCGGGCCTCTCTCTTGCCTGCAGTGCTCTATTCTTCCACGCTGTGGCGGCTCCTTGTCCGTCTTAGCCCTTGAAACACTATATGGCCTGGTATTGCCGAGTCCCCTCCCATGAGATGATCTGTGAACCACCCCCCCCTCAACCCCCTCTCCCCCGAGGCATTAATAATAAAACATCCAACAGAATATTTGGATTAGGGGTCGTATAACCCCGGCCGTATTTTATTAAAATTAATAAATCATAGTTAAAATCATAACACAAAACATTTTTTTATGCAGAAAACCCAAACATATGTGCTCACATTTCAAATACAAATATTTACACATTTTTATGGCTAACCTTAACATGAGTCTAATACATAGCCATACCTAACCTAAAACTGGAATATGTACACTTTTGTTTTCTGCGTATCCTGGATGAGCCTACGTGCAAGGTCATGACTGTTTCCAACTACTTGCCAGGTCCCCCTTTACCAGAGTGACCTTGCGCAGGAGGCCCGTGTGCCCACCAGACTCCTTTCCGTGGGCACCCCCTACGCCCTTCCATACTATCTCCCAGGGGCGGATGTTATGCCACGTTGGCACTCAATGCACCTGCGCAGGGGTTGCCCAAGTGGCCTACCGGAAGCGGAACTTCCTACCCCCGCACCCTTCGGCCTACCGGCCGTAAGCGCACCCTGGAGTGTGATGGTGGACCACTGTCCCCCCCAGGCATCTCCGTTAAACAATGGGATGCCTACTAAGAGATGTAAAATTTGACCTAGCAATCATGACCTTACCGCAGACCAAGTATACTCAGACATCAATCAATCAGGGGTTTGTTAAAGCGCGACTACTCACCCGTAAGGGCCTCAAGGCGCTAGGGGTAGGGTGGGGGTGCAGGTTCCATTCCATCAAGGAGGGGGTCTGTCGAAGAGCCAGGTTTTGAGGTTTCTTGCGAAGTTGGGGAGCGATGTTGTCTGTCTGAGGTGGAGCGGAAGGGCATTCCATGCTTTGGCCGCGAGGAAGGAGAAGGAGCGGACTCCCGATCTGGTCTTTCTGGTGCGGGGGACCATGGCATAGGAGAGCTGGGCTGATCGTAGGGTCCTTTGGGGTGCGTGGAATTTGAGTCGGCTGTTCAGGTATGCTGGTCCGGTGCTGTGGAGGGCCTTGTGTGCCTGGGTGAGTATCTTGAAGGTGATTCTCTCCTCGACAGGGAGCCAGTGGAGTGTGCGCAGGTGCTGGGAGATGTGGCAGTGTTTTGGCCGGTTGAGGACCAGTCTTGCGGCGGCGTTCTGGATGTTCTGTAGCTTGCAAGTGAGGTTTTTGTTTATTCCGGTGTAGAGTGCGTTGCCGTAGTCGAGTCTGCTGGTGACCAGGGCGTGAGTGACGGTTTTTCTGTGTTCGAGGGGGATCCATTTGAAGGTCTTACGAAGGAGGCGGAGGGTGTGGAAGCAGGAAGACGAGACGGAGTTGATCTGGCGGTCCATTTTGAGCTCGGAGTCCAGGATGATTCCCAGGTTGCGTGCATGGTCCGTGGGGGTTGGCGGGGGGCCACCAGGTGTCGCTCCAGGTGTCGGGGTTTGGGCCCATGATGAGTACTTGTGTTTTGTTGGTGTTTAGTTGTAGGCAGCTGTTTTTCATCCATTTGGCGACGGCTTCTATGCCTTCTCGAAAGTTGTGTCTGGCAGTGTTGGGTTCGTTGGATAGGGAGAGGATGAGTTGGGTGTCGTCTGCGTATGACACAATGTTGAGTCCCTAGGTTCTGATGATGGGGGCGAGTGGAGCCATGTAGACGTTGAAGAGCGTCGGGCTGGGGGCGGAGCCCTGGGGTACTCCGCAGGTGTAGGGTCCGAGAGGAAAGGGGGAGTCTGACCCGCTGCGTTCTGCCGAAGAGGAAGGAGCGGATCCAGTCGAGGGCCTTGTCCTTGATTCCTGCGTCGTAGAGTCTGCGTATTAGGGTGCGGTGAGAGACTGTGTCGAACGCCGCTGAGAGGTCGAAGAGGATGAGGGCTACTGTTTCTCCTTTGTCCAGTAGGGTGCGGATGTCGTCTGTTGCGGCGAGGAGGGCGGTTTCCGTACTGTGGTTTTTTCTGAAGCCGGATTGGGAGGAGTCAAGGATGTTGTGTTCTTCGATGAATGTGGCGAGTTGGCTGTTGATGGCTTTCTCGATGACTTTCGCTGGGAACGGGAGCAGGGAGATGGGTCTGTAGTTTTTGAGGTCGGTGGGGTCCGCTGAGGGTTTCTTCAGAAGGGGGTTGACCTCGGCGTGTTTCCAGTCGTCGGGGAACGAGGCGGTCGCCAGGGAGCGGTTGATGGTGTGGCAGAGCATGGGTGCAATGGTGTCGGCGGCTCTGTTGAAGATGTGGTGGGGGCAGGGGTCCGTGGGGGCCCCTGAGTGGATTGACTTCATTGTCTTCAGTGTATCTTTGGTGGTGAGGGCTGTCCAGTTGTCAATCGCTGGTTTCCGGGTGTCGGGGGTGGTTGGTGAGGGTTCAGTATGTTGGTTGTCTTCGTCGAAGTTGTCGTAGATGCTCTTGATTTTGTGGTGGAAGAAGGTGCTGATTTTGTCGCAGAGGTCTTGTGAGGGAGGGATGTCACTAGACTCGCTGGTGGGTTGGGTGAACTCCTTAATGATGCTGAAGAGTTCCTTGCTGTTGTGCGCGTGGGTGGAGATTCTGTCTTCAATCGCTTTTTTCCTCGTTTCTCTGATGAGTTGGTGGTGGGCGTTGGTGGCGGCTTTGAAGTTGTTGTGGGCTTCTGTGGATCTGGTGTTCCTCCAGGCCTTTTCGAGGTGGCGGCAAGTGCGTCTGGACTCTCGAAGTTCGGTGGTAAACCATCTGGCTTTCTTGGCGCGGGTATTGTTGTTTTTCTTGAGGGGGGCTATGGTGTTGGCGCTGTCCGAGATCCATCTATGCAGGGTTCAGGCTGCGGTGTTGGGGTCGTCGTTTTCCGCGATGGTTGGGGTGGAATTGTTGAGTGAGGAGGTGAGCTGGTCGTCGGTGATTTTGGTCCAGTTTCTACGTGGGAGCAGGTGCTGTTGTCTGTGGATGGTGGGTGTTCTGAAGGTGAAGTGGACGCAACGATGGTCGGTCCATGGGAGTTCGGTGGTGTGGCTGAAGGTGATGGAGTTTCCTGTAGTGAAGAAGGGGTCGAGTGTGTGTCCTGCTAAGTGCGTGGGCTCAGTCATGATCTGGCGGAGTCCAATGTTGTGGAGGTTGTCCAGGAGGGATGTGGTGTTGGGGTCCAGTTGGTTGTCGAGGTGGAAGTTGAGGTCTCCCAGCAGGGTGTAGTTGGTGGATGCGATGGCCTGCGGGCGATGATGTCCGTGATGGAGTTGGCGAATGGTCCCCGGGGTCCAGGGGGTCGGTAGATGAGTGTTCCTCAGAGGGTGGCGGTGGGGCTGGCCAGTATCTTGAAGTGAAGGTGTTCCATCAGGTCTGTGGGCTCGTCGGGGAGTGTGCTCATGCGGAGGGTGGATTTGTGGACGATGGCGATTCCGCCTCCCGGGCGGGACATGTGAAAATTGACATATGCCAAGCAGCTAACTTGACCTTAACCTGTAAAGTAACATAACGACAGGCTATAAATAACCATATTACCAGACTTTCAACCTGAAAAGCAAAGTTTTGTTGAAAAACACACGCCTGAGCGGAAACTGCCTAACAAAACCTTGCTGCCTCAGGGGATGGTGGGTGGGGAAAAAAGAAGACACAGAGGCTCCCTCGAGTCCTCCGGCGTGTGGATGCGGCGTGATGTTGACCCAGGAGCGGAGCGGCGAAGAAGAGACTCCTCCGTCACTCCGCTGCTCCTTTTAAAGGGGGTGCTTCCCCCCCCCCCCCCCAGCTGGAAAAAACAGGTCCCGGCTGGATCCGGGACCCGTTCTTCCTGCGTTGCCCTGGAAGCACTTACAACTGCTTCCGGGGCACAGCTGACGGAGCCAATGAGCGGGCGGGCGCGGACCGCGTCATCGACACAGGCCCCGCCCCCCGCAATGGGAGCGTCCCCTGGGACCGGCACAACCGCCATATTGGCGGCGTGACCGAGTTCCCGGTGGCGCCTTGTGATATGGCCTGGTATTGCCGAGTCCCCTCCCATGAGATGATCTGTGAACCACCCCCACCCCCCTCAACCCCTCTCCCCGAGGCATTGATAATAAAACATCCAATACAATATTTGGATTAGGGGTTGTATAACCCCGGCCGTATTTTATTAAAATTAATAAATCATAATTAAAATCATAACACAAAACATTTTTTTACGCAGAAAACCCAAACATATTTGCTCACATTTCAAATACAAATATTTACACATTTTTATGGCTAACCTTAACATGAGTCTAATACATAGCCATACCTAACCTAAAACTGGAATATGTACACTTTTGTTTTCTGCGTATCCTGGATGAGCCTACGTGCAAGGTCTTGACTGTTCCCAACTACTTGCCAGGTCCCCCTATACCGGAGTGACCTTGCACAGGAGGCCCGTGTGCCCACCAGACTCCTTTCCGCGGGCACCCCCTATGCCCTTCCATACTATCTCCCAGGGGCGGATGTTATGCCACGTTGGCGCCCAATCCACCTGCGCAGGGGTTGGCCCAAGTGGCCTACCGGAAGCGGAACTTCCTACCCCCCGCACCCTTCGGCCTGCCGGCCGTAAGCGCACCCTGGAGTGTGATGGGGGACCACTGTCGTCCCCCCCCCCCCCAGGCGTCCCTGTTAAACAATGGGATGCCTACTAAGAGATGTAAAATTTGACCTAGCAATCATGACCTTACCGCCACAGGCCAGTATAGTTGACCGACTATCTGGCCCCCCCCATCCGCTGCTGACACAAAGGTCATGCCCTGTGTGTTGCCCCTACCATCCAGGCTAGCATATTCTCCAGGAACAAGTCATTACCCAGTTTAGAAAGGTGAACCCCGTCCTGCAAAAAGAACCGTTCCCCCCCCCGATGCACCCGTGTGGAATTGTCCGCAACTTAGGAGTCCTGAAAAGTCTATCAATCCTGTTATTAATCCTCTTTATGGAGTGATTCAAAGCCCAGACAGACTCCCCCCCCCCTCCATTGGAACCTCGGGATCATGTGTGACCATACTAAAACCGCCCGAGGGCATTGCTTTGCTAACCATCCGATTTCCGTGATTACAGCCTCTACCACTCCTTCCTTACCTGGTGCACCAAATCATTGCCTCCCAGATGTATTATTACCGCAGCGGGTACCGCTGGGGACCTAAGCAACAAAGGACCAACAAGCTTTTGGAATTGATCCAGCCTCAATCCCCCTTGACCATGCATTGACACCTTCCAACCCGCCTGGCGGGCCCTGTCCGCAAAATTGCCTGTGCAAAAATGTTGCTTCAACCTGCTTACATATGAATGACCTATGATCCAGACTTCTCTGTGGCCTGGCCCCCAGGCGGGTACCTGGAGTGGGCGAGGCGCAGGCATCCAGGCTCCAGGTTAATGAGACACTCAACAAAATAGACCTGACTGGTTAGGACATATTAATAAATTTTAATCTCTTCAGACACAGGGGTAGAGTGCTACTCTCTCCACCCAACTGCTGGCTTTAATCAATTGCCAGTCATATCCAGTCCTAAAATGTCCCACAAGAACTCTTCCAAGCAAATGTTTATCAGTCCACCCGTGAATATGTACCCCCTCTTCAAAGGTGTATACAAAACATTGTGTGGAGGGGAGAAAGTACCTCACGTACCCATCACAGGAGGAGCTGCTGGTAGGTACTCACCAGTTTGCCCACATTTCTCATCATCGGTAACTTTCTTACCCGTGAAAAGGAAAAGGAAAAAGTGTCCAGTGTAAAATACAAGAGGTGCAGAAACAGTTAAAAAAGAATATGCACAAAAGCGTGTTTGTGTCTAAACAAGCCCCGTAATGTGAGAAAAAGAAAACAGCTTTTCTCAAACTAAAATTGAGTTGAGACTCACATGTATAAGATCCTAATGTTGTTCCACATAGTGAGCCTACTCAAGGTTAAAAACAAACTGCATGTTTCAGACCACTTTAGGATGGGCCAACATGTTTCATTGCCAAGCTTCCGTTATGGCAATTTCATCAGGGCTCAGGCCAGACTTCACCTCACTGGATTTCAACTTTAAACCATGGGTGACAGGTGGTAGCTCACAGTAGTCATACCGGCTCCCCACCACTTATGGGGGTATCCTTCAATCGTAAGTCCCCCAGCGGCACAATCCGTGACCGTTCGTATACCGCGTTTACGCGTGTTTATCGCTGTATCGCCTCCCAGCCAGGTTAATGAGGCCAAATCTTGTCTGGTGGAGGTGAGGGGCGATGCTCTGGGATGCGTGTGGTGTCCTAGCATTCCCTCTCGGCGCAACTTGTTTAAATATCTAGGGATCCACGTTTCTCCCATGCCGGACCTGGCCTGGGCCGTTAACTTCCGAGGTCTGGACTTGCGGCTTGACCGCGACTTCAATCATTGGGCTACTCTGCCACTGAACCCCATGGGGGGTACAGCCCTTTTAAAAATGGTGTGCCTGCCGTGCTACTTGTACGTGTTGAGAAACTATCCATACTTCATCACTAGCAAATGTTTTCACTCCTTAACCGCGAAAATTAGCAGGCTTGTGTGGGCTGGGAGCCGACATAGAGTAGAGTTCCATTCATTGCGTAAATCTCCATTTGATGGAGGCCTAGGACTCTCCAATATCTACCTATATTACCTGGCGGCACATCTGGTCCCGGTCAACAACTGGATCACCGGGGGGTGGGACGATCCAGCCTATTGGTTGGGGATACATACAATGGGAATTGATGGCATGCTTGATCTTTTATAAGGAGCAAGTGACCCAACCCCCTTGTCTTCTTGTGCGCGAGTGTCCCTCGCCTGTTGGAGGGTGGCTCTTCATCTCACCGGCTGGTATCACTGCCTCACTGGGATGACCCCCCTGTGGCGTGGAATGTGGCTGAATAAGGTGTCAGCTCTGGAGGGCTTTCTGCGTTGGGATCGACTTGGGATTTCCTATCTGAGGGATGTTTGTCAAGGGGGGACCATCATATCTTTTCAGGAGTTGAAAAGCAGGTACTGTTTACACAACTCGCAGTTTTTCAGGTACCTTCAGCTACGCCATGCCCTGTCATCCCATGACCTTCCAGAGGGTATGTTGCCTGTGTTTAGCCCAGTGGAGGTGAAGATTTTTCAAGGGAAACTGGGTAAAGGTCCATATCCACGAATTATCAGTCGCTGGTGATTCATGCTCCAGGCGGTCTTGACAGGGCTCGGCAGCAATGGGAAGCCTGGGTGGGAGTGTTAGACGAAGATGACTGGAGGGAGGCCTGCATGGCATCTAGGGCATTGGCGATCTCAATGCGCCTGTGTATAATCCAATTAAATTACTTGCATGCAGTGTACCTCGCGCCGTGGCAGTTGCGGCACATGTCTGTGGGCACTCATGCGGCATGTGCGCGTTGCGCCGTTCCGCCGTTCCGAAGGCGAACTTCTATCATGTCGCTTGGGAGCGCCCGGTGCTGCGACCATTTTGGAAAAAGGTGGGTTGCACTCTCTCCGATGTTCTGGGCAGCCCCCTGGAGTTCACCCCCCGCTTGACGTTGCCTGGGCTACTAGAGGAGGTGTGGGGCCCCAGGGCTGAAAGAACATTCCTGGGAGTGGTCTGTTTAGTCGCTAAGTGGGATGAGGCGTGTGCATGGAGACGGGAGAGGCCACCATCAATTGGGACCTGGTGAGCAGATGTAGACTTGTGTGCCTATCAAGAAAAGCCTGTATTTGAGGCGCGTGGCTGCCCCCAGAAGCATGCAAGAATATAGAGTAAATGGTGTGATTATTGTGGCCTCTCAATTTGAAGTGGTGATGTTCTATGCCCCGCAAAACAATGCCCACCACAATGTTACTTATGCCTCTCCTTCATATTTCCCATTGTGTGATATGCTGTCATGTCGTAAAATCTCAATAAAGTTGGTTATTAAAAAAAAATAATAATACATAACCTGACATATGATCTAGGTCTGAGAAAAACACAACTTTTCAAAACTAGGCAGCAAATCGATCGTATGACCAGCGGTGAACACAGATTTCCTCCTATACCCACACTTCTAAAATGCAATACAGATATTTAATGATTGAGGGCCCAACTATAGTGCAAAGGGAGAGTGAACTGCACAGAGGAGCTGCTGCCATTCGGTTCGCTTGGATTTATCGTATGTACAGAAACATGCTATGAGCAGTGCTTTAAATGGACCAGTACTGCCCGGTACAGAGTACCGGCACTTTTTTATTTTGAGAAGGAGATTACCTGCACTTTTCAAGAGCAACCTAATACTTTTAATTGGAGAGTACCGGCACTTCTCAGAAACAAGTAGGTACTCTGCTACAGATAACCTGCACTTCTAATTTTCAATTTCAAGCACTCTCTATGAGGGAAACATTACGTGGGGCAATCTACATTGAAACCAGTCACCAAGAGTTAACTAAAGCTGGGACATGTGGAGTTGCACACTTCCAGTGTGGACTGTTTGTAGCATTGCCCTCAAACTATACACTCGCAGCTGGGAGGAAAAGTGATATAGAAGCTAAACCACCCACGTTGCATCTAAGAAACATGTAGCTTGATGTACTAAGCATTTCCAATTTACAAATCAGTAGTAAATTAATATGCAACTGCACAAACCAATTTACGGAACCCGTAAATACGTATTTGCTCAGCATACCAAATGTATGAGGACTCCTCCAAATGCAAATTGGAATAATCATTCCCAAAAATACCAAATAGCTGTTCACAAATTCTGAAAAGTAAAAATGTTGCAAGACACCGCCATCAGAAAGAGTCTGCTCTTGGAAGCGGACAATGATGATCTGGAAGATTCCATGAGAAGCTCCCTCCTCGGCCACTACTCTAAGGACAAGGCTCAGCAAGAACCACTGCAGGCCGGGCAGGGCACGCAGTACTGAAGTGGCCAACAACCACTTCTAAAGTGAACAATATTTGTACTGAAACAGAAAGAGACATTTTGACAATGAATGTAGCTGTAATTGTGCAATACATGACAGGAGAAAAACATCAACTCTCTGCACTGTGTGTGATGGTCAACAACATGAAATTATATCAAAATAAAGTATGCAATAATATGCCTTCCTTTTACTTCTACCTTATTCACAGCGGGCCTCTCTCTTGCCTGCAGTGCTCTATTCTTCCACGCTGTGGCGGCTCCTTGTCCGTCTTAGCCCTTGAAACACTATATGGCCTGGTATTGCCGAGTCCCCTCCCATGAGATGATCTGTGAACCACCCCCCCCTCAACCCCCTCTCCCCCGAGTCATTAATAATAAATTATCCAACAGAATATTTGGATTAGGGGTCGTATAACCCCGGCCGTATTTTATTAAAATTAATAAATCATAGTTAAAATCATAACACAAAAAAAAAAATTACGCAGAAAACCCAAACATATGTGCTCACATTTCAAATACAAATATTTACACATTTTTATGGCTAACCTTAACATGAGTCTAATACATAGCCATACCTAACCTAAAACTGGAATATGTACACTTTGTTTTCTGCGTATCCTGGATGAGCCTACGTGCAAGGTCATGACTGTTCCCAACTACTTGCCAGGTCCCCCTATACCGGAGTGACCTTGCGCAGGAGGCCCATGTGCCCACCAGACTCCTTTCCGTGGGCAGCCCCTACGCCCTTCCATACTATCTCCCAGGGGCGGATGTTATGCCATGTTGGCACCCAATGCACCTGCGCAGGGGTTGCCCAAGTGGCCTACCGGAAGCGGAACTTCCTACCCCCGCACCCTTCGGCCTACCGGCCGTAAGCGCACCCTGGAGTGTGATGGGGGACCACTGTCCCCCCCCAGGCATCCCGGTTAAACAATGGGATGCCTACTAAGAGATGTAAAATTTGACCTAGCAATCATGACCTTACCGCAGACCAAGTATACTCAGACATCAATCAATCAGGGGTTTGTTAAAGCGCGACTACTCACCCGTAAGGGCCTCAAGGCGCTAGGGGTAGGGTGGGGGTGCAGGTTCCATTCCATCAAGGAGGGGGTCTGTCGAAGAGTCAGGTTTTGAGATTTCTTGCGAAGATGGGGAGCGATGTTGTCTGTCTGAGGTGGAGCGGAAGGGCATTCCATGCTTTGGCCGCGAGGAAGGAGAAGGAGCGGCCTCCCGATTTGGTCTTTCTGGTGCGGGGGACCATGGCATAGGAGAGCTGGGCTGATCGTAGGGTCCTTTGGGGTGCGTGGAATTTGAGTCGGCTGTTCAGGTATGCTGGTCCGGTGCTGTGGAGGGCCTTGTGTGCGTGGGTGAGTATCTTGAAGGTGATTCTCTCCTCGACAGGGAGCCAGTGGAGTGTGCGCAGGTGCTGGGAGATGTGGCAGTGTTTTAGGAGGTTGAGGACCAGTCTTGCTGCGGCGTTCTGGATGTTCTGTAGCTTGCGGGTGAGGTTTTTGTTTATTCCGGTATAGAGTGCGTTGCCGTAGTCGAGTCTGCTGGTGACCAGGGCATGAGTGACGGTCTTTCTGTGTTCGAGGGGGATCCATTTGAAGGTCTTACGAAGGAGGCGGAGGGTGTGGAAGCAGGAAGACGAGACGGAGTTGATCTGGCGGTCCATTTTGAGCTCGGAGTCCAGGATGATTCCCAGGTTGCGTGCATGGTCCGTGGGGGTTGGTGGTTTTCTGAGGGCGGTGGGCCACCAGGTGTCGCTCCAGGTGTCGGGGTTTGGGCCCATGATGACTACTTCTGTTTTGTTGGTGTTTAGTTGTAGGCAGCTGTTTTTCATCCATTTGGCGACGGCTTCTATGCCTTCTCGAAAGTTGTGTCTGGCAGTGTTGGGTTCGTTGGATAGGGAGAGGATGAGTTGGGTGTCGTCTGCGTATGACACAATGTTGAGTCCGTAGGTTCTGATGATGTGGGCGAGTGGAGCCATGTAGACGTTGAAGAGCGTCGGGCTGAGGGCGGAGCCCTGGGGGACTCCGCAGGTGGAATGTGTAGGGTCCGAGAGGAAAGGGGGAGTCTGACCCGCTGCGTTCTGCCGAAGAGGAAGGAGCGGATCCAGTCGAGGGCCTTGTCCTTGATTCCTGCGTCGTAGAGTCTGCGTATTAGGGTGCGGTGAGAGACTGTGTCGAACGCCGCAGAGAGGTCGAAGAGGATGAGGGCTACTGTTTCTCCTTTGTCCAGTAGGGTGCAGATGTCGTCTGTTGCGGCGAGGAGGGCGGTTTCCGTACTGTGGTTTTTTTCTGAAGCCGGATTGGGAGGAGTCAAGGATGTTGTGTTCTTCGATGAATGTGGCGAGTTGGCTGTTGATGGCTTTCTCGATGACTTTCGCTGGGAACGGGAGCAGGGAGATGGGTCTGTAGTTTTTGAGGTCGGTGGGGTCCGCTGAGGGTTTCTTCAGAAGGGGGGTTGACCTCGGCGTGTTTCCAGTCGTCGGGGAACAAGGCGGTCGCCAAGGAGCGGTTGATGGTGTGGCGGAGCATGGGTGCAATGGTGTCGGCGGCTCTGTTGAAGGGTGGTGGGGGCAGGGGTCCGTGAGGGCCCCTGAGTGGATTGACTTCATTGTCTTCAGTGTGTCTTTGGTGGTGAGGGCTGTCCAGTTGTCAATCGTTGGTTTCCGGGTGTCGGGGGTGGTTGGTGAGGGTTCAGTGTGTTTCTTTGTCTTCGTCGAAGTTGTCGTAGATGCTCTTGATTTTGTGGTGGAAGAAGGTGCTGATTTTGTCGCAGAGGTCTTGTGAGGGAGGGATGTCACTAGACTCGCTGGTGGGTTGGGTGAACTCCTTAATGATGCTGAAGAGTTCCTTGCTGTTGTGCGCGTGGGTGGAGATTCTGTCTTCAATCGCTTTTTTCCTCGTTTCTCTGATGAGTTGGTGGTGGGCGTTGGTGGCGGCTTTGAAGTTGTTGTGGGCTTCTGTGGATCTGGTGTTCCTCCAGGCCTTTTCGAGGTGGCGGCAAGTGCGTCTGGACTCTCGAAGTACGGTGGTAAACCATCTGGCTTTCTTGGCACGGGTATTGTTGTTTTTCTTGAGGGGGGCTATGGTGTTGCCGCTGTCCGAGATCCATCTATGCAGGTTTCAGGCTGCGGTGTTGGGGTCGTCGTTTTCCGCGATGGTTGGGGTGGAATTGTTGAGTGAGGAGGTGAGCTGGTCGTCAGTGATTTTGGTCCAGTTTCTACGTGGGAGCAGGTGCTGTTGTCTGTGGATGGTGGGTGTTCTGAAGGTGAAGTGGACGCAACGATGGTCGGTCCATGGGAGTTCGGTGGTGTGGCTGAAGGTGATGGAGTTTCCTGTAGTGAAGAGGGGGTCGAGTGTGTGTCCTGCTAAGTGCGTGGGCTCAGTCATGATCTGGCGGAGTCCAATGTTGTGGAGGTTGTCCAGGAGGGATGTGGTGTTGGGGTCCAGTTGGTTGTCGAGGTGGAAGTTGAGGTCTCCCAGCAGGGTGTAGTTGTTGGATGCGATGGCCTGCGGGCGATGATGTCCTTGATGGAGTTGGCGAAGGGTCCCCGGGGTCCAGGGGGTCGGTAGATGAGGGTTCCTCAGAGGGTGGCAGTGGGGCTGGCCAGTAACTTGAAGTGAAGGTGTTCCATCAGGTCTGTGGGCTCGTCGGGGAGTGTGCTCAGGCGGAGGGTGGATTTGTGGATGATGGCGATTCCTCCTCCCGGCCGGGACATGTGAAAATTGACATATGCCAAGCAGCTAACTTGACCTTAACCTGTAAAGTAACATAACGACAGACTATAAATAACCATATTACAAGACTTTCAACCTGAAAAGCAAAGTTTTGTTGAAAAACACACGCCTGAGTGGAAACTGCCTAACAAAACCTTGCTGCCTCAGGGGATGGTGGGTGGGGAAAAAAGAAGACACGGAGGCTCCCTCGAGTCCTCCGGCGTGTGGATGCGGCGTAATGTTGACCCAGGAGTGGAGCGGCGAAGAAGAGACTCCTCCGTCACTCCGCTGCTCCTTTTAAAGGGGGGGCTTCCCCCCCCAGCTGGAAAAAACAGGTCCTGGCTGGATCCGGGACCCGTTTTTCCTGCGTTGCCCCGGAAGCACTTACAACTGCTTCCGGGGCACAGCTGACGGAGCCAATGAGCGGGCGGGCGCGGACCGCGTCATCGACACGGGCCCCGCCCCCCGCAATGGAAGCGTCCCAGGGACCGGCACAACCGCCATATTGGCGGCGTGACCGAGTTCTCGGTGGCGCCTTGTGATATGGCCTGGTATTGCCGAGTCCCCTCCCATGAGATGATCTGTGAACCACCCCCACCCCCCTCAACCCCTCTCCCGAGGCATTGATAATAAAACATCCAATACAATATTTGGATTAGGGGTTGTATAACCCCGGCCATATTTTATTAAAATTAATCAATCATAATTAAAATCATAACACAAAACATTTTTTTACGCAGAAAACCCAAACATATTTGCTCACATTTCAAATACAAATATTTACACATTTTTATGGCTAACCTTAACATGAGTCTAATACATAGCCATACCTAACCTAAAACTGGAATATGTACACTTTTGTTTTCTGCGTATCCTGGATGAGCCTACGTGCAAGGTCATGACTGTTCCCAACTACTTGCCAGGTCCCCCTATACCGGAGTGACCTTGCGCAGGAGGCCCGTGTGCCCACCAGACTCCTTTCCACGGGCACCCCCTACGCCCTTCCATACTATCTCCCAGGGGCGGATGTTATGCCACGTTGGCGCCCAATCCAACTGCGCAGGGGTTGGCCCAAATGGCCTACCGGACACGGAACTTCCTACCCCCCGCACCCTTCGGCCTACCGGCCGTAAGCGCACCCTGGAGTGTGATGGGGGACCACTGTCCCCCCCCCCAGGCGTCCCTGTTAAACAATGGGATGCCTACTAAGAGATGTAAAATCTGACCTAGCAATCATGACCTTACCGCCACAGGCCAGTATAGTTGACCGACTATCTGGCCCCCCCCATCCGATGCTGACACAAAGGTTATGCCCTGTGTGTTGCCCCTACCATCCAGGCTAGCATATTCTCCAGGAACAAGTCATTACCCAGTTTAGAAAGGTGAACCCGTCCTGTAAAAAGAACCGTTCCCCCCCCTGATGCACCCGTGTGGAATTGTCCGCAACTTAGGAGTCCTGAAAAGTCTGTCAATCCTGTTATTAATCCTCTTTACGGAGTGATTCAAAGCCCAGACAGACTACCCCCCCCCCTCCATTGGAACCTTGGGATCATGTGTGACCATACTAAAACCGCCCGAGGGCATTGCTTTGCTAACCATCCGATTTCCGTGATTACAGCCTCTACCACTCCCTTCCTAACCTGGTGCACCAAATCATTGCCTCCCAGATGTATTATTACCGCAGCGGGTACAGCTGGGGACCTATGCAACAAAGGACCAACAAGCTTTTGGAATTGATCCAACCTCAATCCCCCTTGACCATGCATTGACACCTTCCAACCCGCCTGGCGAGCCCTGTCCGCAAAATTGCCTGTGCAAAAATGTTGCTTCAACCTGCTTACATATGAATGACCTATGATCCAGACTTCTCTGTGGCCTGGCCCCCAGGCGGGTACCTGGAGTGGGCGAGGCGCAGTTGACCGGTGGGTGACGACAAGTTCCCCTCCTGCGAGACAGGACGTGGAAACTGCAGAGAAATTAAACAAGGCCAAACGTTAGCAATGACGCCTAAAGTAAATGCAATCGCACATAGCGCTTGTAGCAGTCCGAAGACCAACGCCCTATTCTTTGAACCTCCTGCCCAGTCAGGCCCTGAGCTGTGGTTTCATTGGCTGCCCCGATCCTGAAAGAATGGGTACCAAATTTGGATACATCCAGGCCTGCTGCCCCCAGCACCAATGCCAAAACCCTCCCAAACTGAAACCTCATGAGGGGGGTCCCATCCTGGTGAATCAATAAAGGCCCCCCTGTGCCTTGTGGCCTGCACGCCATATAGGCCTCCAGGTTGCCCACCGGACAGCATGAGCTCCCTATCGCTCTTTGCAATATAACGTGTTCCCCCCTCCCGTTCTGATCCATCTTTGATCTGGGGAATGATAAGGATACTGAACCAGCCTGCAATTGCACATGTGCAAATTGCATCCCACCTGCCAGTCCTGTCTGTTACGCGCCACCAATTCTCCCACACTGAAGGCGCCATAGAAGGCGAGGGAAAAGGCACACCTGAATAATTGGACCTCACTGATGGAACTACATACTTTCCCCAATGCCACCATGATGGCTGAGAGCCCCTCAATGCTAATCGGGTGTCTAATGTCCGGCTGGGCACCTTGCAAGCGTTGCCACCCCTTCAGAGCTCTTTGAACCAAGAACATGCCTGTGGGATCCCTATGCCCCCTCATCTTTGTAAAAAAGGCTATTGCAGTCATGTGGCGCTTTGCGCATGCCACAGAACGCCCTCCGTCCCTCAATTCCTTTATAAATGATATAACAGATGCTGCATCGTGCCATGTCCCTTCCCAGCTGTGCCCTAGGGCTGCGCAGTATGTGGTAAATGCCCCCTCATAGGCCCGGCTAGTCCTGGGTGCTAGGCTAGCTGCCACGAGATCTGGTAGGTAGGGGCACCAAGCTGCCACAGATGCTCCGGAAAAGGTGTGGGACAGTCCGCTGCTTCCGGATGATGGGACCTGAACACCTGCATCTTGAAACGAGACAATGCGTCAGCCGCATGATTGAGTATTCCTGGGACATGCCTAGCTCTGAACAACACATTTAACCTCATACATTGCAGTACAATTTCTTTAAGCAAGCGCAGCATCATCTTACATTTGGCAGACTGCTGGTTGATGCACTCCACCACCGCCATATTGTCTGACCAGAAAACCACCGACTGATTGCGAAACTGGTGTGGCCAGATGGACACAGCCACCAAAATGGGGAACAGTTCCAAAAATGAGATGTTGTTTGTTACACCAGTGTCAATCCACCAAGCGGGCCAACGTTGTGCCGCCCATTGAGGACCCAGGATGGCCCCAAAGCCCTCACTCCCTGCAGCATCTGTCATGAGGCCAAGCTCAGGACTGGACCTGGCTGGGCTGGGCCACACTACCGCGCCATTGAAGTCCCGCAGGAATGCCATCCAAATCCGCATATCCTGCTTAACCTCGCTGGACAACCTAGTGTGGTGATGCTTTTCTTTTAGCCCTGACATTGCCTGTGAAATGGAACGTGAGAAGGGGCGGGCCATAGGAATAATTCTTAGAGCAAAATTCAGCATACCAACTGCCTTTTGTAGTTGATGCAAGATGACTTTTTCTTTGCTCAAGCAGTCCGCTAATGCCAGCGTGAAACCCTCTACCGTGCTCAATGGCAAGCGTGACACACCCTCAATGGAATCCAATTCAATGCCCAGGAACTCAATTTGCGTGGCTGGCCCGACTGTCTTTCCCTGTGCCAGGGGGACCCAGAGGTCCCTCATGAGTGCACAGAATGCTTCCAGGGCCTTGCCACACTCCTGTGACTGTGGTGCCCCTAAAAACAAGAAGTCATCTAAGTAGTGCAATACCCAGTGGTGCCTGGAGACCTGCCTGAAAACCCACTCCAAAAAGTTGCTGAATTTCTCAAAATATGAGCAAGAGACCGAGCACCCCATCGGCCACTTGTCCATGTAGAACTTCCCCTCTAGCTGGAACCCCAAAAGATGGAAATCCTGTGGATGTACTGGCAGCAAGCGGAATGCAGATTCTATGTCAGATTTTGCTAGTAAAGTGCCGGGGGCCAGCGACTGCAGCATTGCAATTGCCTGATCCAATGATGTGTACTTCACGGAGCACAGGGCTCCATCAATGGCATCATTCAGTGACTGATCCCTGGGAACAGATAGGTCATGGATCAAGTGGAACTCCCCTGGGTCCTTTTTGGGTACCACCCCCAGTGGGGAGCATACAAAATCCTCCCCAGGGATTGAATCAAAGGGACCGGCCAGTCTCCCCAAACGCAGTTCCTTCAACACTTTGTCTCTTGCCACAGACATGTTATCCTTTACTGACTGCTGATTGCGGCAGTAAGAAACCCCAGAATACCCGGGGGCAGGAATCTTGAACCCATCCCTGAAACCTTCCAACAAAATCTGGGCCGTGCTTGGGCAGCAGTATTTATTCAACCAGGGTATCAAAACCATTGTGTCTATGGGTGAGTGAGCTTTACCAAGTAAGGAAACCTCATTCTTGTTTCTTACCTCCCTTGTCCCTTGCTTTTTTTAAAACATTTAGATTCGGGATGGGAAGATAAGCCACAGAAAGAGCAGGCATGTCTAAATTTACATGATCCATTGGGCCTAGAGCACGTCTTTTTGTTGAAATCCCAACACGCTCCCTTCTTGCCGCTGCTGCCCCCTCCCCCGCTCTGGGGTGCCCCTGACCGAAAGCACTGCCCTTTTGGTGCTTCCTTGCTTTGGTAGTTAATGTGCCTTAACCACAAAATCATATCCACCTGGTCCCATGTGAGTGCTGGGTCAGAGGCCTTCACCCTTCTAAACGCCTTGTCGTATTCTTTCGAACACATTCCCCCATACTCATCATGTGCGCATTTGATCCTAATCTGGTAGCACACCAATTCTGTGCCAAGCCCTGGGAATTTCTCTACCATCACCGCATGGAAGTTTGAAAATGCCGTAATCCAGTTAATTAACGTCTCCTCAATCTTTGTCCTAGTAGGCCAATTGGCCCAGTCCTTTGGGTGAGACCATTCCCTTAGCTTTTTGGCCTCCTCCCTCTCATCCTTGTCTACCAACAAAGCAAACATGTTTACGTATTCCCCTTTCCAAATTTATTCTTTCACGTCCTGCGCTATGTGCCTCGCCAGACGCTCTCTGTTTGAGCGCACCTCCCCCAACCCCACACTCGGCAACAATTGTACTGTACCTGCTGATGTGCCTGCTTGGATCTTTCCGTCTTCAGGTCCTGCAGCTGTGGGCTGTTTTGGGGGTTCTGGGCCACCCGCGTTGCTCCCTGTGCCTTTTTGGCCCTCAACTGGTGGCGGCACCACCTATTTATCTTTCTCAAATTGCGCTACTAAGCTCCTGGCTCTCTCTACTGCATCCCCTTCAGCTAAAAGTAACCCACTGCCCGCAGATGGAATCACTGGCCATGCCTTAGCTAGCCATGGAAGCACTGCGGCTAAATTTGCCACTAAATCAGGTTGGCCTGTGACCAAATTAGGGGTACTGCCGGGGGGTACTACTGGCTGAGCCGGGGCCTCATCTAAAATAGGACCCCCCGGCGCGCCAGGTTGCCCTGGGCTTCCCATGCCGCTGGTGGAATCACTCCCCCTGGCGTCACCCCCCCCCGCTCGGACCACAGGTACTGGAACTACCGGCACCGGGAGGGCTGGGACTACAGGCACTGGATCCGATGGTCCTGGGAGGGCTGGGGCTACAGGCTCTGGCAGTCCTGGGAGGGCTGGGACTACAGGCCCTAGGAATACCGGTCCTGCGGGTACTGGAAAGGCTGGGGTTGGTAGCCCTGCAGGGGACGGCCCCCGCCCCCTGTTTGGATTTGGATCTACGTGGTACCGGAGGGAATGCCGCCTTGGGTGCTACCCTTGTACGCCTGGGCCTGTCCCCCTCCTCCTCCTGCCCATCCACTTTCCTGCGTAGCTCTGTCACGGTCTGATTCAAGTCATTCATTGAGCGCATCATGGACGCCATCCACTCCTCCATCCGAGATGGAACCTGCCCTCTCTTCGCTTTGGGTGCCACAGCTATAATTGACCCTGCTTCCTAGATGCTAGACTGCACCCCAACCCTGGTTCTGCGGGCCTAGGTAAAGGGGGCGACCTCACTCACCCAACTCTGCCGCTACTAACACCCTGCTCCTGCAACAGATTAGCCCAAAGCCTCAACCCAACAGTGGCTCTGCCACACCTTGCGATATCAACCCACTCCTTGCGGTACAACCAACAAATGGCCCGGTCTGGGACAATGCCCAGACCCTTATCTCTCTGTTCGGTGAACTACCGCAACCCCTCGGTCTGCCACAAGCACCACCACAACCAGAGCCACTCCCACCGGCTGATCCAGTGGGTCAGGTGAGAAGACTCAAACCCGAGTGGTTCCCGGCAGCGGTGAAATGCAGGCCTACCGGGGGTGCTCAGAAACGAGTGCCTGCCAAAACTGCTCCAAAATTGCTCCTCAAGACTGCCTCGAGACTGCCCAGCACCTGCAGCAAACAAATACAAAAGGATCTGTGCTTCCTATGAACTGGCTCTCTGCAAACGGAGGCTCTCCAAACTGCCTCAAGAACCAGCTGATCGTCCGACGAGAAAAACGGCTCCCTGACGACACCTGCAGCAAAGGAAAAAAAAAAAGAAGACACGGAGGCTCCCTCGAGTCCTCCGGCGTGATGTCGACCCAGGAGCGGAGCGGCGAAGAAGAGACTCCTCCGTCGCTCCACTGCTCCTTTTAAAGGGGGGGCTTCCCCCCCCCCAGCTGGAAAAAACAGGTCCCGGCTGGATCCGGGACCCGTTCCTCCTGCGTTGCCCCGGAAGCACTTACAACTGCTTCCGGAGCACAGCTGACGGAGCCAATGAGTGGGCGGGCGCGGACCGCGTCATCGACACGGGCCCGCCCCCCGCAATGGTAGCGTCCCGGGGACCAGCTCAACCGCCATATTGGCGGCATGACCGAGGTCCCGTTGGCGCCTTGAGACTAACACTGGTCCCTCCTCCCTGCTCTCCACCGGTGGTAGAGCTGGCCTAGTAACTGCACTGAGGCTCTGGGGCTCCTCCAGCGCATGGGAGACTTGCACCAGACCCCACATCACATCCTCGCAACAATGCACCAACTACACGAGTGTCTACGCAAAGCTGGTGTCCTGAAGGTCAGTCAATCGACTAAATGCACAAATGCAAGTAGGCACTTGTCTGAATGACGTTGCTGTTGCCTCTGTATCGCAGAATCCTCCCCAACAACCGAGCACAGTGTGGAGACAGCCTAGGACATTTCTGTAACTTCTGGTCATACTGCCAGGCCTTTCACCCTGCAATACGACTTTGAGATGGTCAAATGCTGCTTTTAATTGCACCCGCAGCGCTTACCTTTCCAGCATCCTTGACTGTGCTGCTGAGGATGTGGCATTCTCTAACCGACTGTGAATCACTGTGGATCCTCGCTTGCCCATCCACTGGCTGCTGTGTGGTGGAAGATAATAATGCTGATGTTTCAGAAGGAGGTGGCGTATCAGCGATTCCTGCAGGGGCAGACGCAGGTGTTGACTGGGTTGCTACCTGGGCCTATGG
Source organism: Calotriton arnoldi (assembly GCA_963921515.1). NCBI lineage: Eukaryota > Metazoa > Chordata > Amphibia > Caudata > Salamandridae > Calotriton > Calotriton arnoldi. Next base: position 1,408,874 of record CAWUFW010004229.1, on the reverse strand, counting down.
TGCTCTGGGTGGGTCGCCTGCTGTCAGTGGCGTAGGAAGCGGTGTGAGGTGGGTGCGGGCCGCCCCGGGTGTCATCACTGAGGGGGGTGACAAAACGGCAAAAATATTTTTGCCATTTTGTTAAGCCTGGGGTGACGAAATTTTCCGCACTGGGTACCACCTGACCTTGCTAGGCCATTGCCTGCTGTGGCTCTTCTTAAGTAACCCCTATTGGCTCTGCTGTTGGGTTGTCTTCTGCCGTCGAGAGCGGTTGCACTGTGCTAACACACCCAGTCAGATATGGAGGGTCTGTGAGGAGACTGAGCAGGTGTGAGGTCAATGGCAAGTAATAAGTGAATTTTGATAGTGATACTAATCTAAAGACTGTGGTCACGTTTTGCTTACCACAAAACTGTGTGTTCTTTCGTTGCACTTTGTATTATTCCAAATTAATTCTGACAGGAGAGAGTGATGCCAGTGTGGTGGAAGCCTTCTGGGCCACTGTAGAGTTTACATCAAAAGGTTTTCCCTTTTTCACTGTAAACAAGTAATATTGCATTCTGAGTATCGACGTTTGATGTGCAACGCCTGCTCGCTCATGCCTACCTTCCCACAAAATACGCCTCCCTGGTATAATTATAATGTGGTTCACCTGCTGTGGTGAGCAGTAGGCAGATGTGTCGACAGGCTCCATTCGCTGTGTCCTGTTGAAAGGCACTTTTTATAATTTCCTCCATGGGTGCTGGTCGTGGTTCTGCTCTGGGTGGCCCACCTGCGGCGGCAGCCTGAACCTCTTGGTAGCCAGCCTGTCTTCTGTACCAGACCGCAGGTCCTACCACCTCTTCCTAATCTTGCCTATGGTGCTACTGCTGGTGACCTCGAGAGCATTATTTCTCTAATAGATGCGCACCCAGATTTGTTTTTGGGTAGCCTCAGCTACTGTAAGGAAGACCTTTCCAAGTAACCTGTGTATCTGGCTTGTCATCCTGATGAGGTGAAGTTGTGAACAGAAGTGTTCAGCATCAGTGTACCTCGCCTCTATTCTCCCGCGCTGGCGCTGCTCCTGTTTCACTTTCTCAATTTTTAAGATCGTCAACGACTGACGATTCAGCGGGTTGTAAAGTACAACTGCTCCCAAATCGCAATCTGCAAATTATTCACTGGGGACTGCAATTCCGACCAATGTGTTACTTCTTTCCCCGCGCAGTCGTACATATCATTGGGCTACAAATTTGTAATGTTCTACCTTAGTACGTCACAACCATAATTTCTAATCCTGGTTTCCCTGCTTGGCCACATTTTGTATCCTCAAGAAACCACTGCATAGGCATTTTCTCTTCTCATTTTGAAACATATAGCAGTAAACACGACATAAAACGTGCTTTTACACGTCAGATCCGGCAACTAAATAATGGCCAAGACGCAGAAGTGCGCCTCGTCGCCAGCTCCTTCCTGCTGTAGTCCCGAACCGAGGGCTGTCGCCATGTTCAGCGTCTGACTTAAGCCCACTTAAACCGCCCAGGCATATCATCAAATTTCAGTAATGAGTTATTAATTAATGAGGGGCGCCAATCCTCAGCTAACTGCCTCATAAACAATCGACAAGAGATTTGTGAATTTTGACTTCCTGACACTATTAAACAAATCAATATTGGGCCTGAGACGCCACAATTCAGGCAGTTGTCGGCGTTATTTAGCAATTATCTGCTCGGAATACTAATCGGCGCATTAAGGGAGGCGGATTCCGCCTGTCTCATATCAAAGAGATCCCAATCTGTGGGGAATCGGGCTGGGCCTGCTTTGCATGCAGCCGGCGGGGAGGCTTTTGTCGGTACATCTCTCTCAATATGTCGCTCATTAGTATTTATAAAGCTCTGAGGACCTTCGCCGCTGCCAATTATACGCTGACAAAGAGATTTCGCGTGCCAGGGCCGACAGACAAAGCGTCTGGAATCATTGACTTCAGGTCACTTGTCGCCCTTCCCGGAGTTTATTGTTGTCCGCAGAGATGGACTGGCCGTGGCATAACTAACAACTGGCCACGTGTCCATGGAGTCTTCGAAAGACCCAGGCCTACTGCGGGATGCATTCTGGGACTTGTAGTTTCTCTGTTAACATTGCACGTGAACTCTAAAAATCCCAGCATGCCACATGCTATTGGTTCAGACTGAGACCAGCATGTCCTGGACCACTAAGCAGCCAAGGCAGAGCAGTGACCTGGCCCACGTAGGAGGGCCACCTTCATCCGGTCCAGCCTAGTTTTTTTTTTTTAAGCTAGCAGACCTTGGTTTCTAGGATTTGCACTGTAACATTTCATAATTGATGTGGGACTAAAAGTCCCAAAATGCCAAGTGGTGCCGGCTAAAAAACCTGGGGGTATATTCACAAGAACGTGTGATAACTACCGCAAGAGTAGCGTAACACAACTTTCAATATCGCAGCCTAGCGCGGGAAAATAACCCTGTGTCAACGTGGAATTCACAACAAGGCGGTAGCATGCGATAGTCTGCCGAAACCGCGGACAATGTCCGCGATACAACCACCACGATGGAGATAAAAACACAAACCACAACACCAAAAAACACGCGATCGGCCAAAGCGCGATGAGGAAATCAGCGACAAGCAGCGCCAGGCCTGCAACACACACCTGGCAGGCGTCAAAAATCACCATAAAAGTATAAAAAACACCCACACACAAACTGACCAACACCCAAGCACCATGGAGGCAGTCGGAGCAGGCACAGAGGACGAGCGCAACCCCACAAGCACCCCGGACGACCAGCCTGGGACCTCGGGGACAGGGAAGGGCAAGGACAAGAAGACCAGGAAGACCAAGTTCAGTCCGCAGGCGAACAGGATCATAATCACGGAGGTGATGGAACACCATCAACAACTCTTCGTCACCTCCAACGTGTCATTGGGCACCAAAAATGGAATATGGCGGGACATCGTCGACAAGGTGAATGCCGTCGGAGAGCACAAGCGGACAATGGACGAGGTCAAGAGGCGATGGAATGACATCAAGCGGAAGACCAAGGAGAAACTCAGCGCCAACCAGAAGGCAGCAACGCAGACCGGAGGTGGGGGCCTGTAGTATGCTGCTCAGCCAGGATGTGTGTATTTTAGAATGTTGAAGGTCAGTGCTTTTATTTTACATATCTAAATTTATCATTCATTCATTACATGTTCAAAATGTATCATCATCTCATTACATGTTTCATAATTTATTCCATATCACATCTTTTCATGACATGTTTTCATTTAAAGTTTTGCTCGTAACCTTTTGTTGTGCCTCTTTGAAGTTCTTCCTTCTCATTGCAAAGAAGGGAGAAGATGTAGTAGGCTGCTCAGCCAGGATGTGTGTATTTTAGAATGTTGAAGGTTAGAACGTTGGTATGACTGGTCAGTTGCTGCATGGGCTGAGCAGAGCACAGACTGCTCCTGGTGGGGCTCTCTTCCTGAATACTACTGGAATAAATATAACAATGAATTTACAAGGAACGGAATTCCCCCGCATTCATTTCCATTACAGGGCCCAACGCCACAGCTGGAGCTGGATGACATGGAGGAGATGGTGTCATCAGTATGGATACTGTGGCCGGAGTCGGGGGACCGGACACTGCTCGACAGGACACAACACAACCGCAACAGGGTGAGTGACCACCAGGTACTTGGGGGACGGGGGAGATGGCCACAATGGCACACATGCACAAGCAAGCAGGGCACAGTGCACACCCACAATGACCCTGGGTCCTCGCCCAGACCCACAAACTGTCACAATGTACAATGCCATGCTGTCTGAATGTCAACCTGTACCATGCGGCTACATACATGTGGACACATTGTAATACACCATCTCCCCTTCACATCGCAGGGGCATCGTCAACACCTCCTGCAGAGCAGTCACAGCCACTCGTCACTGATGACGAGGAGGAGGACAACACCAGCATCGACACCCAAACCATTCAAGACATCATTGACCTCATCCGCCAGCCACCTCCAGGATCAGGGCAGCCCAGCTACATCGATGAGACCCCACCCACCACCCAAACCACCCAGCAGGAGGCACCCACAGTCCCGGCACTCTCCGAAGACCCCAAGGAACAACAAATGGCCTTCCAACACCGTGTGCTGGAGGGTCAGAGGGAGACGGCCGAGATGGTGCGGGTGGGGTTCGACCTCATGGCTACCAAACTGGACGCCATCCTTGGGTGTCTATGTCCGCCCCATGGTCTCCAACGAGCCCTGACTGACATCGCTGGAGTCATGACGCGGAGGGAGGAATACCTGTCCGCTCAGAGTGGCCCCAGCGATGCCAGCCGTGAGCTGGCACACATGTGGAGGCTCATGGAGGACATGGTGCGGGTGGAGGCGGAAAGGATGGCAGCCACCGCTGCACATCAGCGAAATGTAGCTGGGATCTACCAGGCCCTGCATGTTTTCATCATGGCATTGCTGCCACAAGGCGTGGCGATGATGAATGCTGCTTCCCCAACACCATCCACATCTCCGCCCCCTGGTGTGTCAGTGCCTCCCAGTGCGGCAGGCGTATCCACTCCGGCACCTGATGTGACACTGCCACACAGTGCGGCCGACAATCCTCCTCCGGCCCCTGATGTGTCAGTGGCACACAGTGCCGCAGCCGGTACTGCAACACCCACAGGTGGGGCAGAGCACACATCCGGGGACGAGGACGTGGATGGGATTGAGATCAGAAGGAGGTACTAGCATTCATTTCCGCCACCTTGCCTGTTTCTGCTTGGTGCCGCACATGGCCTCAGGACCTACCACTGACCCCCGATACACTCCGATGCACTCACCTTGGACAGGAACATGGACTGCCACATCCTGTTTGACGACCATTGACACGGCGGACAGACTGCGGTCTGTACCCTTCCCCTCCCGCAGTACAGGTCATCCCCGGATGTGCACTGGCTGGCCCTCCACGGGCCCATATTGTGTAGTGTGCTCGACATTGCCCTGTACGGCTCCAGCTGCATGACTGCACTGGATGTGCAAATAAACATCCAGTGACGCACTGCTGTGTAATGTCTTACGTCATTCATGTATGGATGTGTGGATGAATGTGGGGACAGTACCTTCCCTTGCGTCAATGATGTTCATCCTGTGGGATGCCAGTCAGAGGGTGCGACATTGCATTTTGTGTACCGGGTCCCGTGAACACTACAACAGGGACACAAGCATAAGTCACTTCCTTGTCCGGACATGGACTGGACCACGCCCAGATCCCACGAGTCTTTGTTGCAAGCCTTGCGCTCGTCCGGCGTACGGCAGGCCAGACCACTCCGCTTACGCCCGAGGGGGGGCCCTCATTGCTACCCGTCGCAGCCGTACTCGCTGGTGGTGTGCAGGTCACTGGTGTAGTTGTCAGCATGTCACAGCCACTCACTGAGGGCAGGTTTTCACACACACCACACCCATCCGGCACAGGCGTCACAGGCCATGTGACTCCGCCAACATAAGGGGCCGACGACGTCACATTCCCCTCTTCCGGTGGTGACTGGATGACGGACGCTCCACGGTTCGCACTCATATAGGGCCCATGAGTTGTTGCGCACAGGGTTAGTGGCATCCGAGGCCTTGAGTACGGCACAGGCCTACCACCACGTGGCGCAGACTGGGGTTGCACAGGGTTAGTGGCATCCAAGGCCTTGAGTACGGCACGGGCCTACCACCACGTGGCGCAGACTGGGGTTGCACAGGGTTAGTGGCACATGGGGCCTTGCGGAAGGCACAGGTACCCCGCCACGGGACGGTGACTTTGGGTGCACTGAGTCAGTGGCACCTTGAGCTGCTGAGCGGGTGTGCAGCCTGCGATGATGCCCCGTCCCGGCGGTCCGGACAGCTCAGGTTTTGTGTGCCCTGCTGGACCGCAGTGTAGGCCAGAGCCAGCGGGCAGCGCGACCCTACCGCCACGTGGCGTCGCTTCTAGAATCCCAGAGTTGGTGGCACCCATTGGGCTGAGCGGGTGTGCATCCTGCGATGGTGCCGGGTGCACTGGTATGTCCTCTGCCATGGAGTAATCAAGACCCAGCACCAAACGTGAGACCTGGTGGCCTGCGGAGCGGGGCTGCATGATGTGGAGGGTGCCATGTCCGCGGGCCCCGGGCTTGTGGCTTGCAGCGGCACGTGGTGGGACCTCCTGTCTACGCGCCGGTGGCGGAAGGTGAGCATTGAGGCCTGGGTGTGCATGGGCGGGCATGCTCCGATGGGCGGCGGGAGGGGTTGGGGTGCCTCTGCCTGGGTGTGCATGGGCGGGCAGGCGATGTTGTCTTGTGCAAGTGTGTGTACTGTGCCAGTCATGTATCTGGGCTCTGTTTCAGCTGACGGCTCTGACTCAGATGTGTGACCTGGTGTCCTGCTATACATACCGGCACGTGGTTGGAGACACACCGGTGGCACCAGGTGAGCAGTGTGGCCTGGGTGCGCAGGGGCGGCACGTTCTCTCTCTCTCTCCCTCTCTTCCTCTCTCTCTCTCTTCTCTCTCTCTCTCTCTTCCTCTCTCTCTCTCTCTCTCCTCTCTCTCTCTCTCTCTCTCCTCTTCTCTCTCTCTCTCTTCCTCTCTCTCTCCTTTTCTCTCTCGCTCCCTCCCTCTCTTCCTCTCTCTCTCCTTCGCTCTCTCTCTGTCCTCTGATGTGCGCAGGACACACCTTCTCATCATGTTTTTTGTCTTGCAGGCTGTGACCTACGTATTGTCCCGAGGAAAGCGGCCATGTGTCTTCATTTCATTTCGTTGTTCATTTTAATAAAGTTTCATTTGTTGCTTCGAAAGTGAATGTGTGCTGCTCATTTCTGTGACGACACGTGCATGTCACCAGTTCTGATTGTGCAGCATCAAGCGGAATATTTTGTACATGTTTAGGTGTGGCTGATGTGGCATGTCTTTGGTGGGGGGGTGCCAGGGAGGGGTGGTCCTGGGGGTGGTGGCGGTGGGTGTTGTGGCCCTCTTGGGTGTCCGGGCCGCATGATGGGTGGCTCCATGGCATCTGTTGCCCTTCCGATGTAGCCCTGGGCTGTGCTCCCTTTTGGTTTGCAGGCTGCTGTCCGACTTTACACCAGGTCACAGCAGGTGTAGATTTCCTGGTGCTAACGCGCCTTATCGCCTGTTTTGTGTTTTTATCGCGATGTGGCTGGTCGTTGTGAATGTTGAGGTGTGATGTTGTCGCGCCTTTTGGCACGGGAACCCCCACTCTGCATCTCATTAGTGATAGTTGCGCGGGTCCTCTGTGGCGATGTTTTTTGCGGCTGCTATCGCAGGTAAACTGGTGCTGTGGGCTGTTAACACCGGCTTGTGAATGGGGAGGTAAATTTATCACGACTTTGGCTGCGATAAAGTGCCGTTAATTCGGCGATAGCTCCTTGTGAATATGCCCCCCGGTTTTGTAGGAAAAATGGTCAAAATCTTCACAGCCTCTGACACCCCGAGAGGGCCCGCAAAGACTTTCATGTTGGTTTTGTTGATCGCCATCCTCGTTTCGCTATAGGCCAGTCCACTTCTGGTTGTTCATCTGTTGTGAGCAGCATTTCGTCAAGGGCGGTAATGCATGCCCTAATTTTAGAGACGCCGTTAAGTACTTTCTGTCAAAATGTTACTATCTCTGAGGCTAATTGTTTTGCATTTCATCGAATGCTGTGCAATGACATTACGTGTTAGGCCAAAATGTCCTAATTTGTGACTAAATGTCTCTCAAAAAAATTCAGGGGTGCGTACTTTTAATTATGCACACAGCATGATCATCGCATTACACGAAGTAGGTGAAATTCTGCACATTTTGTACTTGCAGAAAATGTCTCACAGGAGATTTGTTTGGTCTGAAAATGTCTTGTACGAGATGTTTTCTCTTCGTGCTAGTCCCCTTGTCCGTTCCTCATCTGACAATGTGAGGTATACCCTTATAATTCGATTTTCACACAATATGCCCCAAAATTAAATGTAATAACATTTCAGAAAAAAATGCGACTTTTTTTTTTTAAACGTGATCTTCTTGCAGCAGTACCTTAGTCTGAATCAGAAAACACATACATGCCTCTGGTGTTTGGAGAAATGTACCACTCTTTGGCCCTCATTACAAGTGGACTGTAAATTCTGATAAGTAAGGTAACCCATGTCATGGACATATGGGAATTATGAGATTTGTGCAAAACATTGCTAGGTCAAGACTACCAATATATATCAGAGCAAAAAATGTCCAGTAATTATTAGTGGACTGTATTTTATTGCTATTTTTCCAGGCACTAATGTTCAGTGCCCAGTGTATCTGCTCTGAAACCTAAAACATGAAAATTGGCTAATGCCTGATTGGCGTATTTCACTTTTCTATGAGGCTGTAATATACAGAGCGGAAAAACATCCATGGTATGAAAAGTAAACTGTCACTTGTGGACTGCAGGACCTATTGTGCCATCCACTAGTGTGACAAAAGAAAACATGGCTTCTAGCCTGCCCAGTGTAGCCTGACTGCTGCAGTGCCACCTGTTGAAATAATCCTGTTTGACAGGTAAAAAAATCACTTTTAAACATGAGTAAGTCATCTCTCAGTAAGCCTTGTAGTCCACAAGATAGCGTGCATCGTATTTAAAAGTGTGGCATGTAGCAAATTAATATTACCATGCCTCTACATTGACAAGGCCCAAAAATAAATTTTTATGGGGACAGGCCTACATGTCCTATGTAGAAAACCAGAGTATAGATTAAAACATTAATACTGTATCTCAGGAATGGAACCAGCTAACAAAATAATTAAACCACTATTCTTAATATCTATTAGAAATCCAATTTAATGGCAAAAACAGATTTTTAATCAATATTAAGGAAAAGTAACTTTTGGAAAGCTACATTTTACCTGCCTGAACTGACAGAAGGCTAATTAGCATAAGCCCCTGCCAACTCGCAGCCTGTGCTCAGCCTTGAATAGGTGTGAACAAGGTGCAAAATGCCAATCCGGAACAAACAATATGCTGTTCTGAATGGGCAGAGATGACTACTCTGAGTTAAACAGAATATTCAGAGTGGCGACTGTAGGTATCCAATGACACCACTCTGTCAAATCCAGCTTGACAGGTCTGTAGAACCACTCGCAACACTTGGGGCACACTTGAAAGGGAGAGAACAGGTTGCCAAGACAATGCTTATGGAACCCCTATTTGGTTGCTGAAGGATCCTGCTTTTGTCCTAGTAGACGTTTGTCTCTGGGTTTGTAGTGGGTTCAGTGGATTTTAATGTTGTTGAATTTGGAGGACACTGGTGATTTCCCTATGAACCCCTCAAACATAATCCCAGCCCTCCAAGACCGAGTTTAGAGTGGCAGAAGACGTCTGCCATCTTAAAAATACCCAGCCACATGGCATTTTGGGCCTGTTTGCAGTAAGGCAAACAAGAACTACTGAAAAAGTGGGTAGAGTGGACCTCAATGACATTTATTTAATTGGTGAGGGTATGCCCAGGAGTCACTCTCACCCACTATCTGGTGCCAGGCATAAATGTGACATCTCCAGGCACTAACTCCAAACTCTTTCTGGGCCTGAGGAAGATCAGAAGAGGACTGGACCTGCTCCATCATCCTCCTCGAATACTTCAATTTCCACCTGGAAGACGTGACCAACCAGAACACCAACAAGCTCCTGGAAGACCTAAGCACACTCAAGCTCACCCACCAATGAGGAACTACACCCTCCAAAGCTGCAGGATCCCTGTGGAAACATGAACCTCAGAGCTCCAAATCCAATGCTCACCTGCTTTCCCACTGCTCGTTCTTGCCCCACCAAGGCCCACCCACTGCGCTCCGGATTTCCTCTAGCTTCCTGGACCTATTTAATGGCAGCCCCAGCAGAAGATGCAGGAAGTTTGTCTGCATCCGTCCACACCCTGTCTAGCACCAGGACCCCTGGCCCGCCTCCCATGCACCGCAACCCCAGACCTACTCAACCACCGACCTTTGTGCTCTAAACACTGGATGTCCTTAAACTCACTGATGTCCTTTCCAATACTGAAAGTGTGTTCTCCTGCACCACCTACTGCTTCTTCTGAGGGCCCCCAGCCTGCTATCTCTACCTGCTTCTATACCCACACTCCCATCTGCATCCGACACAACACCACTGCACACACCTCACACCCCACCCCGACTTGCCTCCTCCACAACATTTGCTTTTTTTTTTAAAGTTCAGAAATACGTTTATTAAGAGAAATGCAAATCTCAATACAAAGAGCAAAATAACAATACATAGTCACATGAAACATCTCTTGAATACAAAAAGAAGATAGGTATACATACAATTAAAACTGGTCCATCTGAAAAAGAAGGATTAATAATAAATCACAGAATGCGGAAACTATAATGCAAGAGGGGAATAGTTCTGCAAGTGAAAATTACAATAAAAGAAAATCATGGAGGTTTGGAAACTTCTTGTTGTACAGGAGTTAGGGAAGATGAGCGTCTAGTACTAGTTTCGATGAATGTTGTAACAGGTAGCCATAAACAAAGACGTTTCGTGGCCATAGTAATGGGGTACAGAAAAGATGTATCTAATCTGGGATTATAACAAATAGCATACCACCAAGCTTGGTAGGATAATTTGGTAAAGTCTTTCCAATTTCTAGTAATCTGCTGAAAGGCAACCGCCAATAAAAGGTCTATAATTTGTGTGTTACAAGTGTGGTCTAACCACACCGGGGATAAACTTCCCAAAAAAACATTGAAAATAGAAAAAGGAAAGTTTGAGTGAAAAATTGAATTGATTTGGGCCCAAAGAGAGAAAGAGCAGCTGGGTCATAGGTGACTGCACCACCACGACTAGTCACTATGTTGTTGACAATATTGCCCACCTCAAATGGTCTGCTGCCTATAGACCATGCATATAACAATGTTAAATTGATTGGATGAGAAGCAATATATAGACACAAGCAATACAAGCAATTCAGTACACAAAACCACATCAAGAAAAGACATTTGCATATCAATGATTTCTGGTCTTTTTATTCTCTGATGTGCTTCATATGATAGAACCAGCCAACGCATTTCGCCCAAACATGGGCTTCTTCAGGGCAATAACGAGGAGGAATGAAGTATATCCTCAGACGTTGGAACAAGAAAGATTGGAGCAAGTCCTAGAGCATCTGGGTGAAGATCATGGTAGAAACTTATCCAGTAAGTATGCGTAGGGTAGTGTACATCAAACGGTATTAGCCGTGTGTATACGAGGAGCCGTGTCCGGGAAACGTCCTGTGACCAGCAGCCCATGTTTGGGCGAAACGCGTCGGCTGGTTCTATCATATGAAGCACATCAGAGAATAAAAAGACCAGAAATCGTTGATATGCAAATGTCTTTTCTTGATGTGGTTTTGTGTACTGAATTGCTTGAATTGCTTGTGTCTATATATTGCCTCTCATCCAATCAATTTAACATGATTTGGGCCCAAACCCTTTCCCAAAAATCATGGACAAGTGGACATGTAAAAAGTAAGTGATGAAGGTCCGCATGAGGGGAAGAGCATGACCAACAATCGTCCAAAACACAAGCGTATCTTTTATGCAGAGCAACTGGAGAAAGTAAAAGCCTATTATAAATAAAAAAGAGTGTCTGTGTGGTGTTGGCAGCTCTCGAGGATTTCCTGATTTTACTCCATATCTTATTCCAAAAAGTGGTTGACCAGTCAACACCCAAATCCTGCTCCCAGGAGAGTTCTATCTTGGATTTGTCTCGCGGAGTGCATGAAGATTGTAAATAGTTATAAATGACAGAAGCTTTGGGGTTAACTTGCAATAGGGAATGCAATTTATCAGTCGGGAAATTGACAGGGGCGATGAAGGAGTTAGGAGGTGTGCAACGGGTGTATGCATCCAGAATAGCTAGTTTTAAAAGTGTATATTTAGAATGGAAGGAGGATGGTAGACCAAATACACTTTTAACCTGCGCAAAGGACATGAACTGGTCTTGTAAGTATAATCGGTGAACCCAAATTAGACCCCTTTGCCTCCATGATTTCCAGTAAAAAGGCTTATCACGTAGCAATATCATGTTGTTATGCCATATCGTGGAGTTAGAGAGGAGAGTCCCACTTATAGAATCGGTTAAGTGTGCAGGTTTCAGAATCTTAGATGTGTATTTGAATATGGGGGTCGAAAGGTGTTGTGGTTTTTGCGAGAACGAGAGATACTCTTGAAAGGAGAAAGGGGAAAGAAAGGAGAGCTCAAGTTTAGCCCACAAAGGCTGATAATCAGAGGAGTGTGAGAGCCATCCTGATGATTGCCGAAGCAAAAAAGATTTTTGATATATAGGAAAATTAGGAAAATTAACACCACCCTCCGATTTTGTGCGGGTCTACTTTGATAAGGACATACAAGATTTTTTATTGCACCAGAGGAAAGAGGATAACAAGGTATTTATTTTTTTAAAGAATTTTAAAGGAATGGATAATGGGATATTAGAAATCGTATAAAGAACTATGGGGCACAACATCATTTTTATGGTGTCGAGACGGCCCCACCAGGATAGGTAAAGAGGATGCCATTTAGCAGTTAAAGACGATATTCTCTGTACACAATTATCCATACATCTTGAAATTGTGTTTGAGATGGAGGAAGTGAAATGAAGACCCAGATATTTAATATATTGAGGACACCATGCAAAGGTTGAGAGAGCAAAATCATCTTTAAAGGTATGCTTCGTTAAGGGTAATATTTCACATTTATCCTTATTTAGTTTATATCCAGATACGCCTGCAAAAGAGTCAACTTCATGTAGAAATGCAGGAATAGAGGATTGGGGTTGGGAGACAAATAACAATATATCATCAGCATATGCTGCCAATTTGACGTGAGTATCATTGAAGTTAAAGCCCTGAATGTCCTTGTTTTGACGGATCCGCAAAAGAAATGGCTCTAAGGCTAGGTTAAAGAGAAACGGGGACAATGGACAGCCTTGGCGGACACCCCTTCCCAAAGTAAAAAAAGAGGATGACACGCCATTGGTGCACACTGCTGCTCTTGGGTTAGAGTATAGAAGTGAGATTAAGGAGATTATCTTAGGTCCAAAGCCAAACCATTTGAGGGTTTGGAAGAGGTACGTCCATTCCACTTTATCAAATGCTTTTTCAGCGTCCAGTGCTTTGGCGGCCAGAGGATGTGTAACATGTGAGGATTTAGATAGAATATCAAAAAATAAACGGGTGTTATCTGTGATAAAACGCCCCTTAACAAAACCCGACTGTTCCAAACCCAACAGGTCAGGAAGGTAGGAATCTAGCCGAAAGGCCAGAGATTTAGAGAAGATTTTATAATCAACATTAACTAAAGATATGGGTCGAAAGTTTTTACAAAATCTTAAGTCTTTACCCTCCTTGGGGATAAAACAGATGAGAGCTTCAGAAAAAGAACCAGAGGATTTACCAGAGGATGAAAAGGAATTTAATAAAACATGTAGTTTGGGAATTAATAAGGAGGCAAAATGTGTAAAAAATTCGACTGTAAAGCCAGGGGGGCTTTGTCTTTTTTGAGTGCCAAGAGTGCAGCATGGAGTTCCTTTTGCGTGAGGTCGAATTCTAAATTAGAAAGGTCAGGCTGGGCAGAAGAGGGTCGAGAGATGTCAGACAAAAACCGAGAGATATGCTGCTCTGTAGGAGAGGATTCTGAAGTGTAAAGCGTTTGATAGAAATGAAAAAATTAATTTAAGATTTCGTCGTCTTTATATTTCAATTCCTGCTGGGCATTCATAATAGATTCTATATTGAGCTTGTTGTGCTTAACTTTTAAGTAATTGGCTAGAACCTTGCCGGCCCTATTCTGCCCACCATAAAACTTCGCACTGGATTTTAATAAGTAAGTAGAAGCATTATTCGTTGACTCCTTGTTGAATTGAAATTTAACATTAATAAGTTCTGATAAACAGTCTTTTGATCTGGACGAGTAAAAAGAATGTTCAAGTCTCTTTATCTTAGCTAGGAGAGACGTGGTGAGTTCCTTTGACTTTTACGTTTTTTGGAGACATAACCAATAATAAAATCTCTAGCCGCTGCCTTAAAGGCGTCCCAAATCACATGAAAAGGGAGGTCATCAGTCTGATTGAATAAAAAATACTAATTGAAAAAGGAAGTAAACGAAGAAATAAAAAACGGGTCCAAAAGAAGTGTATTGTTGAAGCGCCACTTCCGTGGGGTACAAGTTTTCTGTAAAATATCTAAATGCATAGTAATAGGAGCGTGATCAGAAATTAGAATGGATCCAATCTCTGCTGCTACTAATGACTGTGATATGTTGTGAGAAATGAAAAAGTAATCCAATCTTGATTGAATGTGGTGAACTGGAGAATAATAGGTGTATTCTTTGGTAGTGGGGTTACAAAGTCGCCAGGCATCAATGAGCTTGTATTGTTTGATAGTCTGTACAAATGATTTGTGGGCCTTATGAGGAACAAAGGAGACCATTGAGTTACGATCCAAAAAGGGGTCGTAAACTTGATTACAGTCACCTGTGAGTATAACATTTTCATCAATACAGTCTGCAAGTTGCTGAGCTAAGGACGACCAGAAGGAGGGGTCACCAACAGTGGGCGCTTATACATTTAACAAAGAAACTGGAACTTTGTCGATCAGAAGCTTAGTAAACAACCATCAACCATTTTCGTCAGAACATTGTGATAACATTTTAACAGAAAGTGATTTACGGCATAAAGTAAGAACCCCATTCCGTTTGCCATCGCCTGGTGAGTAAAAGACCTCCCCAACCCAACCTCTCCTCAATTTTATGGATTCCTCTGCTGTTAAATGGGATTCCTGTAAACATGCTATATCTGCACCAAGCTTGGCTAGATGAGTCAGAACTCTTTGCCTTTTAATGGGAGAGTGGAGACCTCTCACATTCCAAGAGACAATATTTAAAGACATAGGTAAAGTAAGAGGATGAGTATGAAACAACTATCCATAAAAGAAAACAAATAAGAAAGTGTATACCAGGAGACAGACTAACTAACTACAATATAAACCAATTTTGCAAAAAGGAGGTAGGGATAATAACAAACAAGCATTTGCAATGCAATAGGTCTCGCATTTGCGAGAGTTTGAGCTATTTTTATTGTAAATGACATTGCCTTTTATTTATGTTTTGGTTTTTGAAACATAAATAAAAGCTATTGTCATTTACAATGCCAATAGGTCAAACTGCGTAAATGCGAGACCTATTGCATTGCAAATGTTTGTTGTTACCGAAAAGCCCTTTCCACAGCGCATACTGGCTCCTTTAACGTTACTCACAAAAACAAACAAGTACAGGTAAAGCACGAGATGGTTTCGTGTTACCAAAAGCACAATGCTCCAGCACTGGAATTTTAATCAACATAGTGGCAGAACTTAAATCCCAATGGCAGGAGTCAGGAGGCCTCACAAGGAACATATTAACCTGTAATAATGTGCTAGAATCTGTTGGAGGAATATGGTTAAAGACCAGTGTGCACACTGATGAGAGGCATGTGAGTCCAGGACAGTGTCTCCTATGAATGAGCAGTGCGGACCCTGAGTAACAGTCTCTTAATCATGCAGTTTTGCCATCTGCACTAGTCCTGTTATCATCAGCGCTATTCTTATTGTTGTCATCGGCACTAGTCTCGTTGTCATCGGCACTAGTCTTGTTGTCATTGGCACTAGTCTCATTGTTATCATCAGCGCTATTTTCGTTGTTGTCATTAGTGTTGTCATCAGCACTAGTCTCATTGTTGTCATCAGCGCTATTCTCACTGTTCTCGTTAGCACTAGTCCCACTGTTATCATCAGAGCTATAGTCATTGTTATCATCAGTGCTATTCTCATTGTTGTCTTGAGCACTAGTCCCATTGTTATCATCAGAGCTATTTTCATTGTTATCATCACCACTAGTCCCGTGGTTATCAGGGCTATTCTCATTGTTGTCATGGGCACTAGTCCCATGGTTATCAGTGCTATTCTCATTGCTGTCATGAGCAATAGTCCCATTGTTATCATCATTGCTATTCTCATTGTTGGCATCGGCACTAGTCCCACTGTTATCATCAGTGCTATTCTCATTGTTGGCATCGGCACTAGTCCCATTGTTATCATCAGTGCTATTCTCATTGTTGGCATCGGCACTAGTCCCATTGTTATCATCAGTGCTATTCTCATTGTTGGCATCGGCACTAGTCCCATTGTTATCAGTGCTATTCTCATTGTTGTCAGGAGCACTAGTCCCATTGGTATCATCAGTGCTATTCTCATTGTTGTCATGGGCACTAGTCCCATGGTTATCAGTGCTATTCTCATTGTTGTCATGGGCACTAGTCCCATTGTTATCATCAGTGCTATTCTCATTCTTGGCATCGGCACTAGTCCCATTGTTATCATCAGTGCTATTCTCATTGTTGGCATCGGCACTAGTCCCATTGTTATCATCAGTGCTATTCTCATTGTTGGCATCGCACTAGTCCCATTGTTATCATCAGTGCTATTCTCATTGGCACTAGTCCCATTGTTATCAGTGCTATTCTCATTGTTGGCATCAGCACTAGTCCCATTGTTATCATCAGTGCTATTCTCATTGTTGTCAGGAGCACTAGTCCCATTGGTATCATCAGCGCTATTCTCATTATTGTCATGGGCACTAGTCCCATGGTTATCAGTGCCATTCTCATTGTTGTCATGGGCACTAGTCCCATTGTTATCATCAGTGCTATTCTCATTGTTGGCATCAGCACTAGTCCCATTGTTATCATCAGTGCTATTCTCATTGTTGTCATCGGCATTAGTTCCATTGTTATCAGCAATGCTATTTTCATTGTTTGCATCGGCACTAGTCCCATTGTTATCATCAGTGCTATTCTCATTGTTGGCATTGGCACTAGTCCCATTGGTATCATCAGTGCTATTCTCATTGTTGTCATGGGCACTAGTCCCATTGGTATCATCAGCTCTATTCTCATTGTTGTCATGGGCACTAGTCCCATGGTCATCAGTGCTATTCTCATTGTTGGCATGGGCACTAGTCCCATTGGTATCATCAGTGCTATTCTCATTGTTGGCATCGGCACTAGTCCCATTGATATCACCAGCGCTATTCTCATTGTTGTCATGGGCACTAGTTCCATTGGTATCATCAGTGCTATTCTCATTGTTGTCATGGGCACTAGTCCCATGGTTATCAGTGCTATTCTCATTGCTGTCATGAGCAATAGTCCCATTGTTATCATCAGTGCTATTCTCATTGTTGGCATCGGCATTAGTCCCATTGTTATCATCAGTGCTATTCTCATTGTTGGCATCAGCACTAGTCCCATTGTTATCATCAGTGTTATTCTCATTGTTGTCATGGGCACTAGTCCCATGGTTATCAGTGCTATTCTCATTGTTGTCATGGGCACTAGTCCCATTGTTATCATTAGTGCTATTCTCATTGTTGTCATGGGCACTAGTCCCATGGTTATCATTGCTATTCTCATTGTTGTCATGGGCACTAGTCCCATTGTTATCATCAGTGCTATTCTCATTGTTGGCATCGGCATTAGTCCCATTGTTATCATCAGTGCTATTCTCATTGTTGGCATCGGCACTAGTCCCATTGTTATCATCAGTGCTATTCTCATTGTTGTCAGGAGCACTAGTCCCATTGGTATCATCAGCGCTATTCTCATTGTTGTCATGGGCACTAGTCCTATGGTTATCAGTGCTATTCTCATTGTTGTCATCAGCACTAGTCCCATTGTTATCATCAGTGCTATTCTCATTGTTGGCATCGGCACTAGTTCCATTGTTATCATCAGTGCTATTCTCATTGTTTGCATCGGCACTAGTCCTATTGGTATCATCAGTGCTATTCTCATTGTTGTCATGGGCACTAGTCCCATTGGTATCATCAGCGCTATTCTCACTGTTGTCATGGGCACTAGTCCCATAGTTATCAGTGCTATTCTCATTGTTGGCATCGGCACTAGTCCCATTGGTATCATCAGTGCTATTCTCATTGTTGGCATCGGCACTAGTCCCATTGGTATCATCAGTGCTATTCTCATTGTTGGCATCGGCACTAGTCCCATTGGTATCATCAGCTATTCTCATTGTTTGCATCGGCACTAGTCCCATGGTTATCAGTGCTATTCTCATTATTGGCATCGGTACTAGTTCCATTGTTATCATCAGTGCTATTCTCATTGTTTGCATCGGCACTAGTCCCATTGGTATCATCAGTGCTATTCTCATTGTTGTCATGGGCACTAGTCCTATTGGTATCATCAGCGCTATTCTCATTATTGTCTTGGGCACTAGTCCCATGGTTATCAGTGCTATTCTCATTGTTGGCATCGGCACAAGTACCATTGGTATCATCAGTGCTATTCTCATTGTTGGCATCGGCACTAGTCCCATTGGTATCATCAGCGCTATTCTCATTGATGTCATGGGCACTAGTCCCATTGGTATCATCAGTGCTATTCTCATTGTTGGCATCGGCACTAGTCCCATTGGTATCATCAGTGCTATTCTCATTGTTGGCATCCGCACTAGTCCCATTGGTATCATCAGCTATTCTCATTGTTGTCATGGGCACTAGTCCAATGGTTATCAGTGCTATTCTCATTGTTGGCATCAGCACTAGTCCCATTGTTATCATCAGTGCTATTCTCATTGTTGGCATCGGCACTAGTCCCATTGTTATCATCAGTGCTATTCTCATTATTGTCATGGGCACTAGTCCCATGGTTTCAGTGCTATTCTCATTGCGGTCATGAGCAATAGTCCCATTGTTATCATCAGTGCTATTTTCATTGTTGGCATTGGCACTAGTCCCATTTTATCATCAGTGCTATTCTCATTGTTGTCATGAGCACTAGTCCCATTGTTATCATCAGAGCTATTTTCATTGTTATCATCACCACTAGTCCCGTGGTTATCAGGGCTATTCTCATTGTTGTCATGGGCACTAGTCCCATGGTTATCAGTGCTATTCTCATTGCTGTCATGAGCAATAGTCCCATTGTTATCATCAGTGCTATTCTCATTGTTGGCATCGGCACTAGTCCCACTGTTATCATCAGTGCTATTCTCATTGTTGGCATCGGCACTAGTCCCATTGTTATCATCAGTGCTATTCTCATTGTTGGCATCGGCACTAGTCCCATTGTTATCATCAGTGCTATTCTCATTGTTGGCATCGGCACTAGTCCCATTCTTATCAGTGCTATTCTCATTGTTGTGAGGAGCACTAGTCCCATTGGTATCATCAGCGCTATTCTCATTGTTGTCATGGGCACTAGTCCCATGGTTATCAGTGCTATTCTCATTGTTGTCATGGGCACTAGTCCCATTGTTATCATCAGTGCTATTCTCATTCTTGGCATCGGCACTAGTCCCATTGTTATCATCAGTGCTATTCTCATTGTTGGCATTGGCACTAGTCCCATTGTTATCATCAGTGCTATTCTCATTGTTGGCATCGCACTAGTTCCATTGTTATCATCAGTGCTATTCTCATTGGCACTAGTCCCATTGTTATCAGTGCTATTCTCATTGTTGGCATCGGCACTAGTCCCATTGTTATCATCAGTGCTATTCTCATTGTTGTCAGGAGCACTAGTCCCATTGGTATCATCAGCGCTATTCTCATTATTGTCATGGGCACTAGTCCCATGGTTATCAGTGCCATTCTCATTGTTGTCATGGGCACTAGTCCCATTGTTATCATCAGTGCTATTCTCATTGTTGGCATCAGCACTAGTCCCATTGTTATCATCAGTGCCATTCTCATTGTTGGCATTGGCACTAGTCCCATTGTTATCATCAGTGCTATTCTCATTGTTGGCATCAGCATTAGTTCCATTGTTATCAGCAATGCTATTCTCATTGTTTGCATCGGCACTAGTCCTATTGTTATCATCAGTGCTATTCTCATTGTTGGCATCGGCACTAGTCCCATTGGTATCATCAGTGCTATTCTCATTGTTGTCATGGGCACTAGTCCCATTGGTATCATCAGCTCTATTCTCATTGTTGTCATGGGCACTAGTCCCATGGTTATCAGTGCTATTCTCATTCTTGGCATGGGCACTAGTCCCATTGGTATCATCAGTGCTATTCTCATTGTTGTCATGGGCACTAGTCCCATGGTTTCAGTGCTATTCTCATTGCTGTCATGAGCAATAGTCCCATTGTTATCATCAGTGCTATTCTCATTATTGGCATCGGCATTAGTCCCATTGTTATCATCAGTGCTATTCTCATTGTTGGCATCGGCACTAGTCCCATTGTTATCATCAGTGTTATTCTCATTGTTGTCATGGGCACTAGTCCCATGGTTATCAGTGCTATTCTCATTGTTGTCATGGGCACTAGTCCCATTGTTATCATCAGTGCTATTCTCATTGTTGTCATGGGCACTAGTCCCATGGTTATCAGTGCTATTCTCATTGTTGTCATGGGCACTAGTCCCATTGTTATCATCAGTGCTATTCTCATTGTTGGCATCGGCATTAGTCCCATTGTTATCATCAGTGCTATTCTCATTGTTGGCATCGGCACTAGTCCCATTGCTATCATCAGTGCTATTCTCATTGTTGTCAGGAGCACTAGTCCCATTGGTATCATCAGCGCTATTCTCATTGTTGTCATGGGCACTAGTCCCATGGTTATCAGTGCTATTCTCATTGTTGTCATCAGCACTAGTCCCATTATTATCATCAGTGCTATTCTCATTGTTGGCATCGGCACTAGTCCCATTGTTATCATCAGTGCTATTCTCATTGTTGGCATCAGCACCAGTCCCATTGTTATCATCAGTGCTATTCTCATTGTTGGCATCGGCACTAGTTCCATTGTTATCATCAGTGCTATTCTCATTGTTTACATCGGCACTAGTCCTATTGGTATCATCAGTGCTATTCTCATTGTTGTCATGGGCACTAGTCCCATTGGTATCATCAGCGCTATTCTCATTGTTGTCATGGGCACTAGTCCCATGGTTATCAGTGCTATTCTCATTGTTGGCATCGGCACTAGTCCCATTGGTATCATCAGTGCTATTCTCATTGTTGGCATAGGCACTAGTCCCATTGGTATCATCAGTGCTATTCTCATTGTTGGCATCGGCACCAGTCCCATTGGTATCATCAGCTATTCTCATTGTTGTCATGGGCACTAGTCCAATGGTTATCAGTGCTATTCTCATTGTTGGCATCAGCACTAGTTCCATTGTTATCATCAGTGCTATTCTCATTGTTTGCATCGGCACTAGTCCCATTGGTATCATCAGTGCTATTCTCATTGTTGTCATGGGCACTAGTCCCATTGGTATCATCAGCGCTATTCTCATTGTTGTCATGGGCACTAGTCCCATGGTTATCAGTGCTATTCTCATTGTTGGCATCGGCACAAGTCCCATTGGTATCATCAGTGCTATTCTCATTGTTGGCATCGGCACTAGTCCCATTGGTATCATCAGCGCTATTCTCATTGTTGTCATGGGCACTAGTCCCATTGGTATCATCAGTGCTATTCTCATTGTTGGCATCAGCACTAGTCCCATTGGTATCATCAGTGCTATTCTCATTGTTGGCATCGGCACTAGTCCCATTGGTATCATCAGCTATTCTCATTGTTGTCATGGGCACTAGTCCAATGGTTATCAGTGCTATTCTCATTGTTGGCATCAGCACTAGTCCCATTGTTATCATCAGTGCTATTCTCATTGTTGGCATCAGCACTAGTCCCATTGTTATCATCAGTGCTATTCTCATTATTGTCATGGGCACTAGTCCCATGGTTTCAGTGCTATTCTCATTGCGGTCATGAGCAATAGTCCCATTGTTATCATCAGTGCTATTCTCATTGTTGGCATCAGCACTAGTCCCATTGTTATAATCAGTGCTATTCTCATTGTTGTCAGGAGCACTAGTCCCATTGGTATCATCAGCGCTATTCTCATTATTGTCATGGGCACTAGTCCCATGGTTATCAGTGCCATTCTCATTGTTGTCATGGGCACTAGTCCCATTGTTATCATCAGTGCTATTCTCATTGTTGGCATCAGCACTAGTCCCATTGTTATCATCAGTGCTATTCTCATTGTTGGCATCGGCACTAGTCCCATTGTTATCATCAGTGCTATTCTCATTGTTGGCATCGGCATTAGTTCCATTGTTATCAGCAATGCTATTCTCATTGTTTGCATCGGCACTAGTCCCATTGTTATCATCAGTGCTATTCTCATTGTTGGCATCGGCACTAGTCCCATTGGTATCATCAGTGCTATTCTCATTGTTGTCATGGGCACTAGTCCCATTGGTATCATCAGCTCTATTCTCATTGTTGTCATGGGCACTAGTCCCATGGTTATCAGTGCTATTCTCATTCTTGGCATGGGCACTAGTCCCATTGGTATCATCAGTGCTATTCTCATTGTTGGCATCGGCACTAGTCCCATTGGTATCACCAGCGCTATTCTCATTGTTGTCATGGGCACTAGTTCCATTGGTATCATCAGTGCTATTCTCATTGTTGTTATGGGCACTAGTCCCATGGTTATCAGTGGTATTCTCATTGCTGTCATGAGCAATAGTCCCATTGTTATCATCAGTGCTATTCTCATTATTGGCATCGGCATTAGTCCCATTGTTATCATCAGTGCTATTCTCATTGTTGGCATCGGCACTAGTCCCATTGTTATCATCAGTGTTATTCTCATTGTTGTCATGGGCACTAGTCCCATGGTTATCAGTGCTATTCTCATTGTTGTCATGGGCACTAGTCCCATTGTTATCATCAGTGCTATTCTCATTGTTGTCATGGGCACTAGTCCCATGGTTATCAGTGCTATTCTCATTGTTGTCATGGGCACTAGTCCCATTGCTATCATCAGTGCTATTCTCATTGTTGTCAGGAGCACTAGTCCCATTGGTATCATCAGCGCTATTCTCATTGTTGTCATGGGCACTAGTCCCATGGTTATCAGTGCTATTCTCATTGTTGTCATCAGCACTAGTCCCATTATTATCATCAGTGCTATTCTCATTGTTGGCATCGGCACTAGTCCCATTGTTATCATCAGTGCTATTCTCATTGTTGGCATCAGCACCAGTCCCATTGTTATCATCAGTGCTATTCTCATTGTTGGCATCGGCACTAGTTCCATTGTTATCATCAGTGCTATTCTCATTGTTTGCATCGGCACTAGTCCTATTGGTATCATCAGTGCTATTCTCATTGTTGTCATGGGCACTAGTCCCATTGGTATCATCAGCGCTATTCTCATTGTTGTCATGGGCACTAGTCCCATGGTTATCAGTGCTCTTCTCATTGTTGGCATCGGCACTAGTCCCATTGGTATCATCAGTGCTATTTTCATTGTTGGCATAGGCACTAGTCCCATTGGTATCATCAGTGCTATTCTCATTGTTGGCATCGGCACTAGTCCCATTGGTATCATCAGCTATTCTCATTGTTGTCATGGGCACTAGTCCAATGGTTATCAGTGCTATTCTCATTGTTGGCATCGGCACTAGTTCCATTGTTATCATCAGTGCTATTCTCATTGTTTGCATCGGCACTAGTCCCATTGGTATCATCAGTGCTATTCTCATTGTTGTCATGGGCACTAGTCCCATTGGTATCATCAGCGCTATTCTCATTGTTGTCATGGGCACTAGTCCCATGGTTATCAGTGCTATTCTCATTGTTGGCATCGGCACAAGTCCCATTGGTATCATCAGTGCTATTCTCATTGTTGGCATCGGCACTAGTCCCATTGGTATCATCAGCGCTATTCTCATTGTTGTCATGGGCACTAGTCCCATTGGTATCATCAGTGCTATTCTCATTGTTGGCATCAGCACTAGTCCCATTGGTATCATCAGTGCTATTCTCATTGTTGGCATCGGCACTAGTCCCATTGGTATCATCAGCTATTCTCATTATTGTCATGGGCACTAGTCCAATGGTTATCAGTGCTATTCTCATTGTTGGCATCAGCACTAGTCCCATTGTTATCATCAGTGCTATTCTCATTGTTGGCATCGGCACTAGTCCCATTGTTATCATCAGTGCTATTCTCATTATTGTCATGGGCACTAGTCCCATGGTTTCAGTGCTATTCTCATTGCGGTCATGAGCAATAGTCCCATTGTTATCATCAGTGCTATTTTCATTGTTGGCATCGGCACTAGTCCCATTGTTATCATCAGTGCTATTCTCATTGTTGGCATCAGCAATATTCCCATTGTTATCATCAGCGCTATTCTCATTGTTGGCATCAGCACTAGTCCCATTGTTATCATCAGTGCTATCCTCATTGTTGTCAGGAGCACTAGTCCCATTGGTATCATCAGCGCTATTCTCATTGTTGTCATGGGCACTAGTCCCATGGTTATCAGTGCTATTCTCATTGTTGGCATCGGCACAAGTCCCATTGGTATCATCAGTGCTATTCTCATTGTTGGCATCGGCACTAGTCCCATTGGTATCATCATCGCTATTCTCATTGTTGTCATGGGCACTAGTCCCATTGGTATCATCAGTGCTATTCTCATTGTTGGCATCGGCACTAGTCCCATTGGTATCATCAGTGCTATTCTCATTGTTGGCTTCGGCACTAGTCCCATTGGTATCATCAGCTATACTCATTGTTGTCATGGGCACTAGTCCAATGGTTATCAGTGCTATTCTCATTGTTGGCATCAGCACTAGTCCCATTGTTATCATCAGTGCTATTCTCATTATTGGCATCGGCACTAGTCCCATTGTTATCATCAGTGCTATTCTCATTGTTGTCATGGGCACTAGTCCCATGGTTTCAGTGCTATTCTCATTGAGGTCATGAGCAATAGTCCCATTGTTATCATCAGTGCTATTTTCATTGTTGGCATCGGCACTAGTCCCATTGTTATCATCAGTGCTATTCTCATTGTTGGCATCGGCACTATTCCCATTGTTATCATCAGTGCTATTCTCATTGTTGGCATCGGCACTAGTCCCATTGTTATCATCAGTGCTATTCTCATTGTTGTCAGGAGCACTAGTCCCATTGGTATCATCAGCGCTATTCTTATTGTTGTCATGGGCACTAGTCCCATGGTTATCAGTACTATTCTCATTGTTGGCATGGGCACTAGTCGCATTGTTATCATCAGTGCTATTCTCATTGTTGGCCTCAGCACTAGTCCCATTGTTATCAGTGCTATTCTCATTGTTGGCATGGGCACTAGTCCCATTGTTATCATCAGTGCTATTCTCATTGTTGGCATCGGCACTAGTTCCATTGTTATCATCAGTGCTATTGCCATTGTTTGCATCAGCACTAATCCAATTGTTATCAGTGCTATTCTCATTGTTGGCATTGGCACTAGTCCCATTGGTATCATCAGTGCTATTCACATTGTTGGCATCGGCACTAGTCCCATTGGTATCATCAGTGCTATTCTCATTGTTGTCATGGGCACTAGTCCCATGGGTATCATCAGCGCTATTCTCATTGTTGTCATGGGCACTAGTCCCATGGTTATCAGTGCTATTCTCATTGTTGGCATTGGCACTAGTCCCATTGGTATCATCAGTGCTATTCTCATTGTTGGCATCGGCACTATTCCCATTGTTATCATCAGTGCTATTCTCATTGTTGGCATCGGCACTATTCCCATTGTTATCATCAGTGCTATTCTCATTGTTGGCATCGGCACTAGTCCCATTGTTATCATCAGTGCTATTCTCATTGTTGTCAGGAGCACTAGTCCCATTGGTATCATCAGCGCTATTCTCATTGTTGTCATGGGCACTAGTCCCATGGTTATCAGTGCTATTCTCATTGTTGTCATGGGCACTGGTCCCATTTTTATCATCAGTGCTATTCTCATTGTTGGCATCAGCACTAGTCCCATTGTTAGCATCAGTGCTATTCTCATTGTTGGCATCGGCACTAGTCCCATTGTTATCATCAGTGCTATTCTCATTGTTGGCATCGGCACTAGTCCCATTGTTATCATCAGTGCTATTCTCATTGTTGTCAGGAGCACTAGTCCCATTGGTATCATCAGCGCTATTCTCATTGTTGTCATGGACACTAGTCCCATGGTTATCAGTACTATTCTCATTGTTGGCATGGGCACTAGTCCAATTGTTATCATCAGTGCTATTCTCATTGTTGGCATCAGCACTAGTCCCATTGTTATAAGTGCTATTCTCATTGTTGGCATCGGCACTAGTCCCATTGTTATCATCAGTGCTATTCTCATTGTTGGCATCAGCACTAGTTCCATTGTTATCATCAGTGCTATTGTCATTGTTTGCATCAGCACTAATCCCATTGTTATCAGTGCTATTCTCATTGTTGGCATCAGCACTAGTCCCATTGGTATCATCAGTGCTATTCTCATTGTTGGCATCTGCACAAGTCCCCTTGGTATCATCAGTGCTATTCTCATTGTTGTCATGGGCACTAGTCCAATTGGTATCATCAGCGCTATTCTCATTGTCATCATGGGCACTAGTCCCATGGTTATCAGTGCTATTCTCATTGATGGCTTCGGCACTAGTCCCATTGGTATCATCAGTGCTATTCTCATTGTTGGCATCAGCACTAGTCCCATTGTTATCATCAGTGCTATTCTCATTGTTGGCATCGGCACTAGTCCCATTGTTATCATCAGTGCTATTCTCATTGTTGGCATCAGCACTAGTCTCATTGTTATCAGTGCTATTCTCATTGTTGTCAGGAGCACTAGTCCCATTGTTATCATCAGTGCTATTCTCATTGTTGGCATCAGCACTAGTCCCGTTGTTATCATCAGTGCTATTCTCATTGTTGGCATCGGCACTAGTCCCATTGGTATCATCAGTGCTATTCTCATTGTTGGCAACGGTACTAGTCCCATTGGTATCATCAGCGCTATACTCATTGTTGTCATGGGCACTAGTCCCATGGTTATCAGTGCTATTCTCATTGTTGGCATGGGCACTAGTCCCATTGTTATCATCAGTGCTATTCTCATTGTTGGCATCGGCACTAGTCCCATTGTTATCATCAGTGCTATTCTCGTTGTTGGCATCGGCACTAGTGCCATTGTTATCATCAGTGCTATTCTCATTGTTGTCAGGAGCACTAGTCCCATTGGCATCATCAGCGCTATTCTCATTGTTGTCATGGGCACTAGTCCCATGGTTATCAGTACTATTCTCATTTTTGGCATGGGCACTAGTCCCATTGTTATCATCAGTGCCATTCTCATTGTTGGCATCAGCACTAGTCCCATTGTTATCAGTGCTATTCTCATTGTTGGCATCGGCACTAGTCCCATTGTTATCATCAGTGCTATTCTCATTGTTGGCATTGGCACTAGTTCCATTGTTATCATCAGTGCTATTGTCATTGTTTGCATCAGCACTAATCCCATTGTTATCAGTGCTATTCTCATTGTTGGCATCGGCACTAGTCCCATTGGTATCTTCAGCGCTATTCTCATTGTCGTCATGGGCACTAGTCCCATGGTTATCAGTGCTTTTCTCATTGTTGGCTTCGGCACTAGTCCCATTGGTATCATCAGTGCTATTCTCATTGTTGGCATCGGCACTAGTCCCATTGGTATCATCAGCGCTATTCTCATTGTTGTCATGGGAACTAGTCCCATTGGTATCATCAGTGCTATTATCATTGTTGGCATCGGCACTAGTCTCATTGTTATAATCAGTGCTATTCTCATTGTTGGCATCGGCACTAGTCCCATTGTTATCATCAGTGCTATTCTCATTATTGTCAGGAGCACTAGTCCCATTGTTATCATCAGTGCTATTCTCATTGTTGGCATTGGCACTAGTCTCATTGTTATCATCAGTGCTATTCTCATTGTTGGCATCGGCACTAGTCCCGTTGTTATCATCAGTGCTATTCTCATTGTTGGCATCGGCACTAGTCCCATTGGTATCATCAGTGCTATTCTCATTGTTGGCATCGGCACTAGTCCCATTGGTATCATCAGCGCTATTCTCATTGTTGTCATGGGCACTATTCCCATGGTTATCAGTGCTATTCTTATTGTTGGCATCAGCACTAGTCCCATTGTTATCATCAGTGCTATTCTCATTGTTGGCATCGGCACTAGTCCCATTGTTATCATCAGTGCTATTCTCATTGTTGGCATCGGCACTAGTCCCATTGTTATCATCAGTGCTATTCTCATTATTGTCAGGAGCACTAGTCCCATTGGTATCATCAGCGCTATTCTCATTGTTGTCATGGGCACTAGTCCCATGGTTATCAGTACTATTCTCATTGTTGGCATGGGCACTAGTCCCATTGTTATCATCAGTGCTATTCTCATTGTTGGCATCAGCACTAGTCCCATTGTTATCAGTGCTATTCTCATTGTTTGCATCGGCATTAATCCCATTGTTATCAGTGCTATTCTCATTGTTGGCATCGGCACTAGTCTCATTGTTATCATCAGTGCTATTCTCATTGTTGGCATCGGCACTAGTTCCATTGTTATCATCAGTGCTATTCTCATTGTTCGCATCGGCACTAGTCCCATTGTTATCATCAGTGCTATTCTCATTGTTGGCATCGGCACTAGTCCCATTGTTATCATCAGTGCTATTCTCATTGTTGTCAGGAGCACTTGTCCCATTGGTATCATCAGCGCTATTCTCATTGTTGTCATGGGCACTAGTCCCATGGTTATCAGTGCTATTCTCATTGTTGTCATGGGCACTGGTCCCATTTTTATCATCAGTGCTATTCTCATTGTTGGCATCAGCACTAGTCCCATTGTTATCATCAGTGCTATTCTCATTGTTGTCATGGGCACTAGTCCCATGGTTTCAGTGCTATTTTCATTGAGGTCATGAGCAATAGTCCCATTGTTATCATCAGTGCTATTTTCATTGTTGGCATCGGCACTAGTCCCATTGTTATCATCAGTGCTATTCTCATTGTTGGCATCGGCACTATTCCCATTGTTATCATCAGTGCTATTCTCATTGTTGGCATCGGCACTAGTCCCATTGTTATCATCAGTGCTATTCTCATTGTTGTCAGGAGCACTAGTCCCATTGGTATCATCAGCGCTATTCTAATTGTTGTCATGGGCACTAGTCCCATGGTTATCAGTACTATTCTCATTGTTGGCATGGGCACTAGTCGCATTGTTATCATCAGTGCTATTCTCATTGTTGGCCTCAGCACTAGTCCCATTGTTATCAGTGCTATTCTCATTGTTGGCATGGGCACTAGTCCCATTGTTATCATCAGTGCTATTCTCATTGTTGGCATCGGCACTAGTTCCATTGTTATCATCAGTGCTATTGCCATTGTTTGCATCAGCACTAATCCAATTGTTATCAGTGCTATTCTCATTGTTGGCATTGGCACTAGTCCCATTGGTATCATCAGTGCTATTCACATTGTTGGCATCGGCACTAGTCCCATTGGTATCATCAGTGCTATTCTCATTGTTGTCATGGGCACTAGTCGCATGGGTATCATCAGCGCTATTCTCATTGTTGTCATGGGCACTAGTCCCATGGTTATCAGTGCTATTCTCATTGTTGGCATTGGCACTAGTCCCATTGGTATCATCAGTGCTATTCTCATTGTTGGCATCGGCACTATTCCCATTGTTATCATCAGTGCTATTCTCATTGTTGGCATCGGCACTAGTCCCATTGTTATCATCAGTGCTATTCTCATTGTTGGCATCGGCACTAGTCCCATTGTTATCATCAGTGCTATTCTCATTGTTGGCATCGGCACTAGTCCCATTGTTAGCATCAGTGCTATTCTCATTGTTGGCATCGGCACTAGTCCCATTGTTATCATCAGTGCTATTCTCATTGTTGTCAGGAGCACTAGTCCCATTGGTATCATCAGCGCTATTCTCATTGTTGTCATGGGCACTAGTCCCATGGTTATCAGTGCTATTCTCATTGTTGTCATGGGCACTGGTCCCATTTTTATCATCAGTGCTATTCTCATTGTTGGCATCAGCACTAGTCCCATTGTTAGCATCAGTGCTATTCTCATTGTTGGCATCGGCACTAGTCCCATTGTTATCATCAGTGCTATTCTCATTGTTGGCATCGGCACTAGTCCCATTGTTATCATCAGTGCTATTCTCATTGTTGTCAGGAGCACTAGTCCCATTGGTATCATCAGCGCTATTCTCATTGTTGTCATGGACACTAGTCCCATGGTTATCAGTACTATTCTCATTGTTGGCATGGGCACTAGTCCAATTGTTATCATCAGTGCTATTCTCATTGTTGGCATCAGCACTAGTCCCATTGTTATCAGTGCTATTCTCATTGTTGGCATCGGCACTAGTCCCATTGTTATCATCAGTGCTATTCTCATTGTTGGCATCAGCACTAGTTCCATTGTTATCATCAGTGCTATTGTCATTGTTTGAATCGGCACTAATCCCATTGTTATCAGTGCTATTCTCATTGTTGGCATCAGCACTAGTCCCATTGGTATCATCAGTGCTATTCTCATTGTTGGCATCTGCACTAGTCCCCTTGGTATCATCAGTGCTATTCTCATTGTTGTCATGGGCACTAGTCCAATTGGTATCATCAGCGCTATTCTCATTGTCATCATGGGCACTAGTCCCATGGTTATCAGTGCTATTCTCATTGATGGCTTCGGCACTAGTCCCATTGGTATCATCAGTGCTATTCTCATTGTTGGCATCGGCACTAGTCCCATTGGTATCATCAGCGCTATTCTCATTGTTGTCATGGGCACTAGTCCCATTGGTATCATCAGTGCTATTCTCATTGTTGGCATCAGCACTAGTCCCATTGTTATCATCAGTGCTATTCTCATTGTTGGCATCGGCACTAGTCCCATTGTTATCATCAGTGCTATTCTCATTGTTGGCATCAGCACTAGTCTCATTGTTATCAGTGCTATTCTCATTGTTGTCAGGAGCACTAGTCCCATTGTTATCATCAGTGCTATTCTCATTGTTGGCATCGGCACTAGTCCCGTTGTTATCATCAGTGCTATTCTCATTGTTGGCATCGGCACTAGTCCCATTGGTATCATCAGTGCTATTCTCATTGTTGGCAACGGCACTAGTCCCATTGGTATCATCAGCGCTATACTCATTGTTGTCATGGGCACTAGTCCCATGGTTATCAGTGCTATTCTCATTGTTGGCATGGGCACTAGTCCCATTGTTATCATCAGTGCTATTCTCATTGTTGGCATCGGCACTAGTCCCATTGTTATCATCAGTGCTATTCTCGTTGTTGGCATCGGCACTAGTGCCATTGTTATCATCAGTGCTATTCTCATTGTTGTCAGGAGCACTAGTCCCATTGGCATCATCAGCGCTATTCTCATTGTTGTCATGGGCACTAGTCCCATGGTTATCAGTACTATTCTCATTTTTGGCATGGGCACTAGTCCCATTGTTATCATCAGTGCCATTCTCATTGTTGGCATCAGCACTAGTCCCATTGTTATCAGTGCTATTCTCATTGTTGGCATCGGCACTAGTCCCATTGTTATCATCAGTGCTATTCTCATTGTTGGCATTGGCACTAGTTCCATTGTTATCATCAGTGCTATTGTCATTGTTTGCATCAGCACTAATCCCATTGTTATCAGTGCTATTCTCATTGTTGGCATCGGCACTAGTCCCATTGGTATCTTCAGCGCTATTCTCATTGTCGTCATGGGCACTAGTCCCATGGTTATCAGTGCTTTTCTCATTGTTGGCTTCGGCACTAGTCCCATTGGTATCATCAGTGCTATTCTCATTGTTGGCATCGGCACTAGTCCCATTGTTATCATCAGTGCTATTCTCATTATTGTCAGGAGCACTAGTCCCATTGTTATCATCAGTGCTATTCTCATTGTTGGCATTGGCACTAGTCTCATTGTTATCATCAGTGCTATTCTCATTGTTGTCATGGGCACTAGTCCCGTTGTTATCATCAGTGCTATTCTCATTGTTGGCATCGGCACTAGTCCCATTGGTATCATCAGTGCTATTCTCATTGTTGGCATCGGCACTAGTACCATTGGTATCATCAGCGCTATTCTCATTGTTGTCATGGGCACTATTCCCATGGTTATCAGTGCTATTCTTATTGTTGGCATCAGCACTAGTCCCATTGTTATCATCAGTGCTATTCTCATTGTTGGCATCGGCACTAGTCCCATTGTTATCATCAGTGCTATTCTCATTGTTGGCATCGGCACTAGTCCCATTGTTATCATCAGTGCTATTCTCATTGTTGTCAGGAGCACTAGTCCCATTGGTATCATCAGCGCTATTCTCATTGTTGTCATGGGCACTAGTCCCATGGTTATCAGTACTATTCTCATTGTTGGCATGGGCACTAGTCCCATTGTTATCATCAGTGCTATTCTCATTGTTGGCATCAGCACTAGTCCCATTGTTATCAGTGCTATTCTCATTGTTTGCATCGGCATTAATCCCATTGTTATCAGTGCTATTCTCATTGTTGGCATCGGCACTAGTCTCATTGTTATCATCAGTGCTATTCTCATTGTTGGCATCGGCACTAGTTCCATTGTTATCATCAGTGCTATTCTCATTGTTCGCATCGGCACTAGTCCCATTGTTATCATCAGTGCTATTCTCATTGTTGGCATCGGCACTAGTCCCATTGTTATCATCAGTGCTATTCTCATTGTTGTCAGGAGCATTAGTCCCATTGGTATCATCAGCGCTATTCTCATTGTTGTCATGGGCACTAGTCCCATGGTTATCAGTGCTATTCTCATTGTTGTCATGGGCACTGGTCCCATTTTTATCATCAGTGCTATTCTCATTGTTGGCATCAGCACTAGTCCCATTGTTATCATCAGTGCTATTCTCATTGTTGGCATCTGCACTAGTCCCATTGTTATCATCAGTGCTATTCTCATTGTTGGCATCGGCACAAGTCCCATTGTTACCATCAGTGCTATTCTCATTGTTGTCAGGAGCACTAGTCCCATTGGTATCAACAGCGCTATTCTCATTGTTGTCATGGGCACTAGTCCCATGGTTATCAGTACTATTCTCATTGTTGGCATGGGCACTAGTCCAATTGTTATCATCAGTGCTATTCTCATTGTTGGCATCAGCACTAGTCCCATTGTTATCAGTGCTATTCTCATTGTTGGCATCGGCACTAGTCCCATTGTTCTCATCAGTGCTATTCTCATTGTTGGCATCGGCACTAGTTCCATTGTTATCATCAATGCTATTGTCATTGTTTGCATCGGCACTAATCCCATTGTTATCAGTGGTATTCTCATTGTTGGCATCGGCACTAGTCCCATTGGTATCATCAGTGCTATTCTCATTGTTGGCATCTGCACTAGTCCCCTTGGTATCATCAGTGCTATTCTCATTGTTGTCATGGGCACTTGTCCAATTGGTATCATCAGCGCTATTCTCATTGTCATCATGGGCACTAGTCCCATGGTTATCAGTGCTATTCTCATTGATGGCTTCGGCACTAGTCCCTTGGTATCATCAGTGCTATTCTCATTGTTGGCATCGGAACTAGTCCCATTGGTATCATCAGCGCTATTCTCATTGTTGTCATGGGCACTAGTCCCATTGGTATCATCAGTGCTATTCTCATTGTTGGCATCGGCACTAGTCCCATTGTTATCATCAGTGCTATTCTCATTGTTCGCATCAGCACTAGTCCCATTGTTATCATCAGTGCTATTCTCATTGTTGGCATCGGCACTAGTCCCATTGTTATCATCAGTGCTATTCTCATTGTTGGCATCGGCACTATTCCCATTGTTATCATCAGTGCTATTCTCATTGTTGGCATCGGCACTAGTCCCATTGTTATCATCAGTGCTATTCTCATTGTTGTCAGGAGCACTAGTCCCATTGGTATCATCAGCGCTATTCTAATTGTTGTCATGGGCACTAGTCCCATGGTTATCAGTACTATTCTCATTGTTGGCATGGCACTAGTCGCATTGTTATCATCAGTGCTATTCTCATTGTTGGCCTCAGCACTAGTCCCATTGTTATCAGTGCTATTCTCATTGTTGGCATGGGCACTAGTCCCATTGTTATCATCAGTGCTATTCTCATTGTTGGCATCGGCACTAGTTCCATTGTTATCATCAGTGCTATTGCCATTGTTTGCATCAGCACTAATCCAATTGTTATCAGTGCTATTCTCATTGTTGGCATTGGCACTAGTCCCATTGGTATCATCAGTGCTATTCACATTGTTGGCATCGGCACTAGTCCCATTGGTATCATCAGTGCTATTCTCATTGTTGTCATGGGCACTAGTCGCATGGGTATCATCAGCGCTATTCTCATTGTTGTCATGGGCACTAGTCCCATGGTTATCAGTGCTATTCTCATTGTTGGCATTGGCACTAGTCCCATTGGTATCATCAGTGCTATTCTCATTGTTGGCATCGGCACTAGTCCCATTGTTATCATCAGTGCTATTCTCATTGTTGGCATCGGCACTAGTCCCATTGTTATCATCAGTGCTATTCTCATTGTTGGCATCGGCACTAGTCCCATTGTTAGCATCAGTGCTATTCTCATTGTTGGCATCGGCACTAGTCCCATTGTTATCATCAGTGCTATTCTCATTGTTGTCAGGAGCACTAGTCCCATTGGTATCATCAGCGCTATTCTCATTGTTGTCATGGGCACTAGTCCCATGGTTATCAGTGCTATTCTCATTGTTGTCATGGGCACTGGTCCCATTTTTATCATCAGTGCTATTCTCATTGTTGGCATCAGCACTAGTCCCATTGTTAGCATCAGTGCTATTCTCATTGTTGGCATCGGCACTAGTCCCATTGTTATCATCAGTGCTATTCTCATTGTTGGCATCGGCACTAGTCCCATTGTTATCATCAGTGCTATTCTCATTGTTGTCAGGAGCACTAGTCCCATTGGTATCATCAGCGCTATTCTCATTGTTGTCATGGACACTAGTCCCATGGTTATCAGTACTATTCTCATTGTTGGCATGGGCACTAGTCCAATTGTTATCATCAGTGCTATTCTCATTGTTGGCATCAGCACTAGTCCCATTGTTATCAGTGCTATTCTCATTGTTGGCATCGGCACTAGTCCCATTGTTATCATCAGTGCTATTCTCATTGTTGGCATCAGCACTAGTTCCATTGTTATCATCAGTGCTATTGTCATTGTTTGAATCGGCACTAATCCCATTGTTATCAGTGCTATTCTCATTGTTGGCATCAGCACTAGTCCCATTGGTATCATCAGTGCTATTCTCATTGTTGGCATCTGCACTAGTCCCCTTGGTATCATCAGTGCTATTCTCATTGTTGTCATGGGCACTAGTCCAATTGGTATCATCAGCGCTATTCTCATTGTCATCATGGGCACTAGTCCCATGGTTATCAGTGCTATTCTCATTGATGGCTTCGGCACTAGTCCCATTGGTATCATCAGTGCTATTCTCATTGTTGGCATCGGCACTAGTCCCATTGGTATCATCAGCGCTATTCTCATTGTTGTCATGGGCACTAGTCCCATTGGTATCATCAGTGCTATTCTCATTGTTGGCATCAGCACTAGTCCCATTGTTATCATCAGTGCTATTCTCATTGTTGGCATCGGCACTAGTCCCATTGTTATCATCAGTGCTATTCTCATTGTTGGCATCAGCACTAGTCTCATTGTTATCAGTGCTATTCTCATTGTTGTCAGGAGCACTAGTCCCATTGTTATCATCAGTGCTATTCTCATTGTTGGCATCGGCACTAGTCCCGTTGTTATCATCAGTGCTATTCTCATTGTTGGCATCGGCACTAGTCCCATTGGTATCATCAGTGCTATTCTCATTGTTGGCAACGGCACTAGTCCCATTGGTATCATCAGCGCTATACTCATTGTTGTCATGGGCACTAGTCCCATGGTTATCAGTGCTATTCTCATTGTTGGCATGGGCACTAGTCCCATTGTTATCATCAGTGCTATTCTCATTGTTGGCATCGGCACTAGTCCCATTGTTATCATCAGTGCTATTCTCGTTGTTGGCATCGGCACTAGTGCCATTGTTATCATCAGTGCTATTCTCATTGTTGTCAGGAGCACTAGTCCCATTGGCATCATCAGCGCTATTCTCATTGTTGTCATGGGCACTAGTCCCATGGTTATCAGTACTATTCTCATTTTTGGCATGGGCACTAGTCCCATTGTTATCATCAGTGCCATTCTCATTGTTGGCATCAGCACTAGTCCCATTGTTATCAGTGCTATTCTCATTGTTGGCATCGGCACTAGTCCCATTGTTATCATCAGTGCTATTCTCATTGTTGGCATTGGCACTAGTTCCATTGTTATCATCAGTGCTATTGTCATTGTTTGCATCAGCACTAATCCCATTGTTATCAGTGCTATTCTCATTGTTGGCATCGGCACTAGTCCCATTGGTATCTTCAGCGCTATTCTCATTGTCGTCATGGGCACTAGTCCCATGGTTATCAGTGCTTTTCTCATTGTTGGCTTCGGCACTAGTCCCATTGGTATCATCAGTGCTATTCTCATTGTTGGCATCGGCACTAGTCCCATTGTTATCATCAGTGCTATTCTCATTATTGTCAGGAGCACTAGTCCCATTGTTATCATCAGTGCTATTCTCATTGTTGGCATTGGCACTAGTCTCATTGTTATCATCAGTGCTATTCTCATTGTTGTCATGGGCACTAGTCCCGTTGTTATCATCAGTGCTATTCTCATTGTTGGCATCGGCACTAGTCCCATTGGTATCATCAGTGCTATTCTCATTGTTGGCATCGGCACTAGTACCATTGGTATCATCAGCGCTATTCTCATTGTTGTCATGGGCACTATTCCCATGGTTATCAGTGCTATTCTTATTGTTGGCATCAGCACTAGTCCCATTGTTATCATCAGTGCTATTCTCATTGTTGGCATCGGCACTAGTCCCATTGTTATCATCAGTGCTATTCTCATTGTTGGCATCGGCACTAGTCCCATTGTTATCATCAGTGCTATTCTCATTGTTGTCAGGAGCACTAGTCCCATTGGTATCATCAGCGCTATTCTCATTGTTGTCATGGGCACTAGTCCCATGGTTATCAGTACTATTCTCATTGTTGGCATGGGCACTAGTCCCATTGTTATCATCAGTGCTATTCTCATTGTTGGCATCAGCACTAGTCCCATTGTTATCAGTGCTATTCTCATTGTTTGCATCGGCATTAATCCCATTGTTATCAGTGCTATTCTCATTGTTGGCATCGGCACTAGTCTCATTGTTATCATCAGTGCTATTCTCATTGTTGGCATCGGCACTAGTTCCATTGTTATCATCAGTGCTATTCTCATTGTTCGCATCGGCACTAGTCCCATTGTTATCATCAGTGCTATTCTCATTGTTGGCATCGGCACTAGTCCCATTGTTATCATCAGTGCTATTCTCATTGTTGTCAGGAGCATTAGTCCCATTGGTATCATCAGCGCTATTCTCATTGTTGTCATGGGCACTAGTCCCATGGTTATCAGTGCTATTCTCATTGTTGTCATGGGCACTGGTCCCATTTTTATCATCAGTGCTATTCTCATTGTTGGCATCAGCACTAGTCCCATTGTTATCATCAGTGCTATTCTCATTGTTGGCATCTGCACTAGTCCCATTGTTATCATCAGTGCTATTCTCATTGTTGGCATCGGCACAAGTCCCATTGTTACCATCAGTGCTATTCTCATTGTTGTCAGGAGCACTAGTCCCATTGGTATCAACAGCGCTATTCTCATTGTTGTCATGGGCACTAGTCCCATGGTTATCAGTACTATTCTCATTGTTGGCATGGGCACTAGTCCAATTGTTATCATCAGTGCTATTCTCATTGTTGGCATCAGCACTAGTCCCATTGTTATCAGTGCTATTCTCATTGTTGGCATCGGCACTAGTCCCATTGTTCTCATCAGTGCTATTCTCATTGTTGGCATCGGCACTAGTTCCATTGTTATCATCAATGCTATTGTCATTGTTTGCATCGGCACTAATCCCATTGTTATCAGTGGTATTCTCATTGTTGGCATCGGCACTAGTCCCATTGGTATCATCAGTGCTATTCTCATTGTTGGCATCTGCACTAGTCCCCTTGGTATCATCAGTGCTATTCTCATTGTTGTCATGGGCACTTGTCCAATTGGTATCATCAGCGCTATTCTCATTGTCATCATGGGCACTAGTCCCATGGTTATCAGTGCTATTCTCATTGATGGCTTCGGCACTAGTCCCTTGGTATCATCAGTGCTATTCTCATTGTTGGCATCGGAACTAGTCCCATTGGTATCATCAGCGCTATTCTCATTGTTGTCATGGGCACTAGTCCCATTGGTATCATCAGTGCTATTCTCATTGTTGGCATCGGCACTAGTCCCATTGTTATCATCAGTGCTATTCTCATTGTTCGCATCAGCACTAGTCCCATTGTTATCATCAGTGCTATTCTCATTGTTGGCATCGGCACTAGTCCCATTGTTATCATCAGTGCTATTCTCATTGTTGGCATCGGCACTATTCCCATTGTTATCATCAGTGCTATTCTCATTGTTGGCATCGGCACTAGTCCCATTGTTATCATCAGTGCTATTCTCATTGTTGTCAGGAGCACTAGTCCCATTGGTATCATCAGCTCTATTCTAATTGTTGTCATGGGCACTAGTCCCATGGTTATCAGTACTATTCTCATTGTTGGCATGGGCACTAGTCGCATTGTTATCATCAGTGCTATTCTCATTGTTGGCCTCAGCACTAGTCCCATTGTTATCAGTGCTATTCTCATTGTTGGCATGGGCACTAGTCCCATTGTTATCATCAGTGCTATTCTCATTGTTGGCATCGGCACTAGTTCCATTGTTATCATCAGTGCTATTGCCATTGTTTGCATCAGCACTAATCCAATTGTTATCAGTGCTATTCTCATTGTTGGCATTGGCACTAGTCCCATTGGTATCATCAGTGCTATTCACATTGTTGGCATCGGCACTAGTCCCATTGGTATCATCAGTGCTATTCTCATTGTTGTCATGGGCACTAGTCCCATGGGTATCATCAGCGCTATTCTCATTGTTGTCATGGGCACTAGTCCCATGGTTATCAGTGCTATTCTCATTGTTGGCATTGGCACTAGTCCCATTGGTATCATCAGTGCTATTCTCATTGTTGGCATCGGCACTATTCCCATTGTTATCATCAGTGCTATTCTCATTGTTGGCATCGGCACTAGTCCCATTGTTATCATCAGTGCTATTCTCATTGTTGGCATCGGCACTAGTCCCATTGTTAGCATCAGTGCTATTCTCATTGTTGGCATCGGCACTAGTCCCATTGTTATCATCAGTGCTATTCTCATTGTTGTCAGGAGCACTAGTCCCATTGGTATCATCAGCGCTATTCTCATTGTTGTCATGGGCACCAGTCCCATGGTTATCAGTGCTATTCTCATTGTTGTCATGGGCACTGGTCCCATTTTTATCATCAGTGCTATTCTCATTGTTGGCATCAGCACTAGTCCCATTGTTAGCATCAGTGCTATTCTCATTGTTGGCATCGGCACTAGTCCCATTGTTATCATCAGTGCTATTCTCATTGTTGGCATCGGCACTAGTCCCATTGTTATCATCAGTGCTATTCTCATTGTTGTCAGGAGCACTAGTCCCATTGGTATCATCAGCGCTATTCTCATTGTTGTCATGGACACTAGTCCCATGGTTATCAGTACTATTCTCATTGTTGGCATGGGCACTAGTCCAATTGTTATCATCAGTGCTATTCTCATTGTTGGCATCAGCACTAGTCCCATTGTTATCAGTGCTATTCTCATTGTTGGCATCGGCACTAGTCCCATTGTTATCATCAGTGCTATTCTCATTGTTGGCATCAGCACTAGTTCCATTGTTTTCATCAGTGCTATTGTCATTGTTTGAATCGGCACTAATCCCATTGTTATCAGTGCTATTCTCATTGTTGGCATCAGCACTAGTCCCATTGGTATCATCAGTGCTATTCTCATTGTTGGCATCTGCACTAGTCCCCTTGGTATCATCAGTGCTATTCTCATTGTTGTCATGGGCACTAGTCCAATTGGTATCATCAGCGCTATTCTCATTGTCATCATGGGCACTAGTCCCATGGTTATCAGTGCTATTCTCATTGATGGCTTCGGCACTAGTCCCATTGGTATCATCAGTGCTATTCTCATTGTTGGCATCGGCACTAGTCCCATTGGTATCATCAGCGCTATTCTCATTGTTGTCATGGGCACTAGTCCCATTGGTATCATCAGTGCTATTCTCATTGTTGGCATCAGCACTAGTCCCATTGTTATCATCAGTGCTATTCTCATTGTTGGCATCGGCACTAGTCCCATTGTTATCATCAGTGCTATTCTCATTGTTGGCATCAGCACTAGTCTCATTGTTATCAGTGCTATTCTCATTGTTGTCAGGAGCACTAGTCCCATTGTTATCATCAGTGCTATTCTCATTGTTGGCATCGGCACTAGTCCCGTTGTTATCATCAGTGCTATTCTCATTGTTGGCATCGGCACTAGTCCCATTGGTATCATCAGTGCTATTCTCATTGTTGGCAACGGCACTAGTCCCATTGGTATCATCAGCGCTATACTCATTGTTGTCATGGGCACTAGTCCCATGGTTATCAGTGCTATTCTCATTGTTGGCATGGGCACTAGTCCCATTGTTATCATCAGTGCTATTCTCATTGTTGGCATCGGCACTAGTCCCATTGTTATCATCAGTGCTATTCTCGTTGTTGGCATCGGCACTAGTGCCATTGTTATCATCAGTGCTATTCTCATTGTTGTCAGGAGCACTAGTCCCATTGGCATCATCAGCGCTATTCTCATTGTTGTCATGGGCACTAGTCCCATGGTTATCAGTACTATTCTCATTTTTGGCATGGGCACTAGTCCCATTGTTATCATCAGTGCCATTCTCATTGTTGGCATCAGCACTAGTCCCATTGTTATCAGTGCTATTCTCATTGTTGGCATCGGCACTAGTTCCATTGTTATCATCAGTGCTATTGTCATTGTTTGCATCAGCACTAATCCCATTGTTATCAGTGCTATTCTCATTGTTGGCATCGGCACTAGTCCCATTGGTATCTTCAGCGCTATTCTCATTGTCGTCATGGGCACTAGTCCCATGGTTATCAGTGCTTTTCTCATTGTTGGCTTCGGCACTAGTCCCATTGGTATCATCAGTGCTATTCTCATTGTTGGCATCGGCACTAGTCCCAGTGGTATCATCAGCGCTATTCTCATTGTTGTCATGGGAACTAGTCCCATTGGTATCATCAGTGCTATTATCATTGTTGGCATCTGCACTAGTCTCATTGTTATAATCAGTGCTATTCTCATTGTTGGCATCGGCACTAGTCCCATTGTTATCATCAGTGCTATTCTCATTATTGTCAGGAGCACTAGTCCCATTGTTATCATCAGTGCTATTCTCATTGTTGGCATTGGCACTAGTCTCATTGTTATCATCAGTGCTATTCTCATTGTTGTCATGGGCACTAGTCCCGTTGTTATCATCAGTGCTATTCTCATTGTTGGCATCGGCACTAGTCCCATTGGTATCATCAGTGCTATTCTCATTGTTGGCATCGGCACTAGTACCATTGGTATCATCAGCGCTATTCTCATTGTTGTCATGGGCACTATTCCCATGGTTATCAGTGCTATTCTTATTGTTGGCATCAGCACTAGTCCCATTGTTATCATCAGTGCTATTCTCATTGTTGGCATCGGCACTAGTCCCATTGTTATCATCAGTGCTATTCTCATTGTTGGCATCGGCACTAGTCCCATTGTTATCATCAGTGCTATTCTCATTGTTGTCAGGAGCACTAGTCCCATTGGTATCATCAGCGCTATTCTCATTGTTGTCATGGGCACTAGTCCCATGGTTATCAGTACTATTCTCATTGTTGGCATGGGCACTAGTCCCATTGTTATCATCAGTGCT
Source organism: Calotriton arnoldi (assembly GCA_963921515.1). Lineage (NCBI taxonomy): Eukaryota > Metazoa > Chordata > Amphibia > Caudata > Salamandridae > Calotriton > Calotriton arnoldi. Next base: position 1,366,886 of record CAWUFW010004229.1, on the reverse strand, counting down.
ATTCTCATTGTTGGCATCAGCACTAGTCCCATTGTTATCAGTGCTATTCTCATTGTTTGCATCGGCATTAATCCCATTGTTATCAGTGCTATTCTCATTGTTGGCATCGGCACTAGTCTCATTGTTATCATCAGTGCTATTCTCATTGTTGGCATCGGCACTAGTTCCATTGTTATCATCAGTGCTATTCTCATTGTTCGCATCGGCACTAGTCCCATTGTTATCATCAGTGCTATTCTCATTGATGGCATCGGCACTAGTCCCATTGTTATCATCAGTGCTATTCTCATTGTTGTCAGGAGCATTAGTCCCATTGGTATCATCAGCGCTATTCTCATTGTTGTCATGGGCACTAGTCCCATGGTTATTAGTGCTATTCTCATTGTTGTCATGGGCACTGGTCCCATTTTTATCATCAGTGCTATTCTCATTGTTGGCATCAGCACTAGTCCCATTGTTATCATCAGTGCTATTCTCATTGTTGGCATCTGCACTAGTCCCATTGTTATCATCAGTGCTATTCTCATTGTTGGCATCGGCACTAGTCCCATTGTTACCATCAGTGCTATTCTCATTGTTGTCAGGAGCACTAGTCCCATTGGTATCAACAGCGCTATTCTCATTGTTGTCATGGGCACTAGTCCCATGGTTATCAGTACTATTCTCATTGTTGGCATGGGCACTAGTCCAATTGTTATCATCAGTGCTATTCTCATTGTTGGCATCAGCACTAGTCCCATTGTTATCAGTGCTATTCTCATTGTTGGCATCGGCACTAGTCCCATTGTTCTCATCAGTGCTATTCTCATTGTTGGCATCGGCACTAGTTCCATTGTTATCATCAATGCTATTGTCATTGTTTGCATCGGCACTAATCCCATTGTTATCAGTGGTATTCTCATTGTTGGCATCGGCACTAGTCCCATTGGTATCATCAGTGCTATTCTCATTGTTGGCATCTGCACTAGTCCCCTTGGTATCATCAGTGCTATTCTCATTGTTGTCATGGGCACTTGTTCAATTGGTATCATCAGCGCTATTCTCATTGTCATCATGGGCACTAGTCCCATGGTTATCAGTGCTATTCTCATTGATGGCTTCGGCACTAGTCCCTTGGTATCATCAGTGCTATTCTCATTGTTGGCATCGGAACTAGTCCCATTGGTATCATCAGCGCTATTCTCATTGTTGTCATGGGCACTAGTCCCATTGGTATCATCAGTGCTATTCTCATTGTTGGCATCGGCACTAGTCCCATTGTTATCATCAGTGCTATTCTCATTGTTCGCATCGGCACTAGTCCCATTGTTATCATCAGTGCTATTCTCATTGTTGGCATCGGCACTAGTCTCATTGTTATCAGTGCTATTCTCATTGTTGTCAGGAGCACTAGTCCCATTGTTATCATCAGTGCTATTCTCATTGTTGGCATCGGCACTAGTCTCATTGTTATCATTAGTGCTATTCTCATTGTTGTCATGGGCACTAGTCCCGTTGTTATCATCAGTGCTATTCTCATTGTTGGCATCGGCACTAGTCCCATAGGTATCATCAGTGCTATTCTCATTGTTGTCATGGGCACTAGTCCCATGGTTATCAGTGCTATTCTCATTGATGGCATAGGCACTAGTCCCATTGTTATCATCACTGCTATTCTCATTGTTGGCATCAGCACTAGTCCCATTGTTATCATCAGTGCTATTCTCGTTGTTGGCATCGGCACTAGTCCCATTGTTATCAGTGCTATTCTCATTGTTGTCAGGAGCACTAGTCCCATTGGTATCATCAGCGCTATTCTCATTGTTGTCATGGGCACTAGTCCCATGGTTATCAGTACTATTCTCATTGTTGGCATGGGCACTAGTCCCATTGTTATCATCAGTGCCATTCTCATTGTTGGCATCAGCACTAGTCCCATTGTTATCATCAGTGCTATTCTCATTGTTGGCATCGGCACTAGTTCCATTGTTATCATCAGTGCTCTTGTCATTGTTTGTATCAGCACTAATCCCATTGTTATCAGTGCTATTCTCATTGTTGGCATCGGCACTAGTCCCATTGGTATCATCAGTGCTATTCTCATTGTTGGCATCGGCACTAGTCCCATTGGTATCTTCAGCGCTATTCTCATTGTCGTCATGGGCACTAGTCCCATGGTTATCAGTGCTTTTCTTATTGTTGGCTTCGGCACTAGTCCCATTGGTATCATCAGTGCTATTCTCATTGTTGGCATCGGCACTAGTCCCATTGGTATCATCAGCGCTATTCTCATTGTTGTCATGGGCACTAGTCCCATTGGTATCATCAGCGCTATTCTCATTGTTGGCATCGGCACTAGTCCCATTGTTATAATCAGTGCTATTCTCATTGTTGGCATCGGCACTAGTCCCATTGTTATCATCAGTGCTATTCTCATTATTGTCAGGAGCACTAGTCCCATTGTTATCATCAGTGCTATTCTCATTGTTGGCATTGGCACTAGTCTCATTGTTATCATCAGTGCTATTCTCATTGTTGTCATGGGCACTAGTCCCGTTGTTATCATCAGTGCTATTCTCATTGTTGGCATCGGCACTAGTCCCATTGGTATCATCAGTGCTATTCTCATTGTTGGCATCGGCACTAGTCCGATTGGTATCATCAGCGCTATTCTCATTGTTGTCATGGGCACTATTCCCATGGTTATCAGTGCTATTCTCATTGTTGGCATGGGCACTAGTCCCATTGTTATCATCAGTGCTATTCTCATTGTTGGCATCGGCACTAGTCCCATTGTTATCATCAGTGCTATTCTCATTGTTGGCATCGGCACTAGTCCCATTGTTATCATCAGTGCTATTCTCATTGTTGACATCGGCACTAGTCCCAATGTTATCATCAGTGCTATTCTCATTGTTGTCAGGAGCACTAGTCCCATTGTTATCATCAGTGCTATTCTCATTGTTGTCATGGGCACTAGTCCCATGGTTATAAGTACTATTCTCATTGTTGGCATGGGCACTAGTCCCATTGTTATCATCAGTGCTATTCTCATTGTTGGCATCAGCACTAGTCCCATTGTTATCGGTGCTATTCTCATTGTTGGCATCGGCACTAGTCCCATTGTTATCATCAGTGCTATTGTCATTGTTGGCATCGGCACTAGTTCCATTGGTATCATCAGTGCTATTGTCATTGTTTGCATCGGCACTAATCCCATTGTTATCAGTGCTATTCTCATTGTTGGCATCGGCACTAGTCCCATTGGTATCATCAGTGCTATTCTCATTGTTGGCATCGGCACTAGTCCCATTGGTATCATCAGTGTTATTCTCATTGTTATCATGGGCACTAGTCCCATTGGTATCATCAGCGCTATTCTCATTGTCGTCATGGGCACTAGTCCCATGGTTATCAGTGCTATTCTCATTGTTGGCTTCGGCACTAGTCCCATTGGTATCATCAGTGCTATTCTCATTGTTGGCATCGGCACTAGTCCCATTGGTATCATCAGCGCTATTCTCATTGTTGTCATGGGCACTAGTCCCATTGGTATCATCAGTGCTATTCTCATTGTTGGAATCGGCACTAGTCCCATTGTTATCATCAGTGCTATTCTCATTGTTGGCATCGGCACTAGTCCCATTGTTATCATCAGTGCTATTCTCATTGTTGGCATCGGCACTAGTCTCATTGTTATCAGTGCTATTCTCATTGTTGTCAGTAGCACTAGTCCCATTGTTATCATCAGTGCTATTCTCATTGTTGGCATCGGCACTAGTCTCATTGTTATCATCAGTGCTATTCTCATTGTTGTCATGGGCACTAGTCCCATTGTTATCATCAGTGCTATTCTCATTGTTGGCATCGGCACTAATCCCATTGGTATCATCAGTGCTATTCTCATTGTTGGCATCAGCACTAGTCCCATTGGTATCATCAGCGCTATTCTCATTGTTGTCATGGGCACTAGTCCCATGGTTATCAGTGCTATTCTCATTGTTGGCATCGGCACTAGTCCCAGTGGGATCATCAGTGCTATTCTCATTGTTGGCATCGGCACTAGTCCCATTTGGATCATCAGTGCTATTCTCATTGTTGGCATCGCACTGTTCCTCAGTGAAAAATCTAAGAAAGTTTCAAAAGAGCAACCTGTGCCCGACAGGCACTTCAAACTTAGCAGTCCGTCAGGAAGTACATCGAAGAGCAGAGCCCTCCACCGCTGCAAGTAGCTGAACTGAATGCCCAAAGGAACATTTTGCGTGCGTGGTGTACATTTATCTGGAGTTCGCCACCAAACCTGTTACACTGTAATCAAACATTCCTCCGTACATCCATGCCAAAGACAGTCAGCAGAAAACACGGGAGTTCTGCCTCACAGAAGTCCGAGGAGCGGCCTAAAGATGGGGCAGACATTTTTATACTGTGTGAACATAGTGCAATGCATAATACTTCAATACTTCAACACTTTTAAAAGCAGCTGCGAAACTTATTTCAGATACTATCTGGAAACAAGGCAGCGGTGTAAAAAGCACATGCGGCTGAAACTGCCTCCTTGAAACGAAAACTAGACAAGCGGCAGTGAAAGCGATCGCTATTGTTAAAAAAAAAAAACACGGCCGCAAGTGGTGCGCGCGCGCGCCACAGCTAAGCATGTGATTTCAATTATCACGCCCGAGTCTGGGCACGATAATTGAAACCACATGGCCTATTGGTGTCTATTACGCGCACCAAGCGCGTAATAGACACCAATAGGCCATGGGCGGAGCAATGCGCCCTCCTTTGGCCAATTGCGTGCAGTCTTTTATACAAAGACGCACGAAAAGGCCAATGGGGGAGCACAAAAGGAATCGCACACGCACGAGCGTGTGCGATTCCTAGGTCAGTGCTGAATACCCGTTTTTCACCTACTAAATGTATCGCGCTGCGCGAGCACCGCTACGCAGTGCAACGCTAGGCGTGAGACCTAAAAAGTGAGCTTACATGTGACAAATGCAAGGTATCATAAGGGAGAACATTATACGCGAGATTAAGACATGATGAATAAGAAAAAAATAGGTCAAGGAGAAAGAGATGAGTAAAAAGATAATGAGTAAAGGGTAAGAAAAGGGAAAAAATAAGGACATGCGAGAAATAAGAGTAGGAGTATAAGCCAACAATCCATGTAATGAAACAAATAATAAGGAATATACCAGGAAACAGACCAACTAACTAAAACATGAGACAATGTTGCAAAAAAGAAGTAAGGACAAAACCAAGCAAATGAGTTTACATGTGACAAATGCAATGTACGACAAGGGAGAACATTATATGTGAGATTGAAAAAGAATAGTGAGATAAGAATAAGTCGAGGAAATAAGGATGAAAGAGAAGAACAAGAGCGGGAGGAAGGAGTAAAGAGAAAGGAAACATGTGCGAAGACAAGTTCAGAGCAAAAAAATAGCAAAAAGAAAGGAAGAAAGAAACTGTACCTAGAATGAATCCAGAACATAAAGAGGATGGGGTAGGGGGGGAGGAGGCCACATGGAACGATGACACGTCCGGACTCCATAGGGTGAGGCGGGGAAGACTTCAGGACGAGCGACCACAAAACAAAAGGGTTAGACAATACGAAGAATTAATTAGAGCATTTAAAACATTGTTCAATTACAACAAATTAGCTAAACCTTAAAAATACAAAAGTGTAGAATCAAACATTAAGCTTACAATAAGTAAAACACACCAGTGTCTAAACTGATGAATAGTCTAAAAGTCCAATGAGAAAAACAACATGTTGAATATATATGGCTAGAACCAAGAACTACTATGAATGAAAAGTCTTCAGGGACGCGATTTAGAGATGTCCATCTTTTCCGGGCAGTGTGCATGCAAAAAACTTTTAAGCTTTATCGGGTCTTCATAAGTGATGGTAGTGTTGTTAAAAGTCACTTTGAATAAGCATGGATGAAATAAGCCAAATCGTGCACCAATGGACCGTAGAGCTGGTCTCATAGCCAAGAACTCCTTCCTCCTGCCTGCGTTAGATTTTGCGTAATCCTGTGAAAAGAAAAGTTGATTTCCTGATGACGAAATCCGCTTTAAAGACCGAACTGCAGTCAGAACTTTAAGAAGATCAGTATATTCAAGAAAATAGAGTATGATTCCTCTTGGTTTACGCGAGGCAGATGGTGCCGAATGGAGGGGACCCAGCCTGTGAGCCCGCTGAATGTTCAAGACAGTGTTTTCTGGGAGATTGAGCACCGTTGGCAAAAATGATTTGAAGTAGGCAATAGGGTCAGGACCCTCCGAACCCTCCGGCAAACCATAAATACGAAGGTTGTTCCGCCTATTTCTATTTTCAAGATTTTCAATCTGCTTCTGAAAAGACGTAACTTGGGATTGGAGGACTGCAACCTGAGCACAACTGAGTTCAGAGAATCCACATTTTGTTCAACCACAGCAATTCTCTCCTCCATTTTTGCCCATCCATCAGTTAGAACTTGTATTTTGGAATTGGTCTCTTCTATGAATGGGCGAAGTGCACGTATTTCTTCCAAAAGAAGATCCATGGAGACTGACGTGAGCTGCTTTGGTGGAGAAGGAGGGTCTTTTTTCAGCCGTTTGGTTGACACTTTGGTGACTGTGGAAGAAGAAGTAGAGGCGCTCTTAGGAGAGGAGTTCGAGGATTCATCCATTTTGGTATGGTGAGTATAGAGATGCGTGCGAGCACTAAAAGAGCGATTCGTAGATGCCACCAATGATCTTACTGTTTTCAGTCTGCCCATATATGTGACTACAAGGAGTAATAACAACTGGTTGAGCAAGTAGGGCCGTTAGTAGAAGAAGCACCAAGTGCTGCAAGGTCCAGGGCTAAAATTAGCAACAATAATAAATCATTATAAAAACAAGACCCAGAGAAATTTTCCTGAAGAATTACATCAAACGCACAACTATTATCAAAGTCACAGTGTGAGGGAAAGAACCCCTAAATCCAACATGAATGGTTTCTTGAGGCTCGTTGGTCTTTGACAGAACCAATAGTTGTCAAAAAGAAGCAAAGTGGCACAAATATGAAAGTCAGCTTGCCAGCAGTATCACTTCAAAAAAGCTGAAAAACAAGCAGTACCACAAGCAATATAACCTGCCTGAAAGCCATAGTGTGAGAAAAAAGCATGTGAAAAATAAAATAATCCTGTTTAGAACCAAGCAGAATTTTTTTTTTTTAAAGAATTGGTGGAAATGCACAGCGTAATGTGTAAAAGCCAACATTAACAGGTATGCACTACATAGAATGGCCGCTGGTAACTTTTCCATAAAGAGAAATCCTCTAATAATTTTCGTGAAAAAGGCACACTGAGCAACTGTACATTTCTTTGGCTGCAGTACTGCTCCCAAAATAAACATAGCGCTAAGAAGGAGGAAAGCGGGGCAAAAGCAAAGCTGAGGGTTGACAGAGGCAAAAGAGTCACCTCACAGCGCAGGCTTTCCCACAAAATGGCCGCTGATACACTAATAAAGAAAAGTCTCTGGTAGTTGCTTGAAGTAAGGCACTATGCACAATGCTCAGTGATGTAAAGCTGCATCCAGCCACTGGCAGCACAATACAGAGCAGTTGAGAAGCGTAATAAATCAAAGTTAAACGACCTTGGAGGGAAAGATAATCTCCTCAGGTCACGAGCATTATTAAAATGGCAGACGCCGCGTTATGGCAGGGAAAAGAAGGAGTTCAAACCGGTAAACGGGTCTCTTTCACTTCGGAAAGCACTTCAGCCGTCACTGCATGAGTTCCGACGGCCGCGCTGACATTTTACGCCGTTCTTCATGAGGGTGAGACGCCGCAAATCCTTCGTCCGCTCCACCGACACCAGGAGAGTCACGGAAATGCCACCATGCTCCTTGGGCGCTAGCCACGCCCTCCCTCCACAACATTTGCTTGATCGTTAAACAAGCCATCGAAGAATGAGACCTCTTGCAAGAGCTCTCGCTATACCTTCTCTTCCTGACGAAACCTGTCTCATCTTGACTTCGGCATCAGACTTCACAATGGCTATCTCACCCGGCTTCAAGCTCACAAAACAGCACAGAACCAGCAAACCCAGAGGAGGACTAACCTTCATCTATAAAGAATACATTCACTGCTCCTTCACCTCAGCCAACTCCAGCGACCCCCTTCGAACACCTGACCTTTAAGCTCCACATCTTAAGCTACACCACCCGGGCGGGGGTCCCTGCTCTACTAGCCGACCGGCCCACAATCCAACTTCAGAAACACCATCACAGACTTCATTGTCCCACCAGGGCTCAAATCCAGCTCCACCTTCCTTCTCAGCAACTTCATCTTCCACCTGGAAGACCCGATCAACTAAAACACCAGCAACTTCCTGGAAGACGTAAACACACTCAGACATGCCCACAAATGAAGGACCCCACCAACACCGCTGGACACCTCCTTGATGCTGTCATTACCAACTTCTCTGGCATGACAGTGGACAAAGCTAACCCCCTCACCTGGAGTTACCACTACCTCATTTGCTTTGGTCTGCACCTCCCCCACCAACAGGATCCTTCACCCTCCAAAACTGCTTGATGCAACTGTCACAGGATCCTTGTGGAAACATGGATCTCAGAACTCTAAACTCGCCTTCCCCCCACACCAAGAACTCTCCCGATCCATCACCAAAGACATTGACTGGATTACCTCCTCGGCAAACTCTCTGGCCCCACTTAAAACCATCACCACCACCTTTACCAGACTTCAAGCCAGCTGGTACACAGAAAAACTGCGATTCTCCAAAGGCCATTGCAAGCAACTGCAACACTAGTGGAGACACACCCACAATGAAAATGATAGAAGTACCTACAGATAACCCTCTGAATTCTACTACCAGCAACTTAGATCAAACGAATGCTCAGTGTTGACCAAACACATTGAACACAGCTCCAACAATGCCAGGGAACTATTCCCCATGGTAAAGAACTTCACCCGCCACCAGCTCCATGACTGTCTCCCATGACAGGATCTCTGCACCCAGCTTTCGCACTACCTCAGTGATAAAATCAGCACCATTTACAAGTTCACTCCCCAGATGGACCAACCCACCCTCTTCAGCCCGACGAGATGAACACCAGGGGCGGCCAGTAAGTTTTGAAGGGAAGAGGGCAGACGGGACGCACACATACACATAACACTCACAACCATGCATTCACATGTGCGCACACACACACAAACACATTCTTTCACAACACTCTTTCCCAAACATTCATACATACACACACGCACGCACCAAACAATAATTTAAAAAGAAAACAAAACACACACTTACCTGCAGCCAGCTCTGCGCTGCCTTGGCGGTTCTAGAAGGCTTGGGACTGCTGCCTTCCCTGAGGGAAGGCAGCAGTCCCAACGTCATCACAGAGTGGGATGGGGTCAGTGAGACTACAGACCCCACCCCACCCCACTCTGTGATGAAGTGTCACTGATTGACACTCGATCCTGGGCGCTTCAGGGCTTAAAACTGAAGCACCCAGGTGTGAGGCAATCAGTGACGCTACCCCTCGTCACTGAGGGGAGGACCTCAGGAACCTTTGCTGAGCTGAGAACATCACGCCCACAGGAGCTGTGACTTTCTCAGCCCAGCAAAGTTCAGTTCAGGCAGCCAGGAGCCAGGGCTAAAGCGCATGTCTAGCTCCTGGCTGCCTGAACTCAAAGTCAACAGTGTCTGTCAGGCTGACCTTTGTTCAGCCTGACAGACACTGTTCATACCGGGCAAAAGGTGGAGGGCGTGGCACACCACCTACGGGTCATTATCCTTGCGGGAATTGCAGTGTTTGCCATCTTACTACCGCCATCAAAAATGTGTCCTTCAATAATGGAATGAATTGGGAGTTGCGTAAGCTAACAAACTGTAACACAGCAGGAGTGGTATATCTCATCACCTGCCCCTGCAACCTACACTATGAGGGTATGACCACGAGAAAAGTAAGCACCAGAGTGTGCGAACACCGTAGTAACGTCCGGTGTCAGCGCATCACCACAAAAATTTCCTCACATTACAAGGAACAGAAACACACACCCAATGATTTGAAATGCGTTGTCCTTGAACACCTGTGTTATAGTGATAATCTGGAACACAGACTTTTGGAAAAAGAACAGCTGTGGGTGTACAAACTCCACACTGACACTGTGGGACTTAATGACAATATCCCGTGGGGCCTCTTACATTGAGAATGCACAACATTGAGACTAGTGGAGACATCTTTAGGTGTCTCTATAACTAAGTGTAACACCCTGGTTTTTCAGAGCACACGATCACAAAAGGATATAACAGTTCGAGACCCATCTAACAATAACAATGAAAAAGTCCCACACCTACATATTATACTAGACACTTTAGAACAACTGACCCCCTGCTTACACACGATTAGTAATACGGGATAACGGGAATGTATCATTGAGAGATTCTTCTAATATACATCTGTCTAACAATGGTACATCTGAGCGTGATAAGGGTGCGTTACTATTCACCGGGAATGCATCATTGAGAGATCCTTCAGAGAACATCGTTCCCATAATGGGACATCTCAGCGGTAGAAAAGAACCCACGGAGCAGCCATTAGTTGAAATGTGTATAGTAAAATACTGACCTCTGTGTCCACGGGTACATGCAGGCAGTAATAAGAATAAAACTATCTTACATGTGAAGCATCCGCTCTACATTATTAGCGAGTAGCCTGGCTGAAGTAATATCACACTAAGGCAGTAACCATTACATCTAATCACCCCCGAGAAGGACTTGTTTTTCTGGGCAAGAAAATGGCGAATTACTATTCTGTTGTATTTTCCAATGTTTTTGTATGCATATCGCTTGATTCCATTCTGCATTACGTGAAACATTTTAATATCAACTCCTTTCCTCATACATTTCCAGTAACTAAATGTTTTTCAGGATTGGAATTCTCCCAACATGGCGCTGCCACCACTCCAGCAATGGCGGCCATTTTGAACTAACCGAGCGGTCTAGTACTACGAAGCAGAATGACAGGGTATTTTTTTCCCGCCGCATGATTAAGAAAGGGCTTTATAAACGGAAACGGCCCATGCACCAGTTAGTATGGGGTCCGCAGGGAGAAAAGTAGGTTACTGTACCAGAGGCGGCTTTGATGAAGTAAGTGGCGGGGGCTACTTTTTTCCACAGATGGAGTACGCTACCCACCTGTTAAGCAGCAACAAGAGTACATGATATATAGACTTATTTTTTCCCCTTCCTAGAGTGTGACTACAAGCCCCTCTACCCCTGGCTTTGACCATGATGCAATAATATAGCATCTACAGAAGTACGTCACATGGATTATCTTATCTATGTTTTATGTTGTACTGTCACGTGGTGTCTTGTTTCACGAGTGCTATTTTACGAGTGGTGTCACCTATTACAGTGTGTGGCATGTTCATGACACACTATATGAGCGCATAGGATAGACCATATGAGCACCCACAATATAAGGTGCAATATTTTGATAAATTGCATGCACAATCATGCTAATCCGACCTGCCAGCACGGCTGACAGGTCTCTGTTGTTAATATATCTTTTTGCTTTCTAATTACGGACACGGATTCATCACAAGAACCGTATGAATACAGTGCGCATTAGGTGTTCATGGTTTGTGTCCTTATTACAGGATTCACTAGGAGTGGTACATACGGGCTGGACCCCGTGGAGTCCTGATGAAGAGCTATTAGGGGAACAGCTCGAAACATGTTGACAAAAACTCATTACTGAGACATCCAGACTCATTAAGGTCAGGTTTCTTCTCAGTAAAAGACCCCTGATTTTTTAACCATACCAACTAGGGGCGAGAATAAAAGAGTGGCCAACTAGTTAGGTATTTTTAGATTTGCTTTCCCTTTCCACTCCACATCACAGCGCTACACATAGTCTACAATAAAAAGTGCTCCTACGTAATTCGCAAGTCACAGCACGCCTCAATCGGTAGAAGATTGAGAGGAACCCCAATGATGAAGCATGCCACCTAGGGGCAACCCTGGTGGGTGAGGGGTCTCTAGAAAAAAAGTATTTTTTATGGACAAGGGATTACAACGAATTCTTGCTGTATCCTATCTAATTCCCTAAGGGCAAGTTTTCTTCGATATACTCGATTTTTGTCTAACTACGTAACTGTCAGGAGGATAAACCTAGCCTCTACCTCTGCCTCCCTCTCTACTTTGGTAACCACCATCACCATCACCTTGACAGAGACCGCTGCCACCATGCGATCTATCCACTCAGGAGCCTCATTCGATCCGTGCCCATAGTTCATCTTCAAATCCATCTTTGTCACACTCAGCCTGAAACTCAATGCCTCCCTCACCAAATCCATTTTCCCAAATGCTTGGAAACATGCTACCATACTACCACCTCTGAAGAAACCCTCAGCAGACGCGAAATTCACCCTGCTTCTCTACCCGGCCAAAATATTATAAAAACTCAAAAACAAATGGCTGGATGACAACCTCAATGACAACCCCATCCTGGACCCCTCTCAATCTGGGTTCAGGCCCAGTCACAACACCAAGACCGCCACATTGCCAGCACCAACAGCATCTGCATGATCATGGCCAGAGGAGACACAGCAGCACTCTTCCTGCTTGACCTGTCAGCTGCTTTCAATACCGTCTCCCACCCTATCCTCATGCAATGTCTCTAAGAAACTGGCAAACAAGGATGCACCCTCTGATGGATCAACTCTTTCCTCACAGGGAGCACTCAGTCTGTCACCTTTCACTATACACCTCTGGTGCTGCCAATATGATATGCAGAGTACCCCAAAGATCCTTGCTCAGCCGCAAGCTATTCAATGTCTATATGGCACAGCTCGCCAACCTTGTCCACGTGCTCGGAATCAACATCATCTCATACACTGAAAATATCCAGCTCATCCTCTCCAATGCCCCCAATATCCAGATGATGTTCACCACCAGTAAATCTGAAGTCGTCAAAGGAATGAAGACCAACTGCCTATTGCTCAGCTCCGACAAGACAGAAGTGGTACTCTTCGGAAAGGACACCTCACTGTGGACCCACACCTGGTGGCCTGTTGAACTAGTACCAGCACCAAACCTATCTAACCAAGTGAGGAACCTCAGGATAATAGTGAACAACCAACTCTCAATGATCAGCTAGATCAACATGGTCGCCTCTTCCTGCAACCTCATCCTCAAGCGCCTCACAAAAATCTTCAAATGGCTCTCGCTCAACTCTCGCAGAACTGTCATACCGACCCTGGTCTCCAGCAAGCTGGACTACAGCAACACACTGTATGACAGCATCACCACACATCTGTATGTCAGTATCACCACATATCTCACCAAGAGACTCCTGGTCAATCAAAACACGGCAGTCAGACTCAAGCTCGAACTCACACCCTGCACACACACCTACACACACCTAAAAGACTTCCACTGAATCCCCTTTCACAAATGCGAACTCTTCAAACTCTTTTACTTACACATGCAAAGCCCAACACAACCTAGGCCCCACTTAACTGAACAGCTGCATCCCATTCCACACTCCACCAGAAACCTCTGCTCTGCCAGCCTTCTTCTCACCCATGTCACCAGCAGCTGATGAACCAGATCTGGCAAGCTGGCTTTCTCGTACCTTGCTTCCAAAGCCTGAAACAGCCTCCCCGTGTACATTAGAGCTTCCAGCTCAGTTCTTGAATTCCTCAAGAAACTGAAAACCTGGCTATTCCAATAGGTCCTAGACAGAGCAGCACCGTCCTTCTTTAGGTGCCAGGATACTCTCCTGGGTGAGACACGCACCATACAAATACATGTAACATAACATCTTTTCATAGCAGCGGTTACAGTTTCAGTGCAGTTCTATTGCAACAGTATGGGGAAAGAGTGAAATATGACATTTGGGTCTAGGGCCTTATTGCTAGCAGAAGAGAGGTGCTCGGTGATTGAAAAGTGTTACTGCCAGTTGTGTGAACCGTGCAGCATTTCTGGCACTATTTATGTGGTTTGGGTTTATAGTGTTAACTGATCACTGGGGGAAACACAAATTCAACTGCTCTCATTGAGTGATTAAGTTCGAATTACAAGAATTCCATTCAAATGTGTACTACCTTCCTGGAAGCAACAATCGAAAAGCAGACTGTTTCTATAGGGTACCTCTCAAGGAAGAACTTGGAAAGAATATAGTGTTGTGCTTTCCTACACAATGTTGTATATGTCATCAACAAGCGACAATAGTAGGGAGGCTAGAGCGGCCCAGCTGAGTCAGTGTTTCTCCTTACTGCATGATTGCGATGCTTAAATGTACAGATCTTTATGTTATTCTGAAACCCTATATGACAAAGGCCTGAAGCATCCTATCTTGTGGCCAGTGTGACTGGAGGAGAGAGAAGAAAATGTGTTCTCAGAGCAACTTAAAGCACAAAGCTCCATAGAAAGCACTTCAACACCCCATCAGGGGTAGCAAGCGCTATACAAATCCAAACATTTTTCTCTCTTCTATCCCTCCACTATCCTTCTCAATCCAAATAACTGACTAACATGTCCACCACTCAAATTACTTGCATATTTCACTATACTAATTCACCACTAATCCTTTATGGGTTCAGGAGTAGCATGCTACTCGCCAAGAAAGTGCTTCAACACCTCGTCAGCGGTAGTAAGCGCTACATAAATGTAATTACAATACAATAGAAAGTGCAACAACAGAAGATTCTAGCCTCAGCATCATTGTCACTCAATGTGCAAACCTCAAGAATAGTTGCTTTGACTATGCTTCACAGTGAACCTCTCAGTGATTTCCTGAAATACAAAGCCTCAAATGCAAGGCATTGTTGTAATTGATTCCATAGTTAGTCGGAATCTGTTCATTGTTAAGCTCTACAAGTGTGACCTTCAATTTGTAATGCCGTGAACATTCTTCAGAATGGATCCCAGCAGGGGGGCAGGTTTGGCTTTTAGAGGTCACAATAAGACTGATTGCTAGCCTGACAACGTGGCTGCTCTTCCAATGCCTCTTCGGGTGGTCAAAGTTAATAGTTGTCTTCCAGGGAAGCTGCCACTATACTAGTGGCCTCCTTTGGGAGTACTTTCGGAATACGAGCTCCCTCTCTGTCACCTGGCACAAGATAATCACTTTAATTTTAAAAGTGAGGGCTGAGAAAGGAGCCCAAGATATATTAAAAATTGACTGTCACAGTGGACCAGCAACACCCATCTTGAAATCATGATAGTCAGAGTGGATCTTAAATCTTTCCCAAGTCAGTGATACCAGCCTCTTCTTATTTTCTCTAACTAATACATAAATGGAGGAACTGTGCATTCCAGCACAAGAGCAACAAATAGCAAAATGACCACCACAATTTAATATATAATAGCTCCTATTCCCTTTATGCCTTTTGACAAAAAGAAATACCATCAATAACATTTGCAATTGCTGGTGCAGCCCATGCATTTTAAGATGTACAAGTCCTTTTTGCCTTGAGTGTCACACTCAAAACTTCCGGCATAGGGGACCACAATAACCTCTGGCTCACTGTGTCCCAAGGCAAAAGAAGCACAGGAAACCACAGTCACCCCACCTTGTTCAAAACCTCGTGGCATGGGTCACTATATTAAGCCCATCTGTAGCCAAAACACATGACGTACAAAATGGGGCACTGCAGAAAGTGCAAGAGTATCTTGAACCTGCAGATGCAGTACTGAGCACCCCATTGAGCATCTCTGTCTTCCAAGGACCGGTCAATGCTTTAGAAACCCACATAAATAAATTACAATAATTAGACAGATGTTACTGGTGGTGTCTTCTTCTCTGCACAAGTCTACCCTCTCTTTAAAAGTCAATGTAGTTGAAATTGGAACTCCAGCCACCCTATACCCTAAGGGGTCCGGTACCTGTGTGCATACCAGTCAAATGCATGGTGAGTAGTTGCTACAGCTTAGTCTGTGTTCTCACCTCCAACACACAGGGAGCTGGGCTATTGGAAAAAGATGGCCGACATGGGAATTAACCAATATTTTCAACATCTCAGGTAGGCAAGAGGTTGGGCTCTATTACCGGAAGACACCCCTGGCACTCGATTCACAGCGAATATCCTGGAAAAGCAATAGTGGTCAGCAACAGAGTTTGCAATATATAGTCAAGAAAGAGTCCACCCAACCTCATCCGAGAAGCAGAAACTGTCATCTGCTTTCCTAAGGTGTACTCCATCTCAGTTCAATGTTAATTCACTAAACAACTTTAGAATTGTTTAGCCTGCAATCAAATGACAGCTGTAATGCATGATCATAGATGCTTGTTATACAGGGTGAAGCCAGCAGCTGTGGTACAATAGCGAAAGGATCTATAGTGACCTGCAGAAAAAATATCTTTGAGCTATTACCTCTTGTCTTTTCATTCACAATTTACCTGTTGGAGTTCCTTTGGAGGTCCGAAACTACTCTTAAATTCTGCTTAAATTGCGATGTTTTCACATTGAATATCATATCTAGTGTAATGTGTCTCCATGTAACATTTCACATGTTCTAGCCTGTGGCACTTCTTGTGTTCATGTCAATGAAGATTCAAATGATGGTGTGAAAAGGTTGTGTGAATTTACGCTGATTTGTCTGTCACCAGAGGCGTTGGCCGTTTGGTGGGAAGCATATATAACAAGCTCACACATATTGATGAGACTGTCATGACAGACAGTATAAAGTATATAATATGTGAAGATTTCAAATAAAGTACTACAACAGGCACTTAGAATGAGCAGCTTTGAAAGGTGGCGCTCCCACTGTGGCACTGGTGACTGGTCTGCATACTTTCTTATTGCAGTCACACAGATAATCCCATATTTTTATTTACAATGTATTTCTGATTATGTTTCCATGTGCTTTGGATTTTCTCATAGAATGTAGACAATGGTTAGTTGTATTTTTCTCTGTGAGTATGCTTTCAGTTTAAATGGACCCTATAATGCTCTTTATTCTGTGGGAGTGTTATCTCGGTAAGGTAACACTCCCCGCATTGTGGAATGTCTACCGCCGCCTAGCCACCTCTCAAATTGAATCTAAATAAAGAAATTTTGATTGGCACTTGATCAAGGAGCACGTCGGTGCCAGCCGGATACACAGCGGTGCGGAATCCTGAGGCCCCGAAGTTCTATTGTATCGAGGCAACTGGGGGAGGCGGGCCTGTGTTTCCAGGAAGTCCCAACAGCTCGCGCCATGTGTAAATGGAGGTTGCAGGTGCTTCTGAGCTCCCCTTTCACTGCACTCAGCACACAAAGGGCCCAGCGGCCACCCGACTCTCCGTCAGGGCAGGGTGGTGTGCAAGTAGGAGGGAGAAGGAGAGGACAACTGGCGGCAGCAAGCATGCACTTACTTGGCATCCATAAAAATATTTGCTATTGTACCTAGAAAAGGCAACAGATTACTTTTCTTGGAAGTTAGCGGCGTAGATCCAGGTTTAAGCCCACGCCCCCAATCTGCCATTGAAGTTTTGACAGGCCCATAAAGATTCCCTAATACCCTCTGAGCTTCTCAATGCGCCTGAGATCACATCTCATTTTCTGCTTCACTGGGAGAATACTGTTGATCTGAAGACGCCGGGCCATTTTATTTCCCAGGAAGATGAAGCCAGGATCATTTGATACCAACGACTCCAGATGGCATTAAAGTGGTGATGCAGCCAGCGCTCAGATTGGCAGTGCCTGCAGCAAAAACATAGTGAAACGATAATTGGGCGGGAGGAATTGATTTTAGATGGCCATTGAATAGAACCCAGAATTTCAGGTTTGGATTCCCCTGAATGAGGGCTTCAAAGGCATAGATTAGTAGCAAGTAATGGTTTTACATCTATGTGTTATGAGTTCTTTCCCTGAGGGTAAGGGACTTCGTTTTGGGGTCCTGTGGCCTCCAGAGCAGTTGTGTGGTGTGTTATCTGGCACACAGCCTGGTGGTGCCTCCTAAACCTCCTGTTTCCTCACTTCTACCAATAAGGAGTTTACCCCTCAAATCACTTGCAGAAAATCTCACTGCCCCAAACAGAGAAATTGTGAAACAGGATTACACTGCAGTCCAATAAACATCACACCACTACCTTCCAACCACTGCCACTACGGAGGAAGGCTGTCCTTTGGACACAGGCCTTTCATTTTTCCATGTTGGCGAACCATACTTTGTCCTTTTTAGTGGATGCACCATCCTTCATGCTGCTGTCCCAGGGGCTCAGCACAAGAGATTCTCTATATTTCTGTCAAGCTGGAGAAATATGCGTTCAGTTCCTGCCAGCCACAAGCCTTCAATAACACAATCTGGTGCCATTCCCTCCATTCATCACCCAACAACCCGAATGCCATGACTGAAGGATTTCAGATGCAATCCACATTTTTAATCAGTTGATGTCAGCCTCTTCCCCCTGTCTGGCAAGAGTCTGGAAAAGCAGAAGAACGCCTAGGGGAATGTTCTGTTTCCTGACTGATAAACAATAGAAATTCGTCCCCCCTTAGAAAGTGTACATTGGAGGAAATTCCACCGGCATTTTCTGCACATATCGAAGGATTTTTCCCTACCACCCAATTTAGGGCTCTATCCTTTTACAAAGATACAGTGGTAACAGGGCACTGAGTTTAATATTTTTATTTTGTGTATAAAAACCAATCGCTGGAGAAAGAACCTATCTCCAGTGATTCTTTCTGTACCAGCCTCACGAAGGAGAGGAGACCAGCATCAGCAGAGATATGACAGGCCAAGGGGCCCTCCTGGCCATCCTGATGAAACCCTGCACTTCATTAACTTAGAGCAGTGGTCCTGCTATGGTGAGGTGGAGATTCACAATAACAACAGTTTGCATTCCAAACCGAGCTATGCATAGCCAGATAGCCGATAGAAAAACAAAATAACCTCTTTTAAGGAACACCACTGATTTTTGGGCAAATCAGCTTCACTAATACCTCAGATCCAACAACAAGGTAACTTTAACCAAAAGTCAAAAACATTATTTTTCTTGTCCTTGTACATGTGGATAGGCCTTAGCCTATCTGAAGACCCTAACTGGTCCACTGCATATCTCCTCCTTAGCCCATCTTCTTTCCCCTCCATTCCTTACTCTAGACAGTAAATACATCAAGTCAGTTGGTTACTCTAAGGGTCCCATCTACCCTTGTGTAAACCCCAAACCTATTGTTTTTCTGTACCTTGGTTTTAACTTAAATAAAAGTGTGTGACTGGGGCGTGGCTACGGCGTGCATGGAGCGAGACGTGTCTTGCTGAGTCTCCGCTCCGCGCCATCCCGTAACTGCCTATAATACCGACCACCGGGCCTGTTTTCGCAGCTGTCGTGCTGTCCTGCTGTGGTGGAGCTGACCGGTGCGGCGGGGGACCGCCGGATCTCTCCTGTGGGGCGGTGGTTCCCCGGCGACTTGAGGCGCCCTTCCCTGCGGGCGCCATCTTGGCTGGCAGTGGTGACGGAGCTCGCCTAGACGATCGGCGGCCCTGTCTTTGAGCGCTGGGGGTTCCCGCCTTCGTTGGAGGACTGCCGGGTGCTGCTGCCGGCGACGCGCCGGTTCGGACCCTTGTAAGCGGCCTGGGCCCATCTTTATCCTCGGTGCTGCCTGGCCCGGACGCTGTTTGGGGCCTTCCGGCCGGCTGGTGTGTTTCTCCCCTGGGGACCTGCCGCATCTGCAACTCAGGTACGGGGAGAGAGTCTGCTGTGCCTGCCTGCGCCCGGTTGGGCCCCTGCCGCCCCTGCCTTACCGGTTTTGGGTTCCTCATGCCCCCCTGCCTCGGTTCCAGTCACGGCCTGTGTCACCCCTGCCTCTGAAGCTGCGCCAGTACACGCCGGACTGGGCCACGTAGTTGGGCCCTTTCCTGTGCGGTGATCCACGTTGTTGCTCCCGGGCCTGCACCGCCTGCCTTCACCTTCCTGTCCCCCCTTGCCTCATATTGCCCGAGACATTGACTGAGTGGGCCAGGGGGCACTTGCACATACAGTGGACAGTGTCCAGAGGGGTGCCGCCGTCCAGCAGCGGGGGCCCTCACGGGCAGCCTGGAAGGCATCTACATTTCGCCTCCCTGCGGAGCACCCCCCTTCTGCATTGCTTGCTGGCTGATTACCCTTTTGCTTTCCCTGTTGCTGGGGACAGGCGCCCCTGGACGAGGGGCCCGCAACAGTTTACCGATGGCCACGGGGGAGAGGTTGGTGTATTTGCTGAGCGGCTGGGTGAGCCTTGTTGCCCCTGACCTCTTGGTCTTGCCTCTACCCGCACCATCCTGGACTGCGGCCTCTGGCGCCCCCCTTCCCGTTTCAGGGATAGTGTCCACGCTGCCGGACTGCAAATTTGGGTGGCCCCTCGTGTGAAGGCCCAAGCATAGACTGCTCGCATAGCGTTATTTGGAGGCGGCTGGCATGCCGAGCTCTCCCTCCTGGTTGGCCCTGTGGGCCCTGCTGTGTCTGGTGCCTCTTCTTTCTCTCTCGGGGGCCGGGCCTGGTCCGCACCATCTTGAGGGTGGACCTCTTACCTCTTGGCTTGTCGTCGTCAGCCCCCCCAAGGGATCTCTCTTTGCACCTCTTCCACGCTTGGACCCCTGGCCTCCCCGGTGCTCCCTCTCTCGCAGCTGGGTGCTTTGCCTCTCTGCCCACGGCAGCCATGCCTCCCAAGCACAGGGGCAACAAAGACACTGATCCCGCGGCCTCCCGCGATAACCCGGTCACCTCTTTGTGGTCTAAGGTGACCCCACAAACGCAGGAGGACTCCTCTTCATCCTCGGCGCCTGCTGGGTTGGCCGCCTCCGGCGCACCGATCACCCAGGCTTTTATGTCCTCCTTCCTGCAGGAGATTAAAGACGAGATCGGCGCCCTCCGGCAGGATTTTAAGACTGGGCTCCAGGACATCCATAAAGAGGTCACGGAAATAGGCGATAGGGTGGACAGTCTTGAGCGTACGATGGACACCCGGACGGAGGACCTCGAACCCCTCTGGCACAAGGTATCTGAGCTTGAAGACCAAAACGTCACTCTACAGCTGAAGCAAGAGGATTTGGAGAACCGCAGTCGGCGGAATAACCTGCGCATCAGGGGTGTTCCTTTGGGAACAGAGGGGACGGACATCTTGAAATACACAGCGGACCTTCTCCATGCTGTGCGAGAAGGTGAAGGTTCCTCCCCGCCAATGCTTGACAGAGCACACCGCGTGCCTGGCCCCCGTAATCGCCCCAAATTCATTCCAGACATCATCACGAGAATCCACTTCTTCGCCGACAAAGAGGCCATCCTTCGAAAGATACGGGGGGTCAAGTCAGTCTCCTACAATGGCCTGTCCATACAAATCTTTCAGGACCTGGCCCCCTCCACGCTCCGTAGAAGGAAGGAGTTCAAACCTGTGACAGACAAACTCCGAGACCTTGGGATTAAATACCAATGGGGCCATCCGTTTGCTTTGATGTTCACCTGGGAGGGCTGTCGGCGGGTCCTTCGGTCCTTACGGGAGGTGCGGCAGCTCCTCCATCTTCCTGATGAGGCTGAAGACGAGGACCCCCCTTCCACCCGAACTCGACTACCTGGAGTTTTCCGTCCTGAATGGTCTACAGTTCCTCCCCCCAAGTCCAGACGCCGTTCACTGGGACTCAAATCCTCGCAGGCCAAGCAGGACATCATTGGCCACATCCACTCCTTGAGTGGCTCCCCGTCACTTCCGACCTAGATGCTTTGATTAATGCGATCTCTCTCATTGTACTTTCATCTCTGATCCACGCTTGGTGATCCCTGTAGCCCGGGCCCGGTGGTCTGGTTGACTCTCGCTTGCTCCACTGCTACACGGGATGCGGACGACGGTGGCTCTCGCCTCCCTGTGTGTCTGCTGCCCCCCCACATCGGAGTCCCAAAGGAGAGTGACATCTCCGGAATGGTCCACCTTCGGGATCCTGGACTGTTTCCATTAGACTCTGTACTCACTTGGCCCAGTTGGCCGGTTGTTTGTTTTTCTTTTCTATTTCCTCCTTATCTTTTTTAACTCTTTTCTCTCTATTATTCCCTTTTGAGTGTGCCTCGGCTGGAGGCGGTGACACTGCAATCCCTCGGGGGGAGATTGAGGGGTCCTCTATGGCTTGGTGAGATAGATTGTTTGTCTGATTCTGTCCCCTTCCTGCTCCTCTCCCTGCTTCCTTTGTCCTCACGCCGACCTCTCTTTGCTGCGCGTCCATGGGGGACTGTACCCTCCTTGCTCTTGGGGATTGTATTACAACCTGTTGGGGTGCGCTTGACGGCTGGCGCGACTTGGGCTGACTTGGCTCCTGGTGGGGTGGCGGTGACACGAGCTACTTTTTTCTCCGTGATATGACAAATACGTTCAAATTCCTTTCCCTCAATGTGAAGGGGCTGAACTCCCCTAATAAGCGTCACCAGATTTGGCGTTATTTGCTCCATCACAATCCCGACGTAGTTTTCCCTTCAGGAAACCCACTTGCTCTCTTCCGACACCCACCTTATGTCCCATCGTAGGTACCCTATCCAATACTGGGCGTGCTCTCCTTCCAAGACTTGCGGTGTGGCCATTTTCTTTAAGGCAGGCTGGCGAGAAGCATCCATCAAAGGTACAGCTGATGCAGAGGGGAGGTATCTCAAGGTCCATATGGATTGGGGGCGGGGTTCTTACGCTTTCATTAATGTATATGCCCCCAACCAGAAACAAGACGCATTTCTTCGTTTGCATTTGGGAGCCCTTCTCCGCTCCCTTACTATTCCTATTGTCCTTGGCGGCGATTTTAACTTGGTTTGGGACCCTGAGAGGGACCGTACTGCGCAGGTACACCATGCGGCCGGGGCGATATCGGCATCGCTGCGGGAGGCCCTCACTGACTCTGGTCTTGTTGACGCCTGGAGACATCTGCACCCGGACTCCCGTGATTACTCCTTCTTCTCTCACGTACATCGCTCCTATTCACGTATTGATTATTTTTCCTTATCGCTCCCCCTGATCCGTCAGTTACGCGGTGCTGAAATCTCCGATATATCGATCTCAGATCACGCTCACGTCTTGCTTACGCTTCAACCTCCGGACACTCGGCGTGCACTTCTACCCCGGTGGCGGCTGCCCCCCCAGGTCCTCCGAGATCCCGTTGATGTGGCGGATGTTCGCAAAGAAATTGAGGCCTTCTTCATCGCCAACTCGCTCTCTGACACCCCTGAAAACGTCCATTGGGACGCCTTCAAAGCCACCATTCGGGGGGTTATTACTTCCATATCCATCGCCCGGTCCAGGGAGGCGCACTTGGTTGAATCCAACCTTGCCAGGGATATTAAAGACCTGGAGCGCAGGGATCACGCACATCCGTCCCTTAGCAACAAGCGACACCTTGCAGACCTCCGCGGCCAGCTACATCTTCAGCGCACTAACAAGGCGGAACAGCTTTTAGTCACTCTCAAACAAAAGTTTTACAGGGGCGGCGATAAGGTTGGGGCGTGCCTTGCCCGACGCCTTCGAGCCCAGACTGCTCGGTCTCATATCGCTAGACTCAAGAGACCGGATGGCTCTTGGGCCATTTCGGAAGCTGATAAGAGCCGCACGCTCGAGGACTTCTTTAGGGACCTCTATGCTCCTGCCCCTTGCCCTCCAGACTGTGTGCGACCTTTATGGACTCCTGCCCCTGGGACCCTATCGATCCTTACTTCTCGAAGTTGCTTGATGATCCGATCTCTCACGAAGAAATCGCTAAAGCGCTGAAACAGCTCCCGGTAGGCGAATCCCCGGGCCCTGACGGTCTACCGGTCACTTTTTATCGGGTTTTTTATCCACAACTGTGGGACCATTTGCTTCACCTTGTTAATAGCTTCACCGATCACTCGGGCCTCTCTCATACGATGAACGAGGCAGAAATAGTGCTTATCCCTAAGCTGGGCAAGGACATGACCCAGCCTGCTTCCTTCCGTCCTATTGCCCTGCTGAACACAGACGCCAAATTATTTACGAAGATTCTGGCATATCGCTTAGAGCCCCACCTACCGGGTTTCATCGACCCCGACCAGGTAGGCTTCATTTGCCACCGCCAGGGCCCGGACAACATCCGCCGGATAGCTCACCTGGTAGAGAAGGCACATATCAGAAACATCCCGGCCTGTTTGGTGTCCCTGGACGCCGAAAAGGCATTTGATCGCGTTGATTGGGGCTTTCTTCGGGCGGTTCTTCAGAAAATAGGCCTGGGTCCGGGATGATCTCTAAACTGATGGCTCCCTATGCGAAACCTGTCACTCGCATTCGGTTCAATGGTTCTTTAACAGCCCCCATCCCTATTCACCGCGGTACCAGACAGGGGTGTCCCCTCTCCCCCCTTTTATTCGCCCTTGCGGTTGAGCCCCTAGCTATCGCTATACGTCGCAACCAAGATATCCGTGGCATACCTATGGCGGGCATAGAGCACAAAGCCTCCCTCTTTGCTGATGACCTTCGTCTGTCCTTGTCTTCTCCTGCGACATCTCTTCCAGCGGTGGCGACGCTTCTGGGGACCTTTGAAGCCGCTTCCGGATATCGAATCAACCTCACCAAATCCCATGCCCTTAATCTTACGCTCTCGGCCCCGGAGGTTCAGGGATTGCGGGACCTTCTCCCGGTGCAGTGGACTAACGTCTCGATTCGCTACCTCGGTCTGGACCTCACCCCGACACTGGCGTCTTGGACTTCGGCTAACTGGCCCAGATATAGAAAGTCCATTCGGGACGAGATGCGTAGATGGGAGGGTCTTCCCCTGGCGTGGTTGGGGCGCCTTAATACCATTAAAATGTCTCTTCTTCCCAAAATACTGTACCTTTTCCAATCTCTTCCTACCCCCATACCGCAGATGGACATTCTGGCCCTCCAGCACGATTTTACTAAATTCATTTGGGGGAAATCGCATCCGCGCTTCTCTCACAAAATTCTTATGCTTCCTAGGTCTCGGGGGGGGGGTCTTGCTTGCCCTAACCTGCTGGAATACTACTGGGCCTGCCACCTCCGGTTTATCTCTGAATGGATCGTCCCCGAGGGCGAGAAACACTGGTTTCATATGGATCGGGCGGTGGCCTGTCTGCCCTTATGGGACCTTGCCTGGATCCCGCGAGCGGCCCGCCCCCGTAGTGCTTATATAGCTACTCCAACGAGAACGGTATTGGAGATCTGGGATAGGTTGGCAGTGTCCCGGGGCCTAACGACCTTCCCCTCCCCGAACACGCCTCTAACACGTAACCCTCTGTTCCCCCCCGCCCTAGGTCCTACTGCCTTTGACGCCTGGACTGTGGAGGGACGCCGCGTCATCCAAGATTTCTTTCAGGGCACGGCCCTTCGCACCTTTGAGCAGTGTAAACAGACCTTTCGCCTCTCGGAAACCGCGCGCCTGCAGTATTACCAGCTGCGCCACTGGCTTAGCTCTCCGGATTACGCCCGTGAGGCAACACGGCAGCTTACCCCCTTCGAGTCTTTGGTCCGCAGATTTGAGGGTTCAAGGGGCTGATCTCCAGAACTTATTCTGTCCTGCAGCACTCCCAACAACTCCCACCTCATGGATACCAGACGCGGTGGGCGTCTGATTTGGCCACCAATGTTTCTCCGCGGGAGTGGGCTCGTCTGTGGAGGGACATCCCCAAGGTGTATCGTAGTACTCCCCAGCGCGAATCAGCGTACAAATTGATGACACGATGGTACTATAACCCCACTCGCTTACATCGGATGTTTCCGAACTCTCCTTCGCTTTGCTGGAGATGCCAGAATGCCGAGGGGGACTTTCTACACATCTGGTGGTCCTGCCCGGGCCTTTCACTGTTTTGGAAGGAGGTCCTCAGCCATATCAAAGACGTAGTGGGGTTCCCGATCCCTCCTGTCCCGTCATTAACGATTTTGAGCATTAAACCAGGTATGCTTAAGCCCATGACCACAATGGAATGGCACCTGATCCTCCACTTATTGGGGGCGGCGAGACAGTCCATTGCAGCCAGCTGGAAGAAGCCCCACCCCCCTTCCATAGCGGCCTGGTTCCTGCGATTGTGGGATGTCCTGGCTCTTGAATTACTCACGGCACGTCTTAATCACGCATACACCCGATTTGACCGTATTTGGCAACCACTTGTACGACACTTTACTAAAACTGAGCACTCCCGCCTGATGCCCCCCAGGTTACGAGGCCTGCAACTCCTTGAGGACTCCCTGGAACCCTTTTCTTGGGGTCGGAGGCCGGAATCTCCGAGCCGACCTACCTAACTCAATGGATGGATTCCCCCTACTCCTGAGCCCAATGCCCCCACTCTGATCACCGTATCCCCATGGCGCACCTGGCATTGGCTCCCTTTTCCCCCTAGCCCTCTCCCCCTCCCCCCCCTTGAAAGGGGACTCTTCTCTCCCTCTGTTGACCTCTTTCTTTTCTATTTCTATTTTTCTCTTCTTCTTCCTTACTGTCTCTGTCTTCCTTTGGTTGGTTGTCTTTGTTTGTTTTATATGAAGCACAGACTGTTTTTTTAATGCTGCAATGTAATATAGCTAATCTCCGGATGGGGATAACGCCCAGGATGTAGGAGTTTAAGTCACTTCGCCTTTATTGCATGCTCAGTCACGTTGCTGTGTCACCTTTTTACTGGTCGTTCAGACTCTATATGGGCAGCCTTATTTTGATCCCTCTCACGAGCCCTCCTCAGACTCAGGCCCTTCGGCCTTGTGGCTTGTGCCCTGGGAGGACTCTATATTATGCTCTATGTTAACTCATCCGGTTTGATGGGAGGGGTTGTTTTGATGGGTAGAACCATGCCCCTCTAGTATACTTTCCACCCTAATCTGTGATGTTTCTTTATTGTTATCATTGCAGCGATATGTAAGTACGATTTGCTTGACTTCAATAAACAGAATTTCAACAAAAAGTGTGTGACTGTCTTTGCACCTCACCAACCACATACTTCTGTCAAAAGCTTTCCCTCATGCACTGGCCAGAGTTTTAAAGGAAGAGATGACAGGACCTGCTTAGATTCACTAGACAAAATATAGGGGCACATGCATCAAGCTAGGCAATTGCGATTCCTTAATAGCTATTATTAAGGAATTGCTATTAAGGAATCGCAATTGCCTATGCATGTAGAAATCGCTCAATAAATAGCGATTCCTAAACATTCCTTAATTGCTACTCGCAAATTGCGAGTCGCAATTAAGGAATACCTACCCATTCATTCCTATGGGCCATGAGGCCCATAGGAATGAATGGGAAGATATTCACTATTAGCGATTCGCTATTAAAGAATGGCTAATAGCGGGAGCTATTTCAAGGGTGCCAGGGTGTCAAAGGACACCCTGTTGCACCCTGAAATCTGCATATGAGTACATCTTGCACACACACATGCCCCAAGGGCATGTGTGTGTGTAAAATGGAAGTTTGAAAAATGAACTTTAGTGCATTTTTCAAAGTTTTTGCAAATTACCATGCAGTTTAACTTCATGGTAATTTGCTCCCTATTAGCGAAATCGCACATTTTTTAACTTTAATGCATTGCATTTAAGGAATCTCAATTTGTGATTCCTTAAATGCAATTACAATTTAAGGAATAGCAATTTTGCGATTCCTTAAATTGCGATTTCTGCATTTGGGATGATGCATCCCAAATGCAAAAATACTGGTCGCAAAGGGGCAGATTCTGAGAATCTGCCCGTTTGCGACCAGTATTTCGGTTGATGCATGTGCCAGATAATTTCCTATTCTTAGCTTAAGAGGTGACATACTGTTGTTTTAGTCCAACCCTCTGTGATCCCAATAAAAAATAGCTTGTCTGATGCAGAATTTATGTGAATAGTTATGGCGATAGCCCCTCTGAAAAAGGCCTGAATGGAATGTTGCACCTTTACTCTAACACTGAAAGAGTCATCAATTGCTAAGAAATGCTCCTATTTTTTCCTCACTGGTACACAGAAGACCATTGTTTTACAGATCACCACAATTGGATCTGCAGTGCAACGCAACGCAAACATGCCTGCAGGCCTGCCACCAGTAGCCAGACGGTGAAGGTTTAAACTGCAAATTCGACCTGTCAAAATAACCCTTTAAGATTGGCCTAAACTGTCCTTTTAAATAATAATAAGTAACCCTAATTAGACCTTAATGTCCATTAAGGCAGGGTGCATGGTATTTAAGAGTAGGACATGTACAAGTTTAAAGTTAAACATGTCCTTACAGTGAAAAGGTCCAAAAGGCTATTTTCACTGTAGCCAGGTTAGATGGTCCATAGGAAAGCATTGATATACAGCTAGAGAAATAATTCAATGGCTCTTTTTAATAGCTAAACAAAATCTAATTTCATGATAAAGTTGAATTTTTGCTATTACAGAAAGGTTACTTTCGAAAAGTTACATTTTGCCTGCCTCAAGCTTCTAAGGCCTTTCAGTGCCTTCCAACTATCACCTGGCAGCTGATGGCTCCCCTATGGTGAGTTATGAGCTGCTCCCAGGAGCAAGCAATAGGCTTACCTGACTGAGCAGAAATGACCAGTCTGAACCTGATAGAATATGCAGGGGGGGATGGGAATATTATCTTTGGCATTACAGTGTTAAGTCCTTCCTGAATGTGGAAGTTAAACAAATATGGGCAGCTAGGGGACCCGTTTACCGCACTACCAGAAGTGTTATTATTGTTTATGGTTTAAACAAAAGTTGCCCACCTCTGATGACCAGCTACCAATTGGTCATCATTAAATATGTTAAAACACAGTTGAGAGGTAACAAACAGAGTACAAAAATGAGTACATAGATTACCAAGAGACAATGAAACAAATAGATCCTTTGATTGTTTCTATGACTGTGTAGTCAATTTCTGCTTTACCAAATACAGATAAGCGCAGCCAACGCGTTCCTTCCTGAATGTCACATCCTTCTGGACTGGCCTGCTGGGATTTTTCACCTGACACTTGGGGCAGACTCAGAGGCCTCTCCTGTCACAGGCAAATGTTAGCTGACACTAGTCAGTCAGGCCCGAATCACAGTGGGACTCTCTTTGGCAATGCAGAGTCATTGTCGGTTTGACATGTCTGCTGGGTTAACATATAACATTCGGGGCAGACTTCTGAAATAAGGTTATTTGACTCCATTCTATCCATGTGGTTTCTGCGACTAGTTGGCCAGGTAACAAAATGGGTAAAATAGAAAAGGTCATGCAAATTACGTTGTTGGATGTCACAAAAGGTTTCTTCAGCAGAAAACTCAGAGGCAGGCCCCTCGGACATCTTTTTGAAAGCCTTATGACATTTTTTATATGGCTGCATTGCTGTGCATCTTGCTCTGAATTCAACAGCTTTTTATGCTAAAGAGACAAGAAGTAACATCACAGAATCTACAGGAGCCAATATAGCCATTTACTGAGCCTACTATCTTGGATTGGGAGTGATTTTATAGTCCAGCTCAACCTTTTCCGGGAGAGCTATGGGATAGGGAAGATTCCTGAAAACAGGAAGTGAAATCAGAGGAAGTACAGAGCCATTTTGGATTGGGAAACAGCCATCAGAATCCTCTGAGCCTATAATCTTTTAATGGGGATGATGATATAGTGCGGCTCTACCACTTCCTGGAGAACTAGGGACAGAGAAGACAACATTAAGGATTCCAGAAGGTAAGTACTTCCTGAAATAAAGAAGCTTTCCCAAAGCCTTCTCCTCTAAAGATGATCCTTGTATAAGTTTAAATTTTTAGGGGAAAACGTTGCATGGATTTGCAAATCCGGAATCCTGCTATGGTGTTCTCAGGGCCTTTAAAGCACAAGAGATACATCAAAGGACACATCTGACATGCCTGACACTTCACACACCAAAGTAACAATGCAATGGCCAGGACACAGATCTATGTCTATATCTTGGTGTTAAAGGCAGACCTGCCTATAGCGTGCTTGTATACACAACGAGACAAGCATAAGAGTCTCTTTTACTTTATAGCAGGCCTGAGTTCCCTACATACGATCATCTCGAGAACAGTCACAAATTGATATGTTCTTTCTGCTTGTGAACCTTCATGTGCAGCAGTAGTTTTTTCAACATATGCAATATAGGTACAAAATGCGCTGTCTACGCTTACAGCACTTCACCTTCCGGTCTCTCCTCTAAATAAGCCTTTGGCAAGGCAATCTATTAAAGGGAAGCAAAGCGTCCTCACATCCTTAAACAATGTCTTGTTACCGTCTTAATCTATCATGCTTGTTTCTCACACCTAAAACACCAAACTCACAAAAGCACTCGCTCAATATGTCTGAGTCAATATCTCTCTCGCTTATCAAAGTTTTCATTTTTCATTCCCGTTAGCACTCTGTCAGCCACTCATTCTCTTACTCATTCTTCTAGCACTCCCCGTCACACATACACTAACCCTCTTTCAGACACACTTGTTCACTTGTACTCACTTTCTTATTATTTCTTATCACTTAACAAAAATAGGCCTGACTCCCATTTCAATCTAAGAGTACACAAACCCTTAAAAATCAGTTTACACTGTACATGAAGGAAACAGGGGCCTAGACAGATTTCCTGAATATGGGAAATCGAACCCAGAATCAAACTGCCATTTGACTTCTAACCGCATAACACTTTCCAGTCTTGCACAGTAGATAGGCATTCAACATGGCCGAGTACTGTCTCTGTGCACCTGTGCCATTCAAATCTTGATTGCACCTCCATTTAAGTAATAGTTAAACCCGTCTGAGGATGTGGGAGACAGACTTTGCACCAACACCGAGTAAGGGTGGTGTTGCTTTCTGTGGAAAACTGCCAAGGCACTGGCATAATTTCCACCCAGTAATCCACCTAGTCTTATTCTGCCTGCATCTGCCAAGACCCGATGAGTCGCAGACATCTTGGAAATGATCTATTTCCTATGGTCTTAAGCTCCAGCAGGATCTCATGGAAGACAACAAGCCAGTAGCCCGATCTCTCACTACCCACTTAAATGTGGGTCAGAAGAAGGCTGCATTTAATCATGTTCTGTCCTCCCCGGCACCATGTTTAAGTTCACCAGTAGACCCGGTATGAGCTGATGCATCTGGCAAGTAGAGTCCAGTTGGTTGTTATATGTTCAACTCTTAGCTATGGCTTTAGTTGGACAGTACAACCTTCCATACAAGCCTACGACAGATGAGCCCTCTCACTCTTTTTAACATCCGGGCAAGGTTGCTATTAAATGGAAATTGCACAAAAATGGCTAGTGGTGGATATTTTATGCAGAGAGGCAATCAGTGTTTTTTAGTGTTACCAGAAAACAAAAGTTATAAAATGTTGTATGAGAGGCTAAAGCTAGAGTAGGTGAAAAACCCACAAAGCATTCGAATATTAATTCATCCAGTAGAGAATAACCTGGGAAGGATTTTGTGCTACAACTGCAGGATTTTATAATGGTAAGAAAATTGATGCAATGCTTTCCATCACTTTGCGCCATCAAGGGCCCATGCATCCCAACTCTCACACTCATTTTGTTATGATGGGAATGTTGCTTTATATCTTTCTGTGCTCCAGTGCCCATCTGCTGAAATTGATGACCTTTAGACACTGTCTTACAAACAGGTAAAACATCAGAATACCGTAAAGTGGGCATTTATGGGTATTTCTTCTTTTGACCATCCCTCTCTTTTAGGATTGAATTAGAAGTTAGACAGTGTGAGAACATTACTTGCTTTTGATAATTCCTCAGAGAAAATATTATCTACAGATGGGAGCTCAAAAGTTTCTTCTGCTAACAAAATATAGAACAAATTCATTTTGGACTAATATATTGTTTCCACCATACAGGGAGAAGAGTGAGCAGGATATGAATACAGTGCACACAAACAGATAACATTATTTTAAACTAAGTAGGGTGTTGATATAATAGGGAACAAAACAAGCTAAAACTATAATCATCTTTCAGTTTCGAAAAATAGAGAATTGGTTTTGTTACAGCCTCTGGTACCTAACCAATAAAGATAATATAATTCTCTAACTCAATTTTTTTACCCCGTTGCAAAATCTTATTAAGAAGCATTGGCAATGCTTATAGGTCTGGCTTTAAAGGAATGTTGCATGGTAATGTAAATCATTACAAGTAAATAGCATCTGAATTGATATGTATTTGTGTGGAAAGAAATAACTGTAGAATAATATTGGTTAAGGTTGAAAGGTCAGGTGACAGTTGCACCGTCAAGCCAGACCTAAGCATCCATGTAGGTTAGTGACTGCCATCCACTCATATGTGCTGCTGCCAGAGAAAAACCCAATAAACTATCTAGTTATCTAAGACACTTTAATAGCATTGCAATGCCATGTGTATGCCCCTGAAAGTTCAAGCTCAGGCAGCTGGGTAAATAAACAAAATTATCACAGCTGTGTAGAGGGCAAGCACTTTATTGTGGAAGCCCAGCCCAATCAAAAGATGTGCTCCTGTCTCCCAGCATGTGGGTGGAGCCAAAGCCCTGCTCTAGTGATTCTCACTTAATTGTCTGGCCACAGTTGCCCTGTCAAGCTAGACCATAATTAGCTGCCAACTGAGCTTGATGCAAAACCTTTCTACTCCAGTCTAAATTACAAAAGCAGCAAAAATGTTGAAAATTGATTTGTTTAAATCTTCTTATGCCATTGCAAAAATTTACAAAATTTGACCAGAAGTTTCATGGTATAATAACAAACATGATATTATATCTTGCTCCCCAACAATGATTAATAGTAGGAATATTTCTGGCAAGTTCTAATTCATATATTTGACACCAGAACCCGAATTCTCTTGTGTGTGTGTTAAACAGTGTAGGAAATAGACATTTATTTACCAATGAAATGATGTAAACTTGACACATGTTCACCTTGAAGATCACCAGTGAGTCCTGCTAATAGTACAAACATGGCACCTGGAAGATGCAGGTGTAAGGGAGAAGGTGAGGCTCAAGTACTATATGTGCTTGGCTTAGGAGCCTTCCCAAAATTATTTATACCGTTGGGTAGTTTGTGATAGCACTCACACCTTGCTCCCAAAGACTACCATTCTATATTTCGTTTGTGTAGTGGTCATGAAGCCTTACAACTGCTTCAGTGGGTACTAGTGAGGGTACTAAAGAGGAGTGAAAGGTACAGCAAGAGAGAGACAGTAGGAGTTAGGTATGACCTAGTCAGTAATCTTGTCAGCAGAGTTTTTTCAGTGATTTCATGTGCTTTGGCATAGCAAGGGCAGCCACGAAAATATCCCCCTATCCCTCTGTTGGGTAGCAAAACAACCACGATTGGGGTACAATAGGCCATGAGACCCTTGGGCCCCAGTTTTACTGCATGCGCGCTGCTCTACTGACAACTTGGCCATTGGTCCTTTGAAAGTTCTTTTGATTTCAATGTCTGTGGTAGAAAAGTATGTTAGACTACATGAAGGGACACCTTAGCATTTGAATGTATTACAGAGCTCTTCTCCCTGGGATGCCCCAGTAACGGCGTGTTTTTGGATGTTAGCAGTATGAAGAATTAAAAATTAGAACTGCTGTTTAAAAAGGCAGTGCATCAAAAAGTCTATATTTTTGCGAGTTCTCTCTAGGCGCACAGTATTCTAAACCACTAGGTGGACCATCTTTCTGTGGAATCTTTTTTCCACATCCAGCCTATGCTCGTGAGGTTCTCCTTGCCGACCTACAAAGTGGACCCATGTCATGTTAGACATTCTCAGAAATGTCCAGCTTTTTAGCCAACCACGGGCTTTTTAGCCAACCACGGGCATGTGCGACTGCTCTGTACACCCCTGAGGCACTTTGGTATTTGGAGAAGGCGCCGCAGACAATTGTGTGGTCCCTTCTGTAATGCTGATAGTGCTGGCGCATATGTAGCATGATCGCTATCTCAACAGGGTGTTTCCCTTGTGGCTCCATGCACATAAGGGAATTACTTTGCCTTTGCACATGTGCCATACAATGGATGCAGCGGCAAACATGCCTTTAGGAGGCGCATTGACAGTGTGCCACCAAAAGGTGCCACAATTTTAGTGCGCCTTAAAGGCAGCCCCCTGGAGGGGAGAAAGGGGGTCCCATGCACCCCTAAGACATCCCCATTGCAGGCGGGTGCAGTCAAGCACTCTCTAATCCCTTTTGAAAGTGCAAACAGGTGCCGCCTGACCTGTGAAACAAGGAGCCAAGCAGCCGCTCCATATTTCACTTGGATGCACTGCCCTCAGGGCAGCGCAAGTTTGTGGATGCCCTGAGAGCAGCGCATTCACCATAACAGGGCGCAGTTTCCCCGTTTGTGGCCGGCGCTCCTGTTTTGAGTAGCATGTGGCGCAAACAGGGAAAGTGTGCCCTTATGGTGATATGGGCGCAGGCGTACTTCCTTCTGTGACTTGTAAGCTCATACTGGCAAAGATAAACGTTAAACTTCAATTCTCAGAGTGCAAAGAGCTGTAGCTTAAAAAGGCAGATGAGCTCAAGGGGTCAATCGTGACCCTGTACCACTTGGCAGCTATGCCCATACCCAAGCGCAATTCTGTTCATAACGTACAAATAAGGCATCTTAAAGTAACACAACATAGTTTCTGATATCTCATAATTGGGTCGCTTGTGCCATCAATTGCTTTTCACCATCTTCGTGCTCCCCACAACTTACTGCCCCCTAGGCCAAGGCGTCGTGCAGCACAAGTACACACAGCCGCACTTGTGTTCTGTGGGCCCTGGGCCACTCCCCAGAACGAGGCAGCGTTGCCATTTCCACAGGTCATGTGCTTTGGCAGCAAATTCATGGCTCGTTTCCGAACAATGTTGTAATAACAAACTCCAGCCGTAGCCCAGGGAGAGGAAAGGTCGCTGCATGCAATGAGATGGTAATTTGTTCCGTGGCCCCACCAGCCTGGGGGCACCTGTGCCAGATGAGGAAGCCAGCTGTGCAGCGAGTAGAGTGCCAGCCAGCAGCCGCTAGGGGCACTAGCACCCCTCAAGCAGGGATTTGAGTTTCATTTGTTTTATTACATTGACACAACACTGCGAACGAAATCATCTCTAGATGGGCAGCAGGACAACTACAAGGGAAATTGTCCAGGCAAACTGACTGCAGAGACCAGGGTGGACAGAGAGGTCGTGCAAAAAAGGCAATGGTGGAAAGGCTTTAGATGCCAATATACCAGGTATTACAAAGCTTGCAAGCATGCGATAGGTGCCTGTCTGTTTGTATATGTACCACTGTACCCTTAAAGGGGGTGCACATAGACCACTAACAGTGAGACAAACCTGTGTGTGATGTCACACCGATAAGCACTCATTGAATGTTTGATATTCCAATGGTCCTCGTCCAGAGGGGCCTCAGCGACTCGCTGTGCATCAGGTTGGACAGGGGGTCCTCTGCGGACTCCACATTCCACCTTGGTTGGGTTAAAGGTGAAGTTCCATATTCCCCTGGCCCTGACCAGAACCACTCAGTGGTCACTAGAGGCACTCCGATGCAGGCGGCCCAGCAGAAGGAGAGCACAGCCTCCAGTTCGTGGTATCTCCCTACATGAGGTGTGCAACAGAGGTGCACAGAAGTAGCAGCTAGAGAGCACCAGGTATTCCAAGGAGTCCATCCTGACTGATCCACCCTGTCCTCAGTCTGGGAACAATGTTTCTTCAGAACCGACAATGGCTCTATAACCACCAGGTAAAGCTTTCTCAACATATCACTAGAAAGCCACATTGGAATCCCCAACTTCAAACAACTCCTTAATATGTTCCACAAATTCCCTTGAAATGTTCCAAGGGCCCAAAATATCTCTCAGGCGTGCCTTTGAAAAGGTTAAGAAAAGTGGATGGAGTGGGTCAATATGTGTATGTGTGAGCGAATAAAGTTTTATAAATTTAAAGGTGAATGGTGATGGGTGAATGAATGCCGGGGTGAGTGGATGGATGAATGGGTTTGGGCGTACAGAAGGTTGGACAAATAGTCAAACACATGTACACACTGATCAACGGACAGACAGATGACCAAAGGTGGACAAAAATTAGGATTGGCTGGGAGGTTATTGGAAGAATGTGGTGCAAGTAAAATACTAAAGTAACTAACAGCAGTAACTATATACTGGAGGGAATTCCATATGGGCTAAGGTGCCAGCTACTGCGCAGTACAAGAATACTGCTAGCCACCAAGGTGATCAGAGGTCATCTAGAGGAAAGAGGATGGTGACAGTGTTTGTAAAGTCATGGAACTCCGATGTTATGTGCAATAACCTTACAATATGGTATGCGGCTTATTTCATCCGTATAATACATCACGGCATCACCCGTGGTCCAGCCGTCTTTTAATTCTGTTGCTCTTTTGTCCTTCTCATGAATGAGATATGCGAATAGGTAGAATCCACGTGGAGTCTGTATTGTGATAAACGACCAGATTGCCTTTAATTGAAAAATATATATGAAACAGTTTAATATGTCACCTTCAAAAGTGCCATAGATCCGAGTGTGGAGTAATCTCATAGTAGCACAATAAATAAGTCAGCAAGTCTCTACAATTCATAATCCAAAAAAGCAGCTAAAAACCTTTTTATCTACTCTCCATTGAATTGAGTATGCTGGTAATCTATTAAAGCAGTACAAAATATACTGCCATGAATGTCTGCTTATCACCTAATTACTGTGAATTGCAAAATAATCTAGTTTTAAAAAGTTAAAAACCTAGTTATCCCATTTATTCATTAAATAGTAATTCCGCTTTTGCTGGTAACCTTCTTTTCAGTGTCTTCTGGCTCTTCCAGGTGCATCGTGATGTAACACACAGCTGTAAGAACTTATTACAATAGAGCAATAATGCAAAAACCTGACTCTGTTGAGAAAATTAGTTACTCTTATAAAGTTATCAAAATGATTTGTTTGGCTGGATTGGAAGAAGAAAAGTTACACTGATTAATTGTAGTTACTTTTATGTGTTCTTATTGTAAAACAGTTACATTATATGTTTCATTGATTAAATACGGTAATGAATTGCCTTTCCAAAGCACTCAGTACATGTTCCCTTCATGTGCAAAAATATTTAGTAATTAGTAAGGGGCCACTTTCTAAATCAGTGTTACACGACAAGGGATTTAGTAGCAATATTGATGACCAGTTGCACAGCGCACACTTCTGTGTTGTATTTTACCACTAAAATCATAGGAGTTAACAAGTCTCACCTTGATGTATGTTGCTCTTATTACTCATCTTTGAATGTGAACAGTCAGTGTTGGCCTTGCTGGAGCCTAAAGTTCAGAGCTATAGGCTGCACCCAGGTCTCTGTAGCAGGCGCTCAAATCTTTGAAGTATGTCAATAGCTAATGAACAATCTATAATTTAACACCTTTCAAAAGAAATATAAATAACCCATTTGATGAGATAATGATTTAATAGATTATTAGCTGGATATATCATGTGCTGGTGCAACCATTACTTTATTTTAGTTTCAATACCTTTTTATTGTTTTATAAGCTTCATACAGCAATGAGGCACCTATGTAACAGGAACTGTTCCAACAAAAAAAACTGTTCTTCCCCACCCAACAAGCACCCTCCACACCACCCCGCCCCACCGGGAACCACCATAGCAGGAATTACGGCGGAATAAAGTAAGAATACAGCCCATAAGCTTTGCGGGGATCATGTGATATCATCAGTAAGCAACCTGTTTTGGGACAACATGCCCAATGCCCGCAGCCTACTGGGGCATGTGAGGCTTCTATTGTCCTTGCTGAGATACTCCAGAATGGGATCCCACATTCTCGTAAGCTTATCCGATGCGTCCTGTAGATCATATGCAATCTTTTTGTAGGCTAGTAATTGCCACACCCTGCACATGAGGTCTTTACTGCAGAGGCCTAGAATGCACTGTTTTGCTGCAAGGAGGAGATAGGATATTTTCTTCCCTTTGAGGGAGTGAAGAGAATATATTTTCTTCTGAGGTAACCTCAATGGGATTGATGCAGGGTCACCAACAATGGGTTTCCCCTCAATGGTGGCCTACACTTCCCTTCAGAATTGTTCTAAACATGGGCAAGTCCACACAATATGAAAAATAGTCCCTGCCCTCTACAACCTCTCCAACATTCCATTCCCTGGGTCTGCTATCATCCTTTATCAACAAGAGGAGGGACGTTTAGGGCTTTTTTCAGGTCCAGCATACGTGCCCAAGGCAATGCACAAAGAAAGGGTATGCAGTTCCTAAGGGCGTGGAGATATATAGAGTCAGAAGTATATTAGGTTCTGTGTGCAGGATCACAATGTATATCCTGCAATAGAAGATGAGAGGGAAGGGGGGAAAGCCCCTCTTCGGAACTAGAGCCCTCACACACCCAGCCAGCTAGGTGTCATGCTTCATCATATGGGCTTGATCCTCGTCGGGCCGGCGCTGCAATGCCCGACGGGCACTCAATATGGGGCTCTTTATCGGAGATCTTTTGTTCCTGCCGTTTGGTGCAGTGGGGGTGAGGGGCCTAGTAGTGTATATGTCGTGCGAGCGAGTTAAAACAGGTCAGTTAGTCCTTGAACTGACTTTATTCTGGAAGGTAAACTGCCTGATTAAAAATATATATGGAGCGGCGCAAATCTAGGAGCTATGTGTCTAGATGTCTACGCCCTACTCTCAATAGGTCGACATGTTTCTTGGCTTTGTTGTCAGGAGGATCATAGGCAATTCTTCAGGACCAGAGTAAAGAATGCTATCTACACACAGGGGAAGGGAAACATACCTCCCACATCGTAGTGCAGTGGGTAATGTCCCACCGTCGTCAAGGAACCTAAGGGCCTAAATAATTATGCCTCATCAGTCTCCGGCGCGATAAAAGGACACCAACAGTTAGTGTCCGGCACTCCAGTGAATGCGCGCTGAGTGACCTACCCTCGCCGGAAGCTTTGCTGGGGTGTAATGTCATCTGTAGATAATCTTGCAAAGTGCTGCCCTCCCCTGTGCATGCTTAGTAAAGTTGGTTGCGCGGATGAACTCCCACTGTTTATCCTCCAGGTCCTCTTCCCAAGCCCTCTTATGAGGGCATGCCTGAGGATTACTGGCCTGCAGGGTTTTGTAAATTTGGGAGACTAAATGGCGGGTTGTCAAAAGGCTCTGCAGGAATTTCTCCAGATATGTGAGGGATCTCGTGGCCGCTGCCTTCAGAGAGGGGTGAAGAATCCAATGCCTAATTTGCAAATAGTTGAATCTCTCCCTCTCCCGTATATGGTATGTCTGTTTTAATGTCTTCAAAGGGTTGGATAGAACCCTTGCAAAATCAGCCATTCGAGATTGATGTGTGGAACTGAGATCTCTCCAGGCCTGGAAAAGTCCCTGTTCCCGTGTATCGGAGTCAGGGGGGGTGGAAAGGCAGTTGCCCCTTTATAAATACAAAGGTAATGCTAGGATTTAAAAGTGGCCCTCGTGACCAGGGAGATGTACAAACTGCATCATCTTTGACCCCTAGGAAGCCAGAGGACCTCAGCAAGTGGTCTGGCCATCATGTTCTGGTCAATGAAGCACCAAGGTTTATCTGTCTCTCCCTGGAGCTACACCGGCATATATCGTACTTGAGTCGCCGGGTAGCAGAGACGACAATTGCGGATCCGCTGGACTTGTAATTTATTCATGAGAAGCGAGCCATTTTATTTTTGCCCTCGGAGTGGTGGGTTCCAGAGCAGACTAGGCTATAGCTGGCTTTGACATATTCCAGGGTGCGTATCTGTCATGGAGTGCTGTAAGTTTCCTCTAGAGTTTCTTGGAGGGGTGAGTTTTATGGACGTGTTCAGCTTGTCGGAGGTTATCTCGGACCTGGAGCAATTCGGTCTCCCTCGTCCGCTTTAGACAGCTTGCCGTTATTGGAGCTGGTCATCAGCTCTTGAGATACTTCCTCCACCTGGGCAAGCAATCTGTGTTCCAGGAGGCTTACTCAACTCTAGCGTAGGTGTTCTGTGCCACCGAGAAGTGGTAATAATCGGTCTCTACTGGGTGACGAAAGCCCCAGGTGTCAGTCAGACCCAGCTCGTCAAGGGTTGCTTTACCCATGGTGGAAATAGCCGGTGTGCCTCCCACTCTCTGTTTGGGCTTGTCTAGCGCTGTGTACATGATGATAATGAAGTTTCCCCTGTTTAAAAAGGGATGTCTAGTAGCTCTGGTGAATTTTTGAGCAATGGGGATCAAAAGGCCTATTGGCCCGTATTCGGACAATAAATGTTTGGCCAAAGTGATTAGTGAGAGATCTTGGAACAGCAACAGCAAGGCATTGTTAAAGGAGATCTTTCCCCCCTTCTCCTGATTTTTCCAAAAGTGTTTCCTTGTCCTCAAATGGATCCATGTCAGGACATCTGGGGGCTACCCCCACCTGACGCCTGGGGAAACAACCCTTGAACACATGAGGGGAGGTCTGCAGTCCCCATCTCAAGGGGAACTCCACCTATACGAATGTTGTTCCGGTGGGACCTGTTCTCCAGATCTTTGCACTTATCTTGAAAGAGCTGGTGGTGTTGCACAAGCAGTAGCATCCGCTGTTTTTCATGTTCATCAACCTGTTTGTGCAGGCCTTTCTTTACTTCCTCCACCCTCTCGCCCAAGTCAGAGACCTCCCTGTGTACCGCATGAATATCGCTCCGGAGATCAGATTTGAGGAAAAGGATCTCGTCTAAGATCCTGGAATGCTGCTAGGAGAAAGTCTTTAGTGACTCAAGAGTCTACTGGGGTGGAGTCAAGGCTGCTGTCACTGGTCAGGTCCTCTGTGTTTTTAGAGGAATCCACCGTGGGGTGGCAAGTAGCAAACTGCTGCAGCATAATGTTAATGGAGCTTTCTTTCCTTCCTCAGCCCCAATCATGGTCACCCTTTGGTAGGTCCTTCACTCGCTGCCGCACTGGGAGGAGCCCATAGGTGGACCGCTGAGCGCTGGGTCAAACCAGGCGTTGATCAACAACCAAGACGCACGGCTGGAGTGTTATGTCATATCCTAAGGCATATGCCCTGATCTGCCCCCAGGACGTTGGTCTGTGCTGGTACTAGGGTCCAGGGGTACCACTCTAAGCACGAGGGAGCGCCCCATCTGTGCTAAGCGCGGTCAGCACGACTATGCAAGGTGCACCGTCAAAAGAACAGGGTTCCGATGCACAAGTCAGGCTTGCAGACTGGCGAGAGAAAAATCACTCCACTGTGTGAAGTCCTGGCGCCAGAGGAAGTACAGCATCAGTCCACCACTCTGCAGGAGTACACCAGCAGGCTGCTGGACCCAGGGTCAGGACACGTGTTGATCAGTGATCTAGGGGCCCGTCTGAAAGGGTGCATCTTCTCCTATTGCAGATGTCCCTTGGTTTGTGCCAAAATGGGGCCCCTCCAGCAGTCCAGGGGTGCCCCTCAGGGCAAAAGTAGGTTACCCAGGGGTGCAGCTGCAGCAAAGTGAAGCTAGATGCTCCTGCCATCGGCTGATGCCCCCACACGCTGGTAGGGCCCACAAGCCAGAGAGCGGAAGGCCACCCTGTCAGAAGAGGTCCCGGGTCCAGGAGCAGCCCAGTCACGGTGAGGGCTCCGTGGTTGGATGCAAAGGTGCCATTTCTCAATGGTGTGGCACAAGCCCTGTCCACACTTAGTAAGGCTACGGTACTGACGGGTCCCTTGTGCTCCTTACGGTCTCCAACGGTTGCCCACGGCCAGCTCAGCAAATGTCAGAGCCCCTGCCCCCCGAACCTGCTGGCCAGCTCCCGGCAGTGCTTCAGGTTGGTCGATGCTTGACCAGCGCTTTACCCCCGTTCACGAGTGGGGGCTCATAGAGACAACTACATCATCCCTGAGCCCCAGCCCTTCACTTCGCGTCTCACCATCTGTGGTTAAAGCAATGCTCTGTCTTCATCCCTGCCTCTCCCCACCACTCTTATTGATTAGAGGATGGGGTCGACTTCATCACTCATCAGTACCCGGGTCCCGGAGCTGCCTCCCCTAGTCGACTGCACCACCCCTGCACAGCCATGCTTGTCTCTCTGCCGTGAGGGTAGCACAATCCGGGCAACTCGGCATGACTGCGGACCAATGTGAGGCCACTCAGTTGCGTGGCCAGGTGGGAAGCCAGGTGGGAAGCCCCTTTCGCTACCAGCTCTGCAGTTTAAAGCTGTCTTGTGACCACACAGGCCCCTGATGTGGTATCAGGCGGGACCCTGGGCTGTACGATGAAGGGGAAGGGGGGGAGGGGGTACGTGTCAGAGAAGAAGACGGGTCGGAGCAGCAGAATTAGGCCTCTGCCATGTTCAGTGCTTGCCATGCCCCCTAATTTATTTTTAAAGAGTACATAAATCCATCTGGCGCATTGAAAAGATAAAATAAATCAAGTCACTTTTGTCCAACTCAAAAAATCCTCAGGTGGCATTTGACCACGTGACACACAGAGATCCTCAAAACTTTGAGCACAGATGAATCTACTCACAGTCCTATCTTTTCAGTTGGTTGGCAAATGGATGATAATTCTATAGGATGGACGGAATCGAATATAGCTATATGTGTGCATCAGAAAATAGATGAAAGGTTGTCAGTGTTGTTATCTAATTGGACAAACATTTTGTAGGTTTAATGGTTTAATATGCATGCTTACGAATGACAGATTTGTAAACATAGTGAATGGATGGGTGATGGATGGATAGTTCTGTGAGTTAGTAATATATTTTTCAAGAATGCTGGTGATCATTGGAAATTTGAATTAATTGATAAGATAGGGTGTTTGGTTTGACATGTTACCGAATTGCAATTTGGAATTGCGAATACATACTGATTCATTAGGAACTATCTGCACTATCCGATCTAATATAATGTAATAATATACACAAAGGTGTTCAACCAATCTTAAATCCAACAGTAAATGCCATATGATTTAATACCTCACTCCAAACGGAGGTTACTTTCTCAGAAATCCAAAGTATAGGATTCTATGTATCATTTCACAGTTCACAATGTCAACAACAATCCGAAACAGACAATTACTCCACTGCCATTTTATCCAGCTATCAATACATTTGAAAAGGCACTCTCTGTTATGTGTATCTGAGATTAAGATCAAATTTCACCCCAGCTAGACCTTTATACAATCTCCCTCACACTAATAGAGAAGCGTGAGACCTTATATATTTCACTCACCAATGGTGTACTTGTCTAGAACACTTGTAACATACAGTACTTTACACAACATTAAAAGCAAATAAAAAGTGTATACATATTTATTCTTAATAAACAAAGCATTTCTGTATTCTGTCAGGAAAAGGGGGGATATGTGGCGATGGGGACCGTGATTTTTGGGAAAGGAAGATAAAAAATCGGCATCAGAACACCTGCAAGGTTGTGGAAGACCGTTCTATGGCATATGGTCAGGTACTGCCGAGTCCCCCTCCTCCCTTAACTCAAAAGCCCTTGGGGTGGGGGCCCTCCCAGGCCCAGCACAGCTCGCCGCCCCTCTTCCCCCAAGGCAAACAATTTAAACAGCACACCTGTTTGGATTAAGGGTCGTAAACCCTGGCTGTATTTATTACATAAAAATTAATCAGACATTAATATTATTTACATCATGTACACAATACGCAGAAAGTCTGGTTCATTACATTGATAGGTACAATATGTCAATTGGCTAACCTTAACATGTTTCTAATACATAGCCATTCCTATCATAAGCTAACTGATCAAAACATTCTCTTTCTGCGTATCCCTGTTTGAGCCTACGGCAAGGTCAATGACTGGCCCCAGATCAAGCTAGGTCCCAACCTCCTACCGGAGTAACCTTGCGCAGGGGGCCCAGTTCACCGGAAGGATACCTCCCCCCGGCCCCCCTACGCCCTCAACATTATCTCCATAAGGGCCCGTGCAGTTATGCTTACTTGCGCCCATGCGCGGGTTGGCCAACCAGCCTACTGGAAGTGAAACTTCCCTTCCCCCGCACCCTTCCAGCCTACCGGCTGTAACTGCCCCTGGAGTTCCATGAGAGACCATCTGTCCCCCCCTCAGGCATCCCCATTTGACAATGGTGATGCCTGCTAAGGATCGTAACTATGCCCACCAATCATGACCTTACCGCCTGACCAAGGGTAACACATATAAAATACGACAAAACTCCTCCTAGAATGAAAAAATGTGTTAAACAAAACCATTACTTTATTCAAATACCTAAAAAGAGAAACCATAACAACAACATTCTTAAATTTATTACTATACCTCTAAAACTTAAAACATAAAAACAGTACAGAAACATTCTTAAAACTTCTGCCTTAGGGGATGGTGGGTGGGGAAAAAGTTCTCGTTCGGGCCTCCAATTGAGGCCCTGGCGTCCTGCAGATGCTGGCTGTGGGTCAGCGGAAAAGAGACTGCTCCCGCCTCTCCACCGCCTTTTAAAGGCATCTGCACTGTAAGCCGGTTCTGACCGGTTTGCTTTACGCATTTTGGACGAGAGACCCGGAAGCACTATCAAGCGCTTCCAGGTCACGCGCTCGTGAGCCAATCCGAGTGCAAGAGGAGGCTGCGGGGGACCGGCACGACAGCCATAATCGGCGGCGTGCCCGAGTCCGTGCCTGCCTGTGAATATGGTCAGGTACTGCCGAGTCCTCCTCCTCCCTTAACTCAAAAACCCTTGGGGTGGGGGCCCTCCCAGCTCCAGCACAGCTCGCCGCCCCTCTTCCCCCAAGGCAAACAATTTAAACAGCACACCTGTTTGGATTAAGGGTTGTAAACCCCGGCCGTGTTTATTACATAAAAATTAATCAGACATTAATATTATGTACACAATACGCAGAAAGTCTGGTTCATTACATTGATAGGTACAATATGTCAATTGGCTAACCTTAACATGTTTCTAATACATAGCCATTCCTATCATAAGCTAAGTGATCAAAACATTATCTTTCTG
This sequence comes from Calotriton arnoldi, assembly GCA_963921515.1. Classification (NCBI taxonomy): domain Eukaryota; kingdom Metazoa; phylum Chordata; class Amphibia; order Caudata; family Salamandridae; genus Calotriton; species Calotriton arnoldi. The sequence continues at coordinate 1,322,137 of CAWUFW010004229.1, read as the reverse complement.
CGTATCCCTGTTTGAGCCTACGGCAAGGTCAATGACTGGCCCCAGTTCCAGATCAAGCTAGGTCCCAACCTCCTACTGGAGTAACCTTGCGCAGGGGGCCCAGTTCACCGGAAGGATACCTCCCCCCGGCACCCCCTACGCCCTCAACATTATCTCCATAAGGGCCCGTGCAGTTATGCTTACTTGCGCCCTTGTGCGCATGCGCGTTCAGGGGTTGGCCAACCAGCCTACCGGAAGCGAAACTTCCCTTCCCCCCGCACCCTTCCAGCCTACCAGCTGTAACTGCCCCTGAAGTTCCATGAGAGACCATCTGTCCCCCCCCCTCAGGCATCCCCATTTGACAATAGTGATGCCTGCTAAGGATCATAACTATGCCCACCAATCATGACCTTACCGCCACAGGCCAGCATAGTTGACCGACTATCTGGCATCCCCCCTTGCCTCCAGAAGGTCATGCCCTTTCCGTGTCCCCACTAGCCATGCGAGTAAATTCTTCAGGAATAACTCATTAACCTGCTCGGAAAGCTGCACGCCATCCTGTAGGAAAAAACGGCTCCCCTCGAATTAACTCATGCTTATTGTCTGCAGTTTTTTGGGTCGAATAACTTATCAACCCGGTCGTTGATCCTTTTTACTGAATGATTCAGGGCCCACACTGACTCTCCCACTCTCCACTGGAATCTAGGAGTCATGTGTGACCACACCCGCACCGCTTGCGGGCATCTTTTCGCTAGCCAACCAACTTCAGCAATCATGGCCTCCACTACGCCTTCCTGCCCAGGTGCACTAGGTCATTACCCCCTAAATGTAACATAAACACTGCTGGGGCTACCTGAGTCTTCCATAGCATGTTTCGGTGCCCCAGGCCTACCTATTCCTGAGCTGGCCAAAGTGCAGCCCCCCTGACCGTGAAGAAAACATTGAAACCGGTCTGCCGTGCTCTGTGCACAAAATTGCCTGTAAAGAAAACATTAATTAAACATTTCCACATAAAAATGGCCGGTAATCCACATTTCCATCTCCCTGTGCTCCCCTGCGGATACCTGGTGCGCAACAGGTGGTGACAGACAACGAACCGCTGCCAGCTTCCCTCCTGCGGGACAGGATGTAGAAACTGCAAGTCAAAACCGGGAGAGAAAAAACACCGTAAGAGAAGCCCACAATTCCAGAGCATATGCCGCCGCACAATAGCGCTTGTAACAGTCTGAGGACCACCTACCAATCCTCTGCACCATGCTCCCAGAAAAAATCCCTGTGCGGTCGCTTCAGCGGCAGCACCCGGGTCCCAAACAACTGCCTGGGTCCAATCCTGCCGCCTTAATGGCCGCGCTCATGACCCTTCTGATTTGAAATGTAGTGTATGGTCCCATCCGCATGCATTAATAAAGGTCCTACTGCGCCCCTTGGCCTGTGTTCCAGGAACGATTCCAGATTTCTGATGGGGCAGCACCAGGCCCTCCCCCCGCCTACTAGAAAAACAGCGGAAAAATGTGTGCCCTGCCAAGCTGTTTTTTGGGCACCTCCGTACCAACCATCCGATTTTTGTGTTCAGAGCCCCAACAATGCTTGTCCCACCTATGTGCCCCAGGGTTTTGCCCCTCAGATACCCACTTGCCGTTGTGGGGGAATGTGAGTCTTACCCCACCGAACCTCCAAGGCGGTTTCTTTGACTCCCCCATGCAAACTCCCTGCCCATGCAAAGACCATTGCGACCAGCCCGTCGGGCTTTCTGCATACCTGACTGCAAAACATTATTACACCTTGTTCACAAATGGATGACCAGCTATCCTTCTTTTCAGTTCACCTGGCCCCTCAAGCGGGGTCCTGGGTGGGCGGGGTTCCGCCGACCAGCGCACAACGCCTGTTGCACTGGACTTGAAGCCGAAACCTTGCTGGAGAGCGCTTCCAGGTTTTATTAGCACCCCCCGGGTCAAATGACCCCAGACAGCCGTTCCGCTCGCCGTACCCGTGAGCAACTCATGTACCCTCGCGAGTTGTTGCATGCTGGCCTCTGTCTGAAATTAAATAACAGAAAAATGTGAGAGAAATCCCCCCTTGCCCAGCACCCAATTACTGCCACCGCTCACCTCCGAGACTAGGTGACTTCTGTGAGCCCCAGGGAGCTGTGGAAAGCACCCCAAGCCTTACGCTCCCGGGCTCTCTTTGCACCATTACCGATTGGCGCCAAACATGGCAAAATTATCACCAATGATCTGTCCTCCCCCCCCCCTAGTGCAAAAACATTCCCGAAGCTACCTCCTTGTCCTTGCATAAAAAAGGGGTGGCCAGTCCCACCCGGCCACAGCCTCGCACCGTGCCTGTGGGTAGTCGCTGCCCTCATACCCTTGCGCTTTAGTTTAAGGAGGTGGGACCAGAGATAGATGATGCTGACCTACAGCAGCCCTTCGCCAGCCTGTAATTTCATTGCAATTAAACGTATCGCTAATAAAGTTGTTGTGACTGGGACAAGTCTTTGTCTGAACCCGCTCACCTTAGACACATGTGCAGTTGATCACACAATATACCTCCTCACAGTGTGGAGAGCATGGCACGATTATGCTATTGCCCTGGGGATGAATTAATTCTTCCTGCAGCACATTGGTTTCCATTTGAGGTGGTCCTTAGCAGAGAATCTCTCCTATGTGCTTTCACAGATGAGTAGAGTACTCTGCTTTCCTGAGCCTTTGGGAACTATTGAGTTTAGAGGCTGTTTGTTGCACTATCTTGTCCTAATAGGATCAATTACCATGCATTTTGTGCAATTGTGTCCAAAATGTGCTCCTCATCCCAAATGGACTATGCAAACTCTGCCCTTCCAAATACTGCATAGGATCCGCCTGTGATCTTAACTCTCACTGGCTGTTCTAATTGTTAGCTCACTCGTATTGGTTAAATGTATAGACGTTGGCAGTATCCCGGCCTTCAAGAGAATACATATGTTCTGTTCATGTTATCGACCAAATAAATAGGCGTGACCTAACTTGGTTCCACTCTTACTGTCAAAGCACACCAACCACGGTACCCCCTGTTGGCTAACTTTGCGATCTGTAGTTAAACCTTTGGGGAGAAATGTGTATTCACTAGCCATTGACTATCCCTAGCTGCTGGGAAAGGGAATGTTACCATCATGGAGATTCTTGGGAAATGAAATAAATGCTCTCCGACACGCCCCCCCAAGCACCAAAACGTACACACTGACAGTTCACTTCCTATGACACCCATCAATTACAGAGACATGAACCGACCACAATACCCAGAGCCTCTCAAAGGGTGACTCAGACTCCCGTCTGCGATGGGAACCCTGAAACCGTCGACTTAGGGACCAGAGATAACCAGTAGTGCCATGAGGCCATACTAATAGGAGGTTGCGCATTATACAAAGTGCTAAAATTATAAGCCAGCAAATACAAAATACCATGAAAACCACAAATGCATTACCAGTATTTTAAGGTCTGCAGTTTCTTTTCTATGGTGTAATATTCAAATGATTTCTTCGACGTCTTGAGCGTTGGCTTTGCAGAATTTTGACGGACCAAAGTGCAAAACACTTCAATGCTGGTGCCCACGTGGGCACATACCCTCTATCAGTCATCCTCAGCGAAGGCCACCCGAATGAACTGCATGCTAGCCACAAGGCGCTGCGGAGTTCCGTCCTAAAGCCGCAGCACTGGGCGCTGTCTAGCCTGAGTAAAATTGTGAGATTCTGGGCAAATGGCTTTGCCTCGATGCCTAACGGTGTAAAAGTGTTGTATGTAAATATGCAAAATTCAGCCGTAGATTCTGAATGTGGGCACCATGCGGCCCAGCCTCGACATGCCCCCGCTACAGGAAGAGTGAGTGTCCTCTGAGAAGACATAGCGCCTCATGAAGGACGTGTGACTCGGTGCACTGACACCCACAAGATAACGGCGCGGGAGTCCTAGAGAGAAGTGGGCTGAGGCTGGTGACAGCAGTGGTTATAGAATCAGCCAGTGCGAAACCACATACAGACCAGCTCGGCTGCTGGATGATGGAGTGAGCCATAGGCCCCGAATCCACAGAGCATTGATGAGACTCCCTGGTTACATCCTTCGGACACGGGATGAAACAACCTTTGGACACGGGGTGAAACAGCCACAGCTCGATTTATATTACACAAGCAACAGCCAAAGGATGGACCCGAAGAGAGCAGTAACACAGCGTCATACCCAGCACCACGCCCCCCTCCCGAGATAAATCCTCAGGACAACAGTAGAAAGAAGGCTGGGCTTTCTATAGCACCCAGAAGCCGCGACAAGCTGCGTATATTCACCGTCTAATATGCGTAGTGATAATAGAGGTAGAAGTAGCACCGCATCTCAACCTCCTTCAGAGCCACGGAGGAAAGAAGGCTGGACAGCCTATAGCACACCGAAGCCGTGCCAAAGTGCGTATGGGCACAGCAGAAACATCTCTAGCATAAGTAGTGATAATAATAGAGGTAGAAGTAGCACTGCATCTCAACCTCCTTCAGAGTCACGGAGGAAAGAAGGCTGGACAGCCTATAGCGCACCGAAGCCGTGCCAAAGTGTGTATGGGCGCTGCAGAAACATCTCTAGCATAAGTAGTGATGCTGGAGTAGAAATAAAAAACCGTCAGAAGGAACATAACCTTCTTTGGAACCACGGAGGAAAGGAGACTGGCTTCCTAGAGCGCCCCGAAGCCATGCCACAGTGAGTATAGGCGCTGAAGAAATATGTCTAGCATAAGAAGCCATACTTGGGGTAGCAACAACAAACCATCAGAAGGAACATAACATTCTTCCGAACCACGGAGGAAAGGAGACTAGCTTCCTAGCGCGCCCCGAAGCCAGGCCACAATGATTATAAGCGCTCAGAAAACATGCCTAGCACAAGTAGCTATACTGGGGGTAGCAACAACAAACCATCAGAAGGAACATACCATTCTTCAGAACCACGGAGGAAAGAAGACTAGACTTCTTAGCACAAGTAGTAAGTGATACTGGGGGTAGCAACCACAACGTATCAGAAGGAACAGCTCAACTTCCCTCAGAACCAGGAGGAAAGGGGTGGTCTCTCAATAGCGCCCCGAAGCCGTCCCAAAAGGGAATATGTGCGCTGCAGAAACATCTGTAGCCCAAATATTGATACTGGGATAGCAGTAACCAACTATCCGAAGGAACGTAACATTCTTCAGAACTACGGAGGAAAGAAGACTGGCTTCCTAGAGCGCCCGAAACCATGCCACAGTGAGCCTAGGCGCCGAAGAAACATGCCTCAAGTAGTTATACTGGGGGTAGCAACAGCAAACCATAAGAAGGAACATAACATTTACTAAGGCGGGACTGATCTAAACCATGCCAGCTCCTAAACAACAGTATCTGAAGCCACATCTCGTACTGCCGCAGCATCTCACTCGCTAGCCCAGCCCTCGCTCTTCAGACATTCATGCACCGATAAAGTTACATCTTCAACCATGACAGATGAAAAATGTACAGTCTGCAACTTCAGAGATTGCACCCCGGACCTTCAAATTGCCCATAGTCTTCCGCAGAAGGCACTCCGTATGCTATAATACTCAAATAAAGGCTCTCCACTCTAAACGAGGACGTACACCGTAGAGGAAAATGCCTGTACCCTCCGGACTAGAGCCGCACCAGTGCGCGCCGCCCAGCGGGTCGGGTGAGTACAACTCCAACCCGCGCGGCTCCCAGTCCAACGCCTTCGATGTTCCCACGCCGCCGCACACATGCTGAGATGACTTGCACAGCTCCCCACTGGCGCGACCTGGACAAACAAAGAGAGAAAAAGAAGAAAAAGTTCTCGTTGGGGCCTCCGATTGAGGCCCTGGCGTCCTGCAGATGATGGCTGTGGGGCGGCGGAAAAGAGACTGCTCCCGCCGCTCCACCGCCTTTTAAAGGCATCTGCACTGTAAGCCGGTTCTGACCGGTTTACTTTTCATATTTTGGACGCGAGACCCGGAAGCACTATCAAGCGCTTCCGGGTCACGCGCTCGTGAGCCAATCCGAGTGCAAGAGGAGGCTGCGGGGGACCGGCACGACCGCCATAATCGGCGGCGTGCCCGAGTCCGTGCCCGCCTGTGAATTTGGGGCATTAGTGAAGGTCAAAGGGAGAGAATTAGAAGTCATGAGTGACAACAATGTTTTATAAACAGTCCACTTCCAGGAGGTGCCTGGCAACTTTCTATGCTGTGTTCGCTCCTTCACTATCCTTTCAGTTTGTTCACCGTATTGCATTCCTCACCTTTGTTGTTTTGTTTCTCTTTCCGTTTCCCTTAATTCGCTAGCCCTTTGAATTGCCTTTGGAGTGGGATGTAATTTTGTTCTCTGACTAGTTGCCTGAACTCTGACTTGCCTCTGGATAACAGTTTGGTATTGGTTGCTGTATTTTCTCTCCCTCTTCCTTCCTGAATCTCAGGTTCTCCTTTGTCTCTGAATTGCACCATTGATAGCATCGGCTTCCTTTGACCGCGGCTAAGGTTCACTGCAGCCTGCCTTTGAGAAGCCAGTAAGCATTATCACCAACACCTTCTTTTATATGCCAATTGCAATGCTTATGAAGCCTAATTAAACTGTGTTTGTTTTTCATACCATCAATTTGTGTTTCATGCAAAATGATACTTTGTTTCATTTGGGAGAAATCTGTTGTCCTATAATGGCCTCATTCCCTGCATTCAGAGCCAGTCACAGGGGTTTGCAAATTGCAACCCGCCTAATTAATATTCATTAGGTAGTTAATTGTACAAACCCCTGCGAATGTGCAATTTATGATGTGGCGTAGAAGCATACAGTTATCATCACAAATTTTATTATGTTTATGCTTGACGATTTGTTAAACACATGACTGCCTAAATTAGGGTGCTCCAGAGATAGAGTGCTCTTTTGCAAACCAGTTGATGTGAAAATTGCCCATCCTTGGTTTTCAAATGGGAATTATACCTTGGGTCCATAATCTATTCTGCCCATTACAGTTATGTTTTTAGGTCTTGTACAGAACTCAAATAAGCCTTATCAGAATAGCTGATGACACCTTTGAACTCTATGACAAAGGAACCACATGCATGCCCTCAGTGACATCACATCTGCCACAATCAACCATGTCATTATCCTCACACTTTTACATGGAGAGAATGGCCCTTGATGACAATGTCAATACCTTTCAACGTGCCTCAAGGTTCGATCCTGTCCCCTTGCTTTTCAAACTTTACATCAAATCACTAGATAAAGTTATTTAGTGGCGACGAGTCTTTTTCAACCATTATGTGCATGATACTGAGTTGCACCTAAGAAATTACTACAGCGAACGTCTCACATAAAACAGGGATCACTGACATAATATCGATCTCAACAATATCATGATACAGAAATAGTGTCTTAAATATCGATTACAAAAATATCGTTTCCTTGTACTCCTAATGGTAAGTACAAAAATATTTTTAAAAATACATAGTTTCACAAAAATATTGTTAAAAAACATACAAAAATATAGTTGTGTAATATATATATAATTCTTGCATTTATTTAGCACTTTTTTATCTTTTACAATGCAGCCAGCACTGCCATTACACGAGCTTACCTTCTAGTCTGCCACACACAACTGATGTTACAGAACATATGGCCATCTACATATAGAGGGGTAGTCTTTTCTCTATGCCTGCTACCAAAACTGCTTGTCATTGCTGCGCCTAGTCATCACTGTATGACAAGATGTTTTACTACATGCTGCAAAAGTGTAACATTTTCTGCCTTGTCACTATGAACATAGTAAAGTCACTCATGTCACTATAAATTGTTTGCCTCTCACCTTAGCGCACTATGTGATCAAGACCACAGGCTTGTGGTCGAAACGCGTCATCCTGACATGCTAAGACAATAAATTCTCTTTATTGCATCTTCAACTGGAGTCTGTGCCCTTGTTTGGCCCACCGCGGTCGTTCTTTGGGATCCTGGTTTCATGTTCAAGCGGAGCACGACTGACTCTGCACCACAGACCCCCTCTTTGCCACGAAGGGCTTGTGTGATTTCTTTCAGTCGTACGAAGGATTGTCTCTCCGGGAGGAGAACGAAACAAATCACTGCCCCCTGCCCAGCCCGGATAAAGCTGCTAATATCTTGGCACAGTAGAGCTATGTGCCGAGTCGGAGGACCCGTCCATCACCTCGATACCAGTGGGTGAGTGTATACATGCAAGGGAGTTGGCAGGTTAAAAAGAGGTTATAAGATTGGCTGTCACATCACATTGACATTGACAATTGTATATAATTTATCGACAGCCACAACTTAATTCTATCCTACACAGCATGTCAAAACAAGCGCTGCAAGAAAGGGAAGCAGCTGCCGATGCATTGTTTGACAACCTTCCAGCACTGGACATCCAACAACGAGCCCCTGCGGCTGTAGGGGCTCTAAGTGGCGATATCAAATCCAAACTTAAAAACCTGGAAAAAATTATGCGCAATGAACTTACTAAATGGTGGGAGTGCAAGTCCCTGCAATGTAGGACGGATTCCACGTGGCCTAAGGATCATGTTAGCTCCAAGTTTCGACAATCCCAACCCACTCATGCTCAAAGAGTGGGCGGAGAGCAACTTAGAGGCTTCTATGCGCCTAATAATTATCCTCATCAAGTATGCTGACATTGATCGAAGGGAACTTCAAGACAAAATTGACAAAATTAATGAGGAACTCGACAGCTCAGACCAAAAAGAAGTTGTGAGCAAAGGCCGTGAGGAAATAATGGCAAGATTGAAAAAACATGAAGAAACTATAAAGACACGCAAGGCATTTAAATTTGCGCGAGATAAGTCTGACTATGAGTGTGGGCAGATTTTCACCTTTGCGAGGAAATTTGATTCAGCAAAAAGACAAAAGCTCAATACTCTAACCAAAGTTACCGCACCAACATCGTCAGCTGCCATGTCCCGTGATCCAACTGACTCGGCATCAACATCTGACCTGAGTTCCACTGTCGACACCGGCACGGACTCGGAAGACGGCAGCATCACAAGCAATAGTGACCCCAGACTGAGAAACAACTTCAGCTTAACGGAGGAACTTGGTTTTTTAGTCAAAGATAGGCGCCAAACACTGCGGCCACGATTACCGAAGAAACAAAACACAGGCGGAACTGCAGAAGGAGGGAGCGCAGAAAGCACAGGAAATCAAAGAGGAAACTTCAACAAAAAAAGAGGCAACTGGAGACGAAAATAACCAGCAACTCCAATACAGTTATCAATCTCTCGGATCTACAACTAACAGAGGCGGAAAAACAACTTCTCTCTTTAGGTTTGACCTACTGCCCAGAAAGCAGTTTCAATTACAACACCACTCGAATTGACATTTTTAATTTTATTCGGAAACTTAAACTCATCAAATTTTTCAAACAAAAACATGGCAACACATCCCTACCTTCCAATAGCAGTGTGGGGGTTCACACGCCAGATACTCTTGCAGTTTCAGACATTGCCATCATCAGAACTATGTCTGAGCTAGAATCTCCAAATGACAATCCCTCTACGCAAGTACTATTACATAACGCTGGCATTGACACACCGACCTCCATCGGGAGTCAGTTCAAGCCACCATCCACTTTCACTCCCTCCATGCCTAGAGATGCCATTGACATTTACAATGATGTCATTGTGGAAGAAGTCAAGAATTTGCACAAACGAAGAACCTGTGCAAAAAGCAAAAAGAATTTCAAATACAAACAATATATGGACCTCATGAGTAAATCAAAGCCAGAACTGATATAATCATTAACAAATCAGACAAAGGAGGTAACATCGTCCTATGGCCTAAAGACATGTACATGGAAGAAGCCCACAGACACCTGAATGATGACACATGTTACAGGCCTACCAACATGAAGGAAGTGATCGCTAGTGGCAAAGAACTCAAAAGATGCTTGAACAATTACAGGACTCAAGGCGCTCTCAGCAAAGATGAGTTCAAATTTCTGAACAATGAATTTCCTGTATTACCAATTTTGTACTTCCTGCCTAAAGTACACAAGGAAACATCGCCGGTACCTGGCAGGCCTATTATATCGGCACGCAAAAGCCTTTGCGAAAACATATCGAAATATGTGGATTATTTCTTACAAGAGCACGTCACCAAACTACCTACATACTTGAGAGACACTAGCGATTTCCTGCTTAAAATCAAAAACATTCCGTGGTCACCAGACTGTATCCTGATGTCCCTCGACATAACTTCGCTCTACACGAGCATCCTTCACCCTGATGGACTGAATGCTAAGCCTGGGCGTAGTTCGCGTAGTCGCGTAGTCGCGCTACGCGAAGCTACGCGAAGACGTCGGAGCGCTACGCGAGCTACGCGTAGCTTCGCGAGCGCGCATAGCTGCTTGCCGCGCCCATTCGCGATGCGTTTTTCTTGCTCGGGAACGCGTTGTGGTTGCTCGGGACGCTGTTTGCGTGCTCGGGGGCGCGAACTTACCCATGCGGTCGCCTATGGGCGCGGCCATTTTGTTTTTCACTTGTCCCGCCCGTTCGCGATCTCTTATTTCCTGTTCCGGGTCGCGTATAGCGTGCTCGCGCTGCGCATTCCTTGTTCGGGAACGCGTTGTACGTGTTCGCGACGTTTTTGCGTGCTCGGGGACAAATATCGCGCGAACTTACCCACGCGGTCGCGATGGGCGCGGCCATCTTGTTTTACCACTCTATGCTATGGTTCTGGGCCTGCTTTTCTATCCTCCCTCAATCTTTGCAATCCTTAGTTTTTTACACTGTTTTTCAATTTTTCTTTATTTCTTATCTATCTCACTCTCTGCTTAAGTCTATATTTTGCATTTTTTTATACTTTTTACTGTGTTTTTTTTACTTTTCGACTGTTTTATATAACTTTCTTCTTTAAGCTCCTACTTCTTCCCCTAACTTCATTTTTTTCCCTTCTAACTTTTCTTTTTCACCTCCTCCCACCCCAGAACCATGGCGAAGGGTAGCAGCAGCGGCTCAAAGGGCAAGGCGCGTGCGCCCAATCGCCGCCTGCCTTGCGGCAGACTGCGCCCTGCAGGGGTGCAAGCCCGCCAGCTGTTTAATGAGGCGGCGGTGGCCGCCCTTGTTTTTTTTATTCAGCGCCACCTCCCCTTAACCTTGGCAGCAGGCGGCAGGCCAGGCTCCGGGTACCCGACCCAGGAGCGTCACCGCCGGTGGGCGAAGGTGCGTTGGGCAGTGTTTCGCTGCTCCGAGGTCCGGCGCACCCATAACCAGCTGGCCCACCGGTGGTCAGACATCCTTGACCGGGAGCAGGACCTGTTGGACCTGCTAGGTGTCGAGGTCGTGGGGCTTGGTGAGTAGCCAATATATATATAGTAGTATAAGTATTGTGAATTGTGTATATATTTTTTACAAATAACAAGAATACTGCTGCTTACATTGCAGGTAAATTCCGTTTCAAAATCCTCTGTGATTGTAGGACACAGGTGCTGGGCGGTACTCTTACTTTTTGCAACTTTGCGCTCGCTTGTCATTATGTAAGAGTTTACTTTAGAGAACTTCAGTTAGGTAATGTGTTGGGATCTGAGGAACGCTGTCTCAGGCTCGTGAGGAGCTTGTGTCGCTGGGGGATTCTATTCTGGAATGTGGAGTTCTAAGGCAGGCAGTTGCTGCCGGGACCCGGAGGACGTCAGATGGATTAAACTAGACACCTACCTTATTCCCGTGTAGTGTCTTCATTTCAGTGGCGACGAGGATGCAGAAATTCCTCAAGGACATAGGTGTTAGTCACATTCTTACTTCTCTTTATCACCCCCGCAGCAATGGCCTGGTTGAGCGCTTCAACCGCGTAATCAAGGAACATCTGCAATTGGCTTTGGTGAATGGGTTGCATTGGCGGCAAGCGGTCAGCAACATGCTTTGGGCTGTGAGCACCACTCCCCATGTTAGTACCGGCATTGCCCCGTTTACCTTACTTAGGGGAAGGGTTGCTGGTTCTAAATTAAACAAGGAATGGATGTCCAGGAGGGAGGTGGACACTAAGAAATTGTCTGTTGTAACTGACGTCAGGGCTGCTGTCCAGGCTAAGTACGACACCAGGCCTGGAGTTCGTTATCCTTTGTCTGTTAAGGTGGGGGTTTGGGTGAGGGTCAAGAGACCGGGTTTTCTTCGCAAGGGGGAGTCTCGGTTCTCCGCTCCCAAAAGAGTGTCAGCTGTAAGAAATCACGTGGTGGTGTTGGAGAGTGGGAAAGTTTGGAACAAGTCTGCTATTTCCATTGTGCCTGAGTCAATGCTGGTCTATGTCAACAAGAGACTTGGTGTTGTTTCTTCCCCAACATTGGTGCCCACCAATACCCATGGGAGGGAACCTGTGCATTCCGATCATGTTTCTTCCAGAGCTGTTTCCACCAGATTGAAATTTGTTCCTGCAAGATTTCAAGATTACAAAATGTAGTGATGTTGTTCTTCTGTATACCCTGTTTCCTGTTATCTTCTTCTTATTTATTTTTATCTTTGTCAAACCTTACTTTTCTGTTTTCATTGTGAAGGAAGGGGGTGTGTTGGGATCTGAGGAACGCTGTCTCAGGCTCGTGAGGAGCTTGTGTCGCTGGGGGATTCTATTCTGGAATGTGGAGTTCTAAGGCAGGCAGTTGCTGCCGGGACCCGGAGGACGTCAGATGGATTAAACTAGACACCTACCTTATTCCAGTGTAGTGTCTTCATTTCATAATGCTATTGGTAGAGAGACTGTAGTCCTTCCTTTGTCCTCCTGTCAAATAGTGGTGGATGCATTTGATACTAGGTTTAGTTACTATTAGTTGATAATTTTTGAGCGGTCTGCGTGACGCATCCTCTGTCACTGAGTGCTGCTTACCCCAGTCCTTAGAACCTTTTGTAGTTTGTTTAGTGAGTGGTACTGGTAAGCTTAGCTTAGCAGTGTCAGTCAGCTGCAGAACATCAGACGCAACCAACCAACAATTTGGTGTATGCATTATGCACTTTATGCATGTGTCCTCCTTCTCATCTATGCATTTTTGATGTCAATAAAAAATGGAAATGCAGGCTTAATGAACAATTGGCCCGCCTGGAATAGGTGGGCTAGGTCAGGTGGTACTTAGGCTTAGTTAGTGTTCTGGATTTTATTTGAATCAATCAGAATGGAACACTGAATTAGTGTTCCCAAATAAGTAGACTGTCCGTGAATCCCGCAAGGCAGTAGTCGATCGGATTAGATAGGTCAATTTTATTGCAATTTTTGTTTCCTAAAACGTTTTTTGAGCGTTTTTTTAGATAATTTATTTGTTTCACAGCAATCATTAATGTTTGTGTCTTTCTTTTTCTTTATTATATCTTACATGATCACTGATGTGCAGCACCCAGGGGCAAGAAGACGGGGTCAGATTCGGCGGGACAACCACCAGAGGACCGCTCCTCTACCGAGTGCCCTGCTGCTGGTCCCAGTAAGTCCTCCAGTGGTTAATATTAACAATTATATTGCCCTAACTTTTACTGCACCTTATTTTTTCAGAACTATTAATTCTGGCTCCACTCCCTAATTCTAATTTTTACAAAAGATTCTTTGATCTTGACTTGACTATCTGTTTCTAAATTCTGGTTATCCCTGCCTCTAAGTTCTAACTGCCTCTGCTATGAATGTCTGTACTCTGTACTACTAATATTAGTCTGTCGCTAAGCTTGCCCAGTTTGCATTGCCACTCTTTATTGTACGGTTTTGTATAAAACTCAGATTGACCAATACTAATAGCTCTAGCCACTGAGTCCAGTCCTTTCGGTTGTCCTCTTCTAGGCTTCTTAATCTTGAGGCTTTGACAATTACCACAAACAAAATGCCCAACCAGATATTTGACTATTTTTGATAGGATATAGTACATACTACTTGGATTATGCACAGCCCCATGCAGAACTATGCACAATGAAATAGGATGTTGGTGATGCGAGTTTGGAACTTGGACGTTCCTCACACCTCAGTCAGAAGTGAACCCACAATCCCCTGAACGACTAGCTATAGTGTCTCATTAGGTCCCCGAACCCCCACCCGAAGATACCCAATGATTATGATTACACAACCCAGAACATAACACCCTTTCGCTCACTCACTCGTGTAAGTCCACCACCACCACACAAAATACCACAGAGTCTATGTGTAAGTTCAAAAGGTTTATTTTTCAACTAACAAGCTCTGTATGTATGTTCTATAAAATTCAGTGTACTCCAGCCAGCTCCAACAGCAAAATGCATAAGATTAAAACAATAAACAGTGTTGCACTTGCAACAAGTGCATGATCATTGATGATATATAAGACAAAAGATCTGTGCGAATTCTGAGCGACTCCTCACCGTAGAACGTAGAATTACTGGTTACATGCATCATTCATAAGCTCTGCAAATCTCTGGTTCGTAGAAGGGAATCCTCTGCCTGAGAAAAATGGTGCGTGTTATTATAGTATAATGCAAGCATTTCTCAGTCCTGCCCAAAAAGTGTAACATGTTACCTATGGCTAAGCAATACGGACTAACCGAACTCCATAACAAAGTGGCTTGTTTTTCGACCTCTTGTACGCAACGCTCAGACAGTAGCTATATGTGCTCATGTGGGCTCAAAAGGCGTCTTACTGTTACTGCGCAACAAGCTGCGAGGTAACATGCGCAAAAGACATGAAGCGGAAAATGGTTGCATGGCTCAGGCTAACTTTGCAAAGAGTAGAGTATAGTATAATAATGACCCTAGGGACCATAATACTACTAGTGTCTACTGACTGTACTCTAGTACCCGATTTGGACTATTGAATGTGATTTATAATAATATGTATGTATTAACTTTTTTTCAATCTTGCTAATGAAAAAGAATAAATAGGGGGAGGTGTACAGGCATCTAAAAATGTGTCATGTTCTTATCTAGGCAGACTAGCAACCACCAGTGGCGGCGGGGCCACCGGCGATTCGAGCCTTCCGGAGGGGGCAGGAGAAGATGCGGCACCTGCAGGAGCTACAGGGGGGGAGCCAGCAGCGGTGGCGGGCGGTGGTAAGTTATATTCATGACTTATTGACATTGCACTAGCTGGAAGGGTGTGTGGACTTCACTCACTGTACTGTTGTTGAGACTTATTATTAGGTATGAAGTTGTAGTGAACATTATACAACGGTTAAAGAAGACACCCTTTACTTAGCATGAGCAATGCAGTAGCAATAGCATTACCAGCGTGACTTCATTAACCAATGGCCTCTTATATCTGACTCCAACTCAGCTGTGAAAGTTTTATGGAGGAGACTAAAAGTCAGATCAGATGACCTTGATGGATGTGTTGAACAAAAAGGGAAAGAAGGGTTGAAGGAGGAAGGGCGGGCGAGATTTAATATGATGACTGGCAGAGAAGGATACGTTGGAAGCATGGATAGGTGGCTGATAGGAATCAGATGCATGTGTTGTTGAAGGATGGGTGGAAAAAGGTGAAAGAAGAATGGATGCCTGCCTGGGTGGGCGACACAGTATGGGTGGATACTGTGGATAGCAAGAATCATCAGCGGTGTTTGGGTGAAACTCAAAGCCAAGGCAAGCAACGGAGTGAGTGGACGCATGCGTTGTTGTTGGTGAAACAAAGTAAGGTTGGTGGAGAGATTAAGAAGAATGATTGACATTTACTTAGAATGGATGGATGCCTGTATGTATTCATCATAGACAGCATAGGTGGAGACTGTCACGGGATGCACAGTTTTAGGGAATGTAAAAGAAACCGCGCCAGAGTAGCAAAGCCGATGTGGGGAGGGGCAGGGGTGGGGGTAGTAGTAAACAATGTATTACGCGGGCAAATACAGGTAACTTTACTGTAAACATACAAATAAATAAAGCGAATTTCATTGTGCGCACTGCACCGCCAAATGCGATGCAGTGTGCGCAACAAAATTAGTTTCATTTATTTATATGTTTACTTACCTGTAATTGGCCGTAATCCATAGTTTACTACCCCCATCCTGCCCCTACCCACGTCACCGCCCGGCCGAACTCCCCGAGTCCCACCACCGACCGCTACTGACCTTATGTCGTTGTCCCATATAAAAGCAACGATCATTGGATCAGATATATAATATGGCTTTTTGTAGTAGCCAAGGCACAGTGAAATAATTGAGCAATTGCCCTCCATGTAACAGAGAGAGTATGGCCAGTGCCACCCGTAATAGAAAAATACGAGCTTCCCCACCTGCAAACATTAGTAAATCCAACTAACGTGAGTCTGCGTCATGACTCGTATGTTTGTCTTGGGTGCAAGCATAGATGACCGAGCTGGCAATGCCGGCTACAACCAGGTTATGTCATTTCGCTAAACTAGAGAAAAGAAGAACACTGGTGTACTGTGTACTGGTTGGAGTCCATAGTGCTAGAATAATGCCTGAAACTCCCACAAATGTTAGAGGCCGAGGAAGTGGGAGGATAGATAGATTATTACCACAAATGTTATGTACTGTGCTTCTTGCTAGTGCTACTGTGCCATTATGTGTTGAATTAATTTTGTGTTACTGTTTAGCTAAGAGTACTGGTTACAACAATATTTTTTTCTTTCTTGATATAGATGGTACTCCTTCCCAAGACAAACCGTCGCGGAAGGAGTTGGCATCCAGGGCCCGGCGCCGGAAACTGGAGGCCATATGCCAGGAGTACCGGCGGCTGGTGGCTCAGGCGGAGGAGGAGGAGGCGTCAGCAGCAGCTGCAGCCTCGTCCGATGCCCCGGGCCCCAGCCAGGCCACAACTCCAGCGGTACGGCGCCGCGGTCTGGTAGCCGCCCGCCGCCGCCGCAATTCACTATCAGCCAGCACTGCTGTCCCCCACCCTGGATGCCACTGCAGGGCATTCCGCAAGAAGATTCTCCTCCGGATGGCACGTCTAGAGGAGCAAATGGAGGAGTGGGTCAAAATCATGGTGGACAAACACCTCAAATCCCGCCGAATGTAACATCGAGGAACCTGTGGATTTGCCCCTTTTTATTCCTTGTTTTGGTGGGTGGGAATTGGGCGTTGGGGTTTCGGGACATTCTTTGGACTTTTTCGTTTTGGACATTTGTTGGGGTTAGGGAGAAGGGTGGGTCAGGTGTGGGATAGTTTATTTTTGTTAGGGTAATAAATTATATTTATACTTAAACATACAATGTTAATGTTTTGTGGGGGGTTACTGTTTTACGAATTAACGTCACATTGATTTCTTTGCTGCTGCAGGGCCGCAGCCAGTGTTTGATTTAAATAATCTGCCGATGATGATGTAACACAAACAGATAGATGCGGTACCCCTCACTGAGTTATTTGTCCTACTAGTACTGTCAGTCTCTCCTCCTAGTCCATTTATACCTCCCACCAAACGTATCTTACCTGTGATTGATGATTACGTTCGGCACAGCGATGGCTGCATGGTTTCCAGAGAGAATGTAGAAGATGCCATGGTTGTGGTGGTAGTAGTAGAGTAGACACTGGCAGTAGCATTTGCTAAAAAATTTAAAAAGAGACAGTCACTTTCCTGAGAGCGACTGTGGGAGGAGTAGTAGAACGAAGTAAAATACAGTACAGAAGAAAACTGCCAAACAAACAATATTGCAGTTGCAACAGCTAAAGTCAAATTAAACATAATGGTGGTGGGGACAGCCTAGTACAAGAAGTTACAAACTGTAGTTGTGTCGATTGAGTCACTTAACTTAACACAATCGTAATTCGTAACCTTTACTGCTGTGTGGTAGGAGTTTGATGATTAATCCAATCAATGACGGCAATTAATTATGATGTACTACTATTAGCCGGTGACGGCTTGCACATAGACTGAGCATGGGTGGGCAAGCAGAAGAAGCTCCTCGCCCTGCCTTGCAATTGAATTAGTGTTGCTTTCACCACATCTGCCCCAGCAAGCGTGTGATCAATTGGTGTACATTTTATGTAGTCACATCACACCTCAATATAAATCACAGCCCGGGGGAAGAGGGTTAGGGTTTGATGAATGGATGGGAAGGGGGGTTTGGGGAAAGGTTTGAGAATGAAAAACAGTACGCATGGACAACAAAAGCAAAGCGCAATCTTGGCAGACGACCATGATCTTATACAAAAAATCTATAAAGGGAGAAAAGGGAAATGCATGCATGATGATGAAGATAACTTGATGGTTAATGAGTAGTACTTAATAACTCCTACTAGACAATTAGACAGTACAGGGCAGCAGTATATTCTATGCAATTTGCCTTGCCTGTAATATGCCCTCAGAGACCCAAATTCCATGTTGTACGTAACTTACTTGTAAAGATAGCAAAGACAATTAAAAGAAAACACAGTTGTAGGGATCAATTAGCAAACAAACACACAACACACAGTCCTAATGATTGAAGAGAAAAAAGGATTCAAATTAATTAAAAGATGAATGATGAATGATACTAAAGTTACTGTATTATCATGCTCAAATTGTGGAGTGGAATCTCGTCCTTCCTCTTGGTCCTATCTTCCATGGACGCTCCGCACATCAATCTTGGTGGCCTTCCTGATGCCGATTGGTAAGGTAAATATGAGTTGTGTCTCCCAGTATAGCAAGCACAGGGTAAAGGCCGGCCTGTAACGTCTAGATGGAAAAACAAAAGGGGTATTGAAAAATCAATGAATAAAAAAAAACATCAATTACGGTGGAGTCCAAGAAGAGAAGAGAGAACACTTTCAGAGTGAGGCGGCTTGGATATATCGTGTAGATTCTGTTTACAGCATTAAGCTACAACAACAACAGGACAGAACAGGCCCACCACAGCACCAGCCCGTGACCCAACCTCCATTTACCTTAATTTTTGACATAGCCAGACAAAAGGCATACACAGCAACTTAGCATTTTCCTAATTAAGTGACAAAATCAATGCGCCGCTGTGAGTCATCACTACACTCGACTACACACCACTACATGGACATGTAGGTCTGCTGTGTTTACTTTCTTGTTGAATTGTTGTGTTTATGTTTACCTTATGCCACTTCATGAAATGCAGTTATTCCTTGAATCATCTCCGATCCAACTGAATGACTGCGTGCAAAGATAGTATGGTCATCATCATGGTGTGGTACGTGTTGTCCAACTACAACTCAGTCTGTAGTGACTCCGATTAAGTCCATATTCCATATTAAAAAATTGCAACAGATATTGGCCGGCACCTGCAGTAGTAGGAGTACAATTTGGTTATTAAACAACAAGAAGGGAAACATTGACTGTCACTGACTTAAGTCACTTTGTAGATTAACTAGTAGAGTAGAGTTCGACTTCATGCACAACATCAACAACAAACAACAGCAATCGCTCAGACTCTGCAAGCATCCAATGCATTCCATCATTACCTGTCTTGCTCTTCTCTTTGGCTGTCAGATCATCAGATGCCTAGTTCTGACAGTTGTTATTTTTTTTTTACGGGGCAGTGGCCTCATCATTACTCCAGTCCACATTCATTTTGAGTGTTAGTCGCTGTTTTGGTTTTCGTCTTATTCTTCTGTGGCACTTTGTCACAGTTTAAGTTGCTTCCCATGGTCAGCACTGTGATGATGGGCCGCGGCCTGGGTAGCGCTCATTGATGGTCATTTGAGTTTGCACAAATGTCAGCAAGTTTCTTCGAAGAGTCTCTTGTCTTTCTCTGCCAAGTACCTTCTGTCCTGACAGTGAGGACCTTTGGATGCCTGCTGAGGCTGTAGCCTTCGGACACTGATGAGTTTCGGCTCCAAAACAAAACGGAGGATAGCTATAGTCACGTTTCACTTCTTATGGAGGCGGGACTGGTAAAGGCAACATTTCTTGTACTAATGTCTGGCTTGATGGAAATGTACTTGTGCGAGACAGGAAGATGAAGCAGGACTTTGAAGAGTGGACAGTTAAATGCACAGACATCCAACTCCAATAGGGAAATAAAAAGAGAAGACGGTGGTGATGGATTTGTTGTGATTTGAACCAGAAAGACAGATACACAGACACATAAAGGAAGGAAGAAAGTAACAATTTGAAAGCCTAGTTGTCAGGGAAGAGGAGCTCGTCCTCAAACTCTGGTGGTTCGGACAGAAGTAGGTCCTGTAACGCACTATTTACGTCATCCAAGTTGCTCTCCTCTTCCTGCTGTGATTCACGTATTTTGTAATCCGGTGGTATAAAGTGCTGATTCATTTTGATCATGGTTAACCTCTCCACGCTTTGGGCCGAGAGACTGGTCCTTTTCGAAGTTACAATGGCACCAGCAGCACTGAAAACATGCTCAGAAGAGACACTTGCGACAGGGGAAGCCAGATACTTTATCGCCAGCCTGCTGAGCACTGTCCATTGGCTTCTTTTCCCATACCAATACACCAATGGGTTTCGATCCATGAAGACCTCTGTTGGGTCATCCAGATAGGCCTGGACCATCCGCTCAATGTTCAGGGGTGCTCCGATGTGCTCGGCCTGTTTTGCCTTTGCATCAGCACTGGACTTACCATACCCCTGCTGTAGAAACCAATCAGTTGCACATTGTGCGGTGGATGATCCTGTTCTTGATGTTATTGTTGGTGTAGGTGACTGCTGGGAGGCAAATGCACTGCCCTCAGGCTCCGAAGTAGAACTTGACTCTGGATGCCCTGTAGTACTGGTTATGGTGGCCTGGGGTGGGGGGCCTGTAATTAACAGCCGTTCTCTTTCGAAAATAGTGGCTTCCTTAGCTATCAAAGTTTTGTAGTTGGCAACATCCACTTCCGAAAAAGGAATTACTGCCTTGCTGTTCAGAAATACTTTGTACCGTGGATCCAAAATTGTGGCACTAATGTAATGTGGTTGTGACAAAATTTTATTTTTAATCCTTGTATTTTCCGATAAACGAGCGGCTAAGGTCTCCGCCAAATGATATGCGTCTTGTTTGTCATCCACACCTGCGAACGTTTCAGACACATCCTTCAGCTGTTGCTCTAGCATGTGCAACAATGGGATAGCTTGGCCCATAGTACAGTCCTCCCTGCTGACTTCACGTGTGAAGATCTCAAAAGGAAGTAGCATCTCAGTCAGGCATTTAATGAGGTCCCATTGAGCCATCTCAACGGTCATGCCTTTCACAGTAGGTTCCCCTAATCTTTGCATGACATAAGCATTGAGTGGTATGTACAGTTCAAACAGACGATCAAGCATGTAATAAGTTGAGTTCCAACGTGTTGGCACCTCCTGGATGAGCGCTTTGACTGGCATTTTATGCTCACGTTGAATGACCCTTAGCTGCTTCCGGGCTTTAAAAGAATGGTTGAAATGTGTGCATATTCTTCTGCAGGTGACCAGTAAGTTGCTAACTTTGGATTCATTTTTCAAAAAGTCTTGAACAACAATGTTAATGCAGTGTGCCAAACACGGGACCCTGAAATAGCCACCATTGCGCATGGCCAAAACTACATTACTGCTGTTGTCCGTGGCAACAAAACCAATCGTAAGCCCTCTTGGGCGCAGCCACTCAAAGACCTTGGTGTTAAACTCTTCCAAAATGTTTGCAGCAGTATGAGATTTCTCCATGGCAAACATGGCTACAGTTGCATGTTTGCGAGTGGCATGAAAAATCTCTGCAGTATCAACACCAGCAGATACCTGTTCTCTAACCCCTGCAAAACTGATCCAGTGTGCAGTGATGCACATGTAATCTGTGGCTTGGCAACTGGTCCACATGTTTGTAGTCAGGTGGATACTGTGAACAGCACTCTGCTTCAAGGCCTTTCCTAGCAATTCCAGCACGTCGTGATGTAGTGCTGGAACTGCAACTCTGGCAAAATAGTAGCGGTTGGGAACATGCCATTTTGGGCAGATGGTTGACACAAATTCCACAAAACCCAACCCTTCAACAAAAGAAAAAGGGAGAAGGTCCAGTGCTAACATTTTAGCCAGCTTCGCATTGTACAAACGTGCTATTGGGTGGTTGCGTTCGTACTGCCCCTCACCCCCAAACATGCTGATAATGGTAGGCTGCATGGTTTTCCTTTCTCTTAGGCTCAACGCACTTTTTGGTAGTGCGGACCTGGTACTTCTTGGTGTCTCCGGCTGACTCTTACTCTTGTGCCACTGAGATGTTGCTGAAGATGTGTGCAACGTTAAGACTGCACTGCTGGGGTCAGGGACACCTTGTGTACCACTACCAGAGAGAATGTCTCCCTGTCCTTCCTCTTCCACCGTGATCGGATCTTCTTCTTCTACTCCTTTATCCCCACCAACACCAATGGTTGCAGTTTTTTTTCGGGCGCGAAGGTGGTCCTCCCAGCTGATCAAGTGGTGTTTTTTCAGATGGGTCATTTGGCCTCTGGTACCATAGTTTGTACCAAGCTTACCACGACTAACAGAGGTATTACAAATGGAGCATATAGCAATGTTCTCCTCCTTTTCGCTAACCGTAAAGAAGTCCCAAACTGGGGAGCTTAACTTTGGCCTCCTGCTGGAGGTGCCACTTCCAATGCCGGATGATCTGTAGGGTGTGTGTTGAATTTGACTCTGTGCTGCTGTACCACTACCTACTCCTACAGAGGTGGTGGTAGTGCTGGATGTAGGTCGCTGCCGGGCCTTTGCTAGTGCAAATATGGAAGCTGTAGGTCGTGTTGGTGTTACCTGTGGAGGTATGGGTGCTACATCCCTCGCAGCGATTTTGGATAGGGTAAGAATGTTGGTCTCCATCTCCTCGGGGCCGGGAGTGATGTTCGTGATGACTGGCTCGTCGTCATCATCATCATCATCTTGCTGTTCTACATCGACCTCCATAAGTGTAAGGCTTTCCGGAACCTTCCTTTTCCCTAGCTTGGTCTTGGAACGTGGCTCCCTCTCAGACTCAGTTTGTGGCTTCCAAGTGGCATCTAGATCATCAGAAGGGGGCTTGGCGAAGAACTTGATGGACTACCCCTCCTTTTCCTTGCTGGGGATTTGGAAGACAATGGATCTTCTGAATGAGTGGCTTCTTCTTCTACCTCTGCATGAGGCTCAATTTCCTGAACTGCCCCTACTTCAGGAGGAACAACAACTACTATTGCGGGCGGTGGTTGCGGCTGTTGTTGTTGACCACTTATCTGCTGTGTTTCCTCCTGCGTTGATTGGGTACTACTTTGAGATAGCGATAAGTTTATCTCCGGCTCAGCATCACTGCTTTCCACCATTAGGCTGGCTACCTCTTCCACACTCATGTGCTTGGGCCTGGGTTGGTGGGTTGGGTCCACTGATGCGGAGGTGCTGCCCCCAGCTTGCCCCCCGGACACCGCTGCTGCAGGCGCAATTTTTTTTTCCCAAAAAAGGTATTGGCCGGCACACCAGACTTCAGTGTCACTTGCTTCTTCTGTTCCTTCTTCTTCTCAATAGCAACTTTCTTGGTACTGGAGGACCTGGGCCCATCTTCTTCAGATGTCAGCAGCACTCAGTTGCAGAGATGTCTGGTCAGGTCACACGTCACGTTGTGTTGTGTGTACAGCAGCAGGATGTCTGTCTGGAAGTGCAACAGGCAATGATGAGAGACACACCTCCTCCTCAGTCTTTGTGCACCTAAAAGCAAAAAAGCCAGAACATCAGTCAAACATAGCACAAATCAAACAAATAGAATATAGAACTTAGTGTGTGGTGGCCTCAATTATTAAATTTCAGAAACTCTGTGAACAACAACACACAGTGTAGCCATTTATGAGACGTTGACAACAAGGCCAGGGCTTTCCTGGCTACTGTGTAGTGCTAGTGTACACTCTGGAAGAATAAGAATAGTAAAGAACAAAAACTAAAATGTACTGGAGCATGTTTGGCCTAAATTTGTGCATCACGTGGGATGTATTATATAGCAGCATCAGGGAGCTGCAGCTGGCAATGGGGATGGATTTGGAAGCAGTAAGACAAGAGGAACAATGGAAAGACACGCAGGCCTATGTGGCAAAAACAGCACACTAATAACTACCACAACAAAATGGCCCCCAGAAACATGGTGACTCACAGGCACAAGGCACGGCAAACAATGAACTCAAGCAGGCCTATATATGGGCAGACAAAGGATGCCTTATAAAACACACACAGCTTTAATGCAAAAACTAAAATCCACATGGCTAAAAACACTTTGGAAAGTTAGACAACCACTACAACAACACAATTATAATTACACAGTACACACGCAAAAAAGGCATTTATTTAACACACCCAAAAAGTGAAATAGTCAGACCCTCCAAAAAAAACCACATTTCGCAATTCAATTGAATCAATTCAATGCCATCCATGGCCTAAATGATGTCAAAATTCCACAGACTACACAGAAACAGTTTTATGCACCCATGGTGACTACCTCTGGGCCTACTGGCATACTGGGCCGCAAGCTTGGAGGCCTATGGCAAAAGCACAGTGGCTGGTTTAACAAAATGGGCGCCGCCCACATGGCCAGGCCACCCAAAATAACAAAAAAGTGAAGACAAAGGACCGGACCAGGCAGTTGGAGACTCTGGGCAACTTGCTACCTCTTGGAAAAAATTGTAAAACAAAAAAAAATGACTCCTTGCTCACCAAACTACATCTAAATGACAACCTGAGGAGTTTTTTGTGCAAAATGAACTAAATCAACATTTTCGAGAAGGTTTAATGATGCTCGAGAGATATTGTTTGCCAGACTGTAAATTCTGCGTGTTCGGCATCGCGATCGTCACAAAAAGTCGTTATCGCGCGCGCGAAAACGTACATTGAGCGCGCGAAGAAGATAAAAGTGTAAGTCCGCGTTGTCGCGCAGTGCGGACTTGCCCAAAGTCCGCGAGCTGAACGCCCAGGGTTACCTACTGGCTGAAAAGGCCTATTTATTTAACAAACACCCAAAAAAATAAAATACCACCCCAAAACCCACATTTTGCAAATCAATCCAATGCCATCCATGGCCTAAATTATGTTACAATTCAACAGACAACACAGAAACAGTTTTTATGCACCCATGAGGATGACTACCTCCGGGCCTACTGGCACACTAGGCCGCAAGCTTGGAGGCCTATGGCAAAAGCACAGTGGCTGTTCACACAAAATGGCCGCCAACACATGGCCAGGCCACCCAGAACAACAAGAAAAGGAACACAAGACAGACAATGCAGGCCTATGGCAAAAGCACAATGCCTGGCTTTACAAAATGGCCGCCACCCACATGGCCAGGCCACCCAAAATAACAAAAAAGTGAAGACAAAGGACAGGACCAGGCAGTTGGAGACTCTGGGCAACTTGCTACCTCTTGGAAAAAATTGTAAAACAAAAACAAAATGACTCCTTGCTCACCAAACTACATCTAAATGACAACCTGAGGAGTTTTTTGTGCAAAATGAACTAAATCAACATTTTCGAGAAGGTTTAATGATGCTCGAGAGATATTGTTCGCCAGATTGTAAATTCTGCGTGTTCGGCATCGCGATCGTCACAAAATGTCGTTATCGCGCGCGCGAAAACGTACATTGAGCGCGCGAAGAAGATAAAAAGTGTAAGTCCGCGTTGTCGCGCAGTGCGGACTTGCCCAAAGTCCGCGAGCTGAACGCCCAGGGTTACCTACTGGCTGAAAAGGCCTATTTATTTAACAAACACCCAAAAAAATAAAATACGCCCCAAAAGCCACATTTTGCAAATCAATCCAATGCCATCCATGGCCTAAATTATGTTACAATTCAACAGACAACACAGAAACAGTTTTTATGCACCCATGAGGATGACTACCTCCGGGCCTACTGGCACACTAGGCCGCAAGCTTGGAGGCCTATGGCAAAAGCACAGTGGCTGTTCACACAAAATGGCCGCCAACACATGGCCAGGCCACCCAGAACAACAAGAAAAGGAACACAAGACAGACAATGCAGGCCTATGGCAAAAGCACAATGCCTGGCTTTACAAAATGGCCGCCACCCACATGGCCAGACCACCCAAAATAACAAAAAAGTGAAGACAAAGGACAGGACCAGGCAGTTGGAGACTCTGGGCAACTTGCTACCTCTTGGAAAAAATTGTAAAACAAAAACAAAATGACTCCTTGCTCACCAAACTACATCTAAATGACAACCTGAGGAGTTTTTTGTGCAAAATGAACTAAATCAACATTTTCGAGAAGGTTTAATGATGCTCGAGAGATATTGTTCGCCAGATTGTAAATTCTGCGTGTTCGGCATCGCGATCGTCACAAAATGTCGTTATCGCGCGCGCGAAAACGTACATTGAGCGCGCGAAGAAGATAAAAAGTGTAAGTCCGCGTTGTCGCGCAGTGCGGACTTGCCCAAAGTCCGCGAGCTGAACGCCCAGGGTTACCTACTGGCTGAAAAGGCCTATTTATTTAACAAACACCCAAAAATATAAAATACCACCCCAAAACCCACATTTTGCAAATCAATCCAATGCCATCCATGGATGCCCGGCCTACATGATGTTTAAACTTTAAATTCAACAGACACCACAGAAACATGCACCCATGGGTACCTCTGGCTCTAGACCGGGCCTACTGGCTGAAATTCCAATCAAAGAAAAACAACTAGGCCCCTGCCGAAACTACAGGCCACAACAATACATTTTAAAAACTATGGAAACCCCACAAAAAAATGTAGGTACAAACAAGCCCCAATAAAACAAACAAGTACACCAATTCTCCAACTTACTTGTAAAATCTCAAATCCAAGAGTCCTCAAATCCAATCCAATGATATGATGCAGCAGACAGACACAAAAAGTGATCCTTCCAGCTCCAAATCCAAATGAAAGTGAACAGCACATGGACAAAACACTGGGAGGAGCCTGCTGGACAGGAACAGGAAGTTTGAGAATCAGGGGCACTTCCTTCCTCTTGGAAAAAAGAAAAAGGACTCCTTGCTCACCAAACTACATCTCTAAATGACAACCTGAGGAGTTTTTTGTGCAAAATGAACTAATTCATCATTTTCGAGAAGGTTTTATGATGCTTGAGATATATTCTTCGCCAGATTGTAGTTTCTTCGTGTTCGGGATCGCGATCTTACCAACACTGCCGCCGGAAGTCAGATCGCGCGTCCGAATGACGTGTTCGCGTTCGCACACTCTCGCGGGATCGTGCGGCCGGATTCCAAATCTCGTGGCGCCCGCGAACGGATAGGAAGTTGCGTCGGCGAACGCAGAATCACGGTAGGTCGTTACCGCGCGCGCGAGAACGTATATTGAGCGCGCGAAGAAGAAAAACAGCTACGCCGCAAATTGCGTAGTGCACGGTAACTTCGCGTTCTACGCGAATCGCGAAGTTACCGTAACTTCGCAAATTCCGCGAGCGTAGCGTAGTTCACCGCCCAGGGTTACTGAATGCATGCCGTGAATTTTTGACCAAACGACCTATCCACTGTTATAAACATAATGAGCTCATCATGTTTCTTATTGAGTGGTGCCTACAGCATAACTATTTTATGTTTAACAACAAGATATACCAGCAGCTCAGGGGTGTGGCTATGGGGGCCTGCTTTTCCCCCAGCTACGCCTGCCTTCATGTGGGCTGGTGGGAGGAGCGGGTCCTCCAGGTCACGCCCTCTGAAGCCTGGTCCAACAACATTCTTTGCTGGCTACGTTACATAGACAATGTTTTTGTGGTATGGAGGGGTTCTATGGACAGTGCTAAATCAATTATCAATGATATCAACTGTAATGATTTAAATTTGGAGTTCAATGCCACCATCAGCACTGACACTGTAGAATTTTTAGATGTAAAAATGTATGTTTCAGACAACACACTACAGTCCACCCTCCATAGAAAAATCACTGCAGGTAATTCTACCCTTCACACCACCAGTTTTCACGCAAAACATCTTATAGCTAGCATTCTATACGGAGAAATGCTGCGCTTGCGCAGAATCTGCAGCAATCCCACATACCTAGCCAAATGCCAATTGGAGTCTGAATTGAGATTCAAAGCCAGGGGTTACACTGATAAGACTATCACTGCTGCAATTACCAAAGCCAATTCATTTCCCAGAGAGCTGTTCTACAGAACACATCCGCAGAGACCACTGTTGATACAGACACTCAAGCGGACCTGGCCAATAAGGGATATGTAACTATACGCCTCATCATGACTCACAACACTGAGTCAAGAGCACTCAAATCCATTTTCAACAAACACTGGGGCATTATCAAAACAGACTCCACACTAGGACCCATAGTTGCCCCTAGGCCTGACATCACCTACAGGAGAGCCTGGTCCATGCATGACACTATAGTCAGAAACAGCCCTGAAATAACCAATACCACCAATTGGTTAACTAATGTTAAAGGTTTTCGTAAATGAAGCAGTTGCAGGGCCTGCAGATTTGGAGTTAACACCACCCAAATCTCGGCAGAATTCAGAAGCAAACCCATAATGATACAACAGAAACTCACATGCAGAACAGAATTCGCAGTGTACATTCTTACTTGCAGGTGTGGACTAAAATATGTAGGGAGCACTAAGCTCCAAGTGCACCTACGGATTTTGCAACACATCAGAGCCATTGTCAACAGTGACCCGACATACCCTGTCGCCAGGCACTTCAAAGAGACACACCAGAACACCTTAGACCACCTTAAATACTGCGTCATTGATAGCATTCCGCCACTCAGACGGGGTGGCAACAGAGAGAAATTGTTGAGACAACTGGAGTCGAAATACATAATAGAACTCAACACTAAGGCCCCAGCAGGATTAAACATCAGTGAAGACCTTTATAACTTTTTATAACCTCTTATAGTGTCCTTCTAAAATATTCACTTCAGTCTTGCGCTCTGAGAATTTCGCCAATATGACATTTTTTAGAAGTCGACTGACTTTAAGTTAGATGTCCAGTTTTTAATCCACTACAAACACAGTTTTTAACTATTCTGCTCCAATCACGCCTATTCCTTTAGCGACTGTTTGGATTTTTGTCTTCACCACATCTCACGGCACCAACACTAAGTTTTTCCACTATTATGCACTCATTTTTAACTTTACCCATAAGTGACTGCACTGTATAGCATTTTTTCACTTATTTGACATATTCTTTTACCATACATCAGGCTCAGCCCTCAACATGTTAAGATTAAACTCCAGCAACATCTAGGCCCTTCGTCTGCACCAGCACTAAGCTTACATTATACAGCCGCATTAGTTGCGCGCTGACAGATACAGAGATTTTGGCTTCCACACGCTTTACTAACATGAATGGGTTTTATACATTGTTCCCCTCCTAGTTACGATGGTACACCGGATTCCTCCCACATTTAATTGTGCCATATGGCATTCATGGTTTCTAGGATGTATTCACACAACCACGATTAATGAGGAATACCGTTTAATTTTGTTTTCCATCAGACATAATTTGGGAGACTTCAAACCCAATTCTTGCATTTATTTAGCATTTTTTTAAATCTTTTACAATGCAGCCAGCACCGCCATTACACGAGCTTACCTTCTAGTCTGCCACACACAACTGATGTTACAGAACATATGGCCATCTACATCTACATATAGAGGGGTAGTCTTTTCTCTATGCCTGCTACCAAAACTGCTTGTCATTGCTGCGCCTAGTCATCACTGTATGATACCAAAGGGGATGATGGACGGAGCGTTAGAGCAAATCAAACACTCACCCCCAGTCAACTGATCTGGGTTTAATCCATCATCATTCTTTAGCTCACTCCACCACCCCAGTTCAGACTTGGCCATATGCAAATCAGTCTGACCCTGTGCCTCATGGGAACAGTCCAGCCCGAACTGCCAAGCCATGTCTTCCCTGGACCGGAAACAAGCATCCTGGGACCGGTTTCGGGTTCAAACCCCTCATCAGCCAGGCTATCTTGAAACCAGTGGCAAAGTGAGTAAGGGACCCGCGTCTGGGCATACCCTGCCAACTTAGGGCGAACAAAGCGATACCAAAGGGGATGATGGACGGAGCGTTAGAGCAAATCAAACACTCACCCCCAGTCAACTGATCTGGGTTTAATCCATCATCATTCTTTAGCTCACTCCACCACCCCAGTTCAGACATGGCCATATGCAAATCAGTCTGACCCTGTGCCTCATGGGAACAGTCCAGCCCGAACTGCCAAGCCATGTCTTCCCTGGACCGGAAACAAACATCCTGGGACCGGTTTCGGGTTCAAAACCCTCATCAGCCAGGCTATCTTGAATCCAGTGGCAAAGTGAGCAAGGGACCCACGTCTGGGCATACCCTGCCAACTTAGGGCGAACAAAGCGATACCAAAGGGGATGATGGACGGAGCGTTAGAGCAAATCAAACACTCACCCCCAGTCAACTGATCTGGGTTTAATCCATCATCATTCTATAGCTCACTCCATCACCCCAGTTCAGACATGGCCATATGCAAATCAGTCTGACCCTGTGCCTCATGGGAACAGTCCAGCCCGAACTGCCAAGCCATGTCTTCCCTGGACCGGAAACAAGCATCCTGGGACCGGTTTCGGGTTCAAAACCCTCATCTGCCAAGCTATCTTGAATCCAGTGGCAAAGTGAGCAAGGGACCCACGTCTGGGCATACCCTGCCAACTTAGGGCGAACAAAGCGATACCAAAGGGGATGATGGACGGAGCGTTAGAGCAAATCAAACACTCACCCCCAGTCAACTGATCTGGGTTTAATCCATCATCATTCTTTAGCTCACTCCACCACCCCAGTTCAGACATGGCCATATGCAAATCAGTCTGACCCTGTGCCTCATGGGAACAGTCCAGCCCGAACTGCCAAGCCATGTCTTCCCTGGACCGGAAACAAGCATCCTGGGACCGGTTTCGGGTTCAAAACCCTCATCAGCCAGGCTATCTTGAATCCAGTGGCATGTGAGCAAGGGACCCACGTCTGGGCATACCCTGCCAACTTAGGGCGAACAAAGCGATACCAAAGGGGATGATGGATGGAGCGTTAGAGCAAATCAAACACTCACCCCCAGTCAACTGATCTGGGTTTAATCCATCATCATTCTTTAGCTCACTCCACCACCCCAGTTCAGACATGGCCATATGCAAATCAGTCTGACCCTGTGCCTCATGGGAACAGTCCAGCCCGAACTGCCAAGCCATGTCTTCCCTGGACCGGAAACAAGCATCCTGGGACCGATTTCGGGTTCAAAACCCTCATCAGCCAGGCTATCTTGAATCCAGTGGCAAAGTGAGCAAGGGACCCACGTCTGGGCATACCCTGCCAACTTAGGGCGAACAAAGCGATACCAAAGGGGATGATGGACGGAGCGTTAGAGCAAATCAAACACTCACCCCCAGTCAACTGATCTGGGTTTAATCCATCATCATTCTTTATGGTCGTTCTTTGGGATCCTGGTTTTATATATAATATATAGTTTAAAATAGTAAATTTTTAATATTTTAATATATAACATTAATATAATGTAAATTAAATAATTGTAACATTTAATCATTTAATACTATATATAAACATAGATACATATATGTGTGTGTATGTATATATATAATTAAATTAATATTTTACATCATATTAAATGTTTTGTTTTTTCTTTATTCACTACTATAAAAAGCATATATATGAATATATATATATATATATATATATATATATATATATATATATATATATATATATGTTTTTTTCAACCAAAGCAGTCCTCACTCGGTGTGCTCAACCGCGGGTGTAAGCGTGGGGGCTGAACTGTCTGCCCAATTCAATTTTGTAAGCAAAGATACGCTGCACTCAATAATTTCCAAGTAGATATTCTTTCATTTAGAACACCTCCGCTCCACCTGTTCTGAATTAAAGAATAGCTACTTGGAAATTATCGAGTGCAGTAAATCTTTGATTGGAAAAAAAAAAAATATATATATATAGGTGGAAGCAAAGCACAATGGCTAAGAGCGAAAGGATTTTTCAAACGTCCAAAATGCAAAGCATGAATCAACAGAAAACTAACATCATGTCTGGCGAACAAAAAGTCATTAAAGAAAGAATCACCTGTGAAACCACACATGTGGTCTATGCCCTAAAATGTGAATGCGGGAAGGAATACATAGGCAGTACTGTCAATAAACTAAAACTACGCATTTTACAACATCTGAGGGCAATAAAGATCAAAGACTTTGCTTATGCTATCGCCAAACACATTTGGAATGCACATGATGGCAATTTTGACAATCTAAAATATTATGGTGTAGAACACATCCCTCCGAGTATCAGAGGGGGAGACCGTGATCAGCTACTAAGACAAGCAGAATCCAGATGGATCACTATGAAAGGAACGGAGATACCATGGGGCTTGAACGCAGATGCCGAACTGCACAACTTCTTATGATTGACATTCTGGACAAGCCTGACATTAAAGACAATGATCCTTAGTCAAAAATGCTATCATGTTAAAAGTACAAATCTAGCCTTAACCTATAGTGGTACTGTGATTTAGGCAACAGCCACACCTCCCGGGCAATATCAAGCGTCAAACTGAATTATTAAGTTTTTGTGGTGTCCTTACTCAGATGCCCATCTGAAAGATTAGAAATATAGATCAAACCCAGTGTAGATGTGGGGGATTCTCTCATGACTGGTCTATTTGTAGGTGATTTATGTAAATTGTTATATGTTGATCTAGTTAATTCAAGAGGATGTGGAATTTTCAAGAGGAAGTATATTAATAGTGGTATATAGTAGAATTTTGGACACAGTGAGATACTTCACCGTATGCTTTGATTCTCTTTCCTTAAGGATAGGAAATATACCATGATTTGATAAAATTAAATCCCTACATCTCTCTTCTAATCTGGTACTTTACCGGATTTGGATAACAATTTCACACTTCAATTGTATTGCCAATCTGTTTATAATGGATTGTGTTTTGTTACATCTTTCCGCCTATTCATTGATCTAGTCAATATGGATTATATATATATATATATATATATATATATATATATATATATTCACTGAAAAAACCATAAGGTTTTAGGGACAGTTATAGTTAGTTGGACATTGCACTCGTACAAAACCCGTGAAATTCCCCCGTTATAGTTAGTTCAGGTAACTATAACTCGCGCCCCGCAATGCACTGCTGATGACGTCACATATTACATCACTCATGACATGGTCAGTGACATCACTGATGACATCACTGATGACATCTCAAATGACATCACTGATGACATCACTGATGACATCATCCAGTGACTGTGTGTTTCTGTAAAGTTTAAATATGTTTAATATATATAGGGAAAGGCGTATTGAAGAATGAGTGGGTGTAGAAGCGCCTGAATGGATGATTTAGTAGGTGCGTGACTGAGTCTATAAGTGAGTGATTAAACGTATCTTACTGGATGCATGGGTGAGTGACTAAACTGTGTGAATGTCTGTATCCGTCTGTCTGTTGTTGTGTAAGCAACTGCATGGGTTTCTGACTAGCTAAATGAGTGTCTATATGGGTTATGGATTGGTTCTCTGAGTATCTGTATGGGTGCCTCAGTGTTTGTGTGGGTGGGGTGTGTGTGACTCTGTGCATAGATGTGTGAGTGGGTGATTCACTGGGTGCATGGTTTCAAGAGTGCGTCTGTGATGGACTGTATGGGTGGGTGAGTGTGTGTATGGGTGTGTTAGTGATTGAATGTATATCTCAGTGGTACATGTGTGAGTAACTACATATGTGAAAGGCAGTATATATGTGTGTTGGAGTATATAAATGGCTATAAGTGAGAGTGTGTGATTGTGAGAGTGGCTATATGGATGAGTGTGTACTTGCATCAGTGATTGCATAGGAGCGTAAGAATGTGCTGGTATTTTTATGAGTAAGTGAGCTGGTGTGTATAACTGTATAGGTGAGTAAATTGGAGTGTGATTAATTATTTGCATGACTGACTAGGTGTGTGAGTACCTCTATGGATGAGTTGCGTTGTGTGAGTGTTTATATAGGTGTATGAGTGCATATGATAGTCCTGTACTGAGTGACTGTAAGTATGAGTGACTGTACGGGTGAGTGAGTAGATGTGTGTGTGTAGACCTAAGAATCAGTGAGTGGGTATGTACTTATTGGTATTGGAGTGTGTATGGTTTTGAGAATGGCAGTCTGTAATGTAGAGTGGGTGTATCAAAACTTATATTAGGGTGTGAGAAGATGCATTAAATTCTCACATGGATGATGTCATCAGTGATGTCATCAGTGATGTCATTTGAGATGTCATCAGTGATGTCACTGACCATGTCATGAGTGATGTAATATGTGACGTCATCAGCAGTGCATTGCGGGGCGCGAGTTATAGTTACCTGAACTAACTATAACGGGGGAATTTCACGGGTTTTGTACGAGTGCAATGTCCAACTAACTATAACTGTCCCTAAAACCTTATGGTTTTTTCAGTGAATTTCTAAGGTTTTTAAAATGCTAATTTCTAACTATAATGTGCCTGAAACCTATGGTTTTTTCAGTGAATTTCAAAGGTTTTTTAAATGCTAATTTCTAACTATAACGTGTCTGAAACCTATGGTTTTTTCAGTGAATTTCAAAGGTTTTTTAAATGCTAATTCCTAACTATAACATGTCTGAAACCTACGTTTTTTTCAGTGAATTTCAAAGGTTTTGTAAATGACAATTTTTAAATGTATTAATTGTTATATTTATTTTTTTCATACTGATTTACTACATTTTTAGAAACATTTTTTTTTACATATTTTATTTTTTAAATTACATTGTAATTACATTATACATTACAAAAAATACTTTCTCAGAATGAATTACTTTAGTTTAAATACTTTGCACATAGGCAATAGACTTTTAAGTACAGTAGTTACAGTTGTTGCAATGGGCAACACATTTTCAAACACAATGCAACATTCAGCTCAATGTGAATTTCTAGTTAAATGCAATTAGTTACTTTATGGATTACTTTTCTAACCACAGGACTGGATCCTAGATTCAGTCCTGGGACATCTCCTGTAAACAGTTGAGTAAAAGCGTTTTGGTTACAGTAGTGATTTTTAAGGAATATTATTGTATTTTAAAAGTTGACACTTAGAAACTTTTTCTCATAGAATCACCAATGTTATCCTATGGAAGGAAATTCACTTAGCAGGTAAAAACTGTTATCGTTACTTTTTCTTACTCAGTGTTGGATCCTGGATCCAGCACTGGTGCATCTCCTGTAAACAGTTGAAAGAATGCGTTTAAGTCATACAGGCGATTTTTAAGGAATATTTGTAGTTTGTGAAAATCGACACTTTGAAACTTTTCTGCTGAAAACCAGACAATGGATTCCTATGGAAGGAAATACAAGTTACTGGTAAGTACGGTTAGAATTACTTTTCAGGGTCAGTGCTGGGCTAAAAGATGCAGCACTGGGTTCTCTCCTGATAACAGGTGAGTAAATTGGAATTCGTACTTTGGTTGATTTTAGAGGAATATTATAAAGTTCCAAAACTCCACACTTAGAAGAATTTCCAAGTGAAACCAGTCAATGTTAGCCTATGAAGGAAATTCAAGTTACTGGTAAGTACGGTTAAAATTACTTTTGAGGATCAGTACTGGGCTGAAAGATGCAGCACTGAGGTCTCTCCTGATAACAGGTGAGTAAATCGAAATTCGTATTTCGGCTGATTTTAGAGGAATATTTTAAAGTTCCAAAACTCCACACTTAGAAGAATTTCCAAGTGAAACCAGTCAATGTTAGCCTATGGAAGGAAATTCAAGTTACTGGTAAGTACGGTTAAAATTACTTTTCAGGACCAGTACTGGGCTGAAAGATACAGCACTGAGGTCTCTCCTGATAACAGGTGAGTAAATCGGAATTCGTATTTCGGCTGATTTTAGAGGAATATTTGTATGTTTCAAAAATCAACACTTAGAAACTTTTTCAGCAAAAAGCAGGCAATGATATCCTATGGAAGGAAATTCAAGTTACTGGTAAGTACGGTTAAAATTACTTTTCAGGATTAGTACTGGGCTGAAAGATGCAGCACTGAGGTCTCTCCTGATAACAGGTGAGTAAATCAGAATTCGTAGTTCGGCAGATTTGAGAGGAATATTTGCACAATGGTGAAGGGAGGGGGCGGGGCCTGAGGTGACATCTGTGCAAACGCGCCCTGTGGCGCGTTTTAAGTTGGGGGATTAAGTCCCCTTGAATCATGAGGGTCCCTAGGGGCCAACTAGCCCACCAGGAACCTCCATTAAGCGCCACAGAGCTGCGTTGCAGAGAGGTGTAAAAAGGGGCGTGGCCTCTGTACACCTCTCTGCAAGGCAGCCCCTGGCGCATACTGGAGGTTCCTGGTGGGCTAGTTGGCCCCAGGGACCCCAGTATTCAAGGGGAATTACTTCCCCTTCTTAAAACGCGCCAGGGGGCGCGTTGCAGAGTACTGCAGGGAGGGGGCGGGGCCTCCGGCACGATGCCGTTTTTTTTTTTTTTTATGGGAGGGGGCTGCGTGGCCCCCTTCCCTCGGCCACTTTTGGCCCCGGGGACCCCATCCCCGGGGCCTGGGCATTTTTTTTGTTTTATTAAAAAAAAAAAACGGGAAGGGGGCCGCGTGGCCCCCCTTCCCTGGGCCTCTATTGGCCCCGGGGACCCCATCCCCGGGGCATGCCCTCTTTTTTAAATAAAAATATGGGGGGGCTGCGTGGCCCCCTCCTCAGGCCATTTAAGGCCCCGGGACCCCATCCCCGGGGCCGGCCTTGCCCTTATTTTTTTTATTTTATTTTTATTTGGGGAGGGGGCTGCGTGGCCCCCCTCCCGGGCCACTTATGGCCCCGGGGACCCCATCCCCCGGCCTCTGGTTGGGGACTGTGGGGGTCCCCAAACCCCCACAGTCCCGCCGGCTCCCCGTGTCCTACGGGAGCCGGCATTCCTTTTCCACATGGGGAGCAGCTAACATGCTGCTCCCCGTGTGAAAAGCAATTGGTTTGCATTTTGAAAGAGAGAGCAGGTTTCCTGCTCTTTCTTTCAAAATGCAAACCAAGTTTGCTATGACAGGACGGGAGCCGCGAGGCTCCCGTCCTGTCATAGCAAACTACAGTGTCCCGGGGTAGGCACCCCGGGACACTGCAGGAGCCGGCCCTGGGGGTGGCGGTCCCCAGGGCCATCAAAGGCTCCAGGAGGGGGCTGCGCGGCCCCCTCCCTACATTTTGAAAGCCCCGGGAGGTGGTGGTCCCCGGGGCTTGGGGGTCCAAAACGGATCCGCCGAGAAAAAAAAAAGAAACAAGTGCGCAAAACGCACAAAGGGGGCAGGGTAGAAACACCCTAACCCCCTAGGCCTGCTCAGGGGGTCCCACAAGGACCCCTGGGCAAAAAGCATTTTTTTAAAAAATCGGCAGGATGTGCTCAGGGAGCGCGGATCCTGCCGAAAAAATCGAAGCGCGGTCTCCCGCGCTCGATAGTCACTCTGCCCCGGGTGGGCCAAGTCCCGGGGCATGCTGGGGGGTTTATTTTATGTATGGGGGGCCTCCAGGGCCCCCAAGCCCCGGGGACCGCCACCCCGGGGCTTTATCATTAATGGTGCGGGAGGGCTCTGAGCCCTCCCGCAGCCCCGGGACCGCCACCTCCCGGGGCTTTTTTTATTTATTTTTAAAACCTGTGTGGGGGCTCCAGCCCCCCCACATGCCTTGGGGACCACCACCTCCCCGGGGCACTAAGAACATTGAAAATGGGGGTCCGTTTTGGACCCCCAAGCCCCGAGGACCACCACCTCCCCGGGGCTTTCAAAATGTAGGGAGGGGGCCGCGCGGCCCCCTCCTGGAGCCCTTGATGGCCCTGGGGACCGCCACCCCCAGGGCCGGCTCCTGCAGTGTCCCGGGGTGCCTACCCCCGGGACACTGTAGTTTGCTATGACAGGACGGAGCCTCGCGGCTCCCGTCCTGTCATAGCAAACTTAGTTTGCATTTTGAAAGAAAGAGCAGGAAACCTGCTCTCTCTTTCAAAATGCAAACCAATTGCTTTTCCACACGGGGAGCAGCATGTTAGCTGCTCCCCATGTGGAAAGGAATGCCGGCTCCCGTAGGACACGGGGAGCCGGCGGGACTGTGGGGGTTTGGGGACCCCCACAGTCCCCAACCAGAGGCCAGGCCCCGGGGATGGGGTCCCCGGGGCCATAAGTGGCCCGGGAGGGGGCCACGCAGCCCCCTCCCCAAATAAAAAAAAAAAAAATAAGGGCAAGGCCGGCCCCGGGGATGGGGTCCCCGGGGCCTTAAATGGCCTGAGGAGGGGGCCACGCAGCCCCCCCATATTTTTTATTTAAAAAGAGGGCATGCCCCGGGGGATGGGGTCCCCGGGGCCAATAGAGGCCCAGGGAAGGGGGGCCACGCAACCCCCTTCCCGTTTTTTTTTTTTTTTAATAAAACAAAAAAATGCCCAGGCCCCGGGGGATGGGGTCCCCGGGGCCAGAAGTGGCCGAGGGAAGGGGGGCCACGCAGCCCCCCTCCCATAAAAAAAAACAAAAAACAAAAAAAACAGCATCGTGCCGGAGGCCCCGCCCCCTCCCTGCAGTACTCTGCAAACACGCCCCCTGGCGCGTTTTAAGAAGGGGAAGTAATTCCCCTTGAATACTGGGGTCCCTGGGGCCAACTAGCCCACCAGGAACCTCCAGTATGCGCCAGGGGCTGCCTTGCAGAGAGGTGTACAGAGGCCACGCCCCTTTTACACCTCTCTGCAACGCAGCTCTGTGGCGCTTAATGGAGGTAGCTGGTGGGCTAGTTGCACCCCAGGGACCCTCAGGATTCAAGGGGAGTTAATCCCCCGACTTAAAACGCGCCACGGGGCGCGTTTGCACAGTGGTGAAGGGAGGGCGGGGCCTGAGGTGACATGTGTGCAAACAGGCCCCATGGCGCGTTTTAAGATGGGGAATTAAATCCCCTTCAATCCTGAGGGTCCCTGGGGCCAACTAGCCCAACAGGTACATCCAGAAAGCGCCACAGAGCTGCGTTGCAGAGAGGTGTAAAAGGGGTGTGGCCTCTCTACACGTCTCTGCAACGCAGCCCCTGGCGCATACTGGAGGTTCCTGGTGGGCTAGTTGGCCCCTAGGGACCCTCATGATTCAAGGGGACTTAATCCCCCAACTTAAAACGCGCCACAGGGCGCGTTTGCACAGATGTCACCTCAGGCCCCGCCCCTCCCTTCACCATTGTGCAAATATTCCTCTCAAATCTGCCGAACTACGAATTCTGATTTACTCACCTGTTATCAGGAGAGACCTCAGTGCTGCATCTTTCAGCCCAGTACTAATCCTGAAAAGTAATTTTAACCGTACTTACCAGTAACTTGAATTTCCTTCCATAGGATATCATTGCCTGCTTTTTGCTGAAAAAGTTTCTAAGTGTTGATTTTTGAAACATACAAATATTCCTCTAAAATCAGCCGAAATACGAATTCCGATTTACTCACCTGTTATCAGGAGAGACCTCAGTGCTGTATCTTTCAGCCCAGTACTGGTCCTGAAAAGTAATTTTAACCGTACTTACCAGTAACTTGAATTTCCTTCCATAGGCTAACATTGACTGGTTTCACTTGGAAATTCTTCTAAGTGTGGAGTTTTGGAACTTTAAAATATTCCTCTAAAATCAGCCGAAATACGAATTCCGATTTACTCACCTGTTATCAGGAGAGACCTCAGTGCTGCATCTTTCAGCCCAGTACTGATCCTCAAAAGTAATTTTAACCGTACTTACCAGTAACTTGTATTTCCTTCCATAGGAATCCATTGTCTGGTTTTCAGCAGAAAAGTTTCAAAGTGTCGATTTTCACAAACTACAAATATTCCTTAAAAATCGCCTGTATGACTTAAACGCATTCTTTCAACTGTTTACAGGAGATGCACCAGTGCTGGATCCAGGATCCAACACTGAGTAAGAAAAAGTAACGATAACAGTTTTTACCTGCTAAGTGAATTTCCTTCCATAGGATAACATTGGTGATTCTATGAGAAAAAGTTTCTAAGTGTCAACTTTTAAAATACAATAATATTCCTTAAAAATCACTACTGTAACCAAAACGCTTTTACTCAACTGTTTACAGGAGATGTCCCAGGACTGAATCTAGGATCCAGTCCTGTGGTTAGAAAAGTAATCCATAAAGTAACTAATTGCATTTAACTAGAAATTCACATTGAGCTGAATGTTGCATTGTGTTTGAAAATGTGTTGCCCATTGCAACAACTGTAACTACTGTACTTAAAAGTCTATTGCCTATGTGCAAAGTATTTAAACTAAAGTAATTCATTCTGAGAAAGTATTTTTTGTAATGTATAATGTAATTACAATGTAATTTAAAAAATAAAATATGTAAAAAAAAAATTTCTAAAAATGTAGTAAATCAGTATGAAAAAAATAAATATAACAATTAATACATTTAAAAATTGTCATTTACAAAACCTTTGAAATTCACTGAAAAAAACGTAGGTTTCAGACATGTTATAGTTAGGAATTAGCATTTAAAAAACCTTTGAAATTCACTGAAAAAACCATAGGTTTCAGACACGTTATAGTTAGAAATTAGCATTTAAAAACCTTTGAAATTCACTGAAAAAACCATAGGTTTCAGGCACGTTATAGTTAGAAATTAGCATTTAAAAAACCTTAGAAATTCACTGAAAAACCATAAGGTTTTAGGGACAGTTATAGTTAGTTGGACATTGCACTCGTACAAAACCCGTGAAATTCCCCCGTTATAGTTAGTTCAGGTAACTATAACTCGCGCCCCGCAATGCACTGCTGATGACGTCACATATTACATCACTCATGACATGGTCAGTGACATCACTGATGACATCACTGATGACATCTCAAATGACATCACTGATGACATCACTGATGACATCATCCATGTGAGAATTTAATGCATCTTCTCACACCCTAATATAAGTTTTGATACACCCACTCTACATTACAGACTGCCATTCTCAAAACCATACACACTCCAATACCAATAAGTACATACCCACTCACTGATTCTTAGGTCTACACACACACATCTACTCACTCACCCGTACAGTCACTCATACTTACAGTCACTCAGTACAGGACTATCATATGCACTCATACACCTATATAAACACTCACACAACGCAACTCATCCATAGAGGTACTCACACACCTAGTCAGTCATGCAAATAATTAATCACACTCCAATTTACTCACCTATACAGTTATACACACCAGCTCACTTACTCATAAAAATACTAGCACATTCTTACGCTCCTATGCAATCACTGATGCAAGTACACACTCATCCATATAGCCACTCTCACAATCACACACTCTCACTTTTAGCCATTTATATACTCCAACACACATATATACTGCCTTTCACATATGTAGTTACTCACACATGTACCACTGAGATATACATTCAATCACTAACACACCCATACACACACTCACCCACCCATACAGTCCATCACAGACGCACTCTTGAAACCATGCACCCAGTGAATCACCCACTCACACATCTATGCACAGAGTCACACACACCCCACCCACACAAACACTGAGGCACCCATACAGATACTCAGAGAACCAATCCATAACCCATATAGACA
This sequence comes from Calotriton arnoldi, assembly GCA_963921515.1. Lineage (NCBI taxonomy): Eukaryota > Metazoa > Chordata > Amphibia > Caudata > Salamandridae > Calotriton > Calotriton arnoldi. Next base: position 1,280,720 of record CAWUFW010004229.1, on the reverse strand, counting down.
CTCATTTAGCTAGTCAGAAACCCATGCAGTTGCTTACACAACAACAGACAGACGGATACAGACATTCACACAGTTTAGTCACTCACCCATGCATCCAGTAAGATACGTTTAATCACTCACTTATAGACTCAGTCACGCACCTACTAAATCATCCATTCAGGCGCTTCTACACCCACTCATTCTTCAATACGCCTTTCCCTATATATATTAAACATATTTAAACTTTACAGAAACACACAGTCACTGGATGATGTCATCAGTAATGTCATCAGTGATGTCATTTGAGATGTCATCAGTGATGTCACTGACCATGTCATGAGTGATGTAATATGTGACGTCATCAGCAGTGCATTGCGGGGCGCGAGTTATAGTTACCTGAACTAACTATAACGGGGGAATTTCACGGGTTTTGTACGAGTGCAATGTCCAACTAACTATAACTGTCCCTAAAACCTTATGGTTTTTTCAGTGAATTTCTAAGGTTTTTTAAATGCTAATTTCTAACTATAACGTGCCTGAAACCTATGGTTTTTTCAGTGAATATATATATATATACACATTTCTTATGGATATGTCATGAGAGCAACCCAACAGTTGGGCCCACGCAATTGTTTTTGTAATAGGAAATAACTTTCTATGTACATTTAAACTTCCTATGACTCAATAAGATCATCTCACCTTAAGTACTTTACAAGTTCATATATGATGTCATTTAGTTTAAAACCATCAATTCTAATTGATTGTGATTTAAAGAATCTCTGTTCCCTTAATAACATGTTTTTAATTTGGGATTTTGTTTTTTGTAATTGGGGGCGGGTCAAACCAACCCCCTTTTTAAACACCCCACACACGTTACCACATGACCCGGACGAAGGCCTCTGGCCGAAACGCGTAGGTCGTCGTTTTGCTTCCTGATGCACCCTGCACTTTGCATGCTTAAAAATTAATGGAGAAATAACGAAAAATGAAAAAATAAAAATAAACAAGAGGTGAACAACTTGAACTTGCCTGAGTTTGCTGATGTAAGTGCTGCCTTTCTGTGACCCTCTGGGACTCTGATGTGCATTATCGAGGGTTTACATGGAAAACTCCTGTATATATATATATATATATATATATATATATATATATATATATATATATATATATATATATATATATCATACAAAAATGTTAACAAATCAAATGAAAAACATTAAATAATTTAACAAATTAATTACATCTAAAAAACAACAGAACATTATTTATTAAACATGTGTTTTTAAATTATATATAAAAATATATATACACATAAACAAATAGTATAAAATTAAACAAATAAATAATAATACTAGATATGTTTATAGTAGGAAAAAGTATTGACATCTGGAAATAATAGCTATATTAGTCACACTCCAGTCTGCCAAACAGTAGGGAAGCGATGTACTTTGGAGGGATTACAATTTCTATTCCCACTCCAGACTGTGCAACAGTAGGGAAAGCTTTGGACTTCGGAGAGGTTCAATTTACTGTTCCCACTCTGGTCTGTGCAACAGTAGTGAGAGTGTTGGACTTGGGAGAGGTTAAACTAACTATTTCATCTCCAGTCTGTACAACAGTAGGAAGAGAGTTGGATTTCGGAGGGGTTAAATTTACTATTCCCACTTCAGTAGGCAAAGCGTTGGACTTCGGAGGGCTTAAATTTACTATTCCCACTCCAGTCTGTTCATCAGTAGGCAAAGTGGTGGACTTCGGAGGGGTTACATTTACTATTCCAATTCCAGTCTAAGCAACAGTAGGGAAAGAGTTGTACTCCAGAGGGATAACATTTAATATTCCCATTCCAATCTGTGCAACAGTGGGAAAGTGTTGAACTTCGGAGGGGTTAAATTTGCTATTCCCACTTCAGTTTGTGCAACAGAAGGGAAGGTGTTGGAGTTCCGAGGGGTAACATTTAATATTCCCACTCCATTCTGTGCAACAGTAGGGAAAGTGTTGGATTTCGGAGGGGTAACAGGTACTATTACCACTCCAATGTGCACAACAGTACGGAAAGCATTGGACTTCAGTGGAATTTCATTTAATATTCCCGCTCCAGTCTGTGCAACAGTAGGGAAAGTGTTGGACTTTGGAGGGGTAACATTTTCTATTCCCACTCGAGCCTGTGCAACAGTAGGGAAAGTGTTGAACTCCAGAGAGGTAAAATGTACTATTCTCACTCCAGTCTGTGCAATAGTAGGGAAAATGGTGGACTTTGGAGGTGTTACATTTACTATTTCCACTCCACTCTGTGCAAAAGTAGGGGAAGCCTTGGACTCTGGAGGGGGAATATTTGCTCTTCCCACTCCAGACTCTGCAATAGTAAGGAAAGCATTGGACTCCAGAGAAGTAAAATTTACTATTTCCACTCCTGTCTGTTTAGCAGTAGGGAAAGCGTTGGACTTCAGAGGGGTAACATTTACTATTCCCATTCCAGTCTGTGCAACAGTAGGGAAAGTACTTCACTTGAAACACATAACAAATATGAAACATAACCCTATTAATTTATAGCAAATATAAAACTCTTAATATAAACTTTATTAATTCACCAAATAAGTACATATATTATAATGAAAAACAATTAGAGTTATCATGATTCTACACTATACCCGCACCTAATGTATAACTTACAAAATATAATTATTTACAATATTAATAATCAATTAAATAATTAATGATAAATTGTTAATTAATTATTACTTAATGAACTTCCCAACCTATCCCCCAGCAAACCCAACCTCCCGCACCAAATATATAACGTATAAAATATAATTATTACACAATTTACATTTTTAATTATCAATTAAACAATTAATAATAGATTATTAATTGTTAATTGATTATTACTTAATTAACTTCCCACCCTGTACCCCTACAATTCCAGCAGCCAGAACATATTATAACATTTAAAATAATATCATTATTGCACTAATAACCTAGTTAATAATCAATTAAATAATTAATAATGAATTAATTAATTAATTATACTTAATTAACTTCCCACTCTACATCCCTACAAACCTAGCAAACCGCTATGACAATATAAATTACTATTAGGAATTAAATTAAAAATCACAAACCACTCAAAATTACAAACTTTATTTAAAAACATTATTAAAAATTATAGAAACAATAACACATACAATTAATATATGAACTAACATACATAAAGGTTATTAAAAAACAATCTTTTTGACAACTATAGTATTGGAAACAATATTAACAGCAACAGTATTCTTGAAAATGATATTACTTACCTGAAAAATTGATATTCTTTTTTTCTCTCATCAGCAGCACCTCATATCTAATCCATTTCAAAATCCAGAGCCAAACAGACAGGGTAGGTCAGGAGGTGAGAGAAGGGTCTCTTCTTAGCAGCAAAAATGGTTTAAACTGCATAATACTATCATCACAACAATATACTACTATAAAAATATAAAAGTACATATACATTTGCTTGCCTCAGTCCATGTTACCTGTTGCAAGCTCGTCTAAATTGCTCATTCTAATTTCTACTTAGGTGATTATTTAGTTTGATATTGAAGTCATCCTGATTCATGAAAGGTATTCCAGTTTGGTTTGATGGCCTTGCTAAAAGAGGCTACCATTCATGAATCTGCCCCCAGAGGATGATGTAGGGTGTGAAAGTAGAAAGTGAGTCATCCCATAGCCAACATCTCTTCACATGACCCAGAAAAAAGTTGGCATATAACAGAGCAGACTTTGAGCCCACAGCGTATCTTGCTGTTGCAAAAATAGTTCACTGCTGAAACATTTGCCTTTTTGACATTCTGTGGTGCTTCTATCATTTTGATTCTTACAAAAGGACGGTTAATAGGTCTGGTATGGTATCTTTAAAGGCACACTCTGAATGGTACAGAAATGTCTTTCAGTTGACAAAAACTCAATGGGTTAATGCAGAGTGGAGACAGAAGATGAATATGGGGTCAGCCTGGTTCAATAATACTTTGATGTGAGTCCTTCCTTCAGAGACTTGTGGCAGATGTGATGATGCCAGTTTCCAGACCAGGTTCACTGAGAGGCCACCTTGCTTTTTTGCCTTATGAGCGAAGAATGCGGTCCCCAACCCCAAGAAGATGCCAGGAGGGTTTGGCAACCTGAGAAGATCCGCATCCCGAGAAAACTGCTGCCCTATGGCAAGAAACCCAGTTGACTGGAAGAATCAAGTAGAAGTGAGTACAGTGGTAACAGGTATATGAAGGAACATGGTTTCATGCACACAGATGGACCTTGGTGCATATATTCTGAAGTGTCTAGGAAAGAGAATATCCTGTTTTTTTGGAAGATGGTGGCCAGCTGGAGGATTTTCAGTCAACTGAAGCATCTTGTGTGTCTGTTCCAGAAGTGGGAACTATTTTGAAATATTGTACCACTGTCCTGACCTAGGGTCTTGGGACCATTTCTGTTGGAAGCATTCTAAATAAATCCTACAGGAATAAACATTTTGTGCAACATCCCCAGCAAAAGGCAGTCTGTAACTGCTAACTGATTGTCCCCAGACCCACCAACCTGTGCGACTTAAGCTTTCTATGAGATTGTCTAGTGAGCATTCTTGGTGACCTGCTGCACTCCAGTGTAGATTTGACCACAGCCTCATTCTTAAATAATGTTGTGTACAACTGCTATTTAGCACTCACTAATTTCTGTGTATTTACATTTTTCATCACTTTTCAATACTGTATCAAATTGCCTTCATCTTTGTCATTTGTGTTATTAAGCATTTCACTTTTTACAACAAAAAAAACAATATTCTTTACAGCATTATTTCTGCTTCATGATATTTTTGTACGACAATATCTTTTTCCGATATTTCTGTAACCCGATATTTAAAACTCTAAGAAACATGGCGGCCGCGAGGTAAACGGCTGCGGTGCTGCAGAGGAGGAGAAGCATTAGCGTGCAGCGTGCGAAACCCCCCGCCGTTATGCATACCGTTGTGAATACCTGCACTGTTTAATGCAGCCTTGGTGGGGGCCACAGGTGCGGTTGCGGCCGGTCCTAGCCCCAAGGTGAGGAGAGCAATCCCAGCATGGGAGAGAGCTGCGGTGCTGCTACGACGTAGCCGGGCAGCGCGAGCTCGCTCCTCCGGTGGCAGAGCCAGCACAAGCGCAAGCTGGCTGGAGGAAGGAGAGAGTGGTGTGCACGCCGCTTCAGATGGTATTCAGCATGCAGCAGTGCCCCAGCATCCGAGTGAGGACTGGGGAGGTAATGAAGGAGACCAGTGGGTGCACATGTCCACACCTACGGAGAAGATTTCGTGGGCCCCAGAGGAAGTTGGTTGCTCCACGGACAAAATATCAAGGTATACTCTGCGTACCCGGGCAATTGGCAAGTTCACAGGTGTAAGCTCAGGGCTAGAGCTACCCACAGTCCCTGTGGATCCCAGTGATAAAGGCAACTGTAGGGCAGGGGAACAGGGTCTGCCCCAATAAAGCTGGGGAGAACAGGGAAGCCCACCAAACAATCTGGAAAGAGTCCGCGTGGGAGGGGTAAAAGAATCTCACCCCCTCAGGTAAAAGTCACCCCCTTCCTCAAAACGTTCTACAAAGTTTTGGTTCAACCAGCAACACAGAGGGAGGGGGGTGGGAAAGAAGTCAGCGTATCCCAGAGGGGGCCCGAAATGGAAATGGAAAAAGTAAACCCAATGTCGGTAGCTGACAAAGATGTCTAATCTATGGGTAGCAGGAACACAGAAACAGGTAGTGAGCCTGGAGCTGATGTCATCAGCGCTTTTCAGATATCAACATGTAATAGCTTCAGTGTGCTGGCAGTAGAAGACGAGGCTATTGTTGCGGGGAGACAACATCAAGATTCTCAACCGGTGTAGGAGAGTAGGATCTGCTTCTTATAGTTACCCCCACTTTTTGCTGATGTTTCACTGTTTTACGACTTAGCCAGACTGAGGCCCTGCTAATCAGGACCCCAATCTATCTGCTTTCTACTCTAAATTGACTGTATGTACTTTAGGTGCACTCCAGATTGGATTCTGGGGTACCCTTGTGAGTCCCTAGTATATGGTATACTATGTACCCAGGGCATAGGTACCCCAGAGGCCTACCAGGGGCTGCAGCATGTATTGTGCCACCCCTGGGAAGCCTTTTAAAATGACACAACAGGTCTGCTACAGCAGCCTGTGTAAGGTGGTATATGCACCCCTTACTGAGATATAGGTTCCCTATATCTCTCCATATCACTGCACATGTAAACCTATCAGTCACCCCTATGGCAGGCCTTAACAATCCTGAAGGCAGGGTGCTGGGTTTCATGTGAGAGGGTGCCCATGCATGAGCAGAGCCCCTCTGTAGCTTTCGGAATCTTCATTCCGGGGTTGTTTGTGATGCAGCCAGACCATATACTCTTAAGTGCATTATAACCCTGCGGTAAATGCTAACATGAGAATGGCTGCATGGAAAACTGTCGTGTTTGGTGTCAAACACCTTGGAATCATACCTCCACCCCAGTACTGGGGTGGGAGGTATGATTCCTCCCTTCTAGAGGGAGCAACATGGCATCACCGGTACACCCCGTACCAGCTTAACAGAACCCTGGCATCACAAAATGGATGCTGCAGCCACAGACACGAGTCTGTCCTCCTGCTGCTGGACGAAACTCCGGCAGGGGAGGCCTGGACAATAGGTTTCCTGTCACAGGGAGGTGTGACCACCTCCCAGACAGGCTTTAGTGTATTGGACCTGGGTGGGTGCACTCTAAGAGTGCTTTGAAGTCTGCACTGGGGGCACATTTGGTGTCCCTGTGCATAGTCCAGCTCAAACCGGTTGCAGGGGCACACAGCCCCTGCTCTGGCGCGAAACTGTACAAAGGAAATGGGTGTAGCCACCCCTCTTTCCTGACCCTCCCATAGGTGGGTCCCCAGAGTTTGTCCCACCCCTTCCTTGGGTATAAAGTAGGAAACCCTGACTACAGGACTTTAGATTACACCTGGACTAAACTCTGTTACCAGAAACCAAGTACTTCGACGATCTACACTATGCTGGATGACTGAAGAATCTCCCTTGGAGTAAAGGAGTTACTCCCCTGCAAGGCAGGCACCTTTAACGCAAATGACCGGTTGGCATCTCCGAAGCTCCTGCGGACTCCGAAGAATATTGCCACACAGGAGGTAGGTTTTCCGAGGTCTCTGAGGTTGATCTGTGCCCACAGCAAGTCTGAGGCCCGTATCCCTCGTGGAGACCGTGAAACCCGAACCCCTGGACACTCCAACCATTTGCAGAAGCATCAGCTTTCCGGCAACCCCTGAGGCTGAGCTTTGGGTTACTTGTAGCCCTGACCCCGAGCAGTAATTGCACTGAAGATTGCAGGCCTACACTCAACGAGTGTCCCGTGGGCCGCCATTTTGTGATTCCTCTTGAGGTCCCTTCGCGATCCCTGGTCCGTTGACCTGTGGGTCCCCAAGAAGGCAACTCTAACTTTTATTGGGCTTTCCTGGTTGCTAAAGACGTGCCCTGACTCTCCATTGTTTGGGGAGTCCCCAGGACCTTGCTGGTCCGCACAAAAGCATCTTTTCTCTTCCTGCGTGGGTAGCTGTTGCCAAGGCTTGTTGTGGTCAATCCGATCACCGGCACCCCAGCACTCGACATCCTTTGTGGGACAGCTCAAATCCGGCTCCTGGTTGTCGTCGACGTCTCCGAGACCCCGTGGCTGCAGAGTCAAGCTTCACCTCTTCGCACCTGAAGCACCCGACATCGGTGGGCATTCGATTGCCCGCTCCTGGTCACTGGCTTGTGACCCAGACTCTGTCCCCTCTACTTTCAGGTTCTTCACATCTTTGATCCAGGCTTGGATCCACCCGGACACTTTTCTTCTTCACTGCAGCAGCACTTTGCAGCAGATCGCCATAGAAAACGACGATGATTCCCGACACCCTTTGACACCTATGCACCCGGCTTCCCTGGGTGAGGTAACTCGAGTACTCCGGTGCTCACATGGGTGTTGGCCCTAGAACCCCTTAAGTCTAAAGGGATTTGCTGAAAGTCCGCCTTGCCTGCAAACACTGTAACTGGGTTGCCTGTCCCCCCCCCCCTAGTGTGACATGTGTGGAATGCATAGGGAAATTGGATAACTGCGCCCACTCTGATCAGAACCTTGGGGAAGGGAGCCATTTGAAGGCTGTTCTACTAAACACCCGGTCGGTTAAAAAACATGAGCTTCAGCTCTATGACCTTCTAACTGACCTAAGGCCCGATATTATGTTTGTAACGGAAACATGGCTAAATGACGGCTCCAACCCCACCATCGCTAGTGCGATCCCCCCGGGATATCAGATCCTAAGAAAGGATAGGCAGGGGGGTAGGGGCGGGGGTGTGGCTATAATCTTTAAGAACATTTTCTCCTGCTCTGTACTACCTACCACAGAGATAGAGGGGGCCGAGGGCCTTGGTTTCCTTTTGGCCGTGTCGGCCCACCAATCTATTGCTGGCGCAGTAATTTACCGACCGCCTGGGCCGGCCGGAAAGTTTTGGGAGTCGATTGGACATGCTATCTCCCATATTGCGGCCAAATACAGACACTGCTTGGTACTCGGGGATTTTAATATTCATATGGACCAACCAGCTGAACCTGAGCCCTCTAGGCTGTGTGAATCCTTAGGAATTTTTAACTTGACCCCCTATGTCCTTCTTCCCACCCATGAAAGGGGCCACACTTTAGACCAGATTTTTTCTACGGCCAGTATAGATATGGACGTGCCCCTCCACATAGCATGGTCAGACCATTTTCTGCTGGCCTTTAGAGTCCGTAAGGAATTAGGCAAGCCTCAATCATACTGCAAGCCTCGCGCAAGCAGTTTCAGGCCCTTTTATCAGCTCACCGAGGAGGCACTGCATAGTGCACTCAGGCTACATCCTATTCCTTTTAGCGGAAACTTGGAGAACGATGTGTTCTCCTTGGAGAATTGGCTACAGCTCCACTCTCTGGAGCTTGCCCTTCCCACAACTCGGTCAGCAAAAGCCAGCAGAGCCTCGGCCCCATGGTTCACGGAGGCCCTTAGAAAGAGCAAAAGTGCTTGCAACTGCCTCGAGAGAACGTGGTGGAAGAATTTTAATCCCGCGGACAAAACCACGTACAAACTGGCCCTGAAAGTTCATTACTCTAAAGTCCGCAAAGAAAAGAAACTTTTTCTGTCCACTAAAATTGAACAGGCCGGGAACAAAAGTAAGGAACTTTTTAAAATTGTAAAAGACTTCTCATCCCCTAATGCAATAGATAGCCCATTTACCCCTACTAGCGACTGGACTAACCACCTAGCTCGCTATTTTTATGACAAAATTAAAATCATCCAAGATTCCTTCGAGCCACTGCCCCAGGCGATGGAAGGAAACACAGGCTCGCCCCGCGAGTTAACCCTAATTTAGGTTTGTCCCTCTCGCAGTTCCCTCCTATCCAGTTGGACAAATCTCTCGAGATAATGAAAGCTCTTAAATCCGGTTCACACTCCGACCCTTGTCCAGCGAAAGTACTGTCATCCATTGCTGAGGTGATTAACCCAGCCGTTAACTTGGTTCTGAACACCTCCCTGTCGGAAGGGCTAATGCCTGAGAGCTGGAAACACGCAAAAACTATCCCGCTCTTAAAGAAACCTACGGCAGATCTTGCAGACCTACGGCAGTGATATTGGCCAGTAATTACCGGCCAATATCACTGCTGCCTTTCTTTTCTAAGGTCTTGGAGAAATATGTAAATACAATCACCACGGAATATGTGGAGGCCAACCATTTACTGCATCCGAGTCAGTCAGGCTTCAGAGCAAACTTCAGTACCGAAACAGCCTTACTTGAAGTCTCTGAATCTATTAAAACAACACTCGATAGAGGTGGCAATGCGGTACTGGTATTATTGGACCTGTCCGCGGCCTTTGATACCGTGCCCCATGAGCGACTCCTGCAAAGACTTCAGGACTGCGGTATTGGTGGCACGGAACTCAGAAGGTTCACCTCCTTTTTAAGTGGCTGTCATCAAACAATATGGTCTCCTCCCTTTTCGGCCCCCATCCCCCCTATGAAAGTAGGAGTCCCAAAGGGCTCGATCTTGAGCCCGACTCTCTTTAATGTATATATGGCCCCCCCTTGCGATCCTAGCGGAGGAACACGGCGCTAAAATAGTATCCTACGCCGATGACACGCAACTGCTGTTCACCTGCGATAAGGGAACCGTCTTTTTTTTATTATTTTTTTTTATTGAGGTTTTAGATGAGCATGTACAATGTACAGGAGTAGCATCAACGAGCGTGTACAAATCAAAAAAACCATACAACAACATGTGGCAAAAGGCATACATACAAAATAATTGTCATGTGATTGTATCTGCGATGGACAATAGATTATCATGCTTGTTATTTTATACATCTTAGAGTTAACGTACAACATTGTCTGGGGGCTCATCTGTTAACACATTCCGTAGATATTGTAGTAATGGTTCCCATATATCAGCAGGTCGAGATGAGGAGGGGAGTTCCTCTGCATAAAGAATTAATCGGTCCCGCTGTCCCTGGCTGACCGTATCGCCCGGCATCATCAATACAGGTTTGGAGCACGGTGAAGGGCAGATGCTTCTTGACTAACGTGAGAGCACCTCGTGAGTAGGAGGAGTAGGAGGACGCCAAGCGGTAACCAGCACACTGTGACCCAGCCCGATTGTCTGATTGGGGTGTGAGATGCGTCTCCTGCAATAGGGCAATAGCAACTTCATGCCTATCTAGGAACGCCAAAACCTGTTGAATCTTTTTCGGAGTATTGAGCCCTCGTACGTTCCATGTGAGACAGTTAACTACGGTGTGATCGGGATGTGATGCAGAAACAGAACATACCATGAGCATGACAATGCAATAAAATATGAAAACACATTTGCAGTAATCACAAGATTGACAATAAAGATAGCCGCAAAACCAAACCCTCCAACCCCCCCTCCCCACCCCCCATCACCCTCCACCCACTTCAGCAACCCCAACATGCCAAAGCCATCCCGAGCCTCCCAGTGTGTACCTCGAGTATCGGCCCAGGGGAGAAAACAATAACGGGGAACACCCATAGGGGGGCGCAGAAACACAATACCCCTCCCGGTGTAGTGGGAGGTGGCCGAGCAGTTTCAGTGGTGTTATCTGGCTAGCAACATGCAATATTTCGATAACTACAGAGAGATAACCCTCATAGTAACATTCAAGACTACAGTAGGCAAAGTGTTAACAACGATACAGGACCGGACCCCGTCATGCAGTTACGCCATAGTATAGAGAAAAGAAAAACAACAAAAAAGAAAGGGCGCTCTCTAAACAGAGCAGAGCACAGTGAGGGGATGAACTCCAGTCTACAACTCGCGTATCCTGCCAATGTCCTCAATCGTCTGCCAGTTCGTCTGTGGACCTGCCAGCACCCCCCGCCGCCGCAGTGGGGGAGCGGCTGCGCCTTGTCAAAGTCTTCGCAAAGTCCATAGCAGATTTAGGAGTGGTGAAGATCCTGGGTTTTCCGTGATCATCAATTCGCAGCCGCACAGGGTAGAGCATGGCATAGGAAATCTTTGCGGATATGAGGAGTTTTTTAACAGGCAGGTATTCTCTTCGAGCTTCTTGTACCGCCGCCGTGAAGACTGGGTAAAAAGCAAGTTTGTTGCCCTCATGGGTGATATCGCCTTTCTCGCGGGCCAGACGAAGGATGGTGTCGCGGTCCCGATAATTTAAGAGACGGGCTATGATGGGGCGCGGCGGCGGGCCAGGAGAGGGGCGAGCAGCCAGAGATCTATGAGCCCGCTCAACAATTAACACTTGTGAGAAATGTTCAGCACCGAAGATTTCACAAATTAATTTCTCAATGTATGTCTCGAGGCAGCCTGTATTTGTGGATTCTGGCAAACCAGTAAGGCGCACATTATTGGGCCTCGATCTAGCCTCCAAGTCTTCGCTGTGCGCTTGTATTACGGCCAGCACCTTCTCCATGGAGGTCGTCTTCGTGGTCACTTGCTGCAGGCCATCCTCCGCATCTGATATGCGTTTTTCTGCCTCCCCTAGACGTAATGCATGCTTATCCAGTTTCTGCGACATGTGATCCATACGGAGATTCAAATTGTCGATCTTCCCATCTATGGATTGAAGACTGGATTGAACAGCAAGGCGAGTCTTGTCTGTATTTGACAAATGGTCGCCAGGGGCATCGAGCTCTGAGTCTGAGGCGGCCTGTTGAGAGATCTTGGTGGACCTACGAGGCTCAAAGGTGAAGCGCGGCTGGCTGTGCTCAGATTTCCCCATGGTAGCGCGCTCAGAGCAGGAAGCAGGTCAGTGCAGAAGGTGTCCAGCCCAGTGGGTACGTTTGTCACCAACCCCAGTAGCTGCGCTGCAGAAGGTAGCCAGTAGTAGAAGGGGCCAATTTGAGGAGCAGAGAGAGATCTACAGCAATGGTAGTGAGGGCTGTGACCAGGGCCACAACACGCCGCACAGTCAGCCACCCGGCTCGCCCTGCGGTTCACCGCCACTACTAGAAACTACCAATGGGCAGGGGCAGGGCGCCGGTTCAAAACTCGGCCCCCAGGGCCAAAGGTGACCAAGTCCAAGCAGTGCAGCCGCTGATGGTAGAACCGTCGCAGGTCCCAGAGGACAGGAGCCAATGCGCAGCAGAGCCTGTGGCAAGAGCAACTACAGGAACCGATTTGAAGATGGAGGCGACAGCATGACGTGGCTGCGCAGGCAGTTAATGTAGGGTGCGGACCCTGGCCGCTAATAATTGCAAAAGTCAGTAAATGTGGAAGTGCTTCTCTAGGTCGGGTCTCACCACATGGCGTAGTTCAATGGACGGACGTATGGGGATCCAAGCACGCAGCGAGAAGTGTCCCGCACCGCAGTCCTCAATCTGGAGCCCACCAATCCAGCCCTCCAGCTCAGGCGGCAGGCGCACTCGGGCCGGGCACAACAGGGGGCCCCGCCGCTAGGCCACAGGCAGGAAGCTTTCCGACTCGCAGGTGCGCGGGATCATGCGGTATACAGCGGTGGGGGCCACAGCAAATACCAAAAGGGCCGTTAGGTGGGGGGGCGCACACCGCAATCCGCGCCCAGAACACCAGCCCCCAGCCAACGGGTCGCTGCAGTCGCGCCACCACAAGCTAGCAGCCAGGGCACTAAACTGCAGGCGAAAAGAAAGCCGCCAAGTCAGCCCGCGAGAGGAGCGCCACGCGGGGCCTGCCAAGAGAAGTCGCGGCTCCGGCAGCCAAGGCGACCGTCGCCGACACCCGCCCCCGCCAGCGCCGGCCGCACAGCTCCTTCAACACCGGCCAGTCAGCGACACTCTTCCCCACCAGGTTCAGGCCGCAGCCAGGGTAGAACAGCACTCACCGCAATACCGCTGCTAGAGCCCGCTCTGGGCCGCCATATTGGTGCCGCAGGCCCAAAAGTTTGCCGGCCCCGTTCTCAGCCCACACGCTGCGTGGAGGACAATACAGCACACCAAAGTCCAGTCCTCAGCCTCCGCCGTCTATTCACAGCGATTGAGGGGTCGATGTCACCAGAAAAACGTGGATAATGGTCGGATCTGTGTCTCAGCCAGCGGAGCTGCTCTACGGAGCGGCCATTTTGCTTTGCGCCCTCTAGCGCCCCCCAAGGGAACCGTCTTTAGAGGCAGTGAGATAAACACCTGCCTGACGGAGGTGTTCTCTTGGCTTAGGCGTAACCAACTGAAATGCAATCCGGAGAAATCGGAGATCATTTTCTTCAGCCCCAATCCGTGCGAGGCCTGGCGCCAATGGTGGCCACTGGACATGTCCCCCCCCCCGGCAACCTCAGTAACCACCGTGAAAAACCTTGGGGTTAAGCTGGACGCTGACATGTCCATGAAGGCTCAGATTCAAACTGTGGCCGGCACCTGTTTTGGGCTATTGAAAATGCTAAAGAACTTCCTTCCCCTGCTTCCGGTCCCACACAGGAAGACGGTAGTCCAGGCCCTGATTGTATCAAGGCTGGACTACGTCAATGTCCTGTACTTGGGCCTACCTGATTATCTACTAGGTCGCCAGCAGGTGGTCCACAATGCGGCGGCCAGGGCTATTCTTATGGTGGGCCCCAGGGCGCATATGACCCCCTACTTGAGATCATTGCACTGGCTTCCAGTCCGGAAGGGGATCCATTTTAAAGCTCTAGTCTTGGCCTTTAAGGCCCTCCACGACTCAGGGGCCCCCTACATCAGGAAAAGGATTCAGCGCTATGCCCCACAACGGACCCTGAGGTCCTCTGCACAGCTCTTGTCGACCGTCCCAAGGTTTTTCCGCTCCCGTATGGGTGGTCGCTCCTTTCAAGTGGTGGCATCCCAGCTATGGAACAGCTTGCCACTTTCTCTCAGACAGGTACAGGATCTCCTTGTCTTTAGGAGAAAACTCAAAACCTGGCTATTCCAACATTAGAACTAGGCCTACCTGCTTTAGTGTACACTGCCTGTCTCGCGGTCTTTTAGCGCCGGGACACTCTGTGGAGTAGCCGCGCGCTTTATAAGTACCTAGTTACATTACATTACACCTAGGCACATTATCACAACTGACCAATTCAGCCTGTTAAATGACATGAAAATCGCCGAACCTCTGAATGATGGTAGGGGGGATAGAGAGTTGCACATCCTAACATGGAATGTAAATGGCCTCAGATCTAAGAGTAGGCAGAGATTGGTGATAAGATACCTGGAAGATAGCAAAGCCCACATAGTTATACTACAAGAAACACACCTAACGGCGAGTGAAATTTGAGGCCTCTATACAAAATTTAGATGGGTTGAAAGTTATGCCACGTCGGACCAAGTAGAATACTATAAGGGAGTTGCGATATTGATCAAGAGGGGAGTGGGGGTCGAACTGTTTTCCTCCAAAATGGATAATTCAGGGAGGTTGGTCCTAGCAACTCTTAAATGTTCTGGCAGGGAGTTTGTCTGTGCCTTTTTTTATGGTCCAAATATTGATGACCCCCAGTACATTGCGAATTTGGAGTGGAATCTAGTAGGGGTAACAACCCCTATAATAATTGGGGGACGATTTTAATACTCTTTTGGACCCGATTCTTGATAGGTCCACCAGCAGGAACAGGGCCCAAGCCCTGAGGACAAGGCAGGCTCTTAAGCATATGCTATATGATTTGAGCCTAGTAGATGGATGGAGGCATCTAAAGGGGCAAAGGAGTGGTTAACCCTTCCATAGCAAAAAAGATAACAATTTTTCTAGGTTAGATTATATACTGGTGGAGAGAGCTTGGGCCGGGAAAATAAAGGAGGTTATACTATTCCCTGGTCATATATCAGACCATGCTGCAGTTCAGGTCTCATTAACGGGGGTCGGGACAAGCCATAATATGAGATGGACATTAAAAAGATCTATCTTACTAGATGCTGATGTCGTTATATCTCTAAAGAAAACGACGAGTGAATTTCTTTTGGATAATGCCCATTCAGCCTCTATAGAAGTAATCTGGGACACCTTCAAAGCTTACATTAGAGGGGTACTCCAAAGTCAGGTGTCCTTTAAGAATAAGGCCAATAAATCAGAGTTGAGAGGATTGGAGGAAAGAGTTGGGATGCTAGAGGCTACACTGCAGCAAAAGGTATGTAGTAATAGGGACAAGAAGAGAATATTGAACCAGTTGGAGGAGGCTAGATTAAATTACAGGATCAACCTGGAGGCAAAATGTCGAGAGCGGTGGGCAACGGGATGTATGCAATAATTTGAATGTGGAGAAAAAGCTGGAGCATTGTTAGCTTGGAAGTCGAGGGTCGAGAGGTCAAGAAATTACATCAGGGAGCTAATTATTAGCCCTCAGGGCGATGTTTCGAATAATGAGGAAGAAATGCAGGCCCTGTTGGTTTCCTTATTCTCTGATTTATATACGGAAGAGGTGCGTCCAGATGTGGCGAGATTAAAGGAATGGTTAACTAGTGTTAGACTCCCGGATAATACAATGGAGGGCAGGAATTGTATGGATGCTCCAATCACTGAGGGGGAAATCAGAGAGCAGCTCCTGCGTCTAAAGAATGGGAAGGCAGTGGGACCAGATGCAATAACTGTTGAGTTCTATAAAGCAATAACAGATGAAATTGTCCAAGAAATATAGTCATTATTTAACTCAATATATAAGGGGGAAGGACGAATCCCAAGTTCATGGAAGGAGGCCACAATTGTCCTGATCTTAAAACTTGCGAAGGATCCGAGGAAGGCTGATTCATATCGACCAATCTCCTTGCCAAATGTCGACTAAAAAGTCTTTACTGGAATTTTGGCAGGGAGATTGGCAAAGCTAGCACCTCAGTTGATACACGCAGACCAGAAAAGATTTGTCCCGAAGAGACAAATCCAAGATCTAACGTTGTCTTTAATTGGCACTATCGATCTTGCCATTACACGTTAATTCCCCCTGGCAGTGGTTACAATCGATGCTGCCAAGGCGCTCGATCGGGTCTGTTGGGCATTCCTGAGGGCGGTACTAGGTTTAGTGCAGGTTTAGTTTCGACATTCCGAAGGATATATGAATACCCCTCAGCCAAAATTCTCTTTAAAGGCTCGTTAACGAGGAGCTTCGAAACTCAAAGAGGTACTAGGCAGGGGTGCCCTCTGTCCCCCCTCCTGTTTGATCTTTATATCAAACCATTAGCACATCTATTACGAAAAGACGACCAGATAGTCCCTATTCATACACTCCCCCTCAGCAGTAAGATAGCGCTATACGCTGACGATCTGATAATATACACCTCGGATCCCACCCAAACAGTACCTAGGGTGGAGCAGTTGACAAAAGAGTATGGGGCTATGTCTGGATACTTAGTGAACATATCTATGACAGAGATATGTGCTGGAACATGGAGGATTGTGAGGGGAGAGTGTGTGAAGAGATAAAATATCTAGGAATCACTATAGTTAACCAGATCGAAGAGATTCCACTGTGTAATCTGAAGATGATCGCTAGAGAGGTGGATAGGTCACTATCTAGATGGAAGAATTTACCTTTAACTATTTATGGGAGAGTAAATTTAGTCAAGATGGCGATCCTCCCTAAATTGACGTATTTATTTAATAGCATCCCACTTAAGTTCTCATAGCTTGTTATTGATAAGATTCAGGGGAAGATAACCAGCTTTATCTGGGCCTCCCGTGGTGTAAGACTGGCATGGAAAAAGCTTAGGTGCTGTCTAAAGAAGGGTGGGCTGGCCCTCCCCAATTTAAATTTGTATTGCATGGCCTTTCAATTTAAAATATTTGGAATGGTTTTGGGGGAGCCCGACTCCACTACTTGGGGATCACTATTGGGGGAGATGATCAATTAGTTGGTTCAACAGCTTTTTTATACAAGTTTGGAGCCCCAAAGTTTTTTTTTTAAAAGTACGATTGAAGGTCTTACAGACAGCTTTAAGACTCTGGTACGGGGTGAGAAAGATGCTCAATATTAGGTACTACTCAGAATTTGCACCAATTTGGGACTCCCCAGGTACACCAGAATGTATGAAGGATAGGCTGAGCCTTCCATTAAGGCAGGCAGGGATATCTATGTGGGGGGGATCTGATGTCGGTAGAGGGTTTAGCTCCCTGGGAAGTGATGAGGGAAAAAACCGGGGACAGGTTATCAAGGTTTAAATACATCCAGCTTATGTCCTGGTTTTTCGACATCTGCCTCGGAGATTGGTGGGGTGTGGGATTTTGAGGCCTCTCTCCAGGATGTTGGACTAAAGAACAAGGAGGTAGCCAATTGGTATTGGCAATTCTTGGAGACAGAGGATAAGAAATTGGTGGCACCCCATGTAGTCTGGATAGACTTATTCCAGGGAGAGAATATACCATCACTATGGAAAAACTCTCTGAACCTGTTATATCTGGTAGTTACCCCCACAAATCTTAAACAACATAATTTCTTTGCCATTAATAGGCTGTATTTGACTCCGCAAAAAATGGCTAAGTTTGTGCTGCAGCCTATCCCTAGGTGTAAAAGATGTGACTGTCTTAACGCCAACGATGAACATAGCTTCTTTACATGTCCTTAGATCAAGGAATATTGGATTGTAGTCGAAAGTACGATAAGGGGCATCATGGGGATACCCTTTGTTCTGAACTCTGTTTTAGTTCTTTTTGGGGTGGACCACACTACAAGTAGCACCCTGAGTAGTAAGCAAAGGGGCCTGGTTTTCTATTTATTGCGTCTAGCCAGGCGGGAGAGCTGCAAACGGTGGACCGATCCATCTCCCCCCATGCTGTGGAGTGGCTTAATGTAGCTAAGTGGATGAGTCGTATGGAGGTTGAATGTAAACCCGGAAGATCAACGGAGATAAGGGATGACTTTGTCAGGTGGACCCAATAGGCGGTTAGGCATCAAGTGGCATTGAGGGGCGGTCTATGAACAAAACATCACTGTCCTATGATTACACCAGGTCATTGTACTTGGGGTTGGCCCATGAGGTGCGATCTGAGCGATGGAGGCTCAATGCAAGCGATTGCAATGGGCCACGAGGCAGCTAGAGTGTGTTAAGAGGGACCAAGGTCTGCAAACGCCATGGTGATATGAGGACTATAAAAAATAAAATAAAATAAAGATATTTAAAACTCTATATTTTGTTCAAATAACCCCTAACAGACTCCTTGCATCTCTGAGATACAAACATAGATGAATAATATGAAATTATAGTTTACCCACATGAAAGAGAATTCCTTACTCCTTCTCCCAAGCAAAACTGCAGAAGACAGGATGAGTAACCACAATGCCCAAGACTGTATTTTCTGTAAATTGCAACAGAACCCTGAAAATCGTGGCTGGACCATGACACAAGTCAGCTGAAACGTATTAGTTTGGTGCAGTTGGAAACAGAGAGTAAGGTAAATAGAACACTGTCCTCTTTGATTGTAGTTTGTTATAGAAGAAAAGACGATCTACATTTTTAGAAATCAGAATATGTGATTTTAGTGAATATGGTTTTCTGTTTTAAGACACATTTTTCAGTAGTGGTTGGCTGTAGTAGTTGGTTGGGACAATGGGAAGGTGGTTTGTGCTGTGTATTGATCTAGCCATTTGATCATAAGGCTCATGAAATGCAGCAGCAGATCAGTGGGGACAATCCCTTCATTGTGCGGTACATAGAAATTCATGAAGTTGTACTGTGGGACTGTGCCGCGGGCCCTTGCACTTGACTGGAATCAGCTCAGCTGAAAGGGATCCTATGCGCCCTGCTCCTCTGCCTCCCACCTCCCCCGCGGAACAGCGTCATATTGTCTATAAAAGCCCACAAGTGAAGGCATGCCCTTTTTCCCCACTGCCTCATGATACAGCACATCCACCGCAACACACCTAATGAGGATGCCCTGCCGCAGGCGCGCAACACCCATTGGACTCACCGGGCTTCAGCCTCCCCCTCCTCCCCCCCCCCGTCGTGTGTGTCAGCCGCGCTGAGACAGCTTCGCGGGCTGGCGACCGTCTAATTGCAGCCGTACCCGAGTACTTCACAGGTCTTTTAAAGACCATTTACTTGTTAATGAGGCTTTTGTTGTGTTTTCACCCCTTCTTAGAGCCACTCTGCCTATGGCTGGAAGAATTAGTGCCCCCCCCCGAAATCTTTTTCAGCCCCCCCCCCCCCCTCGAAATTTGGCTCTAGTTGCCCGCCCGCCCTGCCGCACCATGCTACTCCTCCATCTGGCCTGCTGCTGAAGTTAGACGTGATTTGACCCAAGCCAAAATAGAAGCATATTTCCAGAGAGAATATTGACACTCCAGTGTCTGCCTTTGCCTTGATTCCAGGGTCACATTACTTGATGATGGGCTATGGTGCCCCTCATATACTACCCTGGTGCCTGCCCTCTATCACACACTCCCAGCCTCCTGAATGTGTCCTGCTCTGCTCTACTTCCACCTGATGCAGCTTTCTGCCTGTATCCTCTCTACAACACCTTGTCTGAGTCCCATGTTGCCCACTTTCCCTCCCAGGGTGCTCGATGTGTGTCTACACCTAACAAATCTCATGCTGATGTCCCATCCTGCCTGCCTTCCCTCTTAACGTGCATACTACCCGTCTCCTCTTCCCCACCCATTGCCTGCGTCTTGTGTGCCCCCTGAGTGACCTTCCCGCTGAGAGTATCTTTATCAGAAATCCAAGACTCCTTGTGAAATTCTGCAGGAGAGAGAAGTTAAGAAGAAAGGGATACCGTGAGCCGTGGGGATGCAACATGGCGAAGATATTAGGCTATTTAAATTCACATCAAATGTTAACATCCCCGCACACAAACAAACACAGAATGAGTGAAGCTTGCACTGCGACTGCACATGCTGTGTCTATTAGGAGGAAGCATAAACGGCTGCTGTCTGTGTAGCAATGGTTCTGCGTATGTGAGAGAAGACTGGACCGGTGTTGCTGTACCCATTTTATACATGGCAGAAAGCATGCACTTTGATATCTGTGTTTCATTTGTTCTGTGTTTGGGGAGGGGCTTATATTGCTGCTGCAGTTACTTGTCCTGTACCTGTTGTTTCAGTTAGTGAAACTTGCACAACTCCTGCCCTTGCTGCATATTTGCAATATGTAAAAGGGACGCGGTTAAAACCTTCCACCATGCAAAAGGTGACCCATTTGTTATTGCCAATGCTCGTTGTCCTACTAGAGCTGATTCGTTATGTCGCAAGAAGACATTGACAAGGAAAATAGGTTCATGTTCTATATAAGCATGCAGATTTTCCACAGTTTTAATGAGAAGAAAATCATGATTTTCTTAAAGACACGGAGGCGAATATTATGCACTACTCCTTTATTGCCTTCGTACCCAGCTGCAGGAAAGAATTCAGGATTAGAATAAAATATCCTTAAAATTCTGGAACTCCTTAGACATGCATAATATCATATATCACTCAGCCATCTTCCTTCTTTTCTTGCTGTGAAAAACAATAAGAGTCCAGAAACACGAAAAACTTAAAACGTAACACATTGCTGTCCAAGCATGTCTCTTTGTTTCCAAAACTAGTTTCTGCTGTTTTATCCTTAGTTCTGTCCTGGAAAAAACAATAAAAAATCAAACACATCAAAAGGGTAGGGTACTCACAGGGAGGGATAATATTAGCCTCTGTGTCTTTAATAAAATCATGGTTTTCTTCCTATTAAAACTGTGGAAAATCTGCAATTTATGGCAAGGCACAGAGGACAATATTATGCATGTTTAAAGCTCATCCATAACTCTCTAAACAGCATTTTCCTCATGTTTAAAGTAAAAACTTCTAAACGTTGATTCACTTGACCAATCTGCTGCCTTCATAATAGAACGAAAACATCTGCATATCACATAAGCTTTACTTGCCATTGCACCCCTTGCCGAATGTTACTCAAACACTACTCCTACCAACTTCATAACCTCCTTCACCCACCTTGCCAATGTGTGCGCAGATACCGCTCTGAAAGATTGCCTATAAGAAATTAGCAACTGTGAACATCCTTTCTCTCTCAACGTCATCGTTCTTTCCTCATTGTTTCAGACATCGAACCACACACACAGTAAATCATGTCCCTCCATCCTTGGATAGAAAATCGTCCTAGACATAGTTTTGTTATGCTTTCATAACTCAAAACCCACACCCTCTGGCTGACAACTTCTAGCAGTCACCTGCAATGCTCTTATATCTGATGCCCTCCTAAAAGATACCAAACACAATGATATCGTCAACTTGCATGACAACAACTTTAGTGACATCTCTTCATTACTTCCCCATCCTTCCACTTCTTTTAACACCTGAGGCACATCCCATAGAGATGACTACTTCGCCCCAGGAGGAAACTCCATTCTTACCCCTATTACTATTCTTTTAACCAAAGCGTGCTGCCCTATCGGAATCCCATCCACCAACTCATGCCCTGCAAAATAGCTGATCTAACCAAATTCACTGAACTATATCCTAAACCCTTTCTAAACAATTCTGATAAATGATTCAACACCTCTAACAAAGGTGCTGATACGGGATCCAAATTCCTTGCAGCACACCAACCAGACCATCTTTTTCATACCGACCTGTACACCTTTGAAGTTCCTGGTGCCCATGACTCCTCAATAAGCTCTGAAGCCTCCTAAGAAAACCACCCAGACACTTGCCATACTCTCCTGAAATCAACCATCCCATCAGAACCAGCTGACCTCCTGTTACCAACTCGTGCCAATTCCCCTGAACATCCACGAAAAGCTGTGGAAAACAAGGTAACAGCACCGGATCGCTGGAACCACACCTGCGACTGCCAAAACAGAGTTATTAACACTAACTCCAACCTCTCTCTCCTGACCTTCATGAGAATCTCTGAATCAACGAGAATGGAGGGAACGCATACAGCCTCCCTTTCCCCCAATCCTGAAGGAAAGCATCCACTCCGTACGCCTCTGGATCTGGTTTCCAAAGGTAAAACTTCCGAAGTTGTGTATTCAACCTGTCTGCAAAAAGGTCAATCTCTAATGGGCCCCATTTCTGATCCAAACTCAAAAATACCTCCCTGTTCAATCTCCAATTGCCTGCATCCTGAAGATTCATCAAATACCAATCTGCCTCTACATTGCTGTTCCCAGGAATATGTTGAGCCTGAACCATAATATCCCTGTACAGGCAGTAACTCCAAAACTCCTTTGCCAACTCTGCTAAACCCCTCGATCGTGGGCCTCCCAACTTGTTGACATAGCGGACTGCTGAAACATTGTCCAGTTTCAGCAACACACAACACCTCACCTGATTATTCACAAAACTCCGCACAGCAAACAAACCTGCCAGCAACTCCAAACAATTGATATGCATCTCCTTCTCTTTCTCTGACCAACGACCTCCCATTGTCCCCATTCGGCACTTTTCTCCCCAACCCTACAGACTTGCATCTGACTCTATCACCACCTCCGGGGCTTCCCCAAAAATGGCACTTCCGTTCCACGCCTCCATATTCATTAACCACCAATCCACCTCCTGCAATGCCTCCTGACTCATTTCTATCTTCTCGCTCCAGTGCGTAAATGATAACCTTTCAATCTTTGAAGAGCCCGATAATGCAGGGGTGCTTTAAAAATCCCCTGAATGGACGCAGATACAAGGCCCAACAACCTTGCTATCTGATGCACCGATATAAGAACTGACTGCCTCACTCTCCTGAACTCCTTGCGTATCTTCTTCACTTTTTCCATAGGTAACTTCAACACACCCTCCAAGGTCTGTATCTGGAAACCTAAAAATCTCATCTCCTGTGCTGGTACCAAACAAGACTTCTCCTTGTTCACCACAAATCCCAGATCCTCTAACATCCTCACAGCCAACTCCGTATGATCCACTTCCAAATCCCTTTTCCCTGCCATTATTAGCACATCGTCCAAATATACAATCAACTGTACCCCTCTCGATCTCAACCAAGGCATCACAGATTTCATGACCTTAGTAAAACACAATGGGGCTGACGTCAGTCCAAATGATAGACTTTTGAATCTCCATCATTTCCCCTTCCAGCTGAACTGTAGGTAATCTCTGTGCTCTACACACATCCGGATTGTTAGATAAGCATCCTTTAAGTCCAGCCTTGTTAACCAATCCACTTTTTTTAACAAATCTCTCAACATGTGTATGCCTTCCATCTTGAAGTGATTTTAACATACCCAATCATTTAGATTTCTCAGATTTATTGCCGCCCTCATCCCTTTGTCCTTTTTCACCACTAAAAAAATATTGCTTACAAAACTCATGCTCTGTTGCGCCCTTTCGATGGACCCTTTTTTGTATAGTACATCCACCTTCTCTGTTACCAACCTCTTTTGCTCTTTTGAGAAACGCAGAAGCCTTGGACAGCATTCCTGCACTGGTATCCCTACAAAATCTATATGATACCCCTGAGTGGTCTTTATCACCCAAGGATCCTATGTAATTTTTCTCCATCTCTTAACAAACTGAGCTAGTCTGCCGCCCAGTTCTACAATGGTACATGAAAGGCTGTCTCTTAAATTCACCTGTTTCACCTCTTGGTCTTCCCTCACCCCGTGATCCACACATCCTTGCTCTCTGTCACTGAGGATAAAAACCTCCTTGTGCAGGTCTATACCCATAACCATAAGGTCTAATACCTCTTGTGAATGACCCATGAGTGATGCCTTATCATCGGTCGGGGAATCGACCCGCATCCTCCCGGCCCCACCAAAAACCTTCCGTACGTCCTTTTGCACTTTCTGCAGAGAAGTAAATGTGCCTACATATCTGAGCATATCCTTGACAAATCCCTTGTCAAACAACATTCCATTACTGTTTTCCCCAAAGTCTTTATTAGCTAATTCCGCTAACTTAGTCTATTTTCGTCAAACTGCTTTTGCGCCTCTCCATACATATTACAATGCTGCATATCCTGTAACTTCATCTTGTAAATAAAGCTACATCCTGGATACAGCTACAACTGGGTTTGCATCCTTCCTTAAGATTTCACACTGGCGACGAGTTGAAACAAGCATTTGCAATGCAATAGGTCTCGCATTTGCAAGAGTTTGAGCTATTGGCATTGTAAATTACTATGCCTTTTATTTATGTGTTTTGAAAACCTGCAAGCGGTGCGTAAACACGCACTTTGTACAGATAGTACTTGCTTACGAGAAGCAAGGCTGGCAGTAAAAGAGGCGCAGTTATTGCCAGCCTTGCTTCTCGTAAGCAACAGCTATAAGTACAGAGTGCATGTTTACGCACCGCTTGCAAGTTTTCAAAACACATAAATAAAAGGCATTGTCATTTACAATGCGAGTAGTTCAAACTATCGCAAAAGCGAGACCTATTGCATTGCAAATGCTTGTTCTTACTGGCTAGGGATTGATATATAGGGCAGAGACAATGACCGTCCTACATCTTTTAAAGACATGGGTGCTGAACTAGCAAAATGGCCATAAAAATGTACGCTCAAAACTTCTCCAAGCTATCAAAAGTAACAGTGTCCCAGAAGTATTTTTTTTTTTTTAACAGAGTTTTATATAGTGCAAACTTGACCCGAAGGTATCTGAGCGCTTTACATAACACCAGTTGCGTTACATGAGGACACATTCATTTTTGTTAGGCACGGGGAGATTAAGTGATTTGCCCAGAATCACAGGATGTTCAGCGTCATTGCCGAGACTCGAACCCGGTTCCCCAGTTTCGAAGTCGACCCCCCTAGCCGTTAGGCCAACTCCTCTCCCCAGGATGATTAACTTTGCATCATTCACACACAGGACTTCGTCAATACTTTAACTGCTCTTGGTGGGTTTGGGGGTGGGGGATGTAAGTAACTATAATGCATTAAGCACTGGCCTGCATGTTTGCTATACAGACCAGGCGCTAAAAGTGGGTTATCAGGGTAGTGGGCATTTACAGACAGGCTATTTTCCGGGTACACAGAACTTCCACTCATGTCCATGAGAAAGATACGTCTTAGGGCTGGGAGGTGATAAACTGATGACACGATATGTTCAGCCACGTTTCCAGGCGTGTCTTGCACCCTAGAAGTGATGGCTCAGTCTCGAAGGTTGGGTGTGGCTCTACAGGACTTCAGGGTGATTTTGAGGCAGTGCTACAAAGTGTACAGGGCAGAAAGGCTCCGAAAGCTACAGGACTCTCAAACGTGGCCCTAAAGGTCACATATAGGAATGGATGTGTGGTAAAGAATGTTTTTAGCGCTACAAACCGAAATGTGGCCAATGGCTTTCAGGCTTAAGTGCTCTAGGGTGTTTTACAGCAGTTAGGGACCAGTGGACAGGGGGGAAAGATAGTCCACTGAGGCCTGGAAGTAGTAACCAAAACTGCAACTGAGTAACCATGTTAGACAACGAACGGGCCTGCCCCACTGCCACAGCAAGTAGTCATGCAAACCTTGTCAGTTCTTTTTCCTCTTAACTGATGCACCCATGCATAACCAGGGCTACTGGAATTTTGTGAAATGCGGCCACAGCGTTTTTTGCATAACTATAAATTTGCCGCATTTGCCACATAATCCATCATCTGCCACATTCAGCAGATTAACAAAAAAATTGTTTCTAGCTCAAACGGTTCCAAACCTACCAAAAATGCATTGAACTGTATTGTCGAGCAGTTGAAGGCCCTTTGCAAAGGTCGACTAGTTACATTTTTGTTGCTTATTGCTATATTTGGGTTTTGAACTGGTACTAATGAGGTGCAACCAATGCCCAGACAATGTTAACAAGTTTGAAAACGACAAAATAATGAAGTAATACAATTACAAAATGTGTCAGA
This sequence comes from Calotriton arnoldi, assembly GCA_963921515.1. NCBI lineage: Eukaryota > Metazoa > Chordata > Amphibia > Caudata > Salamandridae > Calotriton > Calotriton arnoldi. The sequence goes on along the minus strand of CAWUFW010004229.1, from coordinate 1,254,487 downwards.
TTATGCCGTTTTATTTGCTTTTCTTGTCGCATACTTTACTCACCCCTGCCGCATAATTTGGCCCTGTCCTGCCGCATAATTGCAGTGTCCCTGGCAATAACAAATGTAAATGATACTGGGACCCACGTCCCGTAAGCAGGAGCTTGCTTCGGCGCTGCAGCTTCTTCTAGTGTCATTACAATCCACACTTGAGGTCTGCAGCCCTGACATTAGGGCTGGGGCTGACAGATGGCTCATCTGGGAGTCTGGATGTGTAGATATGGATCACTGCCCGCGGATGCAACACAAGGAAGCAGCCGCAGGGGAGGAAAGAAATGCTTCAAATACCCATCCTTTCCCACACATAAAAATTCAAGGCAAAGCCTGGCTGGATAGTTACCAAGGAATGTCAAATGTTGATAACCTTTGACCCCGGCGCAGGTATCACTGGGAACATGAGTGACAGCTGCGCCTGGAGTTAATCCCCCTCTTTAGAGTCTGCCCATCAGCTACCACGGCTGTGGGAGTTCAAACAATTCCCACTATAAAGCACAACAAGCACTCTTACACAGCAGGAGCACATGGCGCCCAAGTAGCGTGTCTCACAAATGATTTCTCGAACACAAGAAATGAGACATTGTGACTCTGATCCGAAGTTGTACACGCAGAATATTGCAAAACCTGCGTTATACCGTTTATATTTCATTCACCAACAAAAAGACCCGAAGTTCGCGTCCCTAACTGGTCGGGGCATGTTTTCATGACGGAATGATGGCACGCGCGGTTAGTGCCGTGAAATTGAAGGTCCCGAAGGAAGGGAATATTTGCACGTTTATGTTCAGAATGACCTGCAAAAGTTCATACTTCCGAGGGTAACTCCTGCCTGCAATGTCCATACATCCACTTCAAGGGGACACACTTACAATAGCTGATCTTGTGCCAGTCACCTTGCATTGCCGTCCGCTTTCTTCCTGCAGGATGGCATTTGAGACCAGGTGGCACCGCTGCTCCTGGCTTCTGCTGCTCAGGAATGGGGGCGGAGAGTGGAGGTGTCAGAGAAGTCCGGGGGAGCAGCAGCGCTGGAAGGTGTAGAGCGTGTAGCAGCTTCTAGGAAAGTGAAAGCGCGGTCTGCGCGCTGTTTAAAATGAAGATACAGGATACACTTCACTGAGGCCAAGTCACTGCCTGCCAAAGGAACGCTGGCCGGAGGAGGTGTGTTCAGAAAGCCTTATCTTCATTTGAAGTGGCGCACCTGTGTCTGAAGCCAGCACCAGTCTGCAGACTGAGTGTAGCTTTTATTATATAACACACAGACTTTGAAGAAAATGTCACTGAAACAGTGCCAGATGAGTCTTCATCTACAAATGTGCTTTTTAGTGCTTAGCCTGCGATCTGCTGCCTGCAGCTCGGTGTTAGTGACTCAGACTCACTGGCTCGGACATGACAACGAGGAAGGAAGATGTCCACTGTAATTTCTTAAATACTGTCCTCCCATGCTGAGGCACTGGCAATTGCCGCCGTCCGGTAGGAGGCCCGAACCTGCCGGATGGAAGCAAATTTCACATGCCCAGCTCTCCATGTGTTGGAGGGAGTGCACTTCACAGCCTTCCTTCCCCTGTGTCCAGGGTCTCTGAAGGGCACATGCTGCCACGGAAAAAAGGAATCACCAGCCGTTCGTTTACAAAGACGCACCATTTCGGCTAAACGTCTTTTTTTTCTGTGCACAGCCTCTGAAACAAAGCATTAGATACATATACCCCTCTTTAAGCAGTCTGATGTATTTTGCAGAATAAAGCAAATATTTTACATGTGCCAGGATCGTTGATGCAGTTCCCGCAATAAACACTCTTATACCGCTGAAAAGTCTCGCTGTGATTGCCTCCCGACAATTTCTTTCACTTTCCGGGTATCTTAACTGTTTGTATATACACTCATGTCTTCCAAAAACCACCTTATGAGATCGCGTTAGGAAGACCGATGTAACAATACTTCTACCCAGAAACTGCCCTCGAGTGCACTGGTAGCCGTTCCAACCGTCGTGAAAGGGACCTACACGAGTACACACCCCTCATCACATAGAAGACACACAACTGCTGTCACAGCCCTGACGAGCAAGGCAGACCTCAGGCGCACGCAGGACAAGTATCTCAGAGCACAGGCCACGAAGATACAAAGATGGCTCTAGTGCAAAGGGGGAGGGGCGCTAATCAAGGTGTTGTCGTGACTGAAAGCCGTGAAAGGCTGTACCGTCTTCCTGCGGGTTGTGCATGTGTAATGTGCATCTACAAGGCTACCCAATTTGGTATGCAGCGCTTTATGAAAGACTGAAAGTAAAAAATTATCGCCCTGCCTGCAAATCACTTGCAATGTGTGATATGTTCTCCCCGTGAACAGCCGCACTGAATTCAACTATCTTGTCTTTAATAAGCATGGAATCGAACCCAGTGGTGCGCGCGCACCACAGAGGAGCGGGGGCGGGAATCGAAACCAGTGGTGCGTGCGCACCACAGAGAAGCGGGGGCGAGGGAGCGCGGCAGCGAGGCGAACGCGCGCTACTGCGCGTAATAGACACCGATTGGAATGGGCGGAGCAAAGGCGGGACATGCGCCCGCCTTTGCCCAATTGCGTGCCTTATTTTTTTTTTTAAAAAGACGCTAAAGCCAATGGCAGCCGGCGAAAGCAAAACCACACGCACGAGCGTGTGGTCAGCTTTCAGCACCCCCTACATGAGGTCTCGCGCTGTGCGAGCAGGGCTGCGCACTGCAACGCTAGGCGCGAGACCTAAAAAGGACCCTCTTGGAGAAAAAGGACTACACTGAACTTTAAAATGTCATTTTTGCAACTGAAGAAGAAGAGACAATAAGGCTACTTTAAAGTAAAAAGTGCCTACTTTAAGCCTTCTCAACTTAAATGCCCCTGGCAGCCCCACCGGTGTCAATTTACCATCTGACAGCCTCAGCCCAGGGCATATGTTCAGACGCTGTCTAAAGAAGTTTAATTTAGCGTTAACAAGGACTTGTGCTTTCTAAGTATTGTTTAACCCTTGCTGAATCAACCTGGCTCACACGTAAAGGACGACCTTGTCTACTTCTGGTGAGTCATTCTGCTAACCTGTGAGCGAGTGTGCCTGCATCATTTCTACAGCTTCGGATGTGAAATACTGTGTTGAGACTACTTCATTTTAGAAAGTTACATTCGCTACTTCAAACGAGCATTTACTTTTGGAGGACAACACTTTTATTGGCATTACAACAAGTGGAGAATTTCGCTTTCATTGACATTGCAACTAGTGAAAGACATTGCCTTTACTGGCATTACAACGAGTGAAACCTTGTCGGAAAAGTTTCGTGTACACTATTTTCAATCAACTATATTGTTACCAGTAGCGGTCCGTGGTAGGAGTGCTGGCCGGGCGGTGACGTGGGGGAGGGGCAGGGTGGGGGGTAGTAAACCACGGATTACGGCCGAATACAGGTAAGTAAACATTTAAATGAATAAAACGAATTTCGTTGTGAGCGCTGCATCGCCAAATGCGATGCAGTGCGCGCAACGAAATTCGTTTTATTTATTTAAATGTTTACTTACCTGTTTTCAGCCGTAATCCGTGGTTTACTACCCCCCACCCTGCCCCTCCCCCGCCCCACGTCACCGCCCGGCCGGCACTCCTACCACGGACCGCTACTGATTGTTACTTTATAGAGAGACGGTTGGTACACTTTCTCTAAAACTGCATCATTCAAGCAGCGCTGACGTTCTGTACTCGAGCTTCCATGACGTCTTCCTGGTCTCTGGATTACATCTACAGTCCTGCAGTTCTAGCGCTCGTCATCACGCAGCGTGACCTTGCGTAGCGGCCATCTTCATTTCACTTTTAGGCATGTTGTTCACTGGTAACGTACCAACAAGTTAATTTCGCCTGTGCCGCTTTCAGAGTGCCTGCCTCTGTCCTTCCCGATAATAACGGTATTTACTTTCTTCTTCGCCTAATATTCACATCGTTGTCCACACCTTTATGACTTTGCTTGGAACCTGTGCCTACTTTACGTCTTGCTTGTGACGCCGCCTCTGGGACTAAAAGAGCGTGCCTTCACTTCAACTATTTTGCGATGACACGCACACTTGATGTAATTTTTGCGTGTCTATTCCGCTTGTCTTCACATATTTTAGAAAATTGCCTTTATTCTTAATTCACATATCCTTGATTTTGCTGTTTGCCTTATTTTATGCATGTAATCTTTATTTAGGTCGTATGTTTACCTAATGTATGGCTTGTTTTATACTTACTATGCTTTCCTGGATTTATTAACTTGTACGTGTTTTCACTATTGCTAGTGCTAAGATTGCTAGTTATTTACAGCCTAATCTGCAAATGCCAAGTAAGTTAATGTTTAAGCATTTGTTTATTATTGACAATGTGATGCCTTTGAGTTTAAATCATATGTACTTATTTAAACATGTTTTATTGTATTGCCATGTACTACAATTGCTAATTTGATTTCATCTTAAACTTCTAATGATAATGTCATTACTTGTATTTTCCTGTGTGGGTTAGTTACCTCACAAGGTCATTTTACAGTATTTCTTTGTAATTTTAAACGAGTTGGTGCTTAGGTACTTATGTGCACAACTCTGTTTGCTGGAGCTGAGCTCTTAGTGTGCTCAATCCTATATATTCGTGCTGAGCCTTTTAAGTGCTCAATTTTGTGTGCGGGAGCTGAGCGATTACAGTCCTCAATCTTATATATATTCGTGTTGAGTCACTTAAGTACTCAATTTTGGTTTACACATACTGGTGTTATTGATCTTGACTTGTATTGGTTTGAGTAGAGCATTGTTTTAAAGCCAATTTTTGGGGGGCACCTTACGCGCCACCCTTTTTTGTGTTAGTTTGTGTAGGGCATGATTTAACCCCACCTTACTAATTTTAGGGGGCACCTTACGCTCCACCTTTACTTTGTTCTTGTCCAGTGGTAGACCTAAACCACTTTAAGTGAAGTATATATATTCGTGTTGAGTCACTTAAGTACTCAATTTTGGTTTACACATACTGGTGTTATTGATCTTGACTTGTATTGGTTTGAGTAGAGCATTGTTTTAAAGCCAATTTTTGGGGGGCACCTTACGTTCCACCCTTTTTTGTGTTAGTTTGTGTAGGGCATGATTTAAGCTCACCGTACTAATTTGGGGGGGCACCTTACGCTCCACTCTTTTTTGTGTTAGTTGGTGTAGGGCATGATTTAAGCTCACCTCACTAATTTTGGGGGGCACCTTACGCTCCACCTTTTTTTGTGTTAGTTGGTGTAGGGCATGATTTAAGCTCACCTCACTAATTTTGGGGGGGCACCTTACGATCCACCCTTATTTGTGTTAGTTTGTGTAGGGCATGATTTAATACCCACCTTGCTAATTTTAGGGGGCACCTTACGCTCCACCTTTACTTTGTTCTTGTCCAGTGGTAGACCTAAACCACTTTAAGTGAAGTTTTCACTTTTACATTGCATTTATTACTTTACACTTAGTATTTTTTGTGTCTTTAAACTCTTCTCTCTGCTTGTCAATGGAGGGAAGTGTGTGTTATGTGTGTGTTCCGTGTTTCTTAATTCATTTCGCTTCTATTTTTGTTCTCTCTTTCCTACCTCACGCCTCCTTAGTTTTCATTGTCTCTGTTAGGGAGGGAGGTGTGTGGTATCTTGCCTTCTGCTCTACTCTGTCCTTTCTCTGTGTCCTGTTCTCTGCTGCTCAGCCAGTTTCTGTGATGTCATGGAATGTTGCCTCTGTGTATGTTTAAGTGTATTTGTCAGTTTATCCTTGGAGGCTGAGCAGCAGGGCTGCTGCTCCCGGTGGGGCTTTCCATCCTTTACCTGATTACTTTGGATTACAATGCTGCATATCCTGTAACTTCATCTTGTAAATAAAGCTACATCCTGGATACAGCTACAACTGGGTTTGCATCCTTCCTTAAGATTTCACAGTTGCATTGGTATTACTCAGTAAGCATATCGCTCTCTGGACCCACTGATAAAGCTCAACAACATCCACACCTGTATTGTTGGTAGGTGCCTCTTCGCACACATCAAAAACCTTCGTAAACGGTCCAAAAATATTCAAGAGCCTATCTTGGCACCCCTTCAGGCCCTTACCTAACCCTTTCCTAGGGTCTCTACCTGACTTGCTAAGAAAACTCAACATCTTTGGGTTCAACTCCGGAGTGTAGATTACCTTAGTCTTAAGAATAGGCCTCGGACATTTGGAACACAACCTTGTTGAAGCCTCCTTGGGGATTTCTCTGCATATCCAATAAGATACATACTGTGCCACATGCTCTGCTGCTGACCACTGAGATGTTGAGGGGTGTTGAATTAACAGAGGATCAAACATTTCCTCTCCCCGAGGGTCCACAAAATCACCCATTTCCATTTTTATTCTTTTGTGACCCATCTTTATTTTATTACTCTTAACACTCTTTTCCTCAGTCTCATCTAGATCTGAGGAACATGATATCTCCACATATCCACTTGAAGACATACCATCACATGCCACAACATTATGGCTTCTCTCTTTTGCCTTTGTGGCGCATCTCTTGGCCTTTATAGCCCTTCCTGACTCTGGTGCCTTCCGCCCAGACCCTTTATTTTCTTTATGCACCTCCAGGTGCTTTCATTTAGAAGCTTTTTCGTTCCTCCAACCTTCGAACCACTAGCATCTGCATCAGCCTCTCCAGTTGACCAAAACCGTTCCTCATCTACACTTCTTAATTCACTTTTTCTCTTTCAAATGTCTCTCCACACTCCTATCTATCTTCCTGTCCATCCTTTCTTCCAACTCTCCAAACATCTTATCCATATTTTCTGTCATTTTATCCTCCAATATGCTTCCTCTATCCTGCTCCATAATAAAAACTTACAATTTCTCTGAATAAAGGCTCTTGTAACTTTCCTTGTCTTTCAACACCCTCTAGCTGTCAATTCACAGCTGACTGAAGGATTAACCTTCAAAAAACGCCTCACAAAACAAACCTCCAGACCAAAATATGGCCGTCTCCTTCTAAATGTCTTTAGCCTAATTCTTCCCAAATTCCTAATATAGCCGCCACACAATGCATACGATGGCTCCGAGGTGCCAGAAACCCTGTGCAAAGCCACAAACGGCTAACGCTGAGGAGAACTAGCACTTCCGCTGATGCCTTTGCTGTGGACACGCTCAAGGATAGTCTGTGATTGCCTCCTCACCTACGCACCAACCGGTAAGCCAACATTAAAATACCAACGGCTGTTATTCAGCTTGCCATCAAATTGTTACTACCTAAATAACCTTTCAAAAGCCGCTCTTGCACCCATACTCCTCACGGGAAAAATACAAAAATCCATTCTAAGCCCAGCCTTCCCTTATCTAATTTCCACACCGTATCGAAGTGCGACACACCTGAGACAACAATTCCTGACGCGCCCGACACCCCCTCAAAGCCCCCACCAACCAGGGCCCTGTAACCGAATCTCCTTAGCCCCTATTGCTAAAGCTTGAAAGACCACATTTCTTTCTCTAAAAACCTACGTTACTCTGCTAAAAAATTCCTTCTTGTAATCCCATGTTATATGAATACATTATAAATCAATGCCACGTGCTCCACCTGACTACCCCAAAGACATACCAAGACCAAACGCCTTCCCATATTCAACCATTTGACATACTACTCTTCATACATCCCGCAAGTAACTTGAAGTAGTACTTATTTGTGTATGAGCAGCAACAAAAGAAGGAAGATGGCTGCATGTTCTATGTCATTATGCATGTCTAGAGTTTTAGAATATTAAGGACATTTTATTCTAATTCTAAATTCTTTGTTGCTGCTGCGTATGAGGGCAATAAAGGAGTAGTGCATAATATTGGTCTCCGTACGTTGCCATAAAATTGCTGCCTTCCAGGTATAACACAAAAACTCTTGTTACACTTGCTTCCCCTACGTTCAAATATATATGCACAAATGCTGTTGTACAGAGCTGGGTTAATAATTACTTAAGCTGATGTATGGATGGATGAGGGGGTTAGTGAACAAGCAGAGGTATAGATTAGTGAATGAATAGATAGGAACTGATGAATTGATGTAGTAAAATCCAATGCTTCACACTTAACTCTTCTATTGATTTAAAAGGTAGACATGAGTACACCAAGCAAATGTTGATAACAGTATTCTGCAATGATCACAAATGGCCTGTTTCAAAAATTCCAAGGAAAGCTAGAAATGTGGTCATACACGATTACTCTGATCCAAATCACAAACAATCCCAGGACAACTCCTGTAAATCTACACAAGTCACAGATTTACAGTAGTACTCACAGGCTTACAATATGTGCACGCAGTATTTCCAGCAGGTGGAGAATTCTAAGCCATTCACCAAAGTCCCAAAACATGGACATATCCTAATCGTTTGAAATGTTGGTCACTCAGATTGCTAGTATTCCAACAATCTGATTGGCAGGAACTCAGAACTGCCATGAACTACCCGATAAACAAATGCAGACAGCTAATCTTTCAGAGACCTCTTTCAGCCTCTAGAATCCTACAGGACATACATGCCAACATTTTGAACGTAGTAAGAGGGAAATTTTGGAAACTAAATCAGTGGAATTGATTTTCCCCATTGACTTACATTGACGTGGAAAAGATTTTAGGCAGGACACATCTAAAATAAAGCCATTTTGGGATTAAAAAATCAGGAGTCCCCCTCTTGAATTGGGTCTGTTGGCATGTATGACAGGATACTGCTTGAAAGTTATTTTATTTCAGTCTATCATAAACAAAATCAGATCCCCCATAATGTACTATTTTCATCTGGATTTGCATTTACTCACCACCAACTGAAACAAGCATTGGCAAAGCCAATATGTCTCCCCTTTTGGCTTCTAAGGCAGGCCTTCACGATTTGACAAAATCTTTTGCTGATGCCATTTGGCATTGGCAAAATAGAGAAAAAATATGCTTTTTGCTGATTCTGCACCATCAGCACTGAAAAAGTGCAATGATGTGTACATGCAAATGCATCTTCAGGCAAGTGAGTTGTCTTCTTCATGAAACTACGGCGACCCAGTGTGATGATGTGTATGCGTGCTTGCATCCACACGGCACATGTAGCACGATGTGGCTGTCATTTTTTTTTTATTTGCTGTTCCAAGAAAGCAGACACCAATTTTGGAGCAGTAAATTAAAAAAAAAAAAAAGAATTGCGCTTAAATAGCATTTTGAGAAAGGAGTGCCTGGAAGAAAATCAAAACTGCCCGGCTCTCCCAAAAAATCGAAAAGATAATTTTTTAAATAAAAGAATATGAAGATCATGATGGGAGGGGCAATAGACCAATGGAAGAGTGGGTGGGGGAAGAAGTCCAACCAGGGTGGAGGAAAAAGGACTGGGATCAAGGGGTGGGGGGAAGAACGGAAGAGATTAAGGCAGGGAGGGAGGAGATTTTTTTCTTTTTTTTTAACAAAGAAAAGGTGGACAGAAAGGGGTTGGGGAAACAATGCACATACTGGGGACAGGGATGAAAGACAAAACAGAATGCACAAGGAGCGAGTATTTGAGTTGAAAACCAACACAAGAAGGGGAGAGCAAGAAAACACATGTACTCCCATAATGTGCTGAAAGAAAAAAAATAGTTTTCTGATTGCAAGCAGTAGAAGGACACAAATCAATCAATCAGAAAACAGTAAAGAAGAGCTCCAGAGGCAAGTGGCATACACTGTGGCAGAGTTTGGATTGATTAATGAGTGGATAAGTAGACTGGCAGGGTAGCAAATTTCTTATATTATATGGTGGTGGATTAAAAATGGATGACCAGCAAGAGGCTGAAGTTAAACACAGAGAAGAAAGATATCAGGTTAGTGTGAGAAGCTCCATGGTGGTCTGCATCGGGCAGTCTGATTTGGGTGCTGGTCCTAGGCTAACAGACAATGTAAAACCTTGCCAACCTGAGTCACAAAGATTTTGCTGTTGCTTACTCATGGCTTACACAGTAATTCCAGCTAGTAGGTCAAGAGTAAACCAGGAGTACTCCTGGCTTACTTCTGATGTACATGGGTAGACCAGGAGTACTACAATAGTAAGCCACACCTACTCATACACCAAACTGGGTGAATTGGGCCCTGAGCTTAAGACTCTCTCACAGGTAATAGGTCATATCAATTGAGTCAGCTTGTTTTTTTAGATCAAGTTGCACAGATGTATTTTAGTTTGTTTAATCTTGAAAGTGTGGCAGTGGGATCTATTCCTGGATCTCCGTTTGATTGTGCCTATGACCGCTACCTGGATTTACTAACCTAATTGACTAGTACACTCTAGGTAGTGAAAAATACTGCTGCACATCTGATCCTGGGTCCCTGAAAACATAATCATTCTCCACAGCAACTCGTGTACTGACAGAGCAATTTTAAAGTCCTCTCATGACCCGCCGTACTATTTATTTCATAAGTCGTCCAAAGCCCTTTCATGATATCTTCTTATCTTTATGATTGTACACAGACAATTCGTTTATAGCCTTTTCATTCCTAATCTAGGATGTCAGAGCATGGAGTACCCCAGGCTGTCCTTTGAGCCACACACTTTTTATAATCTGTGTATATTCTCTGGCTCATGTTATCCACACATATGGGGCCCGATTCACAGAACTAACTTAAGACAAAATCCTAAACTTACTACCATTTTGGTATTCACAGAAGGCACTTACTCATTTTGGTATTCACAGAAGGCACTTACTCATTGATGAGTAAGTGCCTTCTATGAATACCAAAATGAGTAGCTTACTCATTTTGAGTAACTTACTCGCTTTGAGTAAATTACTCATTTTGGTATTCACAGAAGGCACTTACTCATCAATGAGTAAGTGCCTTCTGTGAATACCAAAATGAGTAAGTTACTCAAAATGAGTAAGTAAGTGCCTTCTGTGAATACCAAAATGAGTAAGTGCCTTCTGTGAATACCAAAATGGTAGTAAGTTTAGGATTTTGTCTTAAGTTAGTTCTGTGAATCGGGCCCGCAGTTCGTCTCTCATGACTTACGAGGATAATATGAACATACCCTTCAGCCTGAATGACTCCTCTTAGAACTCATGTATCAACTTCCAAAATTGCTGTTGTCACCTGAATAGTCAATACATTTCCTAAAATCAGCACTGACAAGACCTAGATCGTATTTCTTGGAAAACAATCTTCCACTTGGTCATCTGACTGATGGTCAGTAGAAATGTGCTTTCCACCTAGTCCAGTCACAGACATAAGCAACTTAAGATTCTAGATTGACAAACATATTTTTCTATCCTCTCAGATCAGGGACATTTCCTCACCCTGCCTCTATTAATTAGTTTTCCTTTTGAAAATTCTTTCTTTCTTTCTTACCTGTTTCATCTCGGTGCATAGTGGTCCACTCCAACACTATATGGGCTTATCTGCTAAGCCCATATACCACTTCAACAAATTCAAAACATGGCTGCACATTGCACGTCTTATCTTTGATCTTTCTCAAGATTTTCCCATCTCACCTCATATGGTCACTTTACATTTGGCTCACATTTCCAAAACAAATTCTTTTGAAGACTCTTGGTCCTTCAATCCTTTTATAATTTAGGCCCAACTTTATCTGCAAGCTAAACTGGTATCTTACTCGGTTCTTTGAGAAACAGCTGGCTGCTAGCTCAACATCTCAATCCCAACAGTAGTGCGTTCTAAAAAAGCATGAAATTATTACTCCTTCCTCATACTAAGCAGCTTTTCATCCTGGAGTCTATTTTTGCAATCACCAGGGACCTGTTTGGCTTTTGAATGCTTTACAAAAGGCAATCCCAACATAGCATAAGGTTAGACATTTTTCATACAGAGACAAATGGTTGGACAGATGAGTGGGAACAATGATGAGAAGGTGGCCAAGCTGACTGACCGATTCACAAATAAATAGCTGATGATGTTGAGTATGTGGTATGGCACACTCTGTAGACATTCTTGTGTAAGCTGAAGTTCACAGGACTAAATCCTGGCAGAGATGGCTTAGCCGTACATCCTTCACAGGCCAATGAGATGCTTACCTTAGATTTGAATAATAGTAAAACCTGCAAACGAGGTTCTACAAAATTGTCAAACTTGCAGTTGCAAGTTCTATGGGACCAAGCTAACATAAAATTTTGAATTCATTTCTAGATGGGTGGACTTTTAGGCAGATTAAAAGATGAAGTCTTGTGTATGCAGTTTGAGTGCAGATGCTAAACATCGCAAAATCTCTAAGCCTCGGTGAATATTGTATAGGTTCCATATCCACATAGTGCAGTCCAGAAAATAAGAAGTTTATGGGGCCTCTGGTGAAGTTTGTGAGGCCTTGAAAAGGCCAAAGTCTTTGGACTTTGCAAGGGAAGTGTAAACTTTGCCGTCCCTATACATTCGTTGAAACATGAAGGTAAACACACAGGCAGATACACATGTATGCTTGCATCATGCACCACAGCGTTGATCATGTCAGACATTTTAACACATATTGGCATTGAAACACAAACATAAGAACACACACACACGTGCATGTATACCTAGCCCAGTTCATGCACCACACCTCATCAAGTGGATAGGTGTGGTGCAGCGGCCAGGGCAGCTGACTTCGGAGCACAGGGTTCACGGTTCGATCCCCGGCTCCGGCGGTAGCTCAGCACCATGTGACTCTGGGCAATAGCTCACTTAATTTCCACTCCGGCCCCCAGCGCCTTGAGACCCGTAAGGGTGAGTAGCTGCGCTATATAAAAACGGACTTACTTACTTACTATCATACACCAATAAAGAGGCAAACACACTTCTGAAAACATAAAGAAAGGCATAACCACATATACCCTGTCACTCACAGTCTCTCATGGACACACACATCATACAGTTTATTCCATATGCACACACACATGCACTCATGTAAATCCACATGCAGAGAGCACAAATAAACCCACGATTGCAGAGATACACACTTAGATACACGCATGGATGTATTAGAACATTCAGATGATTTGATCTCCACTCAAGACAATGAAGTGACTCAGACCAATGATGGCTTCTGCAGACCTTGTGCTCCAACATTTCAATTTTATGTGCCTGGTTCTCCCTTTTTAATTCTGAACATTCTACCATCGGTGGGTGGAATGTTCTATCAGCATTATAGACCTTCCCTAGGCTACAGTGGTGGTAAAACACCCCCATCCTTGTTTTAGGTCCTCACCTGCCACTCGGGCCTCTAACTTGGGTTCGGGGCCTTAAACAAACATTATAGCCCTCAGCAGTGGGTTACAATACTATATTATTACAGACAGGGATGTAGCTTCAGGGCTTGTGTTTGGGGTGTTACATCCTCCCTAATAAATGTATTTTCAGATGAATAGTTGGGTACAGGTACTTTCAGTCGGGTACGGTGAGGTGTCTGTCAGATTTCACCTGGGTTTTTTGCACACATACACTGACAAAAACACACACACACTCTCTCTCATCTCTGTTTTAAAAGCCCTAAAAAAAAATTATTTTACAAAATATTGTGTTTCTCTCATTTAGAACTCCTATTAATCCATATTCCTCTCCTTTTCCTCTGCCTTTATGCCTCGCTCATGAGCCCTGCTTCTCAGAAAATGTATTTTAACATTATATGCCAGCGTGATGGTCAGGAAATCTGATGATCGCACCCCCCAATCTTACTGACCAAGCTACGCCCCTGATTACAGATGTAAATGAACACACTCATAAATGTAATGACTTGCATAGATATTATCATTATAAGACGTATACACACAAGCACTCACCCACTAACATCATACAGTATACCCTCACATATTTACCCATTCACGTTTGTTTCTACAGACAGGTGTGTGCATTTGGAACATTGTACAGTGTTGATGGAGCTTTTGTGCATTTAAATCAAAATGTCCATTATCAGTAGTGCGTAGAGCAATTATTCTACACTTGACTCCACGTGTGTGTATACTGACATGGAGCTATTGCAGTTGAAACACATTTTCTATGACCTCTTAAAGGGTTTTTTCCTGGCATATGCTTATGAGGCCTCAGTTGGGCCTCAACGCCATCTTGTTTAAAATGAATGTCACATCGTTATGTTTTATCTCTCTTTGTATTTCTTATGTATGTAGATAAACAAGATGTGGATTTATTTCTGCATTACACTGTTCTCAAAGAAGGACCTCTAGCTTTGTTACATATTTTCAAGGACCGTCCACTTGCATGTGGTATTGCATTGATTCACAATGGTTCACTTTTGTTTATATACCTAGTTTGTAGTGACACCTCCAGACGACATAAGGTTAGATGGGCTAAATCGTCATGTAGTGCATTAGTGCTAAGGTGATAGGGTTATATGACGATTTATAATATTGTAAATTGATTAATTGAAAATGTGATTCTTTGCTCACACCATGATGAGTTTGCAGTTCTAAAGCTTGTTATGGAGAAAATGGCTATATAAAACCTTGAATTTGCGGGTGAGCAAGACCTTTTAGGTTTCTACTGGGGGTGGTAGCCAATTTCATACTGATTTTGCTGCACGTTTGAGTCTTATTCTATTATTGATGTTGCCTATTATTCTGCATAGCTCTTATTACTGAGAGCCTTCATGACAATGATTTTATGTATTTAAATGGGATTTGCTACGTCTGCACTTCATTATTTGTTTGTTGCATTTTTTTTAACCTTGTAATAAACCTTCATGGTTTTTCTGAATTCCTCTCTAGAACTTACCTTTTGAGTCAGTCCTTTCTTTATTTGACTGTATTTTGAAATGCTGTTTTGAACCTTGTCTCTGGGGCAGATTGACTTGTGATTAGAGGTTAACACTGTTCCCGAATCACCCAACTTCTGGGCGCCTCATAGAGCTACAGTGAGTCAACAGTATACATCATAACACACAGGAATAGAGATAAACCTACAACTGCAAAGATAGTGACTGACATATAGTTATGAGACACACAGTTAGATAGACACTCATGGACATCATTTAGGGATCGCCAGGGGTCGCTGCTGCGACCCTTGGCACTGCCTTTGTGACCCCTCGCGTCAGCAGTGGCAAAATCAGTGCCAGGAACAGAAGCAGCTCGTGCTGTTGGACGCCGGTGAGGGGTTCACTCTCCTTGCTTTTTGTCCATTTTTTATTATACTAAAAGTGAATAATATTACACTCTTCGCTATTAGTTTATTTAAAAAATTGAATACAAATAGCTGGAATATGACTTTCCCTGGCAGCTGAGTTAAGTTAAAAAAATGCTTTTAAATGAATGTATGTTGTGTGCGTGCTTGCAGTTTTGAGTGGATTTATGTGAGAGTGTGTGAATGTGTGTGTATGTGTGAATGCATGTTTATGTGTAAGCATGTGTATGTGTGAGCGAAAGTGAAGGTCAAGGGGCATGTGAAGTCATTTCTGCTACGCCTGGCATTTTGGTGAATTGACCCCCATGGAGAGACATGAACAGACAAGCTTGTAAATAGATATAAGGACACCCTCTAACATACACAAACCTGCATTTATGTTAACACACTGACACACTTTCCCACAGATACCCACATGTACACACTTAAACAAATGCCTATGTACACAGGAATACAAGGGCATGAGCCCTTTGGCAGATGCATAAACATACCCATCTACACATAGCCATTTAACTGTTATGTAATTGAACACCTGTCGTATTATTTAATTATACACCTATTAAAATGCAAAAAGTGCAAACAGGCGAACACTCACAGACATTTATACATTCATGCACGGGGAAAAACGGTCACAGAAATTTACTCAACTATACATGCGTACAAACTGGCACAGAAACACACTGAGACAAGCAGACACGTACACACGATGAGGAATACATGCCTCTCTCTCTATCTTGTGCTAGACCACCTCAAACCTACATATAGTTGTATATACTAATAGTAACTGCACATAATCTAAAACATACACCGATCCTACAGGCACACACCGTGACACATGTATCCATGCTCATAAGCAAAGTAAGAAAAACCGAAACTCACCCAGACTCTAACACACATGCTCATAGAAACACATGCTGAAACACACATCAACACATGCTCATGCAGGCAAACTCAAACATGCACACCAACCACACGTAAAGCCATACATACATACATTCATACATAATTTTACACACTCTGATGGAACTTCCACTTGGACATATACAAAGAGTTTTGGTCTATATACAATTGATGCAATATGGGGTTTGGACATACAATGGGGGTGCTAAATAGAAAATTCCAGTTGGGTTGGTTATTGGTGTTTAATTGTGTTTATTGGTTTACGGTAGCATTGTCTGAACCATCAGCACATTCCTTGCTTTATCCACTTGCTAAATACCCCAAACCCGATATGCTTCCAGAAACTTCAATAAAATCATTTGCAATAGGTCAACTGGAATTTCCACCAGCCCCCCCCCCAACACACACACGCACACACGCTCACATGCAGAGATGCACAAACATCTACACACATTTTTAGGTCTCACCTACGCAGCGCACATGCGCAGCTTAGGAGGGCCTTTAGCCGTCGCTCTGCTCATTTTCAAGCACACACTCGTGCTTGTGGCGGCATCCACCTTGCGGGAGCGAGCAGCGGCGCGAGTGGTAATTGACAACATATGTCTCTTGCGCTGCCACTGCTCGCTCCCGCAAGGCGGATGCCAGCACAAGCACGAGTGCATTTGCCTGCTCTTTCGCGGCCGCGGGGCCGCGCCACGCTCCCTCACGCTTGTTTTAAATAGCGCGGCACGCCCCCTTTAATGTTAAACAATGGTGGATGCGCGGCTCAAACAACTCTATTTTCTCATCATTCTAACTTTTTTGTAAGCAGCGCGGCACGACTCCTAATCACCAACACTGGCGGCAGCGCGGGCTCAAGCGACTGACTGGACCCTTTTGCCACATTACACTTTTTGAAAACTTCTGAATCACGCAAAGGTGCATTAAAAAAATGAAACCGATTTGCAGCATACTCCAGAATCCCATCGGCAAAGGGAACAACTTTACCATTCCATTTACTGTTTCAATGGCAGTCCGTCTTTTCAGGGCAATGGACTCGTCTGTCAGGGTTTCTTAAAGGGGAAGGGTGGCATGCTTACTGAATAAGGAGCCACTGCGCCCCCTCCCCGCAACAAACCATGCTCCGCACCGTTAAAACATCCCTCATCGTCAGCAAGTTTAACACCTACTAACTTATGCATGCAGCGCCGCTGCAGATGAATATATATTTTGCTTCATGGAAACAGCTGAGACATTTTCCTTCCATGCACAGTGTGTAATGTGCCAGTGGGAACTGCAGGGGAAACGTGAAATGTCTGCTGCAATGTGCTTAGTGCTTCCGCTCGCTGTTTTGTTTGGAGCAGTAATTGGGGACTGCTGGGCATTTTATCTGAAGGCGCGCTCTCTCAGCCACCCTCCCTCCTTGAGACGCTAGGTTTGGGAATGATGCCCCTGCAGTAGGCGGGTTGGAGGTTAAAGTGCACCGCTTGCAGCAAAGAGATGAAAGCAATGCATAGCTATTTGTTTTGCCAGATTGTCTTTTCTGTACAGTAGGTTGAAGTTACAGTGCATCCCCAGATTTGACCGTGCATGCTTGTTTGCTTTTCTAAATGCTGATAAACTATGTGTGTTTGCAGTGATTGCGATTAGCCGATTAATCGTAACCTTGCCTCTCGTATCCCCGTTAGCGCGCTTGAGGCCCCCGGGGGAAGTAAAGGTCGCAGACCAGTCTTCCCCCGGGGTATTCACGCAACGGCCGGAAGGACAAGGTGGGGGTGGGATTAGAGGGGTAAAGGAAGGGGCGGGAGCTGGGTGGGTATATAAGGTGTCAGGAGAGGAAGATCCGGCCTCTTCCTGACACCTGAGCACCACCGGGGGGTAAAAGAAAAGTTTGTGGTAGTGTGTAAGTGGCCGAGATAGTTAGGCTTCTAGCTGATTGGTCGATCGGCGGGGGTTTTTTCGTAGTGTTAGGAGTGTAGGGCAGTGTTAGGGAGGGTCACCCACCGTTTTTCAGCCACATTGGCGTCGTTGCGACACGGAGACCGTCCGCGCCGAACCGTGTGTTAGGCCGGGTGGTCGTCCTTGTTGATGTTTGGCGGCGGACATGGGGACGGGCTGGCCTGCCCGTTCAGGATGGCGCCGGTGGGAGCGGCCGGTACGGTGGTGGCGTGTCAGCAGGAGCCACCACCGTGTATGATGATCGCACCAGGTAGGGGGCGGCTCTAACTGGAGAACAGGGAGCGGGCGGCAGGGCCTGTTGCGCGTCTGCCCGCTGACGCGTGCATGCTAAGAGCGCATGGGAGGGAGGCCGTCGCGCGCCTCAGCGAGCCTGGGGGGGCGGGACGGGAGGCTTTTGCGCGCATCAGCGTGCCTGCAGGGAGGCGGGCCTGGAGTGGAGAGGCGACGAGGGGGGAGGGCCGGGCGACAGGGGGTGCCGCAGTTTCCAGTCCTGGTTTTATTTAATGCGATTTTATATAGCGCGAACATTACCCGAAGGTGTGAGAGCGCTTTACAAAAGGGAATCTTTGTGGGATGGCCCACAGTGTGCTTTCTGGATGCTGGGACAAGGGCAGCTGCATGGGGGGGGTGCAGGCCACGACGGGCTGGGTGAGGTTTCTACATGGGAACTTGGCCGGGAGCCACGGAAAAGGGGCCTACCCAGTCAGTGCAGGAATGTGGGGTCCCCTCACCTGCGGACACGCACCACGAGGGGGGGGGGGAGTCCCGGGGGGGGGGTTTCCGTGGGGCGAGGGTGAGCTCCGGGTGTTGGCAGAGGGGGGCTGCAGCCCCCCCTCTGTTTCTCTGGTTGGGGGTCCAGCTGGGAGGGGTTGTGCCCTGCACAGGGGCTGCGGCTCGGGCAGGCGGTGGGGGGTGGTACTGCTGGGGTGGGAGTGGCAGGCGGTGGTTTCCCTGGGGGGAGGGGGTGTGGCCCCTGTCTCTTTCGGCCGGCGCAGTAATTCTGGGGGAGGGGGCCCCGGGGCTTTTTCAGCTGCTCGTCGGTCTTTCAGACTAGGGTTGAGGGACTGCCAGCACGGCACGAGGCCCGGTGGTGCCTGGGACCCACCAGGTTGGTGCGACCTGTTGGGGGGGTGGGGAACCAGGACCGGCGATCTAGGCCGGCAGAAGGGGGAAACCGCCGGCGAGGCGCACAACGGCATCGAGACGCTGGCCGGAAGCAGTAGGGGGGTCCGCGGCGGCCTGCCCTCCGACGAGGGATTGCGCAGCGCACATTACAACGTTATGCATATTACACAAGTTATGTATTCATTTGTGGAAGATGGCGTGGATGTTGAGGGACGACGTGGGGATTTGTTGGCATGGATGTTGAGGGACGAAGTTGGAGGAAGGCGCAGGTGTGTGACAGGGATGAGAGTGTTGACTGGGCGATGAAGTGCACAAGGGGATGATGCTGAAGGGGGTAGGAAAGAGGGGTGGGGGGAGTTCAGGTAACCAGACTCTTCTCGTTGTTTGTTGCAGAAGTCAAGGGCGGCCACAGTCAGAGCTGCGCACGAAAGAAAGCGGGGGAACAGCAACTCCCAGTCGGGAGGAGGAGGTCCCGGACGGACACTCAGGTACAGATCTAAGGCGGAGGCCTTGGGACGGGGGATGCTGGGCGAACGAAAGAGTTCCGGCCGGGGTATGTAAGGGCTGTGAGGGATGGGGCGGAGGCATGGGTCCAAACGGACATTGTGGTGCCCAGGGGACAGAAGAGAGTAATCAATGGGTCACTGATCATTAGCTGTTATGTGGGAGGAGAGTGACATATGGGGCCGGGGGTGCCATTTGGCACACAAGCGTCATTGGTCTCAGAAACAGCGGGACAGCATATGATGATGTGGGGGCGGTGGCCGGGCACTTGCCCCTGCAGCAGCCATGGACAACGGTGGAATGGCACGGAATGGGGGGGGGGGTGTTTCACTGGGGCTCAGACACGTGAAAGTCAGTTCAAGCGTCAACGCAATTTACAGACTCTACCCGCAGCTGGGGCGTGCTAGCGCCTTTGGCGGCATGACGATGGGTTACCTTACGTAGTGGAGAAGGGGCAGAGAAGTCTGATCCGGGGAGGGGGGGGGTGCGGGTTTTCATTGGGCTGTTATGTAACAGGCAGGTCTCTTCGGGGACAAGGGAGACCGACGGCTCCGGTGCCGGATAACTAATGGCGTTCCGCAGGAGGGTGCGGGCGAAGGGGAGTCATACACGCGTTGGGGGCAAACTGGGCCACCATGGCAAAACGGGGGAGGCCTGGGGGGGGCGTGATGTCGGGCCAGGAGGTCCTTCCCGGTTAGCTGGAGGCCACGGGTCCGTGGCGCTCAATGTCTCACAAGAAGAAGCCGGGACAGCGGCGCAGACGTAGGAGGTCATATGGAGGGGGGTCAGGTATGGACTGTCGAATCTACGAGGGTCTAGAGAGGCAGGCGAGCTGACGTAGGCTGACTACGGCAGGGGCTGGCAGAGTATGGGGAACTGGGTCACTGAGAGACTTTGCCGTCATGTATGTGCAGCCCCTTTAGGGGGGAACGTGGTTGTGTTCACTTAACCCGGGGGGGTGTGTCTCGGGGACGAGGACGGCTGACGGAAGTGACGAATATGCTGATGACGGACAAAGGGTTGCACGGCAAGAAAGCTTTGCGTCAAGGCTTCCCAATTGCACGGGGCGGGCTGGATGGATGGCTGTGCTCACTTGTCAGGAGTTGGGGTGGCGCAGAGCTCCGGGGCTACCTGTGCGCAAGCATTGTTGCAGCGTGAAGGGGACGGCGATATACGCGAGGACGTGCAAAAGAGCAGTAAGAGCCTTGGGGGCTTGTACAGAGTACAGGGCATCGCAGCCACTGAGCGGAATGGAAGGGGAGGCCTATGGCAGCGAATAAAGGGTCGGGGAGAGCTACGCGAAGGGTACGCGGGGAGGAGGTACCAGGGAGACAGACTGCAGACGTCCAGGCATGGCCGGTGCAGCTTTGCTGTACCGGAGTGAGGGGTTTTTAGGCGGGGTGGCAATGCGGGATATGGGAGGCGTGTGAGTTAGGGTATGTGCGGGGAAGGTTGAGAAGGTATGACACAGGGAGCCGGCACACAGTGGTAGTGTCGTAAAGACACTGACAATCGGTTATACTTCAAGGGTCTAGTGGAACTGGGAGTAGGGTGGTGAAAAACCCTGGAGATGGGATGCTATGGTCAATGTGGAGCAGCAAACAAGGGGAGGTGGCTGTGGAGACAGGCTCTTTAGCGCCTGGCGTGTTTGAGTTGGCAGCAGTTTTCGGGGGAGAAGGGCAGGGGGAAGTAGGGAGAGGGAATGAGGCAGCGGTGATTGGTGGCAAGAGCGTGAAGGCCTATGGCTGGGGGAATTTGTTTTTCCAAATGTGGAAGGTAGAATGTCAGTTATGCAGGTCCTTATAGGTCTCATGCGAAGGCCGGGCTGTTGGGGTGGGGGGCTACCTTTAAAGGCGACGTACGATTCCTACGTATGGGGGCTGTCACAGTGGTGGTGTCAGGAGGGCCCTGGGGGGCAGGGGGGAGGAGGCTGAAGGCTGAGGACGATGGGAGTACAGAAAGGTGTTCTGTGACAATCGGTACTGGACGAAGGTTTTTTTTTTTTTCAGATAGATTTGGAACGATTGTCGAACGAGGGCTAAGGGAAAGAGTACGTATTTCTTGCAGGACTAATCTTCTTTTTCTATCACAGGAGCTGGGAGTGGATCGGGATCCAGGGCGGTCGCCTGGATAGGGTGGCCATTCACCCGGGGCATTGGACAGCAAAGGTGGCGAACTAGCCGGTGTACAGACGACACTGGGAGGGGAACACAGTCAGCGGGATGTAAGATGACGGGGTGAACAGTGGTATGAAATTGGGGGGAGTTGTGGCCAGTACGGCTGACATTGTGTCAAAAGAAATAAGAGGTTGCCCCGATATGTGGATACATGTGGGTGAAAAGAGTATTCTGGGATATGTCAGGTTTGGCTTTACAATTATGAGGCATGGACGGGGATATGGTTCAATGAAGTGGAACGTGGGGCAATTTGGGCACGTGAATGAATTGTGCCATGCAGACGAGGGGATCGGGGTGCTATCAAACTGACTTGCCCTGTAATGGCCCGTTGGTGGGGAGACTGTTTTGAGGAGAAACAGGTGGTCTTGTTTAACAAGGGGGGCACTTTTTACGGACAAGGATTGTGCTGGAAATGTTCTTTATTTACACGAGACGCAGGTTTAGGTGGTGGATGGTCGTTCACCGCGAAAGGGGGGCACCGTCCATGGTCAACGATTGGCCCGACAAAATGTTACTTGTTACTCGGGGTGCAGGTACAGGTGGTGGATGGTCGTCCACCGCGAGGGGGGCGCCTGTCACAGACAAGGATTGGCCCGAAAATTTTACTTGTTTACACGGGATGCCAGTAAAGGTGGTGGATGGTCGTTCACCGCGATGGGGGCACCTTTCACGGACGAGGATTGGCCCGAAAATGTTACTTGTTTGCACGGGACGCAGGCCCGGGTGGTGGACGGTCGTTCACCGCGATGGGTGGCAGTTGTTCCGAAGAGGATTGGCCCGGAAATGTTAATGGTTGCACGGGAAGCACGTTAAAGTGGTGATGGTCGTCCACTGGGTTGCCACAGAGTGGGGAAGCGGTAGGTGCACAGGAACTGGGGGAACACGTGGTACTGCGTAGGTTTGGCACCTTTCGCGGCCAACGATGGGTCCCAACAATAGTAATTTATACGGGACACAAGTTTGGGTGGTAGATTGGTCGTCCACCGGGTGCCGCAGGGTCGGCTGACGGGAGGCGAAAGGTGCCCAGGAACTGGGGGGGGTGGGGCAGGGAACCGCCCTACGGGGTTTCCCTGGTTGGCGGTACTTTGGAGGGGTGGTGAGTCACATACGGGCGGATCCACCCCTCGGGGGGGAGAACGGTACACGGGTGACTGATAGCGGGGCGCGGGAGGCAATGAAGGAAATTCAACAGAGGATGCTTGCAGGGCAAGTGAAGGTGAGAATGGGGAGAAGAAGGAGGTCACCAAGTGAATGGGGAAGAGTCAAACAGGTGAGATGGTTTTGAGAAGGATGAATGAAGAATGAGTCGGTATGGGATGGGAAAAGTATATATATTGCATTTATGTACTGTTTTAATAAAGTCTAAATTATTGCAACCTTGTCCTAATAAAATGGCCTTTTACGCTTCAAGTAACAGCGTGGAGTGTGGTTCTTGCGCGACGTGTTATGAAGCGCTTGCGGTGCAGTGTGATGTGTGAGCATTGATTCCGAGCGGCTGCAGCTCACGCAAGGTTGGGTAGAACACAGCTCTGTTCTCCAGTGCATTGCTGTCCCTGCGGCCATGGGTTTGCCCTGCAGGCTCGTGAGGCAGTCAGGAGAAGGGCGCACAGGCACCGAGCCACAGAGAGTAGCCTGTGCTAAAATGTGAGGCACGCGCATTGAGGCATCGCTGTCAACCCATCGAATTAGCAGGCATGGCAAAGTGAGGCTGCTGTGTGATTTCACTCTTTATTTTCACTGCATTTCCTTTGGAATAACCCCGAGTCGAATCAATTTTTGTTGTTTGTATTTTGCTACCTACTCTGGAATATCTCTTCCTTAAATTGAATAACTTGAGGTATCAGGGAGCAGGACTTAAGCAAGGCCCCCTGCCTCTCCTTCCTACTGGCAGCGACCTGACAAATGTAAATGTTTTTCTCAAACCATTGAACCAATTACCGCCCTATATCAACCATTTTTCTTTCTATTTCTTCAAGTAACTCCTTTAGAGCAAACCTTTGTCCGCGCAGTTTTAGCAACACAGATTTTTTATATTAATAAAATGTTCCTCCTGCAGGAGGCGTGTGTCCGTGGGCCGGCCACCACCACATGGGCAGCTTGGGGAGAGGGGTAGGTCTGCGGCTTCGATAATTTTAGGACATTCGAAGAGCGTCACTGCAGCTGCGCTTTTCTAGTGGAAGGACCGAGATTGGCAAGGCATGGTTTAAATGCAACAATTATGGGAACAGCTCGTTTTCGTCGCCAATGTCTGTTGGAGGCAAACTGTTGCTAATAGCCGTTTCCCGATGATGTCTTTGCAGGGTAAGAGGACGTTTGGTCATTTTGGGTAGGCAGCGAGAGGAAGAGTGAAGACAAATTCGGCATCTTTGCAGTATCATTAGTAGCAATGTATTTATTAGTTTCCCACCTTATCTTTTGTGGATTGTGTTCTTAAAGTAAAATCGCTATGTGCCAGTACCAAAAAGTAGAGTATACCACAGGGCACTATTGTTTGTATTCCGGCAATGGGTATTTTGCACTCCAAAACCAATGGCGCCAGATAGTGGGCTTTAGTGTGTACTTTGGGTACCGGGTATTATAAAGAAGAGTGGGTGTTAGGGCGTGCTCCCTCCTCTTCGGTTTCAGTTGGTGCTCGGTATTTTGCCAGGTAAACATTGCACACTAGAGGTGGCTGCATGTGCAGTTGATTCTGGTCTGTGGCCATATATACAGGGCTCTGCGACCCCGCCATATCTGCCTCTCCAAGTGTTTTCACCCCTCGGCTTTCCTTTTACAAAACGTAGGTCAGGCGTGTTAGTCTGGTTGGCTCTGTTTAAGCAGCGGTGTCCAACTTGGGTCCAGAGGGCTGGGTCCATGCCAGATTTTAAGGATAATCCCTTACTGAAAATGGGTTTCATCTCGGTTCGTTGTATTGAAATGAATCTTGTGTGGCTATCCTGAAAACCATCCAGCCCTCCTGGTCTTTTTTTGGACACCCCGAGTCAAAACAAACCACTCCCTGTTTAGAGCCTACCACTTCTCTATCTACTTTCTGATGTTTGTAAACTCTCAGCTTGTGTGCTGCATGGCTAAACACTTATAAGGTCCCAAAGCGAGACCTATTGGCTATGCCAATGCTTGTTTTCATTGTATTCACATTAATATATTTGAGCACGCCGTGTGGAACTTGAATAAAGCCTCTAAGCACTCCCCATTTCTATTTTCTGGGCCCTCATAAAAAAATCTTGAGCAACAAGGGCGCATTGGTCCAGTGCTTTTTCTAACAGCTTATTGTCTTTGAAGAAAACAAGGGCCATCTCCATAATAAGGAATCTGCTATTCGTGTAAACTTGAACGCCCACTACAATGATGTGCATTTTCCTGGGGACAAAGGTTTTAACCTTGGCAGGGCCTACTCCCCCTTCCATCATTCTGAGGTCGATGAGTACCCTTGAGTCAGGCAGTGATACAGTCCCCATTGTTTAAGCGTCAAAAGAACATTCTTTTTCTGATGTGCTCTACATATGTGCCAGATAGTATTATTATTAGAAACAATCTCTTCAACACTGTAGACTCTGCCAGACAAGTGAGGGATGCCTCCGAGACCGCAGAGAACAGATTAAAATGAAAAATTGGATGCGCGCAAGTCGAAAACCTTATACCGGAGACCCCCGTGCGTATCCTCTTCCTCCAGATCTGCGCACCCCTCCTCCCCTGCATGAAAGCTGCACTATTACAATTCTATGTGACTAGGAATGCTTTACTTCTTGCTCTAAAGCGGCCAGGCCGCAGGCCCTCCTAGAAGAGAGAAGACTCTGGTAATGAGTTTCCAAATGTACAAAACACAGAAGCCAATGTGGCTTTAATCGACAGCGATAGGAGCCATTATCGGGCCCTGGAACGGCGGTGCGCAACCAGCGCTGGCACGACTTCAGAGCAGAGGGGATTCTGGGATACCGCAGGCTGACTTTGAGTAGTGGGCTGGTATTGCAAGAATTTTTTAATTTCCTGTAACTCCCAACAACCCTCTCTCTTCGAACCCGACCCGTGAAGCCATCCCGCGCGAGGAGTGTTTTTAGGAAACAATTTGAAGCAGAGAAGTGGAAAAAAAGAAGAGAAACACAAAACATCAAGGGGACATAACGGTTTACATTTGTCTGCAAGGGTAACAAACAGAAAAACTATGCTTCGAAATGATAGCCTGTGTCTGTTCTGAAAAATATCAGTGTGTAAGCTTTCTGTGGGCCCGTGTTTAAAAAGAGCCATCTCAAGCAGTTGTTAATGAATTTACTATTTCTTTCATTTTTTCGGGGTGGACTATTGTAATTCTCTCTTTCTATGCCTTTTCAGAGCATGCCAAGAAAGTGCCATTGGCAATGACCTCAGCTTCCCACAATGTCCCTAGCGTTATTCACACTAGCAAATATTTGCTGCGTCATTCAGGGTGATTGGCCTAGAGTAAATCTAGTCCCTCTGAAGTCCAATGTTTCCTGTACTGCTGCTCACACTGGAATGGGCCTGGTAAATCTGACCCCTCCAATGTCCAACAAGTTCCCTACTGTTGCTTACATTGGAGTGGGAATAGTAAATCTCACCCTTTCAAAGTCCAACACTTTCCCCAATGTTGCTTATGTTGGAGTTGAAATAGTTAATCTGACCCCTCCAAGACCAAGTTTCCTACTGTTGCTCAGGTTGGAGTGGGAATAGTAAATCTGACCCCTCCAAAGTCAAACACTTTCCCTACTGTTGCTCAGGTTGGAGTGGGAGTCATGAATCTCACTCTTCCAAGTTGAATATTTTTGTGACTTTTTGTAATTTGCTTAATATATTTTTTGTCATTCAATTCTAAGTTATTTTAATTGAAATTATTTTTGTGTTTTGGAGTAATATTTGTCAATTAATTAATGGGTGACTTGTAATAATTGCATTGTTTTTTAATGATTTTAATCCCTAGAGTTTGTAAATGTTATTAAAATATATTAGTATTTTATTTGATTTATATGTATTTAATATTTGTATTAAAAAATATTAATTTTTTATGTATAGTTGTATTGCTTGTTTATAAGTTAAACAATATTGTATGTATGTACTATATTATATATCATTTCCAAACCTCTCCTACAACAAAGAGGCAGCAGCACTCCGCAACATTTAATCCTTTAATCAGTCAGCTCAGCAGTCCTAATATATTTCGGTCACCATTGACCTTCTTCAGAGGTAAGCCAATAACATCGCTTGAGGGGCAGAGATAAAACAACAAGTTAGTTAATCACCAGTCTTTATAGTAATCGCCCCCTGGTGGGCGCCCAGAAGGGTTGAGAGTGCATTCTGGTACTTGCTGTTTTGTGTCCCTCCAATTACAGTCCTCCAGTGGACGATGTCAGATTTTAGTTTAATTTCAGGTAAAGTTGCGTCTTAAACAAGCCCACTTTCAAGGCGAGTAAGATCCATGCCGAAGCCAATGTTCGGCGGCGCCGTTACCCTTCCGCTTTCACGAGCTCCCAAAAAGGTTCACTTTCGGGCAAATTCAGCGCTCTTGCTGGCGGTGCTTGCTGACGGCTGAACCACGCCGTATAACATCATTTCCAAACCTCTCCTACAACAAAGAGGCAGCAGCACTCCGCAACATTTAATCCTTTAATCAGTCAGCTCAGCAGTCCTAATATATTTCGGTCACCATTGACCTTCTTCAGAGGTAAGCCAATAACATCGCTTGAGGGGCAGAGATAAAACAACAAGTTAGTTAATCACCAGTCTTTATAGTAATCGCCCCCTGGTGGGCGCCCAGATGGGTTGAGAGTGCATTCTGGTACTTGCTGTTTTGTGTCCCTCCAATTACAGTCCTCCAGTGGACGATGTCAGATTTTAGTTTAATTTCAGGTAAAGTTGCGTCTTAAACAAGCCCACTTTCAAGGCGAGTAAGATCCATGCCGAAGCCATGTATATTTTTACATTTAATATTTTGTTAAAGATAATATAATGTTTAATGTTTACAATTCAACATAATTGGTGTTTTGACATTTTTGTAGTCTATATTTTTTATTTTATGTACAAAGTATGTAAAGTTGATATTTTTGTCCTCAATATTTTTTGAGGTGATATTTTTTATTGTGATACTTTTACTGGCAGTATTTTGTCATACACCTGTATTGTCGCTCTAGCATAAACCTGGCACTGGCTTTCTGGTGGTAAATTCTCTCATTTTGTGGGCAGCTGTGGTATAAAGGTGTCAAAGCACACATAAATACATAAAAATTTAAGCAGGCTCCAAGAAGAGGAGAAGCCATGCAAGTGACATATATGACATGGACGCTGGTGTACATGCTTCACCAACCACTTCTTAAGGTCTAGTCAACGCTTTGCCAGTGCTTGAGATTTAAGGAGATAATTGGACAAGATGAAATCTATTGCATTTATAAATGTTTGTTTGTATCATGAAGTCATTTTTTATGTCAAATTTACAGTAATTTCGTTTATTGCATTTACATTTTTGATGCTACTTCAATCATATTTCAGATTGATATCTTTCTAAACATTTGTTCATGTTTCACACAAAGCATCCTCTTGTTCATTGATTTTTTTTTATGTGTCTTGGTTTAGTGCATTTGAAAAAGTGATTTTGAAATGAAATTTGCTTGATTAATCTTAGCATGTTTCATTAGACTTTGAATTAGACGTTGTGAGCCATGATTTAAGGTCTCTTCCCAGTCCCTAATGATTTCCGGTTCAACTTCACAATAGATTTGGGTATGAAAGGTCACAATTATGTGCCTCAGTCAGTGTGTAGCGAGTGAAAGTGGCTCGTTTACACCATTCACCAATATCGTGTACACTTGTTTGTTTATAATGTCACGGATGATTTGAAAATATCTCCTGTATCTGCCTCCTGTAAGAATCTCCTGGGTAATGCTTCGCCATGCAGTTTTTAAATGTTACCAAGTACGGAGGAAGGAAGGCATGGTGTCTCGGATTAGAGCTGTGATCAGAGTCTGATGTGATTGAGCACACTCTAAAACAAGTGTCCCCGCTGTCATTTTCCACAACAGTGCCAGACATCCTCAAGAACTGAAGCCCCAAAGTAACTGTGGAAACCAAACTAGGCTTTGCAGTATCTAACTCGCTTTACTTGCTCAAATAAATCGATTATATTTTTTTGAGTATTTGTGAGGATTGGGGGCACAAGCATGATCTTTGGCAGTTTCGGGAGCACAGTTTTTTTCTTCTTTTTTTTCTTTTCTGCTGCTGGTTGCTCAAAATGCTTGGGAAAGCATTGGCACTTTGACAACCTCCTGTCATTATTTATGCCCTATGGTTAAGGGATGGGGTCAGGGCTTTAAGTGGGCCGGGTCTCACTGGTGCTGAGCACCGGCAGTTTTTAGGTCTCGCCTAGCGTTGCTGCGCACATGCGCAGCTCGCTCGGCGAGATTTATTGTAAATGAGGAGTTTGAGAAAAGGGCTTGAAGCCCCGCCCCTTATTTCCATTGGCTGGCGTCACCGTTTATGTTAAACGGTGGCCTGCCATTGGAAATTAGGTGTTTGGGTTGCCTCCCTTTCGCTTTTTGTGCCGGCCCACCCGGACTGGCTTGCCTGCTTTGCGTCTGTCGCAAAGCACTTTCTTATCTTTATGGGGCCATGTGTTTCTAATTAGAAACACATGGCCCCATAAAGACAAGAGATCCCCATGCTCCGGCTGCAGCGCGGTCCTCTTTCACTTTCGGGACCGCACTTGTTATTCAAGGAAGACGGGGAGATTGCAACCTAAAAAGCCTTAACCTACAAACACCTCATGGCTGGATGGGAGTACGTTGAGCTGCGTTCGCATAGGGAAATCAAAGTGCTGAAATCCCTGCACAGTAGTAGGACTCTGACTTTAGCCCATTTTAATATCAACACTGGAACATATCTGCCCAATGCTAATTTAAAGAGCGTGCAGGCTCTGTTTATGCTGAAGTAACATCTCGGCTTGGGGGTCAGCCTGCTTGCGCGCTGCTGCTAGTTGTCTGACATGGTGGAAGGTGGGGGTTGAGGTTGGTTTGAAGTGACTCAGAATCCCTGCGTCTGTTTATTTACAACGTTATTTTAATGCACTTTCGTGACTGAAATTATGACCATTACTATCTACTTTACAATGCAAAACAAAAGCCTATTTTCTCATATCCCTCTGTTGCCGCCCCCTGCCCCAGAACCCCTCCCTTTCCTAGCCCCCTTTTCACGCATTTACAATTTAAAAAAATCAAATCCTTTGAACTTCATTAGAAGGCAAAGTTTTACCAACGTTTTTACAAAACACGTAACGCAAAAAAAAAAAACCCATAATGCTACATTATGAATTTGCAGCACTTGATAGCTGCGTACATTTAGGGGAAGCTGTCCTGCGTGATGTCAGTACACCCTTTCCCTCTCACACACTCCGAGCCCCACAGGCTTCCTCTGACCCTCCCATGCCAGTAGCTCCCTGCGCATTAGCAGAGAGAGACACACAGAGAGGGACCGCGGCGGCAAGGGCAAGCGCAGATGCATCCAGACCGCTGGATCACCCGGCAGCCCACCCTCATCCTGTGGGGTGTGGGGGCGCAGGAGGGAGAGGTGGGACCAGATAAGCCACAGAGAGTGCAGAGTACTAGGGATCCCCCTGCTAAGAGCTGCAGGCACCGCTCTGTCCGCCTCCACCGGATACAGCCCAGTATCCAGGCCTCTGGAGATGGGCCAGTGAGGTAAGAGAGCGCCTCACACTTCCGCCTGGGACTACTCTCCCCACCCCCCAATTCTCTTCTAGGCAGAGGAGCTGCTAGTCCAGCTCCGGGGTACAGTTCTGCATTTAGGATGACACCTAGAGCTGTTGCCCAGTTGTTTCATTTTAGACGTTGCTGGACTACAACTCCCAGAATGCACGGTTGGTTATATGAGAACTCAACACTTGCGGTCCCCAATGGCATGGAATTAACTGTCAATCTAAGTTAGGTGTGCAGTTTGAGATACTGTGCTTGGGAGCAGCTCCCTCATCTCTATGGTTGAATGAATGCTGCCCTTATCTACTTACCACGCGCCAAGTACTACAAACTAGCAGAGCACGCGCAGGGCTCGCAGCAGGGCCTGGTGAAGGCTGATGCTGCTGGTTCCACTTTCATAACTTTCTAGGACTGTCACCTGACACCATGTTGGTAGAACGCCAGTCCTGGATTTTCTTTTATTATGTTATTTACAGGGTGTGGTAAATGCCGCTCAACTCGTACTCAAGTGGTTGTGTGTTCCAGTTACCAGTTACAATTACACAAGAGCACATTCACACAGGAACACATTGCCTTTTAGAAGGCACGGGAGATTAACTAATTTGCCCAGAATCACACATTGGTAAGCCAACGCCGTGACTCGAACAACACCAGCTTCCGCATGCGATCATCATGCGTGATTAATCAATTAATCGCACGCGATAATCATGCGTGATTAATCAATTAATCTCCCCATGGTCCCCCTGTTTACTAAAAACGGGGTGCTAAGGAACATTCACATGCGCTATAAGAATGGACCACCCCGTTAAATCTGTTTCGTGTTCTATCTACTCGCCGTTTTTTGTTTCTAATATTCGACCTCTTTCTGCTCTCCCATGTGCCCCCTTCGAGATCCTCCTCTCCTTCCGCATTCTGCCAGCACCCTCCTACCCAATAGTCGTCCACCACCACGCACACCACCACAACCACGTCCACCTTCACCACCACCACCACATCCACCACCACGTCCACCACCACATTCACCACCACCACGTCCACCACCACATCTGCCACCACCACGTCCACCACCATGTCCACCACCATGTCCACCACCATGTCCACCACCACGTCCACCACCACCACGTCCACCACCACCACGTCCACCACCACCACGTCGTCCACCACCACCACGTCCACCACCACCATGTCCACCACCACCACGTCCACCACCACCACGTCCACCACCACGTCCACCACCACGTCCACCACCACGTCCACCACCACGTCCACCACCACCACGTCCACCACCACCACCACGTCATCCACGACCACGTCGTCCACCACCACGTCCACCACCACCACGTCCACCACCACCACGTCCACCACCACCATGTC
The DNA here is from genome assembly GCA_963921515.1 of Calotriton arnoldi. Taxonomy (NCBI): domain Eukaryota; kingdom Metazoa; phylum Chordata; class Amphibia; order Caudata; family Salamandridae; genus Calotriton; species Calotriton arnoldi. Next base: position 1,222,631 of record CAWUFW010004229.1, on the reverse strand, counting down.
CACCACCACCACGTCCACCACCACCACGTCCACCACCACCATGTCCACCACCACATCCACCACCACGTCCACCACGTCCACCACCACGTCCACCACCACGTCCACCACCACCACCATGTCCACCACCACCATGTCCACCACCATATCCACCACCACGTCCACCACCACAATGTCCACCACCATGTCCACCACCACCACGTCCACCACCACCACCATGTCCACCACCACCACGTCCACCACCACCACATCCACCACAACCATGTCCACCACCACCACGTCCTCCACCACCACGTCCTCCACCACCACGTCCTCCACCACCACCACGTCCACCACGTCCACCACATCCACCACCACCACATCCACCACCACCACATCCACCACCATCACGTCCACCACTACGTCCACCACCACGTCCACCACGTCCACCACCACCACCACATCCACCACCACTTCCACCACCACCACGTCCACCATGTCCACCACCACGTCCACCACCGCCACCACATCCACCACCACCACCATGTCCACCACGTCCACCACCAGCACCACGTCCACCAACACCATGTCCACCACCACGTCCACCACCACATTCACCACCATGTCCACCACCACCACGTCCACCACCACATCCACCACCACGACCACCACCACCACCACCACGTCCACCACGACCACGTCCACCACCACCATGTCCACCACCACCCCGTCCACCACCACCCCGTCCACCACCACCACCACCACGTCCACCACCACATCCACCACCACGTCCACCACCACGTCCACCACTACCACCACGTCCACCACCACGTCCACCACCACCACCACATCCACCACCACCACCACATCCACCACCACCACGTCCACCACCACGTCTACCACCACGTCCACCACATCCACCACCACCACGTCCACCACCACATCCACCACCACCACATCTACCACCACCACGTCCACCACCACGTCCACCACCACCACGTCCACCACCACCATGTCCACCACCACCATGTCCACCACCACCATGTCCACCACCACCACCACCATGTCCACCACCACCACGTCCACCACCACGTCCACCACCACCACGTTCACCACCATGTCCACCACGTCCACCACCACGTCCACCACTACCACCACGTCCACCACCACGTCCACGTCCACCACCACCACATCCACCACCACATCCACCACCACGTCCACCACCACGTCCACCACCACCATGTCCACCACCACGTCCACCACCACCACCACGTCCACCACCACGTCCACCACCACCACGTCCACCACCACATCCACCACCACCACGTCCACCACGTCCACCACCACCACCACGTCCACCACCACCACCACCACGTCCACCACCACCACATCCACGATGTCCACCATGTCCACCACCACGATGTCCACCACCACGTCCACCACCACTAACACGTCCACTACCATGTCCACCACCACGTCCACGTCCACAACTACTTCCACGTCCACCACCACCACGTCCACCACCACCACATCCACCACGTCCACCACCACGTCCACCACCACCTCCACCACCACGTCCACCACCACGTCCACCACCACGTCCACCACCACCAATACGTCCACCACGTCGAGGCTTTACAGAGCAAATTAAGGCTGTTCAGCCCTCACTAAAGATAGTCGCAGGTGCAGGTAGAAGGGATGTTTGGCAAGGATTGTAGGGGGAGAGGACATGGGAGAGTTAGACAAATAGAACAAGCATTAAAAATGCAATAGGTCTTGCCTTTCATTAAGTTAAAGCCATTTGCTTGGCATACAATACCATTAGCAAAGCAAATGGCTTTAACTTAATCAAAGGCGAGACCTATTGCATTTTCAATGCTTGTTTAAAGGAGGCCTCGAAACAGGTCTCTATCGGGCTCTGTTTTGTGCCCTGGCATATGCAGTCCATTTTTTTCCGGAGTGCAGTGACAGCAGGCACGTGGATGTGCGGGTGCTCACAATGCTCACTTCTCACTAGTGGAGAAGTTACGGCATGACGTCATGCCAGGTGAGCATTGTAGGGGAAGGGAAATCCTATAAAGAGAGTCATTTTCTCTCTGGATTTCCCTTCTCTTTTTGAAACTCAGGAGCAGCAACATTGTCGTGGTGTCACCAGGGCTTTAAGTGGAAGCTTTTTCAATATTATATACAAGCCATAGTTGCTGCTTATTTATCTTATGCAATGAACAACCATTGACAAAGCCAATAGTCCTGAATTGTTGTAGGAATGATGTTATTGTATCATTTATCTGGATGTAATGACAGAAACAGCAAAATACAAGTCAGCAGCACACTATGCTAAGCACAGATTGTTAGCTAATATGTTTTTAAGCCACGCCCTTAATTACATTGGCCACGCCCCTTTGAGAGACCTGGATGGGGTGTTTATTCATTTGGTGATGGTATGCAGGGATGTGGGGCCTGGGAGGGCGGGGCCCACCTTTTTCCATTTTTGTGGTCTCTTATGCATTGGATGACATGATGATGCTCGAATGAACGTCTGGCAGAGTAACAATATTTTTGATGAATTCTTTGGGGGTTTATTTATGCTTTGGTGATATCAAGCAGAAGCAGTCGAGGCCTGGCAGGGCGGTGGGGTCATATTTTTGATGATGTTTTTAGATCTAGCATTAGTCAAGACCTTTTGGTTTTACTTTAATGATATACACAACATACTTTCACTCAGCCCTCTTCATCCATTAATCAGTTGTTGTGTCATTCACAAGGGGCAAAGGGTCAGCCCACTTCAGCTATTTGCTAATTTCACCGCATTCTTCCTTTTCACAAGAAGCACGCTCACACAAAAAGCAGTTCCCTTCAGTGACAGGGAGTACTATGGCAATGTGTGCTTTCTGAGACCAAAAAAATGTATATCTTTGCTTTTAGTGATTTTTTTGGGATTTTTTAGATTGATGCGGGCCAAGCAACTTTTTCAACAATAACGTTTTGCAAAAACCATGACAAAACAAAATAAACATTATTGACAAAGCCACATGGCTGGCAGCAAATGCGAGACCTGTTGGCTTTGCAAGCTGTTTCTTTTCACTGTGGTCATTCTTCTAGAGAGGACTCAGGAACAAATGGGCGCTTGTAGTCCCAAGCCTGCTGTAGCCTCTCGTGATTATCCCATTTTACTGTGCCTAGTTCATTTTGAATGCAATATTGGTTAGTCTTTCAAGCTTATAACCCACCCTGTCTTTGGAGTGAACACATGCTGCAGGTTCCCTTTAGGCAGTCAGAATGCAATGACCACAGTCCTGGAACAAGTAAAATGCAATTTATTATCTGGTGAGTGTTGATACTATAACATCTCATCAAATTAAGAGTTTCTAACAGTTTACTATTTTCATCAACATTTTGAAATGTCACATGGAAAGAAGGTAGGGAGATATGGTGGACTGGGAGACGCAAGCATGGTGGGCCGGGTCTAGAGGGATCAAAAGTACATGCGCCCATTCTGACCTCTCTCTCTCTTTAGGCGATAACAGAAATGCACAGAGGAAAAGCTATCAAGTGCCTTGCTGAGATGGATGTTGTTCTGCAATGCATTAAACAGACACAAGCACAAATCAGCATTACTATCCCAATAGTTCATTGTTATTGTGAGCAAGGGTTTCACTCACATTTTCAGTGTCTTCCCACCTGCCATGTTTCTGTTTTTGGTGCACCATCCTAGACTCCATCTTCCAGTTGATCTAAACCCATGAAGCATCGCATTTCCTGATGGAGTAAGGTGCCACCCTTGATATGAAATGTTACACAGGCTGTATGAAGCAGCCCACCTCCACCTCAGAGAGCCATAGGCTGCTCGACAGTGCCAAGGCCAGGTAGGCCAGGACACTCACAAACAAACACACCAAACTCTGCCAAACAATGCAAGGCACGAGGTGGATTAATAGAGGTTCACGGCCTCCAGGTAGTCCAGAACAGGCCTAGGTCAGATCCTGTCGTCAAGGTTGGATGTGGTCCCGAAATCTCACTGGGCTAGGAGGTCCACTGGAAATTTAAAAAGAGAGCAGTTCTGATGAGGTCCACTCTCTACAACAAATGAGGTCTACTTTATTGTTTGACAGTCACTTGGAACTAATGCTAATGGGATATTTGTTTTATAAACAAATGATTTCTTAAAATAAACATGTTTTTAAAACTTTTTTTTAATTTTAAATCAAAGCTCATTGTACAAATTATTAAGGACATGTATACAACACTGCTCTGAAGAATAGTAAACAAGAATATATAATTAGCATGGCGCTTTTGTGGCCGGTATACATTTCGTAGGAAAGTCTGCAGGCTCAGCACAACATAGAGAAAAGGACGACATTCCCCACTTCTTTACTCGCCCTCACCTCCGGTCATGATCCTCTCAAGGCACACCAGGATCCCCACACCTTTTCCCATTTTTGGGACATTTTCTACTTTGGTAAACCACTTGTTCTGCCCTATGACAGCAGTAGAGATCTATTTCCCAATCATCAATACTGGAGGAAATGTTCGTACCCCAAGTGTGCGCTATATTACACTTCACCGCCGCCAATGGCAACCATATCCTCTGATGCCTCGGCCATGTGTCCTCCCTCAAAACCATCAGAACACAAATTATTTCTTAAGCAATATTAGCAGGAAAAAGATTATGGAAGGGCCCTTTGTGGGGAAATATGGAAACTATTTTTTGTACCTCATTTTGTCCACTGGATTAATTTATCCAGTAAGTATATTTTTTCACCAGCAAAACACTGTATTTCAGGGACGAAACTCCTCAAATCGAAACGTATGCAAGTTCATGAAGCTTGTTTCTTTTTTATTCAATATTTCTTTAGTGGCATTTTCATGGCATACAGTGTGATCCACACCACAGATGTAGGCAGCATAATACCTCCAATTACAGGTAAAAGCAATGTAACCATCATGGACAAACAACTGCAATCGTTCCTTTCAAGGATATGCTGCCTAACTATCCATGATCCCTCACGGGGGTAAGACGCTTGTTTCTTATAAAACTTCACAAAGTTTGAAGAAGCGAGGTATTTCACAACTTTGACCACCGAGTATTGGGCGCAGTCCAAGAGGGCATAGCTGTCACATTGTGTCAAGTTCTGGAATCCACATTTGAAGGGCGTGGCCTAAGAGTTGCCGACTTTGACGCTGGGGAACCGGGTTCGAATCTTGGCGTCGGCTCAGCATCCTGCAATTCTGGGCAAATCTCTTAATCTCCCCGTGCCTACCAAAATGACTGTGTCCTTGTGTAAGGTAACTGGTACTCATGTAAACTCTCAAATACCTTCAGGTCTAGTTCGCCCTATATAAAAACCGCCCAAAAAAAGTATTGTGTCCAGGGTGCCACACGTTTGTGTTCAATTTCCAGAGAAATAATACAGATCGGAAACAGTTCAGGGAAGCAGCCACGGGAGACGATGAATGGTTAAGAGCATAAGATTAGGTAAGGTTCCATTATATATATATATATATATATATATATATATATATATATATATATATATATATATATATATATATATATATATATATATATATCCAATCGATACTGCTCCCACAATTGAAGACACCACTCACAATCGTATTTTCCACCTTTATTTGTGGTAGGCAGCAGCAAACTCAGTCTCGACCTCGCAGCGTAGTATGCGCCATAACACCAAACGTTTCGGGTATTCTCCCTTTCTCACTGGCATGGCTTCGTGGTGGTGGAACAGCTGGGCATTATTAACTTGATCACGTTTTCTTTGTCCCGCCCCAATGGGCGTGTGCATGAATTGCACTCTGGTACTCGTAGTTCAGGTCAGTGTTGTCACAGTGGATACTGCCATTCCTTTACTCTCATCTCCCTTCGGGTCGCTGTTATGGTAGGGACTGGGAAGCTGCTTACTTTTACCTCACCGCAAACGGCAACGATGTTCCAAAACGCGCCTCAGATTCAAGACGCTAGGACCTGCTGCACTCTGCAGGGGGGTGTCTTCGTGGCCGGAAACAAGCCACTATATATCCAATCGATACTGCTCCCACAATTGAAGACACCACTCACAATCGTATTTTCCACCTTTATTTGTGGTAGGCAGCAGCAAACTCAGTCTCGACCTCGCAGCGTAGTATGCGCCATAACACCAAACGTTTCGGGTATTCTCCCTTTCTCACTGGCATGGCTTCGTGGTGGTGGAACAGCTGGGCATTATTAACTTGATCACGTTTTCTTTGTCCCGCCCCAATGGGCGTGTGCATGAATTGCACTCTGGTACTCGTAGTTCAGGTCAGGGTTGTCACAGTGGATACTGCCATTCCTTTACCCTCATCTCCCTTCGGGTCGCTGTTATGGTAGGGACTGGGAAGCTGCTTACTTTTACCTCACCGCAAACGGCAACGATGTTCCAAAACGCGCCTCAGATTCAAGACGCTAGGACCTGCTGCACTCTGCAGGGGGGTGTCTTCGTGGCCGGAAACAAGCCACTATATATCCAATCGATACTGCTCCCACAATTGAAGACACCACTCACAATCGTATTTTCCACCTTTATTTGTGGTAGGCAGCAGCAAACTCAGTCTCGACCTCGCAGCGTAGTATGCGCCATAACACCAAACGTTTCGGGTATTCTCCCTTTCTCACTGGCATGGCTTCGTGGTGGTGGAACAGCTGGGCATTATTAACTTGATCACGTTTTCTTTGTCCCGCCCCATATATATATAAGGTAAACTCGCATTCACTTCTGCATTTCCACCAGAAATAACGAGCGTGGACCCAGCATTTAGTGCAAATTTCTTCTTACTTTATTCCACCATTTTGTCTGCCATGACGCATTTCGGCCGAAAAACGGCCTTGATCACATATCATATATATCAATCAGAGACAGACAAACTAATCCCTAAATTAAATACACACAGCACGACAATCTCTCTTTTTTCAGTGGCTGAGTACATCTAGAACCAGAGGTTACAACATGAGATTGGCAGTGAAGAGATAGACCTGGAAACCCATGAGTAACATAAAATAGGTTCTCGCGAAACCTATGTTGTAATGGATCGGTCCCTGCAGGCGTGCCAGCGATAAAAGGTAATATTACATCTATTAATTACTGTACCCGAAAGATAAAATTGGAGATCACAGAGAGTCTGTGAGTAAAGTAAAAGCAAGAAGTACGACTCCATCTAAGCGCTTGGCAACCCCAGTTTGCCAACACATTCTAATATGCATCAGGCTGGCCGACGAAAAGCAGCCTGTTTGTCACTCACAGTATTTATATATAAACATGAAACGTATCATATTTTTAATTTGGAAAAAGAGCAGAGCATGATTTTGCAATAAAAGAAAGGCCTTTTATGATTAGCTGTCACTGGTAAAGGCTGCTGCTTTTAAGATGTAAAAAGTACATCTAGAAATAAAAGGCTTTATAGAAATGCATGGAGCCAAGATATTTCACGCCACAGGAGGAAAGAAGAACCAGAGCTTTCAACAATATGAGCTATGCAAAGAGAAGGGACAAAGTGCAGGAAAACAGAACAAAGCAGAAAAGTCTGGAATCCATCAAGGCAGACAATGCTGGAAGGATCTCAAGTGCTGGTGGATGTCTCACTTCAGGTGTGCAGACTGCAAGATACCTAAAGAGGACCAGACATTTGAATGACCAGATGACTCCAGGTACATTAATGGAGCATAATCATTGATATCAGCACTTTAGACAAAAATAATAACTATGCACGTTAGACTAAAATATTGCAAATGTAGCACTTCACACGCAAATATTTCAATCTCACACTTCTGAGCCTAAAAAACAAAAGTACTTCTAACCTAAAACTATAATAATTCAGCGCTTGAGACCCAATCATTTGAAGTTCAGCCCTTCAAAACCAAAAACGAGAAGACATGGGGCTGATTTAGAGTTTAGCCGATGCCCTACCAAGTCTGTGTGGCTATGGCTTTGACTCTTCTGGCAGGAGACCGCCTGTCACACTGAGAGATCCCTGCCATTGTGATAGCTTTTTCTAAATGTGCTGTTTTGGGTGACAAATTATTTTTCTGTGCTAATGATTTTTATGATTGTTCTAGTCCTAACGGATGGATTATTAATGTTGCACTTTAAAACAATATTGATTAGACATTTAGAAGTGTGTTTATTAATGTAGTTTAGTTGTGCCACTTTTTTGCAGAGGCACCATTTTATGAAAATGGATGCTGTCTGGTGTTCTGCTCATCTTGCTCCTGCTCATTACCCCTCCCAATCAATGTCCCAGTGCATCTTCTCTCCTCATAGTCTTCGCAGAGCACAGGACACTGTGGTGTAACTGGTTACTTTACTTGGAGTGCATGCATTGTGAATAGACTTTTCTTCGTGTACTGAAAGTAGCAACTTTACAAGATCCTTCCACTGGAAGTTCCAATGTGGACTTGCTAGAATATAGTAGTGTATGGGTCTTTGTCTGAAAAATGTTTCCTATTGTGTTGCACATTTCTGGGCTGCCCTGTTGCTGCAGAAGGTGTTGGAGTTTTCCTTTCCTTAGAAATGGGTTAGTGTTATATGTTTGTTCATGACAATCTTAATTCTGATTTGCTCAATATTTGTTATCACTAGTCATGCCATGCTGCATTTGCAGTTTTTGCTGATTACCTATTCATAAAATATGCATAAAACCTTTGGTTTTGGAGGTGAGACAGAGATTTTCCTGAACATCCATTTGCTAGGGTTGTCGCCTGTTCCATTTATGATTTTTGTTGCTTATTGGGACTTAGAATAATACGGGTTTCTGACTATGTACTCTGTATCTGAGCCTTCATGGCATATATATTTTGCATTTCTCTGAAATGCTTAGTTTGAGATTTTTTATATTAAAACCCCTTAGCTTTCCACTGATCTAGAACTCAGGGCCTGATTACGAAAGCGGTGAACCCGCCACCGGCAGGCTGCCGGTGGCAGGTTCACCGCCATCGTAAGGCCATTCCCCGCCGGCCTGATTGTGATGGTGGGTGGTGTACTGGCGGGCGGAAAGCCCGTCAGTCACGGGTCCAACAGAGGCAATTGTTTTTACGATTGCCTGTCGGACCCGCCCCGCATCCTCAGAATGGTGGCGGTGCCTAGCAGGCACCGTCCGCCACATTAGGAGGCTGCATCCCTGCCAGCCTGTCCATGGCGGTTCAACCGCCAAGGAAAGGCTGGCAGGGATGTCCTTTGGGGGCCTGTTGCGGGCCCCCCTTGTGCAGGGGCAGTTGGTTTTTGGACTGGCCCCCCTACATTTCCCTGTACCAGGTGGCAGGCTCTGCGTGGTGCCTGCCACGTAGTGCAAGGAAAAGCAAAACCTGAATTTTTAACATTGTGACAGGTGCTGCGGCCAGCAGCAGCTGCCGCAGTGTTAAACTGCCTTTTGCGGCCGCCGTGGTGGTGGCCGGATTGTAATTTGAAGTGCGGGACCGCCGCCATATAGGCGGGCGGTCCCAATCCCCGGAACGATGGCTGACGGACTTAAGTCTGTCCACCATCGTAATCAGCTCCTCAGTTATTGAGTGGTCCTAGTTACTTATTACTCTGCTAATTTTATTGGGCATAATGTTGAGGAGGGTGGTAACTCATCGCAAGATCAAGGGTGCAGGAGCTGAAACTCTGAGGAAAATTTTGGGGTGATCTAAAGTATTGGGTGCTTTTGAATATTGGGGTTCTGTTCGCACACTATCTAGGCAGGGATCTCTGTGCTGTCAGTGCTCCTCTGAAGGCACTGAAGATTTGCTGAGCAGGTGGTATTTTTTAATGTATCGCAACATAAGTTTGTTACTGAAAAAAATTAAATGGTCCTGACACACGAGTTCAAGGGTTTATATATTTTTTATTATGTATGGCTCTCATTGAGAGCTTTTAATTTTAATAACTGGACCAAAATCTGTTTATTTCGCTGCTATAATGTAACAACAGTGGGAAACAAAATGTATTCCCTCTGTTGTTACATCAAGAGGTGACGCGCTCACTTCCCCTGTGTTTCCCAGTCTCACCCTTGTCTGCGGAGACCGGTGCGAAGCAGTAGAATGGCAGTGCCATCCACCTTCATCCACCTCTCCCAGATCTCCACTGACCTGGGGGATGTGGGAGAACCCCCAGGTGGTATTGTGCCTGCCTCAACCACCACACTCCCCTGTAGGCACTGATCTCTGCAGGCCCTCCTGACTTTGGAAAACAAGGTGTGTTGAACATCAGCTCTCTGTGAGCTGATGTCAGCACGTCGCTGGCTCTCTGCTTCTGTGAGAGCAAAGTGTTCAGCTTTAGCAGGGAAGAGGAGGAAAGGCCCAGATTAGGGTGGGATAGGTGGCAGGAGGTCAGGTGTTTTTTTTGTTTTATTTTTGGGTCCAGGAAGGAAAAGGTTGAAGAAAGGATGGTGCAGGTGGGTGGTTGAACATGGGGTTACTTTTTATTTGGCACGGGAGGGAAAATGCAAAGAGTGCTGGGGGTAAGTGGCAAGAGGCAATGTGTTTTTTTACATTTGGAAATGGTTAGGGGAGACTCTCTTATGTACGGCGTCCCCATTAATCCTCTGCCCCTGCAGAGGCAGAGGATTTGAGGGGCCAGGGGGAGGTCACACATAACATAACATTGTAGAGTCGTAAAAAAGTGATTAATGGGAATCTCTTTCACATTGGAGTTCTACGTGACATCTTAGACCCCTCAAGCTTCACTCTCATTGTCCATATGATGTTACTCAGAACCCTTAGGTGAAAAGCATCTCTATTATTCACTATCATCCAGCTATAATTCTATATGTTTCCTGTTCGGGACCTCCACGCTTTCTCTTTTGGTCCCAAACAGGAACAAGCATTGGTAGAGGCAAAAGGCCTTGCCTTTTAGACACATTGTCTTAGTCATTTCCTTTTGGTGACGCTGTAAAGCATCGGCAAACAGCATTTTTTGTCAATGATATGCAGTATGGCCAAATGAAAAGAATCTTGTGAGGATGGGTCATCACAGAAGTGCACAATTTTAAGTAGCATGAAAGTGTTTTTCTAAAGAAGAGGTATTGGTTGCTATTTGCTGTCTGGCCCTCCAAAAACAATGAAAATACACATAAAAGGACTGCTGAAGTGTGTGTGTGGAGGGTGGAATAACACAAAAATAAAGCTGGTTGTGGGATGGCAGGGGAAAAGGAGAAAATGAGAGAGAGCAACACGGGGTTAGAGGGAAGAAGCACATCAAAGTAAGATAGGAGCAAGCATTGGCAAAGCCAATAGGTCTCGCCCATGCAATAGTTATTGGCTTTGGCAATGTGTTTTAGCCATGTTGTACACCAATGTGGCTGCTGTTCAGCATAACTAAAGGTTAGTGGGGTGGAGTAGGGTGGAGCGTGGTAGATTGGGGTGGAGTATATTGGGTTAGATTAGAGTGGGGTAGATTGGAGTGGGGTAGATATGAGTAGGGTAGATTGGGGTAGGGTGGAGTTGGAAATATTGGGGTAGATTGGAGTGGGGTAAAATGGGGTAGAGTGGAGTGGGGTGGGTGGGAAGAGTGGAGTGCAGTGGATTGCGGTAGATTGTAGTTGAGTGGGGCAGATTGGAGTGGGGTAGATTGGAGAGGAGTAGATTGGAGTGGAATGGGGTAGATTAGAATGTAGTGGGGTAAATTGGAGTGAGATAGATTGGGTTGATTACGATAGAGTAGATTGGAGTGAAATGAGGTAGATTGGAGTGGAGTGAGGTAGATTGGAGTGAGCTAGGAGTGGGGTAGTGTGGAGTGGGGTAGATTGGAGTGGAGTAGGTTGGAGTGGAGTTGGATAGAGTGGTGTGTGGTAGATTGGGATGGGGTTGGGTAGATTTGAGCATTGTATAATGGGTTAGAGTGGGGTAGATTGGTTTGGGGTGGGGTAGATTGGAGTGGAGCAGATTGGATGGTGTAGATTGGAGTAGGGTAGTTTCAAATGGATTGGGGTAGAGTAGATTGGAGTGGGGTGGATTGGGGTGGAGTGGGTTAGACTGGACTTGAGTGCTGTAGATTTGAGTGGCATGGGGTAGTATGGAGTGAAGTGGAGTGGGGTAGATTGGATAGAGTACAACTGAGTGTGGTAGATTGGGGTTGAATCGAGTGGGGTAGATTGGGTGGAATGGAGTGAGTAGATTGGGGTAGAGTGGAGTGGAGTAGATGGGAGTGGAGTGGGGTGCAGTGGAGTTGGATAGATTGGAGTGAAGTCAAGATTGGAGCGGAGTAAAATAGATTGGGGAAGAGTGGAGTGGAGTTGAGTGGGGAAGATCAGAGTAGAGTGTAGTGGGGTAGATTAGGGTGGAGTGGAGTGGGGAAGATTGGGTGGATTAGAGTAGGATAGATTGGAATGGAGTGGGATAGACTGGAGTGGGGTAGACTGAAGAGGGATGACTGAAGTGGCGTAGTTTGGAGTGGGGTATAGTGGAGTGGGGTAGATTGTAGCAGAGTGGGGTAGAGAGGGTTGGAGTACGGTAGATTGTAGTGGGGTCGATTTGGATTGTAGTGGGGTTGAATGAGGTAGATTGGAGTGGCGTGTGATAGATTGGTTTAAAGTAGGCTACATTGAAGTGGGGTAGATTAGAGTGGTGTGAGGCAGATTGGGGTGGGGTGGAAAGGGATTGGTAAATTGGGGTTGAATAGATTGGAGTGGAGGGGGTAGACTAGGTGGAATGGGGTAAATTGGACTGGAGTAGATTGTGGTAAATTGTATTGGAGTAGGGTGTGGTAGATTGGGGTATATTGGTGTGAAGTGGAGTGGGCTAGATTGGAGTAGGGTAGATTGGAGTAGGGTAGAGTGGAGTGGCGTAAACAATGTAAAGTAGAGAGGTGTAGAGTGGAGTGGCATGGAGCCGAGTGGCATGTCGCAGACTGTCTTAGAGAGGAGAGGCGTAGAATGGAGTGGCATGTTGTAGAGTGGAGTTTCGTTAAATGGAGTGGCATGGCATGGAGTGGAAGGGCATAGAGTGGAGTGGGGTTTCATAGTGTGGAGTAAGCATGGTGTTGTAGCACACTGCCATCACAGACAACACATTTGCAATTGAAATAACCATTACATTTGCACCAAACTACAGTTTTACTGCACCTAAACGATAATGTGTGCGAAAGTCATCACCTAGTATATTGATGTGGTTTAATCGTATTCAAATATTTGTTTCCACTACATTTCAGAATTACAAAAAAATGTACTTCATTTGTACAAATTCTGATATATTCTGGAACATCAGCACAGTTCATATTTTTTTGTGTGCCAGAAAAAAACATCCTACACCCTCTCTTCTTACATGGGTACTCAGCAAGATTGTCACATAAATTCTCTCACTTTGAAGTCAGAGGAAGAGAAATAAACACCAAGCTCTGTAAAAGAGAGCTTGACATTTGATCTCTGTCTTTGAGTGCACAGCAAATGTGACAAGATAAAAACAAGATTAAAAGATGTTTACAGCAAGCAAATTCATGGAAGAATACAATAAACAAGATTTGGTCAGCGGGAAGGACAAACTCAAGCTGGACAGCCTAAGGCAAATAAAGCCAGCAAATAGAAAGCCAGAAAATGTGAGTTACAAACAACAAAGTCATTGGTAAGCAACGGGAGGAATGCATTCTACTGTCAGCTTTCTGAATGTCCCTAAGATGTCTTTAACTGTCTGGTAGGCTTGACCTAAAAAGCAGGCATTAGCCCTGTGTGATCTTCATAAGGGGGCAGAAGCTGCGTACCACAACACCTTGCAAGATGGGTTAATTAGAGCACAAGATATTTGGCACAAGCTCCCCGAAAAGAGTCCTAGCCACTAGCCACATCTTATTAGGTAAGAGTAGTTTTATCAGTATGGGTGTGCAAAATAGGAGACCTACCCTAACACTGAATTATGGAACTCTTTAAAAAAATGTACACATATCAATAACTTTACAATGTTGGCAAAGCTTGTAAAAAAAGAAATGAGCAAAAACCTTTCGGAATATAGGTTTGATAGGATAAAAGACTAGAAAATGTCAGTTTTGCCACAGATCTGTCACCCAGATACATTCACCCCATGGCAAGTTGTGAGAGTTTCACAAACATTGCAATTTCATGAAGATACGGAGTTGTCAAGATCACACAACTTCTTTCACCTAGTGGTAGACTGGAGAAGCAGTGGGAGCCCAAACTTGATGTAACTGTCACCAAATAAATGAACAGTAAGTAGCTCAATGGTGCCAAAGAGGAACTAGTGAAGCTGAGAAATGGGGACCCCATGAGAAAAACACAGTAGTCCCTATCTTGCCAAGAGTGGAAAACATATTTGGGGCAACCATATAGAACAAAAGAAGTAAGATTATCCACAGGGCTATTCAAGATTCCACACTTCCAGACCTGTTCGTGTAAAGAGATTTAGATGCAGCGGTACACATACATTTCTCCCTATGTCTTGGTGGAAATCTCTCACAGATGGTATTCATCACTTCCAGGAGGAACTATCCACCCTGCAGTAGCATTACATGTGTCCACCTCCTTATGCGTGTTGGGGGGGGGGGGGGGGTATGGAGGGTGGAGGCCCATAACTGAAATTATGACTGTAAAGTTACGACAAGTAACTTTATCACTGGATTTCTGGCTTATGCCTATATGTGGATTTCTCCAGAGCCGAAAGGAAATCTCCACCTCTGCTATGTAGCAGTCTAAAAGGAAGAGAATAGGGAAACATCATTCATCTAACACCTGACAAACATTAAAACTGGAAGCATGCAAATTCATCCCACATCCAGGGCTGTGTCCTCTTCCACTCAGACTGCAAGACTGTGCAGACACCAGCCACCAGCTCCAACCTACAGGGTGTAGCAAACCACGCTCAAGAGGTAGAGGAACTTCACTGAGGGAGGAGACATCTTGAAGTGATATTTTTTGTGGTTCACTACAGGGAACTACATGGTCTGCCTTCACTGTCCCTCAGTGAGTAAGAAAGTGGCCATGTGGAAGGAGCTCAGACACTTTGTCAATGCAATGGGGGTGGAGGTGAGGACCAAATGGGTCCTGAAAAAGAGGTTGTAGAATGAAATAAGGAGGTTGAGGGAGATGATTTCCAGGGTGGCAAAGACTCTTCCTGGAAACAGACCTAGATTCTTCCTCCCCTCCGACTCACCCCTAAATGAATATACTCTCTCTCCACCATACACATCTGATCTAATGCCACATTTAGCCCAGGTAAGAGCCAAAAACTTCTTTCTTTCAACTACATTGTAACTCCATACTCATGTCACACTGTCCTCAAACACCTCACATCTCCACCTCACAGATAGGGACACATACCACATCACTCGCAAACAGCTTTACCATTCCCTTTGGAGTATGATTAGACCATTCCCTTTAGAGTGTAAATAGAATTACTATTTAGGGTGGGCAACTGCCCACTTCAGGTATAATCATATCCCTTGTCAGGGTGAACCCTTAAAGTCACTAAATTGACCTGTGCTCATCCTCCTGGTAGCTGTGGCACAGAGCAGACAGGCTTAACTTAGGGCAATGTATAAGGTATTTTGTGCAGTACCAAAACAGTAAACAAAACTAGTAGCCAAACAATAAAAATCCCAAACTGAATTAGAAAAATAGGGTAAGAGTTAATAGACAAAAATACACCAAAGTGACAAAAATCTTATAATGTGATTCATAGATATGAATTTTTAAAGTTTTAATTAAAAATAGCGCAAAAAAGCACAAAGCACCAATGATAATCAACGGTTGCAGTAGACCAGGACCTAGATGTGATTTGAGGCCGGCCGCGATGTTGCACAGGATGTAGCAACCAGGCTCATCCTGGTCAAAGATTTTACCTTCTGAGTTCGTTTAAGTCCCAGTCAACCAGAGGAGGACATTTCTAAGGCCCCTCTCAAGGGAAGGCATTTAGAGACTCTCAGTGTATCAGACAAGCAGCACATACCAGTCCAGGTCCAGTTGCAATAGTCAGGTGGGTATTTCCAGGAAAAGGCCTCTTGCAGCTTGTGTCCCCTTGTAGCCACACAGGAGGTCAACCAACTAACCCTTGGAGTCTGTTTCTTTGTCATGGGTGAAAGAGGGAGCAGATCCATTCCTTCAGGCGGCTTCCTCCCAGAACCCAGACGGCAGGTCCAGTCCTCTTCTGATCTTCTGCAGGTCCAGAAAATGTTCTGAAGTGGGTGCCTGGAGGTGCCACATGTATATCTGGCACAAGCTAGTGGGTGGGGGTGCCTCTTGGGCACTACCTAACCAATGGGGTAAATGTTACCGGGCCAGTCCTACCTTCCTTTTGTCACTATAACCAACATGCTCTCATGCTATGTCAATGTGTGCCTATAACAGACACTTTTCTCATAGTTCACTGTAACCAATTGGCAGTTCCATAAGAAAGTAGCTTTGAGGTGCGAGTCACCTTAAGGACATGTTTAATATGAACCTTTACATGTTCTACTTTTGAATATCATGCTCCCCGCATAAACAGAAGGGGTAAAACTCACAGAGTTCTAAAGTCAGCAAAAAAACAGGGTCCAGCAAAAAAGGCTAAACGCATTCAGGGTGACCCTGGAGAAAGCGCAAGTTTGCAACACCTATTCCACCACTGATTATGTATATATCTAACTTCCACCTTACGTGTCATTTCATGTGTGCCTGGCCATTGCCACATTCCTACCCATCTTCAGGAATGCCCAGGAAAGTGTAACAACACATCCAAATTAGTTTTGAGAAATACAAATATATATATAAAAACATTTTTAAAAATTGAAATTGAAGCATAGGTTTTCAGGATACTATGTCCACTGTCTTTGGGAGAAAGAACAAAAATAGTGCCTGAGTCCAGGGAAGAAGAGCCAACTTGGTGGGGGGCGGGTAATAGAAACAAATACACCAAGAATGACAAGGGACAAGTCCATTTACAGAGTCTAGTTGGTATAATGTTAAAAGAAGCAATTTGAAAATACTAAATAGTCATAACCAATGTCCCATAGTCCTAAAGTAAAGTTCAAATCCAAAAGTAAATCGCAAAAGTCCAACATAAATATAAAGTCCATTCGTCAACCCTGATGCTCTGTCCGAATTGCTGTTCTGGGTTGAGTGCATGATTTTCTAGCCTTCCTGCATTTCTGACATGAGGACCGCTGGGATCTCCTCCTCTGGTGTAGGCATTGAGGATTTAATGGCAGTACCTCCTGAGGTTGAGAACAGTCTTGTGTAGGTTGAGGAGCGGAGGAATATAGTGCAATGGGAGACACAACCACAACGGTGAGGAGTGATGAGCATCTGTATAAGACAAAGTGGCTGCAATCCACAGGCAGCAGTGCTCCCTGTGCTGGACAGCCTGTGCATCTTGGTGGCTGCTCACTGCTACCACTACCTCTTGAAGATCCCTAGAGAGCACATGCTGACCAGCAATCAACTGCTTCATGGCCTCCTGAAATCAACCATGGTGACATACCAAGGGGGTGAGGTGGAGTAACAGATGAGAGCTCAGGGGGCTCAGATGGCGAAGGTTAACCTCAATGTGAGAACTTGAGCGTGGACACTTGTAGGGGAAGGAGGGGTAACAAGGGGCAGCCTTTGGCCCTGGTGCTGTGGTGGCCTCTTGAGTGGTAGAGGGGGGGAGACTTAAGGCACTGATGACAGAGGAGCCTGCTACTGAGACAACACAGATGTTTGTTCTTTAGGCTATCATCAGACTGGTCCTGGCTTGTGTTGTCCAGCTCAACCACCCCCTTTGTTGTCTCCACATGATCTGCCCAGAGTCTTGTCCATTAGGATCTAGTAACTCTCTGGTGGGCACACTTTTTCTTCTGGTGCCCTCTCTCTTCTCCTCTGTGGTGGTGTGCTCTCCTTTGCTCAGTGGCACGGTTCTACCCCAATCACAACTTGACTACCCACTAAAAATGGGATGTTGAAAAAAAGACTTGAGTAAATATAACCACTACTTTGTGTACAAAAAATATATATTTCATCATTAGTATTTACACCTTTAGAAAGAGTAACATTTTCTCATATTCGCTTCCCATCCAATAAAAGGTTATTATTTCCATGTGCCACGTTTGATACCAGAAGACTATGGTCAACAAAGTTGCAGCTGAAGCATGTGACTTCACCCTCTGATATAACCCTTTGTCCATGAACTACATAAAGAAACTACTTTAATTGTTTTAAATTGTTTGAAAATGTTATCTTAATTAAATGTTTATGTTAACACCTGCATGCCCATGTTTCATAGAGGTTTATAGGGCAGATCTTATTGTAATGTCTCTCTCTCTATACATGCAGAAATGTTACCTTAGCGAATGCATTATGTTGACTTAATATAGCATTATCACTCTCATGTTCTCTCATGATGGCAAACAGGAATATAGGCATCATTCTGATGGTAACAGGTGATCGTTGTGTACAGCATGTGCATGTGTTAGATGCACATGTGGTGGCTGATACTTCGAATTATAATGTACGTGACTATATAGTGAACATTTGGGCCTGTATTACAGAAAGGGCACCCTTTCCCTGTTTGCGCCATGGCACACCTTTAAGCAGGTGTGCCGGGTGCAAACAGGGAAAATGTGCCCTATTATGAAGAATGTGCTGCCCCCAGGGCAACGCATTCAAGAGCAATACGTCGCAGCTGTTTAAAAGCTGCTCTGTGTTTCTCTGTGCAGGTGGCAATCCGCTTGCACTTTCGAAAGGGATTAAAGATCTCCTTACAGGTGGGTGCAATGAGTGACTGCACCTACCTGCAGGAGGATGTCTGGGAGGGTCGTCCATTGGAGCCCCCTTTAATCCCTTCAGAGGGCTGCCTTCAGGGGGCGCACTGACAGTGCGCCATGTTTTTGTGGCGCACTTACAGTCTCCTCCTAAGGACACGTTTGCCTCTGCGTCCACATTGGCGATATGGTGTGGGCACAGAGGCAGATTGATCCCCTCATTTGCCTAGGGCCACACCCCCAGGCAAATGTGGGAATGCCCTCTCACAGCGCCAGTGCTATCTGTATTGCAGAAAGGGCCGCACAAGCATCTGTGGCAATCATCCATAATACCGAAGCGGGCTCAAACACACGTTGCGCCCCGGGGCACTTTTTGTAATACGGGCCTTGATGTGTGTTACTGTCTGATTGAGCATGACTTGTCCTTTACACTGTCCATGAGCTATTTTTTATATTTAACCTAGCAATACAGATATTGCACCTTGGTGATCATCTGAGGAAAAGGCAGCTCATTTGACTCACTCTGGCTCTGAAGGTACACTACTGGTCTACTGCCATATCCACCCGTCATACGGTTCACCAACAGACTGCAAGACTCCCAGCTAGCGACCAAACTTGTGATCTTATGCATTTCAGTAAAAGGATAGCTAGGTTAGATGATCTTCAACAGTCCAAGCCTCATCCTTAGGCAGGGCGATGGACAGTCTGTTAACACATCTCTCAGCGCTGTCTTTCCCAACACTAAGACAGTGTTACGTCTGCTTGTTAGTCAATGGTTGAACTGTGTCTTGTGAACATGAGGAGGTAGTCTTCTGGTTTTAGAGTGGGAAGCACAACTTATG
Organism: Calotriton arnoldi; assembly: GCA_963921515.1. Taxonomy (NCBI): domain Eukaryota; kingdom Metazoa; phylum Chordata; class Amphibia; order Caudata; family Salamandridae; genus Calotriton; species Calotriton arnoldi. The sequence goes on along the minus strand of CAWUFW010004229.1, from coordinate 1,203,145 downwards.
GTGCCTTTGCATAAGGCGAGCTTCTCTCTCACTGAGAGATACTTGTATTTGTAAGGATTCTCTTGCAGTCCAATGTCGCTTGCACCGACTGCACGTTCCTTGCTCCAAGCATGCACAAATCTAATAAGGTGACATTGGACGGTACAAACAATTTCCTCTCTAATTATGCTAAAATACTTCTAAGCCCTGGTGTGTGCAGGCCTAGAGGCTGGAGCACCCGCGCGTCAGTTGTATGTGTGTTTAATTTGAGTCTCTGGCGGGGTCTATCTACCAGAAACTTGACAGCTCGGTCCGCAGGCGGCCCGGGGTCTGCTTGAAAGATTCCGCAGCTGAATAAATGATGCGTCTTAAATTCCATCCGTGCATCCTCAGGGGCACGGAGGCGCTACTCTATAATGACCAAAACCCCCAAAAATGATAAAAACGGAAAAAAGCCCTTTTAAGCCCGTTGCCTTGACGGGATCAGAGGATTGTTGCTTGCCGTCTAAATGAAATCTCTACCACCGTAAGCCTATGCTCTGTGCGCATCTCGACCCAGCACTTCACGCGCCGCATTTGGACGAGAGCTTTGGGGCCCACGGCGGAATTACACAGCAAGCTTCCCTTTTCTCAATTAGGAAAAATATAGATGTGATATAGAAATCGTTTCATGCCAGTCTTCGCGGAGCGTGATAAGGGTGGAAAAGGCAGCACAGGTGCATGAAAGAGGACTACCTAATGTTCTGAATGCCGCACAAATGCATGAAACAGGACCACCTAATGTTCTGAATGCCGCACAAATGCATGAAACAGGACCACCTAATGTTCTGAATGCCGCACAACTGCATGAAACAGGACCACCTAATGTTCTGAATGCTGCACAAATGCATGAAACAGGACCACCTAATGTTCTGAATGCCGCACAAATGCATGAAACAGGACCACCTAATGTTCTGAATGCCGCACAAATGCATGAAACAGGACCACCTAATGTTCTGAATGCCGCACAAATGCATGAAACAGGACCACCTAATGTTCTGAATGCCGCACAAATGCATGAAACAGGACCACCTAATGTTCTGAATGCCACACAAATGCATGAAACAGGACCACCTAATGTTCTGTTCGCTGACTTGAAGATCTTTTTATGGGTCGTCGAAGCAATCAGCATTGCTGTGTGTGGGCTAGTGGCTGACACAATGGGTTTGGGAGGAGAAAGTTCTTAGCTCAATGTACTGTGTGATCTTGGTCAAGTCTATTCTCCTCTCTGAGGCTCCCTCACTCATCGTTGACTTCAAAGAGCAGGCGAGATAGATGGCTTCCTTTTGGCATCAGAGGTTCGAAATTCATGTCCCTCACTTTGGGACGTTTAGACCAGTGGTTCTTAACCTTTTGACTTCTGTGGACCCCCACTTAATCATTACTGGAACCCAGGAGCCCCACTGAATCATTATTGGCATCCGGGGACCCTCACTGAGTAATTCCTTGAAGTTGGTGACCCCCAACTAAGCATTTTCGATAATTTGAACCACATAACAATACGTAAAATATAGAGAAACAAACATTCATCAAACAAATATACAAATGATTAAATAGTTTTTTTAATTCACAACAAATATACAAAAATCTAAATTTGAATGGGAAGGTTGGAGCTTTTCTAAATTGAATTGAGGCCACTCATCATCCATACTATATTCTATTTGATGCACTTGCACTGCTCCCACGAGTCAATCTGATGATACTACGTTTATTTATAGCTTCCAATTTCAAATTCCTTCACATTTACAGGATGTTTTAAAATGTTCAATTGTACATTTTGCTTCTTTATTTATATACACTTTATTAATCTGTTAATAATTTTTTTATTTTAAGCAGTCGTGGACCCCCTAAATAGGCTTTGCGGACCCTTAAGATCCTCTGGTTTAGACATGTCCAGTTTTCTTTCTGTTTATTGGTGTCTGAAAAAATTTACATAATTCGCATTACAAAATATACATGTTTTAGTCATTTTCTAACTATCAAACATATTCTATGGCAATTTCGAGCTGGGATCCATAAACTAACATCCTCTTTCCAAGTGAGAGTTCACTGGGTTTTTATACAACACTCTTACTCCCTAACATGGGACACTATTAGTGTAAATAATAGGGCACACTACAAGTGTAAATGTCTGTGGGTAAATGAGACTCATACTCGCCACTATAAAATCGTCAAAGTCTGAGTAAGACCCCCAAGTTTTTAACCCGCGTTGTCTCCATTACATAGTTGCAGTAAATGCTTTAACCCTTTAAGTCACCTTCTCATTTAGGCTATAGTCAGGGCTACTGGAATTATATGATTGTGCGGCTGCAGTGATTTTCGCATAACTATAGATTTGCCGCAATTGACACATAATCCATCATGTGCTGCATAATCTGCAGATTTTAACAAACAAAAACTTTGTTTCTAGCTCAAACGGTTCAAAAGTTACTAAACATACAACAGCACGTGTTGCCTCACAGTGGAAGGTCTTTTGCAAAGGTTGACTGGTCACCTTTCCGTTGCTTATTGCTATATTTAGGTATTAAACTGGTACTAATGAGGTGCACCCAATGCCTAAACATGTTAACAAGTGAAAAAAGTAAAAAATAATTAAGTAATACTATTAAAAAATGTACCGCATTAGGCTGCATAATTTGCCTTTTCTTGCTGCATACATTACTCAACCCTGCTACATAATTTGGCCCACTCCTGCCGCATAATTCCAGTGGCCCTGGTTATAGTTCTTCAGGGATAAAACATCTATCACTCTTGACTTTCTCTTAATTGCTGGAGTGCTGACAATTGTCTAATGATGACCCAAAAAACGATGAGGCAAAAAAATGTCTGTGGACCTATTATTACCCATTTCATTTAACCAAATATAAACATTTCTCCTGACGCCCAACATGGGCAGTTAAATAGTCCTTGTGTCAAAATGATTATTTTTAGTACAGCCTCAGTGCTCAGAATTACCATGCTTCTCTAAGAAAGTTTACACTAATTAATAAAAATGCCACAAAGATGTGACTAAGATGTGGCAGCATGCAGGGATAGAGGCTAGCTGGGTGTCGCAGGATGGAGTGCCTCTAGCAAGACCTACTATCACATACAGGAAGGAACCACATGCAGGAGAAGCCCACAACAACAAACAGAGGGCCAGATTTATCAACACTTTGCGCTGGTGCAGAGTTAACAAAAGTGACACAGATCTGTGCAAAATGCTGATTTGAGATTTTGTTTCCAGCTCAAACATTTGCGTATAAGTAACCCAAAGCAGCACTACATTGTATCAAGGGGTGTCCCATTGGATGGTGCGAGGGTGTTCCCATGCTACGAGTCAGGAATTTTGTCTCAAAGCTTTATCTGCTAACATTTGTAGACAAGGCTTTCCACTAAAAAATATGACTCCTTGAGGCAGACACAAAGTAGGAGAAAAGTTTTCTTTTCTTAAAACGTTTCCCAATTTGCACGTGTTCACCATTGTACAGCAAATATACAAAGTGGAAAAAGCTTCAAAGTTAGTCTAAGGGAAACATCCTTTACCCCGCATGCGTTTCTCCGCAGTGCCATTACCCCGCAGTTTTCACACTGCAAAATCTTTTACAACACAGGGCTTTACACTGCAAACTATTACAACGCATTCCCCAAAGTAACGCCATGGTGAAGATAGAATAGTAAATTGCGTTGTATTGGTGAATGCGTTGTAAAGCACTGCGTTGTAAAAGATTTTGCGGTGTAAAAACTGCGGGGTAATGGCAATGCGGAGTAATACATGCGGGGTAAAGTGCCCTTTTCTTAGTCTAAGCAAACACAAGGAGATGATGGACGGAGCGCTGAACCTTTTTAGACACTCACCCCTGTCACAGATCTGGGTTTAATCCATCATCATTCTTTAGCTCACTTCGCAACCTCAGTTCAGACCCAGCTATATCCAAACCAGTCTTGACCCTGTGCCTCCCGGGAACAGTCCAGCCCAAACTGCCAAGCCAGGTCTTCCCTGAACCGGAAACAAGCATCCTGGGACTGGTTTCTGGGTAACACCCTAAATCAACCAGGCTAGCTTGAATCCAGTGGCAAAGTGAGCAAGGGACCCACGTCTGGGCATACCCTGCCAACTTAGGGCGAACAAAGCAAACACAAGGAAATGATGGACGGAGCGCTGAAACTTTTCAGACACTCACCCCCAATCACAGATCTGGGTTGAATCCATCATCATTCTTTAGCTCACTTTGCCACCTCAGTTCAGACCCAGCTATATGCAAATCAGTCTTGATCCTGTGCCTCATGGGAACAGTCCAGCCCAACCCAAACTGCCAAGCCAGGTCTTCCCTGAACCGGAAACAAGCATCCTGGGACCGGTTTCTGGGTAACACCCTTCATCAGCCAGGCTAGCTTGAATCCAGTGGCAAAGTGAGCAAGGGACCCACGCCTGGGCATACCCTGCCAACTTAGGGCGAACAAAGCAAACACAAGGAGATGATGGACAGAGTCTAAGCATAGTGTTTGGTACTGGACAAAACCTAGATTAAACTCCCTCACACACTTTTGCAATTTGGTGTAAAGGTTTATGCGTGGCGAAAGTTAGCCATTTGTGCACCATCTTGAGAGAGCAACAGTGCCATATCTTAGTAGGTATGTCTCTAGGGTTCAATTAACATGATAGCAGCTCCTCAAAGCAACAAGCATAAAAAATAAAAGAAAATGTTGTGTAATGATCTGGACATGCGGGCACACATAGGTGTCATGACTAGGCCTGGGGAACAATGTATATTATGTTGGTGTAATTCGTGTATTTTCAGGAATTTCGTGTTACGTGAAATTCCCAAAATGACCCCTTTATGTAACTTTGTGTGAATGCATGGGAACAACAGACCACGGGAGGCTGTTTTTTGCACTTTTTTAGAGCGAAAAGCTTATGTCAAAGAATGATGCAAGGATGCATTTTGCACTAAAATATAACATAAAAAGACAGATTTGCATTTCACGTAAACACATGTAATTTAGTCTAATTTTGCTGAAATTTCATGTAATTACGCTAAAGCAAATTACGCAAATTCTGTAAACTGTTAGTCTTGATGCTGTTGCATAACATTAAAACAGGAGCTGAGAGGGCACAAGGACAATTGGTGCCCTACCCTGATATACCTAAACAACAACTACACTGCATTCTATTCCTGCATGCATAGGAGCACGGCAATGATGAGAAGCCCGGCTGCTGAAAGCCCCGTCTATTAGCTCTAATGTGGTTGCTTTCATAAGTCGTCTCCTACTTTTACAGTCTTTGCTTTTGGTTTATAATTATTGGCACACCATGGGAACTAGACAGAGGCTGGTCTCGCAACATTGATAATAGATAAACGATAAACCAGTTTGGGGGTTTTCTTGTTGTTTATGATGCACCGGTAGCCAAGCGTGATCACATATGCAATGCACCATTTTGTTTTAGAATTTACTATTGCAAGATGGCAGATGTGTGTCAAAGTACATTTCACAAACAGAGCAGCCTGGCAGCTGCATTGTAAATGTAAAAAAAATGTAATTGCTGAAAGAAAACCAGTTTCCTGTATGCGAGAACCAGAAGAATTCCAGTGATTCAATCAAAAGGATAATAAAGAGGCTATGCTCCTTGGTAGGACAAACAATAGAAGATGAAGGAAAGCCATAGAATAAGAAGCAAGCATATGAGAATGACAAGAAAGCCAACCAATGGCAAGCATTGAGTAGGCTGTAAGCCCACTGCTACTTTAGATATAGTCCACAAGAGGTCTTTCACAAACAGAAAGCAGTCCTAATCTGCAAGTGAGGCAGAAGAAGTATGAATTAAGACACTCCCATTAGATAGCAATCACCACAGTTGCATGAAGATAGACAGCTTCCCTCTGTCCCTCTGGAGAGATGGCAGGGTCACAATGTCATCTTGGCACACCTGGGAACCATTTGCTCCTTCCTGTGTTTCCACAGTAGAATTGGCATGTCCTGAATAACCACGCATTATTTTGCCCTCTGCATGGTGTAGGTCTTTATCACTTAATGGATCCATTTTAACATGTCTTCTGTTTCTGCAGACCTTGGAATACCACATGCAATGGATTGCTTTCGGGTATGTTGATAGGTAGTCCTGGACAGTGTGTTTCTCTGAAATGCATGTCATACATTTTATGGAATAGTAGTGCTTATTAACAAAGCCAGTAAGCTCACTGCACGTGCTGAACACCTGCTGCACATAAGGAGTACAGTGGCTGAGACAAGACACATTTATGCCTCCTTACCTATGAGACCATTGTAATTTGCAAGGAGCAACTCCCTGTTGGGGAAGAGGGGAGCAGCACAGACCACTGACACCAGGTTTGTGTGGGAAAAGCTGCTTTATTGAAACAGGTGCACATTACCAAATAACCTGGGCCTTTGCCTTATAAAATTACAGCCTCACTATACATATTTAATCACCTATGATAAGCTACCCAAACCCCTTAAATATCCCCCCCACAACAACCTAAATCAGCAACAAAATACTTACACTAGAGCTGGTCAACTGTAACTAAGACCTCTAAAATCCGTTCCCTTTTTTCTACCTCTATTAACCTTTCAACCCATCCAACTTCCTACCGAAGCTTGAATTTCCTAGGTCGTCAAGGTGTGAACTTGCCTACCCGTTCCCTTTCAGCCTGAACTGCAGCTGACAACAACAATAAACTTCTGAAAATCATGGCAACTTCTCAGCCAACCTCCACCCAGAAAAAAGGGGGGAGGAAAAGGGGACATTTTCCTCCCCCTTTTTCTGCCCTCACCCCCTAACACCCTGTGTGGCTAATGGGGAATACCCCCTGATACTGAATATTCAGTACCTTTGCCAAAACTAACTTTAACTGTAATAGGTATAGTTCCATGCCCATGAAGGACAAATGTACACCATCTGCTCTAACAAATTAGACATCCTCATAACGGAGATCTGAGGGAAGCACTCTACCAAGCCCGGTGTCCCTACAGAAAGCGCACATTTTTTTTTTTTAGTTTCCTCCTGGGCTTGACCGCCCAATGCCAAACCCCCCGGGGTATGGATTCAGTCCAAAACATGTGGCATCCTGCCCATCGCCTACGCATCTCTCTCCGGTCCTCCTTCATAGATTTTATTAGGGCCAAGCCCTTCTGTACCACCAGGTCATTCTGCCCTAGGTGAAGCAGAAGTACATCAGGACATTTCCCACCAACTAAAAGCCTGTTCAGACATGGAAGAAGCTCCCTCCATCTCATCCCCCCTTTTCCCACCCAAGTGATGGAATATAAAGCATTGTTAAACCCCAAATTTACCCCGTGGCTGCTGGCCCTTGCATGACGCTCTACCCACTTAACAAATGAGTGGCCCACAATCCAAATCTCACCCCTGCTGCCTGGGGTCCGGGAACAGAATCTGTAACAGAAGCAAAGTTGACAACCTGCACACTTACTGCCTTCTATCTACCCCGACATATCTCTGGAAGCAATTTGATGACCATCTACCCAGCTCCATTATGTTCCCCCGACCTCAACCCTGCCTGCCCGCCTCTGTAGCTACCCCTATTCTGAAAGAATGTGTCCCAAACCCGCTCTGGTCCAAGCCAATCAGTGCCAGCGCCTTGCGCATGACAGACAACCGTTGGAAAGATGTAAGTGGCTTACCGTCTTTGCATTTAAATACCTTCCCCTCAATTGTCACCCCAGGTCGCAGGGCCATACCCCAGCATACCGGCAAATGCGCGCTAAGTGATATATTTTCAGGAGAATGCTCCTGCCTTCTTTCCTCTGATCTGTGTTAGACTTGTACAACCAAACATGCAAGCCTTCCTCCCATAGTAAGTAAGCCCCTGCTCCTCCTTTACCCCAGTAGCTACGACACCCGAAAGGCCCCAAAAAACATCCATGACATGAGGGTGGAAAATAGAACGGTCTCACTATCCTCCCTGCAAACCTAGGGAAGGGCCTTAATTGTCAAAAGTCAGAGGCCTCTGATTGGGACCGTCTTGACCAAATTCCCTTACCCAGCCCCCTAAGATCCTTTTCCCAAGTTCATCAGCCAATGGGCATAACCCCACAAAAACTTGCCCATAAAGGCAATACTTGCTAACTTGCCCAAGATCGTCACCTTTGTCTGTCCTTCGTCTATGAGGGAGAGTATAAATTGCACCCCATCTACCCTGTCCCGGTCCCGCAACCGCCACTAGGCCCTCTCTAAGAAATCAGACCAAGCCTGATAGTATCCCCTCCTGGTAGAAACTGCTAAAGAATTAGCTACCAACTGAAGCATCCTCTCTCTCCTAGGGACGAAAGCTCCTGCAGCATCCTTGTCTTCGCTCGGTCCGCCTCCGTGGTCAGCCCATGGAACCTCCCCCACTGTGAACGGGACAAAGCATCAGCAATGTGTTTGTCCACACCTAGCACATGTCGGGCCCTAAAAAGGATGTCGAGTTTCAAGCAATACAAGACAAAAAATCTCATCAGCTGCCACACCTGTGACTCCCTGGCTGACTGCCTATTAACTACATGCACAACCCACATATTGTCGACTCTGAACAGAACTTTCCTATGTGGCATCTGTTCCCCCCATAGCAACACTGCTACTACGAAGGGAAATAATTCTAGGAATGCAATACTATGAACACCGTCTTTCCACGTCACTGGCCAGTCTTCTGCACACCAATGGCCTTGCCAACAAAGGCCAAAACCGCGACCCCCCACTGCATCAGAGAAAATCTGAGCATCCCACTGCATTTCAGTCAAAGCTGCTAGTGGAATCTCATTGAAGGAGTACAATAAGCCTCTCCACATTCTCAAGTCCACCTTATCACCTGCTGACAGCCTGGCATGATGGTGAGGTAGCCGTAGTCCCATATAGAGACATCCCTAGCCATCTACAGAATGTTCTCCGTGCTCTCACCACCCTGCAGGCGAAGTTTAGATAACCCAAACAGACCTGCACCTCTTTTACTGTCACCTTTTGTCTTCCCAGCATTGTGTTCAGGAGAGTCTCAATACCCAGAAAATACAAGACTGTGCTGGGTCCCACCATCTTTTTTTGGGCCAATGGCACTCCTAGGTCGCCCAGGAGCTCCTCCAGGCACTGGCAGTCTTCAGAACTGGATTTCCCCACAAAGAAGTTGTCCAGGTAATGTGTCATATGGTTGTGCCCTGTGCACCAAATGAAAAGCCACTGCAAAAATTTGCTGAAGCACACGAAATGGAGCAACCCATTGGCAGTGCTTTATCCACATACCATTTTCCTTCAAATTGAATGCCCAGCAATTGAAAGTCGGCAGGGTGTACCAGCAACAAACAGAAGGCAGACTTGATGTCGCTCTTAGCCATCAGCACCCCCAGTCCCACTTTCTCTACTAATGCCAAGGCCACATCTATGGATGAATATGTCACCAAAACCTGTTCTGCTGGTATGAAATCATTAACTGACTGTCCTTCAGGCCAGTAAAGGTGTTGAATTAGTCTAAACTGTCCATGCTCTTTTTTGGGAACTACACCGATCGGAGACACAATGAGGTGTTCGATAGGCCAGTCTTAGAACCTTCCTTGGCCCTAAGTTCCCTATGAAGCAGCTTCAGCATTTCAATGTACTTCCCCTTCCAAATCCTCTCCTTAGTGGCCTGCATGAGGCGGGCCCCCAACGGCTTGAACATTCCCATATGAGGCAACATTTTGAATTTCACCTCTTTACTTTCAAGCGTTTTAACCAACTTCGTAGTTGTGTCTCTTTTTTGCTCTCTCCCAGACCCTGTACCTACCCCATGCCAGTGACCTTACTGGATGTTCTCGCCTGCTCTGGGTTCGCAGTCCCTTGACCTCCTGTTTACCATCCCCTTGCTTCAGAATGGCGTTGTCTGTGTGCATCATGCCAACACCAGTGTTCCGCGCATACAGACCATTCCTTAGGCAGGCCTCCTCGCTCTCTTGAGGCTCCTTACCCTTCACCCCAATTGAACCATGTAAGTCGTGTGCATCCCACATCTCGGAATCTTACCTTACCCAGGGTCAGTGCCTGCTCGGGGGCCAGCAGCTTCACCACCTTCTCTTGCTGCCAGGTCCTGACCCGTCCTCCTGGGTGCTGCTGCGCATGTGAGTCCTGTAAAACGCTAGTTGCAGATGGATCAGAAGACCCCCCCACCGCACCTTCATACCACCAATGCAATACCTCTGCCTTCCCCTCATTATCCTCCCTCAGCTCCCCTTCCCCCAGACATTTGTCTTCATAATCAAGCATAGATTGCTCAGTTTGCACCCCTAAATCTCTTAGCACAATGTCATCTACCTGCCTCTGCAAAGGCTTGTTTGCATTTGGAATACCCTTGTACACCAACCTACCGGGGGCCGTACCTTGCCCTCCCCCACCTCTCCAATGATGCAGAATGCATGGTCCCGTAGTCCTTTGCGCTGGAGGATGCTCCAAATCCTTCCACCCAATGCACCGCTGAGGACACAACAGACCTTGGGGCAGTGATCTGGACGTTCCCAACAAATTACAGCTAGCTGCATGAGGTCACGCTGTCTCTTCCCCTCGGGGGCAGTGAGCCACACCTAGTGCATCGTCCTCTACGCGACCTGCTCGTGGGAATGGGCCTTCCATGAATGGCACCTGACCTCCCCTGCCGCCTCTCCGCCCTCCCAAAACCTCTGCCATGCCCCTACTTTATTTGCCCTAACATATACCCTGCTCGGAGGCTTCACTGTCGAGGCACTAGTTGCGCTGCCCAACCTTGGCCTCACTGCCTCAGGCAAATCCTCCTTCTGGCCTTCCTCCTCCCCTTCACTCCATTCTAGGCTAGCTGCTACCACCAGTGAACATGAAGGGCCCCTGAACTGCAACCCCGTCCCTGCTGGCTCCTGGGGGCCCACAGGTGCCCCTATTCTTCCCTCGGTGCCCTGAACCACATAGCCGCCCTCTCCAGCCAAGTCTCATTGCTCCAATCAATTTTGTGAAGCCCTCTATCCTGGGCTGAGCATGGCTCTACCTCCTGCTCCCAATCCACCTCAGCCTCTTCCCGCATTAGCTGATTGTAGACTTCTCTAAAATCGACCTCACTTGCCCCTGCTCCACCTCTGCTGTCTTTCTCAACTCGACAATCCTCTCCTCCAGTCCCCCCTCATCATGTGCTGGAAACCGCTCAACGCAGCCTGCCAGATTCCTTTCCCATCAAATACCCCGCCTTTCCCCTCCCTCTGCTTGAGGCCGCGCACATGTCTGCAGTGGCCACGCCCCCATTCCTGAACCATGAGGCCTCACCCAGGCTCAGGGAGGTTGCGCATCCCCTGGTATCCGCCTGCTATCTGACCGCTCAGGCGTGGCAGCCACAGGAGGTAAAAAATGCCACCAGATCTATTTTTTTTAGCCCCCCTTCCTGGGGCCGCTCTCCTAATGCAGGAGTGGGCCCGTCTGTTTACCTGATCTCCTCCTTGGTGCAAGGGCCGGCATGGTGGTGAACATACTATCACTACGACCACAACCCCATCAGCTGCATTAGGGGCGGGACACCCACTGCGCGACTGGGCCCCATCAACCAAGGAAGTCCAGTCGCCCGGCTTTAGACAATAGCCTCACCACCTGGGCCACCTTGTCTTCACCAGCAGGAAGGAAAGTCATCACAGTAAGTGAACTACACTATGCTAACCACAGAAACCTATATACTAAATTACTCCCTGACAAAAAACACTAGCGCACCAGGTACCAGCTACCATATCACCAAGACAAAATGGTGGCTGGTACCACAAAATGGCAAGTTGTATATTCCTCGGGCTATATATGTGGCCCAAATGACACACAACCCTTGGAGCAGTCGTTGGATTGCTCCACTTCCCCCAAAACACCGAGGGGGCAGATCTCCCTCTGGTTGGCTGCCCCCCAAATCCCCCTTGACCAGTGTGACTCCCTACTTCCATTTCCATTTAAATATTGTACATTCATTGCAACAGCATACAATAATTTGGTACATTTATGGGTCCACAGGGTAGTAATTTATAATGAGAGCCAACAAATCATTCTGTGTTGCTAGGTTGCGATGTTCAACGATCTGAGCTTCCTTTATTTATTTTTTCATTTATGTATTTATAGCACTCTCCATAAAAGCATAAAATTGGCTCTAGATGCACATATAATCAATCGCGGCCAGCATGACTCGTTTGGGTAGCGTGAGGGGGCGGGGGGGAGGGTTACCGGCCTGGTCCCGCGTCGTCCTGCATCGTCACTGCTTCTCTGCTCCACACAGGAAGCAGGCAGCCTCCCTCCCCTCCCCATAGCCAATCACAACGCTGCAATGGCAGCGTTGTGATTGTTTGGAACACCAACCACACAGGTGTCTATGGGGAGGCCATTTTCTCCATGTAGGCTGCATGCAGCCTACATGGAGAAAAGGGAGAGTTCGTATGACTGGTTTGGTCGGCCCTGGGGCCGACCAAACAGCGCCCTCAGAGTGGGCAAGCCACTCCTCCCCTGCCCTAGAGCAGGACCGCCCACCCCCAACCAAACCCTTCTGCTTTCTCGCAGTGCGAGAAGCAGAAACATAAAATGGTAGATGTTTCTGCTTCTTGCACTGCGAGAAAGCAGTGGGGCGATGCTCCTCCGCCCACATAGAGGAGCCGCCCCTGCATGGATAAAAGAAAGAGTATGGAGAGCAGCAGTTACCAAGATATATCATCTTGTGATGGTTCAGCGATTAAACAGAAGGTGGAACTTTATCATGTGGGCTGCTGTTTGATTTCTTCCAAAAATTAATACCAGGTGCAAGGCTCCAACACAGCAAATCCACTGCCTCGTTTCTAGTGAAGTCTGGATCTTGGCATCTTCAACAGCATTTGACTACTTTACTGGTAGAATGCTCCCAGTGTGGTATCTTTCTCAATGAGTATTCCCCTCTCTTTATGTACTATGGTGGTACAAGTTCTTACATAGAATTTATTATGATGAAGGTTCTGTATTCTAGAGAGTTCAGTTGGAGATGAGCTCTGTTGATGGGTTGTCTGTACTAAAGCTCCTAAAACTTACCTGCATCACTTGTGATGATTCTGAAGGAGCAACTCACTTTCCAGTTACAGAACAAGACCCAAGGAAGAGGTTGTAGACAACAGGTCAAGAGGAGAAGGCACAGTACCAGTGAACCTTCTGCTAATTTTAATGAAGTAAAAAGGAGAGCTGAGAATGCTGAGAAGGAGCAGCCCCGGTACAGTGACACAGTTTTAATCAAAAGTCGGAGAAGTTCCAGGAGATTTGCTTCGAGCCTTTTAAAGATCAGGCAAATGACTGCAGTTTCTGAGCAGCGTAACAGGACAAGATCAGGCAAAGTTGGTGCACAGGCTGCACCATGTGTGGATCTTCAGAGGCAAAACATAATCCCTTACACTTTACACTCAGTAGGAGGTCGAAGTCAGGCGATGTTAACGTATGCTCCGCATTGAGCATGCACTTTCATAATCAAGGCACAATCAAATACAGAAACAATGGTATTCTGTGTTCAAGTGTTGCTTGGAAAAAGTTGTGCATGTTCATTGAAAGTGAAATGTCCAGTGAACTTGAAACAGAAACAGTGCGTTCGCGGATGTAGAATGAGGAAGGTTGAGGTCGTGTTTATGTTGTGAAAGTGACAATGCTCAGCACATTTGAAACACAGTGAAGTGGGTGGGCAACATACTAATTTGCTAGGTGTGCTGTCTGATTTAGGGTGTTCTTATCTGTCTCAGACTGAAGGAGAGTCACCAAGATTTTAGAGGTGCACATCATTTAAGAAGTGAATTTATTTCATGTAACAAATGCATTTGTGCCACCAATATAAGGAGACAAGGTGCACTGTCTACGAGTGGATCACCTGAGTAATTTGATGATGCTTTCTCAAAGTACAGTGACATTATTCAAACCAAGGGGTGAATTTCATGTATAGTATGTTTCAAAATATTATACATACAGGAGTACCTTCTCTCTACAAGTGGAATTCACATTGGAGTCAGTGGTGTAAGACAAGAATCTTTTTGATGCGTGCCATGTCTTTGAACAATTGATACTTACCTGTACCAGACTAATTTTGTTCCTCCTTCATACAAGTACTGTGTGATTAAGTCGAAATGCATATTGTAACACCACCTCCATTTTTTATCTTCATATGTGGACCTTTGATTCACTTGAGGAAGTGAAAGAAAGTATTTACAAATTATTCAAGGGTGTGTGGCACTAATCTATGCGCTGAAAAATACATGTACTCTCTTGGGACAGAAAGTCAAGAAGCGTTGGAGAGAGAATCTGCCTGATTTGTGGCAGATGGAAGAATAATTGTTAAATATAGCCTTATAGTCCACTGCTGTGGGCTATACCTGTTGTTGAAGGCCCTGAACCCGAGTTATAGGGCTGAGCCACAGGCGAGGGACTATAACGAGAGAGAGGGCCTTTAGCATCCGGTGTAGCCAGAGGCAGAAGGGCTATAAGGCTATTAGAACATTCCACCTACTGAGGGTAGAATGTTCTAAATTAAAAACGGAGAAACATGAAGACACACATTGGAATGTTGGAGCTGTGGAGTTATACCAGCCATTATAGCCCGGAGCCACTCCGTTGTCTTCAATGGATCTCTCAACAGTCCAATGTTCTAATAAGTGTTAAATTGCCATAAAAATCTTGATATGCATTATATACCTCGTATCAGCTAAATTTTGGAGACAAATGATTTTGAGTTCGGAGCACAAGGGAACAGTAAGTTGGTTGAGAAATACCTCACAAGCTTAAGCAAATTAGTATCTAGTTGAAGGTTTGGTAACATGACTGAGGAGAGAATTTGTGATCACTTGTTTTAAAATGCAATAGTGACAGGTTACAAGAGGTATTCAAGATGAAGGATGAACCACTATTAGAAAAGGTGCTCGTAGTAGCCAAGAGAGTAGAGCTCCTGTTAAACTGTGTAGGAAAGTTGAGTGAACATCATGCTATGAAATCAACAAATGATGGCGTAAAAGACGGTGTAGTGTGTTTTTGTGAGATCTAAGGAAAAAACGGAAATACCAGTTGAACGTTTAAGGAGGATGTTACACCACTAACCTAGAGTTTCTTTTTTGTGGAGACAATGCTGGACCCCCACTCATTCTTGGTGCAGCATCCAACTGAGGGAAAGAGCACCTCAAATCGAACACTGTCCCAAAAGGGAAGGGGGGTTGGGACAAAATAACAAATGAGAAAGAGACTTGCGGCTCAGGAGCTGCTACTGGTACTTCCGGGTTGTCCTGATTCTTTCTCTGGGTTTGCACGGCTTTCAGGGTCTTTTGCCTGATGGTGAGTGAATGCTGATACTGATGGGTAAAGAAAACTCAGGTTAGTAACTTCCCACAATGCACAGGTACACTCGCGCTCATGGATCTCGGTCTGTCAATCACACTACATACCACGTTACTCAAAACATAGACAAACTATTAAGGCATAGGGTGCACGTCCAAATTCTCTATTCTACCAAATAGGGATAAAGGCTTCTTGTTTCAGCTGAGCCCCAGGAAATGTCCCCAAGGGTTTCAGTTTCTGCACTTTAACGCTTTTGGGATGATGCGGTAGTCTTGTTGTACCTCACAGTGTGAGGGGAGGTGCCCAGTAAGCTTCCTTTAAAATAGTCTTCCTTCCTTTTAAAATAGTCTTGCAAGTGTGTAATTGTCTTGTGCGCACTTATCCAAGAACCTTTGATGAGGGGGTAAACCCCAGCTGCTGTTCTTCATTAGTGCACTAACCTTTGCCTTTTATTTCAGGGCTGGGCGTCGCTGGGGAAGACTCATGGAGATCCTGAAGAATGGCTGCCCGTCACCACAGGAGTTCAATGATGTCTCAGGTGGGTTGGGAAGCTTCAAGAAAGGGAAGATGTGCAGGCCTCCAGGAAAGTAAGGGAGAGCGTGCTGCTCTCTCCAAGGAATGAAGCCAAGTGCTTCCACGTGGGCAGGGTGCAGTTTAAATACTGCCCGAGAACAAAGATGGCCGTCGATGCGTGCATTCCGCAGACTCTTGCAAGATTTCTGTAGCAATAAGCAGGAGTGAAATGTGACTCACCAGACCCCCAACTATGTGTGCGCAATGGTCTGCCACTGGAGGAGGCCCTCAAGGGGAATAAATGTATTGTAAAAACATGGAAAGGCCCACCCTTTGGGGGCACAAGGAAGGTTGCGAGGCGGGCTCTTAAGTGGGAGGCAGGCTGGTAGGCCCCAGGACGCATCCAGAAGTGGGATCCACTGGAACACATGAAAGGCGGGCTCCAAGAAATGCAATGTGGGCCCCATGGTGACCCAAAGCACAGACAACACAGAAAGGGGAACACAGGTTCATTTTTGCTTGTGGTAAAGAGGGACATAAGGTGAATGCCAAGGAGTGTAATGCTTTGAGTGCAATTTGTTACCGTTATGGCAAGAAAGGTCATTTAGTAAATGTTGTAGAAGTAGAGAGAAGAAAAAATGGGTGCAAGGATGTGAGAGAAATGTGTCATTGAGTTGTATTGAAAGTTGTACTGAGATCTAAAGAGCATCCTTCAGTAAATGTTTTAGTGGATAGTGTTAAAATCAAGATGAAATTTGATTCATCTTCTCATCTCATGCTCATCTCAAGGTTTAGCTATGAAAAATGTTTTGGGCATGATAAGCGCTTAAATAGAACGGATATTGACCCAGGAGGATATGGGGCTGTATCCATAAAAATGCCATTGTATTCTGAAGCATATTAGGAGTTGAAAAATAGATATACCGTAGGTAAAGTGTATGTTTTGCATAAAGGTGACAGCTTAATTAGGTGCAAAACACACAAGATGATGGACGGAATGTTGCACATTGGCAAACATTCACCCCCAGTCACAGATCTGGGTTTAATCCATCGTTATTTTGCTTCACCACGCCACCCCAGTTCAGACATAGCCATATGCAAATCAGTCTTGACCCTGTGCCTCATGGGAACAGTCTAGACCGAACTGCCAAGCCACGTCTTCCCTGGACCGGAATCAAGCATCCTAGGACCGGTTTCGGGCTTTCAGCCCTCATCAGCCAGGATAGCTTGACTCCAGTGGCGTAGTGAGCACGGGACCCACGTCTGGGCATACCCTTCCCACTTAGGGCGAAATGCAAAACACACAAGATGATGGACGGAATGTTGCACATTGGCAAACATTCACCCTCAGTCACAGATCTGGGTTTAATCCATCGTTATTTTTGCTTCACCACGCCACCCCAGTTCAGACATAGCCATATGCAAATCAGTCTTGACCCTGTGCCTCATGGGAACAGTCCAGACCGAACTGCCAAGCCACGTCTTCCCTGGACCGGAATCAAGCATCCTAGGACCGGTTTCGGGCTTTCAGCCCTCATCAGCCAGGATAGCTTGTCTCCAGTGGCGTAGTGAGCACGGGACCCACGTCTGGGCATACCCTTCCCACTTAGGGCGAAATGCAAAACACACAAGATGATGGACGGAATGTTGCACATTGGCAAACATTCACCCCCAGTCACAGATCTGGGTTTAATCCATCGTTATTTTGCTTCACCATGCCACCCCAGTTCAGACATAGCCATATGCAAATCAGTCTTGACCCTGTGCCTCATGGGAACAGTCCAGACCGAACTGCCAAGCCACGTCTTCCCTGGACCGGAATCAAGCATCCTAGGACCGGTTTCGGGCTTTCAGCCCTCATCAGCCAGGATAGCTTGACTCCAGTGGCGTAGTGAGCACGGGACCCACGTCTGGGCATACCCTTCCTCCTTAGGGCGAAATGCAAAACACACAAGATGATGGACGGAATGTTGCACATTGGCAAACATTCACCCCAGTCACAGATCTGGGTTTAATCCATCGTTATTTTGCTTCACCACGCCACCCCAGTTCAGCCATAGCCATATGCAAATCAGTCTTGACCCTGTGCCTCATGGGAACAGTCCAGACCGAACTGCCAAGACACGTCTTCCCTGGACCGGAATCAAAGCATCCTAGGACCGGTTTCGGGCTTTCCGCCCTCATCAGCCAGGATAGCTTGACTCCAGTGGCGTAGTGAGCACGGGACCCACGTCTGGGCATACCCTTCCCACTTAGGGGCGAAATGCAAAACACACAAGATGATGGACGGAATGTTGCACATTGGCAAACATTCACCCCAGTCACAGATCTGGGTTTAATCCATCGTTATTTTGCTTCACCACGCCACCCCAGTTCAGACATAGCCATATGCAAATCAGTCTTGACCCTGTGCCTCATGGGAACAGTCCAGACCGAACTGCCAAGCCACGTCTTCCCTGGACCGGAATCAAGCATCCTAGGACCGGTTTCGGGCTTTCAGCCCTCATCAGCCAGGATAGCTTGACTCCAGTGGCGTAGTGAGCACGGGACCCACGTCTGGGCATACCCTCCCACTTAGGGCGAAATGCAAAACACACAAGTTGATGGACGGAATGTTGCACATTGGCAAACATTCACCCCCAGTCACAGATCTGGGTTTAATCCATCGTTATTATGCTTCACCACGCCACCCCAGTTCAGACATAGTCCATCATCTTGTGTGTTTTGCATTTCGCCCTAAGTGGGAAGGGTATGCCCAGACGTGGGTCCCGTGCTCACTACGCCACTGGAGTCAAGCTATCCTGGCTGATGAAGGCTGATGGCCTGAAACCGGTCCTAGGATGCTTGATTCCAGTCCATGGAAGACATGGCTTGGCAGTTCGTTCTGGACTGTTCCCATGAGGCACAGGGTCAAGACTGATTTGCATATGGCTATGTCTGAACTGGGGTGGCGTGGTGAAGCAAAATAACGATGGATTAAACCCAGATCTGTGACTGGGGGTGAATGTTTGCCAATGTGCAGCATTCCGTCCATCATCTTGTGTGTTTTACATTTCACCCTAAGTGGGAAGGGTATGCCCAGGCGTGGGTCCCGTGCTCACTACGCCACTGGAGTCAAGCTATCCTGGCTGATGAAGGCTGATAGCCTGACACCGGTCCTAGGATGCTTGATTCCGGTCCAGGGAAGACATGGCTTGGCAGTTCGGTCTGGACTGTTCCCATGAGGCACAGGGTCAAGACTGATTTGCATATGGCTATGTCTGAACTGGGGTGGCGTGGTGAAGCAAAATAACGATGGATTAAACCCAGATCTGTGACTGGGGGTGAATGTTTGCCAATGTGCAGCATTCCGTCCATCATCTTGTGTGTTTTGCATTTCGCCTAAGTAGGAAGGATATGCCCAGACGTGGGTCCCGTGCTCACTACGCCACTGGAGTCAAGCTATTCTGGCTGATGAAGGCTGATAGTCTGAAACCGGTCCTAGGATGCTTGATTCCGGTCCAGGGAAGACATGGCTTGGCAGTTCGGTCTGGACTGTTCCCATGAGGCACAGGGTCAAGACTGATTTGCATATGGCTATGTCTGAACTGGGGTGGCGTGGTGAAGCAAAATAACGATGGATTAAACCCAGATCTGTGACTGGGGTGAATGTTTGCCAATGTGCAGCATTCCGTCCATCATCTTGTGTGTTTTGCATTTCGCCCTAAGTGGGAAGGGTATGCCCAGACATGGGTCCCGTGCTCACTACGCCACTGGAGTCAAGCTATCCTGGCTGATGAAGGCTGATAGCCTGAAACCGGTCCTAGGATGCTTGATTCCGGTCCAGGGAAGACATGGCTTGGCAGTTCGGTCTGGACTGTTCCCATGAGGCACAGGGTCAAGACTGATTTGCATTTGGCTATGTCTGAACTGGGGTGGGGTGGTGAAGCAAAATAACGATGGATTAAACCCAGATCTGTGACTGGGGGTGAATGTTTGCCAATGTGCAGCATTCCGTCCATCATCTTGTGTGTTTTGCATTTCGCCTAAGTGGGAAGGGTATGCCCAGACGTGGGTCCCGTGCTCACTACGCCACTGGAGTCAAGCTATCCTGGCTGATGAAGGCTGATAGCCTGAAACCGGTCCTAGGATGCTTGATTCCGGTCCAGGAAGACATGGCTTGGCAGTTCGGTCTGGACTGTTCCCATGAGGCACAGGGTCAAGACTGATTTGCATTTGGCTATGTCTGAACTGGGGTGGCGTGGTGAAGCAAAATAACGATGGATTAAACCCAAATCTGTGACTGGGGGTGAATGTTTGCCAATGTGCAGCATTCCGTCCATCATCTTGTGTGTTTTGCATTTCGCCCTAAGTGGGAAGGGTATGCCCAGACGTGGGTCCCGTGCTCACTACGCCACTGGAGTCAAGCTATCCTGGCTGATGAAGGCTGATAGCCTGAAACCGGTCCTAGGATGCTTGATTCCGGTCCAGGGAAGACATGGCTTGGCAGTTCGGTCTGGACTGTTCCCATGAGGCACAGGGTCAAGACTGATTTGCATATGGCTATGTCTGAACTGGGGTGGCGTGGTGAAGCAAAATAACGATGGATTAAACCCAGATCTGTGACTGGGGGTGAATGTTTGCCAATGTGCAGCATTCCGTCCATCATCTTGTGTGTTTTGCATTTCGCCCTAAGTGGGAAGGGTATGCCCAGACGTGGGTCCCGTGCTCACTACGCCACTGGAGTCAAGCTATCCTGGCTGATGAAGGCTGATAGCCTGAAACCGGTCCTAGGATGCTTGATTCCGGTCCAGGGAAGACATGGCTTGGCAGTTCGGTCTGGACTGTTCCCATGAGGCACAGGGTCAAGACTGATTTGCATATGGCTATGTCTGAACTGGGGTGGCGTGGTGAAGCAAAATAACGATGGATTAAACCCAGATCTGTGACTGGGGGTGAATGTTTGCCAATGTGCAGCATTCCGTCCATCATCTTGTGTGTTTTGCATTTCGCCCTAAGTGGGAAGGGTATGCCCAGACATGGTTCCCGTGCTCACTACGCCACTGGAGTCAAGCTATCCTGGCTGATGAAGGCTGATAGCCTGAAACCAGTCCTAGGATGCTTGATTCCGGTCCAGGGAAGACATGGCTTGGCAGTTCGGTCTGGACTGTTCCCATGAGGCACAGGGTCAAGACTGATTTGCATATGGCTATGTCTGAACTGGGGTGGCGTGGTGAAGCAAAATAACGATGGATTAAAGCCAGATCTGTGACTGGGGGTGAATGTTTGCCAATGTGCAGCATTCCGTCCATCATCTTGTGTGTTTTGCATTTCGCCCTAAGTGGGAAGGGTATGCCCAGACGTGGGTCCCGTGCTCACTACGCCACTGGAGTCAAGCTATCCTGGCTGATGAAGGCTGATAGCCTGAAAGCGGTCCTAGGATGCTTGATTCCGGTCCTGGGAAGACATGGCTTGGCAGTTCGGTCTGGACTGTTCCCATTAGGCACAGGGTCAAGACTGATTTGCATATGGCTATGTCTGAACTGGGGTGGCGTAGTGAAGCAAAATAACGATGGATTAAACCCAGATCTGTGACTGGGGGTGAATGTTTGCCAATGTGCAGCATTCCGTCCATCATCTTGTGTGTTTTGCATTTCGCCCTAAGTGGGAAGGGTATGCCCAGACGTGGGTCCCGTGCTCACTACGCCACTGGAGTCAAGCTATCCTGGCTGATGAAGGCTGATAGCCTGAAACCGGTCCTAGGATGCTTGATTCCGGTCCAGGGAAGACATGGCTTGGCAGTTCGGTCTGGACTGTTCCCATGAGGCACAGGGTCAAGACTGATTTGCATATGGCTATGTCTGAACTGGGGTGGCGTGGTGAAGCAAAATAACGATGGATTAAACCCAGATCTGTGACTGGGGGTGAATGTTTGCCAATGTGCAGCATTCCGTCCATCATCTTGTGTGTTTTGCATTTCGCCCTAAGTGGGAAGGGTATGCCCAGACATGGGTCCCGTGCTAACTACGCCACTGGAGCCAAGCTATCCTGGCTGATGAAGGCTGATAGCCTGAAACCGGTCCTAGGATGCTTGATTCCGGTCCAGGGAAGACATGGCTTGGCAGTTCGGTCTGGACTGTTCCCATGAGGCACAGGGTCAAGACTGATTTGCATATGGCTATGTCTGAACTGGGGTGGCGTGGTGAAGCAAAATAACGATGGATTAAACCCAGATCTGTGACTGGGGGTGAATGTTTGCCAATGTGCAGCATTCCGTCCATCATCTTGTGTGTTTTGCATTTCGCCCTAAGTGGGAAGGGTATGCCCAGACGTGGGTCCTGTGCTCACTACGCCACTGGAGTCAAGCTATCCTGGCTGATGAAGGCTGATTGCCTGAAACCGGTCCTAGGATGCTTGATTCCGGTCCAGGGAAGACATGGCTTGGCAGTTCGGTCTGGACTGTTCCCATGAGGCACAGGGTCAAGACTGATTTGCATATGGCTATGTCTGAACTGGGGTGGCGTGGTGAAGCAAAATAACGATGGATTAAACCCAGATCTGTGACTGGGGGTGAATGTTTGCCAATGTGCAGCATTCCGTCCATCATCTTGTGTGTTTTGCATTTCGCCCTAAGTGGGAAGGGTATGCCCAGACGTGGGTCCCGTGCTCACTACGCCACTGGAGTCAAGCTATCCTGGCTGATGAAGGCTGATAGCCTGAAACCGGTCCTAGGATGCTTGATTCCGGTCCAGGGAAGACATGGCTTGGCAGTTCGGTCTGGACTGTTCCCATGAGGCACAGGGTCAAGACTGATTTGCATATGGCTATGTCTGAACTGGGGTGGCGTGGTGAAACAAAATAACGATGGATTAAACCCAGATCTGTGACTGGGGGTGAATGTTTGCCAATGTGCAGCATTCCGTCCATCATCTTGTGTGTTTTGCATTTAGCTTAATTAGGTGGGCACATTAGGGGGAGCCAGGAATCATTTTGGATTCAAGCCAAGCTACTAGTTCAGGTTATTGAAGCGGTTTCTGAATAAAGTTGTTTTGAATCTAAGTCTAAGAAGTATTTGATGAAAGAGTAGGGTATTTGAAAAGTTCGAAAAATAGGATTAAATAGAAGGGAGCAGTCCCTGTGTAGGCCAAAGTCAGATTTCCATTAAGTGTATGGGAGCCGGTGAGATGTGAGATAGACCGGTTGTGTTCATTAGGTGTTATTGAACCGGTAGAGGCAACCAAGTGGTTAGTGTCCTTAGTGATGACCCGGAAGGCCAGTGGTGGGATTTGTGCACTGAGTGGAGAAGTTGTGAAAAACAAGTATTGGAAAAGCTCTTTGCATGTGCATCTTGTGCTCTCTGTGGTGCTGAATATAACTATTCTGTCATAGAACTTGAAGCTCTGTCAATATATTGAGAACTGAACAGGTTCAGGAATTTTGTATGATGGATAAGGTTTGAGGTTTCTACTGATCACAAAACTATTGGTGAAGTTTTCACAAAAAAGGTTTTGACTGTGTTTCCTCTAGAATACGAAGATGAGAAATAACCATATAAGGATGCACTTTTGATGTAAAATATGTTCCAGAAGTAAGCGATTATTTGGCGGATTGTCTGCAGAGGTTAGAAAGAAAGATGAGGTTGCGAGTGAGACTAGCTCACCTTTTGAAGGTGAAGAACTGGACTAGGAAAAAGAAGTGAGTGTATGCGTAGTCACTCAAAGTATAGTGTCAAAAGATGATTGAGATAAGGGATAGAGAAGGATGTTGTTCTAAAGTGAATAATTAATTTAATTTCAAAAGGGAAAGTTGATAAATACGGTCTGTGACACTTAGGTAACTCCTGGTTCTTTGCTAAGATATGAGTTAGCTTTTGATAAAGGGTTTCTGTTACTTTGAACCAGTCTAGTACCTCGTTAAAGTGTTCCCACAAAACTTTGGAGTGTTTCCCATGAAGGTCATATGGGTGTGATAAATTCACAAGAAAGCCTGTGGTGTGACTCTTGGTGAATAACTTTAGACAGAGATTTTGAACATTTGGATATAGATTGTATGGATGCTACAGGAGTGATAAAGGTTTAACAATGTCATGATGCTCAATGCGTACTCACTTCAAATTCCAGGACTCGCGGGAGCAGAATGTTGAGAATTCCCAATTCCCCCCTACAGGCCTTCCAATGAACCCCAATTGCACTGAAGGTCGCGTGAACGCTGCCGGGGGAAAGGGGAGGGGACAAAGAAGAGACTGCCTCGCTTTTCTTCGGTTCTCCACTCTCTCTCTTTTTCCTTCTTAGCTTTTCTTTCTGTCACTCGATTTTCTCTCTACTCTCTCTCTTTTTCGTGGTGAACTGGAAAACAGATTAAAACATTAGTGACTTCCAAGAACCTTCCTCCTAAACTCTATCTATTTTGTCTGCTGTGCTCTAAACTTTCTTACCCTCTAAGTGAAAGGCATTAGCTCCTCTTCATGTAGTTAAAGATACAAGACTCGGGGGGGCGTGGCTTGCCGTGCTGCGGAATGGCCGCTTTCTAAGCGAGCTCCGCCGGCTGGGATTTAATCCTGAATTTATGCGCGTATAACTTGGGAGTGCGTTCGATCACTTCACATTCCGGTGTTGCCCTGAGGTCAGGGGCTTCATTGGGTGGCTGAAAGCCGAAAATATTTGCAGACCGTCCGCCCGGTGAGTGCAGGGAAAGTCTGCCGGGACAGGACTGGGCTGTGACCTGGAGGCGTGTCTTGGCCTGGGCGGAAAATCGAGCCCCGGGCGCCTGGCTGCGTGGAAGGCCAAACTACGCAGTCCCCCATCGGAGCACTCTAGACGTCGTTACTTGCATCGGCTCTCGCCCGCTGTCAGTATTGGGGCACTGTGAGGTGGAGGCGCATGGAAGCTAAATATTTAGACTGAAATCGGCGTGGATGTCGTGGACCCACCGGCGGTGCAGTGCACTCAGGGACTAGGCTATTTCGGAGCGGCGCCCTGAGGCGGCGGTGAGCGGTGTGGGTGCGCCGCTGACGATTGCTGGGCTGCGGGAGCGAGAGGGACGCACATTGAGCCTCGCGGCGGCCCATAGCATTGATCTGGGCCTGGAGGCAAAGACTACTGATGAGTGGCGGCGCGGCCGCCCCCTTCGGCTTACACGACTAATTGAACCCCGGGAGCCTGGAGGTGGGGAAGGCCCGGCTGCGCACTGTCGCCGTGGGAGCCATATCACCGCCGCGGCGGGTCCCCACTTTCACCTAACATATGCGCTGGGACACTGGGAGGAAGTGAAACATAACCGATGTGCATCTCGCCTCCAGGCGGGGTCCCAACATCTTCTGAGTGACGCCCTGCAGCAACGCTGTGAGGGGTAGGTGAACTGCTGGCGATTGTGGTGGCACGGATGCGAGAAAGCCTCTGCCTTGTCCCGTGGCTGCCCATATCCTTGACCGGGGACTGGTTGAGCCTGTCCTGGAGCTGGCGGGAATTTATCTGAACACCTACCTGAAGTGGGGCTGAATCGGAGAATGGGTGGCCCGACATTGTGATAGCTGCGGACCCCCTCCCTGGGGCTCACGCTGAGCTTGTTGTTCACGAAAGATAGCTGGTACATGGACAGCGGGGGCGGCCTCGATCTAGTCTCTCACGACGTTGTGTCCTGTAAAGCGTATAACCGAGACTGCGGTGCCTACCCCTGTGACAAATATCATCACTAACGGGTCGGACCGATTAGTTGATTGTTGCATAGCTGATACACAGATTGTCACCACCATGTTGTAATTTGGCAGCACTTAAGTTAAGCATTGGCTGAAGACAGCTTGTATTCAGAGGCTAAATTGTCCGCTTTGTGGAATCCATTTTGTATTTCTGGCAGCCATTTTGGTTGCCATGTGCTGCCATGTGCTCACCATGTGCTCTGTCCTACCTTCCTGTTAACTGCTCTTGAAATCTGCCTAGAGACAAGTTATATTTAGTTCTCTTTTGCCTTGCACATGCTCAGTTGAGCTTGCAGCTGTTCCGAGTTTATAAATGTCAGGATGTGTCTACTAGAAGTAGAAACTGTTAGCTCCACCCACTTGTCGACTGTGCATTTTCTGTATGACCTTATATGTACTGATAGAGCAGGGAAAATAAAATTTTTAACCCCTAACAAATTTTATAATTAATTAAATAAAATGTTCGTTTAAATGTATTAATCAACACTGTATGTGTGGGAATGGTAATATGCCAATGTGTGTGCTAAATAATCTATTAATGAATGTCCGTGTGTCTAATTATAACGTAAAAATAAATGCGTACTAATAAAAATAAATGCATGTTATTGTGCTTCATAGAAATAAAATGTGTCGTTGCAAAAACAAATAGTGATGGTAAGTAAGGAACAGCTTAAATGTTGCTTTCTGCTAGGTAACAACTAATTGGGGTACGTAGACGACGGGAGGGAAACGAAAGGGCTATTTTTCTCTATTTTAATTATGTTTTGTTTGCCTCAAATTAGTGCTTCTAAAGTATAACCGAGTGGCGAGATAAAATGGCCGCCAGTGGGAAGATGTGCGCAGGCGCAAGGGAACACATGACACGTGATGAAATGGGAGAAAGCGAGCTCATGGTTTAACAGAGAGGCTAAGATGCAAGTAATGGTCAAGGCTGATGTGACCTAATTGAACTGATAGCATGCCGTGATGATCAGCAAGAGCCCGTGGGAAACAAGTCAAGAGAAAGGACAATGACTGCGGAGTTCTCGAATGTGTCGAAAGAAGTTACAAATGAACTGATCGAATCGGATGGAAATGTTTAAGCGTATGGGAAAGGAAATGATCCAAGGACCCTTGAATCCAAGAGAACTTGATTAAAGAATGAATAAGCTGACATGCATGGACCAATGAAAGAAAAGCGTGATATTAATGTTGCAACAGTTAGTTAGCAAAGTTAGAATTAGGGTATAAGAGGGCCTACTCTTAGTGGGAGGGGGTCAAGTCAAGTCAGAAGAGTTGATGTCAGTCGTGGTTGCAGTCACAGTCAGGAGAGGAGTTGAAGAGTCGTGTTGATGGCTTCCAGTGCTGGGTGGTCCTGATCGATCCCTTACTGAGCGGGAGATGCTGAAAGACTGTTAGAGGAGACGGGTTGCAGGTAGCTGATGCTGACGAGCTGAAGTTGCTGTTGCTGTCTTTATTTTACAGTTGAGTATGAGAATCAGGCTATTTCTAATTCCTAACTTAGGTTAGAAATCATTAGGCTAAATTAGGAAGCTAGGCAGGTAATTAGGGTTTTGGCTTCATGACAAAATTTCCTTTCTGCAATAAATTGATTATGCTTAATAAAATTGTGAATTTAAGAATGAATAATTGAATAAAGTATTAAAATTCTTTTCATGCTTTTTAAATTATATAAAATTTAAGATTCTTTAAACACAAAATGACTCAGTGGTTATTTTCCTAAATGATTGTGACATAAGTAATTGGTTATTGTGATTCAGCTGGTCTTAATCACTATGAACTAATTTCTTAAATGAATGATTCATCGATAAGCAATAAGCAGGAATATCTTAAGAAATAACTAAAAGAAAGGGACAAAATAAGGTAATAAGATATCCTGGCTCTTCCAGCGGTACATAAAATGGTGTTCTCCATTTAGTTCTCATGCTTCTCCTAGGAGTACAGAATTTCACAAAGGTGTAAAGGAAATCCAGGAGTGTGCGTGTGTGTTAGACGATGTTTATGGGCCCCATCGTCATGTGGATATGAGAAATATAGTTTGCCCCTGGATGACCTATAAGTAACCTAGGAGGAGAATAGTTTTTATTGTACGCGCTGCATCAGATTTCTTGGTAGCAGAGTTATGGTTTTCTATAGATTAGTTTAGTGATTATTGTTTATTGATTATTGATTATTTTTGATGACTAACACTTTATGTTGAGTCGCGTTATGTTATATGTAAGTTTTCACGCTTCTGGGATGTAGGAAGTGGAACACGTGTGGCAAGAGAAGTCACATGGAATTTGGTACATGGTCTGAATTCATTTTGGTTATAACGCAGGTTGTGTTATGTTAGGGATTTCTGTGTGAAAAGTGTGTAAATGAAATAGCAAATCACGTTTACTTGTGAAACTTTGGCCTTAATTCTCAGGAGCCTAGTCTCCACATGTGTCTTATCCCCAGAGAAACGAGTAAATTGTTTGTTTGAAAGAAGGGTAAGGTAGAGGGAAGTGCTACTTTATCGGTGAGAGTAAATAATTCTGTGGTAGGGTAGAGGTAAGCGCTGCCTACTGGAAAAACAGGATTCTTGTGTAAAAGGACAAGGCTGTCACTTTGTTTAGCGAATCAGACTATGGAATTGTTTATTTGTTGTAACTAACGAAGAAAACAGTGAAAAGAAAATTGCCGATAAATTTTGTAAAGGAGGGGTAAAGAGTAGAAGTGACGTGGAAAAGTGCCGCGCTAGGATTGGATAGTGCGCTAGTCACGTGAACACAGAGCAGGAGTGACGTAGAAAAGTGCCGCGCTAGGATTGGATAGTTCACGGACGGTGGGAATTGTTCTGATTGGTACTTTAGTGTGAGTCGCGCTGTAATTGGACGAAGTTCCGTACATAGAAACAGCGTTAGAGTAAAGAGAAAACAAATAGAAAACATGCCGTATTACGAGTATGAAAGGGAGAGAACGTCATGGATGACGAAATTGAAGAATTTCTTTAAGAAAGACAAAAAGGTTGTGACTAGAGAGGGACAAGTAATTCCTCCGCCGAAATCAGCAGCTTCACACATGATGCTGAAATATGGATATCATACGTGCATATGGTTGGACAATTGGGTAAAATATACAAAGAATGATGGAGCATTGGCTTTCCCTGAAAATGGTTCTTTTAATGTAGCGGTTTTACGGAATTTAAGAGAAAAGATGTTTAAATTGGAACCTAGACCTAGACCGACACAGTTTGAGGCTTTAACAGAATGGGAAGATGAGATGTATGAGCGAGAAAGATTCAGAGGAATGAAAGGTTATGAGTTTGTGCCCGGAAGATTGTGGGGAATGAATCATGAGGACAGAATAAAACGATGGAGATGTGCTAACATGACAGGAGGTTTGTTTCCAGCTTTTACAGTTGAGGAGGGGACTAAGAAAAAACGGACTGAGAAAAAGAAACATATAGAGAGAGAAAAGTATATGCATGAGAGCGAAACGGATGACGAATTGCTGGAAGATATATTAAATAGAAATCCACCTCCGTATCAGCAGAGTTCTACAGTGGTGACACCAAATGCGCCACCAATAGAGACTATGCGAAATAAAAGTCCGGAAAAGAGAAATGAGGTAAATAGGTCACAAGAACAAATGAGAACTTCTCAAAATGAGGGAATAGAAAGCGAAAATGCAAGCGAATTGGCAAGGACAACAAAAGAACTAACTGAGAAAATTAGAGAATTAACGAAAAATATGGAAGCAGTTACTGTGCCTGTAACAATAGGTCCAGTAATACCAGTTTTTGAGAATCAGAAAATTGATGAACGATCTTTGGTGATTCCCTTGAGTTCACAATTTCAGAGAGAAAAGGAAAGAATGGAAACAAGTCCAGGTACAAGCAATTTGGCTAGTGCTTACAGACCAAGTCCACCTGAAAATTTGACAATAAATGAGTGTAACGGTAGAAAAATACCTATGGTAACTGAATCTGCAACAGTGACACCTGAAAAGAGTGGAAATTGGACAGAAATAAATAGTACTCCCATAGGTCCGACTCCTGATGAGTTAAATGAGTGGATGAAAGCTTTTAAAATAAAAGAAACAGAAGAAAAACCATTAGATGTGATCAGATTGAAAATAGATATGGAAGAATTAATTCTAGGAACGATTGGTACTGAAAAGATAAAAAATTATCAGGATGATGAAATAATGTTTCTGTGCAAAAGTATAACATGGAGGGCAAAGAATTTACATGACAAACTAGAAGAAGTGGCTAGTGAGATTGGGATAGATTTTGCAAAAGTAAAAACATTGCAGAAACCATACAGAGTAGACTTTTGTGAAAAAGATATTGAAAATTTGAATACAGCAGGAAGGCTGACACAGATAAAGGAGTTGATTGTGTTGTTGAGAAAATGGGGTGATGTGGACAGGTGGAAGGTTAGATGGACAAAGAAGAATGAGAAAAGTATAGACAAAGGTTCATTGGCTTTTATGATAACAGAAAAAGAACCTGTTGCTAAAGAATACCCTATGAGAGAAACTCCAGGTGGTAGTTACGTGCATGTTCCCTGGACTAGGCAGGACATCCTGTCATTTACAAATGACTTTCCAAAGTTAAGAGAGAAGCCAGTTGAGTGGTACCGACAAGTAGAAAGGTTTGTAAAGGTCTCAAAAGTGTTGTGGATAGATTTGGATGGATTGTTTGACATAGTGGTACCAACGGATCTGTGGTCAGAATGTAAGATTACGGTTGACTGGCCAACTACAGAATATCCAAGAGATCCTAAGACAGGAGCTCCAGGACCAGATGTGATGAAGAAATACGACAAGGTGATTACCTTTTTGAAGAATAAGATTCCTCCCAAAGAGACAGATTGGGTTAAGATTGATAGAACTACACAGGAAAGTAAGGAGTCTGTACATGCATATTATGAGCGATTGTTATTGGTTTTCAAGCAGTATAGTGGTTATGAGGAATTGAGTGAAAAGGACATGAGTCATTTTGTATACCGATTTGTGTTTGGCCTGAAACAAGAAATAAGCGATATGATTAAGCAACATATGATAAACTGGCAGAATGGAAGTGTAGATGAGGTGCTGAGGTATGCTAAGTATTGTAGTGATGAAATAGAGAGTAAACAGCGTAAGTTGAAAGAAAAGGCAATGTGGGCACAAGTGAAAGTGGCAGAAAAACAAGAAGCCCAATTGGACAATAATAATGGAAACGAATCAGGACAGAATAAGATGCGACCAAACATAGGTAAAGGAAAAGGTCAAGTGAGTCTAGAAGAAGCAAAGAAGAAATGGCCATGTCATAATTGCGGAAAATTAGGGCATTGGAGAAATGAGTGTAAGTTCCCACCTAAACCTAATCCGGAACATCAATCATTAACTCCACAGGTGCAGAATGAGGTAGTTGTTCAACAAAGTCAGGTGCCACAACCACCACTTCCCAACACTGTTAACCAGCAAAGATACAGTACAGAAACAGGATTCTACGGAGGAGAGCAGGTAACACAGTTGCCGCGAGCAGCTAACATTTCTCAGTATTGGTTGCGTCAGAGTGAGGATGACCCGGATGAAAGTTTCTGACGGTGCGCAGGAGAGGGGAAAGAGTGCGTGCTTGGCGCAACTCTAGAGGTAGATCAGTCTGGTCCCTTTGTGGATGGAGAAGTGAATGGTGCAAACGTAACATTCCTTGTCGATACTGGAGCTACCCGTTCTACTGTTAGATCAGTGGAAATTCCAAACCTTCCTCTCTCAGGTGAATACATCCAAGTGGTAGGAGTAGCCAATCAGCAGATTAAAACCCCACTTACTGAATTGGTGGAAGTAAAAATTGGTTCTTTTAGCAAAATGCATAAATTTGTAGTGTGCGATTGTAGTCCTGTAAATCTTTTAGGTCGTGACCTTTTGTGCAAAATGAATTGCACAATTTATTGTACGCCAGATGGAATAGGTTTCCAGACTTCAGATGAAGATGTTTTGTATAAAGTAACTTTGATGAATCAAGAACCTGAAACGAATGGTTTATTTCCTGCATTTGATGCAGAAAAACTTCCAGAAGAACTGAAAAGTACAGTAAAAGAAAGTGTGTGGGATTTTACAGGAGAGGACATTGGATTAATGAGAGAAGTTGATCCCGTAAAAGTAACAGTGAAAGAAGGGATAATTTATCCAAACACGCCACAGTACAAATTAACTCCAGAAATAATTGAAGGAATAACTCCTGTGATAAATAAGATGATTGAACAGGGAATTCTGAAAGAAATCATGAGCAGTCCATGTAATTCACCTATTATGGGACTGAAAAAGCCAAATGGAACATATAGAATAGTACAGGATTTGAGAAAGATCAACAAAATAGTTGTACCATGTTGTCCAATAGTGCCAAACCCTGCAGTAATTCTATATCAAATCCCACATGAAGCTGAGTGGTACACTGTGATAGATTTGTGTCACGCATTTTTCTCTATTCCTTTGCATCCAGATAGCCAGCCATTATTTGCATTCCGGTTCGGAGAGCGTATTTTGGCATGGTGCCGAATTCCACAGGGGTATACAGAAAGCCCCTCAATTTTTAATCAGATTCTAAAGAAATCTCTGGAAGATTTAAAAATGCCAGAAAAATCAGTGATGGTGCAGTATATCGATGACCTATTGGTGGCATCGAAAACTAAAGAAGCATGTGTAAGTGACACAATTGCTTTACTGAACCATTTGGAGAAAAGAGGACATAAAGTGTCCCCTTCAAAATTGCAGTTTTGTCAGAAAGAAGTCCAGTATTTAGGGCATAAAATTGAGAAAGGAGTGCGGAAAATAGCGACAGAAAGAGTAAGAATGATTCAAGGAATGAGAGCACCAATGACTCAAAGAGAGGTAAGAATGTTTTTGGGAATGGTTGGATATTGTCGACAGTGGATAAGTGGATTTTCTTTGATTGCAAAACCCTTACAAAAATTGACAAAGAAAGATGTAAAGGACCCTTTTGAGTTAAACAAAGAAGAAATGAAATCTTTCAAAGAATTGAAAAAGAAACTGTGTGAGGCCCCTGCTTTAGGCATGCCTGATTATGAGAAGGATTTTGAGTTGTACTGCAGTGAAAGAGATGGATGTGCATTTTCAGTACTGGTACAAAAACACGGGACCATGAAAAGGCCAATCGCTTACTTTTCAGCTGTTTTAGATCCTATAGCAAAAGCATTGCCTGGGTGTCTGAAAGCAGTTGCTGCTACTTGTGTAAGTCTGGAACAAAGTGAAGGTATAGTGATGGGGTATCCACTGAGAGTGTATGTTCCCCATTCAGTAGAAATTCTTTTGACAAGAACAAAAACACAGTACATGACACATAGTCGGCTGACTAAGTACGAAAAAGTCATCTTGAGTGCTGAAAATGTGACCATAGATAGATGCATAAATGTAAATCCTTCTACATCATTGCCAGATGAAGAGAGTATAATTGAACAAGACGAAGTAGATCATGATTGTCTGAATGTGCTGGAATATTGCACAAAACCAAGAGCTGACATAAAAGATGAACCGTTAAAGGAATCGGATTATGTCATGTTTGTAGATGGTTCATGTTTACGCACAAAAGAAGGAGTGTTAAGCGCAGCTTACGCAGTATGCACAGTGGCAACTGTGATGGAAGCGTCTTGTCTGAAAGGAGTTAGGTCTGCCCAAGTTGCAGAACTAATTGCTTTGATTCAAGCATGTAAATTGGGGAAAAATGTACGAATCACGATTGTGACCGATAGCCAATATGGTTTCGGCATCGTACACGATTTCGGTCAGATTTGGTCACAAAGAGGATTTTTGACATCTGCAGGAACACCTATCAGAAATGGAGATTATGTTAAAAAACTGCTTGAGGCGATACAGTTGCCTAAACAAATAGCTGTAGTGAAGTGCAAGGCGCATAAGAAAAACGAAGACTACATAGCGGTCGGCAATAATTATGCTGATGAGATCGCTAGATATTGTGCGGAAAACATGGCGTCACTGAACAAAAATAGAGAAAGGGAACATGTCTCTTGTCCTTTGCTTTTCACTAATACAGTCGAAACATGGGATGAAGTAAGGCAGTTACAAGAAACAGCAAGAGATGAGGAAAAAGATTACTGGATAAAAGCAGGATGTAGAAGACAGGAAAATAATGGTGTGTGGGTATACAGAGATGAAAGACCAGTTATGCCTGATAGCATGATTGCAGACATGGCACGGATGTACCATGGACAAGCTCATATTGGGAGAGATGCAATGATTAGACTTTTTAGACAAACCTGGTATAACCCAAAATTCAGAGCCATTGCTGAAAGTCTTTGTCAAAGATGTCTTATTTGTCAACAGTTTAACCCAGGAAGAAAAACAGTAGTGAGTCTAGGAACAATAGGACGAGAAGGAGGTCCATTCACAAGAATGCAATTGGACTTTATCGAGATGCCCCCTAGTAACAGATTAAGATATGTTCTAGTGGTCGTCTGTTTGTTCTCTCGTTGGGTGGAGGCATACCCCACAAGAAGGAATGATGGAACAACAGTGGCAAAACTTATGCTGCGAGAGTTCATTCCAAGGTATGGTTTTCCAGTCACGGTTGAAACAGATAGAGGAACACATTTCCAAAATGAGTTGATCCAATTGATTTGTGAAGCACTGAGTATTAAACAAAAACTACATTGTGCTTACAGACCAGAGGCTTCTGGGGTAGTAGAGCAGATTAATGGAACGATTAAAAACAGATTGGGAAAAATGTGTCAAGCTACAGGACTCAAATGGCCGGATGCACTGCCTCTTGTTCTGATGACCATCAGAAGCATCCCTGAAAAGAAAACGGGACTCAGTCCTCATGAGATGATCATGGGACGAGCAATGAGACAAGCACACGTACCCGTCAACAAGTTATTAACTATAACTGATGATCTAGTACTGGATTATTGCAAGGGACTGGCTGATGTGGTGCGTTCTGTGTTTCATCAGGTTGGACCGGATGCGACCACTCTTGAAAGAAAACCAGCTCACGACTTGAATCCAGGAGACTGGGTCCGCATAAAAGTCCACAGGAGAAGAAACTGTCTAGTTCCGCGTTGGGACGAGCCAAGACAGGTAATCCTAGTGACAACGACTGCCGTCAAGTGTGCAGGAGTGAAGAACTGGGTTCATGCCAGCCACACAATCAGAGTTCCAGAACCTACAGATCGACATGTGAGTCGGCGTCTGGAAGTGTGGGATAAAAGTTTAACGGCTGGGACAACAAAGATAAAGGAAAGGGTGCCAGAACTTGAAGATCGACCTGAAAGTCGACATCTGGAAACCCCAACTGCAAGTACCTCTAGAGAAGAAGAAGAAGAAGAAAGAAATTCAGAAATTCCAGAACCTGAAGATCGACCTGTAAGTCGACATCTGGAAATATCTGACACAACTTCAGACTCTGATGATTCAGTTGAAAACCGTGAAGAGTTCCTAAGGAAAACTTGGGGTTATAAACCAATTAGAGAAGAAACTGAGCAAGAAATTGAGTTAGATGAACAACCAGGTACAAGTTATGGTGGAACTCCTTCAGAAACAATATTAATAGATGAAGTAGGGAAAGAAGTACACAAAAGATTAGAAAATCGAGAAGAACCCCGAGGAGCAATAGGGACAGATAGAGAAATAGAAGAACAGGGAAATTTAGAAACAGAAAAGGAGAAAAACACCAAATCGGAAAAACACCGAGGAGGGACAGTAATAAGGGAAAACCAAAAGGAGAAGACAGATCCACCAGTAGGAGATGACGAGATTATAAGTTTCAAAATAAGAGACAATAGTGAGACAGTTGAAACAGAAACAGAAGAAAGTGGAGGAGAGGAAAAAGCAAAGACTGAATCAAGAAAAAGAAATTGGAAATCAGAAAGAGAAGAAAGAGAAGGTGAAGCCAAAAGGCCAAGAAAAGGAGATAATTGGCCCAACAGCTATGTAAGAAAATTGAGATATAGAATAATAAGAGCGGAAGACGAAGGTGCTGAACAAGTAAATGAAGTAACAAGTCAAAAGGGACAAGAAAAACCCAGTGGAAAAAGATTACAAAAGTCCAAAAGGACAAAGAAAGTGAATTCAAAATTTAAGTCACCTGAGTGGCTGTATATTGCACTAACTGATTACAAAGAAGAAGAAGAAAACACTCACGGAAACCAGAGACTGAGAAGTCGGATGGGAAAAGGTGAGATGCAACAAAACTGAAGTGAAGACTTATAGTGCTTCTGCCGGACATGACAATTTTACTGGATGTGACAAATCACCGGATGTGACAACGAAAGAATTCTGGAGAGAATTAAAAGAAAGTACCAAGCAAAGACTTTTTGAAAGCAGAGTGGCATCTAAGTCATTTCTGAGGTGTAGTGACACAATTTTCTGAAACTTAAAAAAATAGAAAAAGAAAAATGGAAAATAATAGGGATAGAAGAGATAAATGTGAATTTATAAAGAGATGGTGCAAAATGTGCTGCTTTTGTACAGGGTTATTAATGACCATATGGATAGTTTTAGCAATCACAATTCCTATTAGTGTAGCTGTGATAGAAGCAAAAAATGATACTAAACTAGAAAAAGAAACTAGTATTAAAGAACCAGTTATTTTAAGAAGTAGTGCAGAGTTGCATAAGGATAGGTCAGTAACAGATTTTTCAAAGAATGTTTTTACAAAATTGTTGTATGAGTACGTAGAAACAATGGACGTAAGAGATTGTTATGTTTGTATGCAATTGCCTGCATCAGTATCAGAAGGTGTGACTTATCATCACCTACCTCTGACTTATGGAATAACATGTAGTGTAATAGCGAGTTTATTTTATAAAACAGGTAGATTAGAATCTTATTATACTGATATAGATAAGATTTTTGCAAACATTCCAGTAGTACCAGAACTTAACAAAGTAAAACCAGCAAAAGTTTTAGGAGAATTCTTTTTAGAACATAGAAAATTAACGTTAGAAGAAATAGTTAGTAACAACCTTACCTGTGAGTTAAAGAAAGAAGAAAAAGTATTTTTAGAAATGGTTGAAGAAAGAAGAATGAAATTTCAAAAAGAAGCAATAAAAGAGGAAGGAAAACGCTTATGGACGTTTGAGGAAGGAAATCATGAAGGGAAAAAGATAAATGCAGCAATGACATTAGACTGGCCGCAAACAGGAAAGTTGTGCATTAGGAGAAATAAGACAGTCTATGACAATTACTTTGTAGGTTCCAGTATCTGCCATGACAATTATCAAATTCTGGGAGGTTGGGGATTCAAAGGTGGAAAGGACCCAATATTTCCAGGTATCTATTATGTTTGTGGGAATAGAGCTTATTACAGGTTACCGGACCATTGGTATGGAACTTGCTATGTAGGCCTGGTCTTTCCAAAAAAATTTCACATGGACAGAGAAGAAAAGGGAACATACAAGATGATTAATAGATTTACACGTAGAAAGAGGGAAAGTTTTTCAGAAATTGTAGGTGATATTTTTGGAGCATTGATACCAGCAGTGGGAATATCTTTGAATGCATTTAAAATTCGGAAGTTATCCACAGTAGTAGATCGTTTGTCTACAGATACTGCGGGAGGGTTCTTAATGGTAAATACCGAAATGGTTGCCATGAGAGCTATGGTGATGCAAAATCGGCTTGCCCTTGATATTCTTTTGGCAAAAGAGGGTGGAGTCTGTGGAATGTTGAAAGTCCAACATTGTTGTACTTACATTCCTGATAACAGTGAAAATATACAGAAGTATATTACAAATATTACAAGTTTGCACAAAGAATTAGTTCCACTGGAGGTTGAAAGTGTTTTGGGAAAACTTGGTAGAGGGTTTTCCTCAGTAGCGAATTGGTTAACTAGGATGAGTAGACTAGTGATAGGGAAAGTTATAATAGTAGCAACTATAGTAATATTGTTAGCCATGATATTGAAAATAGTAATAACATGTATAAAGAGAAAAGTAAGACAGAATAAGATAAGAAGAAATAACAGATTAATGAGAGAAAGAGAGAGAGAAATGGGTGAAATTGAGTTGGAGAAAATGAAAGAAAGCATGTACAAAGAGACTAAAAGGCAAGATGAAGAAGAAACAGATGTATAAATAACAGAAAGCAAAGGATGAAAGACATGCTGCCTGAAAAGAAGTATGACTTGGGTTTTATGTGGTGATTTAAAAATCACCAAAGGGGGAGTTGATGGAGCAGGGAAAATAAAAAATTTAACCCCTAACAAATTTTATAATTAATTAAATAAAATGTTCGTTTAAATGTATTAATCAACACTGTATGTGTGGGAATGGTAATATGCCAATGTGTGTGCTAAATAATCTATTAATGAATGTCCGTGTGTCTAGTTATAACGTAAAAATAAATGCGTACTAATAAAAATAAATGCATGTTATTGTGCTTCATAGAAATAAAACGTGTCGTTGCAAAAACAAATAGTGATGGTAAGTAAGGAACAGCTTAAATGTTGCTTTCTGCTAGGTAACAACTAATTGGGGTACGTAGACGGGAGGGAAACGAAAGGGATATTTTTCTCTATTTTAATTATGTTTTGTTTGCCTCAAATTAGTGCTTCTAAAGTATAACCGAGTGGCGAGATAAAATGGCCGCCAGTGGGAAGATGTGCGCAGGCGCAAGGGAACACATGACACGTGATGAAATGGGAGAAAGCGAGCTCATGGTTTAACAGAGAGGCTAAGATGCAAGTAATGGTCAAGGCTGATGTGACCTAATTGAACTGATAGCGTGCCGTGATGATCAGCAAGAGCCCGTGGGAAACAAGTCAAGAGAAAGGACAATGACTGCGGAGTTCTCGAATGTGTCGAAAGAAGTTACAAATGAACTGATCGAATCGGATGGAAATGTTTAAGCGTATGGGAAAGGAAATGATCCAAGGACCCTTGAATCCAAGAGAACTTGATTAAAGAATGAATAAGCTGACATGCATGGACCAATGAAAGAAAAGCGTGATATTAATGTTGCAACAGTTAGTTAGCAAAGTTAGAATTAGGGTATAAGAGGGCCTACTCTTAGTGGGAGGGGGTCAGAAGAGTTGATGTCAGTCGTGGTTGCAGTCACAGTCAGGAGAGGAGTTGAAGAGTCGTGTTGGTGGCTTCCAGTGCTGGGTGGTCCTGATCGATCCCTTACTGAGCGGGAGATGCTGAAAGACTGTTAGAGGAGACGGGTTGCAGGTAGCTGATGCTGACGAGCTGAAGTTGCTGTTGCTGTCTTTATTTTACAGTTGAGTATGAGAATCAGGCTATTTCTAATTCCTAACTTAGGTTAGAAATCATTAGGCTAAATTAGGAAGCTAGGCAGGTAATTAGGGTTTTGGCTTCATGACAAAATTTCCTTTCTGCAATAAATTGATTATGCTTAATAAAATTGTGAATTTAAGAATGAATAATTGAATAAAGTATTAAAATTCTTTTCATGCTTTTTAAATTATATAAAATTTAAGATTCTTTAAACACAAAATGACTCAGTGGTTATTTTCCTAAATGATTGTGACATAAGTAATTGGTTATTGTGATTCAGCTGGTCTTAATCACTATGAACTAATTTCTTAAATGAATGATTCATCGACAAGCAATAAGCAGGAATATCTTAAGAAATAACTAAAAGAAAGGGACAAAATAAGGTAATAAGATATCCTGGCTCTTCCAGCGGTACATAAAATGGTGTTCTCCATTTAGTTCTCATGCTTCTCCTAGGAGTACAGAATTTCACAAAGGTGTAAAGGAAATCCAGGAGTGTGCGTGTGTGTTAGACGATGTTTATGGGCCCCATCGTCATGTGGATATGAGAAATATAGTTTGCCCCTGGATGACCTATAAGTAACCTAGGAGGAGAATAGTTTTTATTGTACGCGCTGCACCAGTACCTAAAACCAGCATTTGTGTTTGTACCGCCTTCATTTGAGCCCCTGTGTGGGTATAAAAGCACCATGGTCCTTCCATTCAGTGTGCTACTTCATGCATTACCGAAGGGTGGTGTGTAAATGTAGCTCCACCTCATGAGGTTTAATAAACTCTGTCTTTCTTATTTCAGTTTCTGTGCCAACTTCTTCCTAAGTGTCTGAGGACTCTGTGCAGAGAAGGGTGAACCCCTAAGCACTGGTAGGCCTTGCTGAGGCTCACTACTACAAATTGGCGCTTCCAACGTGGGACTCATCAGCGACTCGGATGCCCGAAGGACTGGTCGAGACGAAGGATTGGAATCTCGCTCTTGGACGCGGTCGCTGCCTAAGGAGACCTGAGTCTTGGCACCCATGGCGTTTTTCCTTTCTTTCTGATCTGACCATCCCGGCGGCGCCGGTCCTTGACTGAGATCTCTTTTGTTGATTCGCCGTGCAGTGACCATTTGGTCGATTTGAGAACTTGGCAGTTGGAACCTGGACACCATTTGATTGGTAAGAGCCGTTTTGCGGCACTTGCTGTTGGTTTGATGCCTTTGATTGGTAAGGTAGTTTTAGTAACACTTACTGTGGCTTTGTTTGTATGATTGGCCAATTTTGGAATTTGTTTTGTAAATTATATATGCATTGCAATACATATAGGCAGGTAATGAGGAGATTTTTCTCTATTTGAAATTGTTTGAACAGCGCAACGTACGAGAGTACCTTAAGCGCTACTTTGATTATAATACTGCATATTCTGCACTATTTTTTGGCATGCCTGCTTATAGCACACTTCGCAGAAAGTGTTGCTGTTTTGGAGGTACCAATATGGATTTAGTAAGTACTCAGTTGACTCCCCTCAGAGGGGATACCTAAATAGGTTTAGATATAGTAAAAAGATATTTCTTTCTTGGTGACTAAGTACCCCATGGAACTAAATATGTACATAAAACGGATCCTGATCTGTGCACTTAGTAACATTCATAAGTGGTGATATGCAGAGCGCTTTTTGAGTGTTCTACCAGCCAAAACTGGCGAATTTGGTGTATTTTGGCTTCTTGAACATAGAAGTCTTTTGGACTACTTTTGAGAGCTCTTCTTGTAAATATTACTTACAATTATTATTTACAAACCATTTTGGTTTTGCGTACAGTCTGTAGGCTGTCTCTTGTTTTAGCCCTAAATGTTGATTTGTGGGTTAAATGTGTGTTTAAATGTCTATGTGGTTTGTGGTTTGACATTGGTGATACTTGTGTGAGTAAATAGCGATTGCGCTCTTTGTGTAAGAATGGCTAGCATTAAGCGCGCTGTGTTGTGTGTTATGAGTGTATGACCCCCTTCTGAAAATGTCTGGAATGAGCTAAAATTAGTTTTTGTTGTCATTCTGTTATGCAAATGTCATTTTAAAAAAACTACATTTTTTTTAAATTCAGGGAATTAATAATGTAACATATGTTAAATAGCTGCACGCTACCATTAAAATTGATAAAGTAAGAAACTATAGATATGTGCAAATTGCCACACTGGTACAGATAAATCAGAATTTACATTCAATAGGAATAAAATAGGCCTCATAGAAAGGTAGGGGAAAAAAACGAATTTGTGTGCTTTCACACAATTAGGACTAAAATGCAAAATGTTACAGTATTATCCTTATATATTAATATTGAAAGCCATTCATATTATCTGAGTGAATTGATTGTTGCTGAAATAAACACCACATTACAGAACGATAGATTTGTGCTGGCTTGAAAGCGTGAGATGTTAACGCCTGCTGGTCAGAACACAGCTGTGTCAACAACACATGGCTATTCTTGGTCCCAAGCCATGAGGCCGAGTCGACTAGATTTTCAGTTAGCGCAAACACGGTATAAAGGCGTGCATTAAAAACTGCTGATTTTATAAGTCAGAAAAGACAGTTTCATTATTTTGGATAACAGAGAAAAGATTAAAAGGGATTTCCTTTCTTAATGCCTTTTTACATAAGTACATCTGTGGTTCTGCTGTTAAATAATAACTGTCCTTTAAAAAGTGGCGCAGACTTTTCATGTTTCAAGTAAGGCTTCTGTGCTTAGGGTTATAAATGAATGCGTTTGAATATGATAGGCTACAAATGAAGCTTGCTTTTCAAATGTGGAATCATCAAAATGGTTGGTTTTATTAAAAAAAAAAATTAATTATATGAAAAAAATATATATTATTAAAAATAAATGCTTTAAATTCGTTTTTTAATCT
Source organism: Calotriton arnoldi (assembly GCA_963921515.1). Classification (NCBI taxonomy): domain Eukaryota; kingdom Metazoa; phylum Chordata; class Amphibia; order Caudata; family Salamandridae; genus Calotriton; species Calotriton arnoldi. Next base: position 1,161,571 of record CAWUFW010004229.1, on the reverse strand, counting down.
TTATAAAGCCTAATCTTCATACTGCGAATTCCTAGCATCAAAGTTGAATTTAAGCAGTGCTGTACCGCAATAGGAGGGAACTTAAATGTGAAATGTCACTTTACCCAGCCGTACAAAACTCATTTTTATAAGGGTATACCTTATACATTTCTGATCCCCCATCTCTGGGATATCTAGAGGACACCCTGGGGATCCCTAGTATGCCAAAATATTGTAGGTTATTCATTTTTAAGTGCCCCTACCACCAAAGTCGAATTTGGGAAAAAGTCACTATTTAAAAGCAATTCTGCCACTCAGGGCAATTTTTAAACTGATCTCAGGCTTCAATAATGTATACATGCAAGTATAGAACAAACAGCTGACCTACTGCACACCACACACTGTACACAAATGAAAATAAGTATACAGAAACCAGCAGACGTTATTATCCTACCTTTAAATTATTGGCAAACACACCGGACAGGACTGCCTTTCAGCCGTGATTCTCCAGAGTTGCTTTGACTTGCAAAGACCGCATGGAAAGCCTTGCACTAAAAAAAAATGGACAGCTGCTGGAAGGGTCAAAGGTCGGAGTTCTGCATTTAGCAACTTAGCAGGGTGAAGGGTAAGATTTGCTTGGACACTTCGACCTTCGAACAGTTTTTGAAAGAAGAGATGACAGCGCAGAGAGAGGAAGAGAAGCTTTGCTTCCTATTTTTGGCAAACACACGTTTTGCGCAGTCATATGAAACGAAGGAAAAGCAGCCCTGAGTAGAGCATTGATCTGCCATGTATATAAAAATAATGGTTTTAGTTTAAAGATTATTGTGTAGGGGCTAAGATAAGGAGGAAATGGATTTTAGTTTGCATTCATGCGCCCTCATGTTAATCTAGTACAATTGCTCAAGGAATTGGTAAATTGGTTATTAACGCTTTCTACAGTACTCAATGTGCTTGTGTTAGGCTGAATCAGAGAATAGCCACTTTCTAAGATATCTCCTACAAGTTTGTTTGTGCCCAGTTGCTACAAATAGGGGTTGAAAGTGTTGACAGGAGTGAAACCTGTTTCAGGTTTTCCTACTGTCAAAATGGGGAAGGAGGCTAGCTCCTCTACAAATTAAGGGTAGGTAAAATTATGTTTTCTCTCTCTTTTTCTCACTCTCTCTTGAGTCTGTCTAAGCTGTCTAGGAAATGGCCATGAGACAGTTATTGGCTATTCTGTAATACTGTTTTAAAATTGTTAGAATTAATAAAATGATGAAAATATATGCTATGTTACTGCCCATCCTGTATGAAAGAATGAGTAGAACAGATTGATGTTCCCTTATTTGACCTTTAAAGGGGAACTGTATAGTGGGGGTTTCTGTTCAAAAATCTCAGGTGGCAATACCATTATTGTTTGTTATTCTCATGTTCTATACAGTTTTGCAAGGGCATTGCTAGTCTTTTATTAGCTAGTCTGTGTAATTGAGCTGACAGCCCTTATTAGAGCTGGAGATAGGGTTTTTTCCTTTTGAAAATGATGTTGCATAGTCCGGATCGTGAAAAGTAGAATGCAGGAAAGACGCCTATGTGATCCTTAGCAAACATTTTGAAGGAAAATATTGTTTTTTAGGAGTTTGTTTGTCATAACATGTTCTGCTGGAGAAAATGTACCCACTATGTTGAAGTTTAGTTCTTTTTGCAATAAGAATCTGTTAAATTAGCAGTTTTAGATTTTTCCTGCTGCGCCTATAACATGAAAGCATGACCTTAAGTGTAAAATGAAGGTGTTTTTATTAAGAGAAATTATTTTAGAAGTGTCTGCAGTCCTGTAAAAGTAATGCAAGGTTCATAAGTAGAAATGTAGGAAAAGTTCCTTTTTCTTGAGGTTCTTCAGATGAATAATATAGGAATGCACAAATGTAAGGATTTGGAGTATGTCTGTATTGTTTTTCTTTTTTCCTCAGAATTTAGTAAATGAACACAGACTTCCTTGGCTGCTTGGGATTGGGTGACGTATTATTCTTGTCAGTTCACCAAAAGTTCCTTTTATACTTGCCAATAGGTCTAGGGTTTTTTTATTCTCAGATAAGATGAAGTGGTTCTTGGGTGCCTTGCTAATGAATGGGGCATCCCAAGACTAAGGAAGTATTCTGAGACTATCCTCTCTGTTGATAGATTATTTTTATGCCTTGTCTAAAGACCTTTTGTTTTGCCCACCAATAGATATTTGCTGCCCTACAACCATTGCCAGAGGGGCCCGGACATCAGATCCAGCCTGGGAGTCAGCACCAGTCCAGCTTGGAGTCAAGATAAAGGGAACCAGCACAGGCGTTGCTGGCAACTAGGACCTCAGTGAAGGCCGGAAGCACTGGGACGTAAAGTGTGTACCCCTGCCACTGTCTTGGACGAAAGACGGGGTCACAAATCAGGATGAAGAAATCTTTCTATGGATCCAGTTTTTGATGCCGCCCAGCTGAGAGAGTCACAGACCGATAAGGACGGCAAGGAGGCTTTTACTTGAGCTGACCCCCTTTGAAACAAGGGTTGCTTCACATATCCCAGCATCAGGCCTCTGCGTCCTGGTCCCCAAGTGAATGCAAGTCTGCGCCTTTGTTTGTTGATCAAGGGATGCCTGAGCATATTGGCTACAATCAGTGGCCCCAACAAAAGAGCAGTGCGCCAGCGGAACAATACAGGAGTTAGGGAAGGACTTGAGTTTAGGGTACAGGTGCTGTGCCCTTGGTGCCTGTTAGATTAAAGTGAAGAAAACTGGTGCACTGCCTGAGACACTGGACAGGATCGTTGAGGGTATTTGCCCTGGGGGGTGATTGCCCTATTCTGAAAGAAAGACTTTTTCTTCTCAAACTGGGCCGTGATTCTTGAGTTGCGAGTTGTGCAGCTCCACCGTGGGAACAACAAGAGCCTGCCTGTGAGGCTCAAACGGACACAGGAGAAGACTCCCCTCTGGCTGGTTGTACAGCGGCTATAATTTCCCAAGGACTCTTTTTTTGTTAGTAATGTACCCCTTTGGTCGTCCCATTTTTGAGGAGGAACAGCCCTTTGCGGCTCCTTGTCCTAATTCCTATGGCCCTGTGTGGTCCTCCTCGTCCCCCGGAGCCAGGATTGTTTTTGTCATAATATGTCTGACTGCTTTGATATTGGTACTGGGGGTAGTGTTTATTCTGCACGAGAAAAGTTCATCTGAGCAGTTGATAAATGTTACTTTACTCTTTCCTTGAGTATATTAATTGATACTCTAGCCCTCATAAAAGAAATACTGAAAAAGTCTATTGAAAATGTTTTTATTAGGTATGTGCTGTTGGCTATTCTGAAATTGAAATAGATAGTCACTGAAATACATCAGAGCCCTGAAACTTAGAATTAGACTAGATGGTTTTGGACTCTTGTTTCTGCTTGGGGCTGGAAGCTACTGACTATCCTGTATGTAATGATTGATACTTTTTACATGCTGTGTATGTATCCAATGTGGTCCAATGCTTTGCTCCATTTGCATCTCTGCTTGTATACCTGCCAAAGGGAACGTTGCTGAAACAAAGGCCCAACAAATGTTGAATAAAGAGGTGGCCGAAATAATGTTAATAGATGTACGGGATGAATATCTAGATTACCCCAGATAAACGAATGTCTTCAGCCAATGCTGAAAGGGTCGTCTGTTGTAATTTGGCAGCACTTAAGTTAAGCATTGGCTGAAGACAGCTTGTATTCAGAGGCTAAATTGTCCGCTTTGTGGAATCCATTTTGTATTTCTGGCAGCCATTTTGGTTGCCATGTGCTGCCATGTGCTCACCATGTGCTCTGTCCTACCTTCCTGTTAACTGCTCTTGAAATCTGCCTAGAGACAAGTTATATTTAGTTCTCTTTTGCTTTGCACATGCTCAGTTGAGCTTGCAGCTGTTCCGAGTTTATAAATGTCAGGATGTGTCTACTAGAAGTAGAAACTGTTAGCTCCACCCACTTGTCGACTGTGCATTTTCTGTATGACCTTATATGTACCTAAAACCAGCATTTGTGTTTGTACCGCCTTCATTTGAGCCCCTGTGTGGGTATAAAAGCACCATGGTCCTTCCATTCAGTGTGCTACTTCATGCATTACCGAAGGGTGGTGTGTAAATGTAGCTCCACCTCATGAGGTTTAATAAACTCTGTCTTTCTTATTTCAGTTTCTGTGCCAACTTCTTCCTAAGTGTCTGAGGACTCTGTGCAGAGAAGGGTGAACCCCTAAGCACTGGTAGGCCTTGCTGAGGCTCACTACTACAACCAGGTCACACCATGGGTAAGCAGGATCCAAAGCAGCCCAAGTTACAATTCGAGAACAAGCGCACAACCCGACATACGGAGTCAGATCCAGAGGCAACCTCGGAAAACCCGAATGAAAACCAGCACGAAGATCAGGGTGAGGACATGAGGACTCTGTTGCTGGAGATGAGATCAAGCCTACGAACCATAGATACTAAACTTGATGCACTAACCACACAACTTGACACTGTTAAAAAACAAGTTGACAGTCATGAGACTCGATTGGATGTGCTCGAAAATAGGAACGCAGAATCACGAGTTCCAAACAGAAACCAAGGAACAATTGTTGAATATGGATAAAATGCTCACCATAATCCGTGCCAAGAATGAGGATTTGGAGGCCAGGTCCCGCAGGAATAACCTCCGAGTCACGGGACTACCTGAAACGACCGCCATTGTAAAGATGGAGACCTACATATCAGATATGCTGCATGAGTTATTTGATCCTCATCTCTCGGCGGTCTTTGCGGTCGAAAGAGCACACCGCGCCCTCGGTCCGAGGCCTCCAGTCGGGTCTACACCCAGACCCATACTTGCACGAATCCTGAATTATCAAGATCGGGACTTGATACTAAGACTGGCCAGGGAAAGAGGGACAATTTCTCACCAAGGAAATACAATCTCCTTTTATCCGGACTTCACACCGGCAGTTCAAGCTGCAAGACGAGAATTTCTCCCAACTAAACGTATATTGCTGCAGGCCAAGATCCCGTACTCCTTACTCTATCCGGCAAAGCTTAAGGTCTCATATGATGGCACGGCCCACTTCTTCACAGTTGCCAAGTCTGCCTTTAACCCCTTCCGTGCTCATGACGGCCCCCGGCCGTCATGAGTCACGGTGGGCGTGTGCGCACGACGTCCGGGGGCCGTCCGAGCCACGCCCGCGATTGGAATGTCCAGCACCGCAGCGGAATTCGCGCCGCAGCCAAGGTGTTAAATTTGCAAAAGATGTAGGAGGGCGACAAAATAAACAGAACCGTGGGCCGAAGGACTCGTCTGTGGACCGATTAAGTGACAATGACTGATGTGGTATCGTATAAATGTGTGCTGTGCTTGTTTGCTTGATTATGGTTTTTGCATAAGGACCACGTTTATATCTTTAGTATCTGTATACTTTAAATGCTTGCTATTACTGGATTCGATCACGGGGCACACTGGGTGCTATGCACTGTATAGTGTAGATGACCATGCCTCCCAAAAATGTTCTCCCGGCCACCCTGGGAACAACAGGGATGTTCGCTGACAACGCCGCGCCCTCATGGGAAATTTCCTAAATAAGGGCCTTGCCCCTCAGTTGGTGGGGGAGACGTACACAACCTGATTGGGGGTTGGAGTGGGTGGTGGGTTGGTGGGGTGGGTTGTTTTGCTATATTGTTATGGGATGGGTATTTTTCAACCTGATTGGGGGTTGGAGTGGGTGGGGGGTTGCGGGTGGGGACTGTTCTTAAATGTTATGCCGGTATATTTGTACGATGTTGGATGATATACACAGCCATACTTGTGAACCAAATATGTTGCCCTAGACACACTTACATTATACATATTGCCTTATGGTACACCAAATGACCAGTCTAAATTGTTTGACATGGAACATAAGAGGTCTAAATGATGGCAGAAAGTCCAGACTAGTACATGCATATCTAACGAGACATAATATAGATCTGTGTCTGTTACAGGAGACTCATCTACATATGAAACCATCCCCTAAACTCAAGTATAAGAGGTGGGGGTTCACATACTCAGCAGTCTACTCCAACTATTCTTGCGGGGTGGCGGTGCTGGTTAAGCGTGGTGTTGACTGGAGGGAAAGGGAAATCCACACAGATCCTGCGGGCAGATACGTACTACTGGTGGGTTCGCTGGGAGGGGTTTCCCTGACCTTTGTAGCTATATACGGACCCAATACTGACTCCCCGGACTTCTTCCAAGATATATGGACCAAAATTAAAGCAACTGGCTGTTCCACGATTTTATGGGGAGGGGACTTCAATGCTGTCTTAAACGACGAGCTGGATAGACAGGGCACGGCAAGGACACTCCATCCTGCTGCTTGCAAAGCACTAAATGCAATACTTGAAGATGGGGACCTTGTTGACATCTGGCGCTTGCGACACCCACTAGTTAGGGAGGGCACATGTTTCTCTGAACACCATAAAGCCTGGTCCCGATTGGACTATTGGCTGGCGTCTCATGATGTGACGAGCTGGGTGGAGGAGATTTCCCACCTGCCGAGAACATTGTCGGACCACTCCCCATGCCTTTTGAGACTGTCACTCCCTGACTCCTTGCGGCGAGCATTTTCCTGGAGACTTCCTCCACATGCCTTATTGGATGAGGCGTTTAAGGAAGAAATACGTACAGACATAACGGATTATTTTACTCTTAACGCAGGCTCCGTCACTACTGAAGCCTCCCTGTGGGAAGCATTTAAGATGGTCATCAGAGGACAATGTATAGCTAGGCAGGCGGGGGTACTTAAGGCGATTAGGACCACGCTGTCGTTCATTGAGACAAGCATTAAAGACCTTGAAGCGCGATTTTACTTGGATGGTACGACCGCTACACTAGCGGAGTTGAAATCCAAATTGCTGGACTATGACACAGAGGCACAGAGGGAGGTGAAGTTTCTCGGGAAACATGCAGAGGCGCGCAGATATGGAGAGGGGGACAGACCGGGACGGACGCTTGCCAACAGGATCCGCACCCCGATCTCCTCTGCCTTTGTTACCGAGCTGGTGGGTAGGAATGGTGGTATGATCAGAGGCCCAGAAGCTATACTTAATGAGTTTGCTTCGTTCTACTCTCAGTTATATACAGTCACCCAATCTAGATGTCCGGAGGGCATGCCAGCCTTTCTCGACTCCCTTGAACTGATTTGGTTCAATAATAGACAGAGGGAATACATGTATTTGCCCTTTACAGTGGAGGACGTGACTAATGTGATAAAGGGATTACCCCTGGACAAGGCACCTGGGTCGGACTGGTTGACGACAGCCTTTTATAAGACTTATGTTGAAGAGCTAGCGCCCCGCCTTTTGCCAGTGTATGAAGCCCAAGAGGTGGGTATATTGCCAAAATCAATGCGGGAGGCGATCATTATTACTCTGCTCAAACCTGGGAAGCCTGACACAGAATTAGATTCGTACCGGCCTCTATCGCTCATAAATGTTGATGTAAAGATATTGGCGAAACTAATAGCAAATAGGCTACAACCAATGATCCCCCTCATTGCTCGTCCGGACCAATCGGGCTTTATATCGGGGAGGTCTACCTCTCACAATCTTCGCACCGTCTTTTCGATACTGCATTATTTACACCCGGATGTGCAGGCGGCGGCGGTATTCTTGGACGCAACCAAAGCCTTCGATTCGCTTGAATGGCCCTATCTGTTTGCAATATTAGAAAGGATCGGATTTAGCCCTCTTTTTATTAAATGGATCAGGTTATTATACACTGAGCCAACAGCTAGGCTGCGCACCAACGGTCTAGTGTCTGAGTCATTTCCGATCTTACGTGGCACGCGTCAGGGGTGCCCTTTATCTCCTCTACTGTTCGCCATCGTGATGGAGCCGTTAGCTGCACGCATCAGACAACACCACACGGCGAGGGGTATAGGGTTTAGCACTAGAAGCCTCATTATATCGTTCTATGCAGACGATGTTACTCTGTATATCCTGGACCCAGCGAAGAACCTGGATGTAGTGCTACGGGAATTTATTACATTTGGAGGGCTGGCCGGGATATTTATAAACTGGGCTAAATCAGTTATATTCCCCCTGACCGACAATACTAAGGCTGTGACATCTGAATTCCCGCTGAAGTGGGAAGGTGAGAAGGTAAAATATTTGGGGATATGGATCAGTCGGGACCTCCAAGAGGTGTGGAACTTGAATTATGGCCGAACTATGCATTGGCTGGAAGAGAAGGTTGCTCTCTGGGCTAAACGTCCATTATCTCTGGCAGGGAAGATCGCGCTGACAAAAATGGTTATATTACCTACATTTTTGTATTTATTTGTAAATTTGCCGATCATACTTACACAATCTTTTTTCCGAACACTACGCTCACTGTTAACATCTTTGGTTTGGGCGGGGGGACAGGCTCGAGTTTCTTGGGAGCTACTGTCTCTGCCGTTAAAACAGGGAGGTCTGGGCGCCCCGGATATGCAACTATACGCACTCTGTGCACAAGCGCAATTTTTGCACTATTGGGTCCACCCCACGCCATTTCAGCCACATGTGGCGGTGGAGACGGACGCGGTTGCACCGGTTCCTCTCCCGGTAGCCTTGTATCAGCCATATAGACGTCCCACGGATGGAATTGACACTTCCGAAACCCTGCGATGGGCTTGGGATGGATTGCGGAAGCGTGCCGGTGCCCAGCTCTTATATGCCCCATCAATCCCTTTAGCGCAAAACCCCATGTTGCCAAACATAAAGGATGAGATAAGTAAAAAGGTGGCGCATAAGATGAAACTTCACACGTTTGCGGATCTATACCCGGGGAACACATTTAGGGACCCCCCAGCTGCGGAGGAGGGTCGGAGGGTGCCATTCGGAGAACTGTTCCTTTATCACAAGATACGTACTGCCTGCCGGGCATTACATAGCGAGTTCCCAGCCCTCCCGATCCCTCTGTTAGCCCTAGAAAACTTGCTGATAACGCCATCACCACGAAAACTTATTACCCGACTCTACACACAGATGCAACTCACGGCCCCTATGACAAGACCTAATGCGTTGAAGAGGTGGAATGCAGAGCTCTCTCACCCACTAACCGAAGATCAATGGCAATATTGTTGTAATCAGCTCACTGAGCTCTCCCTAACTATAGACTTCGGTTGATTCATTTTAAATTCCTTCATAGATATTACAGAACACCTATAAGTTTACACCGCATGGGACTGAGAGATGATGCGTGCTGTTGGCGGTGTGGGGTAACCCCCGCTTCATTCATACATATGGCATGGGAGTGCTCTGCCCTGGCTGACTACTGGTCAAAGATATTTCAACAAATTAATCAGATCCTGGGCCTGTCTCTGTCCCCATCCCCAATATTGGGCTTGTTAGGTTATGTAAAGAACACACATGTTAAGCGTAAACTACATGCACTTTTATTGCTATTTGCCAAACGTCAAATTGCGGTTCACTGGGGGAGAAGGGGGAAGCCTACGAACATGGAATGGCTTAGAGAGGTTACATATGGCCATTCCCAGCTCACTACATTCTGGGAATTGATGCCTCCCACCTCCAGACCCAGGGAAATATGGGAGCAGTTTGTTGCCTGGGCTAGGGAGCAGTCAAATGGGGATGAGGTTGTTATGCCAGACACTGCCCGTACTGTGAGTATGGACTAAAGGGGGAATGATTTTGTGATATGTTTCTATGATAGATACTGCCAGAAAGGGACTGCCATATGCTATGCTATTATTGTATTGTTATTTCACATGATTTTAGATTTCAGGATTAATGGTCCTGGTGATCCTGGAGCACCATGCTTTGGAGGGTACATGACGATGGCTGACGATTGTGTGTATACTGAGATATTGTAAGAATAGACAATGTATACTTGACATGTTGGTTTGTTGCATTAAAATGTACTTTGTACGTGTTTGAAAACACCAATAAAAAAAAAACAATTTTTTTTTAAAAAGATACAAGACTCCTGTACGGTTACTAATTATCTATTCTTTATTCACAGGTATTCCTAGAAGGCTCTAGTCTTGAAATAGATTTGTGGTAAGTATACAAGTCTATACTGACACCCTTTTAGATACAATGTCTTTTTCTTAGCAAATATCCAAAGAACTAATATTTAAACTTTTCTTCAACAGGAGAATACTTGCGGTTCTGAAGACCTCTGCCTGGGGGGTGGGAGCTGGCCTCCCGGAATTCAGCTGAACCCGCTGAGGGAAAAAACCAGCCTCGGAAATGTCACTCGGAAACTTCGGTGAGAATGCTGGCAGAAATGCCTTTTTTTTTCCTTGACTTCTCAATAACCTAACTAACTGTCCGACGGACGTGCGAAACGGAAACTACCCTACGCCTAAGGCTGGCAAGAAAACTGAAATCTAACTCTGACTGACTACAACGGAACGGGCACAGGTCCTGTCACAAAGAAAGCGTTGGTGAAGTGCACGGCTTAGAATGCTGCCGCCGCACTTCACAGCTGGTCCTGTCCTCGCGCCCGCGACCAGACGCGAGAGACTAGACCAGCGATTGCACTGGCACGCCTCCATCTTATGCGTGCCCGACCTATCGCTCGGCATCTGGTCACAATCACCCGTGGTCTCCGGTAGGTTGACACAGAGCCCCGGATTTGTTTACTGGAGTCTTGCTGATGCAGGGAAGCACATGGGTTCTTGCAACCCGAGCCCTGACAAACAATAAGCGAAATGCCACTGGTGTGTAGAAGATAACCTGAGTATCTCTGGGAAGAAGTGGCATTGGACCTCGTGGGACCTATTTGTGGTGAATATGCCACCTCTTATTTGATATTGTTAATGCATTTGTACTCTCGATGGGCGGAATTTTCTTGTGTGGGAGACTTATCTACCATTGCTGTGATCAAGATTATGGAGAACAAATGTAATCAACAAAGCTATTCTAAGAGCCTGCTCACAGATAATGGAGTATTTTTTTGTTCCAGTCAAATGGACAAGTATTTAAAAGAATGTGGTATTCAGCATAAACAAATTATAGTTGTACCATCCTCGGACGAATGGTCTCTTTGTAAGAATGAATCAAACTTTGAAGGAGGGAATACAATTGGCTAGAACTAATGGCTTGGCCTGGAAGCAAGAGTTACAAAGACATATCACAGACATATCACAGCCTATCGTATCTCTCCTTATGTAACAACAGGAAAGTTTGCTTTTAAACTGTTCAAAGGATGGTTGTCTTGCATGAAATTTTGTCCAAGGTGAATGCAGCGGAATTAGAGCTGTATAGACAATAGACATGGAAAGGGGAGATTGAGAGAAGAAAAATAACAACTTGTAGGGAAAGAATGTGAGCAGACAAAGAGCGTGTCTAAACTGAAAGAGGAGGTTGCTAAAGATTTGGGCACCATTAGGCTGTTCTGACTGGCCCAAGTTTACCAAAGAGTTCAAAGTTGTTAAGCTTTTTACAAATGTCATCAAAACTCATAATGTATGAATATGGATTAAGAGGCATGTAGTTCTACATCATGTTAATCAGAGGCTTCGAGAAAGGGTGAAGCTGGTGCATGGAGGAATGGTGGTGATCGGGTAGTTGATGATGATGGTGTGGTTTCTGAAAGTTTGGGGAGGAGAAGTTCAAGACTTGTGAAGAAACCACATTTTCTGCAAACCTATGGATTGATGTGAAATGTTAGCCAATATATTTCCGTTATCATGTTACTTTGTAATCTTTACATTGATATACGATTTCTGTACGTAATTTATAGTACACATCTCTTTTGAAGAAGGGGAGAAGTGTGGTATCTTCTTCAAATAGTTTTCCCCTCTCCTATTATGCAACGTAGTGGTCTAAGTTCTTACATAAATTGTACTATGATGGAGGTTCTGCATTTTAGAGAGTTCAGTTGGAGATGAGTTCTGTGGGTGTTGTCTATATTAAAGCTCCCAAACTCATCTGCATCACTTGTGATGATCTTGAGTGAACACGTGACTTACCACAGAAATGTCGTTGCTTTAGGTACACTGAAGCTAAAACCTTTCAAGCAATTAAAGACTAGACATTTCATTAATTTGAAAACTAGAAGCCAGTGAAGGATACCAAGCCTTCCCTATGCTATCAGATTTTCCATTTTTCTCCAAACCAGTCTAGCAGCTATATTTTGTTCAATTTGGAGTTGTTCAGTTTGGCAAAAAATGCAGAGCAAACCATTATCCCCATTTGGTCCTCAAAATTTAGTTTGGGGTCCCAGATGATGCCAAGATTACATGCAGTCTGAAGAATTATGATTGGAAGGTTAAATGGAAAGTGAAATCTGTCATTCATATGAGCATATGGAGATTTAACCATTCTTTGCTTTTCTTTTAAATAAAAGCATTTTTGATCTTGTTTTCTATTATGTTTGCTGAATCAAACCAGTTAAATTAATAACAATATATTTTGAATGAAGAGTCCAGGGATGCAAACTTGGTGTCTTGACAACATGGAACTATATGACAACCATTCTTGTATCATAACTGTTGGTAGAGAGCCAAACTAGCTACTTGCCACAGAGTACAACCATCACCAAAGTGTACACTGGGCTTTGAGTGACTGCACTACTGTGGTTCATAAACAGTTTAAGTTGGCGAAGGCAAATAACAAAGCAATATACACATTAGATGACTATTGGTACAGTGACAAAGATCTGAGCTCACAGGCATACTGAAACTTGTAGTCTGATAATTAGAATGACAAAACGACAGTTTCCACAGTAGTTGATCCATTTGGCAAAAAACAAGGGCATGTAGAAAGTTGATAGTGATTTTATATGGACAAAAGTGCAAAGGGGGCGGGTGGAATGCTTGCAAAAGTCTCAGCCACAGTCAGGGAGCATTCCAGTTCATCTTTTTTTACATCATGTAGAGACCAGCCAAGTACATATTAACCTTGTTCTTGCTCTTATAAAAACAGTCTGGCCCAAATTTCATCTCGCCCTACAACTAAGGCGCAGTTTCTCTAACAGTTGTTGTAGGCACATCAACTGTGGTATGGTTAGTCAGGTTATGGATAAATAAGTGGAGATACCTTACTGGAGTCTCTTTTATTTTTTTTAATTCCAATGATTTGAGGCAGTGGGTTTTGCTACACTGCAATGTGTTTGTACTGTTGAATTTAGTGAACTCTTTAGCCTGGTATCCCAAAGTGTGGACTAATGATTTTCATTAACTGTAACTTTCTTCAGTCTTGCTTTTCTGCTCATGTGCTATTCCTGTTCCTTTATTTAATAAAGCTTTTCGGACTTTATGGGTGTGTGAACAGATTTGCTGAACAAAACATTTGATACGTTAGCCACTTTTGGTCATGTGGACTATAATCAAAGTGGATGTACTCCAAAGGCAATAAACTATGCATTACAATCCTATTAGATGGCTCATAACCTTTATAAAGACTGGTAAATAATATCCTTATTAATGTCAAAACTTACAGTGACCTATCGTTCTGCAGTTCATAGGTCATAGTATTTCTGTAATCATTCCCATTAGTCCAGTTACAATCCCAAATGAAAGACACACGTCTGTAGTATGGAATACATTCTGAATGTAATTTTTGAGGCAAGACACATGATATGGTTTTGACTTGGGGAGAGGTAGTGTCAGCTATGTTTCACTAGGGCTCCAAGTACATCCTGAGTTTTGAGAAAAAGTTCTCCAGGAAAATTTCCTATGGATGTTGATGGGAATGTGGTTTTCTCCTTGATGCTCACATTAGGGGGTTGCTTAACGTGAGAGCAGGAGTGTACACAGTGGACGAGCAATGACATTTAGTTTCCTGTAGTATTCCTATGATTGCTTTTGGAATAGACACCCCTGTGGTAGGCACATTTTTATTCATCATTTTCGACAAATCCAAAGTGGCTTAATACAGGATGTAGGTGTGCAGTACATGTTATCTTGGTAGCATTCTATAAGTCAGGTAAGAAGTGTCAAGTACACTCTTCCCCTGTGTGATCTCGAACTGCGCCCCTCCACCCCAAATATATACTCCATTTATTGGCTCTGCTCCCCTTCTTTACTGTGCTTTAGCCCTTATCAGCATCTGTTTCCCTCTCTTGATCCTCCACTCTGCACCCTGTTTTTTTCTCTCCCTTTCTCTTTTCCTTTGGACTCTTCCCTTGTGTGATCTCGAACTGCCCCTCCACTTCTCATATATACTCCAATTATTAGCTCTACTCACCTTCTTTTCTGTTATTTCCCTCTTTACAGCTTCTGTTTCCCCCCGTTTGCTCCCCCGCTCTGTCTCTCCCCTTGCTTTTTCCACTCACGGGTGCCTGCTGACTACTTGAGCTGTGCTTATCAGCCCAATAGCTATGTACTGTTAATGATCAAAGTTCATTTTTAGAGCTATACAGCAGCATTTCCTTTGCTAACAAACTGTGCTTGTGTTAATTGTAAACATTTGTGATTTTTTTTTTGTGCAATCCTGTTCATCATTAACCAAAATTTACTTCTGCAAGACCCACTTTTTATCCTCTCCCTCTTCTTACCTGTTCTCCCAGACCCAGCTTGTGGATTAGAAAGCTGACCACACCCCTCTTCTAGGTATTCCTATTTGCCTGTTACTGGGCAACCACTTGGCTGGGCCTGCAGCTGAGCCTAAGAGGCTGAATGACTTCCCAGCAGCCTTTGCAAGCCTCCCCCCCAGAGCGTCTCAGCCTGGGCATTGAGGACAAGGACATTGCCTGTTTGGACCAGTTAGCGCTGAGGCCAGAGATGCTGCCATCTCACAATCTACAACTACACTCCAGGAAACAGCCACAAACAAAGTCTTGCACACAAGCTCGAAACAAACACACACCACCCTCTACCAAACAAACAAGGTCAACCTATTCTCTACTAAGCAAACTCTACCCGGTTGTACAACACACTCTTACATGCTCTTTTATCCCTACACTCACACACAAACCACAACCCACTACTCTGTTCTACAACACAACCAAATATACATTTTGCCTACATACCAATAAAACACAAAACACGCATATTTAATCTCACAAACTCCAACCCTTTCCAACCACAACCTTTTCACTAGCCTAGGCCTACTTCCTGCATTGCCCTTGCCACCCTTCTGAACCCTTTCTTCAACCATCTATCACACCACTTTACCACACAACCATTCTCTTCTCACACACGACCGATGACAAAACTCTTTCAACACTCTCCTCAACCAATGAGGCAAAATCATCTTCCTACTCAACCTACAAACATCTCTCAAAACAAATGTTTTTCCACTCACACAGTACACAGAGGCTCTACTCGCATACACTATCCCACCCCTCTTCTCCTTCAACATACACAACTCACCAATCCTTTACACTCAAATCCTACACTTCGTCACTACCAAAATAACAGATAATACTACCTCACAACCCAAAACCAGACACACATTCAATATGTTTCTGAACAAAATCCCACACATTCGTAAACTCCCCGCTGTCCCAACATACTTACACACATCCACTCTTATCTGAATAGCAGCATAAATAACACACATTTAAACCCATCTCTGTCTCACACCCTTCATGCAACAAATACACCAATCGCTCAGTCCACAAACACACAACACTCACTCACTCACATCTATCATCCATTCTTCCATTCAGAGTATACAACATGAACATCATGTTCCACTACCATCCCCTTACCCATACACCCTCCACCTTCAACATACGCAAAAGAAAACATTTACACAACGCTTTTCATAACCTCGTATTGCCTTGTCTATTTATTATTTCTTTATTTAAATGTACATTTTTATATAGTGCTGACATTACTCAAAGGTGTTATAGCACTGTACAATAAAACAGGTTTCATTACAAGAGATTCAAAGTTACACAGAGGGGCTCATTGCATAAGTACAATTGCTCTTTACAATCATTACAAAAAGCACAAACTTACAGCTGGTAGAGGATTGAGGTGGTTTAGGTACAGTGCTTAGTTTGTAAAAAGAAATAAGTGCCAGGGCCCTCGGCAGGAGGCTACTGCAGCTTGCACCACCCATTGCCCCTGCCAGCTCTGTCAATCCCAGCACTAACACAACTATTAACAATCACACTCCTACAAGTGTGACAATTCAGACTATTCCATGCCCCCAAAGCTCTAAGAATGGCTTGGGTGGCAGGTATTAGTCTTTTTAAATGTATAATAATTAATAAACAACTGTTGTTGTCCTCATCTCTAAATTAGACAGACAGTGTCACCATGTGGCAGACTGTCATAAGTGCAGGTGTTGACAATTAAGTGCCGGTGCCGAGCACCAGAAACTACTGGCCCAAATTAAGTATTGTGTAGGAAGTAGCAGCTAGGTTAGGTCAAGAGAGGTGGAGGTAGTGCATTTGATCTCAGTCTCAGAGAGAGTACATTATCATTGAGGAATTTGGCTAAGGGGACATCTAGCCATAATGTCTTTGTAGGAGAAGGGTTTTCAGTTTCATTTTGAAGATCGGCAGTGATGTGGTGGTGCATAGTTTCGGGGGTATGGAGTTCCATACTCTAGTCCTGTTACCTGAGAAGTATTAGGCCATGAGTTGTTACTTTTTAAATGTCGGAGGTTCTAACAACAACGTTTCAGCAGTTCTAGATGGTCTGGTCTCTCCTGATAGAATCAATTTGCTCGCTACGTAGTGAGGAGTGGATGTAAATAAGGCCATGTGATTGATACAGGCAGTCTTACATATCACCCTGGCTTCTATGGAGGGCCAGTGAAGACTGACCAGCAAAGGTGAGATATGGTCATTTCTCTTCGCCCCATAGACAAAATGTGCAGCTGAATGTAGGACTGATTTCAGAAGGGTGAGGTGGGTCTTGGGGAGACCTGTCAATGGAGAGTTACAGAAATTCGATTCTGGAGAGCACCAGTGATTGAACAAGATAATTCAGATCTTGCTCAGGAATGTAGTGGTAGATTCCCCAAAGAAGTCTTAGTTGATATTGCACATGGCAAGCCAATGTGCTGATTTGGGGTTGAAGGTTGAACCTTTTATCTAGAATAACTTCTAGGGATTTGGCACTGTCAAGGATGGTGGGTTTGCTGTTAAGGATGTTGAGTGTATCCATCCAGCTTTGTACAGGGGTGGTGAATTCAAGGAGGAAATGAGGAGGAATTCAGTTTTGGAAGGGTTCAGTTTTAGGTTAAGAGAAGTCATCCACATTCAAACAGAGTTGAAAGTGGTGGCAGGATGTGCGATGTCATTTGTGGAGGAGACCTTTTAGAAGAGTTGGGTGTTGTTTGCATATTGATGATAAAGGATCCCAGTCTTTCTTGGTTGTTCTCCCAGTGGCTCGATATAAAGGTTGAACAAGGTTGGAGCAAGGATAGAACCCTGGGGGACTCCTTGATCAATGGCATTCAGTGAAGAGGTTGAGCAAGGTCAGAGCAAGGATAGAATCCTAGGGACTCCTTGATCGACGGCGTTCAGTGAAGAGAGACAGTCATCAATTTTGATCCTCTGTGACCGACCCAAGAGGATGGATTTAAACCATTTAAGGACCATGCTGTCAATGCCCATCTGATTTTTTTTTTTTGTGTTTCAAGAAGCGTATGGTGATTTACTATATCAAAAGCTGCGGACAGGTCGAGAAGGATTAGGAGGCAGGAACTGCCAGAGTCTAGGACTCAAAGAACATCATCCACTACCTGAAGCAGTGTTGTTTCAGCCCTGCACCCTTGATTGAAGCTGGGTTGAAATTAGACCAGAATTGTTGTTTTTGATGTGTTGGGTGAGTTGCTCCACTACGCATCTTGCGATGATTCTTGCAAGATAAGGCAGGTTAAGGATAAGTCGAAAGTTGCTAAGGTCCTTCACATCTGTGGAGGTTTTTTTGAGAAGTGCTGTGACTTGGCCATTCTTGAGGGAGTCAGGGAATGTTCCTTGGCTGAGAGAGATTCACCAGTTTTGTCCAGTAAGAAAGCATGTTTGTATAAAGGCCTTTGGTAATGTTACTTGAATAGGGTCCACAAAGTGATTTGAGGGTTTGGTTTTCATGATGTATTTAAGTAAGTTTTCCTCCCCGAATATGTAAACATTTTGTCAGCGTTTTTGGATTTGCAAACCATAGTGGGGAAGGGCGTCAATATGCGAGGAGAGTTCTTGTTATATGGTAGATCGAGGATCATAAGACTGCAAGGTGGTGTTGGAGAGTATCAGATCGTGGGGCGGAGTGTATTGTGTCAGCTGAGGTTTGTCGGTCATGTGTGTAGGTATTAATAAAGGATGTAAGGGGAGTAGAGTATTCCCGGTGGGATTTCATTATGAAGATAGGATACTTTGCAAAATGATAGAGGTAGGGAAGAGTGGCAGTTGTTGTGAGTCAAAAGCGTATGGGCAGAGGGAGTGTAGTGAGAGGGGTCAGGGGATTGAAGGCAGAGTGCTTGGGGGTATGTCTGTAGGAAATGGGCTGTGCAATTGAATGAGTGTGCAGGACAAACCTACCTTTCACACACAACTCTACAGCCCAACCCCTCAGTTTCAAGCAGTTTCAAGCAGACTCGCCACCACCAGACCCAAAAAACTTCTACTAAGTCTTTTAGAGGAAGATAATGATAAACAAAAACAACACTCTATTTGTCCACCAACAGTTAATACCCCAAACAATAGCATACCATCCACAACCTCAAGGGACAATACTCACTCTCCGCAGCACAAACTCACATCACCTCTAAAATAGATTATTTGGACTGCCAACTACCACATTTTTGACCTCTTGATATAGAACCTGACTAACTTTTCATAACTGAATCTTGGCTATGAGAAGACATGAGACTGGTATTGCATGAAGCTGGTCCACCAGGATATCAAACTGCAACACAAAATCGCATAGGCAAAAGAGGAGGTGGCTTAGCTGTCACATTTAAAGAAACAACAACTCTCGCCAAAGCTGAGGATGTCTCTTTACAAGGTTGTGAGGCCCTCCTTGTCAGGTGCAAACCTACCCCAACCTTTTCATGTGACTTTCTCCTTCTCTACAGACCACCACCTAACAATGCAGCATTGCTAGACACAATCTCTAACTTTCTTACCATATGCTCAAATATATGCATCTTTGGTGACCTCAACATACAGTTTGACAAACTTAATAAGCCACACCCTAGAACCGTCCTCACTGCCCTAGGCACATAAACCTACAACAGCTCGTTCCCAATACCACACACATTTCTGGACACACATTAGATATTGTCTTTGCCAATCCAGACCTAGTCACGTTCCAAAAGATTACTCCAGTCACATGGTCAGATCACTACCTTGTTGCCTTTAAACACAACTAAATCATCTCACCCTCAATTAGATATTAATCTTGGAACAAGCTGCATTTGGAGGAGCTAGAAAACCTACTTACCTTCAACACAGATCTGGTCACATTCAATTCTGTACAAACACTCTGTGGATGACTCCAGAAAGCTTTTGATCTCTTAATTCCTATGAAAGCCTCTACTCATAACAAAAGAGAACATATGCCTTGGATGAATGCAGAATTTAAAAAGATCAAAAAATAAATTGCTACGCTTATACGCAACTGGCTCAAAACTAACAACCCTCAAGACAAGATATGCCTAAACAGACACAACAAAATATACAAGCCAACAATCAAAAAGGCAAAAAACCTATACTATTTCAGCTGGATCCAAAATGCAAAGTGTGCCAATAAACAATTTTGTAAAATTCTCACAGAATTCCGTAACCCAAAATGCACAGAAGATACAAATCCCAATTTTCAAGAATGTTGTGTGTGACAAACTGACAAATCATAACACAACTAAAGCAAACATGTTGGATTCTCTCTTGATCAACAACAAAACCGACAGCCCCAACCTGTTTCCAATAAAACACTCCAGGAAAGTCAAACACAGCCTCTATGCTCCTTCAAAGAAGTATCACCAATTTAATTTCTGGTCTTTGTCAAAGCAAGCAAGCCAGTCAGCTGCCCCTTTAACCTATGTCCACCTCAAAACTGCAAAAAAATTCTATTATCAGCTTCAGTGCCCATCCCAGTCAGGACACTCACCTACAACTCCTTAACGCCTGAAAGACTTTAAAAAAGCATACACACGCCTGTTATAAAAAAAAAATAACAATAGCCTGGACAATCAAGACCCAAACACATACCCATAGCAAATGGACCATTCCTGGGCAAACCTATAGAAAGAGCAACTTTCACCCATATGTCACAATTCATTGAAAACAGTTCCATGCTCTTCGACTTCCAAACTGGATTCCTTCTAGGAAGAGAAGCTGATTCTGCCCTAATCTCTATCTGGCATTGCCTTAAAATATCAATAAACCAGAATGGGGTTGCTGTCATTTTCTCTTTGACCTTTCAGCAGCCTCTGACATAGTGGATCATGACACACTAATCCAAAGACTTGAGGATGTCGCAATAGAGTGCACGGCTCTCACTTGGATCACATTGTACCTACACAATAGATAAATATTATACATACTCCTACCTTCTCTTCTAAACCATACAGCAATAAAGTAGGAGTCCTTCAAGGCTCAATGATCTCACCCATGCTTTTAAACATCGACATGAAATCATTACCAGATCTGATCAATGGTTTTGACTTCACCTGCTATAACTGCGCAGATGACACGCAGGTACGTCCGAAATTGGAAATGCCAAAGGATATTGAAACATCAAAAATGTTCAGTTGCCTCCGGGCCATTGACCAATGGATGACATGGAGCCTCTTCAAATTGAATGCCTTCAAAACTGAAATAGTCACCTATGGTGACTAGAAAAATGATGACCTTCTCTGCACCTGGCATGACAATCTAGGACCACTGCCAAAAATATTTAAGAAGGTAAGAAACCTTGGACGCCAAGCTGTCAATAAATGCACAAGTGGATAAGGTGGCCAAATCAAGCTTTCGCACAATGAAAACACTGTGACGCATCTTCCCTCACCTAGGATTCCCCAACAAGGTTCAAGCTACCGTCTCTCATGTCCTAGGAAAACTAGATTCTGCTAATGGTCTGTATCACAGCTCACCTTTGCCAACTATGAGAAGATTACAGACATTTCAAAACACTGACGCTAGACTCCTCCTACATATAAAGTCATAAGCACACATCTCTCCAACCTTGATGGCCTGACACTGGTTACCAGTTGCCAGAAGATCCACTTTCAAGCTGCTTTGTATCACACCAAGCAATACATGGCAAAGGACCACTTGTTATCAGGAAGATAATCAACAAATACAAACAAAGGAACCTACGCTCCAGAATCGCTCCCCTTCAATATTCCTATATTCAAGAAAAATACCATGGGCGGAACATTGTTTTCTAGTTTGTAGAGAGACCCATATATAACAGGGATGGGAAGCATGCGGCAGGAGACTTCCATAAACATCAGAGTGTTAATAGCAAGTAGTCATAACTCTCAGCCAACCACCACAGCTGGGTGAAATCTCCCCCCACCAACCCATAGTTATTCTATGTTTGCACAGTAACAGTTCAACAGCCAACAATTTGTGGTACGGTTCGAGAACGTCTTTTACGTACCCAAGGACAGAAAGCAGGGGGGAATAATGGGATGTCAATCCCAATAATTTCCTGCGCCACCTCTAATATTTTCTTCCAGTTTCCCTGAACTGGGGGGCCAGACCAAAGCATGCGAAGGTTTGTATTGTGCATGCCTAGAAGAATACCCCCGATGCCTCCAGGTCTGTGTCAGAAACGCCTAGAAGAATACTCACAATCCCTCCAATTTTGTGTCAGACACCTTTAGAAGAATACTTGCGATGCCTCCATGTTTATGCCAGGCACCTCAAGAATAATACTCATGATTCACTCCGTCAGTGACAGGTCTGCTGGTACAACCATGTATGGTATTAAAAGAGTCTCATTTGGACAAATGTACACACCCTGTTAAGAGCTACGATCTTAGTAAGCTTGGGCAGATAGTACCTCAGAGGAGAGGGCTCAGAGTGGATGGGTGTTTAACAGTTTGCAAAAGCCTTCCTGCCTCAATCAAAGAACTGAAAGATCACTGTGAATTATTTTCCATTCCCATGACTGTTAGCGCTCAGGTGCTCTGTGGTATGGCTGAGCTTTATGAATGCCATTGGATTGGAAGGGGTGTCTATCTATCCATCCAATCATCTATCTATCTATCTATCTATCTATCTATCTGTCTGTTTATCTGTTTATCTGCGTATTGGTCAAACTGTCTTTCTTTTTATCTCTATTGCTTTCCCTTACTTCTTTATCTTTTCTTCTACCCTAATTTCTTGCTTCCTTTGTTCTTTTTTCTTTTTACATTCTTTCCTTTCTCAATTCTTCATTCACTCCATCTTTTCCTCATCTTTCATAATTATTTTCCTCCTTTCCTCAGCTTTCCTTTTTTGTTTCTCTGTGTATACATCATTGGTTCATTTCCTTCCACCTATCTTCCTTTTATCCATGTTTCCATTCTTTCCCCTCTGCTCTCCTTCAGTTCTGTTCTTCCTTCCATGACTTATTTAAATACTTCCTTTGCTCTTATCCTCATATCTTCATCCATTATTTCTCTCTTATTGTCTTCTCTTTCCTTCCTCCCCCTCACACTTCTTACCACTTCTCACATTTCTTACATCTTTCACCTCTTGCTGCTTTTATTCCCTTCACCCTTTCTTCTCTCACACCTCTTGCTTCCTTTACTCTTTCCTTTCTTCCTTCTTCCTTTCTACCTTCATTCAATCCCTTCCACTTACTACCTTCTTCCTTCCTTTTGCTCGTCCATCATTCCCTTTCGCAATATTTTTCTGCTGCTTTGTGTCACTTGCCTTAATTTCCTTTTCGGAACAGCAGCGGTAAAATTATGTTCACAGGTCACAGATGGGCTCAGCATTTCATCCTTCGGTTGTTCAATATAATGAAGACTGATAAACAATTATTGGACTTCAACCCACCCTGTAAAGAGCTCACCTGGAAGATCACCCCAGCCTGATGGTCCTGCTATCTCAAGCCACTGCATGTCATCCCTTCTGGCTGTGTTGACTCTGCAAACAAACACACAGTTATCACCCAGGAACATGAAGTATTGAGCTCTGAGCACTAGAAATTACAAGCTTCCCCCATTGACTGGCCATCAGATAGCACCGAGCGCCTCTCAGCTGCCTGCCCCTCTAGGCGCCCTGCTATCTCTCATCCGAGGATCAAACGTGCACCTGACACTTTGTAAGGAAGCTTGGAGATCCTTCCGACGTGCTTTGAAGATTTAGAGCCTTGCCGCCCCGGGGCAACTGAGCATGAGGGAAGGGATTGAAATAAATAGATCCTGGGAGACCTCTGGCGTGTGCGGGCACAACACGCTGAGTGAGTTCTATCACTTCGGATGTGGCCGCTATGAAATGCACCTAGAGTGGGGGCTGAGTTACACTTAGACAAACAATAAATAGATTCTAATTACCAGCGATAATTGATTTTGACTGTGGGGGCCGTGTAAAGAGATCCTTTGCTGACCACGGAGGTGAACGCTGTGCTCCAGGGCACGCTGTAACCGTGGCTAATCGATTTTTATATAGTGCAGCATATTGGAACAAGCTTCTCTGCTGCATGGCTTGGCATTTGTCATGGTATACATAAGCTAGAACAAGTGTCTGGTGATAATTACCAATTAAAGACAAGCATTGTTGACTAAGCCAATAGGGCAGGCGCTTTGCTGGCAGCCCTTTGGCTTTGTCCATAATTGTTTTATTTTGTCATCGTTGTTGAAAAAACTTTATTGTTGGGGACACTGCAGGTCTCTTCGACCTAAAAAACACAACCATTGGGTAAAAGCAAAAATATTTGTTGGTCTCAAAAAGCACACATTGCCACATTAGTCGCTGACACTACTTTGTGCATTGATGTGCTCCTTGTGCAAGGGCAAACGTCAGCCACTCACAGCGAAGCTAGCGAATTTCTGAAGAGGTCTGGCCCACTGTGCTGCAGCGAGAGGAAGAAAGGCATGAATGACATATTAATGGACCTATGGATGAAGGGGGCTGCCTGAAAGCCCCTATAAATATATTATACGTATACATTTAGGAAAATCAAAATGTCTTGACCAATCCAGACCTAAAAAAAATAAGTGTGAAATGAAAAAAGAGAATAACTAGCATTGCCGAAAACCAAATGTCTTGACTTTTGAATAGAAAAATGATTTTATTAAGCTTCACTAACACATATCACAGCATCAGCTGCACACTGAGAGCCAGCTTTTGCTGGGTTAGTGCCCCGAGCAGAGAGAGGTTTAGCACCTTTGCAGCTGCTGGTGAATAAAATGACACACATTTGATGGACGGAATGCAGAATAAATCAAAACATTCACCCCAGTCAAGAGATCAGGGTTAAATCCATCATTCTTTTGCTCACCATGCCACCCCAGTTCAGACCTTGCCATATGCAAATCAGTCTTGACCCTGTGCCTCATGGGAACAGTCCAGCCCGAACTGCCATACCAGGTCCTCCCTGGACCGGAAACAAGCATCCTAGGACCGGTTTCGGGGTTTCACCCTTCATCAGCCAGGATAGCTTGAATCCAGTGGCACAATGAGCCCGGAACCCATGTCTGGGCATACCCGGCGCACTTAGGGCGAATAAGCAAAAGAGACACATTTGATGGATGGAATGCAGAACAAATCAAAGCATTCTGATTTGCATATGGCTGGGTTCAAACTGGAATGGCATGGTGAGCAAAAAAACGATGGATTTAGGCCCAGATCTCTGTACTGGGGTGAATGTATGACATTGTACTGCATTCTGTCCATCAATTGTTCTTTTTGCATTTGTCACCCCGAGTGGGACGGGTATGCCCAGACGTGGGTCCAGTGCTCTCCATGCCACTGGAGTCAAGCTATCCTGGCTGATAAGGGGTGAAACCCCGAAACCGGTCCTAGGATGCTTGTTTCCAGTCCAGGGAGGACCTGGCCTGGCAGTTTGAGCTGCACTGTTCCCATTGGGCGCAGGATCAAGACTGATTTGCATATGGCTGGGTTCAAACTGGAATGGCACGGGGAGCAAAAAAACTATGGATTTAGGCCCAGATCTCTGTACTGGGGTGAATGTATGACATTGTTCTGCATTCTGCTCGTAAATAAAGGGACCCCCTCTATAAAACTATAAGGTCAGGGAGAAAGAGGGGAAAACAATCAACTAAAGCAAAAAAACTCTCCCTAAGACCTATATTTCTTTACAGAAGATTCAATCTGGTATGGGTTAAGGTACAGGTACAAAATTACAATGATATGATATTCAAATAAACATATACATTTTTCTTTTTTATTAAAAATTCCTTTTATTTTTTATTTTAATTACTTTCTTATTTGTTATAGTCAGTGCACATCAGTTTATATTTTTAATACATTTACTAAAGGAACACTTTTTCTACAATTTTTAATACAAAAATTATTATTCCAAACTATTGACCCCCAATAAATAAATAAATCTGACATCAAAACACATTCATTCCTTACACTCGCTCACAGTCATACAAGACACATATACACATTTGGGTATAAGGAACACATAGATGTAAAACGTTTCCAATGGACAGCTTAGCAGTTCGAAGATTGACGCGGAGCTACGTAGAGGCGTTCCCGGATAGAGTGGGTATATCTATGGTAGTTTTATCCTACTGAATACTCCAGGACATATACTATAGGGATACCTCCATTGTCACGACCTAGAGCATGAAACACTCTGCTCTTGGGAGAGCAAGACCATTTAATATATAACACGCAAGCATTGATAACTCTAATTATTGGCGAGGGGGACCCAAACATACTGAACAAAATATTATTTAGAAGCCTGCATCTACTTGAGTCAGAAGGGGACGGCTAGCCATTGTTGATATAGACTTCGCTGTCCAGTACTCTATAAGCTATTTTCTTTGGAGAAAGGGCATCATTCTCAATTGAATTCAGTACCCCCGTTTTGATTTGTCCTAGTGACACAGTATTCTATTTGGGCGAGGTCCTGATGAAGGTGGTTCACGGTGTGTGTTACTCCACCGAAACGCGCGTCGACCACGTACGCCCAGACCTTTTGGTTTTGGTCATCAATATTGTCCATTGGAAACGTTTTACATCTATGTGTTCCTTATACCCAAATGTGTATATGTGTCTTGTATGACTGTGAGCGAGTGTAAGGAATGAATGTGTTTTGATGTCAGATTGATTTATTTATTGGGGGTCAATAGTTTGGAATAATAATTTTTGTATTAAAAAATTGTAGAAAAAGTGTTCTTTTAGTAAATGTATTAAAAATATAAACTGATGTGCACTGACTATAACAAATAAGAAAGTAATTAAAATGAAAAATAAAAGGAATTTTTAATAAAAAGAAAAATGTATATGTTTATTTGAATATCATATCATTGTAATTTTGTACCTGTACCTTAACCCATACCAGATTGAATCTTCTGTAAAGAAATATAGGTCTTAGGGGAGAGGTTTTTTTGCTTTATTGTTCTGCATTCTGTCCATCAATTCTTCTTTTTTGCATTTGTCACCCGAGTGGGACGGGTATGCCCAGACGTGGGTCCCGTGCTCTCCATGCCACTGGAGTCAAGCTATTCTGGCTGATGAGGGGTGAAACCCCGAAACCGGTCCTAGGGTGCTTGTTTCCAGTCCAGAGAGGACCTGGCCTGACAGTTCGGGCTGGACGGTTCCCATTGGGCGCAGGGTCAAGACTAATTTGCATATGGCTGGGTTCAAACTGGAATGGCATGGGGAGCAAAAAAACTATGGATTTAGGCCCAGATCTCTGTACTGGGGTGAATGTATGACATTGTTCTGCATTCTGTCCATCAATTCTTTTTTGCATTTGTCACCCCGAGTGGGACGGGTATGCCCAGACGTGGGTCCTGTGCTCTCCATGCCACTGGAGTCAAGCTATCCTGGCTGATGAGGGGTGAAACCCCGAAACCGGTCCTAGGATGCTTGTTTCCAGTCCAGGGAGGACCTGGCCTGGCAGTTCGGGCTGGACTGTTCCCATTGGGTGCGGGGTCAAGACTGATTTGCTTATGGCTGGGTTCAAACTGGAATGGCATGGGGAGCAAAAAAACGATGGATTTAGGCCCAGATCTCTGTACTGGGGTGAATGTATGACATTGTTCTGCATTCTGTCCATCAATTCTTCTTTTTTGCATTTGTCACCCCGAGTGGGACGGGTATGCCCAGACGTGGGTCCCATGCTCTCCATGCCACTGGAGTCAAGCTATCCTGGCTGATGAGGGGTGAAACACCGAAAACGCTCCTAGGATGCTTGTTTCCAGTCCAGGGAGGACCTGGCCTGACAGTTCGGGCTGGAGTGGTCTCATTGGGCGCAGGGTCAAGACTGATTTACATATGGCTGGGTTCAAACTGGAATGGCATGGGGAGCAAAAAAACGATGGATTTAAGCCCAGATCTCTGTACTGGGGTGAATGTATGACATTGTTCTGCATTCTGTCCATCAATTCTTTTTTGCATTTGTCAACCCGAGTGGGACGGGTATGCCCAGACCTGGGTCCCGTGCTCTCCATGCCACTGGAGTCAAGCTATCCTGGCTGATGAGGGGTGCAACCCCGAAACCGCTCGTAGGATGCTTGTTTCCAGTCCAGGGAGGACCTGGCCTGGCAGTTCGGGCTGGACTGTTCCCATTGGGCGCAGGGGCAAGACTGATTTGCATATGGCTGGGTTCAAACTGGAATGGCATGGGGAGCAAAACAACGATGGATTTAGGCCCAGACCTCTGTACTGGGGTGAATGTATGACATTGTTCTGCATTCTGTCCATCAATTCTTCTTTTTTGCATTTGTCACCCAGAGTGGGACGTGTATGCCCAGACGTGGGTCCCGTGCTCTCCATGCCACTGGAGTCACGCTATCCTGGCTGATGAGGGGTGAAACCCCGAAACCGGTCCTAGGATGCTTGTTTCCAGTCCAGGGAGGACCTGGCCTGGCAGTTCGGGCTGGATTGTTCCCATTGGGCACAGGGTCAAGACTGATTTGCATATGGCTGGGTTCAAACTGGAATGGCATGGGGAGCAAAAAAACGATGGGTTTAGGGCCAGATCTCTGTACTGGGGTGAATGTATGACATTGTTCTGCATTCTGTCCATTGATTCTTCTTTTTTGCATCTGGTGAATAAACTGAGGCATCATGTATCCCTTTTTTGTTCACAGATCAGTCCCTGGCGGATACATAAGAACAGTGACTGGCATCTGAACTCAACCTCTCCGTTCCTTCCCACCTCACCGGAATCACCCACAGCTTAGCTTCAACAAGCTGATGCTTCTTGTAGGATTGGGGTCAGACTATATTCTTGGTGCTTGGAGAAAGGGTGTGAAAGGGAGATGGGGGGGAACAAAAAGGGTTAGCTGGGGTGTTAAAAAGGCATTGGTGGCATTTAAAAAACGAGATTAAAAGCAGTTTAAACTAAATTGTTGGAGCCAAGTGAGAGGACGCTGCTGTTTGCATGAATTTCATGCAGACAGCTCTGTGAGCCCCTATAAACTCGTCCATGCCAGTGTTTGGCTCTGTGCACACTATGCTTAGCAGAAGTACATGCTTTCTAACATACACAGTAATAGCTCAATAAGCAGCTGCAAAAGGTCCTCTTACACCAGTGCACTTCCGAATGTGCACACCTTCAAATCATACTTATTAAAATGACAGGTGGAATGCTTGAATTGACATCAGCCGGCACATCACAGCCCCTTGTTTTTTTTCTCCCTGTGCCCACTACATACTGAGACCAACCATATGCACATCTATCTTGGTCCTGCTCTAACAGAAACAGTACAGCCTGGGCTGCCAGTCATGGTCGCCTCTGGCCTTGTTGTGCCTCATCATTGAAGTGCAGTTCTAGTTCTATTGCAAAATGATCTACATAATCCATATCTGGCAATATCCTCTGCACTTAGGGCCTCTCACAGAGAAAAACAAGACCAAGCATTGTAAATGCCAATAGGTCTGGTTATAAATAAGTGCCTTTCCATTTCATGCTTTTTAGGCACTCAGTAAGTCATCATACATGCTATATGGCAATCATCCATGAACTCATGCATCCATCCATTTACTGACTCATCCTTGCATTTATCCACTTACACAACCACAATAAAACGCAGAGAAACTCAACACCAAATATAAGATAAAGTAAGAGTAAATGTAGAAAAAAACATCTTGCTACTAAAATATGCTCGCAGTAAATTAATTAAACATAGTAGTGGGTGGCTGTCTTGCCATGGTACTGTACATAGTATAGTTTTAAAGTTCCAGCATGGCTGCCACTTTAAAACTAAGGTATTGGCCATCTTGGAATGGATAATCACTGGTACACTAGGGAAAATACCATCCCAGTAAGCTAGTCTGGTTTAGAAGCAATGGCTGCAAAGTATATGGCGCACTACAGATGAAATGAGCAACAAGTAAGTGGCCAGTGAGTACTGTCTGGGGAGCTGCTCTATTTTTTAAAGAATGCAAATTAGAAGAGGAGAATGAGAAGAAAAGAAATGAAAGAGGACCTATAAAAGGTTATAATGAAAAATGATGGGACAGGCCCATGAATCCTGGTACTGAAGTACACTAATTTTCAAATGGAGCTGCACGCGTGATGAGCAAAATCTGTCACTTGCAGGAGGAGAGGGCCAACAGCTGAATTTGGCAGAATCTTTGCTCCATGCATTATGCTTTCATGAATCGAACCAGAGTTTAAATGGCACTCAAACATACTAATATCAACCTAAAACATCTCTATGTATGTATATTTGTATGTATATTTACATATGTGTTATCCTGGCAGAAAATGATGCCCGTCAGGCAAGCCCAAGAGATTCTAGCAATAATTGTTACAGTGCAAATCTCCTACCCCAGGGTTTGTTGTAGGGAGTAATCAGCAACAAAAACCCTTGCCTACAAAAGTAATCTGTGAGAGAACAAGAAACAAAATACATGTCTGCAGGCTTTAACCCAGTGCAATAAAAAACACACGCTTAAAGTCCCACTGGCTTTAACATATGTGTTGCATAATAAATAGCTCAGGCTCCTTTGATAATAAACAGATCAGACCTATGGCATCTGAAATAACTTTGACCAACAAACCAAAAAAGCATTAAGCCTTTATAGTTGGCTTGTTACCATAACCAACTCAGAACTACTGCATTGAGCATAAGCTTTCCCACAAGGCAACTGTCAGGTGTTCCGTAATAAAGTTACAAATATGTTCAAAATTACAGTTCCCAAAACAATATAAAATCCTTCCTTAGAGGTCCTAATATGGATCATCATAGTACAAACTTTTATCCCTACTCTTTGCTTGAGTGGGATACTAATACCAAACCATTGCCTGCCACAGTAATCATTGAGATGCCGATTAACAAGATACCCGATAGGCTTTAGCACAGTGCAATAACAACCCACTCTTAAAAGTCTATATATAGCTTTTAACACATACTTTTCACAATAAGTAGTTCCGGCATACTGGATTGGCCATAAATGTTCATAATAAACGGATGAAACCTATGGAATCTAATATAACATTTCTTAAATGAACCAATAAGGCCCATAGCCTTCATCATAATAACACATATTTACAGAAGTGTGCACACACGTGCAACCATCATAGGTACAGATATAAACTATGTACAGAATTACATTTGGCAAAAGAATGTACAACCCCTCTTAAAATGTACTAATTTGGCTTATCAAGAAAAACTCTTCTACCCTCAAGGTTTGTCAGAGGGTGTGTGTTGGAAATTGGGTTACTGATTGAGGAGGTGAAACCCTACTCAAGCAGCAACCACACTCTCTGTCAGGGTGAAACACAAGCAAACCCCAAATTAACCTGTGCTTAACCCTCTGGTAGCTTGGCAAAAAAGCAGTCAGACTTAACTTAGAGACAATGTGTAAAGTATTTATGAGGCATACCAACAGTAATAAAGTGAAACCACGGCACAAGAAAAATCTAACACTAATTTAGTAAAATAGAGGCAAATTGAACAAATTATTTGAGATCAAAACTACAAAAAAACAATCCGTAAAACCAGAAAATGCAATTACAAAGTTTTACATAAAAATAGTGCCTAAAAGCACAAAGTGCCAATTGTGGTTATCTGATCGCTCCGGACTGGGATAAAGTCACCAGTTCAGGTCGACCACGATGGAGCTCGGGCCGGCTACAGGGGCCAAGTTAGGCCCACTGAATAAAAGTACCTTAAATCCTTGGTTGAAGGAGCGTTGCGAGATCCCACGTCGGGATGCGTCGTGCAGCGGCGGTTCCAAGGAAGCTGTGGGCTGTGATGCGGAGTCCTTTGTCAGGGATGCGTCGCACTGTGGCGGTTCTGATGCAGCTGGAAGGAGATGCATTGCGCTATGTTGGTTCTGGTTACTGAATCACAGCTGGGCCGGCAGAATACCTAGGTGCTCCCTTCCAAGGGCACAGGACTGGTGTAGCACCACTTGTGAGGCAAGACTGACAGTAGAGAGAGTTCAGTTGATGGGTCAAGGTGGGTACAGCTTTTTCTGTTCCTGTGGCTCTGATCAGGAGGACAGCCAACTCGCCCTTGGAGTCACTCTTGTGGTCCTGGGATCAAGGTGCAGGTGTTGTCCTTCTTACTCAGTTAGCAGGGCAGCGGAGCAACAGTCCTTCTGGAAGAGCAGCACAACCACAACAGTACTTTCCAGAGTCTTCCACAGTTCCAGAGATGTACTGAGGAGTGCGGTCTGAATGCCCACTATTTTTACCTAGTGCCTTCTTTGAAGCAGGAGAAGGTTCTGGAGGTTTCGACGCCCGGAGGTGTTTGAAGTTTCCTGCCTCCCTGCCCTGGCCCCAGTTTGTCTAGGGTCACAATAGGCTAGTATCAAACCCTTTGTGAGTGTGCTCAGGCAGAGCCTTTGTGAAGTGAAAGAGTGGTAGGTGACAACTCCTACCCCTCATTAAGTCAGAGATGGCCCATCCTGCCAACACGTATGTTCCTTTGTCTCACTGTCTGGCAGCAATGTACAAAGACCAACTGCCAGCTTCACCTAGTCATGTGACCCAGGAAACAGGCTGCAGGCACCAAATGGTGGGAACAGGAAAATGTCTATTTTCTAAAAGTAGTTTTTTTAGAACTGTGACTTAAAATACGATTTTACTATTAAAGAAGGTTTTAAATTACAATTATTTAGACCCCCAAACTCAACATTCCTGCCTGCTCCCAATTGAAAGTGATCACTTATTAAGTGTAATAAGTTAACGTAATGTTATACTATGGGCGAGGAAGGTCTTACGATAGTGAAAAACTAATTTAGAATTTTTAACTCCCAGCCCAGGACATGTAAAAGCTAACAATAGATGTACAACCTTTTGAATATGCAGCACCCTACCCTATGGGCTGTTAGGGTGATGGAGCAGGGTAAACGAAAAAATTTAACCTCCTAATATTTATGTTGAATAATTAACACACAGGTTCGTCTCAGTAAATAACCAACCATGTATGTGTCATGATAAGGGTTATGGGTAACACGCCATATCCGTGCAAACTAATTTACTTACAATTGTTAACGTGGATAACATAAACCTAATAATTTGCGTACTAATTAGAATAATAATTGCATGATTTGTGCTTGGAAATAAACTGTGTGGTGGCAAAGTAAAGCGGTTGGTAAGTAAGAAATAGCTTTATATGTCGCTTTTGCTAGGTAACACTTAATTGGGGTACGTAGAATGATGGGAGGGAAACGAAAAGGCTTATATTCTTTATTCTTAACTATGTTCTGTTTATCCTTATAAATAGTTCGCTTAGGCCTGTTGTGCCGCGATGTAAAATGGCTGCTGTGGCAAACAAGCTAGAGTACGCAGGCGCAAAATGGTTTCCGCGAGTGAGAAAAGCTGTGAACAGAGGGATCATGTGACCGTCCCAAAGCCTAGGATGGAAGCGTGGTCAAGGCTGTGATGACCTTATTATACAAACGTGTGCCAAAGAAGGACATAGCGAAAAGTGTGAGAAGTTGCAGTGAATACGTGAATAAACAATGAACTGTTCAATTTAAAGTATCAGAAAAAGGATACAGATAGAGACCAATGTGCGGATCGGTAATGTCATGAACCCGTGAGAAACGACAGAAGTATGAACTTTCCACAAAGAACTGGTTGGAGCAAGGATATTCATAATGAGATGTATACTGACCCCAAATGGACCAATTAGAGAGAATCTCGCCCCCAAAGATGTAACATTTTCACTTAGTAAGCTAGTATTAGGGTATAAGAAGACCTACTCTGAGGGAGGGGGGAGTTGCTGCTGCTATTGCTGTTGTTGCTGCTGCTATTGCTGTTGTTGCTGCTGCGGGAGCTGCTGTTTTATATTTTTGTTGAGCACGGGATGCTGCTGATGGAGAAACCTTTTTGCTTTTAATAGATTTTTCCATTTTTAATACTATTAGACCTTTTTATTCTTAAATACTCTAAGGGAAAAGAACTGGATTGTGGCGGGAAACACCATATAGGTGATCCGTCGAGAAGGCCTGTTTTACAGGACACATAGAGTGTTTTCCGGGAGTTCGATGCTGTGATATGAATTCATTGCTGTGACGAACTTTGTTTTTCCATCTAATAGGTATGCATTGCAATTTAAATTTATTCTTATAATGATGATAAATGTATTAATCTGAATAATAAATTTGAAACTTATTCATGCTTCTAAAAATTAGATAAACGTTATTATCTTTAAAACAATGAGTCTGTGGTTCTTTAGCTCAATGATAAATGTAAATGTTTAAAGGTTTATAGTGATTGAGCTGGTCTTAATCACCATCAACTGATTCCTACTAGTTGGTCCATCGACCAATGAGCGGAATACCTTAAAGTTTGAGAAGTATTATGTCGTTTTAAAAGGTATCCCGTCTCCTTCCAGCAAATCATTTACTGTTTTCTCCTAAGTAAAACGGATGAAATCCAGGGAATATATGAGAGAGTGAATGTTTATGCGGTGTTATGGGCCCCACCGTCATATGGATATAGTTGTGGAAAAGGGATATTTGTACCTGGACGTCCAAAGCATATAGGAGAAGAAATGTTATTGATAGCGCTGGATCAGATTTCTTGGTAGCAGAGTTATGGTTAATATAGATTAGTTTGGTGATTATTGATTATTGGTTATTTTTATGTATAACACTTCATGTTGTAAGGTATCACGTTATATGTAAGTCAAAGGTTTTGAAGCTTCCGGGAAGTAGGAAGTGGACACGTGTGGCAAGAGAAGTCACATGGAATAGTGCATTGTCTGAGTTCATATTGGTGATAACACAGGTTGTGTTATGATAGGGACATTTTACGTATAAAAGGTGTGTGAGTGAAATAGCAACCGGTTTTCTTGTGAAACTCTGGCCTTAATTCTCAGGAGCAGTGTAGTCTCCACATGTGTTTTATCCCCAGAGAAACGGGTTTACCCCTTGCTTGAAAGAAGGGTAAGGTAGAGGGAAGTGCTACACTTATCGAACGAAACTGTATTCTTGCGAGATAGAATAAAACTGTCACTTTTGTTAGCGAAATCAGACAATGGAAATGTGTTTTTAATGTCGTAACTAACTAAGAACAGTTGAAAAATAAATTGCCGATAAATTTTGTAAAGGAGGGGTCAGGAGCAGAACTGACGTTGACAAAAGCCGCGCTGGGATTGGACAGTGAACTAGTTATACAGAAGACGCTCTGATTGGTGCGTTGGTGTGAGACGCGCTAGGATTGGTTGAATAAGCAGTGACGTAGAAGCTTTGGATTGGAGCGTTAGTGTGAGTCGCGCTGTGATAGGTCCGAATAACGCATAGAGAATAGTGTTGAGTTACGGACTTTGAGAAAGGAAAGAGATTGTGAATTATGGCTTATTATGAGTATGGTAGAGAGAAAACGTCATGGATGGCGAAAATTAAGAACTTTTTTAAGAAAGACAAAAAGGTAGTGACTAGAGAGGGACAAGTAATTCCTCCGCCGAAATCACCAGCTTCGCATATGTTACTGAAATACGGATATCATACCTGCATATGGTTAGAAAATTGGACTAAATATACTCAAAATGATGGAGTATTAGCATTTCCTGAGAATGGTTCATTTAGCGTAGCGGTACTTCGGAATTTGAGGGAGAAGATGACAATGCTTGAGCCTAAACCTAGACCAACACAGTTTGAAGCTTTAAGTGAATGGGAAGATGAGATGTATGAACGAGAAAGATTCAGAGGATTAAGAAATCATGAGTTTGTACCCGGAAGGTTATGGGGAGTGAATCATGAGGACAGAATAAAGCGTTGGAGATATGCTAATATGACAGGAGGTTTGTTTCCAGCTTTTACAGTTGAGGAAGAAGCAAGGAGAAAATGTACAGAGAAAAAGAAGCATTTAGTTACTGAAAGGTACGGGTATGGTGGTAGTGAGACGGAAGATGAATTGCTGGAAGATATTTTAAACAGAAACCCACCTCCATACCAACAGAATTCTGCAGTGGTGACACCTAATGCACAGCCAATGGAAACTGGGAGGAATAAAAATCCCGAACGGAGAGATGAGATAAATAGGTCACAAGATCAATTGAAAACCCCAGAAAGCGAGAAAGTTGAAAGTGACAATACAACTGAATTAGCAAAAACCACGAGAGAATTGACTGAAAAGATAAGAGAATTGACAATGAATATGGAAGCTGTAACTGTACCCGTAACAATAGGTCCAGTAATACCAGTTTTTGAGAATCAGAAGATAGAAGAGCATTCTTTAATCATTCCTATGAATTCAAATTTACAAAGAAGAAAAGAAGGGATGGAATTAGACAATGAAGGTGCAAGAAACCTGGTCAGTTCATATAGACCAAGCCCACCTACTAATTTGACGGTAAATGAGAATGAGTTTAGGAGGATTCCTATGGGAACTGAGTCTGCGTCAGAGACACCAGAAAGAAGTAAAAATTGGATAGAATTAAATAGTACACCTGTAGGTCCGACTCCGGATGAATTGAATGAATGGATGAAAACCCTGAAAACGAAAGAGACAGAATCAAAACCATTAGATGTAATTAGGTTAAAAATAGATATGGAAGAATTGATCTTCGGGACAATTGGTACAGAAAAATTGAAAACTTAACAGGATGATGAGATAATGTTCCTATGTAAGAGCATTACATGGAGAGATAGAAATTTACATGACAAATTAGAAGAAACAGCAAATGAACTAGGAGTAGAATTTGTAAAGGTGAGAAGTTTGCAGAAACCATATAGAGTAGATTTTTGCGAGAAAGATATAGAAAATTTGAACACATCAGGACGGTTAACCCAAATAAAAGAATTAATTGTTTTGCTGAGAAAATGGGGTGATGTGGATAGATGGAGAAGCAGGTGGACCAAAAGGAATGAGAAAACGACGATAAAGCGTCTTTGGCTTTTGCAGTGACAGACAAGGAATCAATTGTAAGGGAGTACCCGATGAGAGAAACTCCAGGAGGTAGTTATGTGCATGTCCCATGGTCTAGACAAGATATACTGTCATTCACAAATGACTTCCCAAAATTAAGAGAAAAACCAGTAGAATGGTACAGACAAGTGGAGAGGTTTGTTAAGGATTCGAAGGTGTTATGGATAGATTTGGATGGATTATTTGACATAGTAGTACCAGCTGATTTGTGGACAGAATGTAAGATTACTATTGATTGGCCAACTGTAGAATATCCAAGAGACGCTAAAACAGGAGCGCCAGGACCAGAAGTGATGAGGAAATATGACCAAGTTATTACCTTTTTGAAAAATAAAATCCCACCCAAAGAAACGGATTGGGTAAAAATCGACAGAACCACACAGGAGAGTAAGGAATCTGTACACGCGTACTATGAAAGGCTACTGTTAGTTTTTAAACAGTATAGTGGATATGAGATATTAAATGAAAAGGACATGAACCATTTCGTATATAGGTTTGTTTATGGGTTAAAACCAGAGATAAGTGAAATGATTAAGCAACTTATGATTTGTTGGCAGAATAGCACGGTAGATGAGGTTTTGAGATATGCTAAATACTGCAGTGATGACATTGAGAGTAGACAGCGTAAATTGAAAGAGAAAGCAATGTGGGCACAGGTGAAAGTTGCAGAAAAACAAGAAGCTCAATTGAATAATCAAGTTAATGAGGCAGGACAGACGAAATCCAGACCAAATATAGGTAAAGGAAAAGGTCAAATGAGTATAGAGGAGGCAAAGAAAAAGTGGCCATGCCACAACTGCGGAAAATTAGGACATTGGAGAAACGAGTGTAAATTCCCTCCAAAAACTAATGCGGAAAATCAATCATTGAATCCACAGGTGCAGAGTGAGGTGAGTTACCAACAGCTGCAGCAACCACAGGTAGTTACTCAGCAAAGTCAGGTGCCTCAACCACCACTTCCCAAGAGTGTAAATCCACAGAGATACAGTGCAGAAACAGGATTCTACGGAGGAGAGCAGGTAACACAATTGCCGCGCGCAGCTGCCATATCTCAATACTGGTTACGACAGGATGGGAATGAGTCGGATGAAAGTTTATGACGGTGCCTAGGAGAGGAGGAAGAGTGCGTGCTTGGCGCAACTCTAGAGGTAGATCAAGCAGGTCCATTTGTGGATGGAGAAGTGAATGGTGCAAATGTAACATTCCTTGTGGACACTGGAGCTACCCGTTCTACTGTTAGATCAGTGGAAATTCCAAACCTTCCTCTCTCAGGTGAACATATCCAAGTCGTGGGTGTTTCGAATCAGCAAATTAGGGCGCCTCTTACCAAATTAGTGGAGGTAAAGATTGGGCCATTCAGTGATATGCACCGATTTGTGGTGTGTGATTGCAGTCCTGTGAACCTATTAGGACGCGATCTACTTTGCAAGATGAACTGCACCATCTATTGTACTCCAGATGGGATTGCATTTCAAACCCCAGATGAAGATGTACTCTATAAAATGACATTGGTAAATTTAGAGTCAGAAGTGAGTGAGTTATTCCCTGTGTTTGACGTAGAGAAAATCCCAATTGAACTGAAAGAAACAGTGAAACAGGAAGTGTGGGATTTTACGGGTGAAGATATAGGGTTAATGAAAGGAGTAGACCCTGTTAAAATCTCTGTTAAAGAAGGAACAAGCTACCCAAATACGCCACAGTATAAATTGACACCAGAAATAATTGAAGGAATAACACCTGTAATAAATAAAATGATTGAACAAGGAATTCTGAGAGAAATAATGAGCAGTCCATGTAATTCACCTATAATGGGACTGAAAAAGCCGAATGGAACATATAGAATTGTACAGGATTTGAGAAAGGTAAACAAAATTGTTGTGCCTTGCTGCCCAATAGTACCAAACCCTGCTGTAATTCTATACCAGATTCCACGCGAAGCAGAATGGTACACAGTTATTGATTTGTGCCATGCATTTTTCTCTATCCCATTACATCCAGATAGCCAGCCATTATTTGCGTTCAGGTTCGGAGAGCGTATTTTGGCATGGTGCCGAATTCCTCAGGGGTATACAGAAAGCCCCTCGATCTTTAATCAGATTCTAAAGAAATCATTGGAAGATTTAAAAATGCCAGAGAAATCCGTGATGGTTCAGTATATTGATGACCTATTGGTGGCATCAAAAACAAAGGAAGCATGTGTTACTGACACAATTGCTTTGCTGAATCATTTAGCAAAAGGAGGACATAAGGTGTCCCCATCAAAATTACAGTTTTGTCAACAAGAGGTCCAATATTTGGGACACAAGATTGAAAAAGGAGTGCGAAAGGTAACGACTGAAAGGATAAAAATAATTCAAGGAATGAGAGCTCCAATGACACAGAGAGAAGTAAGAATGTTCCTAGGAATGGTTGGATATTGTCGACAATGGATAAGTGGATTTTCATTGATTGCAAAACCATTACAGAGATTGACAAAGAAGGATGTTAAAGATCCTTTTGAAATGAATGATGAGGAAATGAAAGCATTCAGAGAACTAAAAACAAAACTGTGTGAAGCCCCAGCATTAGGAATGCCTGATTATGAAAAAGATTTTGAGTTGTATTGTAGTGAAAGAGATGGGTGTGCGTTTTCAGTCCTAGTGCAGAGACACGGAAACATGAAAAGACCCATTGCATATTTTTCAGCTGTCTTAGACCCAGTAGCAAAAGCGTTGCCTGGATGTTTGAAAGCAGTTGCTGCTACTTGTGTAAGTCTGGAGCAGAGTGAAGGCATTGTGATGGGATATCCACTAAGAGTATATGTCCCTCATTCTGTGGAAATTCTTTTGACAAGAACCAAAACCCAATATATGACACATAGTCGGCTGACTAGGTATGAAAAAGTAATTTTGAGTGCAGACAATGTCACCATTGACAGATGCATAAATGTGAATCCTTCAACATCATTGCCAGATGAAGAGAGTGTGATTGAAATGGATGAAGTTGATCATGATTGTCTGAATGTACTTGAATATTGTACAAAACCAAGACCCGATATACGGGATGAGCCTTTAAAGGAATCAGATTATATTCTGTTCGTGGATGGCTCATGTTTGAGAACGAATGATGGAGTTCTGAGTGCAGCATATGCAGTTTGCACAGTAGCTGCTGTAATGGAAGCATCTTGTTTGAGAGGGATACGTTCTGCTCAAGTAGCGGAGTTGATTGCTCTAATTCAAGCATGCAAATTGGGAAAGAATGTCCGAGTCACAGTAATCACGGATAGCCAATATGGCTTTGGAGTGGTTCATGATTTTGGGCAGATCTGGTCCCAGAGCGGTTTCTTGACGTCTGCAGGAACCCCAATAAGAAATGGTGAATTTGTGAAAAAGTTGCTTGAGGCGATACAGCTGCCTAAACAGATTGCGGTGGTAAAGTGCAATGCACATAAAAATGGGGAAGACTACATAACTGTCGGCAATAAGTTTGCTGATGAAATAGCTCAGTACTGTGCCAAAAATGTAGTCTCATTAAACAGAAACAGAGAGAGCGAGCATATTTCATGTCCGTTGCTTTTTACTAACCCTGTCGAGACATGGGATGAGGTGAGACAATTACAGGAAGCAGCAGATGATGAGGAAAAAGATAGCTGGATAAAAGCAGGATGCAGAAAACGGGAGGAAAATGATGTTTGGGTTTACAGAGATGAAAGACCAGTTATGCCTGATAG
Organism: Calotriton arnoldi; assembly: GCA_963921515.1. Taxonomy (NCBI): domain Eukaryota; kingdom Metazoa; phylum Chordata; class Amphibia; order Caudata; family Salamandridae; genus Calotriton; species Calotriton arnoldi. The sequence continues at coordinate 1,121,510 of CAWUFW010004229.1, read as the reverse complement.
CATGATTTCTGACATGGCACGGATGTACCATGGACAAGCACATATTGGAAGAGATGCAATGATCAGACTTTTTAGGCAAACATGGTATAATCCAAAATTCAGAGCCATAGCTGAGAGTCTTTGTCAAAGATGTCTTATCTGTCAACAGCTAAATCCAGGAAGAAAGACAGTAGTGAGTCTAGGAACAATAGGACGAGAGGGAGGTCCTTTCACGAGAATGCAGATGGATTTTATAGAAATGCCCCCAAGTAATAGACTAAGATACGTTCTTGTAGTAGTCTGTTTGTTTTCCCGTTGGGTGGAAGCATACCCGACCAGAAGGAATGATGGAATTACAGTAGCTAAACTTATGCTGCGAGAATTCATTCCAAGGTATGGTTTTCCAGTAACGATTGAAACAGATAGAGGAACACATTTTCAAAACGAATTGATTCAACTGATTTGTGAAGCACTTAGTATTAAACAGAAATTGCACTGTGCATACAGACCAGAGGCTTCTGGAATAGTAGAGCAAGTGAATGGAACAATAAAGAACAGGCTAGGGAAAATGTGTCAAGCCACAGGACTCAAATGGCCAGATGCCTTGCCATTGGTCTTAATGACTATCAGAAGCATACCTGAAAGAAAGACAGGACTTAGTCCCCACGAAATAATCATGGGACGAGCAATGAGGCAAGCACATGTACCTGTCAACAAACTACTGACTATAACTGATGATCTCGTGTTGGATTATTGCAAAGGATTGGCTGATGTGGTACGTTCTGTGTTTCATCAGGTTGGACCGGATGCGACCACTCTTGAAAGAAAACCAGCTCATGACTTGAATCCAGGAGATTGGGTCCGCATAAAAGTCCACCGAAGAAGAAACTGTTTGGTTCCTCGCTGGGACCAACCACGACAAGTGATCCTGGTGACAACAACTGCAGTCAAATGTGCAGGAGTAAAACACTGGGTACATGCCAGCCACACCATCAGAGTTCCAGATCCTGAAGCTCGACCTGTGAGTCGACACCTGGAAATATCAGATACCAGTTCAGCATCTGATGCAGAGGAAGAGATGAACAGGGCTCCAGAAATTGAAGATCGACCTGTAAGTCGACATCTGGAAGACCCAAGTACAAGTGTAACGACAGGAGGAGAGGAGGAAATAGCAAAAGTTCCAGAATCTGAAGATCGACATGTGAGTCGACATCTGGAAATATCAGACACTAGTTCAGCATCTGATACAGAGCATTCTGATTGTGATGAAAATCTGAAAAGAAATTGGAAATTTGATAGCATAAAAGAAGAAACTGAGCAAAAAGATAGTAACAGTGAGCAACCAAGTACAAGTTATGGTGAAGATCCTTCAGAAATTATATTAATAGACGAAGAAGGGACAGTTTCAAATAGAAAGGTAGAAGAATCGGAAGACTCCCGAGGAGCAGTAGGGACAGATCGACGAACAAAGGAACAGGGAAATTCAGAAACAGATAGAGAGATTGACACAAATTCGGAAGAACCTCGAGGAGGGACAGAAGTAGGTGATCAAAGGAAAACACGAGGAAAATCAAAAACAGATGAAGGAAGTGAAATTCTAAAAATTAAGATAAGAGACAATAAAGAAAGGACTGAAACAGAGTCAGAAGAAAGTGGAGAAGAAAGAAACCAGAAACTAGAGTCAAGAAAGAGAACTTGGAGAACAGAAAGAGAGGAAAAAGAAAGTGAACCAAAAAGGCCAAGAAAGGGAGACAATTGGCCCCACGAAGTTAAAAGATTGAGATACAAGATCATAAGGTTAGATGGAAAGAATGCAGAACAAGTAAATGAAATAACAAGTCAAAAGGAACAAGAAAGACAAGGAGGAAAACACTTGCAGAAAACAAAAAGAGTAAAGAAAGCTAATCTGAAGTATAAATCGCCTGAATGGCTATACATTGCGTTGACTGATATCAAAGAAGAAGAGATCACTCACGAGAACCCGGAACAAAGCTACAACCTAATGGGTGAAGATGAAGTGCAACAAATTTAAAAGAAATTTGAACAAATTTCTACCGGACTGGACAAAACACTGGATTTGACAAGAAAGAGTTCTGAAAAGAACTAAAGAAAGTACCAAACAAGACAAAGTGAGAGCGTAGGGTGGCTAAGAGGTCATTTCTGAGGTGTGGTGACACATTTTCTGTACATATTATAAAATAGGTAATAGAACAAAATGGTAGATACTAAAAATAGAACATGTAGATGTGAGTTCTTACGTAGATGGTGTAAGATGTGCTTCTTTTGTACAGGATTATTAATGACCGTATGGATTATTTTAGCAATCACCATTCCAATTAGATTAGCTGTAGAAGAAACGTCTATATTAAAGAATAACACAGAGAAAGAAAAGGGAGCTAACATGCAGGAAACAGCTATATTAAAAAGTAGTGCAGAGTTATATAAAGACAAATCAATAACAGATTTTTCAAAAAATGTTTTCACTAAATTATTATATGAGTATGTAGAAACAATGGATGTGAGAGATTGTTATGTTTGTATGCAATTGCCTGCGTCTGTTGCAGAAGGTGTGACCTATCATCACCTTCCTTTGACGTATGGAATAACATGTAGTGTTTTAGCAAGTCTATTTTACAAGACAGGAAGATTAGAATATTAATATACTGATATAGATAAGATTTTTGCAGAGATTCCTATAGTTTCTGAACTAAACAAAGTGAAAGAAGCAAGAACGTTTGGTGAATTTTTCATAGAAAATAAAATTCTAACATTAGATGATATAGTTAAAAACAACCTTACCTGTGAGTTAAGGAATGAAGAAAAGGTGTTTTTAGAAATGGTCGAGGATAGAAGAGTAAAATTTCAAAGAAAAGTGATAGAAGAGACAAAAACACCTCTTTGGGCGTTTGAGGAAGAAAATCATGACAAGAAAAAGACAAATGCAGCTATGACTCTGGATTGGCCCCAACAGGGAAGGTTGTGTATTAGAAGAAATAGAACAAGATATGACAACTATTTCGTGGGTTCCAGTGATTGCCAAGACAATTATAACATTTTAGGAGGTTGGGGATTCAAAGGGGGAAAAGATCCAATATTTCCTGGGATCTATTATATTTGCGGTAACAGAGCTTATTACAGGTTGCCGGACCATTGGTATGGATCACGTTACTTAGGCCTGGTCTTTCCAAAGATTTTTCATGTAGATAGAACAGAAAAGGGAACACACGAAATGGTAAAGACATTTACACGTAGGAAAAGGGAGAGTTTTTCAGAAATAGTAGGTGATATTTTTGGAGCATTGATACCAGCAGTGGGAATATCTTTGAATGCATTTAAAATTCGGAAGTTATCCACAGTGGTAGATCGTTTATCTACAGATACTGCTGGAGGGTTCTTGATGGTAAATACTGAAATGGTTGCCATGAGAGCTATGGTGATGCAAAATCGACTTGCCCTTGACATTCTTTTGGCAAAAGAGGGTGGAGTCTGTGGAATGTTGAAAGTCCAACATTGTTGCACTTACATTCCAGATAAAAGTGAAAATATACAAAAGTATATTAAGAATATTACCAATTTGCACAAAGAACTTGTTCCACTGGAGGTTGAAAATGCATTGGGAAAACTTGGTAAGAGTTTTTCCTCAGTAATAAATTGGTTTACTAGAATGAGTAGATTAATAATAGGGAAAATCATAATAATAGCGACCATAATAATACTAATAGTTCTAGTATTAAAATTAATTATTGTATGTATAAAGAGAAGAAAAAGACAGAATAAAATAGAAAAAGAAAATAAGATAAATAAAGAAAGAGAAAGAGAGATGGGTGAAATAGAGCTAGAAGAAATAAAAGAAAACATGTATAAGAAAACAAAGAGACAAGATGAAAGGGATACAGTTGTGTAAACTAACAAAAACAAACCGGACAAGAAATATGCTATCTGACAGAATTGTGTAACATGGGTTTTTGTGGTGATATTAAAAATCACCAAAGGGGGGAGTTGATGGAGCAGGGTAAACGAAAAAATTTAACCTCCTAATATTTATGTTGAATAATTAACACACAGGTTCGTCTCAGTAAATAACCAACCATGTATGTGTCATGATAAGGGTTATGGGTAACACGCCATATCCGTGCAAACTAATTTACTTACAATTGTTAACGTGGATAACATAAACCTAATAATTTGCGTACTAATTAGAATAATAATTGCATGATTTGTGCTTGGAAATAAACTGTGTGGTGGCAAAGTAAAGCGGTTGGTAAGTAAGAAATAGCTTTATATGTCGCTTTTGCTAGGTAACACTTAATTGGGGTACGTAGAATGATGGGAGGGAAACGAAAAGGCTTATATTCTTTATTCTTAACTATGTTCTGTTTATCCTTATAAATAGTTCGCTTAGGCCTGTTGTGCCGCGATGTAAAAATGGCTGCTGAGGCAAACAAGCTAGAGTACGCAGGCGCAAAATGGTTTCCGCGAGTGAGAAAAGCTGTGAACAGAGGGATCATGTGACCGTCCCAAAGCCTAGGATGGAAGCGTGGTCAAGGCTGCGATGACCTTATTATACAAACGTGTGCCAAAGAAGGACATAGCGAAAAGCGTGAGAAGTTGCAGTGAATACGTGAATAAACAATGAACTGTTCAATTTAAAGTATCAGAAAAAGGATACAGATAGAGACCAATGTGCGGATGGGTAATGTCATGAACCCGTGAGAAACGACAGAAGTATGAACTTTCCACAAAGAACTGGTTGGAGCAAGGATATTCATAATGAGATGTATACTGACCCCAAATGGACCAATTAGAGAGAATCTCGCCCCCAAAGATGTAACATTTTCACTTAGTAAGCTAGTATTAGGGTATAAGAAGACCTACTCTGAGGGAGGGGGGAGTTGCTGCTGCTATTGCTGTTGTTGCTGCTGCGGGAGCTGCTGTTTTATATTTTTGTTGAGCACGGGACGCTGCTGATGGAGAAACCTTTTTGCTTTTAATAGATTTTTCCATTTTTAATACTATTAGACCTTTTTATTCTTAAATACTATAAGGGAAAAGAACTGGATTGTGGCGGGAAACACCATATAGGTGATCCGTCGAGAAGGCCTGTTTTACAGGACAGATAGACAGTTTTCGGGAGTTCTATGCTGTGATCTGAATTCATTGCTGTGACGAACTTTGTTTTTCCATCTAATAGGTATGCATTGCAATTTAAATTTATTCTTATAATGATGATAAATGTATTAATCTGAATAATAAATTTGAAACTTATTCATGCTTCTAAAAATTAGATAAACTTTATTATCTTTAAAACAATGAGTCTGTGGTTCTTTAGCTCAATGATAAATGTAAATGTTTAAAGGTTTATAGTGATTGAGCTGGTCTTAATCACCATCAACTGATTCCTACTAGTTGGTCCATCGACCAATGAGCGGAATACCTTAAAGTTTGAGAAGTATTATGTCGTTTTAAAAGGTATCCCGTCTCCTTCCAGCAAATCATTTACTGTTTTCTCCTAAGTAAAACGGATGAAATCCAGGGAATATATGAGAGAGTGAATGTTTATGCGGTGTTATGGGCCCCACCGTCATATGGATATAGTTGTGGAAAAGGGATATTTGTACTTGGACGTCCAAAGCATATAGGAGAAGAAATTTTATTGATAGCGCTGGATCAAGGACCTACCCTAAGGGTGAGTTATATGTGTTAAAAAGGTTTATTTTGCCAAGTCGAAATGATTGTTTAAAACTGCATACACAGGCTGAAATGGCAAATCGTAGCCAGAGTTAAAAGGGTACTTAAGTAGGTGGCACAATCAGTGCTGCAAGCTCTCTAGTAAGCTCTAGGTACACGTAAGATGACTTTACTAGGGACTTACAAGTAAATTAAATGTGCCAATTGGGTGTGAGCCAATTTTACCATGTTTAAAGGAGAGAGAATAAGCAATTTAGCACTGGTTAGCAGTGGTAAAGTGTGCAGAGTCCAAAAAGCCAACAAAAAATGGGTTCAGAAAACAGGAGGGTGAAGGCAAAAAGGTTTGGGAATGACTTTGCAGCAAGGGCCAAGTCCCACAAGGTGCCAATAGCAAAACCCTTAAATACTGTGGTAATCTGTTAGATTTGACGGTGCACAATCTTGTTTGCAGCCCTGAACACAATGTGATAACAATCAGCTGTAAAAGACAAATTGGTCATAACAAATACTTTTCACAATAAAAAGACTAGGGCTGCTGCTTTTGACATAGCTTTTACTAATAAACGCATAAGACCTATGGCATCAGGCATAACTTTGCCAGAGAACCAATCAAGCATATAGGTTTTATCATTGGCTTGTCACTGTAACTAATTCAGTCCCACTGTATTGGGAGTAAGGTTTTCCTCGAGGCAACTCATCCAGCATGCAACCATAAAATTACAGATGGATATAAAATTAAAGTTGGGAAAACAAAATACTGTTTCTCATAAGAGGGCCTAATAGGAATTATCACAGTGTAACTCTTCTGTCTCTGTGGTTTGGCAGAGGAGGTAACCAACACCAAAACCTTGCCTTCCCTGGTAATCTGTTGCAGACTCTACATTTCTGGACCCAGAGACACTTGTAATTATATTGCAGCTGGGATGACACCACGCATAATTAGGGCCTATGGTGGTAGAATCTGACTGGTGGCCAACCCCAGCTAGAGTGCGTATGGCCTTCAAATTTTCTTGAAAGTCTCCATAAGTCTGAAATGAGATACCCAAGCCCTCCGTCCTGCTCCCTCCTCAGCTAGAGAACCACAGGTACATGTATCTATTTGGCAGAGTCTGCATGAAACACTGACGGGTGGGAGGTGGCAGCCTACTCCCTCCCCGGGGTGAACTGTCCTCCACTATTATCATTTGAGCATTGCATGAGATATTATCCCTTTCTGCCATACCCTTATACCTCTTAGGGACACCTCTCACCATCTTTGACTTCCACCTCCTCATTTCTTCTGATTCTTCCTGCCGTCTCTCAATTCCATCAGGCAAGTAACTCTCAGATTCTATTTCACCGTCTGTCCCTGCAGATCAGATGCCTGAGGTCAGTTACAAAACTGAATTATCTCTCTATGCAGAATACTACTTTATCCATAAGGCTCCTTCCTCATTCCCTCTATTAAGTCCCTCCCTTTTCTCTCTCCTGGTCCCCCTTTGCCATATCTAGATTTCACCCTCCCCTCAGCAATTTGACATGACCTTGATGTGGCTTTAAGTGCTATTGTATATGTATTTAACATAACATATAAAATAGAATATGTCTTGTTCATGCCCTACATAGACACTATTCCTTGCTCAGACTGTTTCAAGGTGCTGTGGGGGAACAGAAGACAGAAAGAGGCAAAAGGAGCGAAGAAAGAAATGTGGAGTAATAATGGAGCTATTTAGACCGTAAAGTGAGTTCCGCCTAGGGTGAACAACCGTCCGTAAATTTCACGGACCGTCCGTTATTTGAATCTCATGTCCATTGTCCGTGATGATCCCTTTTACGGACGTCTTTTGTTCATGATTTTGAGGATTGCAACAAGCTGCACTGTTCCCCTGCAAGATGCCTGAGAGCTCTGCAGAACTCCCTGTTTGGGCCACCTCGCACTCCTCCTCTGTGCTAACGAGCAGCCCACCCCGGCCTAGAACAGACTGTGATGGACCCATTGTCATTCTGTATGCTGGCTGATTGTCACATACAGAATCAATGGGTCAGTCTGGGCAGTTACAGCATGTGGTGGGCCTCCTCGTGCCCCGGTCCAGGGCAGGGCATTCTGTTTTTGTCCATGGGATTGTTCCTTCGCACCAGGAGCCAAGATGGGTGGGGGTGCATTTTGAAATAGCTTGCATTGACTGGAGAGTTCTTTGTGTGCCAAAATGTTTTTAGGCCCTAATAAAAATATCAGTTTAACTGTAGTGATTAATGTATCTGTTAGAGAGATCTGAATTTTGCCTGGTCCCTGTTTCACTCAAAGTAGTGCAGAGGGATAATGTGCCTCTTGTAAAGCACAAGGTGTAACATGCAGATCAACTAATTGTTTTTAATGTGAATATCTCAGTGGGTAACTGCTGTTGTCACATAATTCCTTTTGCTACCCACCTTTGTTTTTCCAGAATCATTCATTATTTCAAGATTGCTAAAAGGGTTCTTTTGGATAATAATAAATGCTTACTAGTAAAAGCATCCCCAACCATCATGTTATGTATTAAATCCTGAGTTTCTATATTTCTCCTAGCCACACACTCTTAAAATATAGTACCTACCAGTATGGATGACATCTGACTCTAGCGATACAAAAGGGGATGATAGACGGAACGTTTGAGCCAATCAAACACTCACCCCCAGTCAACTGATCTGGGTTTAATCCATCATCATTCTTTAGCTCACTCCACCACCCCAGTTCAGACATGGCCATATGCAAATCAGTCTGACCCTGTGCCTCATGGGAACAGTCCAGCCCGAACTGCCAAGCCATGTCTTCCCTGGACCGGAAACAAGCATCCTAGGACCGGTTTCTGGCATTTCAGCCGTCACTGTGCCACTGGAATCAAGCTATCCTGGCTGAAGAGGGGTGAAACCCCGAAACCGGTCCTAGGATGCTTGTTTCCGGTCCAGGGAGGACCTGTCTTGGCAGTTCGGGTTGGACTGTTCCCATGAGGCACAGGGTCAAGACTGATTTGCATATGGCCAGGTCTAAACTGGGGTGGCATGGTGAGCAAAAGAATGATGGATTTAACCCAGATCTCTTGACTGGGGGTGAATGTTTTGATTTGTTCTGCATTCCGTCCATCAATTGTGTGACTTTTGCTTATTCGCCCTAAGTGCGCCAGGTATGCCCAGACGTGGGTCCTGGGCTCACTGTGCCACTGGAATCAAGCTATCCTGGCTGAAGAGGGGTGAAACCCCGAAACCGGTCCTAGGATGCTTGTTTCCGGTCCAGGGAGGACCTGGCTTGGCAGTTCGGGTTGGACTGTTCCCATGAGGCACAGGGTCAAGACTGATTTGCATATGGCCAGGTCTAAACTGGGGTGGCATGGTGAGCAAAAGAATGATGGATTTAACCCAGATCTCTTGACTGGGGGTGAATGTTTTGATTTGTTCTGCATTCCGTCCATCAATTGTGTGACTTTTGCTTATTCGCCCTAAGTGCGCCAGGTATGCCCAGACGTGGGTCCTGGGCTCACTGTGCCACTGGAATCAAGCTATCCTGGCTGAAGAGGGTGAAACCCCGAAACCGGTCCTAGGATGCTTGTTTCCGGTCCAGGGAGGACCTGTCTTGGCAGTTCGGGTTGGACTGTTCCCATGAGGCACAGGGTCAAGACTGATTTGCATATGGCCAGGTCTAAACTGGGGTGGCATGGTGAGCAAAAGAATGATGGATTTAACCCAGATCTCTTGACTGGGGGTGAATGTTTTGATTTGTTCTGCATTCCGTCCATCAATTGTGTGACTTTTGCTTATTCGCCCTAAGTGCGCCAGGTATGCCCAGACGTGGGTCCTGGGCTCACTGTGCCACTGGAATCAAGCTATCCTGGCTGAAGAGGGGTGAAACCCCGAAACCGGTCCTAGGATGCTTGTTTCCGGTCAGGAGGACCTGGCTTGGCAGTTCGGGTTGGACTGTTCCCATGAGGCACAGGGTCAAGACTGATTTGCATATGGCCAGGTCTAAACTGGGGTGGCATGGTGAGCAAAAGAATGATGGATTTAACCCAGATCTCTTGACTGGGGGTGAATGTTTTGATTTGTTCTGCATTCCGTCCATCAATTGTGTGACTTTTGCTTATTCGCCCTAAGTGCGCCAGGTATGCCCAGACGTGGGTCCTGGGCTCACTGTGCCACTGGAATCAAGCTATCCTGGCTGAAGAGGGGTGAAACCCCGAAACCGGTCCTAGGATGCTTGTTTCCGGTCCAGGGAGGACCTGTCTTGGCAGTTCGGGTTGGACTGTTCCCATGAGGCACAGGGTCAAGACTGATTTGCATATGGCCAGGTCTAAACTGGGGTGGCATGGTGAGCAAAAGAATGATGGATTTAACCCAGATCTCTTGACTGGGGGTGAATGTTTTGATTTGTTCTGCATTCCGTCCATCAATTGTGTGACTTTTGCTTATTCGCCCTAAGTGCGCCAGGTATGCCCAGACGTGGGTCCTGGGCTCACTGTGCCACTGGAATCAAGCTATCCTGGCTGAAGAGGGGTGAAACCCCGAAACCGGTCCTAGGATGCTTGTTTCCGGTCCAGGGAGGACCTGGCTTGGCAGTTCGGGTTGGACTGTTCCCATGAGACACAGGGTCAAGACTGATTTGCATATGGCCAGGTCTAAACTGGGGTGGCATGGTGAGCAAAAGAATGATGGATTTAACCCAGATCTCTTGACTGGGGGTGAATGTTTTGATTTGTTCTGCATTCCGTCCATCAATTGTGTGACTTTTGACATCTGACTCTTACACCTTGTAGCCCTCATTATCTTAAGTGACATTTCCGATACATTGACTTGCACATTTATACGAGTCATTGTCTCTATATAAAATGTGTGTGATGTAACGCACTCAGACACCATGCTCTACATACTTGGGATGAGTAGCACTATAAAAGAAATTAAATACACATGAGAGAGGGTCTATGTGAAGATGAGGGGTACCATTGGAGGGTGGTAGCACGGCCAGACTGGCAGTACCAGCCATCAGGCGTTTCCCCTGGAGGCTGGAAGGTTGAAGGGCCAGTTTTGTCAGCGGTGGACAGATTTGCAGCAGTGCATCAGTTTTAAAAGCACTGCAAAGTTTATTGTATATCCAGCAGTTTTCAGGCAACAATAAAAGTGTCACGATATCTCTGGTGATTAATGTATCGTCCTGCTAGCACTCCTTTGATGACACTTCCATCGGATCTGGGGGTTAAAAGTGTACATGATAAAGCTGGACTTCGCCCCCTGTTAAACTGGAGGCGAAAATGGTCCACACCAGAACTTGTACACTACACCGCTGCTCTGCAGGATGTCATCTCTGCTGGCCACTCTGTTAAAATCCCTTGGTTCCTACACATTAAAGAGTTATGATATCATGTTGGGGCTCCTAAACTTTGGGTGAATCCAGGTAATACTAATTTTCCATCAAAATCGGTCCTGAAAAAGCTCTGCTGGACAGCAGTTGAGGTTAAAGCTCAAAGATCAGACCTCCCTAGAATATCTTGTGAATTCCTGGATATTAAGGACCAGATAGGATATGAGACATACTGGGATCAAGTGACCGTTCCCAGTGACAGATAATTGTACTTTCAATTCAGAGCGGGGACTCTCCCATTGAGGGCTTTCACAAAGCGTTTGTCTGCAGGGGCCATTGGCTCCTGTCCCCTTTGCCCTACCACAATCGAGAGTGTACCCCATGTTCTTTTTGCCTGTCCTGCGTATGCAAGCCCTCGTAGATATTGGTTGGCCCCTGTTTGCAGGCAATTAGACCAGCATAGTCATTTCCGTATTTTGAGGATGGACTCTAGTCTACCCCTTGATATTCCTGGTGCTAAATTCCTTGGGGCTATGTGGATATTGCGTAGAAAGCTTTTGTCTCCCTTACAACGTAGTTGCTATTCCTTGTGACTGCAGCTGGCACTTAGAAGTGTTAATATGGTTTTTAAATGTATTTTTATGTCTATGGTCCTAAAATTGTTTAACTTTTTACCATAATGGAGAAGTTTTATTACAAATTATACTGTATTTTTATCCTTGTTTGTTTTATAATATTTGTATTGTATTTGTTTTTATGTGTACTTTTATGGCCCTAGTGGCCGAAATAAAGTATATTGAATGAATGAATAATGTAACCTGCTGGAGAAATGTTCATGGCATGTTTTATCCCTGTGCATCAGACACATTGTTTTCTTTTTCATGACTGTGTCATGTATAAATTGCATAGGCGTCATGGGCTGGCAAGACTAACGTCAGAAGGCGTGCCCTACATAGGGTGGGCCTTCTAATGGTCACACATCTGCAGCCCTATGGGATGCCAGTTGAAGGTCCCCGATGATGTGGCCATCTAAGTTGTGCAGCCGCACACCTGGGACCACCACTACACGAGGCGGTGAAACTGCAGATTTCACAGGCGTAGACCCATCGGCTTATCCTAACCCTCTCACTCTGGCAAACCTTAAATGACCCCCATTATCTAAAATCGTAAGGATAAAACAAACTGAAGGGAAACAAAGGAGAAAGGGATTAAGTATGTAAAAGCCGGATAACAAAGGACAAGAAAGAAAGCAGTGAAGAGATGAGAGACAGAATGACGGAATGATGAAAAAAAGGAAGGAAACAGGGGAGAGGGAGGGTGATGGTATGAATGAACAAACCTGTGCGAGTCGACTTGCCGTCCTTCCGATAAATCGTAAGGAAGGCGGCAAGCAGTACAGTGAAAACCTGACATTATGGGGTATATTTACAAGCCCCTATCGCCACCAAAACGTCACTTTCAGTGACGTTATGATGGCGATAGGGGCCTCGCCTTATTTACAAGGCAGTGTTAAGCCACTTAACGCTGCCTTGTAAATAAGACACCCTTTCACCGCAACACCCATTGATTTTGACGCTGCCCCCTATTTACAAGGGCAGCGTAAATAGGAGGCAGCACCAAAATTAAGACCAGGGAAAGCCTGGTCTTAAACAGGGAAACAAGGAGAAATGCTTTATTTCTCCTCGTTTTTGCTGTTTCCATTGCTGGTTCCATGTGTAGAAACAGTAAATTGTCCCCTTCCTGCACACAAACAATCATTTAAAAAAAATGCAGTTTTGCAGCTTCTATGTGTGCTGCCTGAAGTAGCACACATTGAAGTTACTAAACGGCATTTAAAGATTGTTAATGTGCAGGAAGGGGGACCTTCCTGCACATAAACAAGCTTCCCCTCAACACAGGCATCCTTGCACTACGGTGCAAGGGTGCCTGCGTTGGCGCTAGGCAGCTAAAGTTAGCGCCAGCGCAGGGGGAAACGCAGGGCTGCACCATATTCTAGTAAATATGGTGCAGCCCTGCGTTTCTAAAGTGACGAAGCATGTGGTTAGCCTTCTTGGCTTAACGACACGCTTCGCCACTTTATTGTAAAAATGCCCCCATATTTCTTGATGCGTGCTGGGGCCTGTGAGAGACTGTAGCCGCCATTCCAAGAACCTGCACTTCCACTGCGATGTGTTTGCCATTTACACAATGGCTCGTAGCTCTCTCTGCATTCCCTTTCCCCTCGAGGGGAGGGGCCGTCGCACTGGCTTCTGGGGGGAACTCATCAACGGCCGGTAATTATAGGATGCTCTGAGGTCGGGATCACGTTATCGGCGCTTATCTTCTCCACAACATGCTGATAGCTTTGAGGTGAAGGCAGCTCTTCCACGGGCTCACTGGGATCACTGCTAGTGCTAATGATCAGACAACAGCATCGACACCACCCTCTCCCCGCAGTCACTACTACTGTTGTTTTATGAGAGGCTGGGGAGCTGCGCTAATGAGAGAAGTAATTGTTACCTCTGGGCAATGAGCACCGATAGCAAATGGTTAATTCCGCAGGCTCCACGGAGAGCTTTGAAGATCACAGCACTCCACTAAGCCAGTTGTTTTACACTTTTTCCTAAAGATGATTTCCTTGTTTGGATTTTGCTTTTTTGAGAAAATGCTCTAGGATGGGTGACACCCCTCCACCCCCATGGCTACAACTGTTGATGGGAATTAGACCACTATTGGATGGACTGCTGTGAATTTACAACAAACTGTAATCTTGTCCCAGTTGCTTTAACCAGTAAACTCGCATAGCATGGTAATTTAATTTGAATGTAATTTACCACCCTCCTTCCAATCTTAATGAAAGCTCACTTTTTAGCTAGGGTCCAGGGCTCCCAGACTTCCTGGCCTGCTTTTCTGGTCCACAAGATCCCACCTCTCTACATCTCATTGTACCACCTCTCCCACATCTCCATATCTTATGACCCCGCCTTCTCCAGGCTGCATGGTCCCAACTCTCCACATCTTTTGACCCCACCTCTCTAGGTCTCGTGGTCCCAACTCTCCACATCTTTTGACCCCACCTCTCTAGTTCTCGTGGTCCCAACTCTCCACATCTTTTGACCCCACCTCTCTAGGTCTCGTGGTCCCAACTCTCCACATCTTTTGACCCCGCATCTCTAGGCCTCACGTCCTACCTTTCTCAGCCTTTTGGTCACACCTCTCCAGGCCTCTTTGTCCCACCTCTCCACATCTTATGACTCCACCTCCCCAGGCCACATGGCCACGCTCACCATCTCATGACCTCAGATATCCACGAATCACGATCCACTTCTTCACATCTTATGACACCACTTCTGCAGGCCACATGGTAGCAGCGTTCTCAACATCTTATGACCTCAAATAGCCAGGATTCGTGGTCCAACTCTTCACATCCTATTCAGGTCTCATGGCCGCATCTCCACATCTTATGACTCTACTCTCCAGGCCACCTCTCCACATCCTTTAATACCCAAGCCTCACCGTCCACCTCTTCGCATCTTATTAGCCCACCTCTCAACGTCACAAGGTCGCAACTCTCCTGACCTTCCTTCCTGACTCTCAAGCACGGTTGCAGAGAAGTGTATAACCCCGTCTGTGAGCTCCTTTTCCTAACCACAAAGAGAAAGAGGTACCTGTGATTAAACAATTTCAATTAGAGTTTACTAACAGGCCTCATTTGGATCTAAGTGTATCACTGTAGCTATTAACTAACCTGAGCACGAGTGGGAAATGACGCAGTTGGAGACCTTGATGATGAAGAAAGGAATTGTGGAGTCCAAATCACCAAATGCAAACTTTTCTCAATCCCTTTTTGTACAACACTGCTGTGCTTGGATAATCTCGAAGGGCTTCGTTTATCCCTCTCTACGTTGGTTTCTTAAACCACTCGTTATGCTCATTAAATAGACAGCAATTGTGCAACTGAGAGTATCTGTCGCATTGGCAAAGTTAATAGGTCAGGTCTATTGTAGGTTGGATGCCTTCTTTGTTGTTATGGCAGTATGTTGTTTGATGTGTAGATGCACAAATATGGCACATATGCAGGTAGTGGATTTCAGAGCATGATGCAAAGTACACTGACAAGCAGACGACAGGTTACAGATTTTCTCTTTACATCTTGCAGCTCCAAACATAAAATGTGTTCATGAGGTATGTTGGATACAGATAAAGCCCTAAATATTCATTTTTATTTTCAGGAGTTTAAATCCTGTATCTTTGTATTGTAGAGAGATTGTACAGGAGCAGTTCATACTTTTTTTGCATTGGCAGCCACACTTTTCTCTTGACAAGCAAACCTCGTCTGAAGCCATAGCACATTCAGGGCGGTAGATTGATAAATGTGTAATCTGTTCTACCAGTTTGTATGCAGCAACAGGCAGGGGCTTTGCTTCCATTGGTGCAGTAGGTGCAGTAGCACTGGGTCCAGAGACATGAGGGGCCCACTGAACCCTGATAATTGCTGTATGTGATCGTTCAAACAGCAACCAAGGAGGGCATTTCCTTCCTTGCACTAAGGCCATGACACCCTGGCTAAGCTAATGGGGACAGTATAGCACATCGCAGGTATTTGTGATTACACATTTCTTTCTGATCAGCCAAATTCTAGAAGGTTTCCAAAATTCCAGTTACGAATGTGATGCATAGGCCGTGGTAACAGCAGTTAAAGCTGGTGCATATACGAGCTCAGTTTGTTCAGAATTACTTCAGCGCTCATGGTCACAAAACAGCCCAGATTAACAGAGGTTCTCCCACTCGGGAGAGCCGACAATATGGCGGGGAGCCAGGGCCATGCATGGGACCAGGGCATTCTTGCCCTGAGTCCCGATTGTAAGGGCGGCCGTGATTGGGTTAGGTTGGCACTGACCAGGAAGCATTAAAGTGCTTCCGGGTAGCACGGCCCTAGCCCCACCCCTATTTAAAGGGCCTCGCAGCGGTGAGCAGGCCTTTGGGTTCCTGCTCACTGCCGAGGAGAACGCGGCCGCATCTCTCCCCCTGACGCCCCCCCACGGCAATCACCCGCTAACAGGGGCGCTACCCCACATCGCGCATTGCCCCGCTGGGAGCCACATGGGCTTGAGAGTTTTCCCCACCAACCATCACCAATGTCATGCTTAACACTTTTCTTTTAGCATTCAATGTATTGTGTTATCTCTGAACTATTGTATTTAGCGGGAGCAGGTGAGGTCAAGATTGGGGGGGATACTTAGCGGCATCCTTTTCATACCAAATTTTAACATCAGCTTCCCTGGACCCTCCAAGCGGTGCTGCCACCAAGTCTCAAGGAAGTGGCAGGGACGTGGGGGGTTTGGGGTGGTCACTGAAATGCTGTCCTTACCTATCAACCACCGTGCTGGCGCATTTGGGCACAAAGCTAGCATATGCCTTTCGGGGGTAATGAACCGGGGTGTGGGTGGTGCTGCGGTAGGTATCCTAAGGGCAGCCGGCCCCACTGCACAAGAATTCCCTGATGCGGGAGAGCTCCCAGTATGGGAGAGGGAACGGGGGCTCTCCCATAAGGAGGGCCCCCATCCTTTGGGACGGAGGAGGTGTTAGAGGAAGGGGTACAGAGCCAGTCTTGATCTCACTAGGATAGATTATGCGATTTTTTGTTGGCTGCACAGGAACAGACTAGTTATTTTTAAGTGATTCCCACATACTAGAGTCTCTGTTAAGGCTAGGTCTCACTTGTAAACAAGGATGTAAATAATGTGGTTTCTGAGTGTTGCGGGTTGGGAAGAACGGACCGAAAACCAAGTGGGGTCAATGAGGGTTTTATTGAACTTAGTATGCGTCTCCTTCTGGAGGTCAGTCCCAAAGGGTTGAGAGGGGAGTGTTCGGTCTTGCGGCTTGACGTCTGTCCCTTCCTCGACTCGCTCCGGTCTTCCTCCCACCTGCGAGGCCGTCGGGTTCCAGAGGGCTCCGTGGTGTTTGCGTGCAAATAAAAAAGGGAAAGGAGAACGGGTGTCAGGGCAGTCGTGTAGGTAACGTTACTGAGGGAAGGGAAGTGAGGGGACACCACACACTGTGCTATGCTCCTGCGAAAGTGATGGTGCTCGGGTTAGAGTGAAGGCGGAAATAGGGTGAGGGGCCTGGCTACTACTCAGTAGGCCTATTCCTCCCTCCCATCCAGCCCGTGAATCGGCCCCGTACCTTAGTGAGCCACGCTCCTCCTGGAGCGTGGCTGGGCGAGTCGCAGTGCCGTTGGCCTCCTGGCTCTCCCGGGGCTCCTGATGGTATGGCCTCTCCGTCTGGTCTCTCCTCCGTTGCAGCTCCCTCTCCGTAATGGATGATGTTCTGCTCACCCGCGTCTTCCTCCTCTCCGGTGTTCGCGCACACCTGCTTCCTGGGAACTCCGGCCCTTATTGCGCTGAACGCGGTGACGTCATCCGGGGGCGGGGACACGTCGTGAGGGAATCCCCAGTTAAAGGAGCCCTCTCTGAATTCCTCCGAGGTATCCAACAATGGGAGGGACGGTGAACACCACTCGTCCTGTTGGGGAGAAACAAGAGGGGTGGAGAGAGATGTTGCAGTCCACCAGTCCACTCCATTGGGGAGTCCCTCTTCCGGCGACCCCATCCTGTCACACAGTGCAAAAATGTTATGATAAAAATTGTTTCGTGTGAAAAATTAATAAATATGGCCAGGGGTCTCACGACCCTTAACCCAAAGAAATAAGAAATGGACTCAGGACATTATCTTTAAGACATTGATGTTTGTTAGGTAATTATAAGTACCCATGGGACTTCAGCCACTCCCTGGCCATATTACTGAGACCTTCCACTGTCAATGCGTTATGGTGCGTTGTATAGTAAATATGGGACAACCATGAGGTAAAAAAACAATGCAACGCAGCACAAACATTTCTGATGCAGCACTACGCAATGCATCACTGCATGAGTATTACTAAATCTGTGCCAATGACCCAATGTGCCGTTGGGTATAACAACCACAAGTTAAGCCATTAAGTAGTTTGAAATCTCAATAGTTTCCCTTTTTACATTGGCTTCATCAGTTACATTACCTAGAAAAAAGTTTGCCCACTCTTTGGTGAGTGCATGGAAAGATATGTAAAGTTTGGCTGGTGAATTTATAATAACAATACATTCATGAGAAAAAAAGTGGATTTAACATACAACACACAATAAAAAAATAATGATACATTATTGCCAGTTTCAGAGTTCACCATTTAAAGTCTGCATATCCCAAATAAAACAGCAATTTATGGAACTGTATTGTATCTCATTAGTTATATGTTCCTGTTGAAGACTAAGATGGTGGATGCCATGGGGTAACACTAGCTCACTTTCTTCAACATCTCTAAGGTTCCTTTATACCCAAAGAAAAGCTCTGTGCAGTTCATTCTGGACTGTTCCTACTGGAGCTGGACGAAGAGCGATTTGCATGTGGCTTGTTCCTCTCTTAGGTGTAATGGTGGACAAGAAAATGATGAACTGGATCGCGTCCCAAAGTAGTTTCCAGCAGCTGAGATTAATTCGAGTTTTCCACACTTTTTGCTTTCCTCAGTGCAATGTCCTAAGTGTAACAGGAATGGCTTGATATGGGCTCTATCAGTAGAGTACACCTTCGGTCCTATAGCAATAGGACTCAAGGTGTACTCTATTGATGCAGCCCAAATAAACCTAAACAGTCCTGGCATTGCTTGTATACCTGTTCAGAGCAGGCCTGGTCAGGCAGTTAGGGATTGTACCTAGTGGACCAGAACCAAGACTGAATTGGACATAACTGGTTAATGTTTTAAGTAGCATGATGTGCAACACAATGATGGACTGGATTGTTGCCCACAGTAGTTATCTATGGTTTGGATTAACCCAAGCAATCCACCTATCATTTTTTGTTTTCCTCACACTGTGTAGGGATGATTTTGGGAAGATGTTGGGAGGAAGGTGATCAAGGAAAAGCTGCTGAGTCAATGAATAGACTAGGATTTTGGGTTGAAAGGACTGGTCAGGGGAGATAGCCATGTGCTGAGGCACAGATATGGTGTAGCTAGGAAGTTAGAGGTAGATGCTCATAATAAGGTGTTGATTTGTGGTGGGTAGGCAAGGTTTAGAGGTTTCTCTTTTTAAGACACTTCAAGATCTCTTCAGAGGCCTGGAGATTCCAGTCATTGCACGGAACCATGATGGTATTCTTATTGAAAACCTTATTAGAGTTTTCTTTGGGCTACATGGGATGTGATAATTTGGCAACATCAAGTCAATGTCTATCCTGGATTTACAATGTCTCTTTACAGAGGAAGTTTGGCAGCAATGCAACCTGCCAAACTTCTGTTGGAACATCCCTGAGGCACTGCAAGGCTAGAGTAAGTTTCCACAAGTACTCTTTATTAAGAATGGACAGGAGCTCATGCGGATGATTATGTATGAGCCCTGTGGCTTCAGCTAAATGCCCACTAGTTTCAATTGCAGCCCTTTTCTGTCCGACATTCCATCCTATAGCCAAATGCATGACATAAAGGACAACAGGGGAGCAGAGGTGAGGCAACAACATATATATAAATGCAATCAACAAAGAAAAGAACCATGTTATGTTATATTACTTTATGTTATGTTAATTTATGTTATGTCATCATGATTTGCAGAGGGCACTATCACCAATGATCCCTAAGCGCTGTTCTAAATATAATTGAGATCCAACTAAAACATCCTAATAATTTTCAAACACTTCTCTAAACAACCAGGCTTTGAGTTGATGGTGAAACAGAGCAGAGGTGTTTTGGCCGTTAGATTAAGGAGAAGAGAGTTCTTGAGTTTCTCAGCATTAATGAAATACAGAAGAGTTCCCTGATCTAGGTTTACAATATCTTGAAATAGCCATTAGATTAGAAGAGGAGGATCTCAGACTTCTCTTGGGAGTATATAACAGTGAAGTTTCTTCTGAAGAAATGCCGGGACTGTTGCAGATCAAGATTATGCACAATGCACAAGGCATTGAAACGTATGCGCTGTCTCTCTGGGAGCCACTGAATCTTACACAGAATAGTCATAGCATGGGTAAATTGAGGGGATAAAGTCAGGAGTCTAGCAAAATATCTGGATGAACTCTTTTTTTCAACAGGGTAATACGGAGCTCCAGATAAAAGGCATTTACAGAGTCTAATCATGAACCTATAAGTGTTGCAATCGCACGGTCAGAAGTAAGAAAAGAACCAAGTACTTATCCAATTAGCATAGGTGAACATAATACTACAGTGTCTATGCTGTTTATGAAAAAATTAAGTTGGTCTAGGTGCACTGTGGAGCATATTTACAAGCAGAGTTGTGTCGCTCTTGCCCCACGCAAGGTAGTGCAAGAGCGACGCAAGTCCTAAAGCGATTTATGAATCCACACATGGGCACTTTGCATGGCCCTAAGTGGTTCCATAAATCTGAAGTAAAGCAACAAAGCGCAAATCGTACACTAGGGAGGCATTCCATGGGCGTTGCGTGGGTGTTCCCACGCAACTCCTATGGTTTTTTATGCTATCCCAGATTTACCAGAATAGGTAAACACGGCAATGCACCAAAAAGACAAGGAGGCGAATAGGTGAAATATCTTTATTTTTCCCCTTTACTTGATTGTTTTTGTGAGGGAATGTGTCCCTTTCTGCACAAAAACAATCCTGCATGCAACACAGGCACCTTTGCACTATCTTGCAAGGGTACCTGCATTGGCGCTAGGCTGCCAAAAGGGTGCCAGCGCAGGAGAAAAGGTAGGAATGCGATGTATTACCTAAAATACGGCACATTCCTGCCTTTTCCCTTTCGCTGCCACGCAGTGCAGCGCAGCAAGGTGACTTGCTGCACTACACTGCATGGCAAGTTCGTAAATAGGCCCCTTAGTCTTAAGGCTGGAGCTGACATCTACAATGAGGGTCTCTAGTTGTAGTCCAATGGTGGTGGCTGCTTTCACTGTCTGCCCTGCATTTTTGGATGCTTTAATAATCGGGTAGATGACTCAGACCTCCTGGGACCTCCTCATTGCTTCTGGAGGCTTGAACCTCTAGTGTGACTTTTCAGAGTATTCCTAATCTGCATCGTAACAAGAATTGAGTCATAGATGGCAATTCTTACAGTTGTATAAAATAATGAAAGGCTGCTAATCCCACATTTTATCTTAAGCAACTGTTCCATCAACTCTTTAACTTTACCGAACATTACGGCTTGGTTTGCAGCGTTAGGTCCTTGGAGCTCCAGATCTTCTTTAGCTGAATGAAGGCAGCCCTTGCTTTGCAGATTCTTGCCTTTATGTCGGTTTCGGTGCCACCCTGCTTGTCTATGACCAGTGGTACATAAGGTAATGTCACAGTGGAGAGCATTCACAATACGTAGAAGAACAAAAAATGATCTAAGTAGACAAAGTATGACAACACCAAATAACTCATTCCAACAATGGTTATGATTTAATTATATCACAGGGATTGAAATGAATCAAATCTATAGAGTAAAATGTATTTCACATTTATGCATTTATGAAAAACAGGTGCACACAATGTGAAGTGACAAGTGCATAGCAGGGATAAGTGCAGGTGATGTGAAAAGGGAAGGTAGTGCGCATATATACATCAAAATCAGTGATGACGACCTATCCTGCCAGATGTCTGGCATATACATGAATGATAAATCATAACAAAATGAGAAAGATGCAGATATATATTCTCTGTCATCTAAGTTTGACACAAAAAAATGGAACAATGTCGACGTTTCGACCCCTATATGAAACAGCCGACTTCGCGTCTTGAAAATGGGGTCTTCATCAGGACCAAGGTAGGGGGCATTCTTCTGACAGCTGTCAGAAGAATGCCTTCATGCAACCAGCCATAGGTTACTGATCAACCTTGGCTTACCCACCACGAATACCTCCGCTACCAGTGACCATGGGTTACTGATGAACCTTGGTCCTACTCACCACAAATACCTGCGCTAACTGAGCCCACAAGGCCCACACCACTAATTTTCAGCCTGAAGCTTTCTCGCTGCAACTGGTGCCACCTCCCCCTACCTTGGTCCTGATGAAGACCCTATTTTCAAGCCGCGAAGTCTGCTGTTTCATATAGGGGTCGAAACGTCGACATTGTTCCATTTTTTGTGTCAAACTTAGATGACAGAGAATATATATCTGCATCTTTCTCATTTTGTTATGATTTCTCATTCATGTATATGCCAGACATCTGGCAGGATAGGTCGTCATCACTGATTGTTGATGTATATATGCGCACTACCTTCCCTTTTCACATCAGCTGCACTTATCCCTGCTATGCACTTGTCACTTCACATTGTGTGCACCTGTTTTTCATAAATGCATAAATGTGAAATACATTTTACTCTATAGATTTGATTCATTTCAATCCCTGTGATATAATTAAATCATAACCATTGTTGGAATGAGTTATTTGGTGTTGTCATACTTTGTCTACTTAGATCATTTTTTGTTCTTCTACGTATTGTGAATGCTCTCCACTGTGACATTATCTTATGTACCACATTTTACCCGGGTCCAGTGGCCTATCGGGTTACCCCGTTATTACATATGTCTATGACCAGTGGCAGATGGCACAGGTAGGCGTGGTGGGGCAGGGTGCTGCAGGGGGGAAGCCGACAGACGACGGAATAGGTGTTATTTATTTATTTAATTATACCTATACTGTCGTCTATTGGCTTCCCCCCTAATACCCTGCCCCACCGCGTTTACCTGTGCCATTCGCTGCTGTCTATGACACTGCCCAGGTAGGTGAAGGCCTCAACCTCTTCCAGTGCATCGCCTGCAAGAGTGACTGCAGTTGTGCTTGCCGTGTTAGCCTTCAGGATCTTGGTTTTTCCCCTGTGGATGTTGAGGACAAGTTGTGCTTATGCCCCTGGCAAATTGTCAGTCTTCTCTTGCATCTGCAGATGGGTACGGGAGAGTAGGGCCAGGTCATCTGCAAACTCCAGGTCCGTCCAAGGTGTCCACTGAATCCTCTTTCTTCTCCTTGCTGTGGATATCTATGGCCAGCAGGAAGAGAAAAGGTCAGAGCAAACAACTGTGGCGGACTCCGGTCCTCACTTGGAAGGCTTCTATGAGTTCTCCTCTATGGACTATATTGCAGCCGTTCCCTCGTAAGAGTTCCTGATGATTCTTACAGGTTTATCTGGCATACCGTAGTGGTGGAGGAGTTTCCAAAGGGTCTCTCTGTCCACGTTGTCGGATGCCTTCTCATAGTCGATAAAGTTGACATAGAGGGGTGAATTCCATTCCATCGACTGCACAATGATGATGCACAGTGTTGCAATCTGGTCTATGTAAGATCTATCTTTGCAGAAGTCAGCTGTCTGGTCTTGCTACTGAGTGTCGACTTGTTCCTTCATTCTGTTCAGGGTGACTCTGTTGACACTTTTCCTGGGGTTGATTGAAGAATCATCCCTCTGTAGTTTGCACAGGTATTCAGGTCACCCTTCTTGGGGATCTTGATCAGATATCCCTCTTTCCAGTTTGATGGCACCTTTTCCTCTTCCCAGATCCTTCCCAACATGAGGTAGAGCATATCTACTGATGTTTCAATGTCTGCCTTCAGTGCTTCTGTAGAAATGTTGTCAGGTCCTGCTGCCTTTCCATTTCTCAGATGTTTGATGGCTTGCTGTATTTCTTCCGTGATTGGTCTGCTGAAGCTTATTGGTAAGTCCTTGTCAGCTGGCTGTATATATGGTGGAGACTACGGCATGGGCTGGTTCAGCAGTGCTCCAAAGTGCCGAATACCAAAGATGGTAGTCTTTAATCCACTACAAGATACTCGCTGGCCCTTTTTTTCACACTTTTCCTGCTTTTTTCTCCCTCTGTCTTTCTGATTTGTGTGTTTTTCCCTCTCTTGTGCTCAGTAAATATCTCATATGGGAAAAATAAGTGCAAGTCCCCAAAAAAAGTGCTGGTGCCCCCACTGGCAACCACCAGCGCAAATTAAACACTGCATCCAGCCCATTTTGTATCATGCATTTGCATCAATCACACCATTTGAAACACCTACAAAAGGAGTGAGTGATATCTCACTCAGAGGTGTGAGACCTCTATCGATTAGTAATCCACTGACCAGGAACTGGCTAATTGCTCTAATTGGACCAAACGTACAGGGCAATAGTTCTGGATGTGGAATCTGTTGTGACATTCAGGTTTTCCTACAGAAACATTTATTTCATGCACTTACATTTGGAAAGCAATTGCAGTGCTGGGTGTTTTAGGAAACAGTCCAGTACATAGTCCCAGTGAGAGGATTTAAAGCACAAGAACACCACATGCTGCTCACAAATCTCTTACTCAAATTAGACCGCAGGCAGAGACAGTGAACATCTTGTTCACCATTGCTCTACTAGCAACATGGCCAATAGTCTGTCCCACAAGAAATTAATATGGTCTCACAGGCATTAAAGCAGTGCTTTGTGCCTAGCTGTTTAGTATGAGTGCAGCCTGCCAGTACTGCTGCTGCCGATGGTGCCTACTGGCTTGGCTTCAAGCTCGCACCAATTCAATTACCCAAATTCTCTTACAAACTGTCATTTAATAAAACTTTTGTTGTACAAATTTCAAGCAATAGTAAGTTCTAATATTTTAGCACTCGAAATGTCTTTGTCAATAATTCCCTTTTTATGCTATAGTGGTGTATGTGGCATAAAACCAGGACAGCAGACAATGTTGGCTCTTTAGTACTAGTCCTAGTTTTGCATGAGCATTGAAGGGCAGGGAGAAGAATGATGCAGAACTCCCAGTTTGTAATACCATCTCCAACACCTGGCCACATTGTGTGATCCTGGGCAGATTATTTCATCTTCATTTGTCTCAGTTCCCTTGTCTATCAAAATGGAAACTGCTTTGACACAATGACATTAAACATTATCTAAATAACCAGAAATTTACACTTTGCACAAATGTGGCGGTGCTCACATGGAGTATTTAAATGATACTGGATGAAAAGATGCGCGCCTATCAGTATAGACCGGTTGTTTTAATTGATCCCTTTGGCCCACTAAGGCTTGCTTATTCTTCTGGGACTCAGTAGCCTACTTGGCACAGGCTTGGATCTGTTTGGAACTGAGTGTGTTACAAGGAAGCCACAATATGTGAAGGTCTCGTCCTCTCAGTGCCTCCATTGCTGCCACACAGATGGCGTTGAGTTACACTGGACCGCAGCCAAGGTTCCAGACATCAGGAAGACACAACAGAACATACTGTAGTGGGAAACTATCAAAGGCACGACCTCTGTGCACAAAAATAATTTCGAGACCAGGGCCTTGCTCTTTAAAGGCTTATCCACGAGATTTCATTTGTGCGCTCAAAACACATTAGCGCTAAAGACTTCCACACTGATTTCCTTGGCTACATTATTGCTGCTGTCTGTTACCTACAGAAGAATCTTCTCCAAACTTTTCTGGGGTAAGGGAGGGTCCAAGAGCATTTCATAGTTTACGCAGTGGTCGAAGTGGAGGAAAAAAAGTAGGGAAACTGTGGGCGGAGAATCAGAGGGCGGGAATAACCAGAGGATTGGGTCAGTGGGCGGAGTCAGAGTTGTGGCCAGACAGAGAAAATCATTCTAATTTTTAGTATTTGTTTGGCATTTAACTACCCAGTTACAGCTTATTGCTTTATTTAATTCAACCAATGGATACACATTTATTTAAGGTTTAATATGAGTTATTGACATTAAAATACATTCATAAAGTGGGATTCGTTTCCAATCACAGAATGTCACAAATACACTTAAAAGTGGAATCACAAGCCATTAGTCTCTGAGCCATGTAGTTTCTGTCATCAGCACTACTCCTTCCTTTTTCCACAAGAGCAGTTCAAACATGAATGGCAAAATGTCCTAGTTTACAAATGTTTTCTATATAATTATAGCTCTGCAATATTTGCCACATAATACATCATCTGCTGCATAATTTGACCATTTTAACTAATAAAGTGTTTGTAGCTCAAACAGATCAAAAGTTACTAAACAATGTGACTTGTATTTCTTCGAAATGGGGGGCCTTTTGCAAAGGTTGACTGATCCCCTTTCTCACTGCTGCATTTGTATGTTACACAGGTACTACTAATAAGGCAAAATCTTTGCAGAGGCTGTTAGCATTTGTAAAAATGTTGAAATAATAAAGTATCAGAAAGTATACCGCATTACGCTGCAGCCTTTCTTTTGCTGCATAATTTAGTCAACATTGCGGCATAATTTTATCCTCCATTGCTGCATAAGTCCAGTGGCCCCAAAGCAGCCCCAAAGCAGGCAGAACATGTTAAATGTGCTTGTGCATGAATCAGAGAGACCGTGAAGTTTGTGAATTTAGTTTGGTGTGCCTGTGAATACTGCATTGCCGAGTCCTGGTGAATTGCAGCTACTATTGCTGAAACCAGGCCAAGGGAGGTACCAATGGGTGAGGCGGACTGGTGGAGCCCTGTGCAACAATGTTTGCTGGTGCGCCCCAATGTGCTCCCACAGGAGAGTGGTCTGGTGGACTGGCCATGAAGGCTGAACCTGGTTCCCTAGCTCCAAATTCGACAGCTCTGACCATAGTGCCACATCCTTTCCCCCACTGAACACCATACCGCCCCACTGAGAGAAACTCACACTACCTTCAACTACAACCCAATTGTGCCCCGCTGGATGAGACTCAATTCAAATTACGCACTAGACAAGAGTAATATGCAGCCTAAAAAAAGTAACAACCCCCTGGAAAAAGCAAACATTCATAGGGAATGCAAGATTAAGTAAAGCATGTGAAATGTAAGAAGGAACAACATGGTCACCTTAACTCTTTTGCATTTATTATTCAGAAATCAATGAGTGCTTTTGCCTGAAAAGTTAAGGACATGACTACAGGGCCCAGAAGGGACCCGTTTCAATGTCCATTGCGTATATCCTTACAAAACGTAAGCAGCATGGTTTAAAAAGACCACATCCCTAAACACAGAGCCACTGTACACAATTTGTTTTCCAATCCACCCGTCAAGCATGTTTTGCACAGTACCTCCAGGAATGGTGCACTTCCCCACCCAAGGAAAACAATGTTCAAAGAAAGACGAGAAAACAAAAGTAGCCCTTCATTGGCAAACTCTGTAAAGTGGCGCTATTATTTTTGGGTGAGAATAAAATCAATCTGGCCTCTTAGCGACCACTCTATCTTGCTTTATTTAGTTATTTTTCACATTTTGAACATTTTATTTCTCTCCCTCCCAAGGCTGCACTTTGGAATAGAAAAATGTCAGAAAAAGACAACATTTCCACCAAAGTGTTTTTCTTTTTAGATCCATTTCAGGGAGGAACAAATAAATGAGAGGAGAGAGGGAGTAATAACCGTTTCTTGAAGTCACCGTTTTCAGTAAGTGAGGAGGAGCTAGACAGAAAGAGAGGGAGGAAGAGTAAGAAAGAGGGTGGGGCAGCTGCCAGTGGCAGAGCAGGAGAAGTGGACACTGTCCTTGTCTTCTCTGGGCATGAAGGAAAAGACAGAGTCCTTTTCCTTTTCTGCCCGCCCGTCCCCGAACGGCCACGAACGTCGAGCCTCATTTATAGGCCTTGGCTATTTCCGCCATGCTGGGACGCGTGTTTAAAATAAAAAAGTAGGAGAACGCAATCTATTAAATTGAAGAAGTAGAGGCACGCTGTGCCCTGCCGATCCTGCCCACTTCGACCACTGAGTTTACAGCAAGGTGGGGGCGTGGGGTAGGGCATTAGCCGGGTGCCTGGGCAGGCCATAGTGGAGTCAGTGGATAAACAGCCACACGTACGAAGGGGGTTTTAGCATCAGTAAACATTATGGTTTGGCAAATCAGAGGGTTTGCAGATGCTAAAATCTGTTTTCATATGTAATAAGCCCATTTCACGCTACGGAAAAGGTTTCATTGAATGGGTTTAGGAAACAGTATTTGGATGGAGCGTGTTCAGGCCGTCCCTTCCACATACCAATTCCTTATTTTATATAGTATTGTCTCAAAACATTGATATTTTACAAACACCTGAAAGGAGGAGGTAAACCTTCATGAACAAGAAGGTGTCCACAGGGGACCTCTTCTCTTTATGAATGTTAAAGAAAAACACTTTTTTACATGTAGGCTGTGGCCCATGAATGAACTGCGTACTCCTAAAAAGTTTGTAAAACTTTTTATTTTTCTAAGCTATTCCGTTTTCTTGTTAAGGAAAAAAAATGCATTAAAAAAGAAAAATATTGCTATATTTAAAAAGCAATCACAGACATGGTGGTCTGTTGTCTCCAGCAGGCCTCCATCCCTGTGATGACAGCAAATCTTAATGAGCTGCAAATTCTGACCTCCATTATTAATATTCATGAGCAGTGGTGGTCTGTATTTTTACCAGGAAGGGAAACGGGTGAGCCACACATATACACTCTCTCACACTCATGCATTCACACAAGCGCGCACACAAACACATCCATTCCCAACACTCACTCCCAAATATTAATTTAGACAGTCACGCACCAAACATTATAAATAAAATCACACTTACCTCTAAAACTCTACGTCCGAGATCTAAGGAGGGTTGGGACTGCTGCCTTCCCTTACAGGCTGACCTTAGGCCAGCCAGTGAGGGAAGCAGCAGTCCCTCACTCGTCACAGAGTCGGATGTGGTTAGTGAGACTGCTGACCCCACCCCACTCTGTGACATCCAGGTCCAAGGCAGTCATTAACGCTCTCCGTTGTCATGAGGGGGAGGGCCTCGAGTTGCTTTGGCAGGCCAAAGATTTCACGCCCACACGAGGTGTGACTTCTTCAGCGCCGCAAAGTTCAGCTCAGGCAGTCAGGAGCCTGTGTATGTAGTGCATGTCTAGCCCCCCAGCCCATTAGGACGGCCCGCGTCTGTTCATGAGGTAGGCTGAATTGTGGCCCACTATGAGTCAGTATCTTTTGAACTGACCTAATTAGCACATAGGTGAGGTCGCAAAATACAAATTCCAGTTGGTACACAAATTACAACCCCTTTTTTAACAAATGCATTATTAGTACATCTGGCCCAAAGTCCAGACAGTGCCAGAGGTAATTAAGTCTTGGAATATGATGACCTGCTTAATGGCAGAGAATAAATGAGTTGGAAGTCTTCACCAACTTTCCCCTTGGCCAGTCGCCACTTCTCTAGAGTTGCCATCCATTTTGGAGTACTTTGAAATGTTCTTCATCCTGCAGCGCAGGCACTAGGGATTTTATTTGTATTGCGTGTTAAATGGTCGCTTGAGAAGGTTTCCCCAGAGTAGAAGAGAGACACATTTGTACAGCAGTGCTATTCTGTGTATCATCTTAGAGAGTTTAGTGCCCTCTACAGAAAATTTGAGTGATATTTGACAGAAACATGAATGAACTTTAGCCAGTGCTTAACCCCTTCGCTGCTAGGCCTTTTTCCCCCCTGTGCTAAGCCTTTTTTTGGCTATTTGGGGTAGTGCGGGCTTAGGCCCCTGTAACTTTTTGACCACATAAGGTATCCACGCCAAATTTGCGTCCTTTTTTCTAACATCATGGGCATTGTAAAGGTACCCAGGGTTTGTGGATTCCCCTGGAGGGGACCCAGAAATTTGCCAAAATACAGCAAAATTTTGTTTTTTGGGGGAAAAATGCGAAAAAAGGGCTACAGATGAAAGCGTCTTGTTTTTCCCTG
The DNA here is from genome assembly GCA_963921515.1 of Calotriton arnoldi. Lineage (NCBI taxonomy): Eukaryota > Metazoa > Chordata > Amphibia > Caudata > Salamandridae > Calotriton > Calotriton arnoldi. The sequence goes on along the minus strand of CAWUFW010004229.1, from coordinate 1,091,907 downwards.
CAAATGGCATCAAAAACGGGGTTGTGGTGCTGAAATCACCATCTTCCCAGCTTTCAGGGACAAGCAGACTTTTGTCAGAAAACCAACTTTTTTTACACAGTTTTGGCATTTTTCTGGGACATAGCCTATTTTTGCTATTTTTTGTGCTTTCAACCTGCTTCCAGTTAATGGTAGAAATGGGTATGAAAACAATAATGGCTCCTGAAAAGCCATACATTTCTGAAAAGTAGACAAAATTCTGAATTCAGCAAGGGGTCATTTGTGTAGATCCTTAAAGTTTTCCTTATAGAAACTAACAGTTAAATGAAGGAAAAATTGAAAATTAGTTGAAAAAACAGCCATTTGTGTCAACGTTTTCACCTGTAACTTCTTCTAATTATGACAGCTATTTGAAAGCAATATACCGTTATATCCGCTGGACCTTTCTGGTTGTGGGGATATATAGGACTTGTAGGTTCACCAAGAACCCGACGAACCCAGAGCCAATAACTGAACAGCATCTTGCAATGGTTTTTTATTATGTACCGGGTATATAGCAATTATTTTTGGAAAATGTATACATGGAAAAATTGTTATGAAAGACACCTATGTATTTCTGAAATGGGAACAAAATGTAGATTTTAGAAACAGTAGATATTTGCACATTTCCGAAATTGGGAGTACCCATACTAGCATGAGAATTATAGGTCATTTTTCAAAATGACTTATTTTTTACACATTGTCTTTCATTTGGAAGGCAGAAATGCATCGAAAGTCAATAGGTAATAACAGTTGCTCTACAATTCTGTGTTACCCTAAGTCTCCCGATAAAAATGGTACCTCACTTGTGTGGGTAGCCCTTGTGTCCACAACAGGAAATGGCTCAAAGTGCAACGTGGACGTACCACATTTTCACAATGAAAAATTACCCTTTTTTTGCAAAGTGCCTAGCTGTAGTTTTTGAACCCTAGCTCTGCGGGCACTTAGGGAAACCTAGCAAACCTATACATTTTTGAAAACTAGACACCCAGGGAATTCAGGACGGGGTGACTTGACTGGCTCTCACCAGGTTCTGTTACCCAGAATCCCTTGCAAACCTAAAACATTGGTAAAAAAACAAATTTTCCTCACTTTTCTGTGGTGGAAAGTTCTGGAATCTGCGGGGATCCACAAAATTCTACCCACCCCGCGTTCCCAAGGTCTTCTGAAAACAATGGTACCTCACTTGTGTGGGTAGGCCTAGTGCCCGTGACAGGAAGCAGCGCAAAACGCAACGTGGACGCACCACATTCTCACAGTGAAAAATGACCCTTTTTTCACAAAGTGCCTAGCTGTAGTTTTTGAACCCTAGCTCTGCCGGCACCTAGGGAAACCTAGCAAACCTATACATTTTTGGAAACTAGACACCCAGGGGAATCCAATATGGGGTGACTTGACTGTCTCCCACCAGGTTCTGTTACCCAGAATCCCTCGCAAACCTAAAAAATTATCAAAAAAACCACATTTTCCCCACATTTCTGTGGTGGAAAGTTCTGGAATCTGCGTGGATCCACAAATTTCCACCCACCCCGTGTTCCCCAAAGTCTTACGAGAAAAATGGTACCTCACTTGTGTGGGTCGGCCTAGTGCCTGCGACAGGAAACGGCGCAAAACGCAACGTGGTCACACCTCAATTTCGCAGTGAAAAATGACCCTTTTTGGCAAAGTGCCTAGGTGTAGTTTTTGAACCCTAGCTCTGCCGGCACCTAGGGAAACCTAGCAAACCTATACATATTTGAAAACTAGACACCCAGGGGAATCCAGGATGGGGTGACTTGCCTGCCTCCCACCAGGTTCTGTTACCCAGAATCCCTTGCAAACCTAAATAATTGTCAAAAAAAACACATTTTCCCCACATTTCTGTGGTGGAAAGTTCTGGAATCTGCGTGGATCCACAAATTTCCGCCCACCCCGCGTTCCCCAAAGTCTTACAAGAAAAATGGTACCTCACTTGTGTGGGTCGGCCTAGTGCTTGCGACAGGAAACAGCGCAAAACGCAACGTGGTCACACCTCAATTTCGCAGTGAAAAATGACCCTTTTTGGCAAAGTGCCTAGCTGTAGTTTTTGAACCCTACCTCTGCCGGCACCTAGGGAAACCTAGCAAACCTATACATTTTTGAAAACTAGACACCCAGGGGAATCCAGGATGGGGTGACTTGACTGCCTCCCACCAGGTTCTGTTACCCAGAATCCCTTGCAAACCTAAGAAATTGTCCAAAAAACACATTTTCCCCACATTTCTGTGGTGGAAAGTTCTGGAATCTGCGTGGATCCACAAATTTCCACCCACCCGTGTTCCCAAAGTCTTATGAGACAAGCATTGGCATAGCCAATAGGTCTCGCCTTTGGGGCCTTATAAGTGTTTAGCCAGAGCTATTGACTTTGCCAATGTCTTCAAGCTGTGCTGTAGAGAAGTGTGGCTGCTGTGCGGCATGCTGAAAAGTTATAATAAAAAGTGTCAGAAGCATTTTTGTTACTTTATATATGACCAAGAAGGCATTATGTAAAACTGAACGACCATATTAAAAAAGTATTTACAATAAAAAATGTCCTCAGTTTTCTTTTGTTCTTGCAATGCTGGCAACTTGTTTCTGCCTATTGCAATGGTTGTTTGTTAAAGCTTTTTTTTTGAGGGGGCATAAACAATCGGAGGGTGAAGGTTGGGAACTAGTACCTGTATTATAACACTAGCAGCGGCCAGACGCTAGGGGAGAATCAACAGATGCCAGATTCCGAGAGCAGGCTGAGGTGGTGCTGAGTGATGCTGAGGTGGTAGTGGTGGTGGTGGTGACTGTTGCGGAGACGATGCTGAGGTGTTGCCGAGCCATGCTGCGGCGAGCCATGCTGCGGCGGCGCCGCGGCGGCGCCGAGTCATCCTGCGGCGGCGCCGAGTCATCCTGCGGCGGCGCCGAGTCATCCTGCGGCGGCGCCCAGTCATCCTGTGGTGGTGCTGAGTGATGCAGTGTTGGCCCTGAGTGATGTTGTGGTGGCACGGAGTGATGTTGTGGTGGCGCGGAGTGATGTGTGGTGGCGCGGAGTGATGTTGTGGTGGCGCGGAGTGATGTTGTGGTGGCGCGGAGTGATGTTGTGGTGGCGCGGAGTGATGCTGTTGTGGCGCTAAGTGATGCTGTTGTGGCGCTAAGTGATGCTGTTGTGGCGCTAAGTGATGCTGTTGTGGCGCTAAGTGATGCTGTTGTGGCGCTGAGTGATGCTGTGGTTGTGCTGAGTGATGCTGTGGTTGCACTGAGTGATGCTGTGGTTGCACTGAGTGATGCTGTGGTTGCACTGAGTGATGCTGTGGTTGCACTGAGTGATGCTGTGGTTGCACTGAGTGATGCTGTGGTTGCACTGAGTGATGCTGTGGTTGCACTGAGTGATGCTGTGGTTACACTGAGTGATGCTTTGATGGCGTTGAGTGATGCTGTGATGGCGTTGAGTGATGCTGTGATGGCGTTGAGAGATGTTGTGTTGGTGCTGAGTGTTGCTGTGCTGGCTCTGATTGATGCTGTGGTTGCGCTGAGTGATGCTGTGGTGTTGCCGAGTGAGAGATAGAGTGAAGATATAATGCCCAATTAGAGAGGGTGGTGAGAGAGAAAGAGAGAGAAAGAGTGTACATAGAATAAAGAGTGGAGCGGGATAGAGAGAGAGAGAGAAAGAAGGGGAGAGAGAGTGAATGAAGGAGTTTGAAAGAGAAACAGATAAAGGGGTGAGAGAGAATGAAAGGCGGAAAAAGTAACCTTAAATATAGCTTTGTGCTTTGCGCGAATAAATATAAAAATAAAAAACAGTGAGAGACAAAAATACTGGTAATTAGGCTGTGACTCCCAATATAAAACAAATAGCGATATAAGGTGAAATCAACCCACCGAAGCAATATTTCTAACTAGACAAAAAAAGCTTGCATTTTAATGCTAATCGCTGTTGTTTTTCATGTGACTGTAGTCCAGGGCCCTCAGTTGGTAATGTGAGCTGCTGCTGCGATTGAAACATCAGAGTCCAGAGAGTTAATGAGCCATGACAAGGAAATGAGGAAGAGATAGGAAACAACAGATGCCAGCTGCGCGTGCACGCCATCGTGAACTCAAGCTGGTCGCCAGCCGAAAGCCAGTGTTTGCACTTCCAAAACCCACTTACTAAAACTCTCGGCCAGACCAGCGCAAGCGCTGGTGCAGGCCGAGACCTAAAAAATGGTACCTCACTTGTGTGGGTCGGCCTAGTGTCTGCGACAGGAAACGACGCAATACGCAACGTGGTCACACTTCAATTTCGCAGTGAAAAATGACCCTTTTTTGGCAAAGTGCCTACCTGTAGTTTGTGAACCCTAGCTCTGCCGGCACCTAGGGAAACCTACCAAACACACACATTTCTGAAAACTAGACACCCGGGGCTTCCAGGGAGGTATGGCTTGCATGGATCCCCCAACCTTTCCTTACCCAGAATCCCCTGCAAACCTCAATTTTAGCTGAAAAATCACTTTTTCACACATTTTTATGTGGGAAAGTGTGGCATCACTAGCCTACACAAATTTCCTACCACCCAGCGTTCCCCAGGTCTCCCGAGTAAAAATGGTGCCTCACTTGTGTGGGAGGCCCAAGTACCCGCGACAGGCAAGGGCCCAAAACGTAGTGAGGCTGACATCAAAATTGCCTATCTCAAAACCACCTTGTTTTGCAAGGGGGTCACCTGGGTTTTGACCCGTGCTCGGCGGCCATCTAGGGAAACCTACCAAACCCACACATTTCTGAAAAGTAGACACCGAGGATTCCAGGGAGGTATGGCTTGCGTGGATCCCAACGCTTTCTTACCCAGAATCCCTGCAAACCTGACATTTTGCTGAAAACCCTTTTTCACACATTTGCGTGGTAAAGTTGCGGCATCACCGGGCTGACAGAAATTTCCTACCACTCAGCGTCCCCCAGGTCTCCCGATGAAAATGGTGCCTCACTCGGGTGGGAGGCCCAAGTACCGCGACAGGCAAGGGCCCACAACGCATTGAGGCTGACCTCAAAATGGCCTATCACAAAACGCACCTGGTTTTGCAAGGGTCCCATGACGCTTTGGCCCGGGGCTCGCGTGCCACCTGGGAAACCTACCAAACCCACACATTTCTGAAAAGTAGACACTCAGGGCTTCCAGGAGGTATGGCTTGCGTGGATCCCCAACGTTTTCCTTACCCAGAATCCCCTGCAAACCTCACTTTTAGCTGAAAAAAATCACTTTTTCACACATTTTTGTGTGGTAAAGTTGTGGCATCACCTTGCTGACACAAATTTCCTACCACCCAGCATTCTCCAGGTCTCCCGATAAAATGGTGCCTCACTCTGGTGGGAGGCCCAAGTACCGCGACAGGCAGGGCCCATAACGCATTGAGGCGACCTCAAAATGGCCTATCACAAAACGACCTGGTTTGCAGAGGTCCCATGACGTTTTGGCCGGGCTCGGCAGCCACCTAGGAAACCTGCAAACCCACACATTTCTGAAAAGTAGACACCCAGAGGATTCCAGGGAGGTATGGCTGCGTGGATCCCCCAACGTTTTCTTACCCAGAATCCCTGCAAACCTGACATTTTGCTGAAAAAATCCCTTTTTTCACACATTTTGTGTGGTAGTTGTGGCATCACCGGGCTGACACAAATCTCCTACCACCCAGCGTCCCCCAGGTCTCCCGATAAAAATGGTGCCTCACTCGGGTGGGAGGCCCAAGTACCCGCGACAGGCAAGGTCCCACAACATTTTGTGATAGGCAATTTTAATGTCGCCTCAATACGTTGTGGGGCATTGCCTGTCGCGGGTACTTGGGCCTCCCACCCGAGTGAGGCACCATTTTTATCGGGAGACCTGGGGGGACGCTGGGTGGTAGGAAATTTGTGTCAGCAAGGTGATGCCACAACTTTACCACACAAAAATGTGTGAAAAAGGGATTTTTCAGCAAAATGTCAGGTTTGCAGGGATTCTGGGTAAGAAAACGTTGGGGGATCCACGCAAGCCATACCTCCCTGGAATCCCCGGGTGTCTACTTTCAGAAATGTGTGGGTTTGGTAGGTTTCCTAGGTGGCCGCCGAGCCCCGGGCCAAAACGTCATGGGACCCCTTGCAAAACCAGGTCGCTTTGTGGTAGGCCATTTTGAGGTCGCCTCAATACGTTGTGGGCCCTTGCCTGTCGCGGGTACTTGGGCCTCCCACCCGAGTGAGGCACCATTTTTATCGGGAGACCTGGGGGGACGCTGGGTGGTAGGAAATTTGTGTCAGCAAGGTGATGCCACAACTTTACCACACAAAAATGTGTGAAAAAAGGGATTTTTTCAGCAAAATGTCAGGTTTGCAGGGGATTCTGGGTAAGAAAACGTTGGGGGATCCACGCAAGCCATACCTCCCTGGAATCCCCCGGGTGTCTACTTTTCAGAAATGTGTGGGTTTGGTAGGTTTCCTAGGTGGCCGCCGAGCCCCGGGCCAAAACGTCATGGGACCCCCTTGCAAAACCAGGTCGTTTTGTGGTAGGCCATTTTGAGGTCGCCTCAATACGTTGTGGGCCCTTGCCTGTCACGGGTACTTGGGCCTCCCACCCGAGTGAGGCACCATTTTTATCGGGAGACCTGGGGGGACGCTGGGTGGTAGGAAATTTGTGTCAGCCTGGTGATGCCACAACTTTACCACACAAAAATGTGTGAAAAAGGGATTTTTTCAGCAAAATGTCAGGTTTGCAGGGGATTCTGGGTAAGAAAACGTTGGGGATCCACGCAAGCCATACCTCCCTGGAATCCCCGGGTGTCTACTTTTCAGAAATGTGTGGGTTTGGTAGGTTTCCCTAGGTGGCAGCCGAGCCCCGGGCCAAAACGTCATGGGACCCCCCTTGCAAAACCAGGTCGTTTTGTGGTAGGCCATTTTGAGGTTGCCTCAATACGTTGTGGGCCCTTGCCTGTCGCGGGTACTTGGGCCTCCCACCCGAGTGAGGCACCATTTTTATCGGGACACCTGGGGGAACGCTGGGTGGTAGGAAATTTGTGTCAGCAAGGTGATGCCACAACTTTACCACACAAAAATGTGTGAAAAAAGGGATGTTTTCAGCAAAATGTCAGGTTTGCAGGGGATTCTGGGTAAGAAAACGTTGGGGGATCCACGCAAGCCATACCTCCCTGGAATCCCCCGGGTGTCTACTTTTCAGAAAGGTGTGGGTTTGGTAGGTTTCCCTAGGTGGACGCCGAGCCCCAGGCCAAAACTTCATGGGACCCCCCTTGCAAAACCAGGTCGTTTTGTGGTAGGCCATTTTGAGGTTGCCTCAATACGTTGTGGGCCCTTGCCTGTCGCGGGTACTTGGGCCTCCCACCCGAGTGAGGCACCATTTTTATCGGGAGACCTGGGGGAACGCTGGGTGGTAGGAAATTTGTGTCAGCAAGGTGATGCCACAACTTTACCACACAAAAATGTGTGAAAAAGGGATTTTTTCAGCAAAATGTCAGGTTTGCAGGGGATTCTGGGTAAGAAAACGTTGGGGGATCCATACAAGCCATACCTCCCTGGAATCCCCGGGTGTCTACTTTTCAGAAATGTGTGGGTTTGGTAGGTTTCCCTAGGTGGCCGCCGAGCCCCGGGCCAAAACGTCATGGGACCCCCTTGCAAAACCAGGTCGTTTTGTGATAGGCCATTTTGAGGTCCCCTCAATACGTTGTGGGCCCTTGCCTGTCGCGGGTACTTGGGCCTCCCACCCGAGTGAGGCACCATTTTTATCGGGAGACCTGGGGGAACGCTGGGTGGTAGGAAATTTGTGTCAGCCCGGTGATGCCACAACTTTACCACACAAAAATGTGTGAAAAAAGGGATTTTGTCAGCAAAATGTCAGGTTTGCAGGGGATTCTGGGTAAGAAAACGTTGGGGGATCCACGCAAGCCATACCTCCCTGGAATCCCCGGGTGTCTACTTTTCAGAAATGTGTGGGTTTGGTAGGTTTCCTAGGTGGCCGCCGAGCCCCGGGCCAAAACGTCATGGGACCCCCTTGCAAAACCAGGTCGTTTTGTGATAGGCCATTTTGAGGTCGCCTCAATACGTTGTGGGCCCTTGCCTGTCGCGGGTACTTGGGCCTCCCACCCGAGTGAGGCACCATTTTTATCGAGAGACCTGGGGGAACGCTGGGTGGTAGGAAATTTGTGTCAGCCCGGTGATGCCACAACTTTACCACACAAAAATGTGTGAAAAAAGGGATTATTTCAGCAAAATGTCAGGTTTGCAGGGGATTCTGGGTAAGAAAATGTTGGGGGATCCACACAAGCCATACCTCCCTGGAATCCCCGGGTGTCTACTTTTCAGAAATGTGTGGGTTTGGTAGGTTTCCCTAGGTGGCCGCCGAGCCCCGGGCCAAAACGTCATGGGACCCCCTTGCAAAACCAGGTCGTTTTGTGATAGGCCATTTTGAGGTCCCCTCAATACGTTGTGGGCCCTTGCCTGTCGCGGGTACTTGGGCCTCCCACCCGAGTGAGGCACCATTTTTATCGGGAGACCTGGGGGAACGCTGGGTGGTAGGAAATTTGTGTCAGCCCGGTGATGCCACAACTTTACCACACAAAAATGTGTGAAAAAAGGGATTTTGTCAGCAAAATGTCAGGTTTGCAGGGGATTCTGGGTAAGAAAACGTTGGGGGATCCACGCAAGCCATACCTCCCTGGAATCCCCCGGGTGTCTACTTTTCAGAAATGTGTGGGTTTGGTAGGTTTCCCTAGGTGGCCGCCGAGCCCCGGGCCAAAACGTCATGGGACCCCCCTTGCAAAACCAGGTCGTTTTGTGATAGGCCATTTTGAGGTCGCCTCAATACGTTGTGGGCCCTTGCCTGTCGCGGGTACTTGGGCCTCCCACCCGAGTGAGGCACCATTTTTATCGAGAGACCTGGGGGAACGCTGGGTGGTAGGAAATTTGTGTCAGCCCGGTGATGCCACAACTTTACCACACAAAAATGTGTGAAAAAAGGGATTATTTCAGCAAAATGTCAGGTTTGCAGGGGATTCTGGGTAAGAAAATGTTGGGGGATCCACACAAGCCATACCTCCCTGGAATCCCCCGGGTGTCTACTTTTCAGAAATGTGTGGGTTTGGTAGGTTTCCCTAGGTGGCCGCCGAGCCCCGGGCCAAAACCCAGGTGACCCCCTTGCAAAACCAGGTCATTTTGAGATAATGTGTTGTTTATTTCTGCAGCGTGAAAATTTTGGCACAATATTGCAATGAAAATGTGACAGACATTTTGAGGTTTGCAGGACATTGTGGGTACCATAACTTGTTGGGATCCACAAGAGAGATATCACCATGTACTCCCATGGGTGTTTCCGTTTACGACAATATCTACAGTTGGTAGGTTATTCTTAGACGGAATGTACACCTTGGCAGACAGACTAAAAAGACAAAGATTACTGCACAGCCATCTATTCCTCAAGCACACACACATACTGGTTGGATTTGGCACGAGGGCAAGTGATGGTTCAGTATATACAATTTTATTAACAAGAGATCTCACAAAAATGAAATGCACTGTCAATAATTGAAAGGACAAAAAACTGAACCAGTGACTCGCAGCTCGTGAGCTGTAAAGCCACGTCAAGGCCCCAACCGCTTTACAGGCCATTCACACACCTTTCATACGTGATACACACAAGACCATTCACACCACCAGGCACGAAACAAACACATTACAACATTCACAAAAAGGGACAAGGTACACCCTGCTTGAGAAAGACAAAAAAAAAATATTACTGCACAACCATCTAATCCTCCACACACACATACTGGTTGGATTTGGCACGAGGGTGAGTGATGGTTCAGTATATACAATTGTATTAACAAGTGATTTCACAAAAATGAAATGCACTGTTAATAATTGAAAGGACGAGAAACTGAACCATTGACTCACAGCTCGTGAGCTGTAAAGCCACGACAAGGCACCAACCTCTTTACAGGCCATTCCTACACCTTTCATACGTGTGACAAATACAAAACCATTCACACCACCAGCCGCGGGCCCATCACATTACAACACTCACACCAGCAGACAGCGCCATTCAAGGGCCCATCACTTTCACACGCCCACATTCCTAACACAGCAACCACACAAGCTGATGGATTGCGTGGAGTGTCGCTCGGCTAGCAGTGTGTGTAGTGACCAGCAGCAAGTCACTACTCACACACTGCCAGCCGAGCGCCACTCCACGCACACCGCCAGCCAAGTGCCACTCCACGCACACCGCCAGCCAAGTGCCACTCCACGCACACCGCCAGCCAAGCGCCACTCCACGCACACCGCCAGCCAAGCGCCACTCCACGCACACCGCCAGCCAAGCGCCACTCCACGCACACCGCCAGCCTAGTGCCACTCCACGCACACCGCCAGCCAAGCGCCACTACACGCACACTGCCAGCCAAGAGCCACTCCATGCACACCGCCAGCCAAGCGCCACTCCACGCACACTGCCAGCCAAGCGCCACTCCACGCACACCGCCAGCCAAGCGCCACTCCACGAACACCGCCAGCCAAGCGCCACTCCACGCACACTGCCAGCCAAGAGCCACTCCACGCACACCGCCAGCCAAGCGCCACTCCACGCACACCGCTAGCCAAGCGCCACTCCACGCACACCGCCAGCCAAGCACCAGCCTACACACACCACCATCACATTTAGGATTTTTTTATACAAAAAAGAAAACACAAACAAATTGCAAATAGATACAAATCTACTAACACAAAATCAGAAACTAAATACATTGCACTAATGCCAACCTTGAAACAGAACAACAATTCTTAAACATTACAGACCAGGCAGTTCACTTTACCACTCATGGTTGCTCCCAATAATTCTTTTGCTTGTGGTACTCTCTATAACAAGCAGGCACACACAGCCCAGGGTTAGAAGGACACTCAGGGCAGTACATACGAGTCTCCTTCCGCGTACCTCTTCGCCAACAGACTCTACATCTCCTAGTGGGAAAGTCTTTTGAGGGTGTAGGAGGAATGTGATCAGGAAAGTGGCGATCTTTCAATCGAGCCACATCCTCCACCACTCCAACTCTAGGAACACTTGCCTGTTCCACAACAACAAGGCTGCCTATGACAGACTGCTGAAACTGAACAAAAGTCAACTTTGACGCAGGAGAACACTCCTTGAACACAACAAAAGCATTGAAAGTTGCTAAATTGAAGAGATGGATGGCCAACTTCTTATACCAAATGTAAGCCTTACGAATAGCAGTGTAAGGTTCCAACCTCTGATCTACTCTATCAACACCACCCATGTGCTTATTGTAGTCTAAAATGCACACAGGTTTGCGCACTTCAGCAATCTGACCCCAAACAGCCACAGGTGAAGTACTCTCATCATGGATGGTAGTCAGCATGTACACATCCCTCCTGTCCACAAATTTCACAGCTAGCAGTTCCTCACTACGCAAGGCACTGTACTGTCCCCTCTGAAGTTTTTTGCAAACAAGCTCTTTTGGATAACCTTTACGGTTAGAGCGGATTGTGCCACAAGCAAAAGTGTCCACTTTGAACAATTCCTTAAACAATTGCACAGCAGTGTAGAAGTTATCAAGGTACAAATGGTGGCCTCTGTTAAACAGTCCTCTAGCAAGATCCCACACAATTTTCTCTGAAACTCCAAAAGTGGACGGACAACCAGGGGGTCAATAGTGGAATCCCTACCAGTGTACACACGCAAATTAAAAACATATCCTGTCCTACTCTCAGACAACATATACAGCTTAATTCCATAGCGTACCTCTCTTGCTAGGAATGTACTGCCTAAAAACCAAACAGCCCTTGAACAGGACCAAAGACTCATCAATAGATATTTCTTTCCCTGGAGTATAGATCTCTGAAAATCGATCTACAAAGTGATCAAGAACAGGCCGAGACGGTCACATTCAGGGTGATCTCGTGGCAACGCCAAACCATTATCAACAAAATGCAGCATCCGAAGCAAAAGTAAATACCGATCACGAGTCATAACTGCAGGAAATATGGCCGTTGCCATCAAGGGACTGGTAGACCAATATGAACCCATGGACGGCTTCCTTATCAAACCCATCAAAAAAGTCAAACCCAAAAACTTCTTCATCTCTTCCAGATTTGTGGGACTCCACCGGGTAGCTCTAGAATGGGGCCTAAGTCTGGCACTGTTGTCCCTCAAAAACTGTTCAGCATACAAATTAGTCTGCTCAACAATCTCACCCAAAAATACATCATCCATAAACAACTGAAAATACTGTATAGGCAAATAATGTTCACAATCCACTCTACACCCTGCATAACCACTAAAGGCAGGCAACACCGGCTGCACCATGTTTGGATCAACCCAGAGTCCAGCACTTCCAGTAGGAAGCCTAGCAGCCCCAGGCTGCAATCCAGATGCCTCTTGCACCATCGGCACAGTAGTATCCTCCTCTAAAACAGGCACTTCATCTGCACTGAGAGTACCTTCATCATCCGATGATTCCATGTGGAGAGAAAACTCACTGCCTGAATCTTCCCCTCCCTCCTCTCCCTCAGACGCACTGTCAGTCTCATAATCCTGCTCAGAGGAAGATTCAAGAAGCAAACCAACCACCTGCTGAGCAGTAATTCTACGGCTAGCCATAATGCTTACTAATAAAGGTTACTTGTCAAACAAGTCAACAACAACAAACCCTTTGTAAAAAAAAGAAATAAACAAAATGTAGCTTTATCACAAAGACCTATATACTCCAACACTATACCACTCACGTGACAGAAGCAGCTAGACTCACCACCACCTACTCTGCACAGACACAGTAAGGATCAACAATATCCCACTAAAAAGAAGAGAAAAAAATTACACATAAGACAATGCAAAACATCGCAAAGAATTTCATGCTCTGAACACTAACAAATATGCTGCCATTATGACACCACTTACAAAAAATTCATTCATGCATGACAATAATACTCATTTGGAGTACACACAACAAAAATATTTTTCTTACCAAATAAATGCAATTACGCAAAACTGCAGAACAACCACTGCCGAAACCGCAAACAGGAATCAAAAGCTTTACACTAGAATAAAAAGGAGAAAAAAACATTACAATCACATATGCAAATAATGCACCAGTCCACACACAATCCACCAGCCAAGCTAAGGGGTAGGTGGGCCAAAGAGTATAAATAAAATATTCACCCCCGTAAAAGGGGAGCAACCCTTGCCCTTTGGCCACTCCCCAACACATAAATTAAAAAACCCTGGTGTCTAGTGGCTTCTGCCCTCCTTGGGGGCAGATGGGCCTAAAAACATACTGCTATTCTGCCACCCAAGGGGTCACTCTCCACAAATAAATGCCTGGTGGACTAGTGGGAAGATACCTTTATCTTCCGCACACGATCTCTCACTACTCAACTCTACTCTCAACTCTATTCACAACTGGATGTTAGCTCACCAACTCATTCTGAATCCCGCCAAAACTGAATTCCTCCTCCTCTCTCTCACCTCCTCCTGTTCAATCTTGGATGGATCAGCTGAACCTACTCAACAACAAACCCATCATTGTCGACAGCGCTAAATCCCTAGGTGTCATTCTTGACAAAAGACTCAACCTAATCTCCCACATCAACTCTATTGCTAAGAACGCACGTTACCAGTTGCGCCTTCTATGGGGGATCCGTCGGTTCTTCCCGGAGAAAGACTTAAAACCTTGGTACAATCTCTGGTTCTCTCAAGACTGGATTATTGCAATTCTCTTCTGACGGGCCTACCCAAATCCCACCTCTCCCCTCTCAAATCCATCCTCCATTCAGCAGCTCGCTTCATTTCAGGGTCTAAACGTAGCGACCACGTCACTCCTATCCTGTCCTCTCTTCGATGGCTTCCGATCGAGGCAAGATCTATTTACAAAACTGCCTGCATCACACACAAAGCCTTACACACGTCCTCCCCTCGTTACCTGGCGAATAAATTGAAATTGTCCGGTGGCTCGCAATGCCCCCCCGTCTTCAAAAGGGAAAGATCGATGGCTCAATCTGGTGAGAATCGCTTCCCCCATTGCTCCGTGCCACCTCCTCTACCCGGATCTTCAAAGCTGACCTCAAATCTCTTCTCTTCCAAAGACACTATACTTTCACTCTCAGCCCTCTCTAGTTCGCTCTTCATTGTGTTCTGAGTGCCACTTATTGCAGTATACCTCTACATCATGCACATGTGTGTGTGCCCGGAAGCTGTTTCAGCCCGGGCTGCCACACACGGGGGGGGTGGTGTATGCACTGCCAGCAACCTGCCAGGCCGGTGCACAACACTGCCATATTGCGCTCCATGGGTAACCCGATTCAAGGCCCCATTCTCCCGATTTATAAAATCCAGGGGGGGCAGAGCACCAAAAACATATGGCCCCCAAAAGGGGAGCGACCCTTGCCCAAGGGGCCGCTCCCCAAAACAGTATTTTCACGTTTAAAAAAAAAAAAGAAATTCCCTGGTGTCTAGTGGGCATTCCTGCTGCACGATCGCATGATCGTGCAGCAGGGATGCACAAAAGAGGCATCGGGGGAAAGGAAAACCCTTTCCTTTCCCTCGATGCCTCTTTTGTTTCAAACCCCCCCTCCCCGGAGCCAAAACTCACCTTATTCCCCGACGCGCTGGAAGCAAATGGCTTCCAGCGCATTGGGGAACAAAGGGAAACTCTCAATGACGTCAGCACGCCTGCGCGCTGACGTCATTGAGGGGGCGGGGGAGGCAGGGAAGCCCTTCCCTGCCTTCCCCCAAAAAAACAACGATCGGATTCCCACGGGGGGAGCGCCAGCGCTTCCCCTGTGGGTGGGTCTTATGACGAGCTGGACTCGTCATGAGCACACGACCACTGTGTGCCATAACGAGTCCAGCTCGTCATAAGCATCGAAGGGGTTAATTTGTAAAACAATAAGTGCCAAGGCCCTCACCAGGAGGCCACTGCAGCTTGCAGCACTTATTGCCCCTGCCATGCTTCCAATGATAGTGACAACACAACAACAAACCATCACACTCCTACAAGTATTTCAGGCCTTCAAAGCTATAAGAATGGCTTGGGTAGCAGGTAATAATACTTTTTAGTGTATATTGAATTAATAACCTTTTGTTGTGGTCATATCGAAATTAGCCAGGCAGCGCCACCTTGTAGCAAACTGTCACTAGTGCTGGTGTGGACAATTAAGTGCCAGTGCCGAGCACCGGAAACCACCGGCTCAAATAAAGCACTGACTTCAGCATGCCCAGCTCAGCCGTGCTTTCTTTTCAGGAAATAACATTAGTCACATCAGGACTGTTAGTCCATTTGGTCCATAACATGGGGGCTACGTTAATGGTTATGTACTGGGCAGCGCAATATAGTACGCACTCTGTCAATCAGTGTAGGAAGCTGGCTCTGTATATACTATACCAAAGTGAGGTATAGAGTGCACAGAGTCCAGTGGAACCCAACAGGTAGGCAGAGGTAAAGTAGATAGCACCTCACTCTCTATTTGTGGTAGTGTGGTCGAGCAGTAAGGCTTTATCAGAGGACAGTGTTAAGCATTTGTTGTACACACTCATTCAGCAAATGAATTCACACACTCAAAGACTGAACTTCAGACCAATTGTCTTTGTATAAAAATATTCTTTTAGTTATTTTATTTTCTAAAACCAAGCAAGCCTGGCACAGGTAAGCAATAAATACTTTACAGTAGTAATGCAGTTTGTAAATAGTTTGAATGGCAATTGTAAATGTAGTTTGATTTGATTACAGTAATGTTACTGATAATGCAATGCTTTTCAGAGTACAGTACATATACTTTGTATAGGATTTTTATTAAAATTACAGGTAAGTTACTTTTGAGATTACTTTTCTTATACAGTGCAGTATGCCTGGATACTGCACTGGGACATTTCCTGTAAACAGGTAAGTAAAATCGTTTTTGTTAGTTAGTACAATTTTAAAGAATTTCTTTAGGTTTTCCAACTCCACACTTAGAAACTTTTCACAGAAAAACAGTCAATGTTATCCCATGGAGGAAAATAGTGTTATCGGTTTAAAGGTCAGTACTTTGTTGTGGGAGTTGGTGTTCTAGGGTTAGACTCGGGGGTCCCCCAGGGTCAAGGATACACTCTTGTTACACCCTCAGCGGCACTAGGGCGGCCGGGTGCTGAGGCCCAATGCTATCCAATGGGGGATAGGGGGCCTCCGGTTGGTGGCTGCTGGCAAGCAGGCCACTGGGTTGTGGGAGCAAAACTCCTGGACTTAAGCTCAGGGCAAAGGGGGGTTAAGGCCAGCACAGAAGATGCACCCTCAGCGGCACTGGGGCGCCGGGTGCAGAGTGCTGTTTTGGCGTCGAAAGCCCTGTAGCTTTTAATGGGGAGTCTCCGGTTTGCAAAAGCACTGCAGGCTCGGGGACGAAGGTCTTCTGGGTGCGACCACCACTTGGAAAGGTAAGTTGGGATCTTGGGGGTTGGTTAGGCACCATCGGTTGGGCCACCCAAGGCCGTGGGGCATCGGGTGCAGGGGTGCCTTTTAGGGTCGGATCTTCTTACCAGCTCCTGGTCGCGGTTGGGGGGACCTTCCGGTTTGAGGCTGCAGGCGTCGGCTGGAGGCTTGAGGCAGGTCAGGGGTCGCCCGATCTCGGGTCAGGATCGACGGGGGGGGGACCTCTTCTTGGTGTTGGGCCACTCGGACTCGAGCCGTAGGCGTCGGGTGCAGACCCGCGGATCCTTGCGGAACTGGAGTCTGTTGTTTGAACAAATCCGGTGTTCACAGGAGAGAGAGTCTTTGGGATTGAAGGCAGGCAGGTCCTCCACGTTTCTTGAGGTTGCTGGCTGCATGACACACCGGGATTTCGCTGGAGCAGGTTTGAGGTGGGGACAGGCCGGTAGGGCTGGTGCCAAGTCAGTGGGCGTCCTCCTCTTGTTAGCTTCGGCGCGGCTGTTCAGTCCTTCTTCTTCTTTTCTTCTTGCAGGTTCTTGTCTGAGGAAGCAAGGTTTAGGGGTGCCCCTAAATATTAGATTTAGGGGCGTTACAGGTAAGTAAAAAGGTTGGGACCAATGGGTCCCTTCCCTGGGGTGGGTACACCCCCTATTATGCCACCCTCCAGTGGGAGGGGGGCATAAGCCTTTCCCTGGTTGGCTGAGTCCCCCCATCTGCAAGATGGTGGGTACTGAGAGTTGTGCTTCACCTCGCCTCCCCCACCTGAGGGGTGGAGTTGGCAGAGGTGGGCACACCTCTCTTCCTCACTTGTTTTTCCCGCCGGTTCTCCCGCCCAAAGTGGGGGTCAGAACCAGTGGGGACCAGTTGCTGAAAGCAGCAAGTGGCCTGGGAAGCTCACAAAGGCGGCAAGCCTTTGAAGCTTCCCCTTCGTGAACCCCTGCCCATCCTGGGGAGGAGGCTTGGCACCTAGTCCCAGGATGTGCATTGTTTCAGGCCCCCGAGAGCAGCAGGTTCTCGACCCAGAGGTCCAGAAACATGTCTGGTGGTGGCAGCTGAAAGCAGCCACTTAGCCTGGACACTAGTGGTGGGTCGTTTTTCAGGGGGCATCTCTAAGATGCCCTCTGTGTGCACTTTTCATGAAATCCCACACTGGCATCAGTGTGGGTTTAATGTGCTGAGACGTTTGATACCAAACTTCTCAGTTTTCAGTGTAGCCATTATAGTGGTGTGGAGTTCGTAATGACAAACTCCCAGCACCATATACTCTTACTGGCGGCACTGCACTTACAATGTCTAAGAATGGACTTAGACACTGTAGGGGTACAGGGCTCATGCACCTGTATCCTCACCACTGGTATAGTGCACCCAACTAGAGAGGTGACTGATCTATGCCAGGGCAGAGGGTTGTAGGCATGGCACACAGGGATGTGTGCCATGTCGACTCTTCACTTTGTTTTGCACCAAGACACGCAGCCTGCAAAGGCAGTGTGTGAGTGTAATGGTACAGGGCCTCTAAGGGTGGCACAATAAGTGCTGCAGCCCTTAGAGGTCTTCCCTGGTCACAGTGCCCTGGCTACCTGTGGTACCATTTACCAGGGGCTGACCTGTGGCCAGAGATGCCAATTGGGTTTTGGTTTCAATGCAGATTTAGGAAAGAACATAGGCCCTGGGTACCTGATTAGCAGGAGCCTAGGGCACACTCAGTCAAAGCATATCAGCAGTTCAGCAAAACATGGGGGCTACCATGCAGAAAGAGGGCACTTTCCCACACAACCCCCCCCCCCCAAACGACAGAGGATGAGACTAACCTTTCCCTAGAGAGTCTTCATTTTCTAAGTGGAAGGACCTGGAAAGTCCTTCTGCATTGGCATGGGCAGTCCCAGGTCTGCATTCCACTCAAAGTCCATTCCCTGTAGGGAGATGGACCACCTCAACAGTTTAGGATTTTCACCTTTCATCTGCATTAGCCATCTGAGAGGTCTGTGATCAGTTTGAACTAGGAAGTGAGTACCAAACAAGTATGGTCTCAGCTTCTTCAGGGACCAAACCACAGCAAGGGCCTCCCTCTCAATGGCACTCCAACGCTGCTCCCTGGGGAGAAGCCTTCTTCTTATAAAAGCAACAGGTTGGTCTTGGCCTTCAACATTGGTCTGGGATAGGACCGCTCCTATCCCTAGCTCAGAGGCATCAGTCTGCACAATGAACTGCTTGGCATAGTCTGGAGCTATGAGAATTGGTGCTGAGCACATAGCCTCTTTCATGGTGTCAAAAGCCTTTTGACAACTAACTGTCCAGTTTACCTTTTTGGGCATCTTCTTGGAGGTGAGTTCTGTGAGGGGAGCCACAATGGACCCATATCCCTTCACAAACCTCCTGTAGTACCCAGTCAAGCCAAGGAATGCCCTGACTTGAGTCTGGGTTGCTTGAGCTGCCCAGTCCAGGATAGCCTGGATCTTGGGCTGTAAGGGTTGTACTTGGCCTCCACCAACAAGGTGGCCCAAATGCACCACAGTTCCCTGCCCTATCTGGCATTTGGATTCCTTGATAGTTAGGCCTGCAGTTTGCAGGGCATTTTAAACCTTCCGAAGGTGGATCAGGTGATCCTGCCAGGTGGAACTAAAGACAGCAATATCATCTAGATATGCTGCACTAATGGATTCCAATCCAGCAAGGACTTGATTCACCAACCTCTGGAAGATGGCAGGGGCATTCTTTAAACCAAAGGGCATAACAGTAAACTGTTAATGCCCATCGGGTGTGGAGAATACTGTCTTTTCTTTTGCTCCTGGTGCCATGCCAATCTGCCAGTACCCTGCAGTTAAGTCAAAGGTACTTAGAAATTTGGCTGCACCTAGTTTGTCTATCAGCTCATCTGCTCTTGGAATAGGGTGAGCATCTGTCTTGGTGACAGAGTTGAGCCCTCTATAGTACACACAGAACCTAATTTCTCTCTTTCCACCCTGTGTATGAGGTTTGGGGAATAGAACCACTGGGCTGGCCCAGGGGCTCTCAGACGGTTCAATAACCCCTAACTCCAGCATCTTGCTGACTTCAGCTCTGATGCTTTTCTTGACTTGATCAGACAGGCAATAGATTTTGTTTTTGACAGGTGAACTGTCACCAGTGTCCACATCATGGGTACACCAGTTTGTCTGACCAGGGGTCAAGGAAAAGAGCTTTGCATACTGTTGCAAGACTTGCTTGCAATCAGTCTGCTGTTGGGCAGAGAGGGTGTCTGAAAAGACAACCCCATCCACTGATCCATCTTTTGGGCTGTATGAGAGGAGGTCAGGGAGAGGTTCACTCTCTGTCTCCTGATCCTCATCAGTCACCATCAGCATGATGATGTCAGCCCTATCATGGAAAAGTTTAAGGCAGTTCACATGGATCACCCTTTTGGGTGTCCTGCTGGTGCCCAGGTCAACCAAGTAGGTGACCTCACTTTTCTTTTCTAGGATAGGGTAAGGGCCACTCCATCTGTCTTGGAGAGCTCTTGGTGCCACTGGCTCCAAAATCCACACCTTCTGCCCAGGTTGAAATTCTATCAGTGCAGCTTTTTGGTCATACCAGTGCTTCTGAAGCTCCTGGCTGGCCTCAAGATTCTTGGATGCTTTTTAAGTGTACTCAGCCGTTCTGGACCTTAGGCCAAGCACATAGTCCACAATATCTTGTTTGGGTTCTTGGAGAGGCTTCTCTCAACCCTCTTTTACAAGACAGAGTGGTCTCCTCACAGGATGGCCAAACAGAAAGGGGGAAAATCCTACTCCCTTCTGTGGCATCTCTCTGTAAGCGAAAAGCAAGCATGGTAAGAGGACATCCCATCTCCTTTTGAGTTTTTCATGGAGCCCCATAATCATGCCTTTCAATGTCTTGTTGAATCTCTCAACAAGGCCATTGGTTTGTGGGTGATAGAGTGTAGTAAACTTGTACTGCGCTCCACACTCTTTCCACATGTGTTTGAGGTAAGCAGACATGAAGTTGGAACCTCTGTCTGAAACCACCTCCTTAGAAAACCCTACCCTGGTGAAGACCCCAATGAGGGCCTTGGCTACTGCAGGAGCTGTAGTAGTCCTAAGGGGAATTGCCTCAGGATACCTAGTGGCATGATCCACTACCACTAGTATGAATTTGTTTCCTGATGCTGTGGGAGGTTCAAGTGGACCCACTATGTCCACACCTACCCTTTCAAAGGGAACCCCAACCACTGGTAGTGGTATCAAGGGGGCCTTTGGGTGGCCACCTGTCTTGCCACTGGCTTGACAGGTGACACAGGAGCTGACAAACTCCTTCACCTTCTGAGACAACTGCGGCCAGTAAAAGTGGCTAACTAGCCATTCTAAGGTTTTAGTTTGGCCCAGATGCCCAGCTAGAGGGATGTCATGAGCTAAAGTTAGGAGGACCTCCCTGTACTTCTGAGGCACTACCACTCTCCTAGTGGCTCCAGGGTTGGGGTCTGTGGCCTCAGTGTACATTAGCCCCTCTTCCCAATAAACTCTGTGGGTACCACTGACATCTCGCTTTTCCTGTGCAGCAGCTTGCTGCCTCAGGCTTTCAAGAGTTGGACAGCCTTGCTGTCCAAGGCACAGCTCTTCCCTAGAGGGTCCCCCTGGGCCCAAGAGTTCAACCTGGTAAGGGTCAAGCTCCATGGGCTCAGTTCCCTCTGGGGTGTCCAAGTCCTCTCCCTGAGGAGAGGGGTCCTGATCCTTTTGCTGTTCAGAAACTGGTTTCCCAGTCTTCTTACCTTTTCTCTTGGAAGGTTGGGCCATACTTTCAGGCCTCAACACTTCTTTTTCACCCTGTTTTCTGCTCTGTGCTCTTGTTTTTACACACACCATCTCAGGGATATCCAGCATTGCTGCATGGGTTTTTAGTTCAACCTCATCCCATGCTGAGGTTTCCAGGTCATTGCCAAGCAGGCATGCAGCTGGTAGCTTTGGAGAGACCACTACCTGTTTCAGGCCAGTAACCCTCCCCCCCCCCAGTCTAATGTCACCATAGGCATTGCATGGTTAGTGGTAACACTGTCAGCATTGGTGACTGGGTAAGTTCTCCCAATCAAGTATTCTATCCTAGTCCCATTAATCCAAGGGTATTGCAAATACTTCTTTAAGTTGGGTGGTCACACAGCTACAGTGGCAAACTCAACTTCCCCTTCTGAAACTAGAACTGCTTCAGTGTGCAACCCGATTTGCTCTTGGCACACTGTTGGTCCCATCTGGAGACTTGCTACACCAGGAATAGCTGTACTAGGACTAGGGGGCTTCTTGTTTGGACAAGCAGCATCTCCAGTTAAGTGTCCCAACTTTCTACAGTTGTTACACCAGGCCTTTAAAGGATCAAAGTTCTTTCCACCTGTATTATTGGACTGGGAAGAGTATTGGGACCCACCCCCCTGTGCAGGTTTTTGGGGCCCTTTTGAAGACTCAGGCTTTTTATCTTGGGGATTCCCACCACCTTTCCCCTGGGGAGGTTTTGTAACCCCTTTCTTTTGGTCACCCCCAGTGGTTGTTTTTGTCACCCTTGCCTTGACCCAATGGTCTGCCTTCTTTCCCAATTCTTGGGGAGAAATTAGACCTTGGTAGACCTAGGTCTACCAAGGTCTACCAAGCCTTTGAAGCTTCCCCTTCATGAACCCTGCCCATCCTGGGGGAGGAGGCTTGGCACCTCGTCCCAGGATATGCATTGTTTCAGGCCCCCGGGAGCAGCAGGCTCTCGACCCAGGGGTCCAGAAACATGTCTGGTGGTGGCAGCTGAAAGCAGCCACTCAGCCTGGACACTAGTGGTGGGTTGTTTTTCAGGGGGCATCTCTAAGATGCCCTCTGTGTGCACTTTTCATGAAATCCCACACTGGCATCAGTGTGGGTTTAATGTGCTGACAAGTTTGATACCAAACTTCTCAGTTTTCAGTGTAGCCATTATGGTGGTGTGGAGTTTGTAATGACAAACTCCCAGCACCATATACTCTTACTGGCAGCACTGCACTTATAATGTCTAAGAATGGACTTAGACACTGTAGGGGTACAGGGCTCATGCACCTGTACCCTCACCACTGGTATAGTGCACCCAGCTGGAGGGGTGACTGATCTATGCCAGGGCAGTGGGTTGTAGGCATGGCACACAGGGATGTGTGCCATGTCGACTCTTCACTTTGTTTTGCACCAAGACACACAGCCTGCAAAGGCAGTGTGTGAGTGTAATGGTACAGGGCCTCTAAGGGTGGCACAATAAGTGCTGCAGCCCTTAGAGGTCTTCCCTGGTCACAGTGCCCTGGGTACCTGTGGTACCATTTACCAGGGGCTGACCTGTGGCCAGAGATGCCAATTGGGTTTTGGTTTCAATGCAGATTTAGGGAAAGAACATAGGCCCTGGGTACCTGATTAGCAGGAGCCCAGGGCACACTTAGTCAAAGTACATCAGCAGTTCAGCAAAAAGTGGGGGCTACCATGCAGAAAAAGGGCACTTTCTCACACAACCCCCTCCAAACGAAAGAGGATGAGACTAACCTTCTTTACTAGAATCATTCAACAGGGTTAGTTCTCCTTCAACTGTTCCTAATCGGGTGGAATCATTCACCAGGACGTACTCCAGTTTCAAGAACTCTTAATTGGGTGCAATCGCTCACTGGGCAGCACTCCTCTTTCTAGAGCTGATAATTGGGTGAATCATTCACCAGGAAGCACAACACTTTCTAGAGCTCTTAATTGGATGTAAATTTTCACCAGGGAGTACTGCACTTTCTAGAGCTCTTAATCGGGTGGAATTGTTTACTGAGCAGTACCCCACTTTCTAGAGCTCTTAATGGGGTGTAATTATTCACAGAGGAGTACTTCATTTTCTAGACCTCTTAACAAGCACCTTTTCACAAACACTTAATTCACAAGGGCGGCTACAGGCAGGTTGTCTTAGTGTGCACCATCTATGATTATTACCATAATCGTTATTATAATAGCCCTGTAGCCTACTGAGGGTCTCTAGCCACCACCCTTTGTGAATGGTAAGACCTAGTGCACAACACCCATGTGTAAGTTTGAGGAGTTCACAATGGGCCCCTTTACTTTTCTGAAGAGATAGTGAAGCAAAAGACAGGAAGATCTGGAAGAGAACTTTCAGACCCAAGGAGTTACAGTCATGGATGTCAATTAGAGGTCACCAGGGTTCGCAACTGCGACCCCTAGGCCATCTGTTGCTACCCCTGCCACCTTGCTTGTGACCCTTTGACCAACTCTATTGTCTTGTGTACGCATGCATATGATTGTATGCATGTGCACTATACATTCTGTCTGGAAACTTGTATTTCTGAGCTCCCAGCACGACAGCAGTGCACTTTGATTGGTCCCCGGGTCGTGCGTCAGCAACGTCATAACTGGACGCAGAGCTCGCAGCGAGAGATGGAGAGGAATGAGAGGGCTGTGTGTGCGCCGGGTGCAGGGCACGGAGGGGAGGGGAGTGGAGGTAATAGAGGAGCCTGGCCAAGGGTGAGAGGGCAGTGGCCATGCTGTGGAGGAGGGCGGTAGAGGCAGAGCTGGAATAGGCTCGTGGGAGTGTGCAATTTATGAGGGAGTGAGTCGCTGTTCGACACCCTTTCTCCCACTTCAAGGGAGATGGCAAGTATCCCTCATAATCTGTAGCGTGTAGGGCGAGGTGTATGTCATGACATTGGCATTGCATGCCCTCAGGTACTGTGTCCGCAGTGCATCTGGCCGCGCTTCTTCCCGAGGCCCTGCGCTCCTCAGGCTCACCGAACCCTGCAGAGAGGCCTCCTCTGTTGTGTCACTCCAGTGACGTAACTGTAGCGACCAACGGTCTGTTCATTATTGGCTTTGAACTGGGGGTCCTAGGCATGCGACCCCATGTGTTGTCATCTCAGTAGTATGACCCTGAGGTCACGTGGGTCAATTTAATAAATAGTCCCCGAGCCGCGTGTGAGGTAGAGTGAGTTCCGGCCGGGGACAGACGACCTCATTCATGCATGTGGCTCCACATTATTTCTAGGCCTTGCCCCCACGTGGTCAGCGCTGTAAGTGTCCACTTCCAGGATGGCGGTGAGATACAACATTGGCGACGAGCGGGTGTCTCGGGCTCATCGCTGTGCCTGACATCGCGCAGTGGCCATGGCCCTCGCACTGTAGAGGGCGCGGTGCTCGTGCCCGGCGTCCGTGGTGCCTGTTCGGCATACCTTCAGTGAGCAGCACGCCGACCTGAGTACTGGAGTCTGGTCATCTCGAGGACTCCCCTAGTGGCCACCCCGCATTACTGCACCAAAGAGCAATTAAGAAGGAGCACGCCACCGGTCGGCACAACTGATTAGACCAGGCTGCTCCACTAAAAAAAAAACTAAAAAAAAGAGACAAGCTGCAAAACAGGAAAGAACTGTGCCGGTCACCAGATGGCTCGGTGACCACCTCCCAGAAGCGAGTGGACAGAAGGCCACGTGTGACAACATGCCCCGAAGCAACCACTGGGCCCCCAGGCGAAGGTGCCCTTGCCATCACAGCTCCCAGAAAGGAGAGAGTACTGACAAAGACTTCCCCAGGTGCGAGAAGGTGGTGTGCTGCACTGCCTGTGTGGAAAGGAGTGGGGAAAATGGCAACAAAAGCCACGAGTGAGCTTGAAGGTGACCCCTAGAGTGACAAATAGAGACACTGTAAGCCATGGCAAACATTCTGACAATTGAGCCTTTTATCATTGAAGGTGCCCCGTCAGTGCAGGCCCTCAAATGGAAAGAACGAGTAGACAGAGTGTTGCTGTTCTTTGAAGTAACAAAGGTGGACATTGCACAAAAGCGAGCACTGATCTTACACCTAGGGGGAAGAGACCTTACAAGATTGCCAAATCCCTCAATGAAGCTGCCCCGAAAACTCACCTCAACCTCATAAATGCTCTCACAGCACACTTTGAGCCAATGGCCAATCAGGATTGTATTATTCCTATTCCGACAGGCAAGGCAACACGGGAGGCATCTATCGATGTATTCTATGCCCGCCTCAAAGGGTTGGCTAACACGTGTGGGTTCAACGATGAGAGTGAAGAGATCAGAGAGCAAATCATTAAAGGGTGCGCATCAGCAAAGCTAAGTGAGCGCATATTGGAAGAGTCGGGGAAATCACTAGCGGACATACTCACATTGGGCATAACAAAAGAGCTCCCCAAGGCCAGAGCGGCGCACATGGAATCTGCTCTCCAGAACCCTCACTAAACCCAGTCAGAGTGAAGGGGCCAGACCACATCCATCATCCATCAGAATGCACAGCACAGGGAAAGAAGTGTGCTAGGTGTGGCAAGCTTAACCATTTTGTAAAAGTATGTCGGTCAGGCAAAGGAATAGGGCTGCGCACATCTGTCAATGCAATACCTGAGGTAAAGGAAAACCCCAGTGACATGAATGATGAAGCAGTGGAGGAATACACCAGACACTCGGTGTTCACCATAGGAAATGCTGCCACGACAGCGGGGCATCTCCCGAAGTGCCAAATACAGGTTGGAAATCATGTCACCACAGCCGTGGTCGACATGGGGTCGACAATCAACATCATGTCTGCCGAAGGTATTGGATGCCTGAGAGGGAAGGAGATTCACCTGCACATTGACCAGTCAGTCAAGCCGGTCGCTCTTCGGCACAATTGCCTTTCACCTAAGACCACTGGTGGAAAAAGAGTTGGAGAGACTGGAATAATTGAAAAAGTGAGTTGGCCCAACTCCATGGGTGTCCCCTATTGTGGTCACGCGAAAACCCAAACAACCAGGGGAGGTGAGGATATGTGTTTCACATGCGCCTGCCAAATGTGGCCATAAAACGAGAGAGACATTTGACGCCCACAATCAATGACTTGATGGGAGAGCAGAGTTGTGCAAGCTGGTTTTCGAAACTCGACCTCAGGTTGGGGTACCATCAACTGGTTTTGGACGAGGAGTCCCGCTATGTGACAACATTCTCCATGCATGCATGGTTAAGGAGGTACACGCAGTTGAGCTTCGGCATATCCAGTGCAGCGGAAGTGTTCCAAAATGTCATTCAAGTACTTCTAGGTGATCTGCCAGGAGTCATCAATGTCAGCGATGACATTTTGATATATGCCACAACTGTACAAGAACACCATGACCGGTTGCGAAGGGTACTGAGAAGAATTCAAGAGTCCTGGCTAACCCTCCATTTTAACATATGTGAATTCCTCCAGAAAAAACTACACTTCTTCGGATACCTATTCTCAGAGGATGGAGTCACCCCGGACCCAGAGAAGGTCAGGCACATCAAGAAAGCGTCGGCCCGATGACGGTAACCAAGGTGAGGAGTTTTCTGGGGATGGTCAATTACTGTGGCCGGTTCATCAAAGACCTCACAACCCTGACCCAGCCCCTGAGAGAACTGACCAAGACTGCAGTCCTGTGATCATGGGGCCCTGACAGGAAGCTGTCTTCCAAGTCACAAAGGAGGCCCTCTCCGTGAACACCACCCTGGCATACTCTGACCCCCACAAGCAGACCACCATTGTCATAGATGCGGGGCCAAGTGGGCTCGGAGCAGTCCTGATGCAGCGATCCACTGAGGAAGAGGAGTGGGTCCCCGTCGTGTTTGCGAGCTGCACGCTGACTCCCACCAAACAGAGGTACTCTCAAAGAGAGAAGGAGGCATTTGTAATTCATTGGGGATGCTGTCACTTCCACCTGTACGTTTATGGCAAGCCGTTCACAGTGACGACAGACCACAAGCCCCTAATACCTCTGTTCAACAGCACTGCCGCCAAGCCTCCTCCCAGGATTGAGAAGTGGATGCTACAGCTCCAGTAATACCACTGTCAAGTGGAGTGCTGACTGGGGTCACTAAATCCAGCAGATTACCTGTCACGCCATCCCCGAGCTGCCACCGTGGAGGAAGAAGCGGAGGCAGAAGAGATGGAAGAGTATGTACGATACATCACGGAATGTTCTCGCCCGATCCCCTCTCCTTGGATGATCTCTGCCAGTCCACTCGCCAAGATGATTGTCTACAGAAGGTGCTGGAGGCTGTCAAGAATAACCAATGGCGTCAACTAACGAAGCAGTGGACGGCCCTAACTCCAGAAGCCCACCGGATAATGGAGAGCCTATTCCATGTTCGCCAAGAATTGAGACATGACGTAAATGGATGCCTGTTGAGAGGACATCGCCTGGTCATACCTACCAGTCTCACAGACTGGGTCATTCACCTAGCACATGCTAGACACCAGGGCATGGTGAAGATGCAGAGCCGCTTACGGAGCAAAGTATGGTTCCCCTTAATGGACGAACAGTTTGAAGGAGCTAGTTCGGTCTTGTCCATGGTGCCAGGCAGCCAGGGGTGCAAACACTCCCTCTCCCATTGTTACCGAACCGGGTCCCAAAAAGCCCTGGGTCTGTGCGAGTTTAGATTTTGGAAGCCTACCAGATGGACGACACACTCTGGTAATGATTAACGACTACTCCAAGTATCTGGAGGTCGAAGTCATTTCATCCCTGGGTGCCAGTGAGGTACTACCCAAGCTGGAGAAAATAATGGCTACCCACGGGTTAGTCCACGAGTTACAGACGGACAATTGTCTGCCTTTCCAAGGACAGGAGCTGGCCTCGTATCTTAAGTCGTTGCGAATAAGTCATAAGCAGATCACTCCCAAGTGGCCCCAAGCCAATGGAGAGGCTGAGCGATTTATGAGCACATTAAACAAAGTAATCAGAATTGAAGCTGCAAGCCACCATCTGATACAATTAGCCATATACTCGTTTTTGAGGGATTATTGTCAGACCCCACACTCCACCACCGGGTGTGCTCCCATCCACCTCTCGATGGGCAGAGTGGTTGAAGACACCATCCCACACCATTCCACCTGGGTGCCTGAGCCGGTTAATGACTTGGCAGTGCATGAGAAGAGAAAAAGGTCCAATGATCAGGTGAGCCGTAGGCGGAGGGTCAAGCCATCTGACTTTCAGCTAGGTGACCAGATGTTGGTCCAGGATCGGTGCCCTGGAAGCAAGTTCAGACTACACTTTGAGCGGCATACCTGGGCCACTGTTGGTATTCATGGTACCCGGATCACTGCCCGGTGAGGTGGTGAAGTCATCACCGGAAATGTGTCATTGTTTGAAAAAGTTCATCAAGCTAGTGACAGTCGGAGGGGAAGCATGGACATGGCATCGTTCAGGGATGACTCGAGCATCCGTAGCGATGAGGAGGTCGATGAGCGCCCTGCGGCTGAGGGGATCCCTCTAGCCCGGCGGCCTCTGGACTGGCTGAGTTGCTGGTAGTGGACAGCCCTGTCGGACGGTGGCTGCATCCAAGCGGATGAGCCAGCTACACCAGGTATGATCTCCGAAGTAACCCCGGTCCGTCCAACAGACTGCAAGATCACATTGTGTAAGTAATTGGGATGCACCCGTCATATGGTAACCTGTAGTGGTTCTGGGAGATGTCAACCTGCGTCTTGAACCTAGACTGTTGAACTGTACTCTGGGAGTGACAGAGACTGTTATATTATTGGGTCTGGATTGAAATAGGCTTGTCCGTCTTGAAGCTGTATGATAAGATTCACCCAGAGAAGCTGTATGATAAGATTCACCCAGAAAAACTCGTGGTGGACTCCCACTTCATGAAAGACCTGGGACTAGGCTGTTCGGACCAAGTTGAGATCATTATGTGAATGGAAAATGAGTTTGGGTTTCAAATCCCAGATGCGGGTGGCGAGAAGCTCCTGCCACCAATAGAAATCGTAGATTACATCGCTGAATAAAAAGGACTGATACCAATGAACTGCCTTGTTGGATTTAAAAGCCAGTTGCACATAGCAGACTCTGGAATGGGACTTGCGAGTGTGCAGATGCAGAGACCTCACTGCATCATTGTGTACATGACCTAAATAGGATTTAGCAAATTTAATTATTGTTCTTTTACTTGTGCGCTCTAAAGTTTGCATATACAGTTACTCTAAAGAGTGTGATGGCAATGGAAAGGTATGAAAGAAATACAGTTCCTTATGACAACGCTGTTTCCTGAGTTTATTTGCTTTAGTACTTTGTCGTGTACTTCCATTTTTAATCATTTGCATATATATGGAGCCTTCTGAACTTATTTGTATTATAACTTATGCCCGAGCATTTGTCAGCACCGCAGGGCTATAGAATATAGGCACGATAGGTGCTCCAGAAATTACTACTAGGTATCCAGACATTGGACTGTGGCTTTTTAAATAACATCGTACCACTATTTGGATAATAGGACATTGTAAACGGAACCTTTCTAAGTGAGATGGCAGGTAATGAGAAGGTGGCAAATGTGTGTTATTTTCTGTGCTCATGAATCGCTTTGTGGATGTGGGTTCCTGGTTTCTCCCAACCCTCTCTGCTCCTTATGACTTGGCCTGTTTGCTGCCCACTATCATGGAGTATGAGTCAAAGGTTGGGAGGCAGACTTTAAGCTGAAGATTGCGAGGTGAGATTAAAAGGAAGTAATAAAAGCCAAGGTCAGGGGTTTTGGTTCTTTCTAGCCCTCTTCTTTCTGCACCCCCCCCACGATCCTCCCCTTTGTGGGTGGCAAGGGATGCCAAAGTCCTCACATTTTTCTTTATTTCATTCCGGCATGCTGGTGTGAAGAGTTGTTGGGGCAGAGGACTCAGCTAATTAATCAAAACTCCCTGGTCTCCCCCTTCATCTGCCGCTATCAAATCACCTTTCCCCTTTCTGGCTGATAGCTAAGCATGTATTGAAAGGTATGACCTGGAAGAAATGGGCACCTTCTCAGTGACCTGGAAGAAATGCCCACCTTCTGATTCTCTCATAATTGGGAAGGGAGGTGAAAGCTGGAGGTGTGACAGAGATACCTTAAAGCCACATTGCTGAGACACAGACACAAGACCTTTGACGGAGAGGCAAAAAAGGGAGTCCTTCTGTACAAAAGAAATCAGAGGCACAGGTGAGAGGCGGTGTGCACCCTCAAATACTTAAGTACTCCCTCCACCAGGATTTCAACTGCCTTCGTTATGTGACCCCACCATCTAATTGATGCTGTAACTGTGTACGACCTTTGACCAACTTCTGCTGTTGTCTCATGTGGTAACTCTTGAACGCATCCACTGATGTAAACGTTAGAGTTGAATTAATGTAACCTGCAGTAACCCTTGTATCCTGCTATTGTTGTAAAGCTTTCTGATGCCTTCGGGCCTTGTCTGCATTATATAAAATAAATAAAATATGTTGAGGGAATGTCTCTTGCGTGGATAGAGATCACCCCTCCTGGATGCAGAAGATGTGTCCTCAGTGTGGTGGGAGTGTCTCCTGGCGTAGACTGTCCCCTGGGAAACATGGGAAGTTCAGAGTGCGCGCTCATCGTGGTGATCTCCTGGCTTCGGCGGTGCTGTCATTCTCACCTAAGTGAAGAGTCATGGGTGTCTCAGAGAGTCTTGCAGCATCCTCTTCTCCTATTCTTTCATTTTCTGCTTCACTTCCCCACTCTCTTCCTCACTCTGAGACCTTGAGAGGAGAGAGGTTGAGGGGAATCAAAGGCAGTTGGCATGCCCAGCAGCCTGAGTCTGTGTGTACCCAGCAATTTTCAAGTGGCTAATATATTAATTATCTTGCTGGATAGATCTATTTTGTAATTTTGTCTCTGTTTATTGTGAAGCACACTTATGTCCTGAGACAAGGTTTGCGCTATGTATGTAAAGCTGCCAACCATACAATGTGGGTTCTAATGTTCTCCAAGAGTTAATAGCAAAGTGTTAAACATTTGATATTACAAAGAGATACCATCGAGTGGCCGAATTGCACAGTGTGAAATTGGAAATGTGGGATTAATGCCAGTTTTCCTGCTTGACCAAATTGTGTGATCGTAGGCAAACACTTTATTTCAGCCAACCTCCTTTTTTGTTTGTCTTATATGAGAACACCTTTGAATGCGTTAGTTCAGGATGTGCAGCATCTCTTCTTATCAGTAATACAGTATCAACATGACAGCCAGTATCTTCGTCCATGTGAGTAAAATCTGCCCAAATTTTCGTAACACTCTTTAAATTGCTAATGCAGATATAATGATCAACACAAGTGTACTGTGCCAGTGATGTGCATATTTTCTGTAGAAGAAATTAATGATAGTAAACCTGGAAAGGTTCAAGGGCTCAACTGGTTGAGAAGTATGTATACCATGTCATGGAAAGGAAGGTTGCTGGAAGAACTTGACCTGCATTAAATAATACTGTTATCTACGTTCCAAGACTTAGATTTAATTACATGGTACTGTTAGTTTCTAAAAACAAATGATAAAGTGAACTTGTTTTGAACATTATAGGCGCATCTACCTTCCCATTATATAAGTTATTTGATATTGATAATGGCTGATTTCAACTTGACTAGTGTATTCTCCAATGCTGTACACTATTTGATAGGGTCTTAATCAATGCTACATTATCTTAATTGCATATCTGAAGATACTACCTGAAACAATGTATGTAGCTGCATTTTCAATAGGACTTGAATTGCGTCTGTTTATAAGGTACTTCTTTTGTATCTATAGAGATTTTCCAGCCTCTGTGTGTGATGTAAGTAACCAAAAGGTAGATGCTTCACTTCCTGTGGTAGCACCGAGTCAAAGGTCATGCAATGTCACTTCCTTTGATTTCATGGGGGTTCAAAGGGAAGGTGATGGCACTTCCTGTGATGTCTCCAGGTCAAAGTTTGTGTGATGTCACTTCCTGTGACATCATCGGGTGGGTCAAAGGGCAGATGATGTCACTTCTTGGGATGTCATCAGGTCAAAGTTCATGTGATGTCACTTCCTGTGACATCAGGCATGGGTCACATGGCATTTGATGTCACTTCTGCTACCCCAGGCATCTTGCTGAACCGACGTCCATGGTTACTGCTAGCACAAGGACTTTCATCTGCCTCTCTTATTGAGTTCAGTTGTCATCTCACTGATTTTCGTTATTGTTATTATAATCAATTGGCCTTGCTCCTGGATACTTGATAATTTATATTTTAATAATTTATCTTAGTATGTAGATGAAAAAGGCAGAATGGTTCTCTGGGTTGACCCATTCAAGATGAAAGTCGATCTAGATTAGGACACGACTTTTGAGGAGGTAAAAGATTTGGGCAGCCAATTACATCATGTTATTGACAGTGAGTAGAGGGCAGGTAATGGCAACTGCGCATCTTCTCAAATGTGGTAATGAGGAGAGTTATCCAACAGTATAGCGCAGTGTGGAGCTTCTTGGCGGGTGACTTGTATCTAGATATAGGAAGGCTGCCACCTGTTTTCTGCTACTCTAAAGAGTTCATCACCTACAATTGACAATGATGATGGGAATTCAGTGCCAACGTGCCATACTCTTCAATGATAACATCCTAGACAACCTTGATGATTAGGGAGTGGGAGAGGAATTGTTTTGGTGGTATGTCCCA
Source organism: Calotriton arnoldi (assembly GCA_963921515.1). NCBI lineage: Eukaryota > Metazoa > Chordata > Amphibia > Caudata > Salamandridae > Calotriton > Calotriton arnoldi. The sequence continues at coordinate 1,059,085 of CAWUFW010004229.1, read as the reverse complement.
GTGACGCTCTAATGGATTGAATGTTGTGGGATTCACTCATAAGTAGCAGGCTTGCAACACATTTAATAATGTATTATAGAGATTTAGAGTTGTGATTTCATAATTGTACTTCTTTACAATTTCCACTGTTCATCAATCTCATAATTGTGGTGATGCCTTTCTGTGAGGTCATTTAGAGTGTTCATTAGAGTCTTAGGTCATGAGCGTTCTTGGTGTGGCAGTTGCTCCTGGTGCCTTGGGATGCTGATGACCAGGACGGCTCTCTGTACCATTATCTATAATTAATAGACCCTTTTGAATCTGCAGCTCCTCGTCTTCCCTTCAGTGGTGACAGAAGATGGGATAGTTTATACACTCATCGGTCAGAAGACGGAATCGAAAACTCTGAGCAGCTGCGAGGTACTGGTTTTAACCTTTTCAACTTGCGCTCCCAAGGCAAACTGTAAGTACCATCTTTGTTGTCACCAAGGCACTGCAGGGGTACAGAGAGCATCCTGACATTTTTTTTTATTGTTATGCGGCGCTCTGAAATTTCGCCGCAGTTTCACTGAGACCTGCTTCTTGTCCAGCCATCTCACGCGTGATTGAATCTGCAGCCTATCGTCTATTTTCGCACTCCGCATGAGCTTTAAGAGGTTTTTGAGTGCCGTGCAGTGTTGTACTTGGATCGTTATTCACACGCTATCTTACCTGTTGCCAGCGCTTGAACTGCAGCGCGCTCTTTGTGTTTCTCCACCGCTTTCACGTGCCACGTTCCACGAGGACTATTAAAGCCAGCGCTCGAGCTGCAGCGCGCTCTTCATGTTTCGTCTCTGCTTTCACATGCCACATTCCACGAAGATTATCAGAGCCATCGTTACGTGTTTCCTTCACGGACAGCCCAGTAGCTCGTCTTCTTGGCGGCATACAGCTTCGTTGTGGTGCTCCCACTGCCAATGCGCGTAGAAGAGCAGAAGAAGTAGAAACAGGACTACGAGTTTCCTTTTCCTCTTGTGAAGAAACAAAGGAAAGACTTGTCTATTTTTCTTGGTGTAAAAGGAAAAGAAAGGGAAAAAAAATACTCTTCTTGCTGTAAAAAAAAGAAAGAAAGAAACTAAGGATTTCATCACCTTTTTCAATTCTTATATTGAAAGAAACTTTTGAAAAATAAATGGGAGAACAAAATCACATCCTCTTGTTTCTCTTTTCACTCTTTATTTTTCTCTTCGCTCTCTCTTCTTCTTGCTTCCTGTTCTTTTCTTTCTTTTTGCTGTATTAACCAATTTTTTGTTTACGAGTTTTTTTCTCTTCATTTTGTCATGCAGAGTGTTACAGCTCAAGCACCATTTTTATAAGAACCTGGCGATCCACCACTAGAATGGAAATTGTGGATCAGATCTTTTAAAGCCTATTTGGGTGCTATTGACGGTCAAAGGTTTAGACCTGAGAGAAAAAAAAATCTTATGTATTATCATTTAGGTGTTGAGAGGCAGAATGTTTTTGATCATTTACCACCATATGATCCACCTGAAGGCGAAGATCCGGATGAATTCGAAATAGCAGTGGTTCAACTTGACAAGTATTTTACGTAAATGAAAAACATTGTAGTACATAGGTACAATTTTTTTTACCAGAGTGAAAAAACCCACCGAAAATATTGACACTTTTATCACTGCGTTAAAAGTTCTTGCTGCCAAGTGTGAATTCGAAAATTTTACTTCACAACTTATAAGAGATCAACTTGTAGCCAGGTGTCACTGTAAGAGAATTCAAGAGAAATTACTAACTTGCAAGGATCCCTCTTTAGATAAGGCAGTGGACATTGCCAAAAGCATTGAGAGTTCTATTGAGGATGCGAAACAATTAGAAACTGCAATGTCCAATACCACTGTTTCAGGCGCTGTTTCTAGTAAATCACCCATGTTCAGGAATGATGATGTCAGGAAGCAAAATGTTTTCAGAAGTGCAAAAATGTTTGCGCAAAACAGAGCTTACAATCAAAAAATTAGTTGTTTCAGATGTGGTTCTCCTCTACATGTTTCATCTTTTAAGAATTGTCCAGCGGTTAATCAACAATGTGGGCAATGTGAGAAAATGGGCCATTTTTCAAGAGTCTGTAGGGGACCTAAAAGAAAGAGCGTCAGGTGTGTCCTTAACGAACCTGAGAATCACGATGAAGATGATGTTACTAGTCAACTATACATTGTGGGGGTGAGAGATAGTGTGAAACAAACAACTTCTCTCGTTATAGATCCTGAGGTTGATGTTACCATTGATAGTGTCCAAATTCAACTCCTTGTTGACACAGGTGCTCGCATCACTATTGTGTCACAGGATACATTTTTCATGTTTTGGGAGAAGAAAAATTTATTACCACCCGATGTACTCACGGTGGCTTTTGAGGGTAGCAAAATTGAGCTTCTAGGTTATTTCTGGGCCACCATCAGTGTTTTGGGAGAGGTCATCAAAGGTAAAGTTTATGTTGCAAGAAAAGGTATTAATGTTCTTGGCTTAATACACCAAGCTGAGTTTGGGTTAACTATTAAACCAGGCTTAGATAAACCAGTTTTTATCGATAAAGAAACCATACAAAGTCAACCCTGTCTAGCTCCGACTTAGCAAGCAAATGGAAGCATAAGTTCGAAAAGGTGTTTCAAGATCATTTAGGAAAGGTGACTGGCTTTCAACATCACATCAGAGTTAAAGATAATGCTAGTCCCATCAAGCATAAATTGCGCAATGTTCCTCTTAGCATTAGGGCTGACTTATCTAAACATTTGAAAAGTCTATGTGACCAAGGTATAATTGAGAAAGTGGATGCAACTCTGTGGCTTTCTCCAATTGTTCTTGCCAAGAAGAGATCCGGGGACTTGAGAATGTGTGTGGATTTGAGGAGCTTAAATAATGCCATCTGGGTTGACAGCTTTCCTCTTCCACGCATTGAGGATTTAATTGCTAGAGTTGGGTCTTCCTGTTGGTACACAAAATTAGATCTCAAGCCCGCATACCATCAGGTAGAATTAGACCCTCAGTCTAGCCATCTCACAGCTTTTGTGACGGCTGATGGTGTCTTTCAGTTTTGCCGTCTACCTTTTGGGCTGGCTTCGGCGGCCGCTGTTTTTCAGAGGCTCATGAGTGAAATGTTTGAAGATAATCCTCAAGTTGTAGTATTTCAAGGCGACATTCTCATTTTTTCTAAGACTGAGGCAGAACATGATCTGGCCATTGATAAAGTGTTCAGTGTTTTCGAAAATAGAGGTGTGACCTTACAAAAATACAAATGTACCTTTAAAGTCAAAGAAATAGAGTACTTGGGCCACATTATCTCAGAGCATGGCATAAAACCCAGACCAGGACTGGTTAAAAGCATTGTTGAAGCTCCAGTGCCACAGAATAGAGATCAACTATTATCTTTTCTTGGTTTATGCGAGTTTTATGCCAAGTTCATGAAAGATTTTGCAAAGTCTACTGAATGTTTCAGAGCTTTGTTGAAAAAGGCAGCAACTTTCACTTGGTCAGAAGAGTGTATAAAGGGTTTTCAAAATATCAAAGATCATATTGTTAAAGCTCCTGCTTTGCAAGCATTTGTGGAGGGGAGACAAACTGTTGTCACTGTTGATGCATGTGATTATGGTCTGGGGGCAGTGCTCTAGCAATATGTGGAAGGCAAAGAGCACACAGTGGGTTTGGCATCAAGAACACTTCGCCCTGTTGAACGAAAGTACTCTGTCATAGAAAAAGAACTTCTGGCATGTGTTTGGAGTATTGAAAAGTTCAAGCAGTATCTGTGGGGCAGGTCTTTCGTACTTAAGACTGATCATCGTCCTCTTGTTAACATCTTATCTGGAAAAAAAGTTAAACTCACCACGGCTCGCTTGGCTAGATTGTCTGCTAAGCTCTTGGAGTACACTTTTGACATAGAATATATACCAGGGGGAAAGAACTGTAGGGCAGATTGTCTGTCCAGACTTCCCATTCCTGATATGGAAGAACAAGATTGGGAAGATGAAATTGAGGAGTGCTTTGTAGCTTGCATTAGCCAAGACAGTTTGTCTTTTGCTGAAGATGTTTGGGTTGCTGAAGTTAACAAGGATGTTCTCCTCAATGAAGTTTTGTCTTTAATTAGGAAAGGTTGGCCCAAAGAGAAGTGTCTTTCACCTGATTTACAAATGTTTTGGAAGGTTTGTGATGAGTTATCTGCTGAGGGTGGCAAAGAAGTTAGAGGAGATAAACTTATTCCTCCAGAATGTTTTAGACAGAAGATAATTTCAGCGGCACATCTGGGTCATTTAGGTGCCACCATTACTAAGAGGAAAGTCAGAACTTATTTTTGGTGGCCAAAGATGGATTGTCAAATTGATGAGTTAGTTAAACAGTGTGTGCGATGTAATACCAGTGATCAAGCTTTGGTTTTGGAAGGTGTGGTTGATTCTCCTGTTTCTCCGCCTGGTAGGGCTTGGCAGAGATTAGATATGGACTTTTAGGACCGTTCCATATTTTGCCTGCTAATATGAGGTATTTTCTGGTTCTTGTAGATCATCTGTCCAGGTTGGTTGAAGTTGAGCCAATTACCATTCCAAATTCTAGGAGTGTAATCAATTGTTTGAGCAAAATTTTCCTTAGAGAGGGTTATCCTGAAGAAATCTTAACGGACAATGGGGTTCAATTTGTCTCGCAAGAAATGAATTTATTCTTACGTACTTGTGGCATTAAACATATTGGAACTCCACTTTTTCACCCTCAGAGCAATGGCAAGACAGAACGTTTTAATAGAGTTGTTGTGGATTGTGTGCAAGCAGCCTTTAGAACCAAATCATGTGTTTTTCAAGCCATTAAGGATCTAGTTTGGTCATATCGCACTTCACCACATGTTGCCACAAACTTCACTCCTTTTGAACTCATGAGGGGAAGAAGAGCTCCCACTCAGGCTTACCCATTTTGGATGGTCAAGACCTTTCATGAGGGTTGTGACATGAAATATGTATGGGAGTCTGCGTATAAGAAGTCAGTTGAAGCCAGTTTGAGGAACAGTGAATCATCTGCTAAAAAGAAACTCATAGACTGAATGTTGGGGATTGGGTCAGAGTAAAAATCCGATCTCAGTTAGGAAAGGTTTTTCAAAATTTTGGAATCTCAACAGATTGTAGAGGTACTTAGAAATGCTGTGAAATTATCCAATGGGAACTGGTGGAATACTTCTCGTGTTGCAAAAGATCCCTGTGTACGCTCCAAGGTGTTTGATGCAACTAAAGGTGCTTTTCAGGGGGACGGGGTTCCCACTAGGGCACATGTTCATGAAGGTGTCAGGAGGAGCACCAGAAATCATGTCAGACCTAGCAAATTACATGATTATGTTTGACTGTTTACAATATTGTTGCAAATAACATGTTAATGTTTTATATTTAATTCTCTCTGTTTTATTATTTGTTCTAATGCTGTAACTTTTCCTTTTCAAGGATTCCTCTATGACTTTTAAGAGTATGTATTTTTAGAAATGTTTTTGTTTAAAAAAGGGAGGTGTGGTGATGCCTTTCTGTGAGGTCATTTAAAGTGTTCATTAGTGTCTTAGGTCATGAGCGTTCTTGGTGTGGCAGTTGCTTCTGGTGCCTTGGGATGCTGCTGACCAGGACGGCTCTCTGTACCATTATCTATAATAAATACACCCTTTTGTAACTGCGGCTCCTCGTCTTCCCTTCATCAACATAGATTGTTTCCCTTGGTGGTAATCATTTATTCTTTATATTATTCCTTGGTAGAAGGAATTCTGTGTGGTCAAATGTTGACAAACGTTTTTTTCTGTCTATGAGCATGTTGACACTTTAAGTGCTTTTTTCTCAGATCACACTATCTGTGCCTGAGATGAGATGTGTTACAGCAAACAAATGATGGACGGAATGCTGACAATGCAAACATGCTCCCCCAGTCAAAAGATCTGGGTTAAATCCATCGTTCTTTTGCCCACTACGCCACCCCAGTTTGGACCCAGCCATATGCAAATCAGTCTTGACCCTGTGCCCTATGGGAACAGTCCAGACCGAACTGCCAGGCCAGGTCCTCCCTGGACCGGAAACAAGCATCCTGGGACCGGGTTCTGGGTATGTCACCCTTATTCAGCCAGGCTAGCTTGAATCCAGTGGCACAGTGAGCAAGGGACCCACGTCTGGGCATACCCATCCCACTTAGGCGAAAAGTGTTACAGCAAACAAATGATGGACGGAATGCTGACAATGCAAACATTCTCCCCAGTCAAAAGATCTGGGTTAAATCCATTGTTCTTTTGCCCACTACGCCAACCCAGTTTGGACCCAGCCATATGCAAATCAGTCTTGACCCTGTGCACCATGGGAACAGTCCAGACCGAACTGCCCACTACGCCACCCCAGTTTGGACCCAGCCATATGCAAATCAGTCTTGACCCTGTGCCCCATGGGAACAGTCCAGACCGAACTGCCAGGCCAGGTCCTCCCTGGACCGGAAACAAGCATCCTGGGACCGGTTTCTGGGTATATCACCCTTCTTCAGCCAGGCTAGCTTGAATCCAGTGGCACAGTGAGCAAGGGAACCACGTCTGGGCATACCCATCCCACTTAGGGCGAAAAGTGTTACAGCAAACAAATGATGGACAGAATGTGACACTCAAACTCGGCAGCATTGTGATGTGCTTATGCTTGAGGTTGAGGTTGATGGGTGGACTATTTAACTTAGATGTATGAATAAAGAAAATGCTTTGCTGGTCTCTCTTGCCAGCATACATTATTCTGTCAGTGCACCTGTTGTAAATGTGAGAGGGACAAGGAGGAGTGGCAGGTGAACACCTACTGCTAAATTGAATGGGATTAGGGACAGGTATGAAAGGACTTAGGGAGGGATATTCAAATAAAAGAACACACCCGTAAAATAGTAAGACAATTGCTATTCACAAACTACACTTCTAAAGTTACTACAGCTAGAAAGTGAACAACAGAATAGTAAATACACTCCAGCCTAACCTTGACGCTGGTCCAGCACCGCAAAGGTCAGGTCAGCTAAAATAAGTTAAAGTAATCTAATCCCAATGAAAATAATGGAGGAACCAAAAAACAATAGATATACATAGGAAAATAATGTGATGTTTTACATTTAAAAAAAAACATTCAGTAAATGTTTTTTTCTTAAAAAGTAATTTTACATTTTATTGCAAGGCTTAAAACACTTGTAACACATCTCGTAATACAGGCAGTGGTGGCTTTGGACTCTGCCAGCCATCTACAGGTGATACACATTACAACATCAACCACTCAAATACAGGTTGACTACATAAGAAATACACTCACACACCCAAACACTTTTTATGCCTTCATTATGTCAGTGAATGTGTTTCTTGCTTTGCCCCTCATTTTGAGGACTAACTATTTGAGGAGGAGAGAGGGGGCCGATTCACAGAACTAATCTGAGATAAAATCCTAAACTTACTACTTTTGGTATTCACAGAAGGCATTTAGTAGTAGTAAAGTTAGGACTCCTAACTTTACTACTACTAAAGTGAGACAAAATCCTAACTTTACGACTTTCGGTATTCACAAAAGGCATTTAGTAGTAGTAAAGTTAGGAGTCCTAACTTTACTACTACTAAATGCCTTCTGTGAATACCAAAAGTAGTAAATTTAGGATTTTATCTCAGATTAGTTCTGTGAATCGGCTCCAGAGAGTTTATAGATAGGGATGAGCCTAATTTATGAAATTAGCTGTAGCATAATCACTTGAAATTAGAGCATAATTGTGTGAGATTACTCAGAATTAGACAGTCACTGTAACCCAGTATTTATGCCTATTATCTTAGCGCTAAATCCACCCTTGCACCCAATATGGACAAGATGATGCATTTTGCAGTACGAAAATAGCCCTAAAAGCAACACAATGTAAGCAACAGTAGGGAAAGTGTTGGACTTTTGAGGGATCAAATTTACTGTTCCCACATCAAAGTAAGCAACAGTGGAGAAAGTGATTAATTTTGAAGGAGTCAGATTTACTATTCCCATTCAGATGTATGATAAAGTAGGGAAATTGGACTTTAGAGGGGTCTGAACTACTATTCCCACTGCAGCATAAGCAACAGTAGAAACATGTTGAACTCTGTAAAACTCAGATGAAACCTTTCCAATCCTAAAATAATAATAAATAAAATCAAACCACCATTAGTGCTTGAGCAAAAACATACAACCAAAGCTATAAGCTTTCACTAACATAAGAGTGATTTATCTCTTTATTCAGAACAGCATATGCGTCTATGCATAGCATAGGGCAAATGCCTATGGATTTATACATAGCATAGAGCAAATGCCTATGCTTTCATACACAGTATAGGGGAAATGCCTATGCAATTATACACAGCATAGAGCAAATGCCTATGTGTTAGAAATGGGGGTCTCTAGTTGACAGAGGTAGGTACCTTTGTCCAATTAGGGACCCTTGCTTCTAGTCAGGGTAAGGGGGATACACACTTAGATAACCCCTGCTCACCCCCTCGTTAGCTTGGCACGAGCAAACAGGCTTATCCCAAAGGCAATGTGTAAAGTATTTGTACCAACACTCACAGTATCACAGTGAAAACACCACAAAAGGACACCACACCAGTTTAGAAAAATAAAATATCTTTATCTAAACTAAACAAGACCAAAACAACAAAAAGCCAACATACACAGTTAAAAATATGACTTTTAAAAGGTTTCAAGAACTTGTACCATAGAAAACTATGGATGCGTGATTTCACACCAAAGTACCTGTAGATGCGCCAAGATTCACAAGGCAAACAGCCGCAGAGAAAGGAAGAGTTGGAAAACACAACGATGCGTCAGTTCCTGAGTCCTTTGGGGAGGCGAGGTGACAGTTCTGCTGCAAACAGGAGAAGTGATGCGTCGAATCCGGACTGTAGGGGGAAGTGAGGCGTTGAAATCCAAGACAATTCTGGTCTGCGGGTGATGCGTGGAAAAACTTAAGGCACAGGTACGATGCGTGACACACCGGAGGTGATGCGTCGCTTTGCGAGACTTCGTGCCGTCCGGCGTCGGTGCTAGGGGCTGTGCTCCAAGGCTTCGCGTCGCCCGGCGGGACTCGGCCAGGCTTCGCGTCGTCCGGCGCTGGTTCCGAGAGACTTTGCACGGCGTTGCGATGTTTTGCACCGGTTCTTGCAGCGATTAGCTGCAAAACCCACCTCTGAGGTCCTGTTACTGGAAGGAGGCACCTCAGGCAAGGGTAGGACTCACAGATGGCAGAGTCCAGCAGCACCAGCAGATTTGCAGGAATTCTTTTGTGTTCCTGAGACTTTAGAACAGGAGGCCAGCACACTTCAGGCCCTTGGAGATCTCCTTCAAGCAGGGGAATCAGCACACAGCAAAGTCCTTCTCCTTTCCTTGGCAGAAACAGCAACTGCAGGCCAGCCCCAGACACACAGCAATGGCAGTACTTCTCCTCAGTCTCTCCAGCTCTTCTCCTTGGCAAAGGTTCCTCTTGAATTCCAGGAATGATCTAAAGTTCAGGGGTTTTAGGTCTAATACTTATACCCCAAAATGTCTTTGTTCTTTTTGTGCAAGGGGCTCTGAGCCCAGTTCAAACCAGTTCTGGGGGCACTCTGCCAGTGCACTACAACTTCCTTTGTTAGTGTGGGCCTTGGTCCCAGACACACCACAGTGGGGCGGAGCCAGCATTGTGGAAGGCAGGCACATCCCTATTCAGGTACAGGTGCTACTCCTCCCACCACTCCAAATGGAGATCAGGCCTATTCAGCCTAGTGCTGACTCATCCAGACTCCTGGAGCCACTGCAACTCCCCAGGCCCTGTCACTCCAAAAGCCAGACAGTCAATCCACAAACAGGCAGAGGCACACAGGAAGGTTGAACAAGAAAATAGCCACTTTCTAAAAGTGGTATTTTCAAACACATAATTTAACAAGCATTGGCATAGCCAATAGGTCTCGCTTTTGGGAACTTATAAGTATTTAGTTATGCAGCACAATATCCTTGGTGCAACAACATCAACTGTTGCATGGCTAAGCACTTATAAGGTCCCAAGCTGAGACCTATTGGCTATGCCAATGCTTGTTACTATTGTTTTTGCCTTCTGTATTTTTTAATATTTAATAAACCTGCATGCTGTCTAAACTTCCTGGATTCAAACTTTATTAAGGCTTATTTAATTGATTATGCTGATTTAGTTGCTGGTAAACTGTTACCTGTAGGGAGAGGTAGAGAGGTAGAGAGAGGTAGAGAGAGGTAGAGAGGTAGAGAGAGGTAGAGAGAGGTAGAGAGAGGTAGAGAGAGAGGTAGAGAGAGAGGTAGAGAGAGAGGTACAGAGGTAGAGAGGTAGAGAGGTGTAGAGAGGTAGGGAGGTGTAGAGAGGTGTAGAGAGGTGTAGAGAGGTAGAGAGAGGTAGAGAGGTAGAGAGAGGTAGAGAGAGGTAGAGAGGTAGAGAGATGTAGAGAGAGGTAGAGAGGTAGAGAGAGGTAGAGAGAGAGAGGTAGAGAGATAGAGAGAGGTAGAGAGAGGGAGAGAGGTAGAGAGAGGTAGAGAGAGGTAGAGAGGTAGAGGTAGAGAGAGAGGTAGAGAGAGAGGTAGAGAGAGAGAAGTAGAGAGAGAATTAGAGAGAGAGGTAGAGAGAGAGGTAGAGAGGTAGAGAGAGAGAGGTAGAGAGAGGTAGAGAGGTATAGAGAGGTAGAGAGGTAGAGAGGTAGAGAGAGGTAGAGAGGTAGAGGTACAGAGGTAGAGAGGTAGAGAGGTAGAGAGAGGTAGAGAGGTAGAGAGGTAGAGAGAGAGAGGTAGAGAGAGGTAGAGAGGTAGAGAGGTAGAGGTAGAGAGGTAGAGGTGAGAGGTAGGAGAGGTAGAGAGAGAGGTGAGAGAGAGAGGAAGAGAGAGAGGTAGAGTGGTAGAGAGAGGTAGAGAGGTAGAGAGGTAGAGGTAGAGAGGTAGAGAGGTAGGTGTAGAGAGGTGTAGAGAGGTAGAGAGAGGTAGAGAGAGGTAGAGAGGTAGAGAGAGAGAGAGAGGTAGAGAGAGAGGTAGAGAGGTAGAGAGAGAGAGTTAGAGAGAGAGGTAGAGAGGTAGAGAGAGGTAGAGAGGTAGAGAGAGAGAGAGGTAGAGAGAGAGGTAGAGAGGTAGAGAGAGAGAGGTAGAGAGAGAGGTAGAGAGGTAGAGAGAGAGGTAGAGGGAGGTAGAGAGGTAGAGAGAGGTAGAGAGGCAGAGAGGTAGAGAGAGGTAGAGAGGTAGAGAGAGGTAGAGAGGTAGAGAGAGGTAGAGAGAGAGAGGTAGAGAGAGAGGTAGAGAGGTAGAGGTAGAGAGAGAGGTAGAGAGGTAGAGAGGTAGAGGTAGAGAGGTAGAGAGGTAGAGGGAGAGGTAGAGAGGTAGGAAGGTAGAGCAGTTCATCAAACTGCTCAGGTGCCAGGATCAGCTTTTAGGCCACAAAGCTGCGTGGTTCATGTTTAATACTTTATTGGGCGATTAATTAAAACACATACGATATACTCAGTAATGCAGGCAAGCTGACCCTTTCTATGTAAACAAGGAGGCAATGCTCGCTTCTGCAGGCAAAACGCCGTGGGATGCGAGGAATGCAGCTGAGGGGAGGGGTGGGGAGTGCGGCGAGAGCACACAAAGCGTTCTCTTGCGGGAGTGAGCAGGGGCACCATCTGGTTGCAAGTTAATTACAAACAGTTGGTTTCAAAGCTCGCTCCCGCAGAGGAATAGCTAAACGTGCACGCGTTGCCATTGAAAGCAATGCAAAGCGTGCACGTTTTGGCCCAAAAAGTGAATAGATTCCTAAAGGTCTCCTCCTAAGCAGCGCATGCGCGCTGCGAAGGCGAGACCTAAAACCAGCTTTACTAAAAGATGTGTTATTTAATTCTGAGTTCAGGGTACCAAACTCCATTTTTCTATCTTATCACTATGGGAAGATATGCTTGTCAAATGTTACAAAGCATTCCCCATTCTGTCCTATGGGCAAGATAGCCTTTCAATAGTGAAAACGAAATTGGCAGTATTTCACTATCAGGACATGTTACACACACCAGTATATGTCCTACCTTTCACACAGTAGCGGCTCCTGAGTCGGAGTGCTGCCGGGCGGTGACGTGGGGCGGGAGGGCAGGTGGGGGTAGTAAACTCTGAATACGGCCCAAAGAGTAAGTGAACAAATAAATAAATAAAACAAAATTAGTTGCGCGTGCTGCATCGCATTTGGCAATGCAGCGCACGCAATCTAATTTCGTTTTATTTATTTATTTGTTCACTTACCTCTTTGGGCCGTATTCCTAGTTTACTACCCCCACCCCACCCTGCCCCTCCCCCACCCCACGTCACCGCCCGGCAGCACTCCCACCAGGAGCCGCTACTGCTTCACATACACTGCACCCTGCCCAGGGGGTAACTTGGGCCTACCGTAGGGGTGTCCTATGTGTAAGAAAAGGGAAGGGTAAGGCCTGGCAAGTGGGGTGCACTGGCCAGGACGACATGGCAGTTAACAAACTACGCGCAGGCACTGCGGTGGAAGGCCTGAGACATTTTTTTCAGCGCTACTCATGTGGGTGGCACAATCAGTGCTGCAAACCCACTAGTAGCATTTGATTTACCCGCCCTGGCATACTTAATGCACTTTACTAGGGACCTACTGGTAAAACAAATATGCCAATCAGGGAGAACCAATCACAATATCAATTTACACAGAGAGCATATGCACTTTAGCACTGATCAGCAGTGGTAAAGTGCCCAGAGTCCTATAGCCAACAACAACAGGTCAGGAAAAAATAGGAGGAAAGAGTAAAAAGTTTGGGGATAACCCTACAAAAATGGCCATTTCCAACACAACCCTCTTCCAGCCTAAAGCCAGGGTAGACCAATCAATACCTCGATGGGCTTCCCAGCTTGGGGCGACAGAACATGGAACCTGGCCCGAACAGCAGGGGTCTATTCCTGTTCTATGCCTTCCTGAACCCAGTTGGATCCCTCTATCCATACTCTCAGGGCCCACTAAGCTAAACCATGGGGGACACTTCTCCTCACCTGGGGACACCATCAGTGCAGCGCCTAAGCTTACCTTGCTCACAGATATGTCCCAGCAACCAGACAGCACACACAAGGTCAACACACTAGTGTGGCCCAGTCCACCCACAGGGTGCGACTCCTGCCCCACTCCCAGGGACAACTCTGTCCACCAGAACAGCAAACCATAGTGGCCACTGACGCCTGTCAGTGATGAGAGCCAGGCCTCATGCCCCTCAAGGCACTCTAACCTCTGTGTCATCAGAGAGTGGAGGGCGGTAGCCCCAGGTGACAGGCACCCTTTGTCCACTCTCCCGCCTCCCCGGTTAGGGATGGCATCCTGACACTGAACCACCAGCTCGGGGTCTGTACCCTGCAGCTGGGCAGGAGACTGGGGTGGGCTCTCCCACACCCTGTCCACCTCCCTGGGGCTCTGTACCCTCCTGCCTAGAGCGATACCCCCAGAACACAAATGGGTAGGGGCACTGCTTGCAGTCCTCCCTTCCTCCAGGTCAGAGGGACACCCTGGCCCTGGTCCTCCAACCCAGGGTCTGTACCCTTAGGCTGGACCTGTGCCTGGCAACCCAGGACTTCTGGGGAAGTACACCAACCCCCAAGGGAAACACACTCCTCATGAGCTGTGCCATAGTCTGCCTGGCGCAGATCTCCAGCCTCCTGTCCACCGGACAGAGCATGAAGACCCCCCAGGCCAGAAGTGGCCTCACCAGGGTCAGTCCTGGGGTGCTCTGACCTCAGAGCGGGTAACCCCTGACCCACTGGTCCTCCCACTGGGGACTGTTTCCCCCTCTTACCCCTTTCTCTGGACTCATGCACCCTCCCAACTGGAGCGGTGCTGCCTGACACCAGACCTGGGGGAACGCTAGTTACAGCAGTCTCCCCCAGTTCACCTAATACCTTGGAGTCCCCCTCAGGAAATGGCCTCCCGCTACAGACTAGACTCCCCTCCTGGTGTTCACTCATGGAACCAACCAGGCCCTGGAACTGGGCCTCGGACACCTTGGGAATCAGCCCACCCCCACTCCTTCTACTCAGAGACAGGACATGGGGCTCCTCACCCATTCCACTACACTGGGACCTATCTGTGTTACTCCAAACCACCCCTACCTCACCTGGTTGGTGAAAACCTGAGCCACATCCTTCAGGATCACTCCCAAAAGCCTCATCAGACCCTCTGGACTCCACCAAAAGGTCTGCCTCCAGCACAAGCTCCCTGGAATCAGAGAACTCACACTCCACTGGGTGTTGGCATAGCTCTGGAAAACAGGAACTTAAAATATGCTCTCCAACAATTGAATCACACAGCCCCCCACAGTAGTTAACCAAGCTACCCTTTGCCCCACCATCCAGTGCCTCACACAAGTACCCCACACCGCTCTCCTGAGATTGGCAAGACAGTGTCTGACTGTCTCTGTCACTCAACCCACACTCTTCTGGGCGGTCTCCCCACTCACACACCAGGACTTCTACCATGTGGGAACCCCTCTTCCTGCACCTCTCCTCTAGAGTCAGTAGAGTGTCCCTCTCACCACTAGGAATATGATCCCCTGTATCAGTTCCCCAATCCACTTCAGGGACACTGCACACCACTGGAGCTACCTCATAAACCTGAACCCCCTGGTGTATGTTAACCCCCTCCCTCAAGTCAAGTGCCACATCTCTGGGTGTGTGTACTTCTCCCTCAGCCCCAGATAACACGATTTTGCTGCCACCATCTGAGCTGGACCCCACCTCCAACCCAGCCAAGCTCACTTCCTGAGCTACACACATCTCTTTTTGCTCGGTTGAGACACTCAGGGCCTCAAGCCTCACAAACTCCTCATCGAGCTCTCTCATTCTCAGCTCATATGCCAAGATCAATTTCTTTTCTTCCAAGGCATAAGCTCTCCTGCTCTCCTCTGCCTTGGCCTGGATTTCCATTTCCATCTGCTTTGTTTTGATCCTCAGGACTTCTAGCTCCTGCTCCCTGACCCTTTGGTTATCCTTCAGTTCCTCTGGGGAAAAACTGCTACAGGAATGATTGCTGCCAGCCCTAGAGACTGCTCTTCCAACAGGCAAATCCTGTGATCTGAAACCATCCCCTTGTGTATCCTCATCCACCTCTGCACCCTCTGCCTCCCCAGCGTCTCTGGCCTCCCACCGGGCCCTTAAGGCCTTCTGTAGCTCCTCCTTCCTGGAACTGCTCTTCATGGGATATCCAAAGTTCCTGCAGAACTGCTTGAGTTGACCAACTTTGTAACTACTTAACATTTCAATATCATACTCTAGTTCTGCAACATCACTTGCTGGTTTACCCTTCTGAGACATGATGCGTGGATACTTTAAGGGTTACTCAAAAATAGAACCAAAAACAAAACACAGTATGTGGTTGTGTAGTGGTCTGCACTAAACTAGTGATGGACACCAATCACGTTGGGTCAGGTACAAATACAGGTTCAAATCCTCACCGCTGACTACCAATGTTAGAAATGGGGGTCTCTAGTTGGCAGAGGTAGGTACCTTTGTCCAAATAGGGACCCTTGCTTCTAGTCAGGGTAAGGGGGATACACACTTAGATAACCCCTGCTCACCCCATCGGTAGCTTGGCACGAGCAGGCAGGCTTATCCCAAAGGCAATGTGTAAAGTATTTGTACCAACACTCACAGTAACACAGTGAAAACACCACAAAAGGACACCACACCAGTTTAGAAAAATAAAATATCTTTATCTAAACTAAACAAGACCAAAACAACAAAAGCCAACATACACAGTTAAAAATATGACTTTAAAAGGTTTCAAGAACTTGTACCATAGAAAACTATGGATGCGTGATTTCACATCAAAGTACCTGTAGATGCGTCAAGATTCACAAGGCAAACAGCCGCAGAGAAAGGAAGCGTTGGAAAACACAGCGATGCATCAGTTCCTGAGTCCTTTGGGGAGGCGAGGCAACAGTTCTGCTGCACACAGGAAAAGTGAGGCATCGAATCCGGACTGTAGGGGGACGTGAGGCATTGAAATCCAAGACCATTCTGGTCTGCGGGTGATGCGTGGAAAAACTTAAGGCACAGGTACGATGCGTGACACACCGGAGGTGATGCGTCGCTCGCTTTGCGAGGCTTCGTGCCGTCCGACAACGGTGCTGGTGGCTGCGTGGCGAGGCTTTGCGTTGCCCGGTGGGACTCGGTGAGGCTTCGAGTCGTCCGGCGCTGGTTCCAAGAGACTTTGCATGGCTTTGCGATGCTTTGCGCCGGTTCTTGCAGAGATTAGCTGCAAAACCCGCCTCTGAGGTCCTGTAACTGGAAGGAGGCACTTCAGGCAAGGGTAGGACTCACAGATGGCAGAGTCCAGCAGCACCAGCAGATTTGCAGGAAGTCTTTTGTGTCCCTGAGACTTCAGAACAGGAGGCCAGCACACTTCAGGCCCTTGGAGATCTCCTCCAAGCAGGGGACACAGCACACAGCAAAATCCTTCTCCTTTCCTTGGCAGAAACAGCAACTGCAGGCCAGCCACAGACACACAGCAAGGGCAGTACTTCTCCTCAGTCTCTCAAGCTCTTCTCCTTGGCAAAGGTTCCTCTTGAATTCCAGGAATGATCTAAAGTTCAGGGGTTTTAGGGTTAATACTTATACCCCAAAATGTCTTTGTTCTCTTCGTGCAAGGGGCTCTGAGCACAGTTCAAACCAGTTCTGGGGGCACTCTGCCAGTGCAATACAACTTCCTTTGTTAGTGTGGGACTTGGTCCCCGACACACCACAGGGGGCGGAGCCAGCATTGTGGAAGGCAGGCACAGCCCTATTCAGGTACAGGTGCTACTCCTCCCACCACTCCAAATGGAGATCAGGCCTATTCAGCCTAGTGCTGACTCATCCAGACTCCTGGAGCCACTGCAACTCCCCAGCCCCTGTCACTCCAAAGCCAGACAGTCAATCCACAAACAGGCAGAGGCACACAGGAAGGTTGAACAAGAAAATAGCAAACACAAGGAGATGATGGACGGAGTGCTGAAACTTTTCAAACACTCACCCCCAGTCACAGATCTGGGTTGAATCCATCATCATTCTTTAGCTCACTTTGCCACCCCAGTTCAGACATAGCTATATGCAAATCAGTCTTGACCCTGTGCCTCATGGGAACAGTCCAGACCGAACTGCCAAGCCATGTCTTCCTGGACTGGAATCAAGCATCCTGGGATCGGTTTCGGGCTAACAGCCCTCATCAGCCAGGCTAGCTTGAATCCAGTGGCAAAGTGAGCAAGGGACCCACGTCTGGGCATACCCTGCCAACTAAGAGCGAACAAAGCAAACACAAGGAGATGATGGACGGAGTGCTGGAACTTTTCAAACACTCACCCCCAGTCACAGATCTGGGTTGAATCCATCATCATTCTTTAGCTCACTTTGCCACCCCAGTTCAGACATAGCTATATGCAAATCAGTCTTGACCCTGTTTGCTATGTTCGCCCTAAGTTGGCACGGTATGCCCAGACGTGGGTCGCTTGCTCACTTTACCACTGGATTCAAGCTAGCCTGGCTGATGAAGGGTGTTACCCAGAAACCGGTCCCAGGATGCTTGTTTCCGGTTCAGGGAAGACCTGGCTTGGCAGTTCGGGCTGGACTGTTTCCATGAGGCACAGGGTCTAGACTGATTTGCATATAGCTGGATCTGAACTGAGGTGGCGAAGTGAGCTAAAGAATGATGATGGATTTAACCCAGATCTGTGACTGGGGGTGAGTGTCTGAAAAGTTTCAGCGCTCCGTCCATCATCTCCTTGTGTTTACTTTGAACAAGAAAATAGCCACTTTCTAAAAGTGGTATTTTCAAACACATAATTTAAAAACCATCTTTACTAAAAGATGTGTTATTTAATTCTGAGTTCAGGGGTACCAAACTCCATTTTTCAATCTTATCCCTATGGGAAGATATGCTTGTCAAATGTTACAAAGCATTCCCCATTCTGTCCTATGGGCAGGATAGCCTTTCAATAGTGAAAAACGAAATTGGCAGTATTTCACTATCAGGACATGTTACACACACCAGTACATGTCCTACGTTTCACATACACTTCACCCTGCCCAGGGGGGTACCTTGGACCTACCATAGGGGTGTCCTATGTGTAAGAAAAGGGAAGGGTAAGGCCTGGCAAGTGGGTGCACTGGCCAGGTCGACATGGCAGTTAACAAACTGTGCCCAGGCACTGTGGTGGCAGGCCTGAGACATTTTTTTCAGGGCTACTCATGTGGGTGGCACAATCAGTGCTGCAAGCCCACTAGTAGCATTTGATTTACCCGCCCTGGCACACTTAATGCACTTTACTAGGGACCTACTGGTAAAACAAATATGCCAATCAGGGAGAACCAATCACAATATCAATTTACACAGAGAGCATATGCACTTTAGCACTGATCAGCAGTGGTAAAGTGCCCAGAGTCCTATAGCCAACAACAATAGGTCAGGAAAAACATAGGAGGAAGGAGCAAAAAGTTTGGGGATAACCCTGCAAAAAGGGCCTTTTCCAACACTATGCATTCATGCACAGCATAGGGCATATTTTCTTAACTTAACAGCTGCATAGCATTTTGATACATCAGTCTATTTCATTTGTGTTCAGTAGTAAATCTTGAGTGTGAACTGGTTCAGGTAGTGTGTCACTGGCCTGTGGCCAACATGATGAACTCCACCACGTTTTGATAAGATAATCCAGTAACTTTTAGGCACTGCTAATGATGGGCAAAGCATGCTGTTGGGAAACAAGCACAAGAATCACCATCAGATTACAGCTTTTACATGAGGGGAGACAGTGTGACAAATGTGTCCCTTTGGACCTTCAAGCCTAATGAGGATAGGGGAAACAGAGGTAGAACTGAAGCCCAATGTTCAGCATCTGATGTGAGCATTAGTAGGTATGGTCACGGAAGCTGGCTTGGATCCCTTAGTTCTTGTCCACCGATATAACTAGGTCAGTTTATTTCCCTGTGCTATGGCAAGTCGACTGTAGTTCAGGTGTGCTTTAATTCTGGTCATGGTGTCTTTGAGTGGTTTCCGTCACTCAAAAATATCTCCTTTATGCACATTCCCAAAAGCCTTTGTCTTTGTCTGGTAAATGTTGGGGTTACCCGAAAAAAGAGTGTGACAAACACACAAACGGCAAAGAAGGAGGAAGAGAAAGACAGAACAATGGGGACAAAGAGAGAAAGCAGGTACTGGCAATAGTTAGATAAAGGGGCAAGGAGAGTCTGGTGGTAATTTAAAGAGGCACAAGGTGGTTTACAGACTACGCTGCCATGGTATTCTGTGCACTGATTTCAAATTGTGTAGCGTCCTGCTAGCCTAGGCACTCGCCAATAAGTATGTCATACATGGAGAGTAATTTTACAGGTCTTTATACCACTGCGTGTAAGTCAGAACTCAAAATTCTAAGCCTGCCTCCAACTCATCCCTCCAACGCTTACGTCACAGGCCTATGGTGTACAGTGGGAACCAAAAGAGTTCCAGAATTCCTTGATTACAAGACACTACATCTCCAGCTTTGTTGAACAAAAGTCACAACTTTCAAAAATAGATACATAAATAAATGCATAAATAAATATGCAAATAAATACATGAATAAATACATAGATATACCAGCAATGACAATTCTTCAATTTAGCGTTGTGGCGTCTGATTCACACATACTGATCGGGTCACTGGAAATTGCGAACTAGCAGGTGAAGTGTCGGTGATCTGCACAGGTAAGGTGGAATTATCAGCAGACACAATCATCAATAGTCTGTCTAGACCCAGTCTCTACATTTACATTGAGTGAGTGATGGGCCACATGTTGAAGATTATAGGAATCTCTCATAAAGGACTTCCCAGGACTCTGGGCAGTCACCATGTGTCCTTTGGTGTTGGTGATAGTAAAGGGTTCAACCTCAAAAGGAGCATCGGATGTCCTTCTTCTGTATTGTCTAGCAACCACTCGATTTCCTCTTGTAAAAGTGATGTCCTTTGCATGACGTCATCGGGCAGCATATATTTTCACCTTCTGTTTGCGACCAAAGTCTGTAGTGTGAATGTCATCCTCATTCTTAGATCTGAGGTTGGTTCATTGGGGCAGCATGGTCGTCATGACTCTTACAAACATGAGAGTTGCAGGGCCTTCCCCTGTCGTTGAGTGAGGTGTCGAACTGTAAGCTCGAAGAATAGTGTTTAAAACAGCTTTGGGGTTGAGCTTCTCCATTGTAGCATGCTGAACAGCGTTCTTTAGAGTACTCATAAACAATTCTACCAGGCCATTTGCCTGGGATCAAAGAGGAGTGCTTTTTTGATGCTTTATGTTGGGGTGATTTAGGAAGTCTTTAAATTCTCAACTATTGAAAGGTGGGCTGCTGTCAGATTTTAATATTGCAGGTACACCTGATCTTGCAAAGATGCCATCTAGTTTTTGAATTACATTTTGTTGTGTAGTGAATGAAAGGTCTTCCACCAATGGAAAACGGGAGTATTCATCAACAATGACTAGAAGACGATGTCCATTCTTGAAGACCAAATAAATCAATAACAATTCTCTCCCAAGCAATTCTGACATGTTCACAGGGTGCTGAATGACTTGGGATGAAAGACAGTTGCATATATGACAAGTCTTTAATTCATTTTTGACCCTTTTGCCGAGATACAGAAACTAGACTGTGTTACGGAGAGCTCTCTAGGTGGCAACTATTCCTCGATGTCCCTCCTGGGCGACATCGATCACTTGTCGTAAACTCTCAGGAATAACAATTTGTGTACCTCGCAGAATGAAGCCTTCTTGAGTCACTGAAAGTTCATCTCTTACATTTTTGAACGTCAAATACTCATTGTCTTTAGTGAAAGGTTTGAAGTGCTGCTTCCACGACTGATGAGTAATAATGTTTTTTAATCTTAATATGCCACTATCTTGGCTTATGGAAGTTGCAATTTGTTCTTAAGACATGGCAGCTGGTGTGCTCGACTTCACAATAAAATTTATGTAGGCCTCTGCTGTCTTAGATGGGGTATCAGGGCATTGTAACGGCACTCTTGAAAAATAATCTGCCGGATTCTGATCTTTCCTTGGATGGTGAACAATCGTATAGTTGTATTCTTGTAACCTCAAACCCCAACGTTCAATTCGAGGAGGCATTTTGGCTTTTGGATTGCCAAATATCGTCAACAGTGCTTGATGATCAGTCAGTACAGTGAAAGGCTTTCCGTACAAGAAAACATGGAAATATTCACAAGCCCAGACCACTGCCAAACTTTCTTTCTCAGGTTGCGTATGAGCACATTCTGTTTGTGACAGGCTCTTTCTGGCATATGCCACGATATGTCTCTGAGCATTTGGCTGTCTGCTATGCTCTACAAGAATTGCTCCAACCTGACACGGCTAGTGTCAACTACAAACTCTGTATGTAGTTTGGGATCAAAGTAGGCCATTTCAGTGGCACTCTCAATGTCTTGCTTGATGTGTTGGAAGCTCTTCTCACACTCATGTGACCAATGAAAAGATACATTCTTTTTTGTTAGTTCTCGTAACAGTAACAGTGCAGTGACCATAGCAAAGCCCAAAGTGGAGCGTTCAATGAGGTCATTTTTAAGTAACGGATTAAATTCCTTTTCAACAGCGCCTTGCGAGTGAAACGCAATTCATCTGTGTCTTTGAGCAACAGGATGATCACCCTAATTTAAGTTTAACTTTAATTTCATTTTTTAAATTTTCCTAGCCCATGAAATTATGAAGGAAATTGACTTACAATTTCATGATGAGCATTCTTATTGAAGTTCACTGATATCAGTCCCATATCAGCAGCAGTGTTGAAACTCAGTAAACAGGCACTTGAAGCTGTCCCATGAAGTACATGAATAGGTGCTTATACCACACTTTTCTTGTATTTCATCGTGGCTACAAAGGATCCTTGACTCTTTAAGTGCATCGAAGCAGCCCATGTATATACTTTTGTTTTTGACTTAGTAAGCTGTGGTAACAGAGACAGTTCTTGATACTTCTCCTCAGGCATGATATGTATCGATGCACCACTGTCAATTAAGAATGGTATGAACACCCATTTATTTTTCGATTGCTCTTCGGACAATGTTTGAATATATTGGGTGCCTCTCCACGTTGATTTTTCTTCACTTTGAGTTTTTTTTCACATTTGACCAGTCCCATGTGTGCATGCCTTTCCTGAGGTAAACATAGACACCACACAATTATCATTGTCAAATCAAATCAAAATGTGCTTTATTCGATTTTAACCATTAAAATCATAAAAGCAAACAGAAATACAAATATACACATATTGCACAATTCATTTGATAAAAACAGTGCTAAACTGATCATATTGATACATTTTAAAAACGGGGAACCCTATAACAAATAGTACAAACAAGTTCATTTACAATTTTTTTTTAGCAATATATACTTTTCCTTGCTTTCAAGATGTTCTTTAGAAAGCCGGCCATTACACCAATACAGTACACATTGTCCAGCAACTGCAGATATAAAAAGGCGGGATGGCATTGCCTCCATCCCCCCACCTTTAGTAGGGGCATAATCCATCTTGATCTTTCCGTAATATTTGCAGAATAAAATCACATGGATAGTGGATTGAGGGGAAATGTTGTCGCAAGGGCAGGGGCTGAGATTGCTAGACCAATCGTTTATCTTTGGGTAGCTAATTAAGCGATGAAAGATGCCAAACCTAAAACGTGTTAAAAGAAATCTGTCATATCCTCCAGTGCAACATAAAAGGTACGGTTGGATTTCATAAGTAATCAAGGTCATTTGGTGTTGGACTACCATACATTTATTCATTTCAGCGGCCACTCTAAGTGACTCAAGATGGGACATGCAAATTGCTTTAAGTTCCTTCCTTGTAATAGAATTCAGTGACTCTGGGGAAGTGTAATATTCAAGATGCCCCAAATCACTCATGAAATTCTTGACATATTTCAGCCAGGTAATCTTACTTGCATAATCCAAATTCATTGAGTCCTTGATAATTTTCTTATTTAGGCAGGTAAAGCTGAGTTCCAAACACGGTGCCAAAGGAGCACCGGTTGTACTTTAATCACGTCTTTATATAGGGAATACCCAACTCACTATGACAATTAAAAACTGGGGAACTGACAGGTACTGCTAAAATATACCTTAAAAAGCGTTTTCCACGCGTTGTATAGAAGAAACGTCATAAAAACCCCAAACTCCCGCCTCCAAATGTCGCAATGCTCGTACATTTAGCTTGATATATCTTTAGCAAGATACCCGGAGGTCTTTTGCCCAGCTTCCTCGAGAAATTTACCACTGCCGCAGTCGACTTCATAAAAAGAAGGCTCCTCGCCTGACAGCCGGCCCTCATGAACCTGATTGCTCAAACACAACACCAAGATAAGTAAAAATGTTAGTGGAGGCAACCCTGCTGTCTCCCAAGGGAGACTACTGCATTTTTTCCTCCCCCGCCCACAGGTCATAATAAAAGTTTTTTTGGCGTTTAGTTTAAGCCCCAGGTCATCCATGTAACTGCAGTACAAGGCAAGGGCCTTCTGCAAGCCAAGGTGCGTACGGGCCATGAGTACTGCATCGTCCGCGTAGAGGAGGGAGACAATCGGACGTTTGTTCACATACGGCGGGTCTCTGGCCTTTCCTGCCAGTTCCTGTTCCAGAGAGTTGGTGTATAAAGTGAACAGGAACGGCGCCAAGACACAGCCTTGTCTCACTCCCCTCTCCACTTTAAACGATGCAGTACACTCCCCTTTAATACCATACCTCACCTTGGCGGTGGCCCTTGAGTATAGTTGTCTAAGAAACTGGACCAAAACCTGATCTACCTTCAAGTCCGCCAGAATCTCCCATAGTTTGCTGTGTATAACACAGTAGAAGGCGGCTGTGAGGTCTACAAATGCTACATACAATTTCCCTATTTTTGCCTGGGTATATTTTCCTATTAGGATACTTAAATTTAAAACCTGCTCATTTGTTCCAAGGCCCTTTCTAAAACCATACTGAACGTCACTTAAAATTTTGTTCTCCTCTGCCCAAGTCTGCAATCTGTTTAGAACTATCCTTCCTGCTACCTTCATCAGGGAATCGAGTAAAGACATCGGACAGTAGCATGCTGGGTTTTCCCTATCCCCTTTTTTAAAAATCGGCACTATTATGGATTCGGACCAAGTTTTAATAAAACCCTTATTGCAGCAGGCTTGGAGAACACGTGTAATTAGGGGGGACCATAGTGATGGTGTTAACTTGAATAAGTCTATGGGGACCCCATCCGGACCGGGAGCCTTGCCACCCTTGCTTTCATTAATCGCCCCAATGACCTCTTCATAATTAAAATGGGGTTCAATTGGCATAAAAGTTAAAGGGCCACCCCCCTGGCTATTCACTGTGTCCGTGGTACTATCAGCACTATCCTGTATTCTATATACGTTAGAGAAAAAATCTATCCAAGTTTTCTCATCAATTGCGATCGCTTAATGTTGCAACGTCAGACTTGGTAAAAACGGAGCATTTACTGCCCTCCAGAATAATGAGCTATCTTTGCTCAGAGATGCTTCATGGAGAGTATTCCAAGCTTGGTCTTTTAACTCTTTCTTTCTGGTTATCCTGGCTAAGTGGTACTTCCTTCTACATTCTCGGATTCCCTCCTGATCTCTCACGTCCCTATGTAAAGCCTCTTAAGTCGTGTGTATGTTTTTGTGCAGTGGGAATCGAACCATCCGTTTTTACGGCATCGTGTACCCTTCAGCTTCCACTGTTAACAGGTTTTCGATAATCCGAGTGATTTCAGAAAATGCCCACAGAATATTATCATGGGAAGTAGTATCCTCAGACACGTTAAAATTAAATCATTAGCCGTTGTTATAATTTGTTTGTTCATTTCAGCTGGGTTATGACTGGACCAACGTAGGGTATATCCATTTAAACGTGCAAGGGAGATGTTTTTAATCCAAGCCAGTTGGTTTTGTGAACGTAAATCGGCAGCAGTAGTCAAACAAATGTTGATACTCAAGGGCAAGTGATCACTCAGTACATTTGAATGTATTTTATAATTTGCAATTAAATTTGTATAACGATTAGGTACGATTATAAAATCTACTATGGATCGTAGTCCCCTACCAATAAAAGTGTAATCAAACTCAACATTTGGGGAACACAGGCAATTAGCGAACCCAAGATCATGTGAGAACAAATTTCATTGAGCATCTCCCTCTGGAAGAGTGCTCAAAATGAATCGGGAATACATCCTCTTCTATCTCCAATCATCAGATCCCCAGCCCAGCTTGCTGACACAAATTAACGTTAAAAATCCCCCCACCAAACAGTAATCAATTCTGTGCTATTGATTGCCCTTAATTTGCCTAGGTCCTCACTTAACTGTTTTAAAATGGGCCCCAAATGACCCTTTTCAGTATTATTATAAAAGTTAACAACAGCCAGGATATAGCTAGAATCTATACGAATCAATATTATTTGATAATAATTGTCAGATGTTATCAGTTCAATCTTTGATACACTCAACAGGTTAGAGATATAAACACATATCCCTCCCTTTGACCTCCCATGTAATGAGTGGATAGCAGGGATATGGTAGGTCTTAAATCCATTCAGGTGAACTTCGTCTATCACCCAGGTCTCCTGTAAACAAAGGATATCAAATTTATCGATAAACTCTAGCCATGCTGGATTGTCAACTTTATTTCGTAAACCTGCTATGTTCCAGAATAGAATACTTATTTTTTGGGTGGAATTTAATCCACAGACCAATTTTGTCTGTTGACTTAATTCAGGACTAGTTTGTTCGGCATGTGTGGGATTACTAGACAGACTCTGGTCTAAAATATCCCTAAACCCAAGATCTAGCCCAGAAGCTTCTCCCACTTTGGTCATGTTTACCTGCAAATCAGTGCTCGGGAAATCGCTGCAGGCAGCATGAGTTATCCTATTTGCCACATCATTTGCTATATTGCTTTGTTCTTTATGACTTGGTAGTCAATCGTTTTCATCCAAGGATTGGAGAGGCCGTATCTATTTGCCACCTCCAGATTATAGGAAAAATGGCTGATTGACTGAATAGGGGGCTGGGTTTCTTCTTGTCGTGTCAAAGGGTTAGGCCGGTAAAAATAACCCAAAGGCAGTATATTTATACCTAATTCGGTAATGTTTCTGTCCCTAGCTCTAATTAGAATTTCCCTTACCAAGGAAGGAGCACCAAAAGAAAGAACAACACAGTCTCCCTTAAGGCTTTTCATGCTATTGCCAACCCAGGGTACACGTCTGACCATTTTAAATTCCCTAAACATTTCCCTAGTCAGTCCAGATCTGTTACCTAAGCAATAAATGGCTTTGTTCCGCAGTGATATCCATGATTCATCTTCCCCTGGGCGGGGGGCGGGGACGTTAGCTAAAATCACTGTGTAGGGGGTAGCTGCCGGGGGTAGACTTAGACTCGGTCGACTTCATAGTCTATCCTGTGTATCAGAGTTAGCAGGTCGACTTTTTATTGGTGGATCATGTTCATGACTCGCCCCTGTGCATATTACTGACCCACTCGTGTCTTTATTGTCAGATGCTACAGGGATAGTAGGTTTAACACCTTGTATTACTTTTGGTGTGCATAGGGGGTCCGTTTCACACATGTTCCCTTTTGTATTATTAGGCTCTGGTTTCTTGCAACTTTCTCCAGACCTAGTTCAATTTTTTCTAGCCTACCTTCCATAGTACTGATAGACTGTTTCACGTATTTCTGATAATTCCATGATCAATTTAGACAATTTCTCATTTTCATTAGGGAGACCATTTCCTTTGTTTTTGGTGCGCGGTTCAGTTCCTTTGCCCTTTGAGGCTGGACATTGCCTTTTTACCTTGCTGTTTTTTCATATTAGTTTTAGGTAGTCCATTATCGAGGGGGCTGGGGAAATTACTCGGCAGGAACTATCTAATAGCTCAACTGTTCTTGGGTTACAAGGTCTTTTAGATGGAGGTGATGTTTCGGCATCCAGCTCATTAATGGAGATATCATCAGCAAGTATCTGGATACACCCGTTTTTTACTAGCTCTGAGTTCGAAGTTCCCGAGAGGCGGGCTTCGTCTGTCACTATTTCAGGTAAAGATAGTTCCTTGCTATTACTGGATAACCCCTGAGCGTCTATATTTAGGGTTTCTTCCACACAGGATATCTGTTTTTCTATAGCGCCGACGGCCCCGTAAGGTAATTTAGCAAGGTCATTTTAGCATCTTTGGTCTTACTAGAATGTTTCTCAGTAGCATTAGCTGTTAATTTTCTTTTACCCATGTTAGTCACAGTCCCAACAGCTACTACTTAGATAAACACGTACTGGTGATAACGAAAAAGATAAAATACCCCTTTTCCCAATAATGTAACAATGAATAAAAATCAGCTTGTGGTCAATAAGAGTATTTGCCCCTGGGATTGCGCTGTACCAGTCTGAACAAACACAAATTCATGAGGGGTGGCCCAGCCCGGCCTCTTCCGGGCGCAGATGGGCCTGCCCTTGGCCCGGGCGCGGCCCGGGCACGCCCGCGTGCGTCCGGTGCTGCGGGAGGCCGGCAAAGTTCTTATCGCGCCTCCGGGCATGGGCCAACAGCATCGCGTCAGGCGCCAATGCAGGGCTGCTGGGTAGTGTAGTTTCTGGGAGCCGCTCCACTCACGGCAGGCAGCTAAAGGCTAGTGGCCGTTCCCCTCACGGCGATGGTGTCTGCTTTCTGCTGGCGTCCCGCGCTGCGGGAGGCCGGCAAAGTTCTTATCGCGCCTCCGGGCGCGGGCCAACAGCGTCGCGTCAGGCGCCAATGCAGGGCTGCTGGGTAGTGTAGTTTCTGGGAGCCGTTCCCCTCACGGCAGGCAGCTAAAGGCTAGTGGCCATTCCCCTCACGGCGATGGTGTCTGCTTTCTGCTGGCATCACTTTCACTCAAAATTGAGACTGAGGAGCTCTATGTTGACGATGTAGACAACGATCGCCTTTGTTTGGTGCTAATTTGCCTCAGTTGATGTGACCACTTTTCCTTGTGGGAGCTCGTCGAACGTTGCTGAGGTAGCGTTTGGCCGGCCATTTTGTCTTCACACTGTGATGCACTTGCTTTTCTCTTCGTCCTGCAGGTCGTCATGAAACGGTTCACTTTTCCACAGCTAAGGCATGTTTGTTCGATGGTGGGACAGCTACCTTCATGTGGAAATGACAATCCACATCTGTAACACATTCTCTTTTTCTGTGGAGACATCGCCTTGTGTCCATCAGCCTTGTACCTTGGCTTACTCTACATGCTCATGACTGACGCACTTTGGGCGCCTCCAGCCTCCATGTCAGGTGCTTGACGTTCAGCACACTCTTCAGCGGGAGCAGAATTGATGACTTGTTCTAAACTCAGAGTTTCCTTCAGCATTTTTCCTCTAAAGGAATCTGACAGACATTCATCGATTACTCTGAGGCAGGTAGCTTCCTCATCATTAAATTAATTGAATTTACAGTGCTTCACCAGAACATCCAGTCTCTCCACAAACTCATCGATGGTTTCACCTGGTCTCTGGTGCTCTTGACGGAATATGTTTTTTCCGTAATCCACATTTGGCACTGGATTGAACTTGACATTCAAGGCTGTTTTGATTTGTTCGTACATCACTTCACCTTCCTGTGGTATCTTTTTCAGGGCTTCTTTCACTCCTTCACCAGCCATGTTCCTCAGATACTTTATTATCTTTTAATTATCTTTTTAATCTATCGCATCTATGAAGACTTCATAAGTCTCTATCCATGCCATCCATCTATTGCCAGTATTGTGTTTTTTGGCAGTATCAAATGCAGTTGGCGGTTATAAGAATGTGGCAGGCGCATATACATTTGTAGACAGTAGTGGTCTCTCAGGTGCTTCTTGTGGAACTTGATTAGACAGAGCTTCTCTAGCGCCTTGTGACGTGTTGGCTTTGGGGTCAGCCTTAACAACTTGTGAAGCTTGAATCTTGCCCTTACTCTCCATTGGAGCTTTCTACTTGATGGCTGTCTGGGGAGTTGTTCTGCGCCCCTGTGCGGCAGCTTTGGTGGTGGGCCGCTTCGCCTGGAGACAACTCCAGACTCACAACCCCTGACCCTCTTTCTGGGGCTGCTTCGCAGTATGTTATGGCACGACAATTCATTAATGGGTTTTGTAAGCAGAGAAGCCTTGTATTCTACCAGTTCATGAAAGCAGATAAAATTACGATATTTTGCTGGATTTGTGCTTAAATGTTTCTTCACAAACACCTGGTTAATCTCTGCTTCGTTGCACATGAATTTCAATTTGATTTGTATTGAACTATTGCTCTGCACCGCTTTTGTAACCTGGTTGAATTTGCCTTTAGCGTTCTTACTCCATATAGTATAAGGCATTCATTTGCGTAATGGCGCAGTTCCTTCTATTTGAGGCTGTTTCATTCAGTTCCTGGCCACCGAAACGTAGACTTTCAATGTCAAGTTTTTTATATTCAATCATTTACACAGGCTAGCGTTGTGCTGAGACTCCACTTGTGCCAGCGTCGATTCTACACTTTGACTGCAGTACACGTGGCACACACAAGCAGTTTGCTGGACCGCGGCAAACTCTCTGGAAGAGCGCTTTTAGTGCACGGCATTTAGATCCCCTATCTTGTCGCCAGTTGTCGTGTCCTGCCAGCCTAGACACTCGCCACTAAGTACACCACACACAGAGAGTAATTTTACATGTCTTTATTCCGCTGCATGTAAGTCAGAACTCAACATTCTAAGCCTGCCTTCAACTCATCCGTCCACCGCTTAGGTCACAGACCTACGGTGTACAGTGGGAACCAAAAGAGTTCCAGCATTCTTTTATTACAAGACACTACTAATAGTACTGCCGGAGCAAAGCTTTGGGCACCAGCACTCTTTCATTTACACATTAAGCACTGGTTATTTTATATGTAATTTCCATATCCATGAACTTTATCTCTTGAATAAAATACATTAAAAAATTCCTCTTTGTGTGTGCAGTATCATGACTCTTTAGGACACCTGTGGTAAAAACAAAATCAATATTACAATAGTCTCTTGGGCAAGGGTTATTATTAAATGATGTAAGGCAATCATGGGTTAGCGTAGATTCTAACCTTTTGCCAGCAGTTCTTCAAGGAGGTATTTCTATTTAGCCTACGGTATATAGCCATCTTTGATCTGGTATTGAGCATTTAATGCAGAAATATCCAAACACTCTGCAGATTTAAAGGTGAGCAAATGCAACTGGTGACAGTGTTACTAAGACTCCAAGGTAGATGTTGTAACAGCATCCACAACTTCAATCTAAGTGTACAGAAGATTGACACATTAAGAATAATGCAGAAACACACACTTCTTAAAACTCCACAAGAAACTGCAAACTGCTAAAAACAGAGAAGAAAAAGCTGCATTGGTGAGAGCAATTATCAGAATGAACATTAACTTGTTTTAACTAAGAAAGAATCATCCACTACGACAAGCCTCGGCAAAGCCAATACATTTGACGATCTCACTCTGGAGTGCTGACAAAAATAATAAATAATGTCTGCTGCAGTGAAATACAATTTAAGAAAATGATTATTTGTGTATACAATGCACGGCAAGATTAAAAAAAAATAACTGCTTCATGACAGTGTATCTTTTAGAAGTTGAAAGGCCACTCCAATGGAGTTAGAAGGATAGACGCAAACAGATAGTAGAAAGAAGATGAGACTGTGAGAAATGATTATCTTTAGCATGGTATTTCCTAGATTTTTACCTGACTGAGTTTTTTGTCAATAGACCTCTGTGCACTGTACCACTGCTAATCAGTGGTAAAGTGCTTGTGTGCTACCCTTTAAGCATAATAAAACTGGTATACACCTGATTGGCTCATTTAATTTTCCTATATGTCCCTAGCATATGGTACAAAGTTAACCCAGGGTCTGTAAGTTAAATGTTACTAATGGGCTGCAGCACCCCTTGTGGCAATCACTACAGTGACAGAGTAAAGCATTTCTCCAGGCCTACCACTGTAGCCCGACTGTGCAGTTTTAAACTGTCAATTCGGTCTGTCAAAATAAACCCTCTGGAGAGACCCAAACTTTCATTATAAATATTAAGAAGTCACCCCTAAGGTAGACCCTTTTGCCCATCGGGTAGGGTGCATGGTATTTAAAAGTACGACGTGTTGGCGTTTAATATTTCGCATCTCCTTACAGTGAAAAAGCATAAAAGCTTTTTTTACAGTAGCAAGGCCGGCTGCTTCCATAGGGAAATGTTGGATTACATTATAAAAACTTACAATGCTAATTTTGGATTGGTAACACCTAGAGAAATATTTCAAGGACTCTTTTTAATAGTTAAACAAAATCCAATGTAATTGTAATGTCAATTATTTCTAACTATTACAGAAAAGGTACTTTAGAAAAGTTACCTCTTGCCTGCCAAAAGCATCTAGAGGCCCTTCTGTATGTATTCAACTTGCAGCTTGATGGCTCCCCAGTGGAGAGGTGTGTGCTGCTCCTATGGTATGAACAATGGGACTTGGGTGTGGGGAAGTGTTATCCTCCCCTTGACAGGATGCCTGAGGGCTGTGCCTAGGCCCATGGTGTACATCAAAGGGGCCTCCCCTGTCACAGGCAGATGTATGTCACACCTGGGCCTGCCTCCTCTTTTGTCCTGCTAGTCAGCAAGACACCAAGCAAAGGGGGAGGGACTGGTTTAGAGTAACCACCAAGGTGGGGCTGTGAGCATCCTCTTTGACCTTAGAGCATCAAATCCTGCTTGAAAGCCCATCCTGCTTGTCAGGTCTGCGGAGTTTTACATATGACATTTGGGGTCATACTTCAAAGGAGGAAACAGAATGCCTTGTGTGTATCCACTGCCCAGTTGTTAAAAGCTGAGCTTTGATTTTACCACACTTTTGTCTCTGAGTTTGTGGGTTTACGGGGACTGTATTTTAGTGTTAGATGTAGGAGGACACCAGGATTATCATAGCACACTCCCAACACACATCCCCAGGCCTCAGAGCCGATGTATAGTGTATGGCAGGGGTCTTCAAACCGGGGGGCGGTCCCCCCTAGGGGGTCCTCAAGTGATCCCAGGGGGGGCGCCAGGTTCTGGCCAAATGAAGCTTTATGCTGATAACAGTGCTTTGTTTTAAGCGGTGGGAAAAAATGAGCAGCAGTAAGCCACTCTGTAATGGGCCATCACTAGCTTCTTTTGTAATTTATATCCTAGCTGGGGGAAAAAAATGGTAACAGAATTTCAATGTTTTTAAATATGTCGCGTATTTAAATAAGTCGAGACATATTTAATCATTGCCAGTTTAATAGAATAATTGTGAAAAATCTGAGGGGGGCCCGATGAACTTAATTTCTTTACTGGGGGGGCGCAGCATTAAAAAGTTTGAAGACCACTGGTGTATGGGGTGAATGTTTTATTGCACCTGCGGAATTGGCAGAATTTGGCAACTCCATGTTACTCGTGTAACACAGAGTTCTGGCCAAATTCCGCATATCGCTGCCTGGCAGAATTTTCCACCCAAGGTTCCAGAAATGCGAGCAAGATTTGGCATCTCTAAGCACCATTTTCTAACGCGGGCAGTCACGTTCATAGGGCTGCTTCTCAAGTAGATTTACTGCAGCTCAAGTAGATTTTTTTACTCGAGCGGCAGCAAAATCAGCTCGAACGGCTGTGCACTCTTGCACACTGCATGGTGCCATTCATGCTGATTTTTCAGCGCCACTGGTGCTAAATTGCAACTGGAGCTAAATCACTGAAGTTTTATGTAACTCCGCGGAATTACGTGGAGTGTAACTCCATGAGTTCTGCCCACCCCTAATAGTGTGACCAAAGATTTTGGTCATCTTGAAAATGCCCAAAGTGGGTAGGGTTTGCCCTGGGAATCTTTACCCTATTTTAGGTAATTCCCAGAGGTGATTCTCATTCACTAGTGCCAGGCATAAATGTGACATCTCCAGAAACCCACTTCAGAACACTCCCGGCCCTGTGGAGGATCAGAAAAGGGCTGAACTGGCTAGCTGAGACCTGGGAGAGCCTAGCAGTCTGGACCTGCTCTCCCTCTTGTACCCAGGACAAAAAAGTGGACTGCAAGAGTCAAAAGGCTGGCCTCCTGTTCAAGCTACAGGGATCTAACAAGCTCTAAGAAGCTTTCCTGTAACTGCCCAGCTGATCACTAGCAACTGGACCTGAACTGGACTCTCCCTTCCACCCTGTCAGTGTCTAAATGCCTCCCCTGAGGTACTGGTGGACTTTAGAAGTATATTCCTCAGGCGAATTTGGATTTAACGGACTAAAGTCAGGAGGAAAAATCTTTGACTAGGACGAACCTTGTTAGTGCATCTTACCAACGCTCCATCGCGATCAACTTCAAATTGCTCCTAGGTCCTGTTCTACTGTGACCATTGACTATCATTGGAACGTTGGTTTTTGTTGCTCTATTTCTACTTAAAACTTTAAAAAGTCATATCTCTGGTTCCCCATATTGGATTCTGTCATTTTGGAGTCATTTTGTTTATTCAATTTTATTGTATTTTTCTATATTGTTTCTGGATTTTTTTTGTTTTGTTTTACATTTTGGCTTTGTTACTATTTTAGTGCTGCATAAATACTTTTACACATTGCCTGTCTGCTGTTTGCCATAGCTATCACGGGTTGATCTAAGATTTAGTTATTGACCTTAGTGGTTCACCCTGACAAGGATTGTGATTATTACTTTGGTTGGATACTTAATAGCCCAATTTCTTACAGAGACCAAAATACTACTGTGGGCTGATCCATGATGCAAAGCCAGTGGCTGAAGGTTCCTGAGCTAAAGAAGCCAATGGCTGTAAGAGACTGAGACAAAGGCCCTTGCTGTAGAGACAGAATAAAATGTATCCGCATGTATGGCTTTACACATCAAACCTAAAATGCACAATATGCTCCCGCTATAGCCCTGAAAGGCACTTCGACATTCTCCAAAGCAATCACGTCATGCCGAACAATACATTGAGCGAAGTTGGGTTAAGGATCACTGTGAGAAGTTGGCCTAGCATATGCTGTCCACTAGTTATAGTGGGCACCTTGCACCAGTCCAAACGACCCTTATTGATGATAGGTTTAAAGACAACCTTTATTGAAAGCTATCCTAGTGGTAGCTATAGAGCAGCCTTCAGGCTATGTCTTGAAGGAGTGTAAAGCCGCTTGGTTTACCAGATTATAACCTCTTGAATGACCAAATGAAAGGAGAACCACACAAGATATATATAAAATATATGTATTTATTTCTAAACACTAACTACTAATCTCTTTATGAGATTAGAGTTCAAGATACACAGTATCACAGTATTAAAACAACAGTAAATAGCACAATACACATTGGGCTCCAGGGCGAGACCAAACCATATACTAAGAAAGTGGTATAAGAACCACGACTTGACTAGACACAGTGCCTAGAGCACGTAGAATCGCTGGGACCCCAAGGAACCACCCAAGGTGGTGACACAGGGGACCCACGGGGACGTGTGCAGTGTGAGAACACAGCCGCGAGCGTCGTAGGATTCAATGCGGAAAGTCGCGGTTGGGATTTTAAAGATAAAGGACACTTAGGAGAGGACTTTCAGCAAACCCCTTTAGACTTAAGGGGTTCTAGGGCCAACACCCACGTGAGCACCGGAGTACTCGAGTTACCTCACCCAGGGAGCCGGGTGCATAGGTGTCAAAGGGTGTCGGGAATCGTCGTGCGTTTTCAATGGCGATCTGCTGCAAAGTGCTGCTGCCGTGAAGAAGAAAAGTGTCCGGGTGGATCCAAGCCTGGATCGAAGATGTGAAGAACCTGAAAGCAGAGGGGACAGAGTCTAGGTCACTAGCCAGTGACCAGGAGCGGAGCAATCGAATGACCACCGATGTCGGGTGCTTCAGGTGCGAAGAGGTGAAGCTTGACTCTGCAGCCACAGGGTCCCGGAGATGTCGACGACAACCAGGAGCCGGATTCGAGCTGTCCCACAAAGGATGTCGAGTGCTGGGGTGTCGGTGATCAGATTGACTACAACAAGCCTTGGCAACAGCAACCCACGCCAGAAGAGAAAAGATGCTTCTCTGCGGACCAGCAAGGTCCTGGGGACTCCCCAAGCAATGGAGAGTCAGGGCACATCTGGAGCAACCAGGAAAGCCCAATAAAAATTAGAGTTGCCTTCTTGGGGACCCACAGGTCAATGGAGCAGGGATCACAAAGGGACCTCAAGAGGCATCACAAAATGGCAGCCCACGGAACACTTGTTGAGTGTACTCCTGCAATCTTCGGTGCAATTACTGCTCGAGGTCAGGGCTACAAGTAACCCAAAGCTCAGCCTCAGGGGTTGCCGGAAAGCTGATGCTTCTGCAAATGGTTGCAGTGTCCAGGGGTTTGGGTTGCACGGTCTCCACAAGGGATACGGGCCTCAGACTTGCTGTGGGCACAGATCAACCTCAGAGACCTCAGGAACCTACCTCCTGTGTGGCAATATTCTTTGGAGTCCACAGGAGCTTTGGAGATGCCAACCGGTCAGTTGCGTTAAAGGTGCCTGCCTTGCAGGGGAGTAACTCCTTTACTCCAAGGGAGATTCTTCAGTCATCCAGCATTGTGCAGATCATTGAAGTACTTGGTTTCTGGTAACAGAGTTTAGTCCAGGTGTAATCTAAAGTCCTGTAGTCAGGGGTTCCTACTTTATACCCAAGGAAGGGGTGGAACAAACTCTGGGGACCCACCTATGGGAGGGTCAGGAAAGAGGGGTGGCTACACCCATTTCCTTTGTCCAGTTTCATGCCAGAGCAGGGGCTGGTAGCCCTGCAACCGGTTTGAGCTGGACTATGCACTAGGGACACCAAATGTGCCCCCAGTGCAGACTTCAAAGCACTCTTGGAGTGCACCCACCCAGCCCCAATACACTAAAGCCTGTCTGGAAGGTGGTCACACCTCCCTGTGACAGGAAACCTATTGTCCAGGCCTCCCCTGCCGGAGTTTCATCCAGCAGCAGGAGGGCAGACTCGTGTCTGTGGCTGCAGCATCCATTTTGTGATGCCAGGGTTCTGTTAAGCTGGTACCGGGTGTACCGGTGGTGCCATGTTTCTCCCTCTAATAGGGTGGGATCATACCTCCCACCCCAGTTAGTGGGGTGGAGGTATGATTCCAAGGTGTTTGACACCAAACACGACATGTTTCCATGCAGCCATTCTCAAGTTAGCATTTACCGCGAGGTCATAATGCACTTAAGAGTATATGGTCTGGCTGCATCACAAACAACCCCGGAATGAAGATTCCAAAAGCTGCAGAGGGGCTCTGCTCATGCATGGGCACCTCTCACATGAAACCCAGCACCCTGCCTTCAGGATTGTTAAGGCCTGCCATAGGGGTGACTGATAGGTTTACATGTGCAGTGATATGGAGAGATATAGGGAACCTATATCTCAGTAAGGGGTGG
Source organism: Calotriton arnoldi (assembly GCA_963921515.1). Taxonomy (NCBI): domain Eukaryota; kingdom Metazoa; phylum Chordata; class Amphibia; order Caudata; family Salamandridae; genus Calotriton; species Calotriton arnoldi. The sequence continues at coordinate 1,022,662 of CAWUFW010004229.1, read as the reverse complement.
ATACACCACCTTACACAGGCTGCTCTAGCAGACCTGTTGTGTCATTTAAAAGGCTTCCCAGGGGTGGCATAATACATGCTGCAGCCCCTGGTAGGCCTCTGGGGTACCTATGCCCTGGGTACATAGTATACCATATACTAGGGACTTATAAGGGTACCCCAGAATCCAATCTGGAGTGTACCTAAAGTACATACAATCAATTTAAGGGGAAAACAGATAGGCTGGGGTCCTGAATAGCAGGATCCCAGCCAAACTAAGTCAAAAACCAGCAAAACACCAGAAAGAAAGTGGGGGCAACCATGCAGTCAGATTCCACCTTCCTACAATCACTTCAAAGCGACTGTTTTAATTCATAGTCGTCCTTATATGCCATTTACTAGTTAAAAAAATAACAAACTGCACCATTTATTTTTGGGTCGCCTTCTGAAACCATGGGTCCCTGGGTGAAAATTGGATACAAAAAACATAACTGAGCTGAATGTTGTCTGAGTTTTTTCATCTGATTTTGACATCAGTGCAAATAATGGGGAATAATGCATGCCAACGAATTGAATGCCCATTTTTGTGTATGTTTCTTCTGCATTTTCCAGTTATTGTGCTTGCTGTTACCGCCAGAAAAAGGAGAGAACATAAAATATGAGTGAATTCTGTTTGTGATCAATTCTGCTCTAAAACTTCATGATCCCGTATTTTGAAAATGTTTAGTAAAGTTTTCAATTTGTGAGAGTTTGTGGATTTGGAATTGACTGAGCTGTATGCTTATTGTGCAACGCAGACTTTAAATGACAATATCTCATGAACAGTATGGTACAAAGATGCTTCAAAAGATTTTCGTATCAAGATTCAGCACCTCACCAGCAAGACTATGATAAAGAAAAATATCATATTGCCTCTCGGGTGTGAAATTAGAGAAAGATAGATTCCCTCAAAGTCAAAGATGGTGTGGGGCAGGACAGGGATGATGCTGGGTCACCACACTCGCATCCTAGAATACTCTCTACGGGTTGCCAAGCCTCCTGAAGGTGCAATGGTTATGGTCAGTTGCACTACAGGAGCCTTGTGCCACTTGGGTTGTTCATTTAATAAAAACAACATCCCAGTATGAAATGGATTCCAGGCCAGGGACTGCTTCCCCTTCTTCCAAAGCATTTCACAATAGCAGGGCTTCTCTGATCCTAAGTTTGTCCCCAGGATCCGTAAAAGCATGATAAATAGCATAGGGTCTTTCTCAGGACCTATTAAGTGCCGTGCAGGTGCCGCAGAACTTTTCCTTCAAGTCCAAGTAGAAGCAAGCTGCTGGTTTAAAAAGATCAATGTTTATCCAATTTGAATCCGAAAACAAAAGGAGAGTAAGGGAGGAAGGAACCGCTACTGGTCCCCCAAGAATTATTGTCAGTAACAAAAAAGGAGCATATCCAGAAAGGGATTACTGTTGCAAAAAAGGAAAGAAATTCCTTTTTAAAAAAGAACCCTCACGGGGGCGTGGCCTAGCGAGCCATCATGGCGGTCGCATTGTAGGCGAGCTCCGCAGAGCCCGTCCGTTTCATCCTGCATTTATCCTGCTTTGTCCACGCTCATCGCCTTAAAGTCATCTGTGGGGCTGCGGAAGGATTGCGACACACGGCGACGGCAAAACCGGCCGGTTCCACACAGTTCTGGGACGCTTCTGCTGCAGTGCGTGGCCTGGAGGCTCTGCCTGCGAATTTGGGTGGAGCGTCTTGGGCTGCAGCCTCACGCGAGCGCGGTCGGGGCCGTGGCGCGGCCTGATTTGTGAGGTGGACCTCGTCTGCATGTGGGCTGCCCTGACCTGCGGCTCCGCGCTGGGGGTGCCGCGCTGGAGGGGCTTCCGTGGGGGAGAGGCGGCTGCCTGGTGAGTGTGCAGGCCCCCCCTCCCCCGCGCTGTTCCATTTATTTTTGGCTGCCGTGTCGGGCCTCGGAGGGAGCACAGGCCGCAGCCCTATACCGGTGAGGCCATGGGGGACCCTCTGTTGGACGTCCTGCTTGGGGACCGCTGGTGCCCCTGATTGTGGCGCGGGACTGCTGGCTGGTGACGTTGCTGGGCATGTGTGTTTATTCCCCCCCCCCTGGGGCCTAATTACCATTCAGACTCCCGGTGTTGGGCGCATCGCACTCACTGGCTCCTGGTTGTGGGGCATCTGGGCTCCCACCCCCTTTGTCTAATCTGAGGCTTCATCAGCGGTCGTGTCGGGCCGCGGGGTGGGGCTTGTTGACAGCTGGGTGCGCACTGAACTGGCTCCTTTATTCCTAAATTGGGAGGCTCCTTATTTGGCTGGGGCCCCTGGCTCCCCCTCTCCTCCTGGGGGTCCACCTGCACTATTTCGGCGGCCGGGTCGGGCCGCGTGCGGAGGGGGTGTGTCGGCTCCCCTGAGGTGTCCTGTGTGGCGCAGTTTGGGGCGTGCTTGGCCCGTTGGGGTAGCCACGAGCTGGCTCGTCTGGCATTTCTTCTGGCCTGCAGGGATTTACCGCTTGGACGCGGGGAGCCCGTGGGCGGCCTGCACATATCCTGTGTGATTCTGAGATTGATCTCAAGTGGAATGGAGGCGACAACCGTGCTGTGATCATCGGAGGGGTTTTGTCCTCTAGCTTTCTGTGCACGTCGCCTTTGGTGGATCCTTACCGAACGTTATTTCTGTGGATGTCTGGTGGCCATGGTACCCTAGTGGGTGCCACGCACTGCAGCTGGTGACTGGAAGGGGGCTCCCATTAGAGGGGGGGGAGTTTCGACTGCCTGCAGAGGCGGCCGGGCGAGCACTCAGTGCTGCTTGTGGGTGGGAGATCTTCTCTCACGTCCCATTTCTCCCAGTGCCACCATTTTGAATTTGGCCCACACTGGGTGCACGTGTGCTGGTGAGGTTGGAGTGCACCCAGGATCGGCCGCGCCTGTCTGGATTGGGCGCTCTGTGTGGGGATCATTCTGCTTGGTGGATTTATCGCATTTGAGTCTTCTGCCACTATGACGAAGGACAAGCCCACGGGAGGCTCGGCCAAGTAGAGCACGCTGGACCGCTATACAGGGCCTGGTGCAACGGCAGAAGACCAGGGGGGCGCGCAGGGTAGGCTCCCGGACAACGCTGCCCTTATGGCTGCAATCACGCAGTCTCGAACCGCATTCAAAACTAAAATTGGAGAGGTGGGCTCCGAAGTCCTACTCCTTCGACAGGATCTGCGGAACGCAACGGAGCGCATCACAGAGGCCGAGACCAGGGTCTCAGAGGTGGAGGACTCTGTTACAAATTTGAAGAAGAAGGTGGCAACATTGGAAACTATTACTAGAGGTCTGGCCTCTCGTGTTGAAGATGCCGAAGGACGGGCCCGAAGGAGAAACCCACGTTTTGTGGGGTTCCCAGAGGGCTGTGAGGGAGGGGACATGGAACAGTTCCTGACCAAATGGCTGATTAGTTGGCTCCCCCCAGAATCTATGTCTTGCTGCTTTGTTGTTGAACGGGCACACAGAGCCCTCATGCAGAAGCCGCCCCCGGGAGCTCGGCCACGACCGATCATAGCGAAAATTCTAAATTACCATGATCGGGACGTTATCCTGAAACAGGCCTGGCTTAAGGAACCCCTGCACTTTGATAATGCTTGCATCCTTGTGTTTCCGGACTATACCCGACTTGTACAGCAGAAGCGGCAGTCTTTCATGGCGGCAGAGGCTCGTCTTCGTGAACTGAAGCTACCATACGCCCTCCTGTATCCCGCGAGGTTGCGGGTAGTCTACCAATCCCGCACACTGTTTTTTGAGTCGCCTGAAGATGTCTTCAACTGGACATATGAGACAGTGCGGGTGCGTCCACATACACCGCCCAGGCTTGAGTCGGATTCCTCGACCAGTGAATCTGTTCCCAAGCCGCCAAAGCCCAAATTTAAGGGAACCAGACAATCGCGATCCAAACGCCGCTCACAATCTCACAGTGATGCCAGTAGATCTGCATCGGTGCCGCGGCAAGGGCACTCAGCCTCATGACTCAACAGGAACTCTATCAGATGGCGAACCTTCGCACAATTTCGTTTTGTGGGACGAAGCAAATGTAGGGGCTAACATTCCCCTTTGACCCTTGTGGTCTGGGGGACAGCCCGTGGACTATGGGTGGGTTTCAGGGGATCCATTGGTGGAGGTGGGCGGGGGGCCCCCGTTGGAGTCTCCGTGCCGTCTTCGCCGCGACAGATACTTCAGCTGTTTTGCGGTATTGGGGTGGGGGGTGGGGGTTTGTTGGGTCGTTTATGCTCTTAGTTTGCACTGTATTACTATTGAGTAGGGCTCTTAGGTGCTCTTTCTATTCAGATTGTTTCAAGTACCACGATTTGGGATGTTGTCATCATTTCACTGTATTGTCATACCACTGCTGTGTACCGCTGTTTCCTTTTAGGTTGCCACATGACCTGCTAATCAATACTGCTGAATATGTAGATGCCTGGCCCCATGGCTAGTCGGCACCTCCCTGCTGGGGCTCTCAGGATTGTGAGCTGGAATGTCAGGGGGGCCCTAGACAAGGTAAAGAGGGGGGCCATACTTCATCAAGCTAAACGCTATGGGGCAGATGTCCTGTTGTTGCAGGAGACGCATTTGTTGGGGACAAAAGCCCTCTGCTTTCTGAGATATGGCTTTTCACAGGTCTTTCATTCTGGATTCACGAGGGGTTCCCGGGGGGCCGCTATTCTTATACATCGAAGGGTCCCATATACTCACTCCAAGGCATGGGTTGACACGCAAGGGAGGTACGTCCTTATTCAGGGGTCCATCTATGGGGAACAAGTAGTGTTAGGTAGTGTATATGCCCCTCCCCCTCCTTCTTGGACGCTGGTTGAGCGCCTTATGACTGTGTGGAATGATCTATTGGATGGTTTGGCAGTGGTCAGGGGAGACTGGAATGATGTAATGGATGTAGAGCGGGACAGGTAGCGACGGGGCGGGACTGCCCGTGGCCGGCCAGCCCACTAAATTATCGTCCTTGGTCTCGGGAATGGGCTGGGTGGACACGTGGCAATGGCTGCATGGAGAGGAGCAGGGCTATACATATTTCTCGGCTGTGCACGACTCATTCTCAAGGCTAGACTATGTATTTGTGCCCTCCGGTATAGCGGGCAGAGTGCGAGATGCGGAAATTTTTCCGAGGGGTCTCTCGGATCATTCCCCGGTTATGATCCTGTTGCTGCTCGGAACCGCAAGGCCACCCTTTCGTTGGCGCCTCTCCCCTTGGCATTTGCAAGATGAACAATATAGGGACCACATTGGCCAGGCCGTCGATCAGTATCTGGAATTCAATGTCGGTTCTGTGGCCGCCGCAGAGCCCTTATGGGAGGCTATGAAGTCGACCATACATGGCGTGGATATCTCCTATTGCTCCGCCGCACGTCGGGTAAAGAAGGAGTCGCTGTTGCATTCGGAGGCCCATATTTTGGATCTGGAGCGGGCGGGGCCCTGTCGCATCGGCAGTTGGTGGTCGCGCGACACGCACATACAGACCTATTAATGGATGAGGCCGACTGGCTTGGCTGGCATCCCGTAGCAGGATCTACCAACGGGGAGATAAGTCCAGCAAACTCCTCCATCGCCTGTGCCAGGGAGTCATGCGCCCCCAGGTCCTCCCTGGGATCTTGGGGCCCGACGGGCGGACTCTTGGGGATCCTTCTGCTATAGCGGAGAGCTTTGCACAATACTATGCAGAACTCTATGCTCCGAGGGAGGTTCTGTCGGAGGACTTGGTCTGCCGTTTTATAGGGGATTTTCCACCCCGGATGCTTTCTGATGAGGCTCGTGCAGAGCTGGATCTCCCGCTAACAGAGGAGGAGCTGGGCTCAGCTCTAGGAGATCTTAGTTCAGGAAAGGCCCCGGGTACTAATGGATACCCATGTGAATTCTTTAAGAGGTATTCCACGACTTTGGGACCTCATCTCCTCCGGGTTGTGGAGGAAGCTCGGGAACGCGGATGCCTCCCGCAGGATTGGAGACATGCTGAGGTAGTTGTGTTTCATAAGCCGGGCCGTCCCCCGGACCATCACGCATCATATCGTCCTATCTCTTTATTGAATGTAGAGGCTAAGATCTTGGCCAAGGCCTTGGCCAACCGCCTCCATTCTCATATCGCCTCATTGGTCCACTCGGACCAAGCTGGTTTTATGCCTCAGAGGGCGACGCGACACAACATCCGACGGGTACACATAGCCATAGACACCATTCAGGGTCTGGAGGTGCCAGCCGCGCTTCTGCTAGCTGATATGGATAGGGCGTTTGACTCCCTCAGTTGGACGTATCTTTTTGCTCTTCTCGACCGTCTGAATATGGGTCCACGCTTTTTGTCCTACTTAAAATTGCTATATACGCACATTACAGCCTCGGACCGTGTAGCGGGGTCGGTCTCCTTCACCTTCCCGGTGGGACGGGGTACCCGGCAGGGGTGCCCGCTATCGCCATTTCTCTTCGCCATTGCGATGGAGCCTTTGGCGGCCTGGGTGCGGATGGATGCACAGGTGGCCGGTTTGGAGTGGGCCCAGGGCTTATTGGATCGAATCGCGTTGTACGCGGATGACGTTCTGTTTTTTTTTACGGCAGTTAATAGAACTGGACCGCGGCTACTTCGCATTATGGACATCTTTGGTGAGTCGTCAGGCTTGTTCATGAACCCGAGTAAATCCATCTTATGGCCGCTTGGGAATCGGGTGGAACTCGGTGCCTGGGCCTCTGCGGTGCAGGTTACTACAGTAGGTATGAAGTATTTCGGTGTCTTTTTGTCGGGCTCCTTGGAGATGTCCTGGGACCTTAACATTATACCGGTGTGGATGCGTGTGCGAGACGAGCTGAGGGCCTGGTCCCATATGCCCCTTTCTCTCTCTGGCCAGTCGGCCATTTTTAAGATGGTTTCGCTGCCACGGCTCCTCTACCAACTACAGAATTATCCCTTCCCCATCCCCCCTTCGTGGTTTTGCCAGGTTAATTCGGCCCTGGGGCAATTTCTTTGGGCGGGTAGGATACATAGGGTAGCGCTGCGGACATGTTTTCAGTCCACTTATTGTGCAGGGTTAGCCACCTCGGATGTCCGCTCCTATTATATGGCCTCGCAGTTATTGATACTAAACGACTGGTGGTATGGGGATAGGTCTGACCCCGCATATGCGGTGGAGCGGAGACATGGGGACGCACACTCTACACACCATCCTATATTCGGCTTCTATACGTAAAGCCTTGCCATCAGCCACCAGGGTGGTTTTTCAGGTGTGGAGACAGGCCCTGCGAGTGATGGGGTGGTCGGGTAGGTTGACGAAAGAGACCCCCCTTTGGTCCAACAGTAGGCTGCCGCAACTGGCCAATTTGGCGGGCTTTCGAGACTGGGACAATATTGGGATTTCTACCCTGGGGGATGTTATGCGAGGCACGGTCCTTAAGTCTTTCCAGGATCTTCAGCGTGATTTCCAGATGCCAAAAACACAATTTTACAAGTATCTACAGTTTAGGCATGCTGGCCTCCCCAGTGTTCAGGACTTGGAGTCCCTTCCAGACTTTAGTCCCATCGAGGCTAAATTGTTTATGGGCGACTTACAGGACCATAAAATATCTAAGATTTACCAGTCCTTGGTGACGAACTGCCCCACTACACTGGATAAACTCAGGGAGACATGGGAGGAAGATTTGGGTCCACTGGAGGGTGACGACTGGTCGGAGGCACTGGCTTCCCCCTGGGGTGCGGCAATAGCAATGCGCCTCCGACTGATCCAATTCAATTATTTACACCGGGTATATTACACTCGGGTCAGACTATGGAGGGCGGGCTTGATAGCATCCCCGCTTTGCTTGAGATGCGGTCAGGAGGATGGTACTCTGTTTCATATAGTCTGGCAGTGCACGGCACTAGCGAAGTTCAGGCGGGGGGTGTTGACATGCCTTGCTGAGGTTTTGTGATGGGAGCTGCCCTCTTCGCCTAAATTGGTGTTGTTACATAAAATGGAGGGGGTGGGGGGAAATATCTATAAGCGCCATTTGATGTTATTGGGTCTTACACTTGCCAAACGAGACATTGCATGACATTGGAAGACAGAGGCCCCTCCCTTGGTGTCAGCATGGAAAAATGGCCTTGATTTCAATATGTGCCCGGAGGCTCCTATTTTTAAAGCCCGGGGGGGTCCGAAAAAGCATTTTAAGATCTGGAAGAGATGGGCAGGCTATAGAGGCCTCTACATTGAGCCCATCTCCTCGCGAGATGTGGTGATTTTGGGTTAATCGGGTGGGGCAGTGGTGCAGGGACCTAGGGGTTTCAGTGGGATTAATCAGTGATGCAGTGTCTGGGTACTTGTTGACTAATATGTGGTGCAAAGACAGTGCTTTGGGGGGGAGTTCCGTTTATTTTTTTATTGCTTTTTGCAAATTTGTATATTAAATGTCAAAGGAATTTATCTTTTTCTGTATTGTAAAATGTGGCAGCTAGCCTCTGGGTCACAGAGCTCTGCATTATATTCGTAATTTGACGCAATAAAAACTGTTTAAAAAAAAAAAAGAATCCTCACTCACCAACCTAGTTGGTGACATGCTTCATCATAGGGGCCGAATGCCTCTCGGGTGTGCTACAACGCCTGATTACAGCAGAGCGGGTTTTTTGTGCAATGTGACTAGTGGAAAGTGATTTTAAAATTATCTCTATGAACCCAAGGGATTTGATAGTAGGGTCACAGGACAAGATTTAAAAACAACGGCGGATGTATCTATATGGTTAAATTGACCAAAGACATCCGTGTTATAAAGGTGACAGGGTCTACATGTTTCAGCCTTCTTGTGCAAGCTCGCAAGGCTTTCTTCAGGACCGGTGTAAGTGATTAGGTGTGCATACGCTAAGGTGCACCCTCCTTGATATACGAGCCTAACCGTCAACTTACGGTTTTAACTCGTACTCATTGAGAATCTGGAAGAAAAAACATACTGCATGAGATACGGTACATTTCACAGGATTATCACGTTTCTTTTTACAGTAATCCCACACAACAGTGTATTCGGGTGATAAGGATCCATTGTCTGGGTCACCACCAACTTGCTTAAATCAGCCTTGTCGCTACATCCATGTGTCAGGCATACGGCATCAGCATGCTTCCACCCACACACGTGTAACGTGAATAGTGTTTCAGTGAGAATTCTCTGGTATTCACTTTCTTCACATTCCACCACACATGCTCAATTCAGTGTGGTATTTTTAAGTAGTAATTTGCAACTCGAAAAAGTGTATTTCACTTTTAATATTCAGTCTGGTCCCACTTGTTTGGGCCCCTTTGATTTTCAACTAGGAGACAGGTTATCAAATTTAAAATGCATCGTGAAGGTTCTGTGGTAAAGTGGAGACATGACAGTGAACACGATGGTAGTGAAAAAAGGTAGTAAAAAACCGAAGTCCCTCGGGCTTACTTATTTCGCTATTATGCGGAACCTCATGGATCAACCCGGGGGGGCATTGCCTATAGTCAAACCCTGCGGGTTGGATAAGGTATGAGGTAAAGTTCCTCATGATTGGTATTTGATAGAGTAACTGACCATGGGGTGGCCCCTTACTTATTTCGTCAAGGATCAACACCCCCCTCAAGCACCTACTGCAGTCCCCGTTTGGGATCCCGAGGATGCCTGGTTTCCTGATCTGGGCGTATTTCTAATAGCCACCCAGTGGTCTCATTGGTTGTGTCAGCTGCATTTCATTTCCTGCAGCGCGAGGACGTCGGCACGTGAACCTGGTTGCTGGGTAATGTGCGCGTCCTTATGCCGTGTGGGAGGGGTTCTTTGAGCCTGGAGATTCTGCGTGTCATTGTCTACAGCGCAAGGACGTACGTACGCGAGCTTAGTTGCTTGGTAACGTACGCGTCCTTATGCTATGCGAGAGGATTGTGCTTCGAGTATGGAGATTAACTCGTTCCTGCCCTTTCTTTACCCAAACGGTGTTGGTTACCAAACGGCTTTCAAAAAACCTTTCAACGAAGCTTTATTCAGCAGAACAACGTTCGCACAATAATCCTCCTGTTTAGAGCAGACGAAAGAGGTTATCGTCGTTCAGGTTTTTTATTTCTCAAATAAAGTATCATGACTCTACCCTGCCTCAAAGCTGGGTGTATGGTCTGTATGGAAAATTCTTAGGGAACAGTTTGTGTGTATCAAATCATCCTGACCTTACAATGTGGGAAGGATGGAATGTCCAAGCAATCGGCCAAAGGAGGAGTCTAGAAACCGATCTCAATTTCTATCGAACTGATCTATCTCAGTGAATTCCAGGGAATGTTGTCATTCAAACCCTGTTCATGGGTGGAAAGTCTGTAAATCCACCTTTGTTCTTTTCCAAATAGGGACTTTTGTAAGTTACCTGGGGTTTGAATTTGTTCTATCACAGTCCATTTCAGATTATTCGTTGTGTGGCCTTTTTGTAAGAAATGTTCAGACATTTTCGTTGTGTGTTTTTTGCACCTGATATTTCTGCGGTGCTCGCAGATGTGTTGTTTAATTTTCCGGCATGTCATCCCTATATACCTGAGTCCACAGGGACAGGTTATCAGGTATACTGCATTTTAGAATTACAATTCGTATGTGCTCTAAGTGTCCAGATTCTGTTGGGCTCTAAGTCCAGTTGTTTTGCATTTGTTGTGAGATGACAGACACTGCAGTTTCCACAGGGAAAATGCCCAGTCACTTTTGGGAGGCCCCAGAAGGTGAGTACTGACCCGTACTCTTTCTTGGACGGGTAGATACCAGGGAGTCCTTCAAACATTTCGCTTTTTTGAAAGAAAATAGAGGCTTTTCCCATTTTCTGTCCCCAGTTTCTAAAATCTTCCAGTGTTTATTTATAGATTTAGTTACTGAGTTAGACATTGTACTGAATGTTGTCACACAAGTAAGAGGGATTTCTGATGCGGTTTTTGGATTCTCCTCTAAGAGAGCCTCACGTGGTTGACTCCTGGCTCGTTTCTGACATTTATTCAGTATTCTGTCTGGGTATCCTCTGCGACAGATCCCTCGCTTGTGCTTGATAATCTCCCAGTTTGCTGCAATTTCTCCTAAGGCGGAGGAATTGCCCATAAGGCAAACTCTCTTTTAGTGCTCTGGGCTGGAAGCTGTCAAATTTGAGGAGGTTGTTCTTCGCAGTAGGTTTGTGATGGGTTTTCGTTTCTAGCCTGCCGTTTTCCCTCGTGATGGTTATGTCCAAAAAAAACATTTCTTTTTCGTTGGCACAATGGGTGAATTTCAAGTTTTTGTCACATCCATTGATCCATTCAAAGAATTCCTGTAGGACCTCGCCAGGTCCTTGCCAAATGAGCAGGACGTCATCAATATACCTTCGCCAGAAGGTGATATGATTCCTGAAGGGGTTGTTGTCATGAAGGATGAACTTTTTCTCAAAGTCATAGACATATAGCCCTGCTACACTGGGGGCAAAAGTGCTGCCCATTGAAGTCCCGTTAATTTGAAGGAACAAGTCCCCTTCAAATTAAATTTTGTTTTATTTTAAGGCCGATTTAGCGCATTCGATGATAAAGGCCTTAGGAGTTCTAAAGTCCCAAATGGCCTCAGCTAGGGCTTTCGTGATGACCTCAATGGTATCATCCTGGGGCAAGCTGGTTTAGAGACTCACAAGGATGGTCGAATCGCTCTCTACGTTGATCTCTTTTAGGAGATTCAAAAGACTCTTAGTGTCTTTTAGGTAAGTTGTAGTGTTCTGGACTAGAGGTTTTATACTACCTTTTTTTACTACCTTCGTGTTCACTGCCATGTCTCCACTTTACCACAGAACCTTCACGATGCATTTTAAATTTGATCACCGTCTCCTAGTTGAAAATCAAAGGGGCCCAAACAAGTGGGACCCGACTGAATATTAAAAGTGAAATACACTTTTTCGAGTTGCAAATTACTCGCAAAAAATACCACACTGAATTGAGCATGTGTGGTGGAATGTGAAGTAACTGAATACCAGAGAATTCTCACTGAAACACTATTCACGTTACATGTGTGTGGGTAGAAGCATGCTGATGCCGTATGCCTGACACATGGATGTAGCGACAAGGGTGATTTAAGCAAGTTAGTGGTGATCCAGACAATGGATCCTTATCACCCGACTACACTGTTGTGTGGGATTACTGTGAAAAGAAACTTGATAATCCTGTGAAATGTACCGTATCTCATGCAGTATGTTTTTTCTTCCAGATTCTCAATGAGTACGAGTTAAAACCGTAAGTTGATGGTTAGGCTCGTATATCAAGGAGGGTGCATCTTAGCGTATGCACACCTAATCACTTACACCGGTCCTGAAGAAAGCCTTGCGAGCTTGCACAAGAAGGCTGAAACATGTAGACCCTGTCACCTTTATAACACGGATGTCTTTGGTCAATTTATCTACATAGATACATCTGCCTTTGTTTTTAAATCTTGTCCTGTGACCCTACTATTAAATCCCTTGGGTTCATAGAGATAATTTTAAAATCACTTTCCACTAGTCACATTGCAAAAAAACCCGCTCCGCTGTAATCAGGCGTTGTAGCACACCCGAGAGTCAATCGGCCCCTCGGGTGGGAACCCTATGATGAAGCATGTCACCAACTAGGTTGGTGAGTGAGGGTTGTTTTTTAAAAAGGAATTTCTTTCCTTTTTCGCAACAGTAATCCCTTTCTGGAATTGCTCCTTTTTTGTTATTGACAATAATTCTTGGGGGACCAGGAGCGGTTCCTTCCTCCCTTCCTCTCCTTTTGTTTTCGGATAACTTTGGCAGCGTACAGCTGTGAGAGACAAAATAATTTCTAACTAATTTTCCCTACCAGAAACGTGATCTTCTTTTAAATCATGGCAGAAAACCAAGGTCTTACCTTCACAGAAGCGGAGGTAAATGAAATTCTTGCAGGCCCCTCCCTGTTTGCAGACCCAAACATAGCTCAAACCATTGCCCAGACAACAGACTGGGAAACATTAACAGAACAGAAAAAGAATAGGATTAGGACTATTCTACACGGCACTATTCTCACTGAGTATCTACGCAATAATACAGCACCAAGAGGCCTAATAGGTACCAATGCACCACGCATCTTCCTTGAAGATGCAACTTTTAGAAAGGATTGGGCCCAGATTGCGTGGCATTGTACAAGGGACTGGATAGTCCTCATTATCAAGACAGCCCTGAGACTATCGAAGGCCATGCTGGTAGAAATGCAGGTTACAGAGAACCATTTTAAAACCACGATTACAGCGTTCAAGAAAATGCTAGATGAGTTAAATAAAGAAATTAACGAATATAAAGAGAATTTAACCCAGTCCAAAATACAAAAGTTTCAGAAAGATCTGAAACGCTTTTCCTACACAAAAACATACCCCTATGCCGACTCTGAGTTTGTCCCACCCTCCAGAAATAACAGAAACTCTGATTTTTCAGAGAATGATTCCTCCATTAGCAGTGGCTCAAGTGGGGGGAGCAACAGGTCTAGACAGAGAGGGAAGAACCGCTTTCAGAATTGGCAACAACCTTGGCAGAATTACCCCCCAGTAGGGATGGGAAACTACCCAGGCCATTTCAATCCACCTCAGCAACATCCGATATATGGATGGAATCCACCCTTTCTACAACCACAACCCCTTTTCCAAACTAACACCTATAGGCCCCCTTTTTTAGGGAGAGGCAGGAGAGGAAGGGGAAGAAGGAAGGGAACAAATCAAGTACACTGGGAGGAGGAGGAGGGCCCCGTAGGGAGTCACACCAGGAGCAAAACCAGGGAACCACAGCCAGGGACGAGCTCTCTCCAACATTAATAACCAATCTTTCATCCCTGATCCTGACACCTGATGAAGAGAAAGTCTTGAATAAAGGCTTGGGTTTTGTGCCAACGGCCCGCCCAGACAAATTTAACCTACACTGTGAATTATCAGAATTTTTTAGAAAACTTAGATTAAAAGCTTTTTTTGAAAAACAGACTCAGAGGGAAGACACGAATCTTCCAGGCGACACGGGATTAAGATTAAAATCAACATTCTTTCCCCCCCCCCCACCATTCCACACCTGTGGAAATTCTAACGTTTGAACAGGCTGTGTACAATCACATTGAAAAATTGGGTAACAAAGACAATTTTCACAATATGAGTAAGGACGAAACTGCAGCTCTTAAGAAACTACAAAACAACCATGAAATTGTGATAAAACAAGCAGACAAAGGCGGGGGAGTTGTCCTGCAAAATAGACTTGACTACCAAAGAAAATGTCGTCACCTACTGGATGACAAAATAAATTATGCACCTCTAAGAGAAAACCCCACACAAACCTTGAAAAAAAGATTCAGGTGTTGGTGGATTTGGCAGAGACCAGAGGCCACATTTCAAAACAAGAGGCAGATTTTTTGGTGACAGGAGATGGAAGAATCCCTTATTTTTACACTTTACCAAAAATGCATAAGAACAGAACCCCGCCCTCCGGACGCCCCATCGTATCAGGGATAGGTTCCCTCCTTGAACCTTTATCCAGGTTCTGTGACTTTTATTTAAAACCTCTAGTCCAGAACACTACAACTTATCTAAAAGACACTAAGAGTCTTTTGAATCTCCTAAAAGAGATCAACGTAGAGAGCGATTCGACCCTCCTTGTGAGTCTGGACATCAAAATTCTCTATACCAGCTTGCCCCAGGAGGATACCATTGAGGTCATCACGAAAGCCCTAGCTGAGGCCATTTGGGACTTTAGAACTCCTAAGGCCTTTATCATCGAATGCGCTAAATTGGCCTTAAAAGAAAAAAAAATTGAATTTGAAGGGGACTTGCTCCTTCAAATTAACGGGACTTCAATGGGCAGCACTTTTGCCCCCAGTGTAGCAGGGCTATATGTCTATGACTTTGAGAAAAAGTTCATCCTTCATGACAACAACCCCTTCAGCAATCATATCACCTTCTGGCGAAGGTATATTGATGACGTCCTGCTCATTTGGCAAGGACCTGGCGAGGTCCTACAGGAATTCTTTGAATGGATCAATGGATGTGACAAAAACTTGAAATTCACCCATTGTGCCAACGAAAAAGAAATGTTTTTTTGGACATAACCATCACGGGGGAAAACGGCAGGCTGGAAATGAAAGCCCATCACAAACCTACTGCGAAGAACAACCTCCTCAAATTCGACAGCTTCCACCCCAGAGCACTAAAAGAGAGTTTGCCTTATGGCAATTCCTCCTCCTTAGGAGAAATTGCAGAAAACTGGGAGATTATCAAGCACAAGCGAGGGATCTGTCACAGAAACTCAAGGTCAGAGGATACCTAGACAGAATACTGAATAAATGTCAGAAACGAGCCAGGAATCAACCACATGAGGCTCTCTTAGAGAAGAATGCAAAAACCACATCAGAAATCCCTCTCACTTGTGTGACAACATTCAGTACAATGTCTAACTCAGTAACTAAATCTATAAATAAAGACTGGAAGATTTTAGAAACTGGGGACAGAAAATGAGAAAAGCCTCTATTTTCTTTCAAAAAAGAGAAAAGTTTAAAGGACTCCCTGGTATCTACCCGTCCAAGAAAGACTGAAAAAGAAAGGACCGGGTCAGTACTCACCTCCTGGGGCCTCCCAAAAGTGACTGGGTATTTTCCCTGTGGAAACTGCAGTGTCTGTCATCTCACGACAAATGCAAACAACTGGACTTAGAGCCCAACAGAATCTGGACACTTAGAGCACATACGAATTGTAATTCTACAAATGTAGTATACCTGATAACCTGTCCCTGTGGACTCAGGTATATAGGGATGACATGCCGGAAAATTAAACAACGCATCTGCGAGCAGCGCAGTAATATCAGGTGCAAGAAACACACAATGAAAATGTCTGAACATTTCTTACAAAAAGGCCACACAACGAATGATCTGAAATGGACTGTGATGGAACAGATCCAAACCCCAGGTAACTTACAAAAGTCCCTATTCGAAAAAGAACAAAGGTGGATTTACAGACTTTCCACCCATAAACAGGGTTTGAATGACAACATTCCCTGGAATTCACTGAGATAGATCAGTTCGATAGAAATTGAGATCGGTTTCTAGACTCCCTCCTTTGGCCGATTGCTTGGACATTCCATCCTTCCCACATTGTAAGGTCAGGATGATTTGATACACACTAACTGTTCCCTAAGAATTTTCCAACCAGACCATACACCCAGCTTTGAGGCAGTGTAGAGTCATGATACTTTATTTGAGAAATAAAAAACCTGAACGACGATAACCTCTTTCGTCTGCTCTAAACAGGAGGATTATTGTGCCAAGGTTGTTCTGCTTAATAAAGCTTAGTTGAAAGGTTTTTTGAAAGCCATTTGGTAACCAACACTGTTTGGGTAAAGGAAGGGCAGGGACGAGTTAATCTCCATACTCGGAGCACACTCCTCTCGCATAGCGTAAGGACGCGTACGTTACCAAGCAACTAAGCTCGCGTACGTACGTCCTTGTGCTGTAGACAATGACACACAGAATCTCCAGGCTCAAATAACCCCTCCCACACGGCGTAAGGATGCGCACATTACCCAGTAACCAGGTTCATGTGCCGACGTCCTCGCGCTGCAGGAAATGAAACGCAACTGACACAACTAATGAGACCACTGGGTGGCTATTAGAAATACGCCCAGATCATGAAAACCAGGCATCCTCGGGATCCCAAACGCGGACTGCAGTAGGTGCTTGAGGCGGGCGTTGATCCTTGACGAAGTAAGTAAGGGGCCACCCCATGGGCAATTACTCTATCAAATACCAATCATGAGGAACTTTACCTCATAACTGATCTCTCCCATAGGGTTTGACTATAGGCAATTCCCCCCCCCACCCCCCTGGGTTGATCCATGAGGTTCCGCATAATAGCGAAATAAGTAAGCCCGAGGGACTTCGGTTTTTTACTACCTTTTTTTACTACCTTCGTGTTCGCTGCCATGTCTCCACTTTACCACAGAACCTTCACGATGCATTTTATTTTTGATCACGTCTCCTAGTTGAAAATCAAAGGGGCCCAAGCAAGTGGGACCCAACTAAATATTAAAAGTGAAATACACTTTTTCGAGTTGCAAATTACTCGCAAAAAATACCACACTGAATTGAGCATGTGTGGTGGAATATGAAGAAACTGAATACCAGAGAATTCTCACTGAAACACTATTCACGTTACACATGTGTGGGTGGAGCATGCTGATGCCATATGCCTGACACATGGATGTAGCGACAAGGGTGATTTAAGCAAGTTGGTGGTGATCCAGACAATGGATCCTTATCACCCGACTACACTGTTGTGTGGGATTACTGTGAAAAGAAACGTGATAATCTTGTGAAATGTACCGTATCTCATGCAGTATGTTTTTCTTCCAGATTCTCAATGAGTACGAGTTAAAACCGTAAGTTGACGGTTAGGCTCGTATATCAAGGAGGGTGCACCTTAGCGTATGCACACCTAATCACTTACACCGGTCCTGAAGAAAGCCTTGCGAGCTTGCACAAGAAGGCTGAAACATGTAGACCCTGTCACCTTTATAACACGGATGTCTTTGGTCAATTTAACCATATAGATACATCCGCCTTTGTTTTTAAATCTTATCCTGTGACCCTACTATTAAATCCCTTGGGTTCATAGAGATAATTTAAATCACTTTCCACTAGTCACATTGCACAAAAAACCCGCTCCGCTGTAATCAGGCATTGTAGCACACCCGATAGGCATTCGGCCCCTCGGGTGGGAACCCTATGATGAAGCATGTCACCAACTAGATTGGTGAGTGAGGGTTCTTTTTTAAAAAGGAATTTCTTTCCTTTTTCGCAACAGTAATCCCTTTCTGGAATTGCTCCTTTTTTGTTATATCCAATTTGAATGCCAAGAGATGAAAGCCAGGACGAACCAAACTCCGAGCCACTTTTAAATTCAACGCTCTCAGGCAGCAGCAGCCAAGAACATTTTCTGTGGCTTTCTTCTTTGGTTTTTGCATAGCATTGGATAGAACAGGCACCAAATGGTGTGTGGATTACAAGTATTTTTTTTCAATTGTCTATATTGGATTTTCTAATTAACAACAAGCAAAAGACATTTGTATATCATCCAAGAGGGGAAAGAAAAAAGAGACATGAGTACATCACCTAGACATGTTAGGTAGAAAGCATTGCCATATCAAATAGTAATCCCAGGTATGAGTGATTATCAAAGCCCTAAAAATAAATTCCTGGAACATATGTGGGCGTTACCCATAGGATACAAAATAAACTGGTGTATATGATGGGGGGGAGGGGAATCACTCAGTCTTGTTCAGTGAATTGGAGGTAGGCGTAAAAGGCTAGCCAAGTATCCTTAGGGGGTGAGGTGAGGGGTTGAAGACGGGCATAGTCTTCTCCAACTTTCTCACATTGGCTCATGCTCCCGAGCCAGTCCAAGGGAGTGGGTGGGTGGGCGCTTCCCCAGTGTAGTGGTATTTCCCGCTTACCCAGTAGTAATGCCAAGGAGACTAGGCGGCGGACGGAGTGAGGTACATTTTGAGTGTAGCCTAGAAGCACGATTAGAGGGTCGGACGCTAGCTCAGCATTCATCATGGCAGAGATATGCTCAAACACTGCTAGCCAATATGTGCACACTACCGGGCACGGCCAGGTGAGGTGTGCAAAGTCTGCTGCTGTGGCCTGACACTTCAAGCATCTATCAGATCTAGTGTGATCAAATGTGGTAATATCAAGTGGCGATAGGTAGTAGCGATGTACGAATTTAAAATGCAAAAGTTTATGCCGATGGCTGATAGATAATATACGCTGAGTTTGTGTACAACAGCACGTCCATGTCTTGTCCATGATTGGTATCCCCAGTTCCGTCGCCCAGATCTCCCGCACCCCTGCAGTGGTTTCAGGTTTCAGAGCTATAATGCTAGGTACAGTCTGGCGGTTATGCGATCTCCCCCTGCATCCTCAATTGCCAGTGTTAAAGGAGAGAAATCCGTGGGGGGGGGGAGTGGGTAGGAGGGTATAAGCGATCTCAACATGTTCCGGAGCTGACGTAAAATAAAAAGGTCCATGTACGATATGTCTAGAGCCCACTGGCCCTCGACCAGAGGCGTGATATGCCCATCCAGGAATAGTTCCCCCATGGTGCTGAGATTATGCCGTTGTAGCGTGCGTTGTACTATCTTCTCCTGAGTGAGCAGGAGCCATGGGTTGTTGTGTATCGGGATGGAACTAGAATAGATGAGACCCCCACCCAGCATGTGTCATAGTCTGCGCCAGGCCAAGCATGTGGTGGACATCGTCTGGATGTCTCTAGTGTTGAGTGGTATTCCCTTAGGTAGCATCTGGGAGTGGAGGAGTCCATCTAACAGAGCGCGGTCCATACACAGGTATGGGATATGGGCATCCGGGTGATACTAGCGATGTGATTAATAGCACTGAACTGCTAGATAGTAGAAACACAGATCAGGAACCCCAAGACCTCCACACTCGTAAGGAAGCATGAGCGTGGCCTTCTGGATGCGGGGGCAAACTCCTGCCCAAACTAGTCGAATGAGGACTCCGCGAAGAGTACGGAAAAAGGATTGTGGCAAGAGAATGGGGATGTTGGAGAAAAGATACAGGAAGCGGGGTAATACGACCATCTTGAGGATGGCTATGTGCCCCACCACGGAGAGGGGCAGCCAGATCCAAAAATCCACCTGTGCATTAAGATCAACCATCCCTCTGCCATAGTTATGTTGTAGGACCTGGGGCTTGTCTCTGTGGACATGGATACCAAGGTATTTTGTGCCATCCACAGCCCACTTGAGAGGAAACTCCACAGGTGGCGGGTGAGTTATGTCTGGCAACAGAAACATTTTAGATTTGGCCCAGTTTATGCGAAGGCAGGAGTGATCGCCAAATCGTGCAATCTCCTGCATAAGTAGGGGGAGATTGAGGTGGGGATGTCTGATAAATAGCAGAATGGCATCCGCATATAGGGATAGTAGGAGAGGCCCATGGGTGAGCTGCAGTCCATGATGCAGATGGCGTTTCTGCATTGTACGGACCAGAGGGTCCATTGCAATTATAAATAGAAGAGGAGATAGCGGGCAGCCCTGCCGGGTACCGCGTAAGACCGGGAAGGCATCAGATAGGGCACCGCTCACCCGTAGTCGGGACATAGGGTTAGTATATAGAAGCATGATCAGTGCAAGGAATGGGGGCGGTGCCAAGTTTACCCAAAACAGCCTTGAGGAAATGCCACTTGAGAGAGTCGAAGGCCTTTTCTGCATCGAACAGGGCAACAGCTGCAGGAGTGGAAGGGGAAAATTTACTAAGCACAGCAAAGACGGTTCGAAGATTTAATGAGGTGGATTGATGTAGAACAAAGCCAGATTGGGCTAAGGAGATGATCTGCTCCATCAACAGAGCCAACCTGGTGGCAAGCACTTTAGCCAGGATTTTATTATCTAAGTTTAGCAGTGACAGTGGGCGGTATGAAGCACAGTTGCTGGGATCCTTGCCAGGCTTTAACAAAAGGGTCAGGACTGCTTCACGAAGCGTGGGGGACAGTACACCAGTTGTCATTGACTCATTATACAGTGCCAAAAGATGTGGGGCGAGCTGCTGCTTAAAGGCATTATAGAAAGCCCCAGTTAAATCATTGAGGCCCGGCGCCTTAGCTCCATCTAGAGCGTCAATGGCCTACCTCACCTTCTCCAATGTTAACGGTTCACTCAGGAATTGTCGCTGGCAGTGGCGTTGCTAGGGGGCGATGGGGGCGGACCGCCCCAGGCGGCACGAGTTTTCGGGCGGCAGCCGGCCCCCCTTCCTCCCGCTCTTACCTGCGGCCGTTGCGGCCGCAAAAATCGGCCGCGCCCCCCCCCCCCGCTCTACTATGATTTTGCCGAGGGCGGCAAACGCAGGGGCCGCCACGGGCAGCCTAAGGCCTAGCTACGCCCCTGGTCACTGGCCATCTGTAAGCCACACCATCGCAATGTCTTCAAGATATGAAGATATGGCATTGGGAGCATGAGACGCATGAGGGCAAATAGCTCCTGATAATAGGTCCGAAATTCAGCCATGATGCGATCCCCACTCGTAATAGTCCCTCTGCCATCTGTTCGGAGTTCCGCCACATAGTTATGCGACCTATTTGGGCGTATCATAAGCGCTTGAGTGCTTCCCGGTCGCTCCCCCTCCCCATATTGGCGGGCCTGGACGTGTTTACCCATGACGTGATTTCCTTTTCCGTGAGGTGCCGAAACTCAGCCAAGAGTTCTGATCGTTGATGCAACAGGGCATCCCAGTTGGCCACCATCCTGTGCTCCAAATCCCATCGTCCATCCTCAACCCGCTGTAGCTGTGCATGGATATCACAGAAGATACTCACATGCTTGGAAATACACCCCCCCCGATGTACACTTTTAAGGCCTCCCACAAGGTGGCCTGCGTGGAGACAGTTACAGTGTTTAGCGTGAAGTACTCAATGATAGAGCTTTGTAATTCGCTAGGAAACAGCTGGTCCTGGAGCACATCACTATGGAATCGGCAGCTGCGTTCAAGGCTGCAGCCATACGGAACCTGAAGTTTCAAAAGGACAGGACTATGGTCCAAGAGGTTGTATGACGTTACAACGCATGCCATTACAACGCATGCCGTTACAACGCATACCTTTACCCCGACTTGCTGTCGGGGGTGCGCTGGAAGTTGGAATAGTATAATTTACTATTCCAACTCCAGTGTGTGCAACAGTAGGGAAGGTGTTGGAGTTAGCTCCAACACCTTCTACCCCCTGCAACAAGCCGTTCACGTTGTAACGACATGCGTTGTAATGGCATGCGTTGTAACGCTTCTGTTGTAAAGGCTGTTTCCCATCCGAGAGTGTCCGCGGGAGGACAGCGATCTTGGAGATCCACGAGTGGGCAGTGGCCGAGAGGAACCAGTAGTTAAGCCGCGGCCAAACAGAGTGTGGTGCCGAATAGAATATAAAGCCAGGGGTGGAGGGGTGGTTAGTCCACCATGCATCTTGTAGTGCTTATGGGTCAGTGATGTGGTGAAATATTTCCCTAGTGCGGAGTTGATCAGCCGGTTGCACGCTCGTGGAGTCGGATCGCAAGCAGTGTGGCATGTTGAGATCACCACCCACTATTTGGTGGTCTGCCTCGAAACCATCCAAGCGGCAGTATAAATCTCAGAAAAAGTCAGGGTTGTCTATTTTTGGTGCATATATGTTTACTACCAGGACACTTTTGTCTGGACGCGTGCCATGCAAGAGCAGATACCGGCCCTCTGAATCCAAACAGTAGGAGTGGCAACGAAATGGCACAATTCTATGGATTAAGATGCAAGTGCCACAAGAATATGAACTGTAGCACAAAAATAGCGGTGAGTACCCCAATTCTTAGGGAAGCCATGTTCAGTGCAAAGGGGGAAGATGTGTTTCCTGGAAGAAGGCAAGCATGATGGAGTGCCTATTGAGATAAGACAGGACCTGCATCCCTTTTCGCGGATCATTAATGCTGCGTATGTTCCATGAGATGAAAGAGAGGTCGACTGTTCTAGCCATGATGAGGGCTAATGGTATATGAAAAAAGTGTGGGACTAAGATCTAAGCAACATGTGGCAATGTGAGCTCGGTGTGAAATAGCATGGTATGCAACATCCATAAACAATCCAACTACAGCAAAAAACAACCTCACCAATCCCCCACCCCCCACCCACAACAGATTAAGAAATATCCAGCCAATCCCAAGTAAACAGGAGTAAAAAAGAAAAACCCAAATTGTGAAAATTGGTGATCACCATGAGGGCGTAGCAACAACTTGGGCACCGGCGGTCCCATAAAGAACAATTATGAAGGCTAGAGTGGCGTAGTCGCCTTTATAAAGTAAAATAACATTGGCTGAAAGTAAAAATGTGAGTGTCAATGTCTGGCATGAGGGAACATAGCCCCATCAGAGCAGGATCTCCCAGCTTGGAAGACAGATATCTTCAAGTAGATTTGTCGCGGGAGGCCGATGGTGGCCGCCCATGCCCCCCTGGCTCACCGTGGACAGGAGATGATCAACCAAGCACAGAGGATCCAGCACGGATATGTTTACAGAAGGCCTCTGAGTCCACGAGAGTGTCTAAAATCTTGACGTGTCCATTGTGTTCCACCCTCAAGCGAGCCGGGTAGAGCATGGCATTTCAAACTATTTTATAAATAAAGTATTTTTTACGTCTTTGTATTTTTGCCTGGCCTCCTGCACAGTTGGAGTGAAGTCCAGGAACATTGAAATGTTTGACCCCTGGTGCTGCAAGGTGCCTTTCTCACGGGCCAGTCGGAGTGCAGCATCTCTGTCTCTATAGTTTAGGAGATGGGCTATGAGATATTGCGACAGTGTGCCCTCTGGCGGGTACGGACCCAGAGAACTATGTGCCCGCTCCACCGCAAAGGTAGATGAGAAGCTGGAGCATTCAAAGAGGGTCGGCAAGAGTTGGTCCACGAAGACCTCGGGCCGGCCAATGTTGGTGATCTTTGCAATACCGGAAATGCGGATGTTGTTCCTGCAGGACCGTGCCTCAAGGTCCTCATTGTTAATAGCCACTTGTTTTAGTATGCGCTCCATTTTATACAGGCGCTTTTGAATTGTTGCAGTGCTGTCTTCTAGACCAGAGATTCTTTCCTCCGTGCTGCCTATCCTGGCCCAATGTGTAGTAACTGAAGTCCGGACGTGTAGAGGATGTTCAGTAGATTTATTGAAGTAGATTACAAGACATGCAGTTAAGTCCAGTACAGACCCCACCAGGAGCAGCCAGCATGCTGCTCAGCCCCTCTCTCAACTGTGACTTCTCCTCACCAAGATTCCACAACGCATCGTCACAGCAACATTCCACTGGCTGAGCTTGTGGTAGAGAACAACCATAAAGACAGGATACAACATATCCTCTTTTCTTCTATATAGTAAACAGAAAAGACTACCAACATAGATAATGGAAAAGAGGAGAGCAGAACAAAAAGGCAGTATAAAAAAATAGAAGAAGGAATAAAGGAGAGAACAGGAAGGACAGCGTGAAGAGAAGCAAGGAAAACGACAAGAGAAAGGTGAGTAATACACCATAACCCATCCTTCCTTCTATAAAAAGCAACAGGACAGAAAAGAAAAATACAACTATAAACCAATGACTCCCGCCCACACACCTACTGGCCAGGCAGGAAAGTGAGAAGGCAAGCCACAGAAGAAGGAAAGAAGAAAACAGAGAAGAAGAGAAATACAATAAGATTACTCATACTTCCCTGTTATGAAATTGAAAATATAATAAGTTGTAAACATAACATAACATTACAATGTAGTAATCAAGTCCAGACAGAGAGATGAAGTTCAAGATGATTTATTGTAGATATGTAGATGAGCCCCACCAGGAGCAGCCAGCAAGCTGCTCAGCCCCATCTCAACTGTGGCATTTCTTCACAGAGTACCAACATTCCGAAATACATCATAAATGTAACATTCCACTGGCTGAGCATGTGATGAACAGGATACCAAGATACTACACTATGCTGGTCCATCCGCTCTTCCAGCTTGTCCAAGCGGCTCTCAAGTGTATCGAACCGCGCCTCCATAGCCCCGAAGCCCGCCTTGAGCTCGGCCATTACCGTTGAGATGTCACACGAAGGGGCCTCATCAGGGCCGTGGCCCGAGGCCCCCTCAGTGTCTGAGTGGGAGCCCCGGCTCCCCGCCAGGCCAGCGCGCTCAAAGGTAAGCCTCCTCTGCTTGGGGTCCGATCGGCCCATAGCTCAGAGTCAATGGGTCAGTACTTTAGCAATATAGAGTGCAGCGTCGTGGTCCAGGGTGTTGTATGCTTAAGCCTGCGTAGATCAGGTAGGATTGAGCAGCCCACTGCTATCCAGTGGTGTAGGGAAGCACACTGTGGCAGGATCCCCAACGGCCAGGATATCAGGCCCTGCAGGCTCCAAAGAGGATGAAGGCTGAAGGGCAGCAGTTAAGGTGTAGTCCATGCGGGACAGGGCGCCACATGACTGATCAGAAACAAGGGAGCCCACCGAAAGCTGCCCTCCATTCATGCAGCAATTCGCCCGCCGGGCCCCAGCAGCCCTCTACCTGTGAGTAGGCCCCAGCATGCGTCCACAGCCTCTGATTAATACATTCGCCCCACACCTCGCGGCATGGGACGGGTGCAGCTGTAGGGTGAGGTCTGATGTCGAGGGCACTGGGCAGGTGCCCACGTGAGGGACAGCACTCATCGCGTTAGCCCAATGTTGTAATCCAGCCATAGGGGGATCCCTCTATATCCAGGCACCGTAGTGGTGAGCGGGTCTCGATTTTGGGTGTGGCCCAGCTGGAGCCAGGCAGTGCGCCGGTCTGGAGTGGGCCTCAACAGACCCCTGCCCGCGGTTCCCCCAGGAGCCCGCCGTCTACCAGATCTTCGGTCTCAGGGGTCACTGGGCACCGCATCCCAGGAGTGGATCGAGCCCTCACCCAGGTGTTGTATGAGGAAGGTGGGCCGCCCGTGGTGACGAGATTGGGCGATGCCGGCCTCAGGCTCGCCCATGGCCTCTATCGTCGTGGGGCCTCCGAGGCTGTGTCGGCCTCGCAGGCTCGCCCCCTTGCAATGCAGGCCTCCACCGCCCAGCTCGGCACGTCCTTCATGTCTGCCCCGCTCACCACACCTGCCGCCAGATGTACATGGTGGCCTGTAGGCATTTCAGTGGCGGCTACCATCAAGAAAGGAACGGCCGGGACGCTAGACACCTTGCTGAGATGAGGAGATTGGCAGAGATCTTTTGAACCATGCTTAAATTCACACTCTGAGTTAAAACATGTATAAATGGTCACCTCTGCTTGGTACATTCTTGAACAATGTGGAATTACTCAAAATGTGGGGGAAGCTCCTCATATAAACATGAATAATTTATAAATCTTCATTTAACCCACAATTTCTCTGTTGCTCTGTACAGGCAACTTTTTTTACTGGGGCTTCAGTCCACACATGTACAGATGGATAATCTTTTGAGAAAAAAAATCTCTGACTCTTCTCACACACTTTTAGTCACAAACTTTCCCAATAAAATGTTTCTTTGCAACCCAAACAAGGTGTGTTCAGACGTTGTCTTGTTTTAGAAGCAGTACAACTTGCACTCAAATCTTTACTGTACATACACCATGCATAATATGAACACTGCTAGGCACATGTCATCGCAGTAATTTTTGCCTGTACACAAAAACAGAACCTTTACTAACAATTATATATTTTTTAATATTGTACGGGTTTATGGAGAAACATAAAATCATGGATGATATCGTCGATGTTATTGAACGTCATGTATGTGAAGCTATGAGCAATGCATCACGGGACGCACATATTACCTAGTTCACTAGATTATACCTGGCTAATTTCAGTATTTTTTCAGTTTTTGAACGTTTGCTGTTATCTCATTTTAAGCCGTAACTTTAGTGTTACATTAATCTTTGTTTCTTTCACTGATTTTATCACATATGTCATGATCTTATTCACATACTTAGATACAATGTCACCATAATCTTTGTTTTTTCAGTGAATTACTGTGGTTTTTGAGTATACTCCCAACCACACGTGGGAGACTTGTGCCCAACCCACCAAGTGTGTTCAATCCCTGATGCACATAGTGTTCGGCACTGCACAATGGTGTGTTGGGGGTAGTGTCTGGCCTCCAGTCAGGCCCTCCTCAACTCCCTGGGGACGACCTGGATCTAAACTCCCTCGGGCAGCAGTCCCCCTCATTGCATACAGCATTTGGCCTTGCACAGCACGGGGGGTCCCTTAGGCCCTGGACTCTGGCTAAACCATGCACCCAAACCCCATGAGCAGCCCACTGCCCTCATGCCCATATTCTTTGCCCTCGCACAGTGGAGGGTTAGGTGCATGGCCGGCCTCTAGCAGTCCGGGAACCCTACCTCCATGGACAGACAACTGTCTCAGTATTCATGGCCTTTGGCCGTGCACAGCGCGGGTTCACCACAGGGCCCAACCCCCCACTGTGCGCAGCCTTTGGCTACACGTAGTGGGGGCTTGACCGGATGGCCTGGGATCAGGCCTTCCATTTGGCTGTGACCAGCATGAGGTTGGCCGCTGGTGACCTGTGCCCCATGCCATAGCCACTGAGAGCGACTTTTGGCCATGCGCAGTGGGTGGTTGATCGTAGGGCCTGGGCTCTGGTCAGGCCCTGCGTCCATCTCCCTCGCCCCTGTGGACGGTTATCATTCCCCTCACTGACCAGTTCCTTCTATATTTTTTTACATTTATTTTTGGAACCGGAGTAGTAGGTTGCTACCACAGTTCGACAGCAGTTCACACTGTGTCCTGTGGTACAAGGCGATGGTACTGGAGTTGATGCCTGTGGACCAATGGATGCTCCCCTTGCCCCTCTGCTATGACCTTTTTACTTTTTTTCAGACTCTGGGACTGAGTCCCCGAGTCCTGTAATAGTGGCTGCAACATTTCTCTTAACTTGCAGTCAGCCAATCAGAACATTTCCATACCATGGCTCCTTTCTGGATTTGCTGTAGCAAATTGGACGACTGGAGAAAAAGCTCCTGTGACCAATCAGAAATAAGCAGATTTTGAATTTTGGATCAGCGGAAGTACTCTGGTACTGGTTCCACTGTACCTTCGTGAATTAACGGTCCAAGTATCTATAACTTATTCTGTTGGTAAACCCATTCATGCCCAACCAGAGCACCTCTTAAATGCTAATTTCTCAAAAACTACTGAACCGATTTATTCCAAATCACAAACAGCACAGCTTCAGAGTAAAATATATCACTTCTTTTTTGTTATTGTTGCCCAGCATTTAAAAAGAGCATGTACACCAAGACGGATTCATGGCGCTTAGTAAGCAGAGGAAACACAAGCTCAATACTTAGTCATAAGTTTGTTCTTCCCTATATCTTCAAGGTGCATAAATCAACAGTTGGGACCAGTAATTCCTTACTTATCTTTACTATAGTTTGGTAGTTGGTATTTTGGCTATGATTTATACATACAGATGTTAACAAATCAGTTTTCTACACAGTAGCATGTCAAGACGCCGTCAAGCCTTGCTTTAAATACCTTTTGTGAAGTACTTTTAAAGTTCTTGAGGATGACATATCCGCACAGCCTGAGTGGTTTTTAGGGTCCTACTGAGAACAGCATATTGGACATGAGTGAGATCTGTTGTCCTTCATACCCTCTATCCTGGACAGTAGGCACCACTTCCTGTGAGCGCTATAGGAAAGGAAGTGGCATGGAATAAAGACCATTATAAAGAAGGTTGTGGGTTGGAGGCCAGTCTGGGAGACAAGCTCCACCAATAGAATTACAAATAGAGGTTAGCACTGAATAAAGAAGGAAGTCGTCAAAGATTCTATTTGGTGTCCGCTTTTTCCATAAGAGATGGGTCGAGCCCATAGTTTATTCCATTTCTGGTATCCACAACTTTGCCAGGAAAATGGCAGACAAATAGCGGACAGACTTACGCAAGCGGACCACTACAGAGTGCCTGGAGCCCCTCTGCACTGACTACCCCACTTGTTTTACTGGATTGCAGAGTGACTAAGGAAAGTCTGACTGCCCCACTTGTCTGGTCCGATGACAGAAACTGCTTTTCGGTGGTCGAAATGTGGCAAATCAGAACTGTTGAAATAACCTAGTGTTTCTCAAACTGGTCATCCTACCTGAAACCAACCGGAAATTGTGCGTTCGTACAATTGTGAGTTCGACTCAAAATACGTAGGAAAACCTACACATTTCAGACCAGCTATGTAGTCTCGTAAAGCGTAGGAGGCATGAGGCAAAGAGTACTGTGGAGTACACTGTGCAGAGGTGGTTAGGTGGACAAACTCAGTAGCGTGGAATTGCAATGCAGATTGAACTTGAATGTGGTTCTGCCTGCTGAGTGCTCAAATGAGTGGGTTCCTCCACTTCACACCCCTTGAATAGTGTTTCCCACCCATACTCATTATACATGAAAGCAAGACACTTAAATGCAAAAGCTTCACATTTTCAAATTGGATCACAATGACAGAAACTTGAATTATTTTGACATTTTATTATGGTATGAGACCAGCAGCACTCGCGTTCTGGTGTAGTAACAGAATATAGTAACCAATATATCACCTGAAGCAAAATCGTGTCCTAAATTTCGTTTACAAAAATACTGCCCCGTTAGAGTTAATTATAAAACAAATCTACACCCTGGGGCAATAAACAATATTTACAAGACCAAATTTGTGTCAGACGATATTTTTGCTAGCAATAGTCTCACATTTCAGTGTTTGCGACAGCCAGGATGCTGAGCTGGTGGAGGGCTTGTCTGCCACTTGGACCCTTGCATCACCGGCCCCAAAGGACGGATGGCGAGGCTGGAAATTCTGCTTTGTTAATTACCTCCCGGCCTGGGAATGGCGCCCTCATTAGTGCACGCAGGGTGCAGGGCCGGGAACAGGCTCCATTTAGAAGTCGCCATAGTGTGAAAATATCATTAGGAAGCCACACTTTGCTCGAGTTCCTGCGAGCGGCGAGCGTCTGCAGCCTGTCTGTGGCGGCGAGGAGGATGGCGCAGCCGAGATGCCTCGTGGGCTCTGCCCATACTTGCCCACAGGCCGCGATACATTGTTTCCCTCTCAGCTGCTGGAGGAAGGAGGCAATCTGCATAACATGAGGATGGGATGGCAGAAGCGTGAACGCATTTTCTTTCGTCCCGCCTGGGGCGGGCGGGGGTCATTTTCCGCGCGGCTCCAGAGAAAGATTGTTTAGGTCGCCACGAAATGGGGTTGATTTCAATTCGCAGATGCATCACTGCGGTAGTGGAATGCTAGAAAGCCGGAAATAAATATATGAAGGCAGAGAGTGAGAGGGGAGTGAATGAATAAGGGGGGGGTGTGGGGCGGGGGCGTGCCAAGTTCAGAAGGGAGAACTGAAGAATGAGGGAGGAAAGGAGAAAAAAAAGACTGATGAGGGAGAAAGAAGGAGAGAGGGAGTGGGAAGAAAGAGAAGGAAGTCTGGAAAGGAGGAGTGGAAGTAAGTATGCGAAGGGAGGGAGATGAGAGTGAGAAGGAAAGAAAGAAAAGATGCGATGAATAAAGGAAACAAAGAAGGGGAGAAGGATGGAAGAGAGTAATAACTAAGGGGTGGATGGAGAGAGTAAAGGAGGAAGAGGAACAGAAGAAGGGAGGAAGAGGGGAAAGAAGTGTGAATGAAAGGGTGAAGAAAGGAAAAAGAGGAAGGAGAGAACGAAAGAAGCAAGGAGCGCGCTCAGCGCGTAATAAAAACAAACTAGTGGTGGTGGTGGGGGGCGTGGAAGTGCTCCCCTTATTCTGCTCCAGGAGGACTTGAGTGACGCCCACTCAACGCGTTTCGTGCTGAATGAACATGCAGACAGAGGGCGCAGTTGGGCCCAGAGGTGAACGTAGTTAGGGGATGTCTCAGAAGCAGCAGCGCCTCGCGGGAGGCGACGGACCCCTGTGCAGGCGCCTTCGATGTTGATCATTAGGGCTAAGCACAGGGGAGACCCGAGGAGCAACTCTTACGGATGCAGACCGAGGTGCGTGATGCAGGAGCCTTCGACAAAAAGATAACAACAAAAAAGAATAAATACAAATTAAGATGTAAAACGTTTTTATATAGTGCCCAGTTTATTTGATGCAACACGAATCAAACTCATGACCGTTTGTTAAAGGTTAATACTGGGGCTAAACACAGTGACGTGTATGACTTGATGCTGTGATGCCTGAAAGAGTGCGCAGGGAGGTTTCGGACAATGTGAAGATATGTATAAACACACATTAAATGTATAGAGTGGTTTTAAACAGGTAGTAATGTTATCGTCCGAGGCACTGTAGTCTAATGGCTTTGTTTGCTGACTCATTTTTAGGCACGCCCGATGGTCCGATAAGCTTGCTGAATCTTTCTGGCCGTCGCTGGGGCGCACCCCTCAGTGTAGAGTCGTGGCATCTGCGGATATCTGAGATTCTCAGCACCTCAAAGACATGTCTCGTGCACATATTGAATGGAGCTTGGAAGAGAGCTGAACATTGTAAGACACCACAAGTGACTTGTGGAATGGATGCTGTTTCATGAAGAGACGCACTGACTGCACGTCTGGGCCCGAATTAGCAAAACTATCTCGACGCCTCTTCCGGTGTCTCACACGCCAGTCTTTAAATCAGAGTTTGGTCAGCTGGTAAATAGATTACAGTCCATTCCGTTTGATGTCCTGTATGGCAAATAAGAGATTTGGAAATTTTATTTCTCTGCCTGGCTGCACCCAAAAAGTAAGAAAAGATAATCAGCTGTGACTTCAGACCACATGGCTTGGTGGCAGTTACCAGGTAAAAGAAAACAAAAAAGGGTGTAAAAACACAGATAAAGATCATTTGCAAAGACGAGCATCTAATGTTACTTATAGTCAGGTATCTTAGGGGTGTGTGATGTATACAGTTCACCCCATTTCCAGAGCACTACCAGTAATTCCTACAAAAACTACAGAAATTACATTGAGTCAGTCCCTAGAAAATGGATATGGCAGGTATGTTTGCTCATTAAAAACACTAGCAAGTTACTTACATATGCTCATATCGAGAGAAAAAGACATATCGCACCTCCAGTTTAAAAATTCCCCAAAGATATTTCCACACCAAAATAAGTTTTGCAAGAGAAAATTATTCAACTGACATAGGCATAGCAAAACGAGAAACCACACATAAAACAAATAGCCCAATAATCGGTGCCTATGTGACATTATGTTCATATAATAAAATTATGTAGACCCTAATCTTTTTATTTCACACATATCTTTTATTCTCCCTCTTGATAGGCAGTGGCAGTGTGTATCACTTCTCATGGAGAGGCTATAGATGTTGATGGATGTTTTGTGGCTGTGTTTGTCTTAACTAGTTGCAACATCTCTATTGTGCCTCCATATTGGCTTCAGCTGTGTATCCTAGGCTTAGCAGCAACTTTATTGCTCCTCATGGTCTCCTACTAGACTTGGCGGAGAAACACTTGGTGGCTCTGTGTGTTCTGGCTTGGGGACGAACTGGCCGCCTGTACCCTGGGCTTGGGCCTGAGGGACGAGAGGCGATACCATCAAAGAGATTGTTCCACATTCAAATAAGGGGTGTTTTGTTCTCAATAGTTTCTGAATTTAGTGCTGGGCACTGACCTCAAATTCTCCATGGAAGAGTACTTATAAAGACACAAACTCCACCATTTTGCTCACCTCAGCTATAACCAGCCACAACTACAACGTTTGGAGTCAGCGACAAATAAAGATACTCAACCACAAGGCCCTAGCCCGAACCTTGTATAGTCAGAGGAAAATGAAATCCAGGAAGCGAAGAGGGAGCCTGGACCCGATGCTCAGGAAGAGGAAAGCACCAGGCTCATTCAAAACAAATAAAAGCACAGAACTGAGCCCAAGGGTGCAGTGCTTAATTTGTGCCAGTGGTTTCCGGTGCTGGGCACCAGCACTTAATTGTCAGGACCGGCGCATGTGAAAGTCTGCCACAAGGTGGAACTGTCTGTGGAATTTAAAGAGGACCACCACAACAGTTAGTTATAAATTGAATATACATTCAAAATGAATGTCCCTGCTGCCCAAGCCCTTCTTATAGCTTTGGGGACCCGAGATAGTCCGAATTGGCACACTTGAAGGAGTGTGATGGTTAATAGTAGTGTAGGTACAGTCATGGCAGCGCTGGCAGAGGCAATGTGTGGTGCAAGTTGCATTGGCATCCTGACAAGTGCTCTGGCATTTGTGTTTTTTGCAAATTAAGCACTGCAAGAGTGTTGAGTAACCCTGGGCGGAAAAATCCGCTCCGCTCGCGGAGTTTGCGGATTTTTGGCAACTTCGCGTTCCGCGTAGAACGCAGAGTTGCCAAAAACTCCACGCTCTGCAACGAAGCAGAGTTTTTTTTTGATCGCGTGTTCAAAATGTGTTTTTGCGCGCGCGGGAGCGACTTACCAGGATGTCTGCATTCGCCGACGAGATTTCCTATCCGTTCGCGTGCGCCACGAGATTTGGTAGCCGGCCGCACGGTCCCGCGAGAGTGTGCGATCGTAAACACATCATTTGGACGTGCCATCGGGCATCCGGCGGAAGTTCCGTGAAGATTGCGATGCCGAACACGCAGAATTTGCAAGCTGGAGAAGAATATCTCTCGAGCAGCATAAAACCTTCTCGAAATGATGATTTGGATGAAAAAAACTCCTCAGATTGACATTTGGCTGTACTTTTTGTGCAAGGAGTCCTTTTTCTTTTTTTATTTTTAAGAGGAAGGAAGTGCCCCAGAGTCTCTAACTTCCTGTTCCTGTCCAGCAGGCTCCTCCCAGTGCTTTGTCCAAGTCCTGTTCACTTTTCATTTGGATTTGGAGCTGGAAGGATCACTCTTTGTGTCTGCTGCATCATATATCATATTGGATTTGAGGACTTTTGGATTTGAGATTTTACAAGTAAGTTGGAAAATTGGTGTTGTGTGTTTGATTGGGGCATTGCACCTACTTTTTTTGTACTTTTCATCGTTATTTTCAAATTTATTGTTGTGGGTGGCATGTAGTTTCAGTAGGGGCCTAGTTGTTTTTCTTTGTATGTAATCTTTCTACTAGTTTTCTTTTATAAAGGAAACATGTTGCAAAGTTCACTACATTTTCTCCAACTTTTGCAATCAATTTGCAACATTCATCTAATTCACTAGCCCAGTAGTCTGCCAATAGGCCTTTCAGCCAGAAGGCCCAGAGCAACTCATGTGTGCATGAAACAACTGTTTCTGTGGTGTCTGCTGAATTTAACATCATTTAGGGCATGGATGGCATTGGATTGAATTGCAAAAAGTGTTTTTTTTGGGTGTTTACCTTTTTTCGTATGTGTTAAATAAATGCCTTTGTTGGATGTGTGTGGTGGTGTGGTTGTTGAGTAACTTGCAAACCTTTTTTAGCCCTGTGGATTTTCTTTTTTGCATTGTTGCATTAAAGCTGTGTTGTTTAGCATGCCTCCATTGTCTGGCCATATAGGCCTGCTTGAGTTCATTGTTTTACAGGCCTCCTGCTTGTTGTTGTGTGAGTGACCATGTGGCTGGTGGCCATTTTGTGGTGGTAGTTAGTGTGCTGCTTTTGCCATAGGCCTGCATGTCTTTCCTTTGTTCCTCTTGGCTTACTGCTTCTTGTTGTTGTGGCCTGGCCATGTGGCTGGCGGCCATTTTGTGAAGCCAGCCAGTGTGCTTTTGCCATAGGCCTGCATTGTCTGTCTTCCCTTTCTTGTTGTTGTGGTGGCCTCGCCATGTGGCTGGCGGCCATTTTGTGAAGCCAGCCAGTGTGCTTTTGCCATAGGCCTGCATTGTCTGTCTTCCCTTTCTTGTTGTTGTGGTGGCCTGGCCATGTGGCTGGCGGCCATTTTGTGAAGCCAGCCAGTGTGCTTTTGCCATAGGCCTGCATTGTCTGTCTTCCCTTTCTTGTTGTTGTGGTAGCCTGGCCATGTGGCTGGCGGCCATTTTGTGAAGCCAGCCAGTGTGCTTTTGCCATAGGCCTGCAAGCTTTCTTTGTGGTGGCCATGCCTTGCCCTTGTTGTTGTTTTGCATGCAATTTTTTTCTTTTTACCCAGCAAAAAAATGCAGGACAGTTCACTACATTTTCTAATACATTTGCAATATTATTGATTTGAATTGATTCACTTCACTATGTGGCCTAGTCTGCCAATAGGCCTTTTTCATCCAGTAGGCCCAGAGCTACTCATGGGTGCATGAAACAACTGTTTCAGTGTATCTGTTGAATTTAAACATCATTTAGGGCATGGAGGGCATTGGATTGAATTGCAAAATGTGTTTTTTTTGGGGTATTTCACTTTTTTCGTGTGTGTTAAATAAATGCCTTTGTTGGATGTGTGTGGTGGTGTGGTTGTTGTGTAACTTGCAAACCTTTTTTTTAGCCCTGTGGATTTTCGTTTTTGCATTGTTGCATTAAAGCTGTGTTGTTTAGCATGCCTCCTTTGTCTGACCATATAGGCCTGCTTGAGTTCATTGTTTTACAGGCCTCCTGCTTGTTGTTTTGTGAGTGACCATGTGGCCATTTTGTGGTGGTAGTTAGTGTGCTGCTTTTGCCTTAGGCCTGCATGTCTTTCCTTTGTTCCTCTTGGCTTACTGCTTCCATCCCCATTGCCAGCGGCAGCTTCCTGAATGATGCTGCATCCCACGTGATGCACAACCACATTCACAATGCCAAACAGGTTCCATTACATTTGTATTTTTGTTTTTGTTCTTCTTCTTTCCTATCCTTCCTGAGTGTACACAGTACACCATGAAAGCCCTTGTTGTCAAAGTCTCACAAATGGCTACACTGTTGTTATGTTTTTTTAATAACTGAGTTAATACAATTTAATAATATTAATAATGACACTAACAAGTGTGACCACACACTAAGTTATATATTACATTTGCTTGTTTGTACTAGTAGTAAATTGAACCATAACCATAAATGCCACGTTTCACTGATGTTCTTCTTGCTTCTTTGCATTTAGGTGCACCAAAGAGGAGGAGGCGTCATCACCCATTGTACTGACAGACAGAAGTCCTGCTGCGCACTACGTCATGTGACGTGTGACCATAGACATCTCTTCAACTTGTGCCAGTGCGTGCTGCTGACATCTGAAGAAGATGGCCCCAAAGAAAGGTACCATGTCCTCCAGGACCAAGAAAGTTGCCAGTGAGAAGAAGAAGGAAGTGCCACTTACCACTTCTGGTGTGCCGACCAAGATCTTTTTGGGAAACCAAAAATTGCGCCTGCAGCAGC
Organism: Calotriton arnoldi; assembly: GCA_963921515.1. Lineage (NCBI taxonomy): Eukaryota > Metazoa > Chordata > Amphibia > Caudata > Salamandridae > Calotriton > Calotriton arnoldi. Next base: position 986,929 of record CAWUFW010004229.1, on the reverse strand, counting down.
GGTGTCTGGGGATCAAGCTGGGAGCAGCACCCCAGCATCAGTGGACCCACCCCACCAACCTAGGCCCAAGCCCATGTCTGTCGCAGAGACAGCCAGTCTCATCACGACAACGCCAACGAGCAGCGATGTTGAAATTGACTTATCGTTATCGCAAAGTAGTACCCAATCAACGCAGGAAACTCAGATAAGTGGACAACAACAGCCGCAACCACTGCCCACTATAGTAGTTGTTCCTCCTGAAGTAGGGGCAGTTCAGGAAATCGAGCTTCCTGCAGAGTAAGAAGAGCAAGCCACTCTTTCAGAAGATCCATTGTCTTCCAGATCCCCAGCAAGGAAAAGGAGGGTTAGTCCATCGAGTTCTTCTGCAAGACCCCTTCTGATGATCTAGATGCCACTTGGAAGCCACCACCTCAGTCTGAGAGTGAGAGACACCACGAGACAAGGCTAGGGAAAAGGAAGGTTCCAGAAAGCCTTAGAGTTATGGAGGTAGATGTAGAAGAGGAGGATGATGACGAGCCAGTCATCATGGACATCAGTCCCGCCCCAGTGGAGAGTGAGACCGACATTACCCCATCCCAAATTGCTGTGAGGGATGTGGCACGGATACCACCAACACAGGTAACACCAACACCACCTCCACCAGCTTCCATATTTGCATTTGCAAAGGCCCGGCAGCGACCTACATCCAGCACAACCAACTCAGTAGAAGTAGGTAGTGGTAGTGCACAGAGTCAAATTCCACGCCCACCCTCCAGTTCAACCGGCATTACAAGTGGCACCTCCAGCAGCTCCAGAAAGTTCACCTCCCCAGTTTGGGACTTCTTTTCGGTTAGCAGTAAGGAGGAGAACGTTGCTATATGCTCCATTTGTAAACAAGGTGTTAGTCGGGGTAAGCTTGGTACAAACTATGGTACCGGAGGTCAAACAACCCATCTGAAAACACACCACTTGATCCAGTGGGAGGAACACCTTAAAGGCTAAAAAAGTAAAACTGCACCCATTGCTGTTGGTGGTGATGAAGAAGTAGAAGATACGATCCTGGTGGAAGGTGAACAAGAGGGAGACATTTTCTCTGGAACACAAAGTAGCCCTGTCCCCAGCAGTGCAGTGGTACCGCCCACATCCTCATCAGCCTCAGCAACATCTCAGTGGCACAAGAGTAAGAGTCAGGCTGAGAGTGAGACACCAAGGCAACAGAGTACCGCAACGAAAAAAAGTGCGGCGTTGAGCCTAACAACATCTGGCGTCAAGAAGTCACCTGCATCAGTGGCACCAGAAAGGAAAAAAATCCAGCCTACCATTCTCAGCATGTTTAGGTCGGAGGGGCAGTACGAACGCAACCACCCAGTGGCACGTTTGTACAATGCGAAGCTGGCTAAAATGTTAGCGCTGGACCTTCTCCCTTTTTCTTTTGTGGAAGGGGTAGGTTTTCTTGAATTTGTGACAGCCATCTGCCCAAAATGGAAGGTTCCCAGCCGGTCCTATTTTGCCAGAGTTGCTGTTCCAGCACTACATCACAACGTGCTGGCATTGCTTGGACAAGCTTTGCTGCAGAGTGCTGTTCACAGTATCCACATGACAACAGACATGTGGACCAGTTGCCAAGCCACTGATTACATGTGCATCACTGCACACTGGATCTCTTTTGTGGGGGTTAGAGAAAAGATATCTGCAGGTGTTGAGACTGCTGAGATTTTTAATGCCACTCTGAAACATGCAACTATAGCCATGTTTGCCATGAAGAAATCTCATACTGCTGCAAACATTTTGGAAGAGTTTAACAGCAAGGTCTTTGAATGGCTGCACCCAAGAGGGCTTAACATTGGTTTTGTTGCCACGGACAATGGCAGTAATATAGTTAATGCCATGGCCAATGGTGGCTATTTCAGGGTCCTGTGTTTGGCGCACTGCATTAACATCATTGTTCAAGAGTTTCTGAAAAAAAAATACAGAGTCAGCAACTTACTGACCACCTGCAGAAGAATATGCACACATTTCAGCCATTATTTTAAAGCCCGGAAGCAGCTGAGGATCATTCAACGTGAGTATAGAGTGCCAGTTAAAGCACTCATCCAGGAGGTGCCAACACATTGGAACTCAACTTATTACATGCTTGATCGTCTGTTTGAGCAGTACAGACCAATCAATGACTATGTCTTGCAAAGACTAGGGGATGCTAGTGTGAAAGGCATGACCGTTGAGATGGATCAATGGGGCCTAGTTAAATGCCTGACAGAGATGCTACTTCCTTTCGAGCTCTTCACACGTGAAGTCAGCCAGGAGGACTGTACTATGGGCCAAGCTATCCCATTGTTGCACATGCTACAGGAACAGCTGAAGGGGGTGTCTGCAATGTACGCAGGTGTGGAGGAAAAAAAAAGAAGCATAATAGTTGGTGGAGAGCTTATCCCTTCGCTTAGTTGAAAATACAAGGGTGCAAACTCAGATTGTGTCATCCAACCATTACATTTCTGCCACTATTCTGGATCCACGGTACAAAGCAGTACTGAACACTAACACATTAATTCCTTTTTCACAAGTGGATGTTGCCAAGTACAAAACTTGGATAGCTGCGGTAGCCAGTCGCTTTGAAAAAGACCGGCTGGAAATTAGAGGCACGCTGCTCCAGCCCACAACAAGTACTACAGGGCAGCCAGCGTCAAGTTCAACTTCAGAGCCTGAGGGCAGTGCGGTTGGCTCACAGCAAGAACAGGATCATCAGCCCCAGTAAAATCAGCACAGGAATGGTTTCTACAGCAAGGGCTTGTTAGGTCAAGTGCTGATGCAAATGCAAAGACAAAAGAGGCCGGGCAAAGCGGAGCACCCCTGAGCATTGAGCGGATGGTCCAGGCCTATCTGGATAATCCAACAGAGGTCTACATTGATCAAAAACCATTGCTGTATTGGTATGGGAAAAGTCGCCATTGGCCAGTGCTCAGCAGGCTGGCGATAAACTATCTGGCTTGCCCTGTCACAAGTGTCTCTTCTGAGCGTGTTTTCAGTGCTGCTGGTGCCATTGTAACAGTGAAAAGGACTAGTCTCTCCCCCCAAAATGTGGAGAGGTTAACCATGATCAAAATGAATCAGCACTTTATACCACCGGGTTACACCATACCTAAAGCATAGCAGGAAGAGGAGGACAGTGACTTAGGTGACGGAAGTAGTGTGGTAGATGACCTACTTCTGGGTGAACCACCAGAGTTTGAGGACGAGCTCTACTTCCCTGACAACTAGGCTTTCAACTTGTTACTTTCTTTCTTCCTTATTTACTTTTATTTGTTGTGGGTGTCTCTGTCTTTCTGGTTCAAATCACAACAAATCCATTACCACCTTCTTGTCTTTTTATTGCAGTATTGGAGTTGCAACTGTGTGCATTTATTAAAGAAGTCCACTCCTCCGAGTCCTTCTCCATCCATCCTGACTCGCCCTAAATCCATTTCCCTCAAGCCAGACATTGGATGGAGAATAGTACAAGAAATGTGTGCCTGCCTCGTCAAGTCCCTCCAAAAGAACATGACTATAGCTATCCTCCTTTCCGAGCCGAGAGGGACTGCCCCAAGATGAGAACAGGTAATGATGGCATGCATTGGACGCTGACTCTGAGTGATTGGTGTTTGTGTTGTTGTTGTTGTTGTGCATGAAGTGTACTAGTATTTAATCTACACACTAAAAGTGACTGAAGTCAATGTTTCCCTTCTTGTTGTTTAATAACAAAATTGTACTTCTACTGCAGGGCGATCCATTGCATTTTTGAATATGGAATCTGGACTCACTTGGTACACTACAGACTGAGTTGGACACAATGATGATGATGACCACATACTATACTCTTTGCAGTCAGTCTATAGGATCGGAGATGATTGATGGAATAACTCGAGGCATTTCATGAAGTGGCATAAAAGGTAAACAAGTCAACAACAACCACAGTAGACCTACATGTCTGTGTAGTGGTGGAGTCGAGTGTAGTGGTATAACTGACAGCGGTGCATTGATTTAGTTACTTAATTTGGAAAATGCTATGTTGCTGTATATGTGTGCTCTGTCTGGCTCAGTCAAAATCTAAGCTAAGTGGAGGTTGGGTGGGTGCCGTGGGCCTGCTCTGTCCTGTTGTTGTTGAAGCCTGGTTAATGCTGGAAACAGAGTAGACATGATTTAGCCATGTCGCCTCTGAAAGTGTTCTTGTTGCACTCATCCGTAATTTATGCATTTTTTTTCTCCTTGATTTTTCAATATCCCTTTTGTTTTTCCATCTACACTTACAGGCCGGCCTTTACCCTGTGCTATACTGGGAAAAACAACTCACACTTACCTTACCAATCCACATCCGCCAGGCAGGCAGTGGCATCCAAGATTGACGGACAGAGCGTCCATGGAAGAGAGGACCAAGAGGAATACCGAGATGCAACTTCCCAATTTGACCAGGATAATAATAACATACAGTAACTTAGTATCATTCATCATCTTTTAATTAATTTGATTCAGTTTTTCTCTTCAATCATTACGACTGTGTGTTGTTATTTATTATGTTTGCTCTTAGTCTTTGCTTATATCCCTACAGCTATTTTTAAATTTTCTTTGCTAGCTTTAAAAGGAAGCCCGGTACAACAGAACATAAATAAAATGTATGTAATTTGGGTCTCTCTGAGGGCAGACAGGCAAGGCAATTGCATAATAATAATAATTAATAATATACTGCTGCCCTGTACTGTCTACTAGTCTACTTAGTACTACTTATCATTAACCACATCATGCATGCATTTCCTTTTTCTCCCTTAACAGATTTATGAATATGATGGTCGTCTGCCAAGATTGTGTGTTGTCCATTTGTAGTGTTTGTCTTTGTCAAACCTTTCCCTCAAATACCCCTTCCCAACCATTCATCAAACCCTAACCCTCTTCCCCGGGCTGTGTGATTTATTGAGGTGTGACTAAATTAAATTTACACCAATAATTGATCACACACTTGCTGGGGCGGATGTGGTGAAAGCAAGTAAGCAACAATAATTCAAGGCAGGGCGAGGATCTTCTTCTGCTCTAAGTATATATATATATATATATCATCGGCCACACTGGCAACAGATTAGATTGCCCAGTGCCCAGTTGCTCACCCATGCTCAGTAGTATTCGCTATTCTCTTTTTTTTCCAGAGGAACATAATTATATTAACCCATTATTCATTATTAATTGCCGTCATGGATTTATCATCCTTCCAGGAGCTGGAAGGTTACGCTTGTCCACTTCATAGGTCGAGTCCACTACTTCAGTTTGTTGTAACTTGTACTAGGCTATCCCTGCCACCATTATGTTTTATTTTGCTTTAGCATTGCTTAATATCAATATCATTCATCATCACTTTCTTCTTGTTTGACAGTCTTCTTCTTGTGTACTTACTACTTACTGTACTTCTACTACTCGTTCCCTAGTCTCCCTCAGGTGTCTGACATGTCTCATTTTCTTTTTTTGCAAATGCAACTGTCTACTTCAGCTACCACCACCCACCATGGCACCTTAGGAAACCAAACCATCACCATGCAGCCATTGCTTCGGCTAAACATCAATCACAGGTAAGAGAAGTGTGGGGGAGTCAATAAAGTATATACTATGGAAATTAATTAATTCACACACCCACATCCTTCCGAGTACATACTACAAAGGGGTTTTAGTTGCAGAATGCATAGACTAGGAGGAGAGACTGACAGTAGTAGGACAGGTGAGGTTACTGCATCTATCTGTCGGTGTTTTACACTATTGGCAAATTTCAAAAACTGGCTGCGGCCCTGCAGCAAAAGGAGGAAACAAAAACAAACAAGGTGACGTAAAAGAGTAACCCACCCCCAGAAAAGATTTGCATCATATGTATTGGAAAACTATAAATTTATTACCCTAACAAATATAAACTAGAAGAAAAACCCACAACACCTGACCCACCCCTCTCCCTAACCCCAACCAATGTCCAGTAAATTAAATAAATGTCCATGTCCAAGTTCAAGAAAAAGTAAACCACAAGGTTCCCCAACTAGTCCCAACATCCCACCCACCAAAAAAAAGATAAAAAAAGGGGCAGAGTCAAAGACTGAGGTCGGTGATGATGATGACGTCTAGCGGCGGGGGTGCCGGCTAGTTTTCAGGACCTCCTCCAGCTTGACCTCCAGGCACGCCACCCTGAGGAGCACGCGGCGCCGAAAGTTCCTCCAGGAACAACAGGGGTGGGCAGCAGTAGATGTTGGTGATGGGGGGCTGCCAGAACATGGCGCCGAAGCACCGGAGGCACGGCGGGGCTGGCTGGGCCCCGGGGCATTGGAGGAAGAAGCTGCAGCTGCCGCCTCCTCCTCCTCCCCCTGGACAACCACCTGGCGATATTCATCCCGGATGGCCTCCAGCTTCCTTTGCCGGGCCCTGGCCGCCAACTCCTGCCTAGTGGTTTGGGAAGGAGTAGCTATATCAAGAAAGGAAAAAAAAGAGAATTGTAACCAATGCTCTTAGCAAAACAGTAACACAAAATTAAATTACACACATAAAAATTATAGTGGCACAGTAGTAGCAGTAGCACTAGCAGCATACTGTCGTATCCTCCTCTCCTCCTCACTTCCCTTCCTCTGCCCCTAAGATTTGGATGTGATGATTATACTTTCAGGCACTAAGTATGGAGTAGAGTAGAAGTAATCTTTTTCTCTCTCTTGTTTAGCACAATTAATCTTGTAGTCATGCCAGCTCAGTCAGCTTGTGCCCTGGCCTAGACAGACATACTCGTGTCGCAGACTCATGTACTTTACTACTGTCTGCATGTGGGGCAGCTGTACTACACAATTATATATTTCCATTACGGCCATACTCTGTTAAATCAATGGCAAATGCTCAGACAATTTCACTTTCACCCTGACTACACTACTGCAATAAGGCACATGATGATGGTTAATGATCACATGCTTATGGATGATGAGAAACGGCGGCACGACATCATGTCACTCACGTGATGATGAGATACTGAGTGATTTGTAATATCTGTTGTGCTTGCAAACTACTGCGAGTCAAGGGAGTATTCCATTCTGAAATACAAGTACAACCTCAAACCTTTGAATCACAAATCTTGCAAAAAAACAGTACTTGTTCTTCCAGGGCTTGTTTTTTCATTTACATTCAGGGCATTGCTCTTCCAGCATTATTATTATTTTATTCTTAATCTTCTTCACCCTTGGCTTTGGTACTCTGGCACGGTTTAATTTTCTTTTACATTCTCTTCATCCAGTCTGACTCTGTTTTCACCTACTATATGATACAATCCAGGCATCCATCCATCCAAACATGGCTATCATAAAATCATAAACCGGCTTTCACCGACAACAACATGCATTTAGATATAACCAACCACCACCTATGCCATGTGTCCTTGCTTGCCTTAGAGTTTGACCCCTCAAACCCCCCCGGAGGATTCCTTTCACCCATACAGTTTCACCCACCCAGACAGGCATCCTTTCTGCTTTCTCTTTCACCTTTCACCCATCCTTCAACTACCCATGCATCCTATTCCTATCATCTTCATCCGCCACCTATGCATCCCGGGGCCCCTTCCTTCACCCACGCATCCTTCTCTGCCAGTCATACATGTCGTCTGACTGTTTGTCTTCGTCATAAAACTGTCTTTGCTGAGTTGAAGATAGAATATGCCATTAGTTACTCAACCCCCACCGCTAATGCTAATGTTTAAGTAAAGGCCAGGGTGTCTTCTTCAACTGTTAAGTGTTCACAACAACTTAGCCTCAGCAGAAGTACAGTGTACTAGTACTGAGTGTACACCCTTGCAGCAAGTGTATTCATCATTCTCAATAAGTAAGGAATATGACTTACCACCGCCCGCCACTGCTGCTGGCTCACCCCCTGTGGCTGCCGCATCCGCTCCCTCCGGAGTGGCATGGTGGCCATCATCACTGGCCCCGGCACTGGTTGTCGGTACTCCTGGAAAAAAAAAATCCAATTTTTTTAGATGCCATATACGCCTCCCCTATTTATTTTTTTCATTAGCAAGATTGAAAATACATAATTAATAATACATATGCACCACACACATCACTATCTACAATTCGGATACTAGAGTACAGTAGACAGTATGTTCTATCAAAAATAACTAAATAATATCCGGTTGGGCATTTTGTTTGCGGCAATTTTTGAAAAGCCTCTCAAGAAGAGGGCAACCCATAGGACTGGACTCAGTGACTACAGCTATTGGTGCATCACATTTTTTGAAAAGAAGAAAGAGTGGCCAACTGGGCGGTCATGAGGTCTTTCTTAGTTGGAAAATAATGGTGCAGTCCTCCTACTCCTCATACTTCCTTCCAGCCATAGTGCACGGTAACAGTTGTTCAGTGTTCACCATCAATTGCTGCTACTAAAAAAAGTACTAGGCCTGGATTAGAAAAAATAAAATACACCACTTTGGGGGGTCCTGCTCCTGTCCAACAAGAGTGACCACCATTACTGATTGAGCATGTTGATGAGACAGTAAAAGAAACTAAAGCCTTCTCATCTCACAATTCCCAAACCTGCGGATATATCTTACTTGTCTTGGGCATGCAATCTGCAGTCTGCACAGCACATTAGTGCTACTAGTAGTAGTAAGGAGTCCTTACTAGTACTAGTAGTAGCCTAGGACCAATGGGTTCTCTGAGTCTTACAGTACCACTACTAGGCAATCCACATAAGTGAAACTAAGCCTGGGCGTAGTTCGCAGAGTTTTGCTACGCGGAACTTCGCGAAGTTACAAAAAAACTCAGCGAAGTTCCGCAAGTGGCGGAGTGTAGAGCGAACTGCTGTTCGCGCTGGTCTTTCTGCTGCTCGGGTGGAAATTCTACCCGAGCGGCAGCTCGCGCTCGCGAACTTATCATTCGCGAGCGCGAGCGGGGAAAAAACTCCGCTGCACTACGCGAAGCAGGGTTTTCTTGCACTCCGCGAGCTCCGCGGAGTGCAGAAAACTCTGCAAACTCCGCGAATGGAGCGGAGTTTAACGCCCAGGCCTAAGTGAAACCCAGAAGAAAGCAAGCTACAGACAGACTGTCTAATACAGAGTCAGAGCAGAGGTTAGTCAGATGCAGTTTGATTTGATGTAAAAATAAAAACAGGCACTAAAAGAAACAATGTTAGTAGTATTTAGTAGTAGGTAATGGAGCAAAAACAAGAATTTAGAAACAGAAAGATTGAAGAGGATTTTGGAAAAATTAAAATTAGGAAATGGAAATAATAGAGCAGTAAAGGTTAGGGAAATATTAATATATTACAACACCAGGAGGACTTACTGGGGCCAGCAGCAGAGCCATCTGCGCCTGAGTCCGCTTCCTGCTGCTCCTGGGAGGCCCCTCCGGCTCCCGCACCCACCGTATTGCCAGCTTCCCCAGTCTTCTTCTTGCCCCTGGATGCTGATCATGTAAAGAGACAAAAAATGATTTGTGTTAAATATATAAATATAATTGCTCTAAAAATACTTTTAGACAGGAAACGGCAATTGCAATAACATTGACGTATGCTAAATCAATCAGATCGACTCATTCGACTAGTAGTAGTCGACTAGTATGTATCGCAGTCGAGTACCATCGATCATTATTACTCCACAGTTCAATTCCGATTCCTGAATCATAAACATACCTAGCCCGCCTATTCCTGACTTTGGAATGAATTGCAAAAAAATTAAATTTGCTTCTAAGTTCAGATCTCATTCCCAATCATCTCTCAGTCTCAACTCCAACAACCCCCTTTGACGGGCCAATTACTAAGTCTGCATTTATTCTTCTTAATGCATAGATGGACGCATGCATATTGCATACACCAAATTGGTTGGTTGCTAGTCACTCACTATAAGAACTACAAAGGGTTCTACTAGGGCTGAAGTCATGTGAGAGGATGCGTCACAAGTCACGACGCAGGCCGCTAAATTACCATATAATACTAACTAACTAACTACTACCACTATCTTAGTGACAGGAGACAGGACAGCCTGACAGGACAAAGGAAAGGACTGGAGTCTTTCATATGTGGATTACATACCTAACTTAAATTCTCTAACCTCTCTTACATAACCAGCCCAAGTGAGCTCAAAGTTGCAAACAAGTACGATTAGTTAGTAGCACCGAGCACCTGTCTGGAAGTAACAATCACATAATATAAGATTTTTAAACATAGGTTACCTGCATGTAAGCAGCAGCAGCAGCATGTTAGCTATTTGCGAAAAAAATAATATTCGCAATAATAACACAGAACAGAAGAACACAAAATAGTAATATAAATAGCTACTCACCAAGCCCCGGGACCTCAACACCTAGCAGATCCAGCAGGTCATGCTCCCGGTCCAGGATATCGGACCACCGGTGCGTCAATTGGTTATGGGTGCGCCGGACCCCAGAGCAGCGAAACACTGCCCGGCGCACCCTTGCCCACCGCCGGTGACGCTCCCGGAGCCCGTACCCGGACCCAGGCCTGCCGCCTGCTGCCAGGGTTAAGGGGAGGTGGCGCTGGATAAAAAAAACCAGTGCGGCCACCTCCGCCTCACTAAATAAGGCCCGTGCCTGCACCCCTTGTGGGCGCCGCCTCCTGCAAGGAAGGCGGTCGCGGCTCTCACTCCGAGCCCTCCTCTTAGTCTTCCCCTGGCCCATTGCCATGGTTCTGGGTAGGCGGGGGCGGAAAAGAAAAGGTAGGAACTAAGAAAGTAAGTAAAAGAAAGGAAAAAAGCAAGTAATAGAAAAAGAGTGTAAAACGCAGTAAAAAACACACAAAAAGTAGGAAAAAACACAAAATATACAATCTGGAATAGAGAGGGATAGATAATAAATAAAAAAGATCAAAAAAAAGTTTCTAGAAACAAAGGATTGAAAAGATATAGGGAGGATAGAAAAACAGGCCCAGAACCATAGCAAAAAGTGAAAAACAAGATGGCCGCGCCCATTGGTGACCGCGTGGTGTAGTTCGCGCGATATTTCCCCCCGAGCACGCAAAAAGCGTCCCCGAACACGCAATACGCATTCCCGAACAGGAAAAACGCATCGCGAACGGGCGGAACAAGCAACTCCGCGTGCTTGCGGAAATTCGCGTAGCTCGCGGAGTTTTTTTGCGGCTTCACGGAATTCCACGTTGCGCGACTACCCGAACTCCGCCCAGGGTTAGTGTTGATGCCCTTAAGGGTCAAAGGTGGAGAGACTGATGCCAATGATCTTTGAATTTTTTTCAAAATAGAAAAAAACATTGCCCAGTGTAACCAGAATTGATTGACCAGATAACCAACAAAGAACCAAGCCCATTAGAAGCCCCGGGAGCCCTGGTTCCTACAGATCTTCAAAAAAGCAACACAACTCAGGGGCAATCGTTAGACTTCCAGTTGACAAATGTTCTAACAGTAACAAGGTGGCTTTCAGACTCTGGTCTTGAACACAAGGTGGCCCCACAGGAGGATCAATCCAACAAGGGAGACTGAAATGTTAAACATGTCCAGAGTATGAAGTGTAAAGCCTTTTGTCACACAGATTGCAGTCCGGCCGCAAAATGTCTGAGATGTAGACATGTGCAAAGAATCGGACAGCGCAACTATAAAAAAGGAAAAGAGCGGCCCACCAAACAGCAAAAATGATAAATGTTGGCTGACTCCTCAGCCTACTTTACAAGCCATGACAAACTCATTAACATATCATTCTGACAAAATAGAGACCCAAGTCGATCTACTAAAAACACCTTAGCAACGTTTGTTTCAAGGACTGACTCCAAGTTAGAAGCTCTAAACAACTTGATCATCTGAGCGTACGGATCCTACATGCAAATGTGGACCCACAAAACATTGAAATAGAGCACTGTGCTTTTTCCTCTGCACTAAGCAAACTCAGTGCATTACCTGAGGCGCTGACTTCAATCATGTCACACTGAAAGCAACACATTGCTATACAACCTCCCTTAGAGGTTCATCTCAAAGGACAAACGGACACTACTTCACTGTCACACCTGCAAATGGTAGCACGTGCTGTGGGCTCGAACCCCAGGGCAATTATAATAAATGAGGAGATTTATCCCAATGAAGAAACCATTGGGCACATCATAAATCATCATAACCAGTCCCTAGTGCCACAAACAGGCACCAACCATTCATCTAGGGATGTTGAACTCAAGCAAGAGAGAGCACCCTCAGCTCCAGAGAAACCCCTCAGACAATGTGAGATTAGGAGACAAAGAAAGGCGAGAAATAAATGTATGAAACAACCAAGTGCATTAGAAAACAGACCTAAAGAGATCAACCCAATCTTTGAAGTAAGAAACGAGCATAACCACATAACCACACAAAACGCCTAGAATAGTGAGGTTGGAGCAATCCAGACTGAGATTGCAATAAATGGGGTCACAAAAGAGCTTATGGAAAACTCAAAGGTGCCTATACCGCCCCTAAATAAAACCCAAGAGCCAACTCTGTGACGGCTGTGCCCCAAGGTCCCACGACAAGCAGGCTGCCCACCTGTAAGGAAAAAATGTCTCAAGTATTGAGACAGAAGAAAAAAATCCCTGCCAAAGCCCAGCAGAATGGTGGAACATATGAAATTTAGGAAATGTGGACTTGATAAACACCGATCGAGATGTCAAACTTAAACATTATACCTCAATAGAGGCTAGGCAACTCCCAGTACACTCAATCGTAAATTCTATCTGTGCAAGCAGGTTTGCAATGGATGAAGAGAACCATAATTGTCCAGGAGCTTCCACCTGCGTCAAGAATGCACCTGATCACAACACACCAACATTTCAGGCAACTGAAAACAGTAGAATGCAACATCCCATTGATCACAGGCCCATCCCAGGAGCAATGCAAACTCAAGAGGATAATCGAGCTCCCTTAAAGACACTTAGGGGCATGTTTACAAAAAAATGTCAGAGCGCGATGTTATGCCAAATTTTTGGCAACGTCACGCTCTGACATTTTTAAAATGCAGGGACGCGCCTTATTTACAAAAATACAGCGCACCCCTGCGTTTCTCCTAGCCCTGGCGCTAAAAAAGCTGCCTAGCGCCAGCGCAGGCACCCTTGAGCCATGTTGCAAGGGTGCCTGCACTGCAGGGGTGATTGTTTATGTGCAGGAAGTGATACCTTCCTGCACATAAACCATCAATAATGGAGGTTTGCTCTTTCTATGTGTGCTGCACACATAGAAAGAGCAAAAGAAGAGGAGAAATTAATTATTTCTCCTCGTATCACCATTCTAAGACCAGGTATTACCTGGCCTTAGTTTTTGGCACTGCCCTAGCCTTGTAAATATGGGGCAGCGTCAAAAAGCAATTGGTGTTGCAGTGGAATGCCCACAGCAACACCCATTGCCCGTCCCTTTGCCGCAGCTGACTGCTGCAGAACGGGGTATATTTACAAGGTGACATTAAGCCACGTTAAGTCGCTTAGCACCACCTTGCAAATATGTGAAATGGCGCTATACAACTGGACCGTCAGAAAAAGTGACGCTCGGTGGCAAAAGGGGCTTGTAAATATGCCCCTTAGTTGCTGTCCTACTCCGACTGTGCCTCCAATGGCTCCCCTTGTGAAGCCTAATTGTAAACTAGTCATTAAGAGAACATATTCCATATCGAAAATACCCACTGGAGGAAACTCAACTCAAAGAAACAGAAGTGACCAGAAGTCCGCGACCTGGGGAACACAAATAAATTAAGAAAAACTCCAAGGGGTCCAGCAGGGCAACAAGCAAACAAAAGATCATTGGGCTGACTGGTCATGGCTGCCATCATCTCTAGCAATGAGGTCAAGAAATTAACCCACAAAGGAACCAACGCTAGGATTACATGGAACGGGACTAACAGTGTGCTCTTGGAATGTGAGTGGCCTAAGTAACCTAATAAACGACCCGGACGTAATAAGCTACTGGTGTGAATTTAATATTATTATTTTACACGAAACCTGGAGCTTGGCCTCGAACTCTGCTAATTGGCTTTATAGAATGTAACACCTTGGCACAAAAAGAAAAGGCTAAAGGAAGGACAGGGGGGGGGGGAGGCTTGCAATTTATGTTGCATCAGACCTAGCAATAAAAGCCAACCAAACTGATGTGAGGGAACCATGGGCCTTAGTAAAAGAAAATGGAAAACTGGCCACAGGCTCATCAGTAATCATTAATCATAGGAATATTTATAATAGTCCCCGTCCAGCACAAAAGCGTAAGATCATCCTGAAGCTGGAATAATTAATCTCAGATTTAGCCCGAAAACATGCCAGCACCCCAATTTTATTAACTGGAGATTTTAAAATGAATTTATTTCATGCCCCTTATGCTGACGAGTTGGTAATGCTACGGGCTGAGCAGTGGAATATCCCAGAACAACAGTAAACAACCTTTAAACGAAGGGAATTATTAGGTGAAAGGGTGCTAAGCTTATGCAAACAAGCAGGCCTATGTGTTATAAATGGATAAGCCGCCAGCCAGTACACACATTTCAATGACATCTGAACCCATTATAGACTACATGCTACTCAGCCTGTCTCTACTCAGTTATATAAAAGTGTTTAAGAATGGTAAGGGACCCGAAAGTGGTCTACGATATGGAAAGAGTTCCTGAGGACATAATTAATACCCAGACTCTAAAGAAGTTGAAGTGGAACTGACAGACAGCTGATGGCACTATGGAGAACTGGCTTGGCCAGAGCTTTGGATTGCCCAATCTAAATGTGGGAGGTAGCAATAGAAAAACTGTTAAGCAACTTCAAGCCCAAATCAGAGGGCCTATGCTTTGGCCACAAAGGGCAGCCGTCCCATTTGCTTCACAAACGAATTAAGAACAATCAAAAGGGATCTAAATAGGAATTTGAGACTCCTGGGACATTTACAAAAAGACATTGCCCTTATCAATGTAATGAAAACCTTAAGGAAAAAATAAGCAAAAGGAAAATGATAAGTTTTGGCACGATTGCTCTACACAAGAAAAGCTAGGAACTCGAAGACCTTTTGGGTCATTGTAAACAACCAGAAGAAGGGGAATATCACAGCAAATAATCCAAACATCTCAGGAAGCAAATGGGTCACCTTTCATATTTTTCATAATCAGGAAGGTTATGAAAAAGCCCAAAAAGACCATCTTGTTGCACAGGAAAACCAACTGGTGCCTCCAAATGAGCCTAAAGGGGAAGCCTTTGGGGCCCTACCTTGGACCCAATGGCAAAAGTCACATGTGGCAAATTATTACCAACCATTGCATATGGGTCAGAAGCAATTATTGGAAGTTAGGCCACGCTCTTGATTCAACTCGTATCCAACATCTATAGACGAGTATTTCAGCTCCGAAGTACTGTAGCTCTCCAGCCCAAATTTGACTGGAATTCAGCTTAACAACACAAACCATTGAAAACCAAGGAAGATTCATGAAAATCTGTTTTAAGTTAAGAGCGGCTAAGGAAAACACGCTAGAGCATCAACTGTGAATGGAAATCTTGCACTTGATTAAAAAGACAGCAGCACACACCTATCTCAACAAGTCACTCTACAACTTGGAGATAGGGAGTCTATGGACTGCTACAATGTCTTTTCCAAGCTTCAAAAGAGCGCTAATAAAATCTATTCAGTGACAGTCCTGAGGGAGAATAACCAACTTTTGGCAAAGCGTGTGCATGAATGCATGATTTTAAATGACTATGTGAAGGGAGGCCCCCACCTAATCTTCAGCTTTACTTTCACCAAGCAACTTAAACATAAACTGCTGCAATTTTGATTGGGTGGACTGCCAATACTTGATTGTATTCCAAAAGGGTTAAAAAAAACTCATCAGCTGTATCCTGTAGACTCTGTAATACCTATAAGACAGAGGTCTTCAAACGTTTTTGTTCTAACCCCCCCTTACCCCTTCCCCTAAAATATGTTGAAGTCAGGACCCCTCTGAACCTTTCTGACAAGGATTGGGGGAGGGGCATGGTTGAGCACAGGGGGGAGGGGCTTATGAGATCAATTCAGGGAGATGTTTTCGATACCGTATAATCTACAATAAATGTGAGACTTATAAAAGAGCAAACTCAAACAACAACATAAATTACCAAAGAAACTCTGCTCCCCATAATTAGGGTGTTGAGAGTCCATCGCAGTCCTCGGCCCCAATAAAATTGGGCCTGCTGCAGTAACGATGACCTTGACCATGAGTAGCAAGAAATTTCCTCCAATTACATTACACAAGGTGCGATCTTTTTTTAATGATCAGGAAAATGAAGTTATTTGCCAAGAATCAAAGGATGTTGAGCGAACGCTGGGACTAGAACCTGGTTCCCCAGTTCCAAAGCCAGCAGCTCTCACCATTAGGCCACATTTCCTCCCCTCCAGAAAAAAAGATCCCATGTGTTGCCCGCCTTTTTGCAGCAAAGGTGCCCTCAGCCCTAATGCTAGCAAGGAAAATAAGCCTCCATACTCATATTTTTTTAAAGAAATAAATCATTGTAATACAGTGGGCCCCACAGACCCCTGGACCGCAGTGGCACTGCACCTGCTTCACCAATGATAGCTACTGCCTTACCAAGTGGGATGTCTCCTCTGCCCTCTGATAAAAACATGAACCCATTTTGCTCCATTCCAGTCACTGTCATCCCTCTGATGCTCAAAGTAAGGTGTCTCCTCTACTTCAATTTTCTCCATCCCCGGACCATTACTCAGAGGCCCAAAGCAACACTACTAGAGGAAGTGGGCACTGGGCCCTAATGCAAATTGGGAAGTATAGTAAAACAGACATGGGGTTTAGCTGGCCCCTTATACCACTGGGACCTGCTGCCACATCACCGGCCGCACCACTCATATCTACAAGTCTGTGAAGCAGGCTGGCTGCTCTGCCCACTTTACTGGGCCATCACTACTAGGTTTGAGACAAAAAGCAGGCTTTCAGCCCCTTTGTGTAAAACAAAATATCTCTTCCATGCTACCCGAAAGTTAAATGTGGCCAATTAGTTAATCACCAAATATAAAGAGTGCTTGGGAGTCAATATAGGCTTTAACTGGTGGAGTCATTTGGAGCTGCACAGTGACAAATATTTATTCTTCTTGAGAGGTAATGTGACAGTGTTACCAGGTGAGTTCTGCAGTGTGTCCTTTGAATGGACAGTTATAAAAATGTGCTGCGGTGTAGTTTGATTTCTTTTTACTAATGTATATATGGATATAAATGATGACTGACACATTATCAATCACATCTGCAATGCTCCTTGAATGAGCTCATCACAAGTGGTGCCCTCGGCATGCTCAAAGAAACATCTCAAAGGACCTGAATATTATGGCACATAAAGAATATATGACAAACCATCAGCTGTAAGACACAACAGAAAATGAACAGAGCCCATCAACGCACCTCACACCCCACTGCCACCCTTCAATTAATCTGTGTACACAACAGAGGCTATGTGTTTGCATGTTCTCAATGAGAATTGACCGATTACATCCAAATAGCCCTAGCTGCCAGTTGTAGTATATTTACAATGCTTACACATGACTTAGGTAGTATAAAATGTGGCATTGGGACCTATTATAATTACAAGACCCTGTCTGGTTCCTCAAATAAAGATTGTTTCATACATTAAGACCACCAGAAAACTCCAACATCAAAACAAAAGTTTAACTGGAGAAAAACATGAAGCAAAAATGTCCATAAATATGACCTAATAACAATGTTGTGGTTTTTAAACTGACCTGCCATAACATTCTATTCATGATCTCGACTACCAATGTATTGTAAAGGTATCTATGTATAGAAAAGTATTGATATACTCTTCTTAACTCCACATCGGGATAGCCTGGAGATATGTTGGAAGCCGACATCATGGATACAATATCTTGGCAAGTCGATATTAAACCACTGCAATTTACATTTGAAATGCCAGTATGTCATTATTTGCACTTCACAATAGGAATTATTGGCCCTCATAAAAGGTTGGCCAGAAAAAATGATGAGGTACTATGATACATTGGAGTAATTCACCATTAGTAAATAATCCAGTGCAGTATTACCAGATTATTAAGTGTTATTGTGCTTGGAATGGAAACTAACCATTATAGTTGATATTTGAGCACCAATTTGTACTTGCTTTAAAGCAATTTTCCAGACATGTTCTTAATGCGCAATGTACTAGTTAGTTTTTTTTTTTTTATGAAGTTTTATAAGGCGCAAACAAGACCGAAATTTGGTATCAGAGCGTTGTACAACATAACAAATAGCATCAGTTGTATAAGGAGCAAAATTTAGAGTCATAGGGTCGAGCCCGAATGCTAAACAAAGGAGAAAAACATATAGCGTGAATAGATAATACAAAGAGACATAGCGAAAACACCAACAATGAATTCAAATTGGCACGGATAGACGCATCAGATACGAAGGAGATTATTCAGTAGTCTCATTTTTACTTTGTTTTTTAAAAGATTGAATGAAGGGATGGTCCTTATCTCTGGGGGAAGAGAGTTCCAAATTTTTGGGGCAATTCCAGTGAAAGTTCTCTTATAAGTTTTTTTGTGTGAATTTTTTTGGGTTTCAGTAGTTGGGAGCTTGTACGAGAAGCTCTGTTCCTTCCAGATAGAACCTGTTTCTGAGCCAGGTAGCCGGGAGTGTTGTGGTGAATGGCTTTGTACATCATGCATGCTACTTTTAGGTGGATCCTTGATTCGTAAAGTAGCCAGGTCAGAGAGTGGAGGGCCGGGGTGATGTGATAATTTTTCTTTATGCCTGTGATGAGCCGTGCAGCCACATTGAAGGTAGCTCTCAGAGGTGCTAGTTTTATTTTCAGTAGGCCAGCAAGGGTAGCATTTCCATAATCAAGTTTGTAAATCATGAGAGCCTGAACCGCCATTTTGAGATCTGCACTGGGCAGGAAAGGCTTTAGTTTTCTTAAAACATGGAGATGGTAATTGGCCCCTCTGGTTGTGGCGCTGATGTGATTCAGCATGGAGAGGTTGTTGTCTAGTATTATTCCTAGGGATTTTGCTGAATCAACCATATGTGGGGTACAGTTCAAGGCGGTGAGTAGTGGGAACCAGTCTTTGATGTTAGAGGTGGGGTTGAATTGCGAGATTAATGGAAATTCAGGTTAGGGCGCTAAGTTTGAGGTGGTTAAGAGTTAACCATTGTTGGGTTTTGATCAAGATGTTATTTACCTCACAAAATTGAATGGGGTATGATTGCATGCGATATTAACATATGCAGTATCACCCAAATTGTGTTGGAACTTGAGTTTTCAACCAAATCGGAATTTCCTCAAAACTTAATATGAGGACCATTGTGTTTTGTCGTAAACTAAAAGTCCTATTTGTTGATCTAAACCTTGATTATGAATGTCGCAGTGTTGATGCATTAATTATCACACCCAAAAACATCCAATATCGATGTGTATGGTGTTTTTCAGGTGTCATAATTATCACCAATTCCAAGCTGTGCCCTTAAAAATAGAACCGAACATGCACATTTTGATGCTTAACATACCAGCATCTGCAGGCCCCAGTATTTACAGAACATATTTCCACAGTAAATCTCATCAGGTTTGGCCAGCTGAAATGTATCCATCGGATGGGTATCTTAGTGCATCCAGCAGTTACCTTCATTGCACCTGGTAGGCACAGGTTGCAATAGAATGTGCACAACTCATAATTCGATATGACTGGTAACAGGAATTATTACACATGTCGGAATATACTAAGTCCCCAGGGAGGCCCTCACAATTGAGGCCCTAGGGAGATATCTATCTTTTCACACTCAGGAAGATTTCTCCAAGCCGAGCATAAAATAGCAGACATCTCCCTACAGTAGCATAAAATAGTGGACATGTTGCTGACCCCAAAAATATACCTTGCAAATACTGAACTGCGAATGCTGGGCAAGAAACAACATTAAAGGCAAAGAACTGCAACCTCCATGTAATGCAAGAACACATGAATGGAGGACAATTACATTTTTGTGAATGGACTCAGAGCAGCAGCATTTCTATTGGCAAGCCTCATTCTCCAAATCCGCAGGAACATTTTACAAATATTTTGAAGGGATTACCAAGGTTAATGGATTGTGTTTATGAATAAGCAATGCAAGAGAACGTCAATATTTAATAAATGTATCAGTAAGTGGATATGAAGTCAGAGAATGGATCTGGGATACTGCACTTCCTCGCTCTGATTCACACATAATACAATCACACTATTTCAAAATCAAGATGACCACACTGTTTGCAAAGCAGTGCAGTGCACCCATATCTGGACTAAGCTACAACAGCATCACGAGATGGATAAATGAACACTGGATAGGCGATAAATAAAGAGTTGCAGATATGAGGCAAAACAATACGCTGCAGAGTGGCTAAGAGTCCCAATGTCATCAATGTCATCCGCTGTACGTTTGTTGCAGAAATCCCCTAAATGAAACTGTCAATTGGGCAAATTGTATATTTTACGCAGGAGGCACTCTCTCCGTAGTGAGTGTTATGTTGGGTGTTCAGCCTAGGACACGTGATTTGCCATTGTACTCATGAGAGTACATGGCCTGTGTACCTACTGCTTTTTGTCTTTATAGGTGGCAGTGCTGAACAGAGCCTAGTGATGGAGCAAGGTAAATGAAATAATTTTGAAACCCCCTTAAATAACAATAATACATTAATATTACTAATTGTTTGATGAACTAAACCAACATATGCATTTTTTTTTTATAAACATTTACATAAATGGTAATCGCTCTATGTGTGCAAAAATCTAATTTATTTACCATTGTGGAGTATTCTAATATTAAGAACGTGATTTGCGTACTAATCAGAGTAAGATCGCATGATTTATGCTATGTAGAGAAATTGTGTTGTGGCAAAAGTATGCAGATGGTAAGTAAATTTGGCTTTAAATGTTGCTTTTGCTAGGTAATACCTAACACGGGTTCTTAGAATGACGGGTGGTAAATAGAAAGGCTTATTTTCTTTATTTTAATTATGATTGTGTTTGTTTTATGATAGTTCGTTCGGGCCTATTAGGCCAGGTTGCGAAAATGACTGCCGAGGCAGATGAGGTCATGCGCAGAAACAAAGATGGCCTCTAAGCGGAAGAAAGCAATGGAGCTAAACCACGTGGGTGCAGCTCGAGCCCCGAGTGAGAGATGTCAAGGTCGTGACGACCTAATTTGAGGAGAGTGCCAAGAAAGACTCAGCACATATCCGTGAGAATCGAATAAAAACAAGTATGAAGTAACAATGGACTAACCAAATTGTGACCATCAAAAAGTAACATTACGGACTGTCAATTGGGACTGCATTTACCCAAAGGTCATGAGAAAAGTATAATCCTTAAACTATTCCAAAACCGGTTTGAACAAGGAGGGCAATGAGGTGATTCTTGCCATCCCTCAAATGGACCAATTAGCGTGATTCTCGCCCCCAAAGATTGCAACTTTCTGTTTAGTAAGCTAGTAGTAGGGTATAAGAGGACCCACTTTAAGTAGGAGGAGCGCTATTCCTGCATATTTTGAACACTGAGCGTTGATGCTGATGAAGCTGCTGCCATTTTCTATAGGCCGCTTTTTCTTTTGAGAATTATTCTTCTGAACTTTAAAACTTGACTGGGAAAGGAACGAGACCGATGCGGGAAACCTGTATGGGAGGTGCATCGAGGAGGCCTTTAGCGGGACAGTCAGTCAGTTTTGGGAGTTCCATACTGTGATCTACAATTTATCTGCTTTGGTGAACCTTTTCAAATCAGCACCAAAAAGGGGTATGCATAAATTTCTTTATAAAATTTATTTTCAATATGCTATTGAAATGTATTAAAATGATTAATAAACTTTGAATCTCACTCATGCACTTTAGAAAATAGATAACATTTTATTCTAACTAAAACAATGAGTCTGTGGTTTTTCAGCTCAATAAAAGTGTAATAATTTACAGGTTTAAATTGTGATTGAGCTGGTCTTGATCACCATCAACTTATCCAACTAGTTGGTCCATCGACCAAAGAGCGGAGTATCTTGATGTTTTTAGAGTCGACAGGATTGAAACTGAAGAGATAAAATGCTAAAGGTGATAATCTGTCAAATCTAAATAAGGTATTCCGTTCCTCCAGCAACTCATTCTTCTCCTTTGCGAAGATAGGTGAGATCCAGAGAACGACTGAGTGTGTGATATGCGGTGTTATGGGCCCCACCATCATATAGTGAATGTGAGTGATTTCACCTGGATGTCATATCCGGAGGAGAAGAATTTATATTAGCCGCGCTGGATCAGATTTCTTGGTAGCAGAGTTATGATTACTATAGAGCAGTTTGGTGATTATTGATTATTGATCATTTATGTCTAACACTTCATGTCGAATTGTATTATGTTATATGTAAGTCGAAATTTTGAAGCTTCTGGGAAGTAGGAAGTGGACACGTGTGGCAAGAGAAGTCACATGGAATTGTGCATTGCCTGACATTTCAAAATTGGTGATAACACAGGATTGTGTTATGATAGGGACATTTCACGTATAAATGTGTATGAGTGAAATAGCAACCAGTTTTCTTGTGAAACTCTGGCCTTAATTCTCAGGAGCAGTGTAGTCTCCACATGGGTTTTATCCCCAGAGAAACGGGTTTACCCATTGCTTGAAAGAAGGGTAAGGTAGCGGGAAGTGCTACACTTATCGAACGAAACAGTATTCTTGCAAGATAGAGTAAGCTATCTCTTTTGTTTAGCGAAAACAGGCAATGGAAATGTGTTTTATGTCGTAACTAATAAAATACAGTCAAGAAAAAGTTGCCGATAATTTTGGTAAAGGAGGGGTCAGGAGTAGAACTGACGTTTACTAAAACCGCGCTGGTATTGGCCAGTGGTGGGAAAACGAAGAGCTTTCTGATTGGTGTGTTGGTGTGAAGACGCGCTGGTATTGGCCAGTTGAGAGTGACGTAGAAGCTCTCGGATTGGTGCGTTGGTGTGAGACGCGCTGGGATAGGTCCGAATAGCACACAGTGAACAGAGCAGAGTTGTGAGTTTGTCGAAAAGAAAGAATCGTGCAATATGGCTTATTATGAGTATTGTAGAGAGAAATCGTCATGGATGGCGAAAATTAAGAACTTTTTCAAGAAGGACAAAAAGGTAGTGACTAGGGATGGACAAGTAATTCCTCCGCCGAAAACGCCAGCTTCTCATATGATGTTGAAATATGGTTATCATACTTGCATTTGGTTGGAGAATTGGACAAAATATTCTCAGAATGATGGAGTATTGGCATTTCCAGAAAATGGTTCATTTAGCACAGCTGTACTTCGGAATTTGAGAGAGAAAATGATGAAACTTGAGCCAAGACCTGAGCCGACGCAGTTTGAAGCGTTAGGTGAATGGGAAGACGAGATGTATGAAAGAGAGAGACACAGAGGTGCAAAGAATTATAGTTTAGTTCAAGGAAGAGTTTGGGGAGTGAATCATGAAGATAGGATGAGACGTTGGAGATATGCTAATATGACGGATGGTTTGTTTCCGGCTCTAACAGCTGAAGAAATTACAGGGAGAAAGTGTACAGAGAAAAAGAAGCATGTAGCAACAGAAAGGTATGGGTTTGGAGGTAGTGAAACAGAAGATGAATTGCTGGAAGATATTTTAAACAGAAAACCACCTCCATATCAACAGAGTTCTGCGGTGGTGACGCCAAATGCACCGCCAATGGAAACTGGGAGGAATCAAAGCCCTGAACAAAGTTATGAAAGAAATAGGTTAAATGAAAAATCAGAGACTCCACAGAATGAAAAGACTGATAGTGGTAATACCGCTGAATTAGCAAGAACCACGAGAGAATTGACTGAGAAAATAAGGGAATTAACTATGAATATGGAAGCCGTGACTGTGCCAGTAACAATAGGACCAGTAATACCTGTGTTTGAAAACCAGAGAATAGATGAGCATTCCTTGACCATCCCAATGAACTCGAATATGCAAAGAATGAGAGAAGGGATAAGTACAGAAACAAGAGAGACAAGAGATTTGGTTAGCTCATATAGACCGAGTCCACCAACTAACTTGACAGTAAATGAGAGTGAGATAAGAAGGATTCCTATGGGAACTGAGTCAGCAACTGAAACCCCAGAGCGAAGCACAAATTGGATAGAAATAAATAGTACCCCTGTAGGTCAGACTCCGGAAGAATTAAATGAATGGATGAGGAATTTGCAGAAGAAAGATGCAGAACCACAACCGTTGGATGTAATCAGATTAAAGATAGACATGGAGGAATTGATTTTAGGGACTATTGGTACAGAAAAATTGAAATCATATCAGGACGAAGAGATCATGTTCTTATGCAAAAGCATTACATGGAGAGCTAGAAATTTGCATGAAAAGTTGGAAGAGACAGCGAGTGAACTAGGAGTAGAATTTGAAAAATCAGAAGTTTGCAGAAACCGTATAGAGTAGACTTTTGTGAGAAGGACATAGAAAATCTGAACACATCAGGACGATTAACACAGATAAAAGATTGATTGTGTTATTGAGAAAATGGGGTGATGTGGACAGATGGAGGAGCAGGTGGATGAAGAGAAAAGAGGGAATGACCGACAAGGCAACTTTAGCTTTTGCGGTGAAAGAAAAGGGACCCGTAGTAATGGAATGTCCAATGAGAGAAACACCAGGAGGAAGTTATGTGCATGTCCCATGGTCTAGACAAGATATATTGTCATTTACGAATGAATTTCCAAAATTGAGAGAGAAACCTGTTGAATGGTATAGACATGTGGAAAGATTTGTAAAAGTTTCGAAGGTGTTGTGGGTAGATTTAGATGGATTGTTTGATATTGTAGTGCCAGCAGATCTATGGACAGAATGTAAGATTACGATTGATTGGCCAACAGAAGAATATCCTAGAGATGCAAAAACTGGAGCGCCAGGTCCAGAAGTGATGAGAAAGTATGATCAGGTTATTACGTTTGTGAAAAATAAAATCCCACCAAAAGAAACAGATTGGGTGAAGATTGATAGAACAACACAGGAGAGTAAAGAATCTGTACATGCCTACTATGAAAGGCTACTTTTGGTCTTCAAACAGTATAGTGGTTATGAGACTTTAAGTGAAAAGGACATGAGTCATTTTGTATATAGATTTGTCAACGGATTGAAACCAGAAATAAGTGAAATGATTAAGCAACACATGTTGTGTTGGCAAAATAGTACTGTAGACGAAGTGTTAAGGTATGCTAAATACTGTAGTGATGACATTGAGTGTAGACAACGTAAATTAAAGGAAAAGGCGATGTGGGCACAAGTAAAAGTTGCAGAAAAACAAGAAGCTCAAATGAATAATCAGACCGGTGAGGCAGGACAGACTAAATCCAAACCGAATATAGGTAAAGGTAAAGGTCAAATGAGTATAGAAGAGGCCAAAAAGAAATGGCCCTGTCATAATTGCGGAAAATTAGGGCATTGGAGAAACGAGTGTAAATTTCCTCCAAAAGCTAATATGGAAAATCAATCATTAAATCCACAGGTGCAGAATGAGGTGAGTTACCAACAGCTGCAGCAACCGCAGGTAGTTACTCAACAGAGTCAGGTGCCACAACCACCTCTTCCCAAGAGTGTAAACCCCCAGAGATACAGTGCAGAAACAGGATTCTACGGAGGAGAGCAGGTAACACAATTGCCGCGCGCAGCTGCAATATCGCAGTTTTGGTTACGGCAGGATGGAGATGAATCGGATGAAAGTTTATGACGGTGCCTAGGAGAGGAGGAAGAGTGCGTGCTTGGCGCAACTCTAGAGGTAGATCAGTCAGGTCCATTTGTGGATGGAGAAGTGAATGGAATAAATGCTACATTCCTTGTGGACACTGGAGCTACCCGTTCTACTGTTAGATCAGTAGAAATTCCAAACCTTCCTCTCTCGGGAGAATATATCCAAGTTGTGGGTGTTTCAAAACAGCAGATTAAAGCACCTCTTACCAAACCAGTGGGGGTGAAAGTTGGACCATTCAGTGAAATGCATCGATTTGTGGTGTGTGATTGCAGTCCTGTAAACTTGCTAGGACGTGATCTGCTTTGTAAAATGAACTGCACCATCTATTGTACCCCGGATGGTATTGCATTTCAGACACCAGATGAAGATGTTCTGTATAAAATGACAATGGCAGAACTAGAACCAGGAGTAAATGATATGTTTCCTGTGTTTGATGTAGAGAAAATCCCAATTGAATTAAAAGAGACCGTCAGATCTGATGTATGGGATTTTACAGGCGAAGACATTGGGTTAATGAGAGGAGTAGACCCTGTAAAAATTACAGTAAGAGAAGGAACAAATTTCCCAAACACTCCACAGTACAAATTAACGCCAGAAATTATTGAAGGAATAACACCCGTAGTTAACAAAATGATTGAACAGGGAATTTTGAAAGAAATAATGAGTAGCCCATGTAATTCACCTATAATGGGTTTGAAAAAGCCGAATGGAACATATAGGATAGTCCAAGACCTGAGAAAAATAAATAAAATTGTTATTCCTTGTTGTCCAATTGTGCCAAACCCCGCAGTGATACTGTATCAGATTCCACATGATGCAGAATGGTACACAGTTATTGATTTGTGCCATGCATTCTTCTCTATTCCATTGCATCCAGATAGCCAGCCATTATTTGCGTTCCGGTTCGGAGAGCGTATTTTGGCATGGTGCCGAATTCCTCAAGGGTATACGGAAAGCCCCTCAATCTTTAATCAGAACCTAAAGAAATCATTGGAAAATTTAAAAATGCCTGAAAAATCTGTAATGGTCCAATATATTGATGACCTGTTAGTGGCATCAAGGACCAAAGCAGCGTGTGTTACCGACACAATTGCTTTATTGAATCACTTGGCAGAAGGAGGGCACAAAGTGTCTCCGTCAAAATTGCAATTTTGTCAACAGGAAGTACAATACCTAGGTCATAAGATTGAGAAAGGGATGCGAAAAGTAACAACAGAAAGAACAAAGATTATTCGAGGAATGAGAGCTCCAATGACACAGAGAGAGGTGAGAATGTTCCTTGGAATGGTTGGATATTGTCGACAGTGGATAAGTGGATTCTCATTGATTGCAAAACCTTTACAGCGATTGACAAAAAGAGATGTTAAAGATCCATTTGAATTGAATGAGGAAGAAATGAAAGCTTTTAAAGAACTAAAAACGAAGTTATGTGAAGCACCGGCATTGGGAATGCCTGATTATGAAAAAGAATTTGAGCTGTATTGTAGTGAGAGAGATGGATGTGCTTTTTCAGTTCTAGTGCAAAGGCATGGAAAAATGAAAAGACCGATTGCATATTTTTCAGCTGTTTTAGACCCAGTAGCAAAGGCGTTGCCTGGTTGTCTGAAAGCAGTAGCTGCTACTTGTGTGAGTCTGGAACAGAGTGAAGGCATAGTAATGGGATATCCACTGAGAGTATATGTTCCACATTCTGTTGAAATTCTTCTGACCAGAACCAAAACCCAATTCATGACACATAGTCGGCTGACTAGGTATGAAAAGGTGATTTTGAGTGCAGACAATGTAACCATTGATAGATGCACAAGTGTGAATCCTTCAACTTCACTGCCAGACGAAGAAAATGTAGGAATTAAGGATGAAGTAGATCATAAATGTCTGGATGTACTTGAGTTTTGTACAAAGCCCCGTCCAGACATTAAAGATGAGCCTTTGAAAGAATCAGACTATGTGATGTTTGTGGATGGATCGTGTCTGAGGACGAGTGAAGGAGTTTTAAGTGCTGCCTATTCTGTATGTACAGTAGCTGCCATAATGGAAGCGTCCTGTTTGAGAGGGATACGTTCAGCCCAAGTAGCTGAATTGATTGCTCTGATACAGGCGTGCAAACTGGGAAAGAATGTCCGAATTACTGTGATCACGGATAGCCAGTATGGCTTTGGAGTGGTCCACGATTTTGGACAGATCTGGTCCCAGAGAGGTTTCTTGATGTCTGCAGGAACGCCAATTCGAAATGGTGAGTTTGTGAAGAAATTGCTTGAGGCGATACAGCTGCCTAAACAGATTGCAGTGGTGAAGTGTGCCGCGTACAAAAATGGGGCAGACTATATTGCAGTTGGCAACAAGTATGCGGACGAAATAGCCCAATACTGTGCCAGAAATATGGTCTCGTTAAACAGAAGGAGAAAAAGAGAAAATGTTTCATGTCCATTGCTGTTTACTAACATTGTCGAAACATGGGATGAGGTAAGGAAATTACAGGAAGAAGCAAATGAAGAGGAAAAAGATGGTTGGATAAAAGCAGGTTGCAGGAAAAGAGAAGAAGATGACTTTTGGGTTTATAGAGATGAAAGACCAGTTATGCCTGATAGCATGATTTCTAACATGGCACGGATGTACCATGGACAAGCTCATATTGGTAGGGATGCCATGATTAGGCTTTTCAGACAGACTTGGTCCAACCCAAAATTCAGAGCTATAGCTGAAAGTCTCTGTCAAAGATGTCTTACATGCCAACAGATAAATCCAGGAAGGAAAACAGTAGTGAGTCTAGGAACAATAGGACGTGAAGGAGGTCCTTTTACTAGAATGCAACTAGATTTCATCGAAATGCCTCCAAGCAATAGACTGAAGTATGTTCTTGTGGTCGTTTGTTTGTTTTCTCGTTGGGTGGAAGCCTATCCGACAAGAAGGAATGATGGAGTTACTGTAGCTAAACTCCTACTGAGAGAATTCATTCCGAGATATGGTTTTCCAGTAACGATTGAAACAGATAGAGGAACACATTTCCAAAATGAACTGATCCAACTGATATGTGAAGCTCTTGACATACAATAGAAATTGCACTGTGCTTACAGACCAGAGGCTTCTGGAGTGGTAGAACAGGTGAATGGAACAATAAAGAATAGGTTAGGGAAAATGTGTCAAGCCACAGGACTCAAATGGCCTGATGCCCTACCATTGGTACTGATGACTATCAGAAGCATACCTGACAGGAAAACAGGTCTAAGTCCTCATGAGATAATCATGGGACGAGCAATGAGACAAGCACATGTACCTGTCAACAAACTGCTGACTATAACTGATAATCTCGTATTGGACTATTGCAAAGGATTGGCTGATGTGGTATATTCTGTGTTTCATCAGATTGGACTGGATGCGACCACTCTTGAAAGAAAACCCGCTCATGATTTGAATCCAGGAGACTGGGTCCGCATAAAAGTCCACAGAAGAAGAAACTGTTTGGTTCCTCGCTGGGATAAACCACGTCAAGTGATCCTGGTGACAACAACTGCTGTCAAATGTGCAGGAGTGAAAAACTGGGTGCATGCCAGTCACACTATCAGAGTTCCAGATCCTGAAGCTCGACCTGTAAGTCGACATCTGGAGATATCTGATACCAGTTCAGCATCCGAAGCAGAACCTGAAATAAGCAGAATTCCATATTTTGAAGCTCGACCTGAAAGTCGACATCTGGAAGAACAAGGTACAAGTTTTACAACTGAAGAAGAACCTGAACCAATTGAAGATCCAGATTTTGAAGCTCGACTTGTAAGTCGACATCTGGAAATATCTGATAGGTTACAGGTTTAAATTGTGATTGAGCTGGTCTTGATCACCATCAACTTATCCAACTAGTTGGTCCATCGACCAAAGAGCGGAGTATCTTGATGTTTTTAGAGTCGACAGGATTGAAACTGAAGAGATAAAATGCTAAAGGTGATAATCTGTCAAATCTAAATAAGGTATTCCGTTCCTCCAGCAACTCATTCTTCTCCTTTGCGAAGATAGGTGAGATCCAGAGAACGACTGAGTGTGTGATATGCGGTGTTATGGGCCCCACCATCATATGATATAGTGAATGTGAGTGATTTCACCTGGATGTCATATCCGGAGGAGAAGAATTTATATTAGCCGCGCTGGATCAGATTTCTTGGTAGCAGAGTTATGATTACTATAGAGCAGTTTGGTGATTATTGATTATTGATCATTTATGTCTAACACTTCATGTCGAATTGTATTATGTTATATGTAAGTCGAAATTTTGAAGCTTCTGGGAAGTAGGAAGTGGACACGTGTGGCAAGAGAAGTCACATGGAATTGTGCATTGCCTGACATTTCAAAATTGGTGATAACACAGGATTGTGTTATGATAGGGACATTTCACGTATAAATGTGTATGAGTGAAATAGCAACCAGTTTTCTTGTGAAACTCTGGCCTTAATTCTCAGGAGCAGTGTAGTCTCCACATGGGTTTTATCCCCAGAGAAACGGGTTTACCCATTGCTTGAAAGAAGGGTAAGGTAGCGGGAAGTGCTACACTTATCGAACGAAACAGTATTCTTGCAAGATAGAGTAAGCTATCTCTTTTGTTTAGCGAAAACAGGCAATGGAAATGTGTTTTATGTCGTAACTAATAAAATACAGTCAAGAAAAAGTTGCCGATAATTTTTGTAAAGGAGGGGTCAGGAGTAGAACTGACGTTTACTAAAACCGCGCTGGTATTGGCCAGTGGTGGGAAAACGAAGAGCTTTCTGATTGGTGTGTTGGTGTGAAGACGCGCTGGTATTGGCCAGTTGAGAGTGACGTAGAAGCTCTCGGATTGGTGCGTTGGTGTGAGACACGCTGGGATAGGTCCGAATAGCACACAGTGAACAGAGCAGAGTTGTGAGTTTGTCGAAAAGAAAGAATTGTGCAATATGGCTTATTATGAGTATTGTAGAGAGAAATCGTCATGGATGGCGAAAATTAAGAACTTTTTCAAGAAGGACAAAAAGGTAGTGACTAGGGATGGACAAGTAATTCCTCCGCCGAAAACGCCAGCTTCTCATATGATGTTGAAATATGGTTATCATACTTGCATTTGGTTGGAGAATTGGACAAAATATTCTCAGAATGATGGAGTATTGGCATTTCCAGAAAATGGTTCATTTAGCACAGCTGTACTTCGGAATTTGAGAGAGAAAATGATGAAACTTGAGCCAAGACCTAGCCGACGCAGTTTGAAGCATTAGGTGAATGGGAAGACGAGATGTATGAAAGAGAGAGACACAGAGGTGCAAAGAATTATAGTTTAGTTCAAGGAAGAGTTTGGGGAGTGAATCATGAAGATAGGATGAGACGTTGGAGATATGCTAATATGACGGATGGTTTGTTTCCGGCTCTAACAGCTGAAGAAATTACAGGGAGAAAGTGTACAGAGAAAAAGAAGCATGTAGCAACAGAAAGGTATGGGTTTGGAGGTAGTGAAACAGAAGATGAATTGCTGGAAGATATTTTAAACAGAAAACCACCTCCATATCAACAGAGTTCTGCGGTGGTGACGCCAAATGCACCGCCAATGGAAACTGGGAGGAATCAAAGCCCTGAACAAAGTTATGAAAGAAATAGGTTAAATGAAAAATCAGAGACTCCACAGAATGAAAAGACTGATAGTGGTAATACCGCTGAATTAGCAAGAACCACGAGAGAATTGACTGAGAAAATAAGGGAATTAACTATGAATATGGAAGCCGTGACTGTGCCAGTAACAATAGGACCAGTAATACCTGTGTTTGAAAACCAGAGAATAGATGAGCATTCCTTGACCATCCCAATGAACTCGAATATGCAAAGAATGAGAGAAGGGATAAGTACAGAAACAAGAGAGACAAGAGATTTGGTTAGCTCATATAGACCGAGTCCACCAACTAACTTGACAGTAAATGAGAGTGAGATAAGAAGGATTCCTATGGGAACTGAGTCAGCAACTGAAACCCCAGAGCGAAGCACAAATTGGATAGAAATAAATAGTACCCCTGTAGGTCAGACTCCGGAAGAATTAAATGAATGGATGAGGAATTTGCAGAAGAAAGATGCAGAACCACAACCGTTGGATGTAATCAGATTAAAGATAGACATGGAGGAATTGATTTTAGGGACTATTGGTACAGAAAAATTGAAATCATATCAGGACGAAGAGATCATGTTCTTATGCAAAAGCATTACATGGAGAGCTAGAAATTTGCATGAAAAGTTGGAAGAGACAGCGAGTGAACTAGGAGTAGAATTTGAAAAATCAGAAGTTTGCAGAAACCGTATAGAGTAGACTTTTGTGAGAAGGACATAGAAAATCTGAACACATCAGGACGATTAACACAGATAAAAGATTGATTGTGTTATTGAGAAAATGGGGTGATGTGGACAGATGGAGGAGCAGGTGGATGAAGAGAAAAGAGGGAATGACCGACAAGGCAACTTTAGCTTTTGCGGTGAAAGAAAAGGGACCCGTAGTAATGGAATGTCCAATGAGAGAAACACCAGGAGGAAGTTATGTGCATGTCCCATGGTCTAGACAAGATATATTGTCATTTACGAATGAATTTCCAAAATTGAGAGAGAAACCTGTTGAATGGTATAGACAAGTGGAAAGATTTGTAAAAGTTTCGAAGGTGTTGTGGGTAGATTTAGATGGATTGTTTGATATTGTAGTGCCAGCAGATCTATGGACAGAATGTAAGATTACGATTGATTGGCCAACAGAAGAATATCCTAGAGATGCAAAAACTGGAGCGCCAGGTCCAGAAGTGATGAGAAAGTATGATCAGGTTATTACGTTTGTGAAAAATAAAATCCCACCAAAAGAAACAGATTGGGTGAAGATTGATAGAACAACACAGGAGAGTAAAGAATCTGTACATGCCTACTATGAAAGGCTACTTTTGGTCTTCAAACAGTATAGTGGTTATGAGACTTTAAGTGAAAAGGACATGAGTCATTTTGTATATAGATTTGTCAACGGATTGAAACCAGAAATAAGTGAAATGATTAAGCAACACATGCTGTGTTGGCAAAATAGTACTGTAGACGAAGTGTTAAGGTATGCTAAATACTGTAGTGATGACATTGAGTGTAGACAACGTAAATTAAAGGAAAAGGCGATGTGGGCACAAGTAAAAGTTGCAGAAAAACAAGAAGCTCAAATGAATAATCAGACCGGTGAGGCAGGACAGACTAAATCCAAACCGAATATAGGTAAAGGTAAAGGTCAAATGAGTATAGAAGAGGCCAAAAAGAAATGGCCCTGTCATAATTGCGGAAAATTAGGGCATTGGAGAAACGCAGTGTAAATTTCCTCCAAAAGCTAATATGGAAAATCAATCATTAAATCCACAGGTGCAGAATGAGGTGAGTTACCAACAGCTGCAGCAACCGCAGGTAGTTACTCAACAGAGTCAGGTGCCACAAACACCTCTTCCCAAGAGTGTAAACCCCCAGAGATACAGTGCAGAAACAGGATTCTACGGAGGAGAGCAGGTAACACAATTGCCGCGCGCAGCTGCAATATCGCAGTATTGGTTACGGCAGGATGGAGATGAATCAGATGAAAGTTTATGACGGTGCCTAGGAGAGGAGGAAGAGTGCGTGCTTGGCGCAACTCTAGAGGTAGATCAGTCAGGTCCATTTGTGGATGGAGAAGTGAATGGAATAAATGCTACATTCCTTGTGGACACTGGAGCTACCCGTTCTACTGTTAGATCAGTAGAAATTCCAAACCTTCCTCTCTCGGGAGAATATATCCAAGTTGTGGGTGTTTCAAAACAGCAGATTAAAGCACCTCTTACCAAACCAGTAGGGGTGAAAGTTGGACCATTCAGTGAAATGCATCGATTTGTGGTGTGTGATTGCAGTCCTGTAAACTTGCTAGGACGTGATCTGCTTTGTAAAATGAACTGCACCATCTATTGTACCCCGGATGGTATTGCATTTCAGACACCAGATGAAGATGTTCTGTATAAAATGACAATGGCAGAACTAGAACCAGGAGTAAATGATATGTTTCCTGTGTTTGATGTAGAGAAAATCCCAATTGAATTAAAAGAGACCGTCAGATCTGATGTATGGGATTTTACAGGCGAAGACATTGGGTTAATGAGAGGAGTAGACCCTGTAAAAATTACAGTAAGAGAAGGAACAAATTTCCCAAACACTCCACAGTACAAATTAACCCCAGAAATTATTGAAGGAATAACACCCGTAGTTAACAAAATGATTGAACAGGGAATTTTGAAAGAAATAATGAGTAGCCCATGTAATTCACCTATAATGGGTTTGAAAAAGCCGAATGGAACATATAGGATAGTCCAAGACCTGAGAAAAATAAATAAAATTGTTATTCCTTGTTGTCCAATTGTGCCAAACCCCGCAGTGATACTGTATCAGATTCCACATGATGCAGAATGGTACACAGTTATTGATTTGTGCCATGCATTCTTCTCTATTCCATTACATCCAGATAGCCAGCCATTATTTGCGTTCCGGTTCGGAGAGCGTATTTTGGCATGGTGCCGAATTCCTCAAGGGTATACGGAAAGCCCCTCAATCTTTAATCAGAACCTAAAGAAATCATTGGAAAATTTAAAAATGCCTGAAAAATCTGTAATGGTCCAATATATTGATGACCTGTTAGTGGCATCAAGGACCAAAGCAGCGTGTGTTACCGACACAATTGCTTTATTGAATCACTTGGCAGAAGGAGGGCACAAAGTGTCTCCGTCAAAATTGCAATTTTGTCAACAGGAAGTACAATACCTAGGTCATAAGATTGAGAAAGGGATGCGAAAAGTAACAACAGAAAGAACAAAGATTATTCGAGGAATGAGAGCTCCAATGACACAGAGAGAGGTGAGAATGTTCCTTGGAATGGTTGGATATTGTCGACAGTGGATAAGTGGATTCTCATTGATTGCAAAACCTTTACAGCGATTGACAAAAAGAGATGTTAAAGATCCATTTGAATTGAATGAGGAAGAAATGAAAGCTTTTAAAGAACTAAAAACAAAGTTATGTGAAGCACCGGCATTGGGAATGCCTGATTATGAAAAAGAATTTGAGCTGTATTGTAGTGAGAGAGATGGATGTGCTTTTTCAGTTCTAGTGCAAAGGCATGGAAAAATGAAAAGACCGATTGCATATTTTTCAGCTGTTTTAGACCCAGTAGCAAAGGCGTTGCCTGGTTGTCTGAAAGCAGTAGCTGCTACTTGTGCGAGTCTGGAACAGAGTGAAGGCATAGTAATGGGATATCCACTGAGAGTATATGTTCCACATTCTGTTGAAATTCTTCTGACCAGAACCAAAACCCAATTCATGACACATAGTCGACTGACTAGGTATGAAAAGGTGATTTTGAGTGCAGACAATGTAACCATTGATAGATGCACAAGTGTGAATCCTTCAACTTCACTGCCAGACGAAGAAAATGTAGGAATTAAGGATGAAGTAGATCATAAATGTCTGGATGTACTTGAGTTTTGTACAAAGCCCCGTCCAGACATTAAAGATGAGCCTTTGAAAGAATCAGACTATGTGATGTTTGTGGCTGGATCGTGTCTGAGGACGAGTGAAGGAGTTTTAAGTGCTGCCTAGTCTGTATGTACAGTAGCTGCCATAATGGAAGCGTCCTGTTTGAGAGGGATACGTTCAGCCCAAGTATCTGAATTGATTGCTCTGATACAGGCGTGCAAACTGGGAAAGAATGTCCGAATTACTGTGATCACGGATAGCCAGTATGGCTTTGGAGTGGTCCACGATTTTGGACAGATCTGGTCCCAGAGAGGTTTCTTGATGTCTGCAGGAACGCCAATTCGAAATGGTGAGTTTGTGAAGAAATTGCTTGAGGCGATACAGCTGCCTAAACAGATTGCAGTGGTGAAGTGTGCCGCGTACAAAAATGGGGCAGACTATATTGCAGTTGGCAACAAGTATGCGGACGAAATAGCCCAATACTGTGCCAGAAATATGGTCTCGTTAAACAGAAGGAGAAAAAGAGAAAATGTTTCATGTCCATTGCTGTTTACTAACATTGTCGAAACATGGGATGAGGTAAGGAAATTACAGGAAGAAGCAAACGAAGAGGAAAAAGATGGTTGGATAAAAGCAGGTTGCAGGAAAAGAGAAGAAGATGACTTTTGGGTTTATAGAGATGAAATACCAGTTATGCCTGATAGCATGATTTCTAACATGGCACGGATGTACCATGGACAAGCTCATATTGGTAGGGATGCCATGATTAGGCTTTTCAGACAGACTTGGTCCAACCCAAAATTCAGAGCTATAGCTGAAAGTCTCTGTCAAAGATGTCTTACATGCCAACAGATAAATCCAGGAAGGAAAACAGTAGTGAGTCTAGGAACAATAGGACGTGAAGGAGGTCCTTTTACTAGAATGCAACTAGATTTCATCGAAATGCCTCCAAGCAATAGACTGAAGTATGTTCTTGTGGTCGTTTGTTTGTTTTCTCGTTGGGTGGAAGCCTATCCGACAAGAAGGAATGATGGAGTTAGTGTAGCTAAACTCCTACTGAGAGAATTCATTCCGAGATATGGTTTTCCAGTAACGATTGAAACAGATAGAGGAACACATTTCCAAAATGAACTGATCCAACTGATATGTGAAGCTCTTGACCTACAATAGAAATTGCACTGTGCTTACAGACCAGAGGCTTCTGGAGTGGTAGAACAGGTGAATGGAACAATAAAGAATAGGTTAGGGAAAATGTGTCAAGCCACAGGACTCAAATGGCCTGATGCCCTACCATTGGTACTGATGACTATCAGAAGCATACCTGACAGGAAAACAGGTCTAAGTCCTCATGAGATAATCATGGGACGAGCAATGAGACAAGCACATGTACCTGTCAACAAACTGCTGACTATAACTGATAATCTCGTATTGGACTATTGCAAAGGATTGGCTGATGTGGTATATTCTGTGTTTCATCAGATTGGACCGGATGCGACCACTCTTGAAAGAAAACCCGCTCATGATTTGAATCCAGGAGACTGGGTCCGCATAAAAGTCCACAGAAGAAGAAACTGTTTGGTTCCTCGCTGGGATAAACCACGTCAAGTGATCCTGGTGACAACAACTGCTGTCAAATGTGCAGGAGTGAAAAACTGGGTGCATGCCAGTCACACTATCAGAGTTCCAGATCCTGAAGCTCGACCTGTAAGTCGACATCTGGAGATATCTGATACCAGTTCAGCATCCGAAGCAGAACCTGAAATAAGCAGAATTCCATATTTTGAAGCTCGACCTGAAAGTCGACATCTGGAAGAACAAGGTACAAGTTTTACAACTGAAGAAGAACCTGAACCAATTGAAGATCCAGATTTTGAAGCTCGACTTGTAAGTCGACATCTGGAAATATCTGATAGGTTACAGGTTTAAATTGTGATTGAGCTGGTCTTGATCACCATCAACTTATCCAACTAGTTGGTCCATCGACCAAAGAGCGGAGTATCTTGATGTTTTTAGAGTCGACAGCATTGAAACTGAAGAGATAAAATGCTAAAGGTGATAATCTGTCAAATCTAAATAAGGTATTCCGTTCCTCCAGCAACTCATTCTTCTCCTTTGCGAAGATAGGTGAGATCCAGAGAACGACTGAGTGTGTGATATGCGGTGTTATGGGCCCCACCGTCATATGATATAGTGAATGTGAGTGATTTCACCTGGATGTCATATCCGGAGGAGAAGAATTTATATTAGCCGCGCAACCATCCTATGCTACCAAGAAATCTGATCCAGCGCGGCTAATATAAATTCTTCTCCTCCGGATATGACATCCAGGGGAAATCACTCACATTCACTATATCATATGACGGTGGGGCCCATAACACCGCATATCACACACTCAGTCGTTCTCTGAATCTCACCTATCTTCGCAAAGGAGAAGAATGAGTTGCTGGAGGAACGGAATGCCTTATTTAGATTTGACAGATTATCACCTTTAGCATTTTATCTCTTCAGTTTCAATCCTGTCGACTCTAAAAACATCAAGATACTCCGCTCTTGGTCGATGGACCAACTAGTTGGATAAGTTGATGGTGATCAAGACCAGCTCAATCACAATTTAAACCTGTAAATTATTACACTTTTATTGAGCTGAAAAACCACAGACTCATTGTTTTAGTTAGAATAAAATGTTATCTATTTTCTTAAGTGCATGAGTGAGATTCAAAGTTTATTAATCATTTCAATACATTTCAATAGCATATAGGAAATACATTTTATAAAGAAATTTATGCATACCCCTTTTTGGTGCTGATTTGAAAAGGTTCACCAAAGCAGATAAATTGTAGATCACAGCATGGAACTCCCAAAACTGACTGACTGTCCCGCTAAAGGCCTCCTCGACGGACCTCCCATACAGGTTTCCCGCATCGGTCTCGTTCCTTTCCCAGTCAAGTTTTAAAGTTCAGAAGAATAATTCTCAAAAGAAAAAGCGGCCTATAGAAAATGGCAGCAGCTTCATCAGCATCAATGCTCAGTGTTCAAAATATGCAGGAATAGCACTCCTCCTACTTAAAGTGGGTCCTCTTATACCCTACTACTAACTTACTAAACAGAAAGTTGCAATCTTTGGGGGCGAGAATCACGCTAATTGGTCCATTTGAGGGGTGGCAAGAATCACCTCATTGCCCTCCTTGTTCAAACCGGTTTTGGAATAGTTTAAGGATTATACTTTTCTCATGACCTTTGGGTAAATGCAGTCCCAATTGATAGTCCGTAATGTTACTTTTTGATGGTCACAATTTGGTTAGTCCATTGTTACTTCATACTTGTTTTTATTCGATTCTCACGGATACGTGCTGAGTCTTTCTTGGCACTCTCCTCAAATTAGGTCGTCACGACCTTGACATCTCTCACTCGGGGCTCGAGCTGCACCCACGTGGTTTAGCTCCATTGCTTTCTTCCGCTTAGAGGCCATCTTTGTTTCTGCGCATGACCTCATCTGCCTCGGCAGTCATTTTCGCAACCTGGCCTAATAGGCCCGAACGAACTATCATAAAACAAACACAATCATAATTAAAATAAAGAAAATAAGCCTTTCTGTTTACCACCCGTCATTCTAAGAACCCGTGTTAGGTGTTACCTAGCAAAAGCGACATTTAAAGCCAAATTTACTTACCATCTGCATACTTTTGCCACAACACAATTTCTCTACATAGCATAAATCATGCGATCTTACTCTGATTACTACGCAAATCACGTTCTTAATATTAGAATACTCCACAATGGTAAATAAATTAGATTTTTGCACACATAGAGCGATTACCATTTATGTAAATGTTTATAAAAAAAAAAAATGCATATGTTGGTTTAGTTCATCAAACAATTAGTAATATTAATGTATTATTGTTATTTAAGGGGGTTTCAAAATTATTTCATTTACCTTGCTCCATCAACTCCCCCCTTTGGTGATTTTTAATATCACCACACAAACCATGTAACACAATTTATTAGATGAATGTTTCTTGTCCATTTGCCTTTTCGTTAGTTCACACAACAGTGTCTTCCTCATCTTGTCTTTTTGATCTTTTATACATGTTTTTTTTAGTTCCTCTAATTCTATTTCTCCCACTTCTCGTTCTCTTTCTTTATTTTTCTCATTTTCTCTTTTTATTCTACTTTGGGGCCGATTCCGATTCGGGCCGGAAATCTCTCCGACCGAGCCGGACCCGGAGAGATTTCCGACCGAATCGGACCCGTGCAGTCCGACCGAACGAGTACGATGCGCACGTATGCCATCGGACTCGAGTCGGTCGGACTCCCATTGAAGTCAATGGGAGCCTGTCGTACAACGCGTACGCGGGCTCCCATTGACTCAATGGGTGCGATGCGGACAAGTGCGCCCCCTACAGCGTGTACGCGGCGAAGCGATTCGCGCCATACACGCACAGGTAGGGGGACCCATGGGTCCCCCTGTGTGCGACTTCGCGCGGCTACGCGTACAGGGAGTCCGACACGGACCCCCAAAGTACGGCTCCGACAGCTCTTTCGAGCCGGAGTGTGCGGCTCGGTCGGACTGCTCGCGGCGCGCATCGTACTTACCCGGCCGGGGAACGTCTCCATTGCGCGGTGCGAGTCGTGTCCGTGCGAGTCGGTCGGTGTGGTTCGACCCGGGATCGAGTCGGTCGGAGCGGTCGGGACGCCCGGACGAGTCGGTCGGCGAATACGCATCGTACTCGCTCGCCCGGACGCGCGTACGAATCGGTCGGGAAATAGGGCTCCGAATCGGATCCGGTTAAGCCGAATCCGATTCGGAGCCCTACCGGCCGAGATCGGAATCGGCCCCTTTGTGTTTTTCTCTTCTTAATGCATACATATGCTAATTTTGCTGACAACATTACCATTATTACCACTGTCACTGATATTAGTATTTTCCCAATAAGTGAGCCACCTATTTCTGTGAACCATTTTTGTATTGAGGAAAAACTCTTACCAAGTTTCTCCCAGACACCTTCAACCTCCAGTGGAGTAATTTCTTTGTGCAAATCAGTAATATTCTTTATATACTTCTGTATATTTTCACTTTTGTCAGGAATGTAAGTGCAACAATGTTGGACTTTCAACATTCCACAGACTCCACCCTCTTTTGCCAAAAGAATGTCAAGGGCAAGTCGATTTTGCATCACCATAGCTCTCATGGCAACCATTTCGGTATTTACCATCAAGAACCCTCCAGCAGTATCCGTTGATAAACGATCTACTACTGTGGACAGTTTCCGAATCTTAAATGCATTCAAAGATATACCCACTGCTGGTATCATTGCTCCAAAAATGTCACCTACTATTTCTGAAAAACTTTCCCTCCTTCTACGTGTTAATGTTTTACCTATTTCATATATTTCTTTTTCTCCTCTCTCCACATGAAAAATCTTTGGAAAGACCAGACCTAAATAACATGACCCATACCAGTGGTCCGGCAACCTATAATAAGCTTTGTTTCCACATATAAAATAGATCCCTGGAAATATTGGATCTTTTCCTCCTTTAAATCCCCAT
Organism: Calotriton arnoldi; assembly: GCA_963921515.1. Taxonomy (NCBI): domain Eukaryota; kingdom Metazoa; phylum Chordata; class Amphibia; order Caudata; family Salamandridae; genus Calotriton; species Calotriton arnoldi. Next base: position 946,203 of record CAWUFW010004229.1, on the reverse strand, counting down.
CCTCCTAAAATTTTATATGTATCTCGGCATTCACTGGAACCTACGAAATAATTGTCATACCTGGTCTTATTTCTACTGATACACAACTTTCCCTGTTGAGACCAATCCAAAGTCATAGCTGCTTTTGTCTCTCCTTTATCATGACTTTTCTCTTCAAACGCCCAAAGTGGTGTTTTTATCTTCTCTTCTACTATCTTTCTTTGAAACTTAATTCTTCTGTTCTCTACCATCTCCAAGAAAACCTTTTCTTCTTTCTTTAATTCACAGGTAAGATTGTGTCTAATTACATACTCTAATGTTAAATCTTTATTTTCTGAGAAAAATTCACCAAACACTTTTGCTTCTTTCACCTTATTTAGTTCATGGATTATAGGAACTTTCGCAAACACAGAATTTATGTCAGTGTAATAATATTCTAATCTACTTGTTTTATAAAATAAACTGGCTAAAACACTACGGGGCATATTAGCAACAACAGGCGAAAATTATCGCTAACCGCGCTTAGCGCGCATTTTCTTAACGCCGCCTATTGCTGGATATTATCGCGGAGATAACATGCTATTAGCAAGGTTTATCTCCAATGCGATAAAATATCCAGCGATAGCGGCGAAATGCGTGAATATCGCTGGAAATTCAGCGATATTCACGCATTAACGCCATGGTGGACTTAGGCAGACAATCCACCTCCTATTCTACAAACAGGTAAGTCATGTTTTTAGCAGGTGTTAAATTCTAGCGATATTCGCGCTTAGCGCGAATTTTTTTATCGCTTCGCCTGCGTTGCTAATAGGGAGAAGTTGTGTTAGCGACTGTTTTCAGTCGCTTTTAGTTGGGAACGCCTACCTTGCATGTCATTAGCGATATTTATCGCTGGCATGCAAGGCGATGGGAAAACGGCCCGCTGTCGCCAGAAAGCTGTCGCTAACGCCTGTTAGCGACAGCTTGCTGATAGGGCGATAAAAAAATCGCTGCTTTAGCGGCAAAAAGTGCCGCTAAAGCGGCGATAAGGCCCTTGCTAATATGCCCCTACATGTTATTCCATATGTCAAAGGAAGGTGATGATAGGTCACACCTTCTGTGACAGACGCAGGTAATTGCATACAAACATAACAATCCCTTACATCCATTGTCTCTACATACTCATATAATAGTTTCATGAAGACATTCTTAGAAAAATTAGTTATAGACTTATCCTTATGTAAATCAGTACTAGCTATTAATGCTGCAGTGTTTTGTGTTCTAGCTTCTTCATCCTTTCTCGTGTTATTTTTCATTACAGAAGTTTCTTCTACAGCTAACCTCAATGGAATTGTTATTGCTAAAATAAGCCAAATAAACATTATTAATCCGGTACAATAAAAACACATTCTACACCATCTACGTAAGAAATCACATCTAGATTTTCTATTCTCAATATCTACCATTTTGTACTATTACCTAGCTATTTAAATATCTATACAGAAAATGTGTCACCACACCTCAGAATGACTTCTCAGCCACTCTACCCTTTTTCATGTGTCAAGTTTGGTCTTTCTTCAGCTCTTTTCAGAACTCTTTCTTGTCTCGTTCAGGTTTTGTGTCTAGTCCGGTTGCTTTAATTTACGTTGTCTACACTCAATGTCTTCACTACAGTATTTAGCATACCTTAACACTTCGTCTACAGTACTATTTTGCCAACACAACATGTGTTGCTTAATCATTTCACTTATCTCTGGTTTCAATCCATAGACAAATCTATATACAAAATGACTCATGTCCATTTCACTTAAAGTCTCATAACCAATATACTGTTTGAAGACCAAAAGTAGCCTTTCATAGTAGGCATGTACAGATTCTTTACTCTCCTGTGTTGTTCTATCAATCTTCACCCAATCTGTTTCTTTTGGTGGGATTTTATTTTTCAAAAACGTAATAACCTGATCATACTTTCTCATCACTTCTGGACCTGGCGCTCCAGTTTTTGCATCTCTAGGATATTCTTCTGTTGGCCAATCAATCGTAATCTTACATTCTGTCCAGAGATCTGCTGGTACTACAATATCAATGTTGGAATAATTCTAGGTTTCTCCTAGCTACAGGAGGCTGGCGTGATAGACTAAATGGGCAGAGCATAACTCTCATTGTGAGAAGGGTAATAGTGGGATTCGTAAGGTTGACAAACAAGAAGCAGGAGAAACCAGAGTACAAGGTCACCTTGCTCTTTGATGCTAAGAGCTAACCGCAGTGAAAGAGCTTTCTGTATGATCATTGTGCAGTGCAAACATCCCCACCACTGCAGCTCTAAATTTAGATTCATGAGGGAAAATTGCTGTGATGGGTGAATGGATGTATTCAAACCACCATTTGTCTTACAATGACAGTCAGACGTAGTTGCCATATAGGAATGTCTGTCCATCATGGTGCTCTGTAACCCTGTCGATGAAAGAGTGGAATACAGGGTCAGATTGGTAACGCGGGCACTCGGGAAATGGCCGAAGGGCCGGTAGCCGAGTTCTAGCTGTGGGCTGCTTTTTTGGGCAGCCTGGGGGCTGTTTGTGCTGTTAGGATGCCGCCAGAGGCCCAGTGGGTGCCTGAGTGGCCTTTCTAGAGGCAGATGGGCGGGGGTATCACTCCCTTTCTCTCGCTGGGCCGGCCCATTAATGTATGCTGATTGAGCGGGGGCAGGGGGCCTGAGCAGAAGTGGTCTCACTTGCATTCATGTGTGGCTCAGCAGTGTGAACTAATCTGTGCATTTTTTTAAATCTAAGTGTAGTTAATAAAACATGCCCCCCACCCCCTTTCTTTTCATAAAACTTCGCTGAAGCAGTGTTTTGCGGAAAGGCAATCCGCAAATATGGGCCACTTTTTTTGGGTGTGCCCAGGCCGATTTTTGATCCCAATCCAACCCTGGTGGAATATCCACCACGCCACGCCAACTGACCCACCAGAACCTCCAATGTACCTCATAAAGCCAGCTCCAGAGACAACACTGCAAATCGACCTCAATGTGAGACCCCAGCAGGCGGTCAAAAGAAGAGGACATTGTCAGTAGAGTGAATCCTTTCCAGAGAAAACGGACATCACAGAACGTCAGGGAAGAATAACCTATGTGAATAAATGCTCACCATTTCCAATCCAATTAAACCTTTGTTTGACAACATTGGCAAACAAGCAAATTAAAAATAAACTCCAATGACCCACTGCTTGTACATGACAGGAATCTGAAGAAAGATTTAATTAAGGTTGAAAAAGAAGATACGGAGCAGAAACAGACGACATTCATGTTATTCCAAAGAGAAATTTTGAATGCTAAAATTGGAGTGATTGTGACAATACATTCATTGGGGATGTACTCTACCCACACGTACTGAGTGTTGTTAAAATAAAGGAGTTCGTACTCTTCTGGTAGCAGCTACGATTCCTTTAGAAAATGTTGTCCTTGGTAGTTATGTTATGGAAGACAAACCCCTAGGAAGGCACATTTCAGATTTCAAGAGCAGCAGTTCAGAAGAGGAAGAGTAAAGCAGTGTTGGTTAGACATGTCCTTGAACATCAATATTCTTTAATGCTATTGACCTTTCAGATTGCATTTGATGTGAAGCCATTACTGATGGCCCACTGTGCATTTTTTTTTTTTATTCCTACAATGAGAAAATATTTTCTCTAACACCATCAGAAAATCTAGAGTAATTTTTTCCACGTACCATCCTGGAAGGAGAGCTACTCAGTCCCTTGGCTGTAGGCACTTTTCAACCATTCCCATGGTGGCAATGGACGGGTCAGAGTTTGTGAAGGCTCACAAACCTACATATTTCACATACAAAGTAAATCATTCCTTGTAATAACTCTTTTTGTCAGCCAAGATCAGGATAAAGGTAGTCATCTTGACCGCTTTTTAATTTACCGTCTGTGGCTGTTGCTTTGAATAGTGTTATTAGTGAATCGTATTAGTAAATTATTGTGTATTCGGCTCCTATTCCCAATATTGAACATAGTCATTGAGATATTTATATATATATATGGTCCAGTAGAAGGCTGGGAGCCGAAACGCGTAGACCGTCCTCTACCGTTCATGTTTGCACCGTAGTTTAAATAAAGCAAATTGAAACTACTTGCAGGTTGTGGTGCAGTGATCCTTCGTTGAAATCCTGAAGATTTTTGGGAGGCAGCCTTGGAGGAATCATATTCATATTCATATATATATATATATATATATATATATATATATATATTACCTACTGGCGGTCGCCAGTAGGTAGTTATAGTTAGGACCTTGTTTCTATTCAAAAAGCGTTACTTTCTTTTGCCAATATCTTTGGCGCCGTTAGACGAATCTTTGAGAAATTTTCAAAACTAATGGCCCGCTCCGGTCAGCTCCTGTCTTGGAAGTTTTGGGGTGATTCATCAAGCGGGGGCCGAGAAAAAAGGGGGGTCTTAAAACGCATTTTCCCCATGTTAATTTCCATAGGAATTTTGAAACAGGTTACAGCCCGAACTGCTGAACGGAATTACACCAAATTTGACAAAAAGGTAGCCCTTGGTTTAGAAAGAGACCTTTTTTTTAAATGGTGTAAATCCGTTCAGTAGTTCCTGAGAAATTAAAAAAAGAAAAATATCGATATCTGAGCACGACTCCTCCCGAGCACGAGCTGACTTCTGATTGGCTGCAAACACTCCAAACCAGGAAGTGTTGGCAGCCATCTTGTGACTCGGTAACCGAGTCACAAGAAAAAGGGTGAAAAAAAGATGAAAAACAAGAAAAGGGGGCAGGGTAGAAACACCCTGACCCCCTAGGCCTGCTCAGTGGGTCCCACAGGGACCCCAAGGGCCAAAAAAAGCATTTTTTTTTTTTTAAATTGGACGAATTCGCACTGGGTGCACGAATCCTGCCGAGAATTTTTTTAGAAATGAAGCGCGGACTCCCGTGCTCCATTTTAATGAGCCCCCGGGTGGGCCAGGTCCCGGGGGCGATGCCAAATTTAAATAGCGGGGGCCCGTGGGGGCCCCCCGCAGCCCCGGGGACCGCCACCTCCCCGGGGCTTCTTTAATTGGATGTGGGAGGGCTCCCAGGCCCCTCCCAAGCCCCGGGGACCTCCACCTCCCGGGGTTTTATTTAATTATGCGCAGGGGGCACGTGGTCCCGCCGCAGCCCCAGGGACCGCCACCTCCCCGGGGCTTACATTAATATAAAATAGGTGTGGGGGGAGCTCCTGCTCCCCCCACACTGCCCCAGGGACCACCACCTCCCCGGGGCACTAATTATTCAAATTCGGGGGTTCGTTACGGACCCCCAACCCCGGGGACCACCACCTCCCCGGGGCTTTGAAAATGAAGGGAGGGGGGCCGCGCGGCCCCCCTCCAGAAGCCCTTGCTGGCCCTGGCGACCGCCACCCCCCAGGACCGGCTCCTGCAATGTCCCGGGGTGCCCACCCCCGGGACATTGCTGTTTGCTATGGCAGGGCGGGAGCACACATCCCGCCCTACCATAGCAAACTCTGCTTTGGTTTTTGGACGCGAGAGCAGGAAACCTGCTCTCGCTTCCAAAAACCAAAGCAGATTGCTTTTGCACAAGGGCAGCTGCATGTCAGCAGCTCCCCTTGTGCAAAAGCAATGCCAGCTCCCGCAGGAGGCGGGGAGCCGGCGGGACCGTGGGGGCATTGGGGCTCCCCCCACGGTCCCCATCGCTAAGGGCCGGCCCCGGGGGATGGGGTCCCCATTTGTTTTTTCAAAAAAACTAAATAAAATGCTCAGGCCCTGGGGAATAGGGTCCCCAGGGCCCAAAAACAATTAAGGGAAGGGGGGGCCACACAGCCCCCCTTCCAAAAACAAAATTAAAAAGAAAACAGCATCTTGCGGAGGCCCCGCCCCCTCCCTGCAGCACTCTGCAAACGCGCCCCCTGGCGCATTCTAAGTTGGGGAATTAAGTCCCCTTGAATACTGAGGAATACTGAGGACCTCAGGACACAAGTGGACTTCATCCCCCGAGCAGCAGTGCGCCACGAGGTGCGTTTGCAGAGTGGTGTAAAAAGGGGGCGTGACCTCGGACCACCTCTCTGCAATCCAGCTGTGTGGCGCTTACTGCAGGTACCTGGTGGGCTAGTTGGCCCCCAGGGACCCTCAGTATTCAAGAGGACTTAATCCCCCAACTTAGAACGCGCCAGGAGGCGTGTTTGCAGAGTGGTGGAGAAAGGGTCATGGCCTGTGTCCACCTCTCAGCAATCCCACTGTGTGGGGCTTACTGGAGGTAAGAGGTAGGCTGGTTGGCCCCTAAATGACCCCCAGCATCGAAGGGGACTTCAATCCCCATCCAAGAGCGCGCCAGGGAGCACGTTTGGAGAGTGGTGGGCAAAGGGGGCGTGGCCTGTTATGAGAACTTAGCAATCCTGCTGTGGGGTACTTACTGGAGGTAATAGGAGGGGTAGTTGGCCCCCAAGGATGTCCTTGGGGGCCAAGTACCCCGCTTGTTACCTCCAGTAAGTACCACACAGTGGGATTGCTAAGAAGTCTTCGGAGGCAATGCCCCCCTTTCTCCACCACTGTGCAAACGCGCCTCCTGGCAGACTACGGGATGGGGAATGAAGTCCACTTTCGAGGAGAGGAGTTGGCCTAACGGCTAGGGCGGTCGACCTCAAATCTGGGGAACTAGGTTTGAGTCTCGGCAATGACGCTGAACATCCTGTGATTCTGGGCAAATCACTTAATCTCCCCGTGTCTAACAAAAAAAATGAATGTGTCTATCATGTAATGCAACTGGTGCTATGTAAAGCGCTCTGATACCCGATTCGGGTCAAGTTTGCGCTATATAAAACACTGTAAAAAAAAAAAAGCCCTCATGGTACCTCCTGTATGTCCTACGCAGCGGAATTCCTGAGCGTTGGTCGGAGGCCCAGCACCCTTTCTCTACCACTCTGCAAACGTGACTACTACTTAAAGAAGTATCTTTCTGCACCTCTGACTTAGAGGTAGTTTTAATCCCCCTGCCCTATTATGTACTAGGGCCTTACAGAGGAGGTCATGCCAATCACAGGGGTACCCCAACGCATAGTGTTCCGTAGTGTATGTAGGTGTTTTCACTGTATTCTAAGTGCCTTTTAGCATAGCACTGGCTCTAGGCCTGGTTAGGCAGAGTCAGTTACCACCAGTACCAGTCAGTAAAAAGTTGGGGGCACAGGATGACTTTGAAACAAGGCCTCTTTCTGCACCTCTGTTGGTTCTTTCTGCATATCTCTTACTTCTTTCTGCACTTTTCTTCATCTTTCTGGACTTCTGTTGCCTCTTTCTGCATTTCTCTTGCATCTTTCTGCTCGTTTCTTCCTCTTTCTTCACATGTCCTACCTCTGTAGGCATAGTTAGAAATTAGCAGTTAAAAAAACCTTAGAAATTCACTGAAAACACCATAGGTTTCAGGGACGTTATAGTTCGAAGTTATCATTTAAAAAACCTTTGAAATTCACTGAAAAAACCATAGGTTTCAGGGACATTATAGTTAGAAATTAGCATTTAAAAAACCATAGAAATTCACTGAAAAAACCATAGGTTTCAGGGACGTTATAGTTAATTGGACATTTCACTCGTACAAAACCAGACAAATTCAGCCGTTATAGTTAGTTGAGCTAACTATAACTCGCGCTCCGCAATGCACTGCTGATGATGTCACATATTACATCATTCATGACATGGTCAGTGACATTACTGATGACATCACTGATGACATCTCAAATGACATCACTGATGACATCATCCACGTGATAATCTGATGCACCTACTCACACCCTAATATAACCTTTGATACAATCACTCTAAAATACTGACTACCATTTTCGAAACCATAGACTCATCAATACCAGTTACTACATACCCACTCACTGATTCCTAGGTCTACACACGCGCCCACTCATTCACCCATACAGGCACTCATACATGCAGTCACTTATCAATACAGTACTATGATTTGCACTCATACACCTATACAGACACTCACACATCGCCACTCATCCATAGAGTTACTCACACACCTAGTCAATCATGCAAAGAATCATTCACACTCCCATTTACCTATCCTATACAGTTATACACACACCACCTCACTTATTCATACAGATACTAACACATACTTACTCTCTTATACAATCACTGATACAAGCACACACTCATCCATACAGCCACTCTCACAATCACTCACTCTCACATATAGTGATTTATATACTCCAACACTCACATATACTGCCTTTCACATATGTAGTTACTCACACATATACCACTGAGACATCCATTCAATCACCAACACACCCATACACACACTCACACACTCACCCACCCATACAGACCTTCACAGATGCACTCTTGAACCCATACACCCAATGAATTACCCACTCACACATCTATGCAGAGAGTCACTCACCCCCCACCCACCCACACAGACACTCAGGCACCCATACAGATACTCAGACAACCAATCAATAACCCATATAGACACTCATGTAGCTACTCACCAACCCATGCAGCCGCTTACACACCAACTGACAGACTGATACAGACATTTACACAGTTTACTCACTTACCCATGCATTCAGTAAGACACGTTTAATCACTCACTTATACAGTCAGTCACGCACCTACTAAATCATCCATTCAGACACTCATACACCCACTCATACTTCAATACACCTTGGCATATAAATATATATAAAACATATTTAAACTTTACAGAAACACACGGTCACTGGATGATGTCATCAGTGATGTCATTTGAAATGTCATCAGTGATGTCATCAGTGATGTCACTGACCATGTCGTGAATGATGTAATATGTGACGTCATCAGCAGTGCATTGCGGGGGCGCGAGTTATAGTTAGCTCAACTAACTATAACGGCCGAATTTCTCTGGTTTTGTATGAGTGAAATGTCCAACTAACTATAACGTCCCTGAAACCTATGGTTTTTTCAGTGAATATATATATATATATATATATCCAAAGTTTCCGAATAAGTAAAGCGCACTCACAGAGGTCCAAGATATTTATCATAAGTTTATTGAACCGTTACGCGTTTCGACAGAATTGTCTTGTTCACACGATAAAGTTGTTCTGTGAGAGACGTGCATTAATAACTAGAATAAACATAGACATAGGACTCGACATACATTAACTCTGTTTGTCAAGGTTATCATGGTGGCCATTTTGTAACGATAAAATTCATAGGCGTTTCAGACACAAATCTAACCAAATACGTCATTTTACCATGTCTGTGCTGGCATACATTTACAGATTATGTATCATATGTACACAAGTTGCAAGTTACATACGCAATTCAAAAACGTTGTATTCATAACATTGATGTATTGTATACTACAATGGTACCAGTGTCTAGTGCCGTAATCTACTCTCATGTACTACTGTCCTAAGTTTGTCACAGGTCGTAAAATCATCGTAAAGTGTTATTGCATCTGAAACCTGTATGTTGCAACAACCTTGTTGATTAATTAATTCAAACTAATGCCTTAAAACCTATGTTTAAACCTTATGTTAAAAGAACCTGGTAGATTAATTCTTTCGGACTAGTGCCAATCAAACTATCAACGTAGTATGTACCATTAGTAACTGAATCTCACCATGACCAAAGTATATCCCAATTTATCCAAAGTCTGATGGTAGTTACATAATTCAATTTAAGTTAGTCTATGTACAAGTGTTTAAATAAAAACAAAAAAACAAAACAAAAGTTCCTAAATAATAACATTCAAAGTGAAAACAGTGCTTCTAAAATATTTCTTATCTTGTGCTGGGTGATTACCAGTAACGTTGATGAAGAAAAGGGTAGGGAGCCTGTGATGTGACTTGTGTAAAATGGTTCCCTTCCTTTCCTCCTAAATGAAAAGAAAAGAAAAGAGAAGAAAACACAAGATAAGAGAACAGTTTAAAATACTATACATCTCACAAAAATTATATACTGTACATTTATGATAATCTTATGTGTGAGGTGTACATGACAGTAGTATCAATCATGAACATGTGGGCCATTTACATTTCATGTAGATGTGTTGCCAATTCCTCATCCAAATTATGGCCTTTCGGGAATCTAGTTTCTAATTCTAATATCCATTTCGACTCTTTTTCCTGAGTGCTAGTTCCCGATTTCCTCCTCTTCTCCCTATATTGACTTGTTCAATGGCAAAATATTTAAGGAGAGAGTTATTCGATTGATGTTTCTCTTGAAAGTGTCGAGCTATGGGGTAGTGCAAATCAACCTTTGTGATGGCCCTAAGATGTTCTAAAATTCGTTTTTTAGCCATAAGCGTTGTGCTTCCCACATATCTTAATCTACATGGGCATTCCAGAACATAGACAACGTGAGTAGTACTACACGTCAAAAATGGTGTCATTATTTTGTTCTTTTTAGAGCCAGGTATTGCAAACTCTTTGATCATATTACTGAATTTACAGGCCTTGCAATGTCCACAAGGATAGAATCCCTTAAGATTGTGTGTGTTGGTTTTATGGGATTCAGAGATATCACTCCTTACTAGTATGTCTCTCAGGCTTCTACCTCGTTTATAGGTCACCATTGGTCTATCACTTAACTCAGAACCAATGACTGTGTCTGTCTTTAGGATATTCCAATTATCTGCTAGGATTTTTTGGATCTCTTTAGATTGATGGTTAAATGTGGTAATTACCCTGCTCTGTGTGTTGGTTACTTCCTTTTTTTTTTTTTTTTTCTGTCCTCATTCGCCTTTAACCATAGTAGACAAACCGTCTGTTCATACCCCTACTCAATGACCTAGGATAGCACCGGCTCTTTTTGATGGATTCTCTCGATACCTTCAGCCAGCAGGGGTATATTTCCAGACCGACATGCTACTTTCCCTCAGAAGAAAGAGGATAGGTTTCACTCCCACTTGATCTATACGACAAGATGGACTCTTACGATGTCCCGGGAGAAGACCCAGCATAGTCCAAGGAGTATCCAATAGGCATAATCATTGGACCCGCCCTTCGTTATAACATATTCAAAATGGAAGTAACATGACACATATGAAGATTTTTCTTAAACTATTTCCATTGAAGCAGCAAGTCCCAGTATGCAATCTTCTTTCGACTACCAGATCTAGCCAAGTCCATCTTAGATGTTTCGTATAAAGAAGTCAGCCAGTCCGAATGTTTGGGAGGGGCAGCGTCTACCCACTGTATACAAATTTGTCTCCTTGCCAATAGGATTGAATAAAATAAAAACGATCTGGAAGGTCCTACGATATGGCTATTGAGACCAAAAATTATCAGAGACAGGTCCATTAAGATTGGTACTCTCAAAATACTCTCCATTGTTATCCGTACCTCTTCCCAAAATGCACAAATTGAGGGACAATCTTTAAACATATGTGAATCTGATGCTTCTACTAACCCACATTTTTTACAATTGACTTTAGAGCCTTTTAAGATTTTGGAGAGCCTAAGGAGGATAAATATGCTCGATGGACCGTGAAGATATGATTCCTCTTCAGCCAGGCAGGTTTAATTATGCTAAAGAGATTTTTGAAAGAATCCTGCCATAATAGATCACACTGTACATTTGGCATCTGTTCGCTCCAGAGCTCATGAGCCAACCTAAATTCCCCATCTACCGCCTCTTCTATGGCCCAATACCAATACGAGACCTCCTTCTTCCCTACAGGCCTCTCCACCAACTGCTGCTCTAGATGGTTTCCCTCGCCAATAGATTTTTTCTGTATAATATGGGACTGTACCCAGCTTTGTAGCTGGATATACTTGAATCTTGAGAGACCACTACCCACTCTCATCTTTAGATCTTCCCATGAAATAAACATTTTATTACTAACAAGATCTCCCCATACTCTTAATCCAGCATCTTTAAGTGGCATCGCTAGCTTATCCCGAAGGCATTCTGGCGAGCCCGGAGAGTCCCAGAGTGGCGCTAAATTAGAAAAATAGCTAAGACCCGTCAGGTTTTTTAATCTTGCCCATATTCTGGCAAATCCCTGTAGGACCTTTAGTTTTACTTTTTAAAAAAATTTTGGTCACCAAATTTAAACATAAAACCCTCCCCCGGTAGACCAACCTTTTAACATAGCCAGTAGCATATCTCCTCCCCCTGTGTCAATAGGCATTTTTGATAGCATCCGAGAGTATGTAAGTTGAAAAGCCCACGCGTAGTATTGAAGATCAGGAAACGCGAGACCTCCTTTCTCCCTCCTACGCCTTAGCTTTTTCCAGGCTATCCTAGTAGATTTGTATGCCCAAATAAAAGAGTTTATTTCTTGTTGAAATTTTTCTATAGTGCGTTTGTCAAAATGTAAAGGGATTGTATTAAAAAGGAAAGTGGCCTTAGGTAGTATTGACATTTTAACAAGATTCACGCTCCCCAAGATGGATAAAGGAAGATGGGCCCATGCCTTCATCTGTTTGTGACACTCTCGGAGGACTCGTGTTAAATTGGCATCTGCCAATTTATCTATATCCTGAACAACTCTGACCCCAAGGTAACGCATATTATAACTTGTGTGATGTGCCAAACCCGAGATGTTCCAAGTCATAGTTTCTGTTTTCCCGGCATTTATCTTGTATCCTGAAACCTGCCCAAATTCCTCCGCCAATTTGACAACTGCCGGGAAAGTTGTATCCAAATCAGCTGATAATATCAGAATGTCGTCCGCATACAGTGCCACCTTCCTCTCCCAATCCCCGTGTCTGAAAGGCACAATGTCAAGATCTTCTCTGAGCCTCTGTGCAAACGGCTCAATATACAAATCAAACAACAGGGGGGAGAGGGGGCAGCCCTGTCGAGTCCCTCTGGTAATATTAAATGCCTTGGTAAGACTACCATTAACCAAAAGCTTGGCCGATGGCGCCTGATATAGCAGCTGTATGGTGCGACGAAACTTGACACCCAAATTGAATTTTCACAAAACTTCTGACAGGTAGACCCAATTAACCCTGTCAAAAGCCTTAGTAGCATCCAGAGTTAAAGCTGCCAGGGGAAGTGAGTAGGTGGAAGCAATGTCTATTGCGCCAACCAGATCGCGGGTAAGGTCTGCCAATTGTCTCCCTTTCACGAACCCCTTTTGGTCGGGGTGAAGGATATCCTTCGCCACCACCCCCAACCTAGTAGCTAAAATGGAAGTAAAGATTTTTAAATCGGCGTTTAAAAGTGATATGGGGCGATATGAACCGCAGCTAGTGGGATTTTTACCCGGTTTTAAAATCAGGACTATTGTAGCATCATTCCATGATGCAGGTGGACTAGTTCCTTCCAGAAATATTTTATTAAATAGACAAGTTAGTGTTGGGATTATACTCTCCCGGAGTGATCTATATAATTCGACTGGTAGTCCATCGGGACCAGCCGCTTTCCCCCTTTTACCGCCTGCCAATGCCTTCCTTACTTCCTCTTGCGTTATGCTCAGTTCTAGGTCTAACTGTTGCTCAGCACTGATAGGTTTTAAGGTGATTTTTTTGCAGCCATGTTCTTACCCTAGTTTTATCCTCTATGGAGGTCTCTTTATATATCTCCTGAAAGTACTCCAAGAAGGCCTCCCCAATACCTTCATCCGAAGATATGAAGGCTGCCCCGTTACCCCCAGAGATTTCCTTTATGTGGTTACGGAGCTGGTCTGCTTTGGTTTTCCAGGCAAGTAGTTTCCCCGCTCCTTCCCCGTACTCAAAATGGGCAATCTTGCTAGCCTCCCATCTACTCACAAGCCTCCCCTGAAGAATACTCTCCAGCTTTTCCTTCAAATTTTTACACCTATCAAGATCTTCCTTTTGACCTATTCCCGCCTGGCTGTTCATTCTTGCCTCTACTATCCTCATTTCTTGTTCCAGGGCTGAGATCTCTTCTTTATATTTTTTACGCCTGTAGCTTGACCTATTAGTTATAATACCCCTCAAAAAAGCTTTAAGAGTGTCCCATATTATGTTAATATCAGCTGTCCCCATATTGGTCTCTAAAAATAGAATTGCTTCACTAGAAAGAAAACTTGTTTCCTCCTCTTCAAGTAGCAATGTACGATCGAAGGACCATGTTCTAGCCTGATGTGTCTGTATATATTCTAAGGTCATCAAAATACCAGAGTGATCAGACAGATGTGATGGCAGATATTTTATATCCTTTACTCTGTCCCTAAGACTATAACTAAGTAAGATGTAATCTATTCGCGACTTATGTTTGTATTTAAAATTCCTATAGGATACCCCCAATTGTTGTCCTGACCTCTCTCTCCAGATGTCGCTAAGCCCCAATTGGGTCATTATTGTCAAAAGGGACGCCCTAGATCTTGAAGGAACTATCGCTCTGCTGTTAGAAGATTTATCTAGTTTAGGATCCAGAAAAATATTAAAATCTCCTGCCCAAATCACAGGCTCTGGGAAATCCAATAAGTGTGAAGAAATGGTATGGAGACTGGAGGGGTCGTCCTGATTCGGACCATAATAGCCAACTAAGGTAAGAAGGATACCCCTTAGAATGATCTTCAATATCAGCCATCTCCCCCAGGGTCCCCCTTATATTGTAGGACCTGTACATTAGCTGTTTTTTTAAAGAGAATCAGCACTCCTCTAATGTTTGCCGTCTGGTTTGTGCAGACAAAAGAATCCACCCATTTCTGAGACTTTAATATTTCTTTCGTCTCTGCCTCAAGATGTGTCTCCTGGATGTCCATGACCTGCGCTGGGGAATCTTTTAGATATTGTAAAATCTTTACTCTACGTGACCTCACACGCAGGCCATTCACATTCCAGGACAACATCTGAAATATAGTCATGTTGTTAGGGTTCAGTACCCCAGGCCCTCCCTTGACCGAGGCAGAGGCGACGTCTAAATCTTAACATATCGGCCAACTCCCTCCTGAACAAGACTAGCAAATCTAAGCAACCTAAAGAAATCGAGGCGAATGAGGTGTTTTTATTTTTTATCCCCCCGTGCTCCCCTATCCCCCCTACCCCCCACCCCTTGGAGAACCCTACCCCCATTTAACTGGACTAGTTGTTGTCCAGGTGTGGTGACCGTGAACTACTCCCCTCAGCCCCCTACACGATTGTGTGTGTTACCATACAAAAATATATCTTCCAGTCCAAAAACAATAAAAGTGATAAAAATCAGGAGAAAAAAAAATATACCAAATGTGATTTGATTATTTCACTTAAAAGGTCAAAGAGAGCCTTTCTTCTCTTCCCTTTTTCTTTCTTTTTTTTTAAAAAAGTTTTTATATTTTTTGCATCTTCCTTTTTTTTTTTTATCTTTTTTTTTTAACATATTTACCCTTAGCTTAAGTTATACAGAAATCATTTATAAGGATCATAAAAACACTATTCTGCACCACTATTCTGCACCACTCACTTCTCCTCCCTCCTATGTTTCCCAAGGTAGGAGCCTAGAGGACCCCTTTACTGATAGTGGCCAGCAATTCATCTGCCTCCTGAATCGACCTGATATTATGCATTTTATTATTATGCATGATTTTTAGAAAGGCTGGGAATTTAAGTTGTACCACAGCTCCGGCTTTCCTGAAGTTATCCATCCTTCTACCGAGCTCCCACTGCCTTTCTAGGGTATCTCTTGATAAATCCGAGCGGACTTCAAATGTAAAATCCTTGCTTCTTAATGATTTTGATTTTAGAGCCAAATTCAAGATTTTTTCCTTTACTGCGTAAGTAAGGAAGTTGATAAGAATCTTTCTAGGTTTTGTCCTGCTTGGATTCAGACGAAAGGGGGCCCTATGAACTCTTTGGATGTCCTTTTCCAGGAACTCGGTATCCTCTTCCAGTGGCAGAACTTCCTTAATCAGTTTAACCATAAAGGTTTTGAGGTCTGACCCTTCTTTCCCTCAGGGACATTCAGAACGCGAAGATTATTCCTACGGGAATTATTTTCCAGCGTCTCCATTCTTTCTCGCAGAGCAGCCTCCCCTCTTTGTAGTTCATGAATTTTGGTTTCTGCAGTCCCTAAGTTGGCCTTTAACTCATCAACAGAGTGTTCTAGAGATTCAGTTCTGGCATTTAGGAGGTCCACCTTTTTTTCTAGGATTTATCATGAGTTCCTTATTTCTCCCTGATTAGCTACCGAAATCGCAAAGCCTTGCTTGATGTCTTCTTGTAATGAGGTGAACAGAGCTTGCATCGATTCTAGTGGGGGGACAGTCTGCTCCCGCTTCTGCTCCTGCAGCCTTAGACCTAACCCTCCTCCATCTATACTTGAGTTGGTGGCTGCAGCTGAACTCTGAGGGCCCAGTTCTATCGCCCCAGTAACCCCTGTTTCTGATCTCTCTTCTATTTGCTCCCTAAATGCCTCATTTTCAATAGGCTCTGTTTCTGTAGACTCCATCATACCCCGAGATTCTCCTGGTATACAGTCCGTAAGGCCACTTAAACTAGTTAAGCTGGATAAACCAGATACTCCAATAGCAGCGTTCTCTCTGTATTCAGCTCCCTGCTTTGTAATAGTCAAAACCTCCGGTTGCACCCTGAAAAAAGACCTCAACGAGGGGTAATCTTAACCTTGTTATGTACAGAAGTGGTCTTATTTCTCACCCCCTTTATACTTCTGGTCTTAGTCTGACAATTTTGATAAGCCGGATACTCAGTGGACAAACTAGAGGCACTAGGGGCACTAGGAATGTATTTTGCCGTTACGGCCTCCAAAACCTCCCCCTCCTCTGACTGGATTCCTAGCCCTCCACTCTCCTCTCCCTTAACTTTGCTTTTGCCTTTTTTATTTCCAGGCACACTCCCGCATTTCCTACCTTTTTTCCCTGTTTTGCCGCCCGATTTACCTCGGTCTTCTCTGGCGCCTATCTGCGCGCTGTTTTCCCTGCTTGCACTCCGATTTTCCGAGAGACGAACAGGAGACACATCCTCCACTCTGCCTGGAGGCACCTTCAATTCCCTTGATGCTGCTACGGCGAATGTGGAAACCGGGGCCACCCGCTCCGTGGAAACATCGCCGCCGAGACTACCTGCCCCGCCAGCACTCGCTGCTCCGAAAAAGCGCCTGATACTGGCGCTGCCACTGCCGGCCCGGAGAAGCCCGCGAGCCGCCGCTCTGCGGCCGCGCCTCAGCTCCAGGGCGGCCGAACACCAACGCGAAAAACAAGGCGGGCGGGATGCACCGTCCGATTTCAAGGGCATTCGTCTCCTTCCACCGTCTAATTCCACCCTACCTCAGGGCACAACCGCAGCTTCTCCGACCCCAGGAACACACAGGAAGGTCACGCATGAGGTAACATTTCACGGACTGTTACACGGGAAAGGGCAGTAGCACGGACACACGCGGCTGCTCAGCTAGCAGACGCCATGTTCTCCGATTGACACACAGGTAGTTTAGGATAATCTTTCTTTAAGAAACAGTACTCATGCCAAGTGATCAAGCCTGATTTTTGCCACTCTACTAGTTTGTCCCATGTATTAGTGATATTTGTATTATATGCGATGGTATTACATTTGCAATAGAAATTTACATCATTTACTTGTCTATATGTTTCATCCATATACATTTGTCTACCCCACAATACAATATTTCCTCCTTTGTCTGAGGGTCTGATTACAATGTTATTGTCTTGAGCCAATGACAAGATACATTCTCTCTGTCTAGCTGTTAAGTTAAAAATTACTCTATTCATTTTCTGTTGTTTGTGCTTTTGTTTCAATAATTCTTTGGTAACTACTTCGTGGAATGTGTTTATGGAATCATGTGGAAGAACAGGGTAAAAGATCGATTTCGGCTTAAAATTAGTGCATGCCGCTTTGTTAATAACGATATCCTCGCGATGAGGGATGCAAATACCTTACAAATCATGTATGAACTGGAAGAGAACAGTGATGACAACCATGCTGAACTATCACTAGCAAATCCACATGATTCCATAGACACATTCCACGAAGTAGTTACCAAAGAATTATTGAAACAAAAGCACAAACAACAGAAAATGAATAGAGTAATTTTTAACTTAACAGCTAGACAGAGAGAATGTATCTTGTCATTGGCTCAAGACAATAACATTGTAATCAGACCCTCAGACAAAGGAGGAAATATTGTATTGTGGGGTAGACAAATGTATATGGATGAAACATATAGACAAGTAAATGATGTAAATTTCTATTGCAAATGTAATACCATCGCATATAATACAAGTATCACTACTACATGGGACAAACTAGTAGAGTGGCAAAAATCAGGCTTGATCACTTGGCATGAGTACTGTTTCTTAAAGAAATATTATCCTAAACTACCTGTGTTGTATTTACTCCCAAAAATTCACAAAAATCCAGAGGTTCCTCCATGCAGGCCCATTGTATCGTCAGTAGGTAATGTGAACGAAAACATATCAAAATATGTAGATCATTTTTTGAAGGAATATGTTATCCAGTTACCCTCATACATAAAAGATACGAAGGATTTTTAAATAAAATTGAGGGGATTGCTTGGGAGGAAGGACTGGTTATGATTACCCTGGACGTGAGTTCTTTATATACTATCCTTGATCACGACCAGGGTATCATTGCATGCATGCATTTCTTAGGAGGAAGAGACATTTGCTACCTGGAACACACTAAGATGTTAGCTGAAATGATAAGATTATGTCTTACCAATAATATTTTTATGTTTGATGGTAATGTATACAGACAAATAAGGGGCACGTCGATGGGTACGTGCTTCGCACCGAGCTTTGCGAACCTCTTCCTAGGTAAATGGGAGGAGGAACTGAGACAGGATAAAGACTTGCAGAATGACTTTGGCAAAGTTGTAGCATGGATGAGGTATATTGACGACCTTCTGGTTGTATGGAGGGGAAGGGAAACTGAAGCCCTCGACTTCATCCAGAAACTTAACAGCAATATATATAACATTGCCTTAACACATAACATCAGTACGGCAAAAGTAGAATTCCTTGATACAGAGATTGTTATCAGAGACAATACTATAACTACCACTCTGCACCGCAAGGAAACCGCGGGAAATAGTCTCCTTCATGCCCTCAGCGCCCACCCTGATGCCCTTAAGTGGAGCATCCCGTATGGTGAGCTGCTGAGGGCACGAAGAAATTGCAGTACGGAAGAAGCATTTACCAAAGAACAAGAAACCATGCTCAGTAGATTTAGAGAACGTGGATACCCAGAATGGGTATTGAACAAAGCTTTAAGGAAAATAAAAGCGGTAGACAGAACAGAGTCTCTAGCATATACTAGCAAGGAAGTAACCAACACACAGAGCAGGGTAATTACCACATTTAACCATCAATCTAAAGAGATCCAAAAAATCCTAGCAGATAATTGGAATATCCTAAAGACAGACACAGTCATTGGTTCTGAGTTAAGTGATAGACCAATGGTGACCTATAAACGAGGTAGAAGCCTGAGAGACATACTAGTAAGGAGTGATATCTCTGAATCCCATAAAACCAACACACACAATCTTAAGAGGATTCTATCCTTACGGACATTGCAAGGCCTGTAAATTCAGTAATATGATCAAAGAGTTTGCAATACCTGGCTCTAAAAAGAACAAAATAATGACACAATTTTTGATGTGTAGTACTACTCACGTTGTCTATGTTCTGGAATGCCCATGTAGATTAAGATATGTGGGAAGCACAACGCTTATGGCTAAAAAACGAATTTTAGAACATCTTAGGGCCATCACAAAGGTTGATTTGCACTACCCCATAGCTCGACACTTTCAAGAGAAACATCAATCGAATAACTCTCTCCTTAAATATTTTGCCATTGAACAAGTCAATATAGGGAGAAGAGGAGGAAATCGGGAACTAGCACTCAGGAAAAAGAGTCGAAATGGATATTAGAATTAGAAACTAGATTCCCGAAAGGCCATAATTTGGATGAGGAATTGGCAACACATCTACATGAAATGTAAATGGCCCACATGTTCATGATTGATACTACTGTCATGTACACCTCACACATAAGATTATCATAAATGTACAGTATATAACTTTTGTGAGATGTATAGTATTTTAAACTGTTCTCTTATCTTGTGTTTTCTTCTCTTTTCTTTTCTTTTCATTTAGGAGGAAAGGAAGGGAACCATTTTACACAAGTCACATCACAGGCTCCCTACCCTTTTCTTTGTCAACGTTACTGGTAATCACCCAGCACAAGATAAGAAATATTTTAGAAGCACTGTTTTCACTTTGAATGTTATTATTTAGGAACTTTTGTTTTGTTTTTTTGTTTTTATTTAAACACTTGTACATAGACTAACTTAAATTGAATTATGTAACTACCATCAGACTTTGGATAAATTGGGATATACTTTGGTCAATGGTGAGATCCGTTTTCAGTTACTAATGGTACATACTACGTTGATAGTTTGATTGGCACTAGTCCGAAAGAATTAATCTACCAGGTTCTTTTAACATAAGGTTTAAACATAGGTTTTAAGGCACTAGTTTGAATTAATTAATCAACAAGGTTGTTGCAACATACAGGTTTAAGATGCAATAACACTTTACGATGATTTTACGACCTGTGACAAACTTAGGACAGTAGTACATGAGAGTGGATTACGGCACTAGACCGCTGGTACCATTGTAGTATACAATACATCAATGTTATGAATACAACGTTTTTGAATTGCGTATGTAACTTGCAACTTGCGTACATATGATACATAATCTGAAAATGTATGCCAGCACAGACATGGTAAAATGACGTATTTGGTTAGATTTGTGTCTGAAACGCCTATGAATTTTGTCGTTACAAAATGGCCTCCATGATAACCTTGACAAACAGAGTTAATGTATGTTGAGTCCTATGTCTATGTTTATTCTAGTTATTTATGCACGTCTCTCAGAGAACAACTTTATCGTGTGAACAAGACAATTCTGTCGAAACGCGTAACGGTTCAATAAACTTGGACCTCTGTGAGTGCGCTTTACTTATTCGGAAACTTTGGATTATCACAACCGGCATGGGTTCGCCGGTAATACAGCGCTCCTCCTGTCTACGGGAGTGATCTCAGAAGGACCCGTTGTGGAGTGGAATATATATATATATATATATATATATATATATATATATATATATATATATATATATATATATATATAATTAAATATTTATGTTCTGTGCCTTTGCTTTTTAGCTTTAGGTACAATTCAGAAAAACTGCACTGTCCCGTGTGTCTCCGCATTTAAAAAAAAAGCTTGACTAGAAAACAAAACAGTCCTAGCGTACTTCCTTCAAGTTCATTCACATTACATAGATTAATAGAGTAGTTTGTGTGAGGGGTAGCACACACTAAAAATGATGATGACAACTAATGCACACCTGCTTCCGCCATTCTAAAGCATACAAAAAGAATGCCAAGTCTAAGTTGTGCTACTGAGTCTGATGCTATTTACTTTACAAAGAACCTTTTCATTTTTAGATTAATTTTGAGAATTATTATACTGGTCATTTGGCCATCAAAGAACTGTTGATTATAGAAAGTGTCTATGATCATTTCAAGAGAACCATCTCAGTTTCATTTGTAACAACCAAACATCTTACTAAATCTCCAATGAAGGAGTTTACAGTCTTTTTGCAACCACAGAACAAGCCTAGTTGTCCACGGAGATTCAGGGCCACACTTTAAACATGCAATTTTGCGTTCGTCAACAGGCCGATTCGCAGAATCGGCCCTTTTGAGAATGCAAAAAAGGCTTTTCCCATTTATCAAACCCTTGAGATTCGGTAATCTGTTACCGAATCGCAAAATGGGTTTGCGATTCGGTTTTAGAAAGGGGCATGTTCAGGGCGTCCCTTCCAAATATTGAATCGTAACGGTATGTATGAATGTTTTGTGACCGTGAATGTGGTCGCAAAACATTCACATTTTACTATCAACTTCAAGTTGGTGGTAACCCATTCACAAACGAGAAGGGGTCACCAAGGGACCCCTTCCTTTTTGTGAATGTATGCAAAACTTCTTTTAAGAGCAGGCAGTGGTCCCATGGACCACTGCTTGCTCTTAAAAAATAAAAGGAAAACTTTTCATTTTTCTATTTGTAAAGCAGCCTGTTTTCCTTTAAGGAAAACAGGCTGCTTTACAAAAAAAGGATTGCTTTATTGAAAAACAATCAAAGATATGGTGCTCTGCTGACCTCAGCAGGCCACCATCCCTGTGATTTTTGCGATTCCTAATGGGTTTCAAATTGCGAACTACCCCATTACTATTCATGAGGTAGGTCATTTGCGACCCGCTGGGAATCGCAGAAAGTATTCAACACACTTTCATACATGCCCTTTTGCGATTTCCTAATTGCGAATCGCATGGAATCGCAATTAGGGAATTGCAAAACCGTTTCTTAATACATTTGGCACTCAGTTCCTTACTGCATGGCCAAATTGAGGCAGCCATATTGGAAGTATACACTTCCATCAGAGCTAGATCACTGCGAGGAATCATTGCTCCATCGCCCATGAGTACAGAATATCACAAGGCAAAGTGCTGCTCCCGCAATTCCAAAGTGATCATGAAATGGAGATCTGACTCTTATTGTATTGTATTGTAATTGCATTTATATAGCGCTTACTACCCCTGAAGAGGCGTTGAAGCGCTTTTTCGGCGAGTAGCACACTACTCCAGAACCCATAAAGGATTAGAGGTGAATTAGTATAGTGAAATATGAAAGTGATTTGAGTGATGGGTATGTTAGTTATTTGGATTGAGAAGGATAGTGGAGGGATAGAAGAGGGAAAAAGGTTTGCATTTCTATAGCGCTTGCTACCCTTGATGGGGTGTTGAACCGCTTTTTCGGTGAGTAGCGCGCTACTTCGGAACCCATAAAGGATTAGTGGTGAATTAGTATAGTTAAAGTATGAAATTAATTTGAGTGGTCGATGTGTTAGTAACTTATTTGGATTGAGAAGGATAGTGGAGGGAAAGAGAAGAGAAAAAGGTTTGCATTTATATAGCGCTTGATACCACCTGGTGGGGTGTTGAAGTGCTTTTTCGGCGAGTAGCACGATACTCTGGAACTCATACAGTGTTAGTGGTGAATAAGTATAGTGAAATATGAAAGTAATTTGAGTGATGGATATGTTAGTCAGTTATTTAGATTAAGAAGGATAGTGGAGGGATAGAAGAGGGAAAAAGGTTTGCATTTATATAGCACTTGCTACCCTTGATGGGGTGTTGAAGCACTTTTTCTGTGAGTAGCATGCTACTTCAGAACCCATAAAGGATTAGTGGTGAATTTGTATAGTGAAAATATGAAAGTAATTTGAGTGGTGGATATGTTAGTCAGTTATTTGGATTGAGAAGGATAGTGGAGGGCTAGAGAAGGGAAAAAGATTTGCATCTATATAGCACTTGCTACCCCTGTTGGGGTGTTGAAGTGCTTTTTCGGCAAGTAGCATGCTACTCTGGAACCCATACAGTGTTAGTGGTGAATTAGTACAGTGAAATATGAAAGTAATTTGAGTGGTGGATATGTTAGTCAGTTATTTGGATTGAGAAGGATAGTGGAGGCATAAAGAAGGGAAAAAGGTTTGCATTTATATAGCACTTGCTACCCCTGATGGGGTGTTGAAGTGCTTTTTCGGTGAGTAGCACGCTGCTCTGGAACCCATACAGTGTTAGTGGTGAATCAGTATAGTGAAATATGAAAGTAATTTGAGTGGTGGATATGTTAGTCAGTTATTTGGATTGTAATGACAACCTTATTCCCTCAGCCATTATACAGTAACTTTCAGCACCTCCTCACCCTGATTCTCATGGATACCTCGACAATGAACAAGTGACACGTTCTGCTCTCCTTAATCTAATGCAGAGGTCTTCAAACTTTGTTGCACCGAGCCCCCCTAAGCTAAATATTTTGAAGTCGGGGCCCCCTCCAAAACTTTATGGCAAGGACTGGAAGAGCTGGAGGGGCAGGGCTGAGCACAGAGGTTTGGACTTGTGAGACCATTTCAGGGGTACTTTTTCTGTAGCTCATAACCCACAGTAATGTCAGACTTATAAAGGAGTAAATGCTTGAAACAAAAACAGAAATTGATCAACAAACACTGCTCCCCATATTTGGGGGTAGTTGTGAGCCCCTCGTACTCCTGGGCCTCAATACAACACCAAATGCTTCACTAATGATATATGCATTCCTGACTAGCAGGCGGTCACGTGTACCTCTTTCACCCCTTCCCTCCATGCCTGGCCGTCACTCCAGTCTTGACACAGGCTCACTATACCTTTCAGAAAAAATAGCTACACTTGTTGTCCCTTCTGCAGCAAGGGTTCTCTCTGCTCTAATGCTAGCAAAGAATATCAGCCCTAATGTCCTATTTGCAAATACACCCATGCTCTACCCATGAAACGCACCCTTGATGCAAAGTAATGCATGGCAGCATGTAGCAAAACTTTGTGGTACTTTGGGAAACTATCCAATGCAAATCCTGACTTGCTTTGGATAGTAAATCCTAGTATAACACTTTGCATCGGGTTTGCATTACAAAAGTAATGCAAACCTGTTGCAAAGCATTAGTAAATCTGGTCCCTACAGTGGCGCTGCGCAGCCTTGTATTACATTTGGGTGCAATCCAGTGCAAATAGTGATTTGCACTGGATTGTTAATACCAATACACTTTGTGTCAGGTTTGTTTAAAAAAGTAACACAAACCTGAGACAGTCTTTGTAATTCTGGGCCTAAATCATTTTTCTGCAGCCTGTCTTATGCTGTGTGTAACAGAATTTTAAAATAATGACACATATACAGTGCTTTCTGCCAAAGACAGGGACCTTGTAGCATTATAAAAACAAAAGTCACTATTCCCCACTGCACCAAGTAGGATTCAATTCTCTGACAGTCACACAGACAGAAATCTGCAGCGATTGCATTAACTATCTGAGATTTCATCCTTTAGGAGTGCCTTTCCCACTGATTAATTTGTGTGTGCATTATTTTATATGCAGTTAACTTAAAGTTGAAAAGAAAACACTTAAAACCAGCTACTGAATATTTTTTTGTTCTTTGTAGGCCAGTAATTGACCTGGCACCACACCGACTGACCTCTGCCCCATGGCACTTGAAATCGCAGTTCCCATGCTTTTTTAATGCACTTTGGCTGCATGTAAATGAAGATAGCCTGGAAACTGAACAAATAAATACGTTCGCGCTTCCAGCCATCTTCATTTACACTTCTTTTCTGAAACATTTGCGCCCCCCTGAGAATGCCGCCACGGACCCCCAGGGGGGCGCGCCCCACAGTTTGAAGACGTCTGATCTAATGGAACACTAAGTTTTGTCAAGCTAATGTTGTAACCATTCATGTGCAAACTACGTTTATACAAGGTGAATCTGTTCTTGTGTGACACTTTCTGTGAATCACTTCTTATGTAATCTGATTGTATGCAACATGAAGGCCTGGCCAACTGCACTAAACACTTTCCTGCTCATAGGTCTTTGGGTCCTGATGAGTGGAGGAACTCTCTTAGTGCAACAATGGAGTTTTTCCCCTCTGTGGTTGTCTGTAGGTAGGGTAGATGGAGGACTCCAGTGTTTTAATCTCTCAACCATCTTCTTTCCATCTCTTTGCCTCCTCAAACATGATGCACAGGCTGGAGCTACTACTAAGACCACAAACATGGTCACAGGGGTGCCTCGTCTGTACCCCTCTAAGTAGAGCAGCATGTCTCTGGGCCAGAGATAGTCAGTGGATCCTTCATTTCCACAGTCAGATTGACATTCACTTTGAGTCAGTTACTCTCCCAGCAACCTGTTCCTGGGCTCCAATATTGGAAGTTCAGTCCTTTCAGTGACAATGGGCCACCCACCTCAAAGGGTGCAGAGCGATCAACCTGGGTACATCAGGAATTCTGATGTGCCTTATGAGTGAAGCGATTGAGAGGCAAATGGGCTCCAGGTGATGGTGTAGGACCCCCCAGAAACAGCCCCAACACCTCAGCAATCTTGCCTGAATCTTGTTTCATCTTGACTCTAGTGTATGCATCAAGACAAGGAGTGCACACTGCACAGAGAATGAATAGAATCCTGAAATGTGTGGAAACCAGTGCGCTGCATAATTGCAGAGATTCCAAATATCACTGGCACGTTTCAATATCTGTAGCTATCTTGTTCACATAAATCATTAATGTTTCAATTAGCCTTTCTTGACGTGTTGGTAAAGATCGCACTTAAAGCGCGTTCGAAAAGTCCCATTAAATGTTAGATGTAAAAATGTTCTCGAAACTGTTCTTGAACTGCTACTCCCAGAGAGGAATGAGGCTAGCATGCGGACTCAAAAATTCGATCAATAGGATGCTGGCAGCTTCCATCGTCCAATAGGAAACAGAATTTCTATCACAATTGATCAATCCCTAACAAGTGTGGTCTCCTCCATGCTTCATCAGTAGCAAGGTTGCTGCTCACTTAACTGGCCCATCATCAGCAAACGTCTCCTGAATGTCATTTACGGCTGTTTTCATAGTTCTTCTCCCCTCAATCTCTCCTTATCCTCACCCATGTTTATACCTTTAGTGTGTATTGTAGTCACTGCTAATTATTACTAAACAACATGTTGCTTGGCATCTACTGAACTTGGGAAAGTTGGAACAACAAAGCATCTGAGTGTCCACATTGTGCAGGATTGTGTAGGCGTTGTGCGCAACAGCAACAGGGCCCCGTCATGGCGCTGAGTAGCCCAACCGACCCAGCCTGACCCATTCCTCGCTGGCTTGGCGCCAACCCGTTACCTGTCTCTGAGGACTCATTGACACCAATTAAGCGATGTGTACTCAAGCCAATTAAGACTTAAGATTCTGCAAATATCCACTTTCTACATGTTTGTCTAATGAATCCGTGGAGGCGTTCTCCCCTCTGGAGGTTAACATTAACATGGTCAGGTTACAGATATACCAGCCAATTATTTTTGCGTTTCTTCGTCTCGTCTTAAGAGGTCGAAACATTGTGTTGGTCTGGACTTCTTTGTCTTATGAAATAGAGAAGACGTGACACTTTTGGAAAGTCTGGGCGCAGCTCAGTAATTAGAGGTGTGAAAGGACTCTCTTTGCCGTCCGTACATGTGGGAGCATTTACTTTTTAGGTCTTGGGCGAATGTGCCTTGACTTTTTAAGTTCATCAATTACAAACTCACTAAAAATCACAATTAACTCCGCTCCTGTGTACAACTCATATTTGAAACCTTTGGGGTGAATATATGAAAGATGCTGAAAAATCAAAACTGGGGAATTTGAATAAAGTATCTTAAAGCCCAGTCCAAGAATGTTTGAATGAGTGGATGGATGGAGGAATCCTGGTGAAGTGGGGACGGGTAAAGGAGAGTGAAAAATGAATGCACAATGTACCAGCAACACATTTCGAACTCAGTCCAGGAAATGGATGCCAGAGACAAGTGACTGTTTCGATAATTTACATATCTGTTGTCCATGGCACCGATCAATAAAGTATATGTTTTATTCAGAGTGTGGCTTCTGGTTACGCGTAACGTCAACAGTAAGATGCAGTTGATCAAAGGTGCAAATCTCCCCAGCCTCTGCCAGCATACTTTAGATCCAGAGAGGATCTCCATCTAAACAGCCCCACTAACGTAGGGACACCCCTTTCTCACAAGAACAACTTCTTACTCCAATTCCAAGACCGTGTGCCGGTCTTTCTCTTCCACAATGACTCCCGCTCCACAGAGTCGCTTGCGGCTGTGTTTTTTATATGATGAAAAAACAATTAGAAAGTAAAGGAAAATTAATACAAAGGAAATCTTCCGAGGGGCAGAGAGAGCTGTAAAAAGTGAGAAAGATTGTCTTAAACTAAGTCCTCTTCCAGAGTCAGGAACTTGTCTCCCATCTGGTAACTCAGTGAGTGTGAAGACATAGCTGCAGACTGTTAGAACATGGGCGTAGGTGAGTGCACAGTCTGCTACAGGACAGAATGAAGGAGGGGCCAGGCACGTGCTATAAAGGGATATCGAGTTATGCTCCCCATTATAAAATCTGGAGGGTAAGTGTGTCACTGAGGTGTGGTCCCCTCCACACCAGCTTCTTCCATGTTCCTCACCTACTTCAGTACTATCCTTAGACGTAAAAATTATGTCTACGAACGGGGTGTTCAATTTTGCAGCCAATACCAAGCAGAAGTGAAGCATGTTCCTACTAATTGACCATGTGATAGCTTTCGGTACTTAAAAAGTTAAAGTAAGAATACTAATTGCTTATTTGTTGGTAACATTTCAAGCCTGAGCTTCAAATTCCAGCTGAGCCATTCCCCTGGTCAGCCTTCCAAAGGCGTAGAAAGGAATGATTTATGGATGGTCAAAGTTATCCCTATTAGCAGTTAGATGTTAATGGTAATTCAAGGATGTGAATGTTCACTACTTCGGGAGCCTTGTATAGTTGGTGAGTAGGAGCTCTACCGTAAATCCCTGGTGGCGGCTGCTTCACCGAAAGCACAGGGATCCCACCTGACTGGTGGGATGTCTAAGTTAGGTCAGAGTTCCTAAGCCCTGGGAATTGAGCTGGTAGCCTCAGGTTGCCCTCTAAGCTCTCGATGGCCCTCTTAATGGTCGCTGGTGGTTGTTTAGCAGGTCTATGTGTAAATAAGCTTCATTCCTTCCAAACTAATCAAGACCTGGTATGTTTAAGCAGCTTCTTGATTTTCCAGGCACTCCATCAGTGTCATCCATTCTACTTTCAAAATGCTGGATCCCACGACTTCCAAAACTGGCCATTTAGTTTCTGGCAGCATTACTGCTTACTCTGTATGAGACTGCTGTCTGCAGAGATAATCGCTGGACACAATGGTGCTTTTCTCCGATGTAGTTTCCTGTTGTGCACTGGATATGTGGCTGTTAGCCATGGTACTTCTCACTAGACAAGTGACTGCTGGGAGCACTGTTTTAAGCTGGGCTGTAATCATTTTTCAGAAGTGTGCTTGTAGATCATGTGCTTTCTTGTGGTTGTTTGTGCTCACTGAACATGTGGCTGCTGGCAGCAGTGCTTGTATTTTGCGAGTCAATGGTGTTGCACCCTGGAAATTTGGAGGGCGCTCTGGTGGTGCATGCTGACAATTTAGCTGCTAGTTATACTTCTGCTACCTTGGCCTTTGGCTGCTTGTCCTGGTTCTATTTGCTGAATGCATGGTTGCTGCTTTCAGTGCTGCTTGATAAGAATGTGGCTTATGGTGGGGTTGCAGTTCACTTGATTTGTAATTTTTGGTTACTTTCCTGATTACGGTATTGCTGCTGCTTGTGTTTATGCGATACCAAAGGGGTTTATGGTTAAGAGATTTGGCTGAGGTCAGTGGTTTTGTTAAATGAGAGTGTGTCTGCTGCTTCTGCTAGCTGTGGGCGTGGCTGCTGTCTGTATTACTGTTTGGTGGGCATATCGTTGCTAACAGGTGTAATTTGCTGTGTAGTAACACTGCTTGTTGGGCATTTGTTTATTTGTTCGTTTCTTTGATTTTTATTAGTTTTATACATCACACTAGCACTTAGGTAGAAGACAGCTTTATGTGGAATCAAAAAAGCGAACTTTAAAAGTTTCAAATAAATGGCATGTCCATAGATGTATTTTTGCCAATGTCGGGACAGGCAATAACCAGTGAGTGTGTAGCTGTTCATGGGCGGCTCCCTAGAAAATATTGTTTATCTTCACGAGAATCTGTAACTAGAAAATCACTGATTTGATTTGGAAAAGTGATACATGTGGGGAATGAGGGTGAGTATCAGATTGATAATTAATCCTAGAGATTGAACTTGGGGTGAGAGCAAATGAAAGAAGTCATCCTCGTTTAGTTCTTTCAGCATTAGGCGGCCATCTTTGTTCCTAGGGGTGATGGGAAGGAAGTTAGCGATTTGCGTTTGCAACATAAGATCGCTTGCAAGCATGTAACGCTACGTTACCGGTAACTAACTATCTCAGCAACTGGTTGGCCTCCTGGCATGTTGTGCAGACTATGGCCTACGGTTGTTTCTCATCCACCAAATGTTTTGCCCTAGGGCATCTTGTTCCTGAACCACATTGGTGTGGGTGGTCGGCTGGCTGGGTGTGAGCTATCCTCCCTGAGCAGATGTATGCGGCTGGGTGGATCTTGTGATTTTCCAAGCAAACCCGTGTAAATGTTGAATGTGTGTAGGGTGGTCTCTGGTCAGGGATTTGGGTTGTGAGGTCCTTCGTTTAATCTGTGTCAGCTATGCTAGTGTTGTTGTGAAGGGGCAAGAGATCTTATGGACTTGAAAATGGCCTAGGTAGTTGTGTGTCAGAGTCTTTCTAGCGCAATATCTGTGTCTTCTGTTTCTTGCCTCTGATGTATTGTTCATGATCCAAGTTTAGATAGAAACGGGCCTCTCTGGGTTCTTAATTTCTCGTCTCCTTTGGCTTGGAGCAGTCCTGTCCCTGTCGTGCACACTTTCTGTTGATCTTGGCTGTAACATGCCTTTACTGTTGTATCTCATGTTTTCCACCACAATTTTGCTCAGCTGCGAGAGTCCCTCTGTCCCCTGACCCCATGTACCCTGTCTCTTTGTTTTGTCTGTCACAGCAAAGACACCTCTGAGGTTCACCAGCTTTGTCTTTGAGGTTTATCTTCTGAAAAGGATACTGTTTCCAGGTTCTCTATCCCTTGAGAATCTTTGTCCTCGAGTTTCTATATACCCGTTTACTGGGATTGATGGGTAGACGTAGAGAGACAAGCAGAACAGGGAGGTAAACCAATGGACAAATAATCAGCCAGGAATGCACCTGACCAGGAATAGGCTACAGGTGCAAAACGCTGCTTTGCTCCTTGTAACCAATATGGATAGCTCCGCTATTCACAAAAGGTGAGAGGTAGGTCTGCTGTTTTAGACAGCTGACAGACACCATTGCTGTCTGGACAGAGTGTAATATTATAAGTCAGCTGAGCATGGGGTTGATCTCCCAACTATAAGAGGTAGTTTAGCTGCTGGTGGAAAGTGAGGATAGCTGTGCTCTGTGACAAGTGAGGGGGATTTCTTCTGTCTGTGGCATGTGACAGATAGGGCCCGTTTACAAGTCCAGCGGTCCGAGGACAGCCAGACTCGTGGTGGCGCGGCTGATCCAGCCACCGCCGTACCCGCGGTCCGACCGCCCCATGACGAGTTGACTGGTCGGACCACCCTGGGACCGCCAGCTCTGCCAGGGAACCACCGTTCCCTGGCATTGGAGCGGCGGACAGAGGCTGCGATATGCTTGTGGGACCGCTGTGGTGCTGCCAAGCATATTACAAGTTTCCTCTCCTCCAGGGTTTACATGGAGGTTCTTCCTCCATGTAAACCTTGGAGGAGAGAAAACAAAGGGGGCCCTATAGGGCCCTCTTTTGCCTCAACCGCATGTGGATGCACACAGGGGGGCATAACATGTGCTCCCCTGTGTGCATGCACATATGTTCCTGTACGGCATGGACTTTCGAATCCTTGCCATGCAGGAACCTTGTAGTGCAGTCTCATTGCGGTGCCTTTTTTAATGGCACTGCCACCTTTAAAAGAGGCACCGCAATGGGACCACCGCCTGCCTACCAGACTACTTGAAAGTCATTATCTGGCAGTCGGGCCGGACGACTTTCGGCAGAGCGGTGGCGCAGCGATTTGCACCACCGCACCACCGAAAAGTCATAATCAGGGCCATAGTGTTGCTGTCTTCTCTGAACAAACTGTAAGCCAGAAGAGCAAAGGATTGCTCTATCAAAAGTGAGGGATAGCTCAGTTTTCTGTGGCAAGTGATGGATAGCTTTTCTCTCTGTGACAGAGAAGAGATAGCTGTTCTGTCTGCCCTGAGGAGGAATCAGTTAAACTGATCAAGGGGTGTTGCTGCTGTTTGTGGCAGGTGCAGGTGAGGCCTATATTGCACCTGTCTCTAGATGAGTGACAAGCACTGCTCCTGTGCTGATGTGTTCTCAGACTCTGCCTGGGGGGAGAGGGAGAGGCAAGCCTTGTGGTTCCCTTTCATTAGGCAGGCAGGCAGGCCTCCATACCGTCTCTTGCTTAAGAGATCAGAGCTGCAGAGAGAGATGAAAGGAGAGGCTGCTGGGCGAGGGAGTGCCAGTCACTCATTTCCCTAAAGGATGTGGCCATGCGGAGGGAGATGGACACCAGGGTTTGAGCAATGTTTTAAGCTGGGCTTTAATCATTTTTCAGAAGTGTGTTTGTAGATCATGTGCTTTCTTGTGGTTGTTGTGCTCACTGACCATGTGGCTGCTGGCAGCAGTGCTGCTAATTTGGGACAGTCATTGGTGATGCACCCTGGATATTTGGAGGGCGCTCTGGTGGTGCATGCTGACAATTTAGCTGCTAGTTATACTTCTGGTACCTTGGCCTTTGGCTGCTTGTCCTGGTTCTATTTGCTGAATGCCTGGTTGCTGCTTTCAGATCTGCTTGATAAGAATGTGGCTTATGGTGGGGTCTCAGTTCACTTGGGTTACTCAGAGACAAGCGCTGCCACCTTTATAGCCACAAAGCATGCAGCATCTCTTTTGTTATAATCGTAATTGCATTTATATAGCATTCACTACCCCTAATGAGACATTCAAGCACTTTATGGCGCGTTGCACGCTGCTGCAGAACCCAAGGTTAGGATTAATTCAGTGGTTATTGGTTACTGCTGATTTTTGTCAGTTATTGGGATTTGTCAACTGAAAAGAAACCATTCCATACACTTACTACAGTTTCTTTGTGGTATATTAAATTATTATGAATTAGTGTGCTCATCATTTAAGGGTATGTGAGCTCGTGCAGAAGGTTTCATTCCAATTAAAGAAGTCAAGAAGGAAGTGCCAGGTTCGAAGAGAAGTAAAATCTGTCCATTTCTTTCTGCAAGCCAGAGCGGAAGTCACATTGTTCTCAGAGTTTTTAAAAACTGCATCGATAAACACAGGATTCTATCTACAATGTGAGAGGAAAGTCAACATGATAGTCAGACACAAGCACAGAACACTGTGGGGCCGATTCCGATCTCGGCCGATAGGGCTCCGAATAGGATTCGGCATAACCGGATCCGATTCAGAGCCCTATTTCCCGACTGATTCATACGCGCGTCCGGACGAGCGAGTACGATGCGAAATCGCCGTCCGACTCGTTCGGGCGTCCCAACAGCTCCGACCGACTCGTTCCCGGGTCTAACCGCACCGACCGACTCGCTCGGACACGACTCGCACCGCGCAATGGAGACGTTCCCCGGCCGGGTAAGTACGATGCACGCCGCTAGCAGTCCGACCGACACGCGCCGTCCGGCTCGAAAGAGCAGTCGGAGCCATACTTCGGGGGTCCGTGTACCCCCCTGTACGCGTAGCCACGCGAGTCGCACGGGTCCCCCCTACCTGTGCGTGTACGGCGCGAGTCGCTTTGCCGCGTACCCGCTGTAGGGGGCGCCCTTCTCCGCCTCGCACCCATTGAGGCAATGGGAGCCCGCGTACGCGTTGTACGACCGGGTCCCATTGACTTCAATGGGAGTCCGACCGACTCGAGTACGATAGCATATGGACGCATCGTACTCGTTCGGTCGGGCTGCACGGGTCCGATTCGGTCGGAAATCTCTCCGGGTCCGGCTCGGTCGGAGAGATTTCCGGCCCGAATCGGAATCGGCCCCTTTATGTCCACCAAGCTCCTCTCTCCCTCACTCTGAGCACATGTCGGGCGGAGTTTTTCAGCTGCGACTTCCTATAATGATCATAGTGGCTTTTCTAATGTTCTCCAAAGACAATGTATTTGACACCATGGTGCGTGTGTAAATCTGCACATGTTGTGCCTACATAAATGAATTCATAGGGAGATCATGCAGAAATGAAGGTGCTTGTTCTACAAGAAAATTGTATAGGAAATATTTCTGGGATTTTCTACTCATCAGAAATTCCAATGTCATCTTGGGTCTGTTCACAGGTGCCAGGTATGAGCAGCAAAACAGGGAGCCACTCCAGCTGTGTGAATAGATGGGAGTGTGGCTGAATAGTATTTATTTCACCAGACTTATGTATGCACTGAGATTGATATGGCACTAACCTAGCGAGGGAGCAAAGCACATAAATGTAAACAAATAAAGACTTTGTACAAAGAGTGGGGTTTCATCAGGGCTTTAAGTGGGCCGGGTTCCTCCGGGTCTCAGACCCAGTAGTAACTAAAAATGGACTTTGAAAAGGGTCCCTACCAAGCCCTCTGTATATGTGCTTAACTCTAGTGACAGAAACATTGATTGATGTCTGAATAGTTAATGTAAAAACGTTAAGAAAATCCACGTCAGCGAGTACGTTCCTGTTTATATTTCATGTTTAAGTAAACTTTAAAGATTATTAGCTATGTTTTGGATGTTGTTGTTTTGAATTTCTTTTCATGTAGCCTATTACTCTTGTCCAGAGCATACTTTTAACTAAGCCACCTCTGGGTTTTCCTAATGTGCTCACGATTCAGAGCTCTTGATTTGAGGCAGTGTGATTTTCTCACAGTTCCTGTCAGTGGGTCAAAAAGGTGTTCAGAACATATGGTCATCCAATCCTTGGCCTCTCTACAGGGAAATGGTCATGTATTCCAGTTGCATTTATTATTCTGTGCAAATGTCTGTGAAAGAGGTACACAGTTGTCAAAATATTAGCAAAGTGAAAGTAAAAGAAAATGCAATGCTTACAGGTGAGTGGGTGTGACGTGTGTTTAGTGAATTCAGGAGAGAGTGCTGAAGTGTAAACAGATTATGTAAAAAATACATATGGATGAAATTTAAAGAGAAAAAGGGCGTGTATATCTAAAAGAGTGCACATAACAGGAGTGACTGAGACACTCTGAAAACCACTACCACAGGTGGAGGACCGTACCAGGACCTATCCAAATCACCCACCCAGGGATTATCCCCCTGCAAGGTTGGAAGTCCCTCTAGCATGATTGAGTGATAGAGACAAGTTGAGGAATCCCTGCGTTAGAGAGTATAACAATTCTCAGGCCGTATTTATTACAAATTCATAAACATGACATTAAAATATTTTACAGCATTCTTGCATCCTATTTACAAAATGTACATCAACATCATTTTAGGGGAGCTAATACATGGTATCTCCTAACCACAGATCTTTAAAGGAGTCATGGTTGACCACCCCTAGGCACCCATGGTATCGACTACTATTCCAATTGACTCGGGGGCATTGATCCCCTACAATTGCACATCACAAGGCGAACTCACCTGCCCCTTCAAGATAGAGGGAGCGTGGGCCATCATGAAATCTGGACCCCCCAAAAACACAACCATGCCAGAGCCAACCCAAAAAGGGATCCCCTGGCACCCAGTGGGCAACCTGGCCATACCTTGGTCCCCTGGCGCTGTCACCATCCGCCGACATCCACCTGGGCCATGTAATGGAGTACCATGGAAGGCTACAGACAAACGCTGTAGAGGGCGTCCAGAGCCCTTCTCTACACCCCAAGGCACCCCCAGCCCTGGTTTAAGCCAATGGCTTCCAATTCCATCTTGAAATTCGCCTGCACTTTTATTCCTGATGCCAAGATTGTCCACCTGCTTTGTGTCCAAACATGACTCCTTCCTGGCCGGAACGGGAAATCCTCTGTGGGTCCAAAGGCAGCAAGGTCCTGAATGCAGGCGCGTCGGCGGTCGTCAGGGGCAGCCAGGCAAAAAATAGGTAAAGGTGAATGGGGATGAGTTCCACTTTTAATCTGCCCGGCTGCCCCTGCCACCCGCCCAGGTGCCCCCATTACTCTCCTGCCAGCCAATTGCTGGCATTGCAGGATGCCCGGGAAAATTCAAAAATATAGTGCCCACCGCTGGCTGCTGCCTGGAACGGGTCTTATCCGGGCCGCACCTGTCTTAGGGGCCTGCCATCAGTTGGCGTTGGCGTTGCCCCTGGTCCACTTCTATCGGCCTCACTCTTTACTTTATTAAGTGTACCATGCTCCTAGGGCAAATGAGTGCTGTACAAAAACAAAATAAGAAACATAAGCTCATCAACCAATACAATTGAAAACGAATAATAATAATTGTAAAATAAAAACATGGCGAAATGATATTGGCTTTGTTGTTTTGTGTTGTTATCTTATCGCACACATTCTATTGGTTCTTCATGATTTGTTAACCAGCCCAGTGGAGAATGGAATGCATTATGCATATGCAGCGCAGTGTCAAGACTGCCTTCTCTTGTGTAATACTACACAATAACCAATAGACTACCGAGCTTTTTTCTCATTTATTACCCAAATAACAGGTAGCAATGATATTATCACTATATACTATACTGTTTGAATGGAGATAATGTGAAAGCTATAAATAATATGAAATAAGAGAGGCACAAGAAATACTGGAAGCAGATGTAGAAATGTGGAATAAATCAACAGACTCATAAAAAACACAAGATAAATTCTAGCAGAATACAAACAGATTTCCTCAGATCCCCTTTATATCTTACAGATAGCCCTTCAAATAGCATTATCTCATCTTTAAAATATAAATTATTAATTTTCTCCATCCTTTGAAAGTTCAGCATCAGTTATTTTTGGATCATTGTTCCTACCTAAAGAACTGGGTGATAAAAACAGTGGATAGAAGTGTAAAATACATCTCTAGATTATTTTTAAACCTTTAAGGACTCCATGTGGTAATATAGAATATGTCAAAGTTCTAAAATATAAAGATCCAGGTGTGACTTTTTTTTATTATATCTTCATTGAGTTATGTTTTATTACATCAGGCTGCATTGAACTGCATTGTGTTATGCTTTGCCGCTAGCTCTTCTCTGGGCCCCCTGCTCACTTAGTAGTTACTGGGCAGCGTCTGTAGTGGGTACTGTTGTATACGACGCATGTCCTTGGGCCTCGGGACTGTACTGTGCTCCCATTGGATAATCCTGTTAATAATTTGTCTATGTGACTCTGTAAGCGCAGCTAGGCTTAACAGTCTATGCTTACTCTAAAAGCTAGTGCTAGGTTCAACACTCAGGTAGAGTATGACACAGGGCCTTATTATGAGTTTGGCGGTGCAGGACTACCCCGCTCCGCTCCTGCACCGCCAAATCCATCTTTGAACAGTCCGCCAGATTAGGAGTTTTCTACTGTCTGGCGGGCTGTTTTTTTGGCGATTCCACTGCAGTGCCTATGAATTAGGCACCGCAATGTTAAAAAAAGTACCTGCATCGCATGGACTACTGCAGTCCATGCCGTGCAGGTACTGGTGTGGATGCACTCAGGGGGCACAACACATCCTCATGGCGTGAGGTACCAGGGGGCCCTGTAGGGCCCCCTTTGTTTCCTCAACCCCACACTTTTCTTGGCGGTCACACCGCCATGAAAAGTGTGGCGATGAGGAAACTCGTAATATGAATGGCAGGGCCAGAGGTCCCTGCCAAGCATATTGTGCTTTAAGACCGCAGCACCACCACCAGGTATCTCTGATCCCTGGCGGTTGCAGTGGTTCCAGGGTGGTCCGACCGCCCCTGGTCATAATAGGGCGGTTGGAAGACGGCCAATTCTGCGCCCCCACGAGTCTGGCGGTCTGTGGACTGCCAGACTCATAATAAGGCCCAAAGTATCTAACATAATAAATGCATTATCCAATATGAGCATTCCCTTTTAAAATAATAAAGTTTTGCTTACATATATGACCAATGGAATAGTGAAAGTCATGAACATCGAAACAAGCCAGAATATTCTGGCATCTTATGAGCCCACATGTGACCCCAAATGTTTTACAGCACTAACACAGTAAGGCACTATAGGCAAAATAGCAATGCAGACAATTTTATTTTGGGCATAGCATCTTACTGCATAAGTGCTGGTGAATAAAAGTATCCTATGGGGGTAGGATTGGGGCATATCATATCATTGTCAGCATTTATCAGAGAAAGCCAATACTTTAGAATAGCAATTTTCACAGCCCTCAATGTACTGCCTTTATTGTGAATGACACAAAAATCATTGTAAAAATATTCTGTTACCTAATTATTTTGGCAAGAATATGGGGCCTGATTATGATGCCAGTCGGACTCTAGTCCGACCGGTACTGTGGCAGAGGAAGGACTGCCCGACTAGGGGGCCGATTCCGATCTCGGCCGGTAGGGCTCCGAATCGGATTCGGATTTACCGGATCCGATTCGGAGCCCTGTTTCCCGACCGAATCGTACGCGGGTCCGGCCGAGCGAGTACGATGCAGGCACCCGCGAAAACTCCGACCGACTCGAACGCGGCTTCAACACGCTCCGACCGACTCGCATGGACACGACTCGCACCGCGCAATGGAGACGTTTCCCGGCCGGGTAAGTACGATGCGCGCCGCGAGCAGTCCGATCGACTCGCGCCGTCCGGCTCGAAAAAGCTGTCGGAGCCGGACTTTGGGGGTCCGCGTCGGACCCCCCTGTACGCGTAGGCGCACGAGTCGCACACAGGGGGGACCCATTGGTCCCCCCTACCTGTGCGTGTACGGCGCGAATCGCTTCGCCGCGTACACGCTGTAGGGGGCGCCCTTGTCCGCCTCGCACCCATTGAGTCAATGGGAGCCCGCGTACGCGTTGTACGACAGGCTCCCATTGACTTCAATGGGAGTCCGACCGACTCGAGTCCGATGGCATGCGTGCGCATCGTACTCGATCGGTCGGACTGCCCGAGTCCGATTCGGTCGGAAATCTCTCCGGGTCCGGCTCGGTCGTAGAGATTTCCGGCCCGAATCGGAATCGGCCCCTAGATGTCAGCGGTCCCGCTGCCCAGATTACAATGCGACCGCCTTCATGGTGGTCGCAATGTGTATATTTTCTATTGCGGTGTGTGCTGCGGGCTGCAGCACACGATCCAATAGAAAATAAACACATTTAAAATATCCCTGCACTATATGGCAGGCACCATGCGCGGCCTGCACCATGGTGCAGGGATGTTTAGGGGGGCACCAGATATGCCCCCCAGGCCCCATAGCGGAGGGCCAGGGGGAAGGGGGCCCTGCTAGGGGCCCACAAGGTCACTTTCTGTCTGCCTTTTCATGGCGGGTGAACTGCCATGAAAGGGTAGGCGAAAAGGGACATTGTAATCCCTACGGCGGTGCACCGCCCTCATTGTAGGGATTACTGACCCTCCACCGGAAGCACGGCGGATGGTCCCTCTGCCAGATGCCTCCGCCCACCGCATCATAATAGGGCGGGCGGACCGCAGGGGCTGATGTCGGTGGGTCCGCCACAGATGAGCCATCGGTGTCGAACTCACCGACATCGTAATCAGGCCAATGCTTACTACAAAAAAAACTGAATATCGTAGACAATAATGTTTTTTTGCAAATAATATTGTTTTTAATAATAATATTTGTATTTAATAGTGTTTACTTAATTGTAGTTGTACTACATTTTGTTAATTTAAGTAATTAAATATATATTAGGAAATTAATTTTAGGTATTAGCTTTTTTACTATAATTGTATTTATTTTATAATGCAGTATTTTTATTTATTATTTATTGTAAAACATTAATATTAAATAGATCATTATTTATGTAAATTATTTAATTATTTTGTTGTTATATTATGTATTTTAGTTTAATTTCTTATTTTTATGCACATTTAAATTTTTATTTTTTTGCTGGAAATGTATACTTTAGTAGCGGGTTATTGGTATTGGGTTTATAGGGGAAAAGTGTGGGAAGTTATTTAAATTATAATTAATTTTATTTCATTGTTAATTTTATATTTAAAATTAAATATTTTATGCATCAACAATGTAAATTGTTTAATTGTGTAACAATTGTGTAAAAGTTTAATTTGTTTATTTTAATGTATATTTAAAATTTTACATTTTTGTTCATTATTTTTTATTTTACTTGCAGTTTGTTAGGTGTGTAGGGAAATAAGGGTGTGACGTTATTTAAATTACACTTAATTTTATATTAATATTAATGAATTGTTTATTGTAAATGCATTATTTAATTATTACTTACATGAATAGCTTGGTTTTTAATGTTGCTTAGTTTATTATTTTTTAAAACGTTAATGCATATTTTAATGTTTATATTTTTGTTGGTAATTTAGGGGCTTATTTATGAGCCCTTTACGCGCCATTGCGTCATTTTTTGTGATGCTGTGGCGGCGTAAAAAAGTGTGCCACGTTGCAACATATTTACAAAGTGACTCATCCAAGCAGATCCGTCACTTTGTAAAGTCCTGCACTACATTATACCTGCGTCAGGTATAATGCATGCAGGGTGGGTGTTCCCCCATAATACCAGGTCGTAGAAGTGGCGCAGTGAAATCGATGAGATTTCACTACGCCAATTCTAGGACGCCACTGTGTCAAAACCTTACGCCTGCCTCACAGCAGGTGTAAGACTGGCGCAGGCACCTTTAACATGGGACTTGCCCATGGGTAATGACCCATTGCTGGAGCAGTGTCACTTTTGCGACAAACTCCAGCAATCCGTCATTACTGCGCATACAGATACGTCAGAAATACTGACGTAACTGTAAATCATTGCGCCATGGAGCGCCGTCCAGTAAATACGTTGCATCCATGGTGTCGCAAAGAGAGCACACTGAAAAGTGTTACATCGCTGTTTTCACGCAGCGATGTGACTCTCCATAAATGAGGCCCTCGTATTTTAGTAGGGGGTTCTGGTTTTGTAGAGGAGTAGGGTGGGAAGTAATTGAAGCTATAATACTTTTTATTTATGTGTTTATAATTTGGAATTGATTAATTGATAATTAAAAATGTATCTTTTTATTGGTTCATCTATTTTGCAAATTATTTGTTTGATTTTAAATATTTTTTTATTTAGTGATAAGGGTTTTTAATAGTAATATTTGTAAAATTCTAAATAAAATATTTTAGAATGTATAGTTTATTTTAATTTTTTAGTGTTCATTTGTTTTGTCTGTGAGTAGAGAAGTAAATTATCTTTTAATTTATTTAGCTTTTTCATTTATTTTGTATTTTTTATGTTTTGTTTTTTATTAAAATGACATAGTTTCTATTTTTATATATAATGTGATTTTATGATTTTCTGTTGTTAGGTATTTACAAGTTTTTTTACAAAATTATTATGATTTGGAATATTATATGTAATTCCACCGAAGTCTAACCCTTTTCCTAGTGTTGATTAGACTTGAGTGGGAATAGTAAATCTAACCTCTCCCGAGTGCAGCACTTTGCCTACTGTTGCGTAGACTGGAGTGGGAATAGTAGATATAACCCCCCACCCCACCCCGAAGTCCAGCACTGACCCCTCTGTTGTTTCGGTTGGAGTGGGACGAGCAAATCTAACCCCTCCAAAGTGCAACATTTTCCCTAATATTGTGTAGACTGCAGTGAGAATAGTAAATCTAACCCTTCTGAAGTCCAATACTTTCCCTAATGTTGCATAGACTGGAGTGGCAATAGTAAATTAACCCCTTGCAAGTCAAATACTTTCCCTTATGTTCGTTAAACTACATTTATATTTATTATTTTTTAATGATCTGTGTTTTGAAATAGTTATATTATTTTTAGGAAATGTATTTTTATTGGAATTTTATTTTTATATGCATTGTATTTAATTATTATATTATGTATTATATGTTTTTATTTTTTATTGTTAATATTATTTTTGTAAATGGTTTTAATTGTAAATATGTTGATAAATATATATTATGAATTGTATTTGAACATATCTATTTCTTTTACATTTAACTATACTACTAATTTAAAAGTATTGCCTTACTGTCTATATGTATTTTTATTTTTTTACACAATATTCTTACCTGGTTTTCAGTGTTATTCCCTTCCACAATATTTTTAACAGAATATTTTTGTTATTCCGTTTAAAAGTATAGGAAGATGATATTGTGGTAAACAATATTTTTGACACATTATTATGTCTCGATATTTTTGTACACTATGCTCTGTCAGATAACCAATATTTACTGGTATACTTATTAGTACTCTTACTGAAATCACTAAAGAGACAGTGGCTGTTCCCACCCCTTGCTCCTAATCTGTTTACCTTATTATATGATGCTGGTCAATGTAAAACATCTCACTGGCCTGTCCTACTAAGTGATAGTGATCTTGCACCTAGAATTCTAAAATGTCAACATGAGATATGAGGCCTGGGACAAAGACCCTAGCAAACACAAGGAGATGATGGACGGAGCGCTGAAACTTTTCAGACACTCACCCCCAGTCACAGATCTGGGTTGAATCCATCATCGTTCTTTAGCTAACTTCGCCACCTCAGTTCAGACCCAGCTATGTGCAAATCAGTCTTGACCCTGTGCCTCATGGGAACAGTCCAGCCCGAACTGCCAAGCCAGGTCTTCCCTGAACCGGAAACAAGCATCCTGGGACCGGTTTCGGGGTAACACCCCTCTTCAGCCAGGCTAGCTTGAATCCAGTGGCAAAGTGAGCAAGGGACCCACGTCTGGGCATACCCTGCCAACTTAGGGCGAACAAAGCACACACAAGGAGATGATGGACGGAGCGCTAAAACTTTTCAGACACTCACCCCCAGTCATAGATCTGGGTTGAATCCATCATCGTTCTTTAGCTCACTTCACCACCTCAGTACAGACCCAGCTATGTGCAAATCAGTCTTGACCCTGTGCCTCATGGGAACAGTCCAGCCCGAACTGCCAAGCCAGGTCTTTCCTGACCGGAAACAAGCATCCTGGGACCGGTTTCAGGGTAACACCCCTCTTCAGCCAGGCTAGCTTGAATCCAGTGGCAAAGTGAGCAAGAGACCCACGTCTGGGCATACCCTGCCAACTTAGGGCGAACAAAGCAAGCACAAGGAGATGATGGACGGAGCGCTGAA
The DNA here is from genome assembly GCA_963921515.1 of Calotriton arnoldi. Taxonomy (NCBI): domain Eukaryota; kingdom Metazoa; phylum Chordata; class Amphibia; order Caudata; family Salamandridae; genus Calotriton; species Calotriton arnoldi. The sequence goes on along the minus strand of CAWUFW010004229.1, from coordinate 903,518 downwards.
ACTTTTCAGACACTCACCCCCAGTCACAGTTCTGGGTTAAATACATCATCTTCTTTAGCTCACTTCGCCACCTCAGTTCAGACCCAGCTATGTGCAAATCAGTCTTGACCCTGTGCCTAGACGCCACCGTTTTCACTTATTCCTGTGGACCTTGGAACATCATTCACTTTCTTGTGTTTGTGTGTAGAGGTGATGACTTGGGAGCAAGTTTGTCTGAGGTCGACCTTCTCTGCATAGCACTCTTTTTATGCCCAAAGAACCACATCAAGGAGAGTCTGGAGATTGAGTGCTGAATCAAAAACAATGTAGGCTTAAAACAAACTTAAAACAGACCCACAAGAGAGCCATTGTCGTGTACGAGCACAGGCAGAGTTGCACATTAATGGCACCTGGAATTATGCGGCATTGGAGGGCCAAATTATGTGGCCCGTTGACAAAATGAATAGGCAAGACAAGGCAATACCAATAGCAGACCATGGCATAATCTCTGCCAGTATTATGTTGTTGCTTTGTCATTTTAACACCTATTGATGCTGTTTGGGCACAGTTGCACCTCAGTACTACCATTTAACACCTGAATACAGAAATCAGCAACTAAAAAATGTCACTAGTTTAGGGTGACCAGGCGTCTCGGATTTGCCGGGACAACCTTGGTTTTTCACCAGCTGTCCCGGCAGATTTCTGCACATTTGCCTCAGGTCCGGGTTATCAGTGAGGCTCCACTTAAAACAGTGAGAGGCTCGTTTTTTTGTGCTCCAAAGCAGGAGCAGTTAGCAGCTCGCATTAGAAAGCAATGTAATTAACATGTGTGATCCTAGGTTGAAAACTGACTTTTTATTTATTTGCCTAGTGCCTCATCTGTATTTCCATGTTGCGAGAGCTGCCATTCTACACCCCATGGTTGATGTAAAAAGTTGTCCTTCTTTTATTTTTGCGAAATGTCCTACTTTTTGGTTTTCAAAATCTGGTCGCCATACACTAGTTAACCTTTGCAAAGGTCTGCCAACTTTTGGAGCTTTTTAGTAGGTTTTAATACATTTGAAGTGCAAACACCTTTTTGATGAGATCTGGAAATTATGTAGCAGATGGGGGGGTATTTGGCAAATCTGCAGGTTCGAACTGGAACAGAAAATAGGCCTGGGCAACAAAATTAAAGTGGTCCCCATTCATTAATTTGAAAGCTAAAAAAGTGGCCTGTGTTTAAAAACTAGGGAAGTTTTGAACTTGTAAAGGAGCGTTGTTTACGTGCTTTGCAAGGTATGAAAACTGCATGGATTTGAGCTTGCTGCAGGCAATGTTTGTTTCAATATCAGGGACATCAGGTCCACAAAAAACACGGTCCACACAGTGACCTGTCAGACCAGCCCTTTGGGCACTTCCTGATTCCCCTATAGGCCTGTCTGACCCTGCAAATGTGGCAAAGCTATAACTATGAGGGAAACAAAGCGAGTGCAGAATCCCATAATTCCAGCCCAGCTAATTGGGCCATTCCAAGTAAGCGACACTTGCAGATGGTAATTTCACCAAAGGGAAATACCAATAGCGCATATTGCAATATTTCCATAGGACGAAATTTCAAGTTAATAAGGTTGTAAAAAGAATAACCTGGGAATATCTGAATTTGCACCTCTGATTACCTCAGATTTACGTCTTTCTCCTTTCTTTTTTCCTGTGCAAATTTCACCAGTTTTTTCTGGCGAAGTGTGGACTGGGTGAAATCTCAAAGTGCACAAAGTTTGTTCATTTTGTAATCTCATGTCAAGAGCAAAAAAAATACTGTTTGTGTCCGAATCGAAATTAGTGAGTGAACTGGAGTGAGTGCCAGAGTGGAGTGTGAGGCGTCACAGCAGGGGACTGAACACAAAAGAAGAGCGTGTGTTGTAAGTATCTTTGTATACAGGTATCGCTCTAATCACTAAAAACATGTCGTTCGGTAAATCCAAAGCGCTCCTATTTAACGTAGAAGGAGGTGAAAATTGCTAAAAGGGACAGTTACAGCTAAACTCATATCAAGACGGCGCTTCGACCGTGCAAAGGCCGCCAACAGGCTGCAGCGCCGCGAAACCACCGCGCAGCTCAGCTGCGCCTTCTCCTCTCCCAATTATCTTGCGGTTCTTTCGAATCTCTCCCAGGGCCGAGACTTGTTTGTTGCAGCACAAGCTACCTATTAATAATCTTTAGGCAGTTAGCAGAATAATTTGCCGCATTCATTAGCAAGTATCACCTTATGGATTACTAAACTGCGTCTCGGCGCTGGCTAATGAGCCCCCAGCCCTGCCGTACTTTACCGGCGTTATCGCGCGGCAATTAGGGCAGGCTTAGCCGTGATTAGCTGCTCTAGAAATAAACCGCAAGCAGGCAGCGGCCAGGGGACCGGGCACCTGGAGACGGATGTGCATGGCGGAGAGAGTGCGGGGCCAGTGCTTGGTGCCCCAGTCTGAAAGTCGGGGTTGTCAGGGCTGAGGCCTGGTGGCATGTCCGGCAGGGGCGTGGCACAAGCCCCTGCAGCCCTTCTACCACCCTCCCACCCCCCCTCCCCAAAAAAATCTTTCTATCGGCCCCTAGTCAGGCCAAGGTCAATGACTGTCGGGGAGATATGGTGGACCCCAGGGCCCCTCATCACATTCTGCAGAGGGCCCCATTATATCGGTGGGCGCTACTGAACAATGTCTGTATGGAATCTGGGCAGGAGGATGCGTTTTAACACACTCCCACAAAACCTATAGTTGTGTCTTTTGTACAAGAAAGGATCCCCCAGGTACAGGACAACAACAGCAGCGCCAACATCTGTCACACACAGATAAACACAGCGCAGACAGCAGCAGAGCGAGCAAGCTTCCCTCACACACCGAGAAGTCACAGGAACCGCTGATGTAGGAAGTAGGAGCTGTAGGTGGTGATGAAGAGAATGGGTGGCGTAGGGTGGTGAAGATGCACGTTGTTAGGTGAGATGTTCAATGCTGGAAGTAGTGTATGTACAAAGCCACGATTTAGGTGTAAATGCAGGTGGTGATTTGAGAGTAGAGTGTTGGGAGAGATTGCAGGGTGTAGGTGGTATTGTAGGGTAATGTGGGGTTTAGGTAGTATGGGTTGTAGGATATAGGTGCTGTTGGTATAGGGTGCAGATCTAAGGTAATGGTGTAACTGTAAGTAACTAGGCCATTGTGAAATCTTCTTCAGGGGTGCTGGTTTCTTGGCCACAATCTTGGCTGCAACACAAACAAGCATTGGCATAGCCAATAGGTCTCGCTTATAAGGTCCCAAAGGCGAGACCTATTGGCTAACACACTCGCAAAGCTATTAGGTCTAAATTAGCAAAGCAAGATCTATTGACTTGGCAAATGCTTGTTTCGGTAATACTTTACTCTACTAACAACTGTGGAAATTCCAAACTCCCTGCAGATTTTCCATAGTTCTAAGTGCAATGTGTGGAGTAGCTTCAAAACTCGATTCCGTGAATCAGGAAATCGTTTTTGGGATATTTTAGTATTAAATTAAGTATGAAAAACATTCTACGAAGCGGGCGCTAGCCTCTTACAAGACTCCAAGACAGTGTTCCAAGGAGTCTGAACCGTACCTGAGGAACCTCGGACACCGCACTACATATTTCATAACGGAAGTCAAGATCCTGAAATACTCCTTACAGGTAGGTATATCACTACAACACCTCAATACACAGGATCCACCTTTCCTTCTTCACCTGCCGTCACAAAATCCCTTCTCTAGAGTCCTGGGTGTGTGTCCCTTTAACATCACCATGGACTTCATTTAGAGATAGCAGATGGTACTGTTTTGACTGCCCTTTTCGCACTGCAGTGATACCCTGGTCTATAGGGTCATAAGGCCAGTAGAAGAACCGGAAGTAAAACCTGGGTAGCCCTTCTCATTCAGGAGCAAAAAGGCGGCTGCTGAGGGGCTAAACGTGATGCAAGCGTTCGATCCCGTGACGTCATCAGGGTTAAAAAGAGAGGTAAACTCACTTCCGTTACTCCAGTGAGCTCTCCGCGCCAAGCGGCCTACCATGAGACGCCTTGAAACGTACCCTTTTCACAGCAGAATCACAAGGCTGAGTACCACATTCAATAACGTCTACATGACGTTGTATAAACTGTTAGAAGGCAGCATTTAGTCCTGGGGGAAGAGCGCTCTGATAAACAAAAACCCTATTGTAATCGTTCCCATTGCTGACAGCGACCCAGGACGGCGGCCGCGGCGGCGCGGCAGTGTGCATTCATTCCTCGAGTGCGCGGCGGCAAACTGACCGATATTAGCAATAAGCAATGCACGGTTTAGGCCGTGCCTCTCACCCGAGAAAAATGTTTATTAGCTCAGCGGCACTGCTGAGATTTGCTGTGCATGCTGAGAAACCACCATGAAAAGCAATGGGGGCAGGGTGGGCACGAGCGCGGGAGACGAGGCGGGAAAGTGGGAGGGCGGGAGAACGGGGAGGAGAGTCAGAGGGCAGGATGTAAAAGAACAGGTAGAGAGGGGAGACAACAAAAGGATAAGAAGGATTGTCTAAACAACATCTTTCGGACGTAGCTATCGATGGTGCAGCAGGTGCAGTGCACCGGGGCCAAGCGGAACGAGGACCCGACTAATCGCTTATCAGTTTACTTTACCATCTAACCAGCAGCTTTGAAACCCCTGTTCCCTGCTTGCAGTAGGACAGAGGCCAGCCTTGCTAAGGTACTGCGTTCTCAGTACACGTACAACCATAAAGGGGGGTTAGAAACAGGAACAAGTTGTGTGGACCCGAGCGAGGGGAAAACAAAGGAACACAAGCACGTGAGTGGTGCACGCCGCGCGTGGTGCTCGCCGCGCTAATTAAAAACAGATGGTAGACCAGATGGCCCCTGCTTGTAACCGCAAGAATAGGCCGTGGGCGGATACATGCAGACGCCTTTGACCAATTGCGTGATGTCTTTTTTAGAAAGACACACCAAAGACCAATGAAAAAAAAAACACACGCACGAGCGTGTGGAAAACCCAGAGCGATTCCAAGAAGTCGTTTTCCTAGCGCAGCGCATGCGCGCTGCGCTAGGCTCGACCTAAAAATGACACCGTCCTAGTTGTTGCCTTACACATTTAATAAAGTACTGTTCTTGAATGCGATTAATTCAGAGCAGAACCAAACTGAAGAAAGACTTTCTACTGATCTGTCCTGAAATGAAGGTTGAAGATAGACACCTTAATTGCAGTCATTTTCACCAAAGTATATTTACTGGTGGTGTTTCAACTGTAAATATTGTTTTGCATATTTGGTCTTCCAGCCTTGAAAATGTTTCCATTGGTTCTCCATGCGCTGAAAGGTTGCAAGTTCTCTGAATTCTCCGTGTTTTTACCCTGGTAGGTGCTCCCCATTTAAAGGATATTTGCAACATTATTGTGATTGCATTTGTGAAGCTCTCCATACCCTGTGCAAGGCGCCGAAGCACTTTATCGTATGGGTGGCATGCTCCATTGTGTACACAGTCCCATAGTTCAAGGGCTTCTCTTCCAAACTATCAGACCTTGCAGACTCCCTCACACCAGTTTTTAGCGGTTCTTCTCTTTGGTGCCATTCACTCAATAGAGAAGAACATTTAGGAGATGTAAAGTGAATATTGTTCGACTTTGGGGCTCTTTGGATTATTCTCAACCCCTTTATTTTAGTTAATCTAAGAATGACATTGGTTCTGCCATGGTTGGTATCCCTGTTCACCTTGACACAGTGGTAAATGTCTGCTTCAGATTTGCTTGCAACAAAAGCAGCATGAAGCTGCTTAGAACTCGTGTAGTAATGAAATGATGTACCTTTTACAGTTTACAAGCCCTCCCGGTGGTTCAAGTTTGCAAACTTCAAACTTTCCTATTGGTCCAAGTTAAGTTTGCAAAGCATTCTATTGCCCAGCATTAGTTTTCAGAGTGCTTATTTCATGGCCAAAGACCTCTCCTGGTGAACCATACTTACAGTTTTATCAAAATGTACAGTCCCTCCTTGAAGATCAAGGTTACAATTTGCAAATCTCGGAATTTCCCCAACTCTGGAGATACCAATGCCAGGGGCACTGTTAACACTGGGGATGGAGGAAATCCGGACTTTTACAAGTTGGATCCCGAGGGTCCACTAGAAAATGAGGAACTACCAGGGAATCATTAATTCTGGGCCTGGTTTCTCCAGTAATGTCTCATTTCCCCCCATACTTTCACAGATAGATTTCGGCTGTTTTCAGCAATTGAAATCTCCCTGTGAAAGTAAAGAGATTTGGTGTGGTTCACACAGATCTAACAAATTCCGAAGGGACCAGTAACTGCCCCATCTGGATTATTAGGTCTCTTGTAATAAGGGCCTAAGAGTCCATATGTTTACTGTTTATATATTGTCTTGCAGTAGCGGCCCGTGCAGGTTAGCGCGGTGGGCAGGGCGGGGGTGGGTGAAAGTGAAACACGACGGGATAGGAAATGTAAAATAAATAAAACAACTTACATGCGCTCGCTGCATCGCCGAGTCGGCAATGCCGCAGGGGCAAGGTAAGTGGTTTTCTTTCTTTCTTTATTTTACATTCTCTATCCCGTCGTTTACACTTTCACCCCCCACCTCGCCCACCCTGGCCCCGCCACACTGCGCTTACCTGCATGGGCCGCTACTGTTGTCTTGGTGGTCCAGATTTACCAACCTGGTCTGGTGGTTTCCATAAGGTATCTGCATGGAGAGGCCCCAGAACAATTAGTGATCCACAAAGATCCAGTGAACATAATGGCACCTCATGTGACGGCGGCCACTAGTGCATCCACCAATACTGCGACTCTTCCACTTCCCCCTCCGTTACTTCGACACTAGCATTTCCTCGTCTATTCGGACGTTGACCTTTGGGTTCAAGCTCATGGTCCTCTGGAACAAATCTTTCTGTGACCCACTACCACCATGTCTCCTGTCTCCGCCGTATTCCATTGTGCCACCTCTTTCTTTTTTCTGGGGGAGGTAGCAAGGGTTCTCCCATTCTCCAAAACCCAATTCTGCATGCTTCCTATGCAAAATACATCACAGAAGTGGCTTTCTTGTGGTTATTTTTACTTCAATAATTTCCACGGCTGCTGTTCCTCTATGTTTCTGTTTGGCCCTTTCTTCGCCTCCTTGCAGACTTTGAACAGATTCTTGCTGAATGCAGACTTTTTCAGTGCAATACAAATTCATTTAAGATCGCACAGGTGCTTCTCTCCACTTGTATTCTTTTGCCACTACCACCCTTTGAGATCCATTTTTTTCTAACTCTTTCTTCGATTATTTGACTTCTCTTCCATTTACCTTTTTTCAGTAACTATTGCTTCCCTTCTTCCATGTTGCTTTTAGATGTTCCATCTACCCCATAAGTAAAAGAGCCCTGTTATGAATCCCCACTTTTACAGCTTGAGCGGCGGGGAGGGGGGGAAAAGGGGGCTGGACAGACGACGACAAGGGAAAATTAAATAAATAATACATTTTCACTCGTCGTCTGTTGAGTCCCCCACCCTGCTCCACCACTCTTACCTGCACTGGCCACTCCTGGCTGCATTGCGCAGCACACATAGAAACAGGAAAACGCCATGAATGATTGTTTATGTGCAGGAAAGTGTCCCTTTAAAAAAATGACGATTTGCAACTTCTATGTGTGCTGCAAAATGCAGCACACATTGAAGTTTCAAATTGCCATTTGTGATTGTTTATGTGCAGGGAGGGACACCTTCCTGCACATAAACAATAATTCCCTCGACGCAGGCACCCTTGCACAATGGTGCAAGGGTGCCTGCGTTGACGCTAGGCAGCTTAATTTAGCACCAGTGCAAGGGAAAACACAGGGATGTGCTGTATTTTTGTAAATACGGCTCATCCCTGCGTTTTTGGAATGGCGGAGTGTGGCATTAGCATTTTGTGTTTAACGCTACGCTCCACCATTCCACATTCCATTGTAAATATGCCCCCTTGATCTTTACACAGAAAGTGTGCTGTTTGTGATGTGGTGTAAATCTGTTCAAACATTTTTGAGAAATTAAGCTTGAAAATATAGTGATGTATAGACAATTGGTCCCGCAGGAGTATGGAAGTAGTCCAACGGTACAGCAAATTTAAAAGTACAGAGATCCGATTGGTACGAAGGACGTTTTTCCCTGTCAACGTCTTTGGTACTTAGGAACTGATATTGATCCCGCTGTACTTATCGATCTAACTGGCTGGTTGCAACATCAACAGAAATGTTGCCACCATCTTTTTAGGACTCGAGGACTCAGTCTCCGAGTTCTGTGATGTAAAAAAAAATAAGGTGACAGGGTAGAGCTACTCCTTCCCTTCTGTGGGGCCAAAAGAAACTTTTTTTGTGTGCAGCAGGGCCCATGCTACTCCAGCATGTCCCTGTAAGGCCTCTGTTGAGGACCTACAGGAGCTCCGTGGAACTCAGCGTGGCCCCCCTGTGGTCATGTGGGACTACCACAAGTACTGCTGGACTGTGCAAGTGCTAAAAAGTGAAGCTTGCACTGTCCCACTGTCCCGCTTTACCTTGGAGTGCCACTTGTGTGACGGAGCTGCTGGATTACCAAGTAAAAACAAATAAAGGAAAGAAAAGAAAAATCTGGAGTGGGTGTCTATGGAGGTGTTGTGTGACCATGGCCGGTTGGCCGGAAATGGGTTTGTAGGGTTAGCCACCCAGGCTCTGTGGCCAACACCCACAGTGGATGGCCAAAGTGACATGTTAAATGATGGAGTGATGTAATATGTGAGGTCATAAGCAGTGCATGGCGGGGGTGCAAGGTATAGTTTTCTCAGTAAACTGTAAATGGTGAATTTCAGTATGTTTTGTTTTAAAATAATAGTTTTTATATTATTACAAGGTTAACTATAACATCACTTTAACCATTGTGTTTTTTTAGTGAATATCTAAGGTTTTATTAATGCCAGCTAAAATTTTAGTACCTTACCTGAGCTTAACATCATTTTAACCTTTGTTAAGTGAAAGGTATCTGGGCAATTTAATGTGTGTGGCAAGGTGCAGTGTCTGTTTGTTTTGCTATGCCACCTCTTGGCACATTCAACAGTTGTGTTGGTGGGACCAGGGCAAACAGAGCAGGGGACACACCCCCATCTGACTTCCCGTTAGATACATCAGCTCTAAAGAGACACTGAGAAATTAAAAGTAAATGTGGTGGCCACCTTCTTCCTGAGCGCATCCTCGGCCTACTGGTGAATTAGGTGGAACACCTGAAATGGGCTCTGCTTTGAACAGGTACAGCGCATGCTGCAGGTGCTGTCTCGTGAGGGCAGCCAATGCATGAGAACATCTCTAAGTAACTGAGACTGTAGATAGCAGTAACTTGTGGATCAACTCTGCCTGTGATCAGGTACCTGTATCTCATATGTGCCATCCATCACCATGGTCAACTGCAGAGGCAAAGCATCAGACTGCATATAGTGGTTGCTGCGCCCAGGCACTGCCACCACAGATACCACAGACTGCAGACACAGCCACGTGAAAGTAAGCAACTAACCGGATTGGGCAAGCCTTGCTGCTGGCGTTGACTATGTCCTACTGATTGCCCATTGTCAGTCAGTTAACATGATGACCATTAGTCACCCTGTGCTCCATGCCATGATGTGTGTAAATGACCTGGAGAGGCTGGCAGGCATTAGTGAAAATAGACAGTACTATTCAGGCTTGCACAGCAGTGAGAACACTGGAACAAATCTAGAAGGTTTTTACTAAATTTGAGGAGCAGCTGTAAGCACTGCTTGTTGCCAGGCACCACATATTGTGCAAAATTAATTTTGAGTTATGTTTTTTACACAAGAGCTGTTCCATAGAGAGTGTGACTCCTGTACATACAGCACCAACGTCCTTGTCAAGTTCTGAATACTCCTCTCTGTTCTTTTTTGAGGCCATGATCATTTTGGATTATGATTCTGGAGGGAAAGCATCACCCATCGTTTGGATGCAATCTCTGCTTCACCATCCACCGTTAACTTTTTTGTACTCTTTAGGGAAAACAAATAAGTTCAGTTCAGTAGTTTGAAGATTTTTTGATGTACGAGGGAGGGCAGGCACCTGCATTTTTTCCTCTTTATGTTTTTTCATGTTAATATACATGTACGGGTATGGTATTTCTATAGTGTGAACCTAGCCAAAAGGCAGAGGAGTGCTGTACATGGTCACAGACCATGTACAGCACTCGGAGAGGAAGTAATCGGAGAGGAAGCTGGGTTGTGGAGGTTAATGCATTGTGAAACAGTGTTCTTTAAAGAGGTGGTTCTTGATCTCCTTCCTAAATTGGCACAGCATTGGGGTGGTCCCAATGTATACAGGGATGTTGCTCCAGATCCTGCTAGTTTTTTGCTGGATGGTCTAGAGTTTGGACTGGAGAATATAGAATAAATAAACCCATGTGGAAAATAAGAGATAAGAGTGCAGGGGTAGGGGCGTTTTGGGGTGGTGGAATCTTAGGGATATATTTTCTCCTGCTCCTTGTTTTTTACCCAAATTTGTGATATAATGGGTGTCTTTCTGGGGGGCCTAGAGAAGGAATTTGTGCATTCCCACTGTGCTGTGCTAGAGATATTTTAGGATCCTCTAGATAGTCTTGAATGCATGCCAAATTTAGGATTATTTTTATGGGTTTCTGCCTGTCCAGTCCGAGGGGGACAGCCATTTTCCTTTTTTTCTCAGCAGCCTTCTTCCTTGTGTGCTTGTTGACCATTTTGTGCATGTGACTCTGTGTGTTTGTGTGTATGTGTGCGTGTGTGTGTGTGTGTGTGCACACGCGCTTTGTGGTCCAGTCCCCATAGTGCTTTTAGCCATTAAAATCTAAAAGTGCAGTTATATTTGCTTTGAAACCTACCCTAGTCAAGTCACACATAGACTTAGAGTCGCAAATTCACACTCCATTACAGTCAATGACCAGTTCTTGTATCTATAGGTATGTGGTGGGATGTGTGTCTGTGTTTGTGTGTGTGTGAGAGAGAGAGATGGAGAGAGAGAGAGTGAGAGATGTCCTATTAAGGTGAAGTGTGGACTTGTGGATGGCCTTAGGCACATTTTGGGTGTATATTTGCACAGTCCTTGCCCGGGAATGCTGCATGTGTTTTTTGGTGGCTGGACAAGGAATGGGCTCCAGGGCAAGCAGCCACTTTGTCATTGTACTCCTGGGGGCATATTATCAAGCCCATTATCGCCGCATTAGCGGCACTTTTCTGCCGCTAACGCGGCAATATTTTTATCACAGTATTAGCAAGCTGCAGCAAACGGGCCTTAGCGCAAGTTTTCTGGCGATAGCGGGCCGTTTTTTTATCGGCAAGCATGTCAGCGATATTTATCGCTAATGACATGCAAAGTAGGCGTTCCCGTGCAAAAAGGCACGCAAATACCACTATTCCATATTATCAAGGGGCTCCTTGAAATTCTGAAGAGCCAAACAACTGGCTCTAACTGCAATTAGAGCCAGTTACTTAAGACCAGAAAATAGCTGGTCTTAAAAATGGTGATAAAACTAGGGCCCATATCTCTGCAAGCAATGTTGCAGCACTGCCCTGCGACAAAACTACGGTGCAGGAATGCGCACAATCAGTAAGATAGTGCGCATTCCTGTGCCACAGTCATGAAAAGTGTTGCTGCGCTGCGACAAGACAGCGTTGCAACACTTCTCACTACGCCCTTCTTGCGACAGCATGGATACGCTGTAATCACTGGACAGCACTGCATAACGCAAGTAATGACAGATACGTCAGGAATCCTGACGTATCTGCCTGCGCTAAAGTCACGCATTGCTGCAGTCGTGACACAAACATGACGCAACTCCAGCAATGCATGGGGCCAGCCTATCCCTGTGGCAGTGCCTCATCCTCACGCCTGCCATCAGGCAGGCGGAAGGTACTGACGCAGTGCTGTTCAAGAGGGGTGCCCGAATGTTGGGGCTGTTGGGGATCCATCGGTGGTGGTTGCGCGCTGCGGTGTCATCGTTTTGAAGCATTGGTGGAGTGTTGGTGCTGAGGGAGTAGACGAGATGTTCTTCGGTGGCCTTGATCCAGCTGCGAGGGGGTGCGATGATGGCGATGGCATCCGGTGGGCAAGGTGAAGACGTGATGTTACCAATGATGGTCTGTCCAGGAGAGTCCGGTGTTGTGGCTGCAGTTGAAGTTCACGCTGGCGGAGGTGACGTGCTCGACCATGGGTCCTGCTATGTGGCTTGTTGCGGTGACTTGCTGCTTGCGCCTGATGTAGGGGACCTTCCCCATGAGGGGGTGGTGTCCTGGTCACTGGGGTTGTCCAGGTGGAACTTGAGTTCACCGAGTAGGATGTCGTCTACAATGGTATTGGAGAATGGGGGGACATGGCCCGGGGGGCCTGCACATGAGGGTGCCGCAGAGGATGTTCTTGGGCCTGGTCCGGATCTTGGAGTCGACGTAGTCCATGGTCACCCTTGGGTCATTAGAGTGTGTGGTCAGTCGGAGTGTGCTTCTGTAGGTGATGGCAATGCCTCCTTCCTGACGGTCGGGGTGCTCCTTGTGGGTGTTACTGCAGCCGTCAGTGATGGCCATGGCCATGTCCGGTCCGGAGCAGAGGTTGGTCCTGGCAGGCGAGGTGGTGTCCAGGGTTGATGGCGAGGAGGCTGCTGGCGTCGTATCGGTGGAGTGTCCAAGAGGAATGCTCCTTGATGCTGAGCGCGGTCCAGGGGCAGACGGACGCAAACGGTGTAGCCTATGGATGCCTTTGGCATGGGAGACGACCATTACAACGCAGGCAGTACATCGTTAACAACGCAACTCTGACAACGCAGGTGCCTTTACATCGCATTTTAATACAACGCATTGTGAGGTCAGTAATGGGGTAATTTAAAGTTTTTCGGGTGGGTATGGGTTTCGGATGTAAAATTTTAAAATTGGGGTGTGTTTTGGGGTAAAATATGAAAAATGGGGTGTGCATTTGTCTCAAATGATATTTTTGGGTGTGTTGTGGGGGCTCAAAAAGGAATTCCAGGCTTCACGGTTGGGTTTGTGGTGCAAAGGTTAGTTTTGGGTTGCCTCACTGAAGTGGGAACAGTGATCTTTATGTATCCGCTATGCAACACCTACTCTACTGTTACAATGTGCCTAGTATTAGTATGCATTTGAATGGAATGCGATGTTATGGCATGCGTCGCAACTACGTATGTGCCTTTGGAACACGAGTGGTATGCCCGCTGTACTTGGGCGCACAGCGGCCACCATTGAGAAGTGCGGGGGGGGGGCTGGACAGCTGCGAGGTGGCAAACGCCAGAAAGAACTCTGAATGGTGCGTGGACGCGGGGATGTGTGTGTGAGCGGGTGTTCCTAAAAATGTATTGAGGGAAGTCTTACCTCGAAGCCGTGTCCCATGTCTTCGTAGCTCCTGCTCGCCTGGGTCTGCTTGCAGGAAAAGGAAGTAGGCAGCCAGGCTCCCTCCCCTGAGTCAATCACAACGCTGCAATGCGGCGGTGGGATTGGTAATTGGCAACGGGACAAGTCATGCAGCCAGGGGACGGAGGGGTGGGCATGTTCTCCATGCAGGCTGTAATGCAGCCTGCATTGCAAACAGGGAAGTGCGCATGACTGCTTTGGGCGGCCTAAGTGGGCCGACCAAACAGCCTTTGCGCACTTGATTGGGCATGCCAATCCGCCCATTCCCTGCTCCGTGTTTGGAGCAGTCCTACCCATCCTCCCACCCACTGAGGATACATAGCATGATTACATCAGTTAGTTATCCCTTGTTTTTCCCTTCTCAATCACTTTTTTTGGCTTCTCTGAGCCCGCACTTCCCACTACCCGCTGCTGCTGCCCCTGCGGCCCCGCACCCCTGTCCTTGCCCATTCCCGCATCCCAGCTGATCGTTTCTCCCCCCTCCCCTACCCTACCAAATGGCGGCCGTTGCGCGGTCGCCCAGCAGACGCGCGCCGCTGGTGCGCCGAAGGCGCGCCTAAGGCAAGCCCGTCTGCATCCGTCTGTGACCCGACCGCGACCAGCACTAGGAACCCTGGATCTCATGCCAGCCACTGCTACAGCTCAGCCACCCTCCACACACTCAACCACGGAAAACTCAGAGACTGACAACAGGCCTCGCCAAACACGACCCACGGCCAGTTCTCCTGCCTTCACTGCCGCCAGAACCTTAACCACCACCCCAGCCTCCAACACAGCCGACGCCAGCGTCGCAGCCAGAGAACTCCACACTTGGATCTCCAACTGCGCATACAAGCTCGCCCCGCTACGCAAGCCCGACAAACAGCGCCCCAGGAAATCCGCCTGGTTCACCACCGATCTCCAAGAAGCAAGACGCACCTGCAGATGCCTGGAGAAGAACTGGAGAAACACCAAGACACCTGAAATCTACACCACCTACAAGGTCGCCATGACGGACTACCACAACCAAATCCTCAACAACTCCACCAACTCCAAGCAACTCTTCAAGGTCATTCATGAATTCACCAACCCACGCAGCGAAGCCACAGACATCACCCCGTCCGAAGACCTCTGCGATGAGCGTGGAACCTACTTCCACCTCAAGATCAAAAAACTCTACAACAACTACGCCGACCATCCACCAGATGCCACAGCCGGCCCCCCGCCCCCTGACACACCAGCAAGCCCACCATCTCCACCTGGACGCCGGTCCCAGCCGAATACACCGCCTCGACCATGAAAGGCATTCACTCGGGGGCCCCCACCAACCCCTGCCCTCCTCACATCTACCACAGCACCGAGATCACCCTACTCGCCGCCACAGACGACATCCGCACCCTCCTGGACCAAGGCCACTCCGCAGCCCTCATCCTACTCAACCTTTCAGCGGCCTTCAACACCGTCTCCCACCGCACACTAGTCGCCAGACTACACGACACCGGCATACAAGGAACAGCCCTAGACTGGATCCGATCATTCCTCACCGGAAGAAGCCAAAGGATCAGACTGCCACCCTTCCTCTCCAATTCCACGTAAATCACCTGCGGAGTCCCACGCCGCTCACACCGCGATGGTTTCACGCAGTAGACAGCAATAAGAAAAGGCGCGCTAACAGCGGTTTGCGATAATTGCCGCCTTTTCTTGCTAATATCCCACATTGGGGCCGATTCCGATTCGGGCCGGAAAACATACCGACCGACTCGGTACGGGAATTGTTAGAAATGGGATCTCTAGTTGGCAAGGGCTTGCACCTCTGTCCAAGTAGGGACCCTTCTTCCTAGTCAGGATAAGGGAGTTACACTCCTAAAATAACCCCTGCTCACCCCCTTGGTAGCTTGGCACGAGCAGTCAGGCTTATTCTAGAGGCAGTGTGTAAAGCATTTGCACATAACCAACAGTAATATAGTGTAAGCACTACAAAAGGACACCACACCAGTTTAGAAAAATAACCAATATTTTTATATACTCAAAGACAAGACCAATTACGACAAAAATCCACAATACTATACTTTAAAAATGAATGCTTGATAAGGTAACTTCTTCTTTGCAGGAATAACACAAAAGCAAAGTTCGTACGAGTCGGTAGCCCCGTCCGGGTCTACCGTGATGCTGAAATACACCGAGTCCAACCGTTCCAGCCGACCGCGTTGCTACGGGCCAGCAGAGTCGTGAACAGACTCGGTCACAGTACCTTTTCTCGTTGTGGCAGGCACGGAGTGTGCGAGCCGGTCGGCGTTCGTCGCGGTTGCGGTGCAAAGCGGAGCGGTGCAAGGTGCGGTGTCCCTCGATGCGGTGCAGGCAGCGGCTCGATGAGCGTCGTGCAGACGGAGTCGGTGAGTCCAAGGCGTGCGGTGCAGGGCGAGACGGTGTACGATGCGGTGCTGACAGGTTGCAATGCAGGCGACCAAGCCAGAGTGCGGGAGCTGGCGTCGGACAGCGGTGCGAGTCGGAGCGGTGCGTCGCAAACGTGCGAGTGGTGCCCCAAATGCGATGCGGTCACGACTGTTGGGCCAGTTGCAGCGACCGCGTCGGTCGGGTCCGGCTGGTTCAGTGAAGCGATGCAATGCGAACTGCGGTGCCCACAGGTCACGGTGCAAGCAGCGGCTCGGTGTTGACGGCGTCGGACGTCGCCTACGGTGAGACCAGGGTTGCGATGCTAAGCGGGGCGATGCGGTCTGCGGTGCAAACAGGTCACCGGCCAGGGATGGATTCGGTTGACGGAGTCGGTTGCAGTTCCCTTCCTCTGTGGCAACTGAAACAGCGGTTCCAGAAGCGGTACCCAGAGGGTTGTGAAGTCTTTGCAGTCCCTGAGACTTCTTAACAGGAGGCCAGCTCGGTTTCAGGCCCTTGGAGATTCTCAGCACAAGTAGTAGAAAGTTCAGTCCAGTCCTTTCACTGCCCAAGGCAGAAGCAGCAGCTGCAGGCCAACCCAACAAAGCAACAACACAGCAAAGGGGCAGAACTCCTCCTGGCAGCTCTTCCAGCTCTTCGTCTTGGCAGGTTCCTTGATTCCAGCGAGATCTAAATTCATGGGGTCAGGGCCCCAATATTTATATCCCAAATTCCTTTGTTCTCTGAAGGCAGAGAGGCCTTTGCCTAGTCCAAACCAGTTCTGGAGCACTTTGTTGATAAGTCTCCGTCCTTTCTTTCAGAGAGTAGGCCAGGGACATCAGACGCACCACAGGAGGTGGAGCCAGCATTGTGGAGGGAAGGCACTGTCCTATTCAGGGCCCAGGTGCAACTCCTCCCACCCATCTACATGTAGATCTTGCTATTCAGCCCTGTGCTGACTCACCCTGTCTCCTGGCATCCCCCAGCCCCTGTCACTCACACTCCAGACAAGGAATACACAACCTCGCAGAGGCAGGCTTGGATGGTTAGACAAGAAAATACCTACTTTCTAAAAGTGGTATTTTCAAACACAGAATGTTAAAACCAACTTCACTAAAAGATGCATTTTATCATTCTGAGTCCAGGCATACTAAACTCGAATTTCTACCATGTTCCCTGGGTCAGTTAGGATTATAAGCTGTAATAATCAAAACTGCCCGTTCTGGCCTATGGGGAACAGGTAGCCTTGCAATAGTGAAAAACGAACTAGGCTGTAATTCACTATCAGGACATGCCACACACACCAGGGCATGTCCTACCTTTCGCATACAACGCACCCTGCCCACAGGGGTGCCTTGGGCCTACCTTAGGGGTGACTAACATGTAGAAAAGCGAAGGTTTAGGGACTTGCAAGTGTGCGCACTTGCCAAGTCGACATGGCAGCCCCAGGCTGCGCACAGGCTCTGCAATGGCGGGCCAGAGTTACACTTTACGGGCTGTTTGCGTGGGTGGCACAATCCAGTCCTGCAGCCCACCAACAGCATTTGATCTATAGGCCCTGGCACTCTCAGTGCACTTTACAAGGGACTGACACATAAACCAAATAGGCCAATCATGGAAACACCAATCCATAACACATTTTATACAGAAGCACTTGCACTTTCCCACTGGACAGCAGTGAGGAAAGTGCGCAGAATCATTACACCAGCAAAAACAGAGTCAAAACCAGGAGGTCAGAAAGCAAAAGTCAGGGGAAACACGCCAAAAGATGCCAAGTCTAACACATGTCCCCTCCAGCTGAAAGTAGGGAGAACTACCCAACCCCATTGGAGTTCTCTTCACTAAGGCGGAAGAACCTGGACAGACCATCTGCGTTGGCGTGTTCTGTACCAGGACGGTGTTCCACCGTAAAGTCCATTCCCTGTAGGGAGATGGACCACCTCAGCAGTTTTGGATTCTCACCCCTCATTTGCATCAACCATCTGAGGGGCCTGTGGTCTGTCTGAACCCGGAAGTGAGTCCCAAACAGGTATGGTCTCAACTTCTTCAGCGCCCAGACCACAGCAAAAGCTTCCCTTTCTATGGCACTCCACCTCTGTTCCCTGGGGAGTAGTCTCCTGCTAAGGAAGACTACAGGCTGATCCAGGCCCTCTTCGTTCAGTTGTGAGAGCACCGCTCCCACACCATGCTCTGAAGCGTCAGTCTGCACGACGAATTCCTTGGAGAAGTCAGGTGCCTTGAGCACGGGCGCCGTGCACATGGCTGCCTTCAGGGCATCAAAAGCTTTCTGGCAGGACTCAGTCCAGATCACTTTCCTGGGCTGCTTCTTAGAAGTCAGCTCTGTTAAGGGGGCAACGATGGTGCCATAGCCCTTAACAAATCTCCTATAGTAGCCGGTGAGACCTAAGAAGGCTCTCACCTCTGTCTGGGTCTTGGGGGGCTCCCAAGCCAGAATGTTGTCAATCTTGGGTTGTAGGGGCGCCACCTGGCCGCTTCCTACCTGGTGTCCCAAGTACACCACAGAACCCTGCCCGATCTGGCACATACTGGCCTTGATCGTGAGGCCTGCACCTTGCAGAGCCCTCAACACTTTCTCAAGGTGCTGTAAATGTTCTTCCCAGCTGGAACTGAACACAGCAATGTCATCCAGGTAGGCGGCACTGAAATCCTCCAGCCCAGCCAACACCTGATTGACCAACCTCTGAAAGGTGGCAGGGGCATTCTTCAACCCAAAGGGCATCACCCGCTATTGGTAATGACCTTCTGGGGTGGAGAATGCTGATCTCTCCTTGGCCCCATCGGTTAAGGCAATCTGCCAGTACCCAGACGTTAAATCAAACGTGCTGAGGAACCGGGCAGCTCCCAACCGATCAATGAGCTCATCAGCTCTGGGGATGGGGTGCGCGCCAGTCCTGGTGACGGCATTGAGCCCACGGTAGTCCACACAAAACCGGAGTTCTGGAGTGGCACCGGGCGCAGCAGCCTTTGGGACCAAGACCACTGGGCTGGCCCAAGGACTGTTGGAGGGCTCAATCACCCCTAACGCCAACATCTTAGAGACCTCCTCCTTGATGCTGGCTCTGACCCGGTCAGTCAACCTGTAAATCTTGTGCTTCACAGGAGGGCTGTCACCAGTGTCCACGTCATGGGTACACCAGTGAGTAACACCGGGAGTCAGAGAGAACAGTGGGGCGAACTGTCCCAACAACTGGTGACAGTCCCCCTGCTGCTCCTGAGTCAGAGTAGGGGAGAGGATCACACCTTCTACTGACCCATCATGCTCCTTGGTAGACAGGAGGTCAGGGAGAGGCTCACTCTCCTCTTCCACCCCATCATCTGTCGCCAAGAGCATACTCACTTCGGACCTCTCGAAGTGGGGCTTGAGGCGGTTCACGTGAAGGACCCTCAAAGGGTTCCTTGGAGCTTGCAAATCCACCAGGTAGGTGACGTCACTTTGCGCTCCACCACCTCATATGGTCCAGTCCACTTGTCCTGCAAGGCACAAGGTGCCACTGGGGCCATGACCCACACTTTTTGCCCAGGTTGAAATTCGACCAGAGTGGCATTCTGGTCATACCATCTCTTCATTTCTTCCTGGCTT
Organism: Calotriton arnoldi; assembly: GCA_963921515.1. Taxonomy (NCBI): domain Eukaryota; kingdom Metazoa; phylum Chordata; class Amphibia; order Caudata; family Salamandridae; genus Calotriton; species Calotriton arnoldi. The sequence continues at coordinate 884,172 of CAWUFW010004229.1, read as the reverse complement.
GCTTCTAGGTTCGCCTGAGCGAGTTTCCTGAAGTGGGCAGTTTGGTTTCTAAAGGCCAGCATGTAGCTAAACACATCCTGGGGAGTTTTCCTGGGAGATGCCTCCCAGCCTTCCTTTACCAAACTCAGAGGTCCTCTGACAGGGTGGCCATACAGGAGCTCAAAGGGACTGTTCCCAAGAGACTTCTGAGGCACCTCCCTGTATGCAAAGAGTAGGCATGGCAAGAGGACGTCCCACTTACGCCTCATGGGTTCTGTTAGACCCTTGATCATGCCTTTCAAGGTCTGGTTGAATCTCTCCACCAGACCGTTTCCTTGTGGGTGGTAAGGAGTGGTGAACTTGTAGGTTACACCACACTCCTTCCACAGGGATGTCATATACTTGGATATGAAATTGGTCCCCCTATCAGGAACCACCTCTCTGGGGAATCCCACACGGGAAAAGATCCCCATTAACGCCCGGCCCACCACTGGCGCCGTCGTTGTCCCGAGAGGGATTGCCGCCGGGTACCGGGTGGCATGGTCCACCAAGACCAGGATGTACCTGTTGCCCATGGCTGTCTTGGGATCCAGTGGCCCCACAATATCCATCCCTACCCTTTCAAAGGGTGTACCAACAACAGGAAAAGGTTGGAGAGGAGCTTTGACCTTCCTCCCACTCTTACCACTTGCCTGGTGCAGTGTGCATCTGACTGCCTTCGCATTTGGGGCCAAAAGAAGTGGGTGACAAGCCTGTCAAAGGTCTTGTCCTGCCCCAAATGTCCTGCCAAAGGCACGTCATGAGCCAGACCCAGTAGGAAGGTCCTGAAGCGCTGGGGTACCACCAGCACACGGGCTGACCCAGGCTCAGCAACCTTAGGCTCACTGTATAGGAGACCACTCTCCCAGTAGATCAGATGTGACCCGGACTGATTACCAGCTGCCTGGTCTGCAGCCTGCCGCCGCAGACCCTCCAGAGTAGGGCACTCGTTGTGCTCCCTGCAGAACTCCTCCCTGGTGGGACCCCCTTCTTGCTGCCAATGGGTCAGCTCAGAGATGTCTCCCAGTTCGGCTACCTGCTCCCCTGTAGGCACCGGGCGTCCCCCTCGAGGTCCGCCTCCTCCCGGTCCGTGGGAACTTCGGGGCCGGTTTCCCGTGCCCCCTGCCCTTTCTCTTGGCAGGGACTTGGGCCACTGTTCCAGGCTCCAAGTCCTCTTGATCACCCTTTCTGGCTGCCATTGACCGAGTAGACACGCATGCCCACTCTGGCAACCCAAGCATCTCCAAGTGAGACCTGAGCTCAACATCCTTCCATAAGGACTGCTCCAGGTCGTTACCAAGCAGACAATCTACAGGCATGGTAGGGCTCACAACCACCCTCAAGGGACCTGAGACCCCCCCCATTCAAAGGGAACCTGCGCCACCATACACTGGCGCTCAAAGTTGTCTACAGCAACTACTTGGTGGAATGCCCCTGGGACTACCTGCTTCTCAGAGACCAGGTGACACCGGACTGAGGTCACACTGGCTCCAGTATCTCTGAGAGCCTCTACCCTGTTCCCATTGATGGTCACCCAGGTGCTATATTTCTTTGTGTTAGGGGGCACCTGGTTTCCTGGGACCATCTCACTGTCCCCTAGTGAGACAAGGGTCATTTCTGCGGGATCCCCACCCTCCTGTGGGCACCCCTCCTCCCCAAGCGCTACACTAGCCAACACTTTGGACTGTCCACCGGTGGGTGGCTGTGTCCCCTTTGGGCACTTGGGGTCCCCCTTAAAGTGACCTACCTGGTCACATGCATAACACTTGCGGGGGCCGGTCTCAACAGGCTTCCATGTAGAGACCCCTTTCTTCTTATCACCGGGGGGCTGGGAACCTTTTCCTGGGTACTAGTTTGGGGCCCTTTAGAGAACTCCTGTGCTTTACCCTTGTCCCCCCACCTTTCTGCTGGGGACCCTGCCCACCTTTGGCTGAGTCTCCCCAAACGCTTTCTTGTGGACCCTGATACTCACCCAGCGGTCCGCTTCCATAGCAAGCTTCCTGGGGTCAGTTAGCTTACTATCCACTAGGTGATGGCGCAGATCTGCAAAACATAGACTAGACAAGTGCTCCCAAGCAATCAAGTTGTAGAGCCCCTGAAAATCTGTTACACTACTGCCCTTCACCCAACCATCCAGCGACCTGCAGAACACATCCACACATTCCAACCAAGTGTTGGCATCAGACTTTGTCTTGTGGATTGTTGCCTGCCTTGTTATGTTGGCCTAGGCCTGGCTGCCATGCTGCTTTTCTTTGCGCACGTTACACTGAGCCGGGACTCCTCGCCCTTTGCTCGTGCCAAGTTCTTTTGCACTGTCTGCATTTTCTGTTGTTCACCTTTTTGGGCTCGGTCTGCACAAACATGTACAAGGTCACATAACAATGTATTTTGGTTCTTCCTGATATGGCCAGTCTCGCGCACCCAGACATAACATTAGGTGCAATTGCCATGAAGAATTTGGTGTGCTTTTAATACTGCGGTTTACTAGCGCTTAGCACACTTGGAGAAATCCCTTTCAGTGAGAAGAGCTATGATGTCCTGCTGATGTAATTCTGCATCTAGAGACTGAGGTATGGGGGTTCGCTAGTCAAAGCCCAGAGGTCTGCTATTATTATAATAAACTATCTTACTGCAAGGGGAGGGTGGTAATGTTATTTATACGTTTATCCACTGAGCTCTGAGATGCTTTCCCCGTTTGTATTCTATGGAATTGTAACCATGCTGCTTATATTAGTCATATGCATTATGCTATTAGTACTGACACGTGTACTGTACATTAGAGCACGTAAGTTGGAATAAACATTTTAACCTATCCAGTGTCTCTTCCTACGCACCTTGTGGACAAGTACGAGTGAGTGACGAAAGAGTGTTCTTGCTTCTGCGAGTCCTGAGATAAGGATACCGTGTTCTGGGTTGTCTAATCATTGGTACTTGGGTGCTAATGGGATGCTAAGCTAGTTGGGTTGGGGTTTTTGGGTGCTACGGTATATGGTGGCAAACCACTGTATTCCGGGGTCCCATTTTCCTGTGCATAGCTCTGTGTATGTGCAGAAACCTTATGACATGGCGCGACCACCGTGGGGCTGCTTAACTGCGAGACGCTTGAGTAGTACTTGTGCTTGTCCACAAAACCCTCACGTACGCTTCCGGAGGCGTAAGTGACGGTGATACCTCCTATATTGATCGTTTTATAGGTTCTTTCAAGCTTGAAGTTATTAAAAAAGGTTACATACATAACCCATTTTGTGCTCCCTGTTAGGTTGTCGAATACAATTGTTTAGTAATGGCTGGTGTGGCGATAGCTGCACATAGTCGAGGAGCACTCCGAGACCACTTAGCTGTGTATGGAGTGCCCGATACTGGGGTCGAGTTGGTCTTTGTGGTTCAAGCCGATGCGGCTTATCACTTTGAAGTGTTTTACACTTGGATCACTTTTGAGGCGGTGGATGCAGGTGATAAACTGTTTCATGAATATAAACCCACCGCTATTCCTGCTGCCTATCGACCCTATACTAAACTTGAAGTACCTCTCACGGCTTGGCAGCACCGGGTTTGGTTTAATGGCGCCCTACCACAACCAACTACCGCAGTTCGTTTAGGCCCCTTATCTATTGAGGGGGCCACTTGGCCTATATTGGCCGGGTATACCCCGCATCCAAGTTATCTGGCATTACCGATTGCGGAACTGCGCACTATGCATACCGAATTGGTGCGAGTGCATCGAGCTTTAGTGACATATGTTACAGGTAGCCTACATGGAGCTGCTCCTGTAGTCGCAGGCCAACCAGCTATAGTCGCTGGAGTGACCATAAGTCCTGTCATGGTAAATTCTGTGATGGGCAAACGTCCACAAAATAAGGACGACTATCCTTACTGGCTTGCAGAAAAGTTCGATCAGATAGAAGCAGTGTTTCCCCATACATCCCCAGTAGATAAACACCGCATCCTCACGATAAGTTTGCCAAAAGACATAATCCCCGATTTGACATCATGTGAAAACTGGGGTAAGGTATTCGCAGCAGTTTATTCAAAATGTTTTGGAACTCCTTCCATGACGGTTCTACCCTCTGTAATTAAAAAAGTACAGGATGAACATGGCCCTGAAGCGGCTGTGGAATTAGGGATGAGACTAGTGGGAGTGTTTGATGTAGTAGCTGAGCTGATCCTTGGAAATGTCAAGGGCGATGCTATGAACTTTCAAGTAGCGAATGCTTTGGCTTTGGTCCCAGAGTTGGACAGGCCCCGCGAATTACCGAAAATTATTGCCCGGGCTTATAAAACAATTGGAAGAAATAGCCTTGGCAACAAGCCTTTTGTAAAAATGCAAACTCAATCGCAAACACAAGTTACACAAACAAAAAGTGCATCTGAGAAAGATGATAAACCGGTCTTCACTAAAAAGAGTTGGAGACAGAAAAAACAGGGTAAGCAACAAAAGAAGCCGGGGTCGAGAGGCGCTTCCCCAGTTTCGGTTTCTTCTGAACGTACTTATGATTTACGTGATAGGTCAAGGATTAAATCACCAGAAAGGTTTCAGAGCTCTGATACGCGTTCTCCTCGTTCTTCACAGGCCCAGACGTCGTCACAGGCTGGTGGAGGAGGACGGCAAGATAGAGGAAGGGGCCGAGAGGCTCCCCAGGAGCGAGACCAACCTCGACAACAAGTCAGAGGGAAAGCAGAAGACTTTCATCTTCCTCGACCGCAATTTCAGAAGAAAAAGGTTGCCGCTGTCACAGCGAAATATGCCTCAGACCGTGAGAACGAGACTCCAGAATTGGACGTGGGCAGTGACCCTCCTAGACAGCGCCGCGGAAGTTACCATAGTGCGGGAGGCGCTACGTCCTCATATGGAGGCGACAGCAACTGAAACATTTGTTACAGTAGAGACAGCTGACACGAGAGTGGCACCCCCTGACAGACTTTACAACATAGTCATCCAAATTGAAGGTGATATACCGCGTGAAATAAAAGGGATTTTTTGGGAAAATCTAACCTCTTCATATGACATTTTGTTAGCAGAGGTGGATTGGCCACCCCCATTCGTTTTAGCTGCACATAAAGGAGAGGAGGTAATCCTTCCAAGCTTTTCACGGCATGTCCCAAAAGACAAAGCTGAAGCACTTGCAGCTGAGTGGGCTGTGTACCTGGCACCAGCGTTATACCGCAACCATGTGGGATGGGATGAAGAATCACCTCCTCATGCAATACCTTTGCGGTCACTACCGCAGCCACAACCCCAATATCCCATCAAACGGCAGGCAAAAGGCCCCGTCTCCGAAATTCTGACACAGTTGGAATATCAGGGAGTAATTGAACCATGCGTATCACCTATGAACAATCCCCTTTTCGTGGTTTCTAAACCCGATGGATCGTACCGCTTAGTTTTGGATTACCGGCATTTAAATACTCATTGTCGGAACTTTGCGGTGCAAAATACACACAGTTCTGCGCTTGTAGACAGTCTTGTTCGTAAAAAATACAAAACGACACTTGACCTTTCAAACGGTTTCTACACGCACAACCTAGCCCCGGAGAGTGGTCAATGGACCGCATTCACTTCCGGTGGTAAATTATTCCAGTTCCGGCGTTTACCCATGGGCTACAAAAATAGTCCGGGTATATTCGCCGCCCGTGTTGTTTCTTTGTTAAATGACATTGATCAAGACGCATGTTCGTACGTAGATGACATCTATCTGACGGACGACGAATTATTCCTGCATTTGTCCCGTGTGGACCGCATTATTCTTGAATTTGCGGAGCAGGGTTACAAATTTAACTTTGCTAAGTCACACATTGCTGAATTTACCGTTCTGTTCCTGGGCTATGAGCTCAATAACGAAGGTAAGGGCTTAGCCCCCATTTCTTGGAAAAATGTGCACATTTGTGCCCCCCAAATACTCTGAAGAAACTTCAGTCTTTGCTGGGGTTCTTGAATTTCGGGCGTACTTACATTCCCGAATATGCCCAGCGTATCAAGCCTTTGTATGCTTTGATACAACCTACTTATTCAAGGTCTTGCTGGCTGCCTGAGCATACCTCAATTCTGCAGTCTTTGCAGACAGACCTATTGGAGTCTAAATATCTTTTGACTCGTGATAACCACACAAACCTGGTGATTAGAATAATTCCGGGGGCGGTGGGATTCACATACTTAACCTTTAATGAAGGTGATACAGTACCCATCGCATACAAGTCACATCTGTACACTTCCGCTGAATTGCGCTTTACATCTGTCGAAAAAGTTCTAACTGCAGTGCAAATGGCGATTCTAAAAGAGCGCGCACTGGCACAGGGAAAGCGGATTCTGGTGGTAACACCCTGTCCTGCCCTAGAGGCAGTAACAAAGGCAAGTGTACCGAACTCAAAAGCAATGCATCCCCGTTGGATACAATGGGCTACATCCTTGACGTCTTCGGACGTCACTTTTGTTTTTGATTCTTCTCTGCAGACTCAGGAGTTTTTGCAGTATGAATTCGTTCATCCTCCTCCTTTGTTTTTACTACCGCTTGAGGATTACAAATGTGTGATCTACACCGATGGTTCGGCGCAACCGGCCACTGGGTCCAAGCACGCTTATTCAGCTGCATGTGCTATTGTTGCGGGTTCCTTTGTAAATGGAACGTTCAAATCCTCTGTAGTGCACACTCGCACACTTGGAGATAGTACCGCACAATTGGCCGAGCTGCATGCATTGCTACTTGCACTTGAGTTCGCTTCTCAGGATGAGACAACTCTTATTGTATGTGATTCCTTCTACTGTGTACAGTCTTACAATGACAATCTGTTTTTCTGGTCGAAAAACGACTACAAGGACGCAAAAGGGAGCACAATTAAGCATAAAATGCTTTGGGTTCGAGTGGCAGAATTGCAACAACGTCTGCCCCTCACACAGGTGGTTCACACCTTAGGCCATCAGCGGGTGGGCGCACACGCTATTGGTAACGATCTGGCAGATGAGGCTGCCCGTTCAGCAGTAGTCACGTGTTCAGTAGCAGCGGTTACCAGGTCCATGTCTAAAATAGACCCTGTTATATTAGCAGCTATTGCTGCAACCAAGGAAGGTAATAATTACCCTACAGGTTTCCCTTCCAAGTATTCTTACACATTAAGTCCCGATCAGGTTCCTTATGTAACTATACCTGACGTTGGAGATCGGCTGATCCCCAACGCGGACCGCAGGAGTGCCTTGATATCAGCTGCACACGAAGGCATGGCTTCTGCTCATGCAGGTGTGTCAGCTACGGTTTCCATCTTGCAGCAGCGTTATTGGTGGCGTGGGTTATATAAAGACACCCGTGCTTTTGTGCTTTCTTGCGACGTTTGTCAACAGATTAAGCCTTCCACGGTAACACGTCCACCACAAACACCGCTCTGCATTGCTAACAGACCCTTTGGGTGTGTTTACTTGGATCACTGCGGTCCATTCTCATCAGACACTGCCTATAAATACATCTTAGTGGCAGTGGACTCGTGCACACGGTTTCTCTGGGTCTGGCCACAACGGAGTGCTGACGCCCGAAATGTAATCAGGGATTTGCGTGTCTTTGTGGGAATTTTCGCATGCGGCACCTTCCATTCGGACCAAGGTCCAGCGTTTGCCTCTAGGGCTTACAAGGATGCAATGGCTTCGCTTGGGGTGCGGGTGAAATTTTCGTCTCCGTATAGGCCTGAGGGCAACTCTATCGTTGAACGAATGAACCGTGACTTAAAGCAATCCTTAACAGCTAGGGTTATAGGTACTGGCAGGAACTGGCTGGCCCATTTGTATACCGTTCAGCGTGCACTTAATAATCTCCCTAGAAGACCTCTGGGTGGGCGGACCCCATACGAAATGCTCTTTGGCATAAGAATGTTTGTGCCTGACCTTGAGGGTCCAGACATCGCGGCGCAATCCGCCAAGTTTGATGTAGATAACCATTCTGCTATGTTACAGGACTTACAAGAAGCCCGAGACAAACTTGCAACTACACATTTGCCTTCAGCCACAGATCCTGCGTTGCAGATTCCGGTAGCCGGCTGGCTTCCGAAAGTTGGAGAACTGGTTCGAGAGAAGGTTGAAAACAAAAAAGAATTTGGCCCCTCTTTTCGTGCACCGGTTCCAGTTCTTGGCCTGAAGGGAACACGTACAGTCATTTTACCACCGCTTCCTGGTCGCAAAGAGAACAGATACATCTCAGTTGAAAATGTCAAGCTACAGCGCCTGGCCGATCCTGAATAGTGTCACACCAGCGGTCTCTTGTCCTGCCATTTATCGGACATATGTTCATAGTCCATCTGCACGAACGATCGCTGATGCTGTAATTGAGATGGTTGATTTGCCTGAATCCTCTACTTTGCCTGAAACTATAATTGATCCCCAACTCTCCACCAACATCGACGAGGACAGTATACATATCCTGCATCTGAATCGGTGGCACATCAACCAATAACGCCACTTGGCCCGACTCGTTATTCCTTTGATTCGGATTCCACCTCTTCAAAAGTCCCATCCAAGTTCAGTATTTTTGTATCCTGGTTTAGAGACAATTTTTTGATTCCACCCTGGACATACATCTGGTTGGTACTTGTCTTGATTTTTTGTTCATGTCCATTGGCTTTGTCACAGTGTTTTTTCTACTAATTAATGGTCACTATTTACCTGAACGCTCTGCTGTAGACTATGTTTCTGGAACTTTGGCTCCTCATTCCTCGTCTCACATCATGAAGCGTGACCACACATTTGTGAACATTTCAGCTTTCCCAGTTGCTGATGGCATCGTATGGGATGCAGTGAACTATCAAATCCATGGTCCGACGGAAATTATTAATGTACCTAATGTCCTTCGTGTTTCAATGGGTGATGTAGTACAAAATAATATTCATTCTGATGATTGGGATGTGCATGCCGTTGAAGCATTGTTTGCCGATTTAAAATATTATGCATCTTTTAATGCTGAAGATTTATATATGAATTCTGCTAATTATGCCGATTTGTATTGTTACCAACATTGGGGTAATCATTTTCTCCATAAGCCCAGTGCCCTGCGTAGTTCTGTTAACTATACCCAATGGGAACATTGTCCAAACCCCTTGCCAGGTAGCTCTCAAACTCTTCGAAATAAGTTTAATTATTTTACTGATTTTAATCGGTCGAACCCTGCATCCTATTATTTTAGACTTAATAACACATCAACTCAGAAAATTATGTTAACACACACCAAATTGCTTTATTCAGGTTCTTTTCTAAGTGCCCTAGCTGTGGGTGGTTATGAGTATTGGGATAATACAGTGGATTTAAAATCTATTTGGGGCTCCAAGCCATGGCAGGTACAGGGAACCGAGGCATTACATCGTGCTTGCCTCATCCCTGCCCAAATTATGTTCCTCAATGTCTCCATCTATCAGACTACATGTTGGGGCTTAGCAACCACTAAACAATTGAATACGCCATCAATACCATCCCTGTCGAGTTTTCCTAATGAAAGCTCACGATTCAATCTGTCCCTCGTGTCCCTGCAGGCAATGTTACAAAATAATTCGGTTAATGTTTCTGAGCTGGTTCAGTCACCCTGGTTAGTATGGCCTATATCATCTAATGCATGTCAAATGCGTTTTCACGATTCTGGTGCTAGCTACACACAGAATAGGCCTGATCCGAGGTTTACTGATGCCCGTACTGTCACTACATACTCTGTTGGTAAATTATGCAAACAATGGCTGCAACATTCGTCCCTTGATTCTGTTAAACAACATTTGTCCCTCCTTTCAGGCAATATTGATCTGTCCGACTTTGTTTTGGGACCTCGTGGTCCCCGACCTAAGAGATTCATTTATGAAACGTATAATGAACTCTGGAAGCTATCACAAATTGAAGCTGCTTCCCGTCTTCGGGAAATAGATCAAGCAAATTTGGAAAAGGTGCTTGCTGTTGTTGACAATAGTATTAATACCCTGTCTTCTCGCATTTACACTTTAGAGAATATTGTGTCCTCTGTTGTCGATATTGTACAAGATGATGTTTCTGTGTTATATCATGGTCAGAATCAATTGCGCTCAGTTATGCAGTTTGCATGGACTTTACAAACGCTTAAGTTAGGTAAAGTGCCTTGGCATTTTTTGAACACCTCTGCCTTGTTTCTACCTTTTAACTTAACTGACAAACAGCAATTCATGTCCATGAAAGATGCAACTTACACTTTATTACATATCGAAAAGATGGATCCTTTGCCGTTCTCTGTTGCAGAACTCGATTCTGCTGTGTGGCTAGTTCATGGGGTTATCGCTTTACCTTTTTCCTTATTTGAATTTGACTCGTGCATGAAACATTACCCTGTGGGCCGTTACCAGCCCTTGGGCAGTGCTTTCCTGCATGAACTCTGGTCCTTGCCTTTCATGTATAAATGCCTTCGGGACGGCAAGGAAGTTTTTCTCACGGGGAGTCCTGCGACTCGACTATGGGTCATTCGCTTATTTGTAAACACATTAAATTGCATGGCTCATGTAGCGTTTCCGCTCCTAATCTTGCTTGTGTGCTGAAAGGTATTCCTGCTCCTGTTATTTCTCCTACTTTCACTCTCCTTTCCAATGGCAGTTATTTACTTTTAAATAACGAAAACTGTTGTGGCCTGCAGGCTGGCATTCCTTACATTGTAACAGTTTCGCACAGGGTTGTCTGCTGCAAAAATGTGCTTTTTCCTCCCCCTCATGGCAAGGTTGATATCTCTATTTGGCCTTCCATCCCTACCATGGAGGCAGATTTCAATAGACTGAGCAGAATAAAGGCACTATTATTGAACGAGGAAGTTATGCTCACGTCCGCCCGGGAGACATTCATTCTCCAGGTGGCGAGTACCCACAGTGAAATACAGGCCCTTTTGAACACTAATCTCCCCCAACATTTTGGGGAGTTAATACATCGTATTTTTAACGCATCTAACACTGAAGGCCTAGTACACTTTTTTAAGGTCGTGGGGTCGGGCTTGGTGTCCTCCTTCCAAGCTATTTTTGGTGTCATCCCGGCTTTCATACATTCTATTTTTTCCAGTGTCTTTGGCGGTTTCCCGTTGATCCTCGCTTTAGCGGCTGGTGTCTTGCTCTTAATTTGCTTTCTGCGCAATGGCTGCTCCCCGATGGGACCTGCTCGATCCAGAACGCCTACAGATGCTCCGTGAGCGCCTCTTGGCTGGTTTTGGTGTACTGCCATTGGCGACACTGAGTGTGTCATATACTCTTTCATTCCGCTTTGCGTATTTCACTTGCGTGCAACCTGTGATGACTTGTATCCGCTGTCCTTTCACCTGGACTCTGGATTATTGCCTCTCCAATTCGTCATTGTCTGTTCCGGATTTTGTTCAGTTGATGGGTCCCTTAGAGGCCCATGAACAGGACTGTTCCGTTGCTGGCTGTATGGCGCGTGCGGCTGCACTGGGGATTTTGGCGCAATGGGATATCTGGGCGGCTGCCCAGGATCTCCTACAAAGAAGCTGTTTCAATTATCACGCAAGCTGTCCCGCATTGCTTCTGGATGCTCCCTTTGCTGAGGAGCATCCCTGCTCTTTGATCTCTTGGATTGGATGGGATCTATGTTTTTTGACGATTCCAATGATGTCCTTTTGGAGGGTATGGCTTTTTTCTGCACCTACACTATCATGGATTGACTTGTTCCTCGCCGTTTGGGCGCTCCCTCTGCAACACTGGATTTTTCTTTTTTTACCTCTGTCTTGGACGCCGGACTGTCCAGGGGAGGGTGTCTTGTGGATTGTTGCCTGCCTTGTTATGTTGGCCTAGGCCTGGCTGCCATGCTGCTTTTCTTTGCGCACGTTACACTGAGCCGGGACTCCCTCGCCCTTTGCTCGTGCCAAGTTCTTTTGCACTGTCTGCATTTTCTGTTGTTCACCTTTTTGGGCTCGGTCTGCACAAACATGTACAAGGTCACATAACAATGTATTTTGGTTCTTCCTGATATGGCCAGTCTCGCGCACCCAGACATAACATTAGGTGCAATTGCCATGAAGAATTTGGTGTGCTTTTAATACTGCGGTTTACTAGCGCTTAGCACACTTGGAGAAATCCCTTTCAGTGAGAAGAGCTATGATGTCCTGCTGATGTAATTCTGCATCTAGAGACTGAGGTATGGGGGTTCGCTAGTCAAAGCCCAGAGGTCTGCTATTATTATAATAAACTATCTTACTGCAAGGGGAGGGTGGTAATGTTATTTATACGTTTATCCACTGAGCTCTGAGATGCTTTCCCCGTTTGTATTCTATGGAATTGTAACCATGCTGCTTATATTAGTCATATGCATTATGCTATTAGTACTGACACGTGTACTGTACATTAGAGCACGTAAGTTGGAATAAACATTTTAACCTATCCAGTGTCTCTTCCTACGCACCTTGTGGACAAGTACGAGTGAGTGACGAAAGAGTGTTCTTGCTTCTGCGAGTCCTGAGATAAGGATACCGTGTTCTGGGTTGTCTAATCATTGGTACTTGGGTGCTAATGGGATGCTAAGCTAGTTGGGTTGGGGTTTTTGGGTGCTACGGTATATGGTGGCAAACCACTGTATTCCGGGGTCCCATTTTCCTGTGCATAGCTCTGTGTATGTGCAGAAACCTTATGACAACTTCTTACTGGACCTGAACTGATCCCTGTACTTTTCAGGAGTAAGACCATACTTAGTGAGAAGGGCATCCTTCATGTCAGCATAGGTGAGGTGATACCCCTTACCCAAAGCTATCAGAGCATCCCTTGCTTCTTCAGGGAAAAGTGGCCACAATCCTGCTCCCCAATTTTCCTCAGGGTCCCCATTCATGTGTATGGCTGCCTCATAACCCTGAAACCACCTTTGTATGTCATCCCCCTTCTTGAACTCCTTGCCTATATTCTTGGGAATGTGCACAATCCTGTCTGCCTTTCTGGACGAATTGCTGCCACCATCTGAGCCTGACTTACTCCTACGTTCTAGCTCCTTCAGTTCTCTCTCATGCTCTAAGAGCATCTTCTTCTCCTCCATGGCCAATCTCCTCTCCTCCCTCTTCTCCTCCCGCTCACTCTCCAGCCTGAGCTTCTGCAGCTCAAACTGCCTTGCCTCCCGCCTGTCCTCCAGTTCCTCTGGGGACAGACTGCTGCTGCCTGACCTGGCGGGTTCCCCCTCACCCAAAAGCACATCCACCCTGGAAATAGGCTCCTCCACCTCCTCACTGAGATTACCAGGCTGCCCACTGGCATGTCTGGCTGCTACCCAGGCCCTCAGCGCCTTCTGTAGCTCCTCCTTCCTTGTGAGGCCTTTAATTTGGACTTTCAAGTTTTTACAAATCGCTCGTAGCTCCTTTACGGCGTAGGATTCCAACCTATCCTCCTCAAAGATAACTTCCAGAGATGCAACGGATGATGCAGTTGATTCAGGCATGACAAAAGTAGTGAGTTGAATACTGGCAAGATCAAAAATAGGCCAAAAGAAAAAGAGACAGTATGTGGTACGTAATGGTCTGCGATATGGTTGTAGTGCACACCAATCACTGAAAGTCAAGTGCAAACACAAGTCCTATCCTCACCGCTGACAACCAATGTTAGAAATGGGATCTCTAGTTGGCAAGGGCTTGCACCTCTGTCCAAGTAGGGACCCTTCTTCCTAGTCAGGATAAGGGAGTTACACTCCTAAAATAACCCCTGCTCACCCCCTTGGTAGCTTGGCACGAGCAGTCAGGCTTATTCTAGAGGCAGTGTGTAAAGCATTTGCACATAACCAACAGTAATATAGTGTAAGCACTACAAAAGGACACCACACCAGTTTAGAAAAATAACCAATATTTTTATATACTCAAAGACAAGACCAATTATGACAAAAATCCACAATACTATACTTTAAAAATGAATGCTTGATAAGGTAACTTCTTCTTTGCAGGAATAACACAAAAGCAAAGTTCGTACGAGTCGGTAGCCCCGTCCGGGTCTACCGTGATGCTGAAATACACAGAGTCCAACCGTTCCAGCCGACCGCGTCGCTACGGGCCAGCAGAGTCGTGAACAGACTCGGTCACAGTACCTTTTCTCGTTGTGGCGGGCACGGAGTGTGCGAGCCGGTCGGCGTTCGTCGCGGTGCAAAGCGTAGCGGTGCAAGGTGTGGTGTCCCTCGATGCGGTGCAGGCAGCGGCTCGATGAGCGTCATGCAGACGGAGTCGGTGAGTCCAAGGCGTGCGATGCATGGTGAGACGATGCTCGATGCGGTGCTGACAGGTTGCGATGCAGGCGACCAAGCCGGAGTGCGGGAGCTGGCGTCGGACAGCGGTGCGAGTCGGAGCGGTGCGTCGCAAACGTGCGAGCGGTGCCCCAAATGCGATGCGGTCACGACTGTTGGGCCAGTTGCAGCGACCGCGTCGGTCGGGTCCGGCTGGTTCAGTGAAGCGATGCGAACTGCGGTGCCCACAGGTCACGGTGCAAGCAGCGGCTCGGTGTTGACGGCGTCGGACGTCGCCTACGGTGAGACCAGGGTTGCGATGCTAAGCGGGGCGATGCGGTCTGCGGTGCAAACAGGTCACCGGCCAGGGATGGATTCGGTTGACGGAGTCGGTTGCAGTTCCCTTCCTCTGTGGCAACTGAAACAGCGGTTCCAGAAGCGGTACCCAGAGGGTTGTGAAGTCTTTGCAGTCCCTGAGACTTCTTAACAGGAGGCCAGCTCGGTTTCAGGCCCTTGGAGATTCTCAGCACAAGTAGTAGAAAGTTCAGTCCAGTCCTTTCACTGCCCAAGGCAGAAGCAGCAGGCCAACCCAACAAAACAACAACACAGCAAAGGGGCAGTACTCCTCCTGGCAGCTCTTCCAGCTCTTCGTCTTGGCAGGTTCCTTGATTCCAGCGAGATCTAAATTCATGGGGTCAGGGCCCCAATATTTATATCCCAAATTCCTTTGTTCTCTGAAGGCAGAGAGGCCTTTGCCTAGTCCAAACCAGTTCTGGAGCACTTTGTTGACAAGTCTCCGTCCTTTCTTTCAGAGAGTAGGCCAGGGACATCAGACGCACCACAGGAGGTGGAGCCAGCATTGTGGAGGGAAGGCACTGTCCTATTCAGGGCCCAGGTGCAACTCCTCCCACCCATCTACATGTAGATCTTGCTATTCAGCCCTGTGCTGACTCACCCTGTCTCCTGGTATCCCCCAGCCCCTGTCACTCACACTCCAGACAAGGAATACACAACCTCGCAGAGGCAGGCTTGGATGGTTAGACAAGAAAATACCTACTTTCTAAAAGTGGTATTTTCAAACACAGAATATTAAAACCAACTTCACTAAAAGATGCATTTTATCATTCTGAGTCCAGGCATACTAAACTCGAATTTCTACCATGTTCCCTGGGTCAGTTAGGATTATAAGCTGTAATAATCAAAACTGCCCGTTCTGGCCTATGGGGAACAGGTAGCCTTGCAATAGTGAAAAACAAACTAGGCTATAATTCACTATCAGGACATGCCACACACACCAGGGCATGTCCTACCTTTCGCATACAACGCACCCTGCCCACAGGGGTACCTTGGGCCTACCTTAGGGGTGACTAACATGTAGAAAGGGAAGGTTTAGGGACTTGCAAGTGTGCGCACTTGCCAAGTCGACATGGCAGCCCCAGGCTGCGCACAGGCTCTGCAATGGCGGGCCAGAGTTACACTTTACGGGCTGTTTGCGTGGGTGGCACAATCCAGTGCTGCAGCCCACCAACAGCATTTGATCTATAGGCCCTGGCACTCTCAGTGCACTTTACAAGGGACTGACACATAAACCAAATAGGCCAATCATGGAAACACCAATCCATAACACATTTTATACAGGAGCACTTGCACTTTCCCACTGGACAGCAGTGAGGAAAGTGCGCAGAATCATTACACCAGCAAAAACAGAGTCAAAACCAGGAGGTCAGAAAGCAAAAAGTCAGGGGAAACACGCCAAAAGATGCCAAGTCTAACAGGAATGTTGTCCGACTGACACGTACCGGCGCTGCCCGATCCGCGTAGTACGATGAAATGCATGTGAATTACGACCGACTCGTACGGAACACAAGCCGAACGACCGAACCGCACGGAAACCAGCTATCCGGCCGGGAAACTACGCGAATCGAACCGACCGACACGCACCAGGAATGAAACCGACAGAAACGTACCCGCGAACTCCGACCCGCGCAGTACGATGCAATGCGTGTAAAACCAGACCGAGTCGCACGGAGCCCAAGCCGTACGACCGACACGCATACAAAACCGAGCCGAAGCAACCCAATACTCCGCGACCGACGCGTACGCCGCACATGAAACCCATCAGGAACACAGCTTGAAAGACTCGGAGAAGCCCGCACGAGCCAACTGCAGCTTCCTACTCGGTCAGAAGAACGTCTCCTACATGCCTAAAAAACACAAAGGAAAAAATACAAAAAAAGGGCCAAACAAGCAATGACAAAGTCAATAAATACAGGGGGAAAAAACATGGAACAAGGACACACCCCAACTCCACCCATATAAAGGCCACAAATCCCTACCATGATCCTTTGCAAATTCAACTGACCTGCCAGCACAGAACACCATCAGACAGCAACCACAGACACACTCACAACTCATCCATCACACAAGCCACACACCATTAGCACCTCCCAAATAGCAACCTCACATACACCCAGCAAAACCTACACTAACCCACACTCACACACACATCAATCCCCACCACCACCCATCACCATGCCCCCAAAGAAGAATCCAAAGTTCCTAGACAGTGAATTGGAAGTCCTGGTAGATGAGATCCTCAGGGTAGAGCCACAGTTGTTTGGTACATTGGTCCAACAGACCCCCATGTCGCAGAAAACCAAGATGTGGGAGAGGATCGTCGACAGGGTGAATGCACAATCACCATGTTTGCGCACAAAGGAAGACATCCAGAACAGGTGGTATGATGTGCGCAGGAGGGTCAAGGACCTACTCAAGAAGGATTACGCCTGAGTAATCGCACCAGCAGTGGCCCTCCTGCCAAACCAGTATACCTCAGGCCCTGGGAGGAGAAGGTGTGGGCCATCCTACCACCAGTGAGCGTATATGGACTATCAAACATCCCAGAGCCTGGTGAGTACACAACCAATATACCCAATATTGTGTGACAATACACACACATCACTGTCAAGGGATAGTCAAACCATGCACCCTTAGCAAATCCACAGCAACCAAAAGATAATCATCCCAAGATATGTATGTTAGTCAGATAAACACAATACATGCCATCTCATAGTGATATGTAACTGTGTCAAGACATGTACAAACCCAATACCAAATAGAGCTAGGCAGTGGCACAAATCTAACCAACAAACACAGTCAGATATTTTGCCACCACTAGAACACCACCTCACAGGGAAGCTCACTGAAAGGAAGGAATTCTGTGTATGCTGGTGAAGTGAGTGTAGGAAATAGCATGATGGGAGTTGTAGTCACAGATATTGGTCACCCTCACTATTGGCCCATCAACACCACTCTGAACCATGCTCACATCACAGGGAGTGGAAAAGAACTGACAAGATGGCTGACACTGGATACTGCTGTGGGGAGCACAAGGCCCTGCTGGGAACTGTGCAACAACCAACAGCAGGACACCACTGACTGACATCCTGAAAGCCAACTTGCACTCCCTGCAATGGAAGCACGTTCCATGGTGGGATATCTGGCTGGGTGGGAAGGAGGACTGACAGCTCTGACCATAGTTACCAGCAGCTTTTCTCACACACCCCCTTAACACAAACTCCACACAACTCACCTGGGAGAATGCAATGCCTCACACTCTAATTAAATATCCCACAAAGAACAACCACACTGGGTTATGCTGTGTGAAGCACAGGGACACTTTTGTGACTTGTAGCCAAACAAACGCCAGGACAACACTGTCAGCCATCCTGTCAGCACAGGCACACTACCGCACAGGGAAGCAGAGTCAAAAGGAAGGAAGTATGGGCATGCTGGGAAGGGGGGTGTAGGCAATAGCATGATGGGAGTGGTAGTCACAGCTCAACATCCCCCACCCACATGGCCCAGCAAGCTCACACTGAAGCATGCACACCTCACAGGGAGTGAAAAGCCACTTCAAAGATGTCTGACACTGGGGGGCGCACTGCGGAATGGCTGCACCTTAGTGCTGCTCCGCTGGCCAGAACAACAATCCGGCAATAATACGCTTCATTGGCCGTATTGACACTCGGGAACGGGTGTTACATACATCGGAACATGCCAGCAAGAAGATGAACTGCCAAAGCGCCTGCAAACTGTAGTAGCGGCGGAGTAAACAGCCGAAAATACAGGAGCGCGCCTGATGCACTGCAAGTGGAGGCAAGATGGCGGCGAAGCCGTGAAATAGCGGACCGATCAAGACGATCGTTACATACATCTGGCAGCGACGCTGCACCTGTGTCCACATTGAGACGACCGAAGGGTGAGTGCATATCCCCCCTGCTTTGTGGCGGCGGCACTACTAAAAAGCGTGCATAAACTCCCGGTGGCGCCGTGGGCTGAGTGGGCACGACCACAGAATGGCAAAGACAAACTGGGCCCACAGCGGGTGACCGGAAAAGCCACCGTACCCTTGCTGACAGGACTTGCCGCGCTGTGATTAGAAGCGCATAATGTGTGACATCGGAATCTGATACTCCGATCATAAACGCACCATATTCTCCTCAAAAGGTATGCCCCGATTTAAATGCGACGTGCGCGGCCTAGTGTTCCGGCGGGGTGCCGATGAGAAAATGGCGGACTGCTGGTGCAACGCTCGACCCACACAGCAACTGCATGTACAGCGAGGCACGTGTACTGAATAAGGTGGATGAAAGGGGAAATGCCGGAGTGAGAACCACTAGAAAATTCCGACCATAAATCAACTGACAAGTAGTAGAGAAGCACAGTGAAGAAATGAAAATCAAAATGGCGCCTGATGAATCTGCAGGTAATTGATGGACCTCCACTGCTAAACCTGCCTAGTGAATCCTAATCATAGGGCTGGCGTGAGGTTTTAGCAGATCCTGGGGATACACTTCAACGGTGACACCTACTGAGTTGGTGTTAAATTAGCAGCAGCCAGACAAACCGCCACTGGGCACAGTATGTATAAGTGCATACTGAGTGCCGGAAGTAACTGAAGGCTTCCCTCCCCTGCAGGACTTAATGTGCTGGGATTACGATACACTTACAGATGGATAGCTCTAAAGATACGCACTAGGGGTACGGAATATTGCTTGGTGACCTCACACTCACAAAGATACACCTGTGGGCGGTGGACCTGAATCTACAAAGAACAGCAGACCTGAGCTTAACGTCTGTACCTCCTAAATCATGGGAAAACCAGACAAACAACAGCCAAAGCTGACCTTCGAAGGGAGGCGAGGAACTAAACCTACGTCGACTCACTCTGATACTGAGTTGGAAACATCCTCCAAAGATATGTCCATGGAAAATGCACTACAGGCCATACAACAAAGTCTACAAAATATAGATGGCAAGATCGATAACCTGACACTCCGCGTGGACAGTATGGCGGCAAAACTGGAAGGAGAGAGGCTGGATGTTGCGGAACAGAGGCTGTCTACGGTAGAGGACGAGTCAGATGTGACGACAAAGAAATGCGCAGCCATGGAAAAAGCCTTGGAGAGCATCAGAAACAAGAACGAAGATTTGGAGGCTAGGTCTCGCCGAAATAATCTACGCATTATGGGAGTCGCAGAGAGCACAAATAGTGGACGGATGGAACAGTACGTGGAAAATATGCTAAAAGATATTTTTGGGCCGGAACAATTTTCACCTGTGTTCATAATCGAACGTGCTCACAGAACACTAGCAACCAGACCTCCGCCAGGTGCACCACCAAGACCCATTATAGCCAGGCTTCTGAATTATAGAGATCGCGACGTGGTCCTGAGGCTTGCGCGCGACCGACAGTCCGTTCAATATCAAGGCAATGATATCGCCTTCTACCCGGATTTTACGGCTGCAGTTCAGAGTGCACGACGAGAATACCAAGCGGTAAAGAGAAAGCTACGAGAGATGGAAATAGAATACGCAATGCTGTATCCGGCACGTCTGAGGGTAACACATGATGGGCACGCGAAGATTTTTCTCACACCGAAGGCAGCACAGGACTACCTGAAGGGGATAACCCCAAGAAGAAGGTCACCATCACGTACACAATCCTCTCAACCGGCAACGGAACATGGGTCCTGAACAATGGACTATTCTCAAACTCCGATAAAAGATACAGTTCGCCAAACGCTGAAGGAGGGGTAAAAAACCGATTGACCCGAGAGACCCCTTTTGAGGTAAGAGCAATGTCTAAAAACGCTATAAGCAACACTGGACTTATATCTTGAACATCGCAGCAAGGGATTATGAAGTAAAGCTGAAGCGCCAGCTTTAAAACTATAAGGGCGGCATAAGTCAGGATAACTGAACTATAAAACGATGGTATAGATGTGGCTGAGGAAAAAGCTGGTGCTAAACTGCAGGTCACATACAACAGGGATCGGAGGAACTGCTCTGGGACACTAGTTGTATATGCAATATCCATTGGGATGTTAAAAGAGCACTGAGGCGTTTAATATTTTAAAAATGGGCAATACAATTTGGCAAAGGCCATAATGTTGATATATAATCTGGCCACATTCGCATCGCGGATGTTTTAGTGAGCACCTAGTAGCCCTCCACGAGGGTGTCCCCCGACAAAGTTGTACTGATTGTTATTGGTTCTATTTGGGTATGTCTTTGGCATGTTTGGGATGCTGGAGTGGGTGGGGGGTTCGGGGATAGTTATTGTTTACCAGGCAAACCACGATATGGCTTAATATCACAAAGAATGTACCTTACGAATAATAGTACAGGTGGATGTATGACTTCACTAATAGCACATAGATACACTCAGATACATGTCTACCAATAAGAGGTTAAACCACATTAGACTTCTCACCTGGAACATACGAGGATTAAACAATCCGAAGAAAATTAGGCAGATGTTTGCTTACTTTGACAGGCACCAGGTGGATATAGCCTTGATTCAGGAGTCTCACCTCTCAAAAATCAGGAACTGCAGAATTGGTAGTAGGTGGGCGGAAGAAGTACGTGCATCATCCTACTCCACATACTCACGGGGAGTATTGCTACTAGTTAAGAGGGGAGTTCAATTTCGCATAGATAGGACGATTACTGATGACATGGGCAGGTACATAATTGTAGTGGGTCATATACGAGGGCACCGAATGGGCCTAGTTAACGTTTATGGTCCTAACACAGATGACCCTGAATTTTTCCGGACCCTCTGGAGAGAACTACGGGAACTCCCTGATATAGAACTAGTTTGGGGAGGGGACCTCAATGTGTCGCTAAACGCCAGACTAGATAGGTCGACTGGCACGACGGAACCACACAAGCAGGCAGTCAAAGCATTGCAGGATGGCATAACCGAATTTCGCTTGATAGATATATGGTGGGAACGTCACCCACATAACTTGGAAAGTACACATACTTCAGCGGTGCACAATAGCTGGTCCCGCCTTGATTATTGGTTGATGACAGAACTAGCCAGCACATGGGTACAAAGCGTCACTCATTTTCCAAAAACACTATCGGACCACAATCCAGTATTACTTACCCTCAATTTACCAGATTATATACCGCCGCCCCATTTGTGGCAATTTAACTCTAAGGCACTGCTATATCCCCTATATAACCACGCAATCAGAAAAGCTATAATAGACTACTTTACTATAAATGTTTCATCAGTGAATGATGCAGGCCTACTGTGGGAGGCCTTTAAGGCAACCATACGCGGTATATGCATTGGCACACAAGCGGGGATTCTACGAGACATAAGAGGACAACTTTCTAGATGCGAACAGCAATTGGCGGCGCTGGAAAGGGAATATGAAAGGGCACCTACACCCGGTATTCTAGCCGCTATTAGAGACAGACTGTCCGAATACCAAGAATATGCAGACAGTGAATTGAAGTACGTATCACAGCGATACGTGGCCAGAGCCTACGGAGAGGGAGGGAGAGCAGGCCGTATGCTGGCACGAAAAATTGGCATAGATCGCCCCTCGCATACAGTAGTTCAAGTTAAAGATGTAAATGGCACCCTATGCACCAGCACACCTGCCATTCTGGAAGCATTTAAGAACACGTACGGTGAATTATATACCACTAAGGACTCAGCTAACACTACTGAGATACTAGAGTACCTGGAAGATATAGCTATAGTGTGGTTATCTGATGCACACAGGGAGATCCTGGCACAACCCATTGAGAAAGAAGAGATACGAGTGGCAATTAAGGCACTACCGAATGGAAAGGCTCCGGGGCCGGATGGCTTCACGGCCGAATTTTATAAAGAATACTTTGAACTCCTTTGCCCATACCTGGCAAGCATGTATGAGGAGGCATTTGAGAAAGAAATACTCCCCCCTACCCTACGTGAGGCAATGCTGATAGCACTTTTGAAACCAGGTAAAGAACCTCATGTCAAGTCATGGCGACGTGACACATATGAGGGAGACACACCACTAGGGCTACACAACACATAGACACCAGGGCCATCTCACTCATCGCCTACACTGATGTTGCCAGGAAATACAGTGGAATGCACAGACACCACACCTATTCAGAGTCTGTGTTAACTAGCCCACAGGTGCAGTAAGCAAATGTCAGTCAGATGTGTGACCACAGACAACACACATCCCAAAGTGAAGCACAGGTTTATTACACATTTGCAACATGTTGTTTCCACTACAAATGCAAGGTAATCCCACGTAGCAGTGGCCACACAGTCACCAAGTGTAGAAGAAATAAAGTCCAGGGTGTGTGGCACATCACCTGTAGGGAAACGACTGCTTCCACCCTGAAAGCTGAATCATGGTGTCGGGGGATCCGAGTTGACCAAACAACTCTGAAAGTACCCTGTGAAGGACAGACATGACACACAGTCAAAAGCACTGAAGAACAGGACAGAACTGCAATACTCATGCCCAATACATGTCACAAGATACCTACACAAAACCAAGTTAGCATGTCAACACTGTTGGGGAGTACAGACTACCTGTAAGGACACATCGCTGCACGCATCCAGTCAAGTAGCACATGGCCACACTCAAACAGCACCAGAGCACCACCAACACATATCATGTAAACTCACATCATTGACATGACATCTCTGGATACTCACATTCAGCTGAAGAAGTTGGTGATGAGCTGTGTGCGGACATCACCCTCATCATCATCATCATCACTGGCATCGTGGCCCAGGCCAGGATCCTCCACAGGTGGCGGATGTTGGTCATCTTCATCCAGGATGAGAGGCAACTCCTTCCGCACTGCCAGGTTGTGTAGCATGCAGCAGACGATGACAATCTTGCACACCTTTGCTGGGGCATATGGGAGGGCCCCTCCTGTCTTGTCTAGGCAGCGAAAGCGGCTCTTCAGGAGACCGAATGTCCGCTCGATCACTCTCCTGGTCCGACCATGTGCCTCATTGTAGCGCATCTGGGCTGGTGTTACAGGGTTCCTGAGGGGTGTCAGCAACCACGGCATGTTGGGGTATCCGGAGTCACCTACATACAGACAATTGCACATTAGCTGAGTTGGAAAAGAGGGTGGAATACAACATTGCAGAACACACACAATGGTACAAAGTCAGTACACACCGACAAGCCAGGCATGCTGGTTCTGCATCTGTGACATCATCCTGGGGATGCGACTACTCCTCATCACGTAGGCATCGTGTGCAGAACCGGGGAAACGGGCACACACATGTGAGATGCTCATATCTGCAAGACATACCACCAGAGCATTGATCGAATGATAATGTTTCCTGTTCCTGTATGCCTGCTCATGTGCCTGTGGTGGTACCAAAGCCACATGTGTCCCATCAATGGAGCCAATGACATGTGGCAATGACATGTGGCATCCTCCCCAGGGCATAGACTCTTGACGTCAGTGAGTTGTTGACGTTTAGGGAAATAAATGTACTGGTTCAGGTATTTCAACATTGCCTCCAAAACATCGCGTAGCACACGGCTGAACATGGTCTGTGACATCCCACCAGCAGATGCCACAGTGTGTTGAAAGGTACCGGTGGCAAAGAAGTGTAGGGCTGCCATCACCTTCACCTTGGGGGTCAGCGCTGTAGGGTATGGCCGGCCAGGTTGCAAATGTGGGGCCAACCGCACCGCCAATTCCTCAATCAGCACCCTGTTGAAGCGGTACCGTCGGATGCAGCCACGTTCAACCATGGTTGCAAGGTCAGGGAATGGTCTATGGACAGCTGGTGCCCTGCAGTGCATAGGTGAAGAAAGAAAGATTGTCAGTCACCCCACATATGTGGCATTGACCATACTCAATATCACATGATACATCATTACGAGACACAAGTACCTGATGTGTGTGCCGTTCTGTATGGACATATATGGCACCTACATGGCCAACATCTAACATCACAGTTCAACATGTGTTGACAACAAGTTCCAGGTTGTGCTATGGGAAATCATTAGGCTCTGTCACAGTACCCATGTACTGCTGTCACGTTCCAAACACACACCACAGTGACATGTCAGGACAGATGTGCCACAGGCATCACAGCTCATTGACAGGTAGATTCCCAGGGACCCTGTATTGCCACA
Source organism: Calotriton arnoldi (assembly GCA_963921515.1). NCBI lineage: Eukaryota > Metazoa > Chordata > Amphibia > Caudata > Salamandridae > Calotriton > Calotriton arnoldi. Next base: position 859,515 of record CAWUFW010004229.1, on the reverse strand, counting down.
TGGACACTGGCATGACATGGCGTATCATGTACACGTCAGAAAAACAACCATGACTCCCACAGGTAGTGGCCCCTGTTGCCTCTGCAGGACAGACATGGACATCTGTGACACACACACGCACAACATCAAAGTCCATGCACAAACAACGTGGATGTGGAGACTGTCTCCCATTGTGCACATGGAATCAGAGACATCGGAAACACAACATGCACACAGACTGTGGAGGGCCATCACTATTGTAGCAATGGGTCACCCTGTGACGTACATACCTTCCCACATGGGACTCAGGGTGTATGTGACATGACATACACATACACAACCTGGAAATGTGACCATGCCACATGCTCTGAACTGAACAGTTGCACATCACAGTGGTCATGTGCACAACACACAAAGGATTCTGTCCCCATGAACACGTGCACAGCCTGGGAGTGGCTGCCTCCAAGTGCCACCAAAAAAACCACATGTTGACCCCTATACACACACAGGTAATGCAGCCTTACATGCCTTAGGATACAGTGTGGACAGGCTGTGGTGTTGTAGGTGTGCCCCTGAGTCCCTGGCAAGTAAATGTGGCTGGCATACGTTCACCAGTGACAACCATGGTGACATATGCGAGTGACTTGTACCGGGACGCGTCGAACAGAAATGGACCGATCTGTGTGCATGCATTGGCTATTGCATATGATGTGAACGGATGCGAGTTGTCATCCGAAATACGCGTTGTACAGCAATGGACCGATCGGTGCGCACGCATTGGCCATTGCATATGATGTGAACGGATGCGTGTTGTACAGTAATGGACCGATCGGTGCGCACGCATTGGCCATTGCATATGATGTGAACGGATGCATGTTGTTTTTCGAAATACACGTTGTACAGCAATGGACCGATCGGTGCGCACGCATTGGCCATTGCATATGATGTGAACGGATGCGTGTTGTATAGCAATGGACCGATCGGTGCGCACGCATTGGCCATTGCATATGATGTGAACGGATGCGTGTTGTTTTTCAAAATACGCGTTGTACAGCAATGGACCGATCGGTGCGCACGCATTGGCCATTGCATATGATGTGAACGGATGCGTGTTATCATCCGAAATACGCGTTGTAGAGCAATGGACCGATCGGTGCGCACGCATTGGCCATTGCATATGATGTGAACGGATGCGTGTTGTCATCCGAAATACGCGTTGTACAGCAATGGACCGATCGGTGCGCACGCATTGGCCATTGCATATGATGTGAACGGATGCGTGTTGTACAGCAATGGACCGATCGGTGCGCACGCATTGGCCATTGCATATGATGTGAACGGATGCGTGTTGTCATCCGAAATACGCGTTGTACAGCAATGGACCGATCGGTGCGCACGCATTGGCCATTGCATATGATGTGAATGGATTCGTGTTGTCATCCGAAATACGCGTTGTACAGCAATGGACCGATCGGTGCGCACGCATTGGCCATTGCATATGATGTGAACGGATGCGTGTTGTACAGCAATGGACCGATCGGTGCACACGCATTTGCCATTGCATATGATGTGAACGGATGCGTGTTGTCATCCGAAATACGCGTTGTACAGCAATGGACCGATCGGTGCGCACGCATTGGCCATTGCATATGATGTGAACGGATGCGTGTTGTCATCCGAAATACGCGTTGTACAGCAATGGACCGATCGGTGCGCACGCATTGGCCATTGCATATGATGTGAACGGATGCGTGTTGTCATCCGAAATATACGTTGTACAGCAATGGACCGATCGGTGCGCACGCATTGGCCATTGCATATGATGTGAACGGATGCGTGTTGTCATCCGAAATACGCGTTGTACAGCAATGGACCGATCGGTGCGCACGCATTGGCTATGGCCTGACATGGTAACGGACGCGTTTTCGAAGCTTTAACGAGTCGGATGCAGTGAATTCAGTTGGCCACCCACAACAATGTTGCAAATTCATGGGTGTCATGAAGTTGAACTTTTGAAGGATGCTGTGGGCGTGTATAAGTGGTGCAATTCCATGGATTGGCCAGATTCAGAAGATGCAAACAACTTGGACCTATCACTTTGGACACATGGGACAGTATCTGCCTCTGCAGCACACATTTAATGCTGGCTGTTCCCCTGAGAGCTCACTTGCCTGCACTACATGCTCCAGGACGACATCTGCCACTACCACTGCTGCTGTCTCTGCATCCTCTGGCTACTGCAATGGCACGTACTGTGGATAGAGCCCCAGCCTTCAGCACTGAGGAGAACCAGGCCCTGCTGGACAGCCTCCTTCCACAGTACAGCAAGCTGTATGGGAAACCAGGGAGCAGGTGAGTGTGCTGTCCACTGCCTTACTAATTGTGCATGTTGTCTGACTAGCAAGACGTACAGTGTGTACACCAGTGGCTAGCATGCTCACTGAGTAGTTGTCACCCCCAAAGTGTGTAGTCACATGCACTGAACAGGTATAGTGCAGTAGCAGTGCATTCCAACAAGGTTTGACTTCCCAGGCAATGATACCATTTAGTAACTGCTGGCAAACTGTTCATAGCCATAGTTGCACTACCTGTGTAGATCATATGCCCCTGTGATTGAGACATGTATATCCAACTGTGTGATGCACGGAAATGTTGCATGTGTAGTAATGGCCTTTTCACTTTGTCATCCTCACAGGTTGATGCCCACCAGAAGCAGGAGATCTAGCTGACCATCGTCCGGGCAGTACGATCTGTGGAGGTCTACAGGCGCAGGATCCGCAACAGCCAGAAGAGGTGGCAGGACCTTCGGGGCTGGACCCGGAGGATCGCAAGGGTCCAGCTGAAGCTGTCGCCTCCTCGCAGGAGGGGCGGACACCGGACCCTGACCCCCCACATGCTCCGGATCCTGGCGGTGGTCTTCCCTGACCTGGATGGGCAGCTGAAGGCCAGACAGCAGCAGCAAGGAGGGGGTAAGTGCTAGCCTCAACTGTGTACTATGACTGACATGCTCTATGCACTCCTTTAGCCTGGTTCCACTTCCACAGTACAACTGTCATGTCATCCTGGACTCATGTCCCTCACTTGTGTCATGCCCCTCCTCATCTGATACACAGGTGTGGCCCTTACAGTCTGTGACTTAGGTCACTTGGGTACTGTGTACTTGCAGTTACCTGTGGTTCAAGTTGGGGACAGCATCAGTTACAGGAACTTTGTGGTGGGCTGCATGGGTGGTACAATTGCTCACAATGCCTGTGATCTGACATGTACTCTGGGTATGGCTTTAATATGTGTTCCAATTGCTGCTCTGACTCACCACATGTCTGGGGTATGTGCCACACACCCATGCTGCTGCAGAGACCAAGGTAGGAGCCTCAGAAGTATGTACATCATGTGTGTGACACATGCATAGCCACCTGCCTAGTGTTCAGGGTAATACCATGTTGCACATGGACCAGGACTGTAATGCCTACTCCGTACATCGAAGGCACTCTGTTCTCCCACTCCCGTGTGTCAGCATACATATTGGGCATTGTGAAGAGTGCACTCAGGTGTATGCCTCTGTGTCACCGTGGTGTGGCCTTGCTATTTGGACTCCTGGAGTGTTTAACAATTTGGGGTGGCCAGCCATCTGAGTTGTGACTATGGGATCTGCACATAGGTTAATGCAGAGGTCTCTGATCCCTTGACTGTGCACGATGTTGTATGAAACATTGAGGTGCAGGCAGCTTTGGTTCATTCTCATCAGACGGTGAAGTGCTCATGTGTATGGATTTGTGTTTGCAGTCACTCAAATGTCTCATTTGATTGACGTGGGATCATCTCAGTCCTCATGATCTGGGTGGCCAGGGGTGCACATGTGCACCTGTCAGCTACAGGGCTTACATTTCTAAAACTTCCATGATTGTGACACAGTGCAGACTGGTGTTGTGTGTATGCACTGCCCCTGTGACAGGAGACAGTTATGACTGACTTGCCAGACAGGCCTGTGCCATGACATTCCAATCGCAAAGGGTGATCCAGCAGTGGTGTGATATGTCCTGCATGCACACCATTGTTGCATTGTCTATCAGGACATGAGGACATCATTGTGTCTGGTGATGGAACCAAAATCTGCATATCAACAGAGACTTTGCCCATCACTTTTCCTGACACATGTACTGAGTCAGTGGCAGGAGATGGCATGTGTTTGGAGTGACACATTTCCATATGTTCTCTTGGATGTCCAACAACTGTGTATGTGGTGCATGTGTGCACATATGATTAGTCGCATACAACAGGCAGCAGACAGATGGGTGCATGGACAGGTAGGATATGTGTGGCATGACTGACTGTCAAAAACATATAAACGCACGTAAGTGTGTGCTTAATCTTACTTGCGGTGTTTTTAAAAAACGGTGGTGATTAGAAAAGGAATACCTTCTCATGTTTGTAGGAAGGACAGTGTTCAAAAGTTGTAAAATACCCTCACACACTGAAACCTGATTCAGTGTCATGCTTCGTCATTGAGGTCTTCCCGCCCCTCTACGGGACGGGGCGTGCTACTACCTACGTGGACGTGGAGCACTTACTTTAGAGATTAGGTTATATGTGTAGTGCGTGGGATCGTGAAATATAAATATATGTGATGGTTTAAAATTCCCTGGCTAGTGGAAAAGAATACACTTTATTAGCTTCCCTAGCTGAGAATGGTAAAAAGGGGGAAAAAGTAGATGGTGTACTATAATGGGTCACTTTCTACAAGGTCGACTTGTTTCAGAAGCCATCCCCTAGGCTTTCTTCTTCAGGACCGAACTTGATCCTATAACGCCTCACTGGGCTGTATAAATGTACATAGGCTTACTGATCACAAGTACTCTTCTCTGCGCCCCAATTGCGCATTTGAAAATTATATCATTAGTATATCATTCGTATATTAATGTGTCCTCTCCATGAGATGTCACGAGGGGTATAGGGGCGCCTTCATACAGACAATGCTGCCGGCTGCTAGAACACCTGGGAATACCTTCTCGTGGCTCTTATTCCCAGGTGTTCTATCAGCCGGCAGCATTGTCTGTATGAAGGCGCCCTATACCCTCGTGACATCTCATGGAGAGGACATATTAATATACGAATGATATACTAATGATATAATTTTCAAATGCGCAATTGGGGCGCAGAGAAGAGTACTTGTGATCAGTAGGCCTATGTACATTTATACAGCCCAGTGAGGCGTTATAGGGATCGTTTCGGTCCTGAAGAAGAAAGCCTAGGGGATGGCTTCTAAAACATGTCGACTAGGCCTGGGCGGAAAACTACGCTACGCTCGCGTAGTTTGCGTAGTTTGCGCAACTACGCGCTACGCGAATTGCACGTAGCACAGTGCAAAAACGCGTAGCGTAGCGGGCATTTTTTGCTTGCTCGCGGTCCTCAACGTCAAGTTGGCAACCGCGAGCGAGCAAAATGACATCCCGGCGAGACTTTTTCCTCGTTCGCGATCAGCAACATCAAGTTGCCGATCGTGAGCGTGGAAAATAAACCTCCGGCGAGATTCTCAACGCGGGAGGTCAAGTTTCTCATTGCGAGTGGTCGCGTATGCTCGCGACCGCTCGCGATGAGAAACTACCAGTCCACGTTGAGAAAACTGCCGCTCGAGTACAAATCTACTCGAGCGGCAGAAAACGACCGCTTGCACTGTGCAAGATGCCGTTTGCAATGATTGCACAGTGCGGACAAGCATCCGGCACTGTGAAATCATTGCGAACAGCATTTCCTACCGCACTACGCAGTTCGCGTAGTGCTATGCGTAGCTCGCGTAGTGCGAAGTGCACTTCGCGTAGCTACGCGTAGCGCCACTACGCGAACTACGCCCAGGGTTAATGTCGACCTTGTAGAAAGTGACCCATTATAGTACACCATCTACTTTTTCCCCCGCTTTTTTTACCATTCTCAGCTAGGGAAGCTAATAAAGTGTATTCTTTTCCACTAGCCAGGGAATTTTTAAACCATCACATATATTTATATTTCACGATCCCACGCACTACACATATACACTAATCACTAAAGTAAGTGCTCCCGCGTCCACGTAGGTAGTAGCACGCCCCGTCCCGTAGAGGGGCGGGAAGACCCCAATGATGAAGCATGACACTGAATCAGGTTTCAGTGTGTGAGGGGTATTTTACAACTTTTTGAACACTGTCCTTCCTACAAACATGAGAAGGTATTCCTTTTTCTAATCACCACCATTTTTTAAAAACACGGCAAGTAAGATTAAGCACACACTTACGTGCGTTTATATGTTTTTGTAGTAGAATCTCTTTGTTGAATTGCGATACTGAGAGGAGGACGATTCTACCTTTTTCCTCTTCACTCCCCCTCATGATATTTTTGTTCATGACTGACTGTCAGGCAGACAATGGGCTTCTTCAAATCAGTGTCAGCACTAATTGCAATGTCTAGCAAATGATGGCAGGGCTTGCTCTGTGATGTGCTGTACTTACTGTGGTGTGTGTGGTCAGTACAGGTGACTAATGTTGCTCTGTTTATCCTGATTGTTTGCAGATACATCCATGGCCACAGGAGGAGACAGCTCCACGGACAAAGAGGAGCGGCAGAGCCAGATTGGGTCCACTGCATGGGAGACCGAGGGACCCAGTGGCACGGAGGGTGAGGGCAGCCACACTGAGGAGACCTCAGCTACGACCACCTCGGCTGGGGAAAACAGCATCTCCAGTGAGGACTCCCTTGTGGAGGCGGGTGTCAGCAGACCAGAGGCAACGTCAAGCAAGTCTGTCCCCGCCACCACCACCATCTCCACCCTCCCATCTGCTCCCATCCCACATGTCCGTGGAGGCTCCCGTGTAGGGGAGCGTGTCTCCTTCATGCCAGGCACCGTACCCCCTGCCTCTGTCCCCCCTGCTGCCCTGAGTGTGGAGTCTGTGGACTTGCTGAAACAGATCCATGTAGGGCAGACATCAATTCTGAGTGTCCTCCATGCACACACGGGTCTTTTGACACTACTGGTGTCATTCATGGAGGGCATGCCATCTGGCATGTCTGCCCTACATCGGACCAATCAGTCCATGGCCTCTTCACTGACGGCAGCAGTGTCCCTCCTGCAACAGTCCCTCACCCCTCCTACCTCTGCCCCATCCACAATCCCCAGCACCCTACCTGTCCCAAGCACACACACACCGGCACCGGCACGCAGCAGCACAGACCCAAGCAGCACACAGACACACAAGCCAAATTCCAGACGCACACGCACACATAGTCAGGGGACTGATACCTTACTCACAGGGGATGGGGCCCAGACACACACACACGCATCCACGAGCACTCCGCAGTCCTCTGATACCTCTCCCTCCAAAACCCCTTCCCTTGCCTCACCTGCAACCCCCCCCTCCCAGAAGCTCTTCCTCTGTGAGCTTGGCCTCTTCCCCACAGATACATCTGACACGAAGTCCAGGCGGAAGAGGCGACCACCACACACAGAGGGAGTGCCCCTCACACCCGGACACCCTCCCCCAGGCACAGGCAGACTGAGGACCCCATTCGAAAGTCCCCCGGACCAGGAAGGGCAAGACCCCACCACCACCACCACGCAGCTCCACCAAACAGTCTCTCTCCTCCATCCCCCAGGCCACCACTCCACAGGTTCCACCACCACACCCTGCCCCAGTTTCCCCCACACACCGATACCGCATCCCCAAACTGCTTAGGCCCTCCCCCCTGCCACTTCTCTTCCACCCCCAAACCAGACGCTCTGCCTGTTTGTGCCACTGGTGTGGAGACCGGGTCCCCACCCTCTGTCCTGCCCACCTCATCTGCCCCCCCTTCCACTCCCTTGGAGTCATGCACTGCAGTGGAGTCCACAACCACCCCGTCTGACTCGGGCACTGCAGTGGGGACTCAGTCCACTCCATCTGACCGGCCCACTGAAGTGGTTGCAGCACCCACACCATCTGACTTGTGCCCTACAGTGGTGCCGGCCCCCACTGAGTCAGACATCTCCACTGCAGTTGCCGGTGACACTCCTGCACCCACCACCCCTTCACTGCCTCCTTCTGGCATCCCCTGATCCTGAACCTGCGGTGCCTGGCCTGCCCCTTGTATGCCCCTCCGAGGGGGATGTCCCCTGTCCGTACCAGTGCAGGCAAGCAATGGGTGACAAGTTGTCACATATCACCCTGTTGGGACTGTGTATTTGGACTGGCCATTGGCCTTAGTTTCTTTTGGACTTAAAATTTTAGTTTAACATTTGCTGAATAAAGCCTCTTTTTGTTTACTTGTGGTTTTTAGGTCGAGCCTCGAGTAGCGCGCAAGCGCTGCTTAGAGGCGAAGACTTTTAGTAAGCGAGTTTGGAAAGCAGTCCCAAAAACGCTCGTGCATCGTGGCTGGCCTTTTTGAGATGGGTACGCGTGGCAAACATGTGTTTCCAATTATCATGCCCAGACTCGGGCGCGATAAGTGGAAACACATGTCTGCCGCACGTACACATCCAAAGGCCAGCCACGACGCACGAGCGTTTGGTCAGCTCTGCAGGCTGCCGCGCTCGCTCGCCCCCGCTCCCTGTCCCCCTATGCGCCCCGCAGTTTCCGGCCGGTGGGTGGACTCCAGAGCCGAGATGTTGACTCTTTTCTGTGTGAATGCGGTGGTTGTTTTAGATACCTGCGGCCCGGAGCCCAGGCTGCTTGTCCATCCGAGTGAGCCCTGCCCGAAGCCAGCCTCAAGACCCTTGTGAGCCGCGAGAACCGGAGTATTGCTGGTAAGTGGGCAGGCTTCTGGGTGACTGGATTCCAGCTCGCGCAGCACCCTGCTTGCATCCTCCAGCCGAGAGCCACCCGACTCGTACCTTCGTCAGGAGCTCATCATCTTCAGCTCCCACAGTGTCCCCTGTCCGGTGCTAGACCCTCAGCCGCCCCCGGGTACCGTCGCCCGTCACCGCTGAGTGCTGTGTTCGATCTCCGCGACTCCCAGTCCACGGCTTCCTCCACCTCTGCCCGAGCCCTCCGAGTCTGACCCGGCTCTGCTACGAGAGCGGTGAGTGTGCGACTTAGTTGCCCCTCAAGCTCCCCACGCACATCAGCTTTAATGGTCGGGGTTCACTTGACAGGCTGCGCACGGTTCCTCTCGGCTGCTGCAATTACCAGGGGCAGAACACGTGATCACCAGGGCTAGCCAGGGTGGCAGTAAATAGACCCAGCGACTACTGTTACTTTATGTGTAATGTATACTGTAAATTATTTGTAGCAATATACGAGAGCACCCAGAGTGAGTGTTTATGTACATGGGGACAGCCACGATGTCTGGTGGCAATAAGCAAGGGCTGCCAGAGCCGTCAGTGGGCAATAAGGCGAGGCCCGTACGAGTGGCGAAAGGCAATGTGGCCCATGTAAACCTAATCAGCTACCTGTCATTTCGATATGTGCCTCTGAGTGACCTTCGCTGTGCTGATTTAAACCCCATTGGTACCACTTGCTCTACATCACGTTTAATGTACTCGGCCCGACCACTGGGATCCATTTCTTTCAGACCCCGTGTCCCATCAGCTTCCTCTTGACCCTTAGTACTCCTGTGACGACACACCTAAACACCAAAAGCAACCACGTCTGATTGCCCACTTTGTCCTACTCCCTGCTCTCCCTTTCTCCCCTGTCCTCCTTTACTGTAAATATGGATATATGATGTGTGTGTATATATGTGTCTTTTTTCTCTCTGAATGTGACTGCAGGTTTCACCACCCTGTGTTTTTTTCAGAACCTCTCAAGGCAGTGTTCCAACACTTGTTTTTGTAAAAAAATTTTTTTTAACGAAGATGTTTGAATAATAAATAGGTACCAAGCAGAGGATGAAATCATTTACCTAAGTGAAAATGCTTCCATCAGTAGTGAGGATTGCAGGTACTTCACAGCAGAACGTGTAGACATAGATTGGGGCACCTAAGTTGTTAATTGTAAACAGATATACACTTTTAGAGAGCTATCATCTATATATGTCATGCCTCTTTACACTGCAAAGCAAGTGTTTCAGTGCATTCATTGCACCCCAGGCCACATCTTTGGAATAATGCTTCCTGCTATGCAGAACGTGCAGTATTAAGATCAGAAAAGCAGCAATCAACTCTAAAAAGAACCATAAAGACACAAACAGCTAAATTTCAAAAGGGCAACACCACCTGCCCCAATTCACAGCAGGTGAGAAAAGAATACACTCAGCTGGCATCAAATGTTTGAACACAGCAAATCTCAGAAACCACTAAAGGAAATGAGTCTGATTGAACCGTCCACCTAAACCAGTCTGAAACTTGCAAACTTCCAGCCAAAACGCAAGAAGTAGGCCCCAAAGCTGAAACAAGCATTGGCATAGCCAATAGGTCTCGCCTTTGGGACCTTATAAGTGTTTAGCCATGCAACAGTTGATGTTGTTGCACCAAGGATATTGTGGATATTGTGTTGGATAACTAAACACTTATAAGGTCCCAAAGGCGAGACCTATTGGCTATGCCAATGCTTGTTCTTTTGATGTACATGATGTAGATGAGTATCATCATGCATTTGCAGTTGTAATAGTGTTCAGATCAGGAAAATGAAGTGTTGCTGTGATGGACTCCATGTGGTCCATGGGATATGTGTCCTAATGTAGTCTGGATCTATAGCATCCTTTGCTGCAGTCTGAGGGTGTAATGTTCAGCATTTGACACAGGGATGTACGTTTTGCATTTGTAAATTAACATCTTTGGCTTAAACTGATGCACATCTGGTGGGCTTACCACTGTTCAATGTTTCTATTTCCCTGACTGTGTGCCCATCTCCACTGGACATGCAGTTTAGCACATCAATGTTGAAGGACTCATCTGTGTATACAGTGCAACTTGCTTGACACGTGTTTTGGGTGTATGCAGATGACTGACGTGACACTCCCGTACCCAGGCTGATGTGAGCAGAGCCTTCAGTGTGTTGTAGTTGTTGACTCACTGACCGAGTGTTCTGCTGACATGTTTGAGTCGTGCACAGACAAGGTTTGGCACAGCGGACCTTCCACAGGAGTGGAGTGCCAGTGTGTAATCCTGTGACATTGCCTGGGCCCGTGATGTGTGTTGTGTGAGCATGTCTGTGTGTGTTCCCTTCCCTTTTCCTACACAGGCTGTGTCCCTAGGGATGTTCCTGTTTGTGATGCTTGCTGAGTTGTCCTGTGTTCATCCAGCATCTTGGACCTGGTTTCTCCGGGATGTGGGTGCATGGCAAACTAATGTTCATCAGGTTGTCATCCCTAGTTGTCTTTGTTGTCAGGGCTGGGGATGTAGGCAAACGCAGATGGGACACAGTCAGGATTCCCCTTGGCACTTGTTGGTTACACAAGTCATGTAATTTACAGTTTGTGGTAGCTTTCAGTGATTGTGACACGTTGTGTGTGTGACTGCTGCCACTCCTCAGGGTCACAGCTGCAATGTTGGAAGTTGTCTATGTGTGTTCTTTGTGGGTCACCTTGGCTTCTTCATTGGTGTGTGACTGTGGCCGGGATCCCATTGATTGGGGTGGATTTCACGTCATGCCCATGTACGGCGTACTGTGCAGTGTGTCAGACATTCACGAGTCTTGTTGACTGGCCATGTGTGATGGGTTTCGCACCTTAGTTCCCACCACCACCCCTGGGATTGTCATGGGTGCATGTGCAATGTCACCAGTCCATGTGAGCTTCACTGCTGCACATTGGTGGAGATCAAGGTGTGTGGTGTTGAGTGTGTGCAAATGTGAGTTGTTGCACGGCTAGACCCCTACCTCCATATTGGCCTTGGCTGACAGGCCGTGCTGATTGATTTGTGCTTGTGTAGGTGTGATGGTAGTTAGTTGCTCAGGACACATGGCTGTGGTTCACAGTGTGAACGACATCTACCTTTGTCATCACAGTGGGATTATCATGCAGGCTAGTGTCACCACAATGTGGGGTCCCTGGGGGTAGTGCTGTGGTGGGTCTGTCTCTTGCTGTGTTAGTTGCTGTTCCTACAAGCTTGTGTGACATGTGTAATTTGGGCTCCCTCCCATCTAACAATGCCTGATTGCCCACATAGGGAATCCGATCCATGAGTTACTTTTGTGTGGCACTGTATACACATCTGTGTAATTGGGATTCAGGCCTCCTCATGTGTTGTGTGGTTGCCTGGGGACACTGGCACACACCCCCATCACCTGTTGTGTTTGATATGCAGTGTGAGGCTGCCTGTTTGTGTTTGTGCATCTGCACCACTGCATTGGCATATCTTTGGTGTGCCATTGGCTGTATGTTGTTTGGTGGATTTCCCCTGCTGTCCCTGGGACTCCTAGGTCATCAGTCAGCACAATAATCATGGTTTGTATGTCCCATTGCTGCCATGGTATGGTATTTGTTCACCTCACATCTACAGTCTCCACAGGATATCTACATTTGTGTGTCCATTGGTGCAGATATGTGGGTCTGCATTATGATGGTCACTTCTGTCATTGTGTAATTGATAAATGTTGACAATGTCAGCCCCCATGGGTGATGTTTGTCTGCACATGGCCAAAGGTATGTCTTATTTGCACTGCACTGTTTGCCTCACCCAATCTATGTTGCTATGGGACACAAGCACTACTTTGCCACTGATGTGTTTGTTGTTGTGTGACCAGGAATCATCCGTGCTGTTTGGCAGTTGCTGCTTTTTCCATGACAACACTTACCTTTTGGTCACAGTGATGATGGGGGTTTAGACCCCATTGCCACAATGTTAAAAATGTGCTTCAACTATGGACCCCAAACTTACATTTTGGTAACTGTGATGATGGGGGTTTAGACCCCATTGCCACAATGTTCAATTGGGCTTCAGCTATGGACCCCACACTTACATTTTGGTCACTGTGATGATGGGGGTTTAGACCCCATTGCCACAATGTTCAAAATGTGCTTCAGCTATGGACCCCACACTTACCTTTTGGTCACTGTGATGATGGGGGTTTAGACCCCATTGCCACAATGTTCAATTGGGCTTCAGCTATGGACCCCACACTTACCTTTTGGTCACTGTGATGATGGGGGTTTAGACCCCATTGCCACAATGTTCAAATGGGCTTCAGCTATGGACCCCACACTTACATTTTGGTCACTGTGATGATGGGGGTTTAGACCCCATTGCCACAATGTTCAAAATGTGCTTCAGCTATGGACCCCACACTTACCTTTTGGTCACTGTGATGATGGGGGTTTAGACCCCATTGCCACAGTGGTCATGGTCTGCTTGCATTGTGGAGGCCACACACATTTATGTGTGACACGTGTGATAGGGGGTCCCATTGTATGTTCAATGTCATGTTCAGTGTTGTAGGCATTTGACACAGACTACACACGCTTGTCATGATGTTGGGGTGATGTCTTTTTCTGACATTCCTTATGTTGGAGTGTGCTGGTTGTGTCATGCATTACCCGTCCTATGAGTGGGGATGGTAGTAGTGACAGGCATCCAGGCCCCCATGAGTAGGTGTGGTGGTAGTGGTAGGCATCCAGGCCCCCCTGAGTAGGGGTGGTGGTAGTGGTAGGCATCCATCCCCCTATGAGTGGGGATGGTAGTAGTGACAGGCATCCAGGCCCCCATGAGTAGGGGTGGTGTTAGTGGTAGGCATCAAGGCCCCCATGAGTAGGGGTGGTGGTAGTGGTAGGCATCCATCCCCCTATGAGTGGGGATGGTAGTAGTGACAGGCATCCAGGCCCACATGAGTAGGGGTGGTGGTAGTGCTAGGCATCCATCCCCCTATGAGTGGGGATGGTAGTAGTGACAGGCATCCAGGCCCACATGAGTAGGTGTGGTGGTAGTGGTAGGCATCCAGGCCCACATGAGTAGGGGTGGTGGTAGTGGTAGGCATCCAGGCCCCCATGAGTAGGGGTGGTGTTAGTGGTAGGCTTCCAGGCCCCCATGAGTAGGGGTGGTGTTAGTGGTAGGCATCCATCCCCCTATGAGTGGGGATGGTAGTAGTGACAGGCATCCATCCCCCTATGAGTGGGGATGGTAGTAGTGACAGGCATCCATCCCCCTATGAGTGGGGATGGTAGTAGTGACAGGCATCCAGGCCCCCATGAGTAGGGGTGGTGTTAGTGGTAGGCATCCAGGCCCCCATGAGTAGGGGTAGTGGTAGGCACCCATCCCCCTATGAGTGGGGATGGTAGTAGTGAAAGGCATCCAGCCCCCCATGAGTAGGGGTGGTGGTAGTGGTAGGCATCCATCCCCCTATGAGTGGGGATGGTAGTAGTGACAGGCATCCAGGCCCCCATGAGTAGAGGTGGTGGTAGTGGTAGGCATCCATCCCCCTATGAGTGGGGATGGTAGTAGTGACAGGCATCCAGGCCCCCATGAGTAGGGGTGGTGGTAGTGGTAGGCATCTAGGCCCCCCTGAGTAGGGGTGGTGGTAGTGGTAGGCATCCATCCCCCTATGGTTGGGATGGTAGTAGTGACAGGCATCCAGGCCCCCATGAGTAGGGGTGGTGTTAGTAGTAGGCATCCATCCCCCTATGAGTGGGGATGGTAGTAGTGACAGGCATCCAGGCCCCCATGAGTAGGGGTGGTGGTAGTGGTAGGCATCCATCCCCCTATGAGTGGGGATGGTAGTAGTGACAGGCATCCAGGCCCCCATGAGTAGGGGTGGTGTTAGTGGTAGGGATCCATCCCCCTATAAGTGGGGATGGTAGTAGTGACAGGCATCCAGGCCCACATGAGTAGGTGTGGTGGTAGTGGTAGGCATCCAGGCCCCCCTGAGTAGGGGTGGTGGTAGTGGTAGGCATCCAGGCCCCCATGAGTAGGGGTGATGTTGGTGGTAGGCATCCATCCCCCTATGAGTGGGGATGGTAGTAGTGACAGGCATCCAGGCCCCCATGAGTAGGGGTGGTGTTAGTGGTAGGCATCCAGGCCCCCATGAGTAGGGGTAGTGGTAGGCATCCATCCTCCTATGAGTGGGGATGGTAGTAGTGACAGGCATCCAGCCCCCCATGAGTAGGGGTGGTGGTAGTGCTAGGCGTCCATCCCCCTATGAGTGGGGATGGTAGTAGTGACAGGCATCCAGGCCCACATGAGTAGGTGTGGTGGTAGTGGTAGGCATCCAGGTCCACATGAGTAGGGGTGGTGGTAGGGGTAGGCATCCAGGCCCCCATGAGTAGGGGTGGTGTTAGTGGTAGGCATCCAGGCCCCCATGAGTAGGGGTGGTGTTAGTGGTAGGCATCCATCCCCCTATGAGTGGGGATGGTAGTAGTGACAGGCATCCATCCCCCTATGAGTGGGGATGGTAGTAGTGACAGGCATCCAGGCCCCCATGAGTAGGGGTGGTGGTAGGCATCCAGGCCCCCCTGAGTAGGGGTGGTGGTAGTGGTAGGCATCAATACCCCCATGAGTAGGGGTGGTGTTAGTGGTAGGCATCCATCCCCCTATGAGTGGGGATGGTAGTAGTGACAGGCATCCATCCCCGTATGAGTGGGGATGGTAGTAGTGACAGGCATCCAGGCACCCATGAGTAGGGGTGGTGTTAGTGGTAGGCATCCATCCCGCTATGAGTGGGGATGGTAGTAGTGACAGGCATCCATCCCCCTATGAGTGGGGATGGTAGTAGTGACAGGCATCCAGGCCCCCATGAGTAGGGGTGGTGTTAGTGGTAGGCATCCAGGCCCCCATGAGTAGGGGTAGTGGTAGGCATCCATCCCCCTATGAGTGGGGATGATAGTAGTGACAGGCATCCAGCCCCCCATGAGTAGGGGTGGTGGTAGTGGTAGGCATCCATCCCCCTATGAGTGGGGATGGTAGTAGTGACAGGCATCCAGGCCCACATGAGTAGGGGTGCTGGTAGTGGTAGGCATCCAGGCCCCCCTGAGTAGGGGTGGTGGTAGTGGTAGCCATCAGGCCCCTATGGGTGTGTATGGCATTGGTGATAGCCATCCCGCCCCTATGGTTCTGCAGTTCCTGGTGTACGTCATTTCTGCATCCCTATGTGTGTGTGACATATGTCGGGTACGTGTCGTTTGTTTGTGTTGTGGGTGTTTGACTTACCGTCTGCACCGTACGCGTCCGTACCGGTTCCGGTAATAGATGTAGAGTATTGGTAGGACCTGCGCGATGGGATTCATGGTTGGGTCGTCTCGTTTGGGTTTCTCGTGGCTTCGACTCGTACTCGTCTCTGGCTTGTTCGTCTAGTAGCCGTGGATCGTCTTGTGGCGCGAATCGGAGCTTATGTGCAGCTCTCCCGGATGCTCTGACGTGCCGGACGTAGCGACGGGTTCGGCGCGTACGGAAGGCGCATCGTACTAGTCCGGCCGGAAGGTGCTGTATATTTGCTTCCGTGCGACTCGATTCGGCGTTTACAGATCCGGCTCGGACGGGGAACAGGAGCTGGAATGGGTACGTACAGCTGGGTCAGGATCTGAGCAGTTATGCGCATCGTACTTGCTCGTTCGGACGACTGTTCGAATCGGTCGGGAAACACGCGTTCGGCTTGGTTTTTTTCCGGGTGAATACTGTTAGGTGCGCTTCCGGCCGAGATCGGAATCGACCCCATTGTCTCTTTTAAACAATACTCGATCTTAAGTGCAGGGCCTCAACTTAGTTGCAGCTACTGAAGCATTAATCTGTTAAAGGTAGTATTGCAGGACTGTGAAGATGTTCCTAGTGGTATAGGATAGTTGACTGTGATTGCTTCCCAGTTATTTATTCAGGGTAGTCATATAAGTATGTTTGAAATTACCAGTTCGTTAGTGAGAGATCAGGAATAAGGGTAGTTCAGGACACCTGTGCTTGTCACTGCTGCCCGGCGAGTGTCCAAATATTGAATTATGAAATGTTCCCGGGCAACAAACCTCTCAGGGGTAGGCTGCGAGGTTACATTCCATGCCAAGGGGAAGAATACAAAGATGTGTGCTGGTTCTAGCCAGTTGCGTGAAGTGCAGGGAAGTCGGGTCCCTCCTGATGACCTTAAAGGCAGCCTCAGGTGTGCTGTGATATTCCAAGAGAAGTATTCCAATGATTGTACCAATGCTAGATGGCATATGGGTAGAGGCCCTTCGTAAAGGCTACAACGTGGCGCAGCAGTCGCCCGTAGGGTTTAAAGTGCTGTGAAAGTCCTGTGGCACAGTGGAATTGTAACTGTGAAAGCTGGGAGGGTTGCCTTTAACTGGGGTCCCAGGGCCATGTGTCATCTGAGCGGCACTTCGTGTGCTGCTGAAAGATTAATCGGCCATGGCAGAAGTAGCACAGCTTCCCTCTCCATCTCTGAAGGGATTCCGATCTCCCTTTCTCTCTTCCCTTTGAACTTTGCTTATACATCAGCTTGTAGCGCCTCTTGCTGCTTCCGTCCTCGCTGAGAGCACGTGGTATCAGTGCAGGCCCCTGGAGCCGGGGCCACCCCATCACTGGCAAAGTCTCCAAGATCCTAGTCCAACCTACTAGTAGTCAATGGGATTCTGGTGACCCATCTTCTGGTTATAGTGAACAGTCACTACTACATCTTGCCCCTCTCTCTGCAGCAGCGGGTATCATTCAATTTAATTACATTTTCTTGTTTCGGGTGTAGGCTATACAAAATCAGCCAATAAAAAGAAGAAAAACAATGATCAATGCTCATAATTTAGGCAATTTTAAAATTACGATTCTTAAAAGCATAACTTTACAAATTAAATGGAGCACCAATAGGCTGCTTCGCCTTCTTACCGAGGGTATGCAGACATAATATCGATGTCTAAATATCGATATAACATTATATCGATGTTTAAATATCGATATGACAGAATATCGACCATCAAGAATATCGTCGACCAGAATATCGACATGCAGGTAAGAAATATCGTTTTAATTAATATCGATGTTAGTGATATCGTTAGTAAAAATATCGTTGTTAATAATATTGAATTTTTGTGTGTGTTTTGTATGTTAGTATATGTGTTAAAAGTATAGCTCATTTTTGTAATGTATGTTTGAATTTTTTACAAGTAATTCATTTTGTTAATTAATTTTTGCGTATTTTAGTTCCGTAGCGGGTTGTGGGTTTATAGGGGAATAGGGTGGGAAGTAATTTAATTATAATATATTTAATAATAATTTTTTAGAAGTTATAAAATTTTTTAAAAACATAAATATTGCGTTTTAGTTCCGTAGCGGGTTGTGGGTTTATAGGGAATAGGGTGGGAAGTAATTTAATTTAAATTAATTAATAATTTTATTAATTATTATTTTTGTATTCAATAATTTATATTGTTAATTGTGTTAATTAATTTGTTATTAATTAATTATTAATTGGTTATAAATAATTAACAATTAATTGGTAAATATGTTAATTGTGTAATTTTTTGAGGAGCGGGTTGTGGTTTTATAGGGAGTAGGGTGGGAAGTAATTTAATTATACTTAATTAATTAATAATTGTATTAATTAATATTTATGTAATTAATATTTTATATTGTTAATTGCGTCAAGAAATGTTATTAATTGGATATTAATTATTAATAAATAATTGGTAAATGTTAATTGTGTAATTTTTTTATGAGTTGGTTGTGCGTTGATAGGGGAGTAGGGTGGGAAGTAATTTAATTTTAATAAAATATTTATTATTTTTTTATATACAATATTTATTTAAAGTTATTTTATAGTGTTAATTGTGTGAACTAATTTATTTTTGATTGTTTTTAATTTGCTTGTTAATTGTTATTAGTTAACTAATTAATTGTTAAATAATTATGTTAATTGTGTAATATTTTACAATATTGGTGGTGATGTTTATAGGGAAATATAGTGGGAGCGAAATTATTTTTGAAAAAGTAATTATTTGTTAATTAATGTTAATTATTTTTCAGGAGTGGGAATACTAAATTATTCCCCTCCGCTATCCAACACTTTCCCTACTGTTGCACTCGCTGGAGTGGGAATAGTAATTTTTACCCACCCGCTATCCAACACTTTCCCTACTGTTGCACTCACTGGAGTGGGAATAGTAATTTTTACATACCCGCTATCCATCACTTTCCCTACTGTTGCACTCGCTGGAGTGGAAATAGTAATTTTTACCCACCCGCTATCCAACACTTTCCCTACTGTTGCACTCACTGGAGTGGGAATAGTAATTTTTACCCACCCGCTATCCAACACTTTCCCTACTGTTGCACTCACTGGAGTGGGAATAGTAATTTTTACCCACCCGCTAGCCAACACTTTTCCTACTGTTGCACTCACTGGAGTGGGAATAGTAATTTTTACATACCCGCTATCCAACACTTTCCCTACTGTTGCACTCACTGGAGTGGGAATAGTAATTTTTACATACCCGCTATCCAACACTTTCCCTACTGTTGCACTCACTGGTGTGGGAATAGTAATTTTTACATACCCGCTATCCAACACTTTCCCTACTGTTGCACTCGCTGGAGTTGGTATAGTAATTTTTATCTACCCGCTATCCAACACTTTCCCTACTGTTACACTCGTTGGAGTGGGAATAGTAATTTTTACCCACCCGCTATCCAATACTTTCCCTACTGTTGCACTCACTGGAGTGGGAATAGTAAATTTAACCCCCGCTATCCAACACTTTCCCTACTGTTACACTTGTTGGAGTGGGAATAGTAATTTTTACCCACCCGCTATCCAACACTTTCCCTACTGCTGCACTCACTGGAGTGGGAATAGTAAATTATTCCCCTCCGCTATCCAACACTTTCCCTACTGTTGCATTTGCTGTAGTGGGAATAGTAAATTATTCCCCTCCGCTATCCAACACTTTCCCTACTGTTGCACTTTCTGTAGTGGGAATAGTAATTTTATCCCCTACGCTATCCAACATTTCCCTACTTTTATAGTTAATGTAGTGTAATTTTTTTTTTTTTTAAATAAATATTAATTTTAATATTTTAATTTATTATATATATATTTTATTTTTATATTGCAGGTTTATGTATATATATATATATGTATTTATAACTTTTCTTATGTTTCTAACATTTTATAATTAAATAAAATAATTATTTATTAATATTATTAAGTTAATATATATTAAAAAATATATATATGTATGTTCAATTTTTTTATATTACATTTATCATTTATCAGTTTTTAACATTTTCAAATAATTCTAACTATGTTTTTATTAATTATATTTATTATTTAATTCTTTTTATATTATTTTTAAGACATTTAAAAAAACGATATTTTAAACAACGATATTTTAAACAACGATATTTTGGTTTCGATATTTTTGTACTTACCATTGTAGAGAAAGGCTGTCGATATTCTGTCCATCGATATTGTAGACTCAATATTCCTGTAGCTCGATATTCTGTCCGTCGATATTCTGTCAGTGATCCCTTACCGAGTTGCTCTCTGTGTTGCCAATCAAGCAGACCATAAGTAAGTTGCTACAGGAAAAAAACGTCTGTGTCCGATCAGTAGCATAATGCCAGCATGTCCTCATGGTTAATGATATTGTAGCCCTTAAACAGCAATAATAACCCATCGCCTGCGTAACCAGATGGTTTTCCACAAGAAAAGGAGAAAGTTTCCAAGTGTTTCAGTTCCACTCATCTTAAGTGCTCTTGTGTACAGTTCATTTTACAATATAAGAACATATTGCCAAGACCAAATCTAACCCGTAAGTTCCAATAGATTCTTGTGGCAGCTGCCTGGCTCTCCAGGGTGTACTAGCTCTGGTTGGTCTGCCAGAGGTTGTGGGTGTGCCTTGGCAGAGGCATGGCACCTCTCTGCATGCACAACATTACAGGACTATCAGGTTCGCACAAGGGGGCATATTATCAATGATTTATCGGCGCATTAGCGGCACTTTTCCTGCTGCTAATGCGGCGATCGCCAGGTATCGCCCGCTAACGCCTAAATGACTATCGCCATCGCGCAGAAGTTAGCGGGAGTTTTCACCGCCGTTCCCTGAAACTATCGCCTGTTATCCACGTGTTGGTAATACGTCGCTAACAAGGCGATAAATTTCAGGGATGGGCGGCGATAACAAAACTCACGCTAACTGGCGTTGGCGATAGTTAACGCCAGGCATTGATAATATGCCCCCAAGTCTTCTTCATTGTCAAACCAAGAAAGAGCATGTCCATCGTTTTGTGAGGCTAGAATGTATTCATAGGCAGCTATTTTTACCCTTGTTCTTCTCCATGCCTGCTTTGACGAGTCATATGCTCATCTGCCATTTTGTGAAATCAGCATATGTGTCAGATGTTTTCTTATTTACTATGTTCTGATACTTTCAAAAGCCTTCTGTTGGGAGCATTCTATTTTACAGCCCTCTAGAAGTCCACAGATATTTTAACTAACTTTTCCTTTTTATCAAAATATTTGCTATTATTATGGTTGTGGGTTGGTTGTATTAGTGTGTAGTCCCATGGTTGTTATTTTGTAATACATTGCACTAATGTTTACTAGCCTCTGCCTTGCTCACAAAGGGCTCTGATGGGAACTGTAGGGGCACCAGATGTTATTTCTAATTTTTTTAGAATTTTGTTTGATATTTGTCTGCCATGGTGATAGGCCCACTAGGCTATGGTTACCATTTTTAATCAAGTTAATCAATTTTTGTGAGCCTCCGCTTTTGTTCTCATATGGATCCCATACGCCTTGGTGGGACATCAGACATGTATTATCTCTTTCACTTTAAAATAGGCCATTGTAAGTGTTGCTGTAAAAGTATTATGTCATGCTCACTTTATTGCCTGTCAGATTCGAGGTAGACATTTGTCTAACTAGTTGTTAGATTCCTTTTGAGCACATCCATTGAAAATCCCTGTCATCTCTGGACACCCATGCAGGGAGAAAAAATGACTAGCACACATGCAATGGGAATCAGGGGAAAACAGGGAAAGGGAGAGGGATGGAAACACAGGACTTCATCTCACTCTGAATGGATTGTCCCAGGCTGGGACGATATAGGATAGCTTTATTGCAGGAAGATTGGTACATCACAGAACTGGCTGTAGGGTATGCAGGAGACACAGGTAAGTATACGGTCAGAGCTCAAAGTGAGCTATTAGAACATATGAGCAATATAAGCAGTGGCGGCCGGCACAGGTAAATGCGGTGAGCCGGGTGGGAGCGGGGAGAAGTCGACAGACAACGGAATAGGTATATTTTAATAAATAAATAACACCTATTCTGTCTTCCATCAGCTTCGCCCCTGCCGAGCCTTGCCTGTGCCGGCTGCCGCTGAATGTAAGTCTACCAGTTTCAGAAGCGGAGGTCGCATTGATGAGCCCCTGGCAGACTAGGATACCAGACTGAGATCCCAGGATGCCACTCACCAGCCAGGAGCTATGGAATTAAGAAAGAGAAGTATACCTGAGAGTGTCAAGCACAACCAAATGCACATTATGAGAGTGAAACTAAAGGAAAATCTAAAACGAGGGAAAAAAACCCAGAAAATACAACAAACATGAGGGATAAGAAAACAGGTGCAAACGTGTCTATAGCGGAGAGCCATAACAAAGAATAAAATGTTGTCAGGCACAGACTCCGTGTCAGAATGGCTTTATATAACTGCCCTACTGCTTATGCCCCAAAGTGTACCAGTAACCAGGAAGTCAGTGTCTAAGAGTATCAGTCAGCTAGCAGTCTAGTGTTCGCGCTTGTCTTAGTCACCACAAACTGCAATCCAGGCTAGGTCTACGCCTAATCATCTGTCTGAGCGGAGCTTGAATACTGACACTAATTCCCAGTCTAACCATTAGCTTACACATGAGTATTATTGTTATACCTTACAAAGACTTGTATTGCCTTCTTTACAATGGCACAGTCTAACTGTCTTCCTTCTTATTTTTTATTACCTGCAGGTAGAAGAGAATGAGACAGAGAAGTAGCTAACACAAGAGTCCAGATACCTCTCTGTTGAGTGCTGCAGCTAACCAATGAGAAGTGAAGGAGAAGGCACCCAAGGAACAGACTCCTCCCAAGAAAGGAACCAGTGAGGAGAAGCAGTCTGTCACCAGCACTGAAAACTGCACAGGCATTAGCCCTCTTTAGTTTTTCACTAATGTACATAAAGCAGTGTATACCTGTGCACACTCTTCTGGGCATAACGACTTTCAGGCACATGCATCAAGCTCGGATTTTGCGAGTCCTTAATTGCGATTTTTAAGGAATCGCAATTAAGGACTCTCAAAACCCTATGCATGTAGGAATCGCTATAAAAATAGCGATTCCTACACATTCCTTAATTGCGACTCGCAAATTGCGAGTCGCAATTAAGGAATGGCTTCCCATTCATTCCTATGGGCCTACAGGCCCATAGGAATGAATGGGAAATTGTATGCCCAATTTGCGAGTACCAATTGGTACTCGCAAATTGCGCATGCAATTCCAAGAGTGCAAGGGTGTCAAAGGACACCCTGTTGCACCCCTGAAATTGTACTGTGCACCCATGTTGCGCACACACATGCCCAAAGGGCATGTGTGTGCGTAACATGAAACTTTGAAAAATGCACTTTAGTGCATTTTCAGAATTTTGCAAAATACCGTTGTGTTTCATTTCACGGTATTTTGCGGCTCAAATAGCGATTCGCTATTTCTAAGGAGTACATGCATTGCATTTAAGGAATCGCAAATTGCAATTCCTTAAATGCAATCGCAAGTTAAGAAACCGCAATGAATTGCGATTCCTTAACTTGCGAGTGCCTAACACCTTGATGCATCTCAAAGGCGTTTTGCGGCGCAAGCGGCCGATTTTGCACATCGCACCGTTTGCGCTGCAGAAAGCTTTGATGCATGTGTGCATGTGTGCATCAAAGCTTTTTGCGAGCGCAAACGGTGCGATTCGCAAAAATCGGCCGTTTGCGCCCGCAAAAACGCCTTTTGCGATGCATCAAGGTGTTGGGCACTCGCAAGTTAAGGAATCACAATTCATTGCGGTTTCTTAACTTGCGATTGCATTTAAGGAATTGCAATTTGCGATTCCTTAAATGCAATGCATGTACCCCTTAGAAATAGCGAATTCGCTATTTGGGGCCGCAAAATACCGTGAAATGAAACACAACGGTATTTTGCAAAAAAAGTTTCATGTTACGCACACACATGCCCTTGGGGCATGTGTGTGCGCAACATGGGTGCACAGTACAATTTCAGGGTGCAACAGGGTGTCCTTTGACACCCTTGGAACTCGCATGCGCAATTTGCGAGTACCAATTGGTACTCCCAAATTACGCATGCAATTTCCCATTCATTCCTATGGGCCTGTAGGCCCATAGGAATGAATGGGAAGCCATTCCTTAATTGCGACTCGCAATTTGCGAGTCGCAATTAAGGAATGTGTAGGAATCGCTATTTTTATAGCGATTCCTACATGCATATGTTTTTGAGAGTCCTTAATTGCGATTCCTTAAAAATCGCAATTAAGGACTCGCAAAATCCGAGCTTGATGCATGTGCCTGTTTGGGATCAGCCCTGCATCAATAGACAGTACCACCAACACCACCAAACAGAACAAAAACATATATCTCTCAGTGCCGCAGTGACTGCAGTAAGTCCAGAAATATATTTCCTGGGAAATTGAACCTACTCAGCAATCTAAACAGGAATACTAGTCTGCTACACCTGATCTTCTTGAGGTAGGAGCAGAGCTGTAAATTGGGCCTGCAGCAGAGTAGGATGTTATACCTGCTCTTACATTGGACACATCATCTTCCCCATCACTTCCTCTGAGGAAAAGAAGGAATTCTCCCCCATCTTCTGGAAGCCAGATGAAGGTGTACCTCAAACATCACTATGGGAAACAAGGAAAAAGAAGATTCAAGAAAACATAGTTGGTAGTGAGGAAGACAAACCAGTCATTGTTTGTGTTGAGAGTGGTACTGAGAAAGTGCAAATCACCTCCATTGATAATACCCCACCTGCTTTTATCTTCTCAAAACTCCAAAACAAACACCAACAACCCCCATCATAGTCCTGGCGTAATCAAAAGGAAACCCCACCTAGCTTCAGCACAAGGTGATCTGGCTTAGGATCTATAAGGAATCTCTTTTCCTCAGTTCGGGACGTCACTTAGACGCGATAAGAAATACATTGCAAACACCTCAGTTTGTCACTAACCAATGCAGTGTCGGAAGCAGTGTACGTTTGACAAGGGTACATCATAATACCAAACCTATAACCTGGTCCATTTATACAAAAGAAAAACTGGCCAAAATGTTTGTGATTGGCCTTCACCCCTTTTGGGTGGTGGAAAGAGAGGGGTTTCTGGAACATGTGGAATCCTCCAATCCAAAATGGAGGGTTCCAAGCGAATCTATTTTTTAAATATGGTGGTGCCACAGCTGCACTGTGAAGTGCTGGGATTGGTTTGCAAGATAATGAAGAACATAGTACAGTGTATTCACCTCACTGCAGATATGTGGACCAGTTGTCAAGCCAGAGTCTGCAAAGGCTGCTGGCGGTTCTTGGGACGAGCCAGAGAGAGAGAGAGCTATTCACCCAGGTGCCAGAGGTCCCAGCACCGAGGGGGCACTGAGCCCCAGCTCATTGCTGCACATTAAGGTATCAAAAGGGAAACGGTGCAGGGAGGCACCTGTGACCTCCTGATCTTTTGGGCTAAGAGGCCCTATAATGAAGCCCTGTTGGGAAAGTGCCTTCATCCTCTATACAGTATGCAGCGTAATGGTTCTGTTGGATCAATTTATATACATCATACTCGATTGGGAGTCCAAAAAGGTAGATCCTCCCTCTGGGGCAAACAATTCCAGTACTCAACACATATACACATAGGCAGAAATTTGAGTAAATAGAATTATATTATCTCAGCAAAATTCATCACATCGTAAGAAACATTATTGATCAAGGCATAAAAACATAGAAAAGAAGACAAGGGGTGCTCCCGGCAAAGTGAGTATAAAGTGCTTGTGCAAGTAAGATGCTTGTGCTGTAACAATTAGTTATGTACAATTAATTTTGGTAATTTCACAATAAACTGTCCATTGCATGATTTCAAAAAGCACTGTGGCTGTACGTTCACAAATACAGTCCTCTGTTGACAGCCAGTTCCAGTGGTACAGAATAAACATAATCGTCGACGTTTCAACCTCAAATATCCAACGTGTGTCTGAAAACATTAACAGAGGTCTTCTTCAGGACAACAAAAGGAGTATACCAAATATACCCTCCACACGAGAGGGAGTGTGTTCCATAGGCTCCAAAATATCACAGTTCTATTGACTTTACCTCAAATTCAAAAGCACAGCTCTCTCCCAAATAAGTAAATGGTTTGTACAAAATCATTCACAGTACAACTC
Organism: Calotriton arnoldi; assembly: GCA_963921515.1. Classification (NCBI taxonomy): domain Eukaryota; kingdom Metazoa; phylum Chordata; class Amphibia; order Caudata; family Salamandridae; genus Calotriton; species Calotriton arnoldi. The sequence goes on along the minus strand of CAWUFW010004229.1, from coordinate 833,303 downwards.
CTAGTCAATCTTGAATGTACCACGATCGGTCAATCTTAAATGTACCACGATCGGAGGTGCGTTAAATGTTTTAAACAATGTTAGTGTTTGCATCCACTCTGGTGGGCATGAGCACTCATAATCACTCATGATTCAGTGATCATGAGAAATGATGCGTGGCAATGATATTGATATTTTTGTGTAGCATGAGTTCCTACGAAAGAAATCAGAACCATGAAAAAGAAAAATACTCCTAACATTCTGGTCACCTATCAGAGGACATGAACATATTTTAGCCAATACTTTTAAGCCTGGAAGTGTTTGAGGATCATTCAGTGATCAAATAGAGGGCCAGATGGACGAAATGTTTTGCAACCACAAACACTCCGATTCAGAGTTGCAGCTGCAAAAAAGTGTTTGGCCATGTACAAAACCTGTTTTAGGAGTAGGTAAAGTTTGACCAACTCCTAAAATGGGTTTGCAACTGGATACTGATTTGGTATTTGAAAGTGACATGTTTTGGGCATCAATTCCAAATACTGAATCAGTATGAAATGTATTGAAAAGAAACCAAACTCCTAAGTTGGGGGGGTAAAGGGACCTTTGCAAACTCTCACTGCAACTTTAAAAAAAATAAGCACCTTACCTGCCCCACCTGCTCCTGATGGCTATCCACTGTGTCCCACATCCCTACCTCTCTACCTAACATGCTGTCAGACTTTTATTCACCTTTTTAAAAAATTGTGAGTCACATCTGACTTACGATTTTTCACAAAATGGCACTTGAATTCAGCACCTAAGATGGCTGCTGCCAAGCTCAATATTGTATCACAGCCCTTATAATGTAGTTCAAAGGATAGTGAGGTTAATTCCAACTTCTCCACTTAGAGCAGTGGCGTAGATGGGGGGGGGGCCAGAGGGCGTTGTCTGTCGGCGCCCCCATCCCCCCAAAGCTCTTACCTCCACCGGCTGTCCCTGGGCGGTAAACTCTGGGATCGCCTGCGCTAGCTATGCCAATGACTTAGAGTTGTTATCATTCTCTGTATCAATCTCCAGGAGAGTAAGGAGCACCTCTTTCGGTAAGGGTTTAGGGATTCGTGATTAGATAGAGAGAGACAGAAAGATTCCTGTTTCCATCAGACCTGTATTGGACTCTCAGAGGTAGTGTGCCTCTGCACAGCATTGCAGAGGCACACTATGACTCACTCTCAGGATGGAAAACAGAAGACAGTGAGTATTGTGTAACGGAGTAGGAATTTTATAATAAGAAAGTATGATGTCAAAAGTGTGATGCAGCTTACCCGGTGTGAAAGGAAGTATTGCTGTAACAAGCCACCAAGTAAACCAGGAAACTTGCCCAAGTACAAAAGATGAGATGCCCACCTCTCTACCGGAAAATGGAATCATAATCGCCAAACCAAAAAGAGGAAATCGATAGGCAAGTACAAAAGCAGATTCTAGCCATCAAAGCCTAATCGCAGAGAAAGCCAGGAGTTGGTGCAAAAGTATAGCCATGTCGAAAACCAAGATCAGTCCAAGATAAAACAAGTGTCAATACAGGGAGTAAGGAGAAAGGAAACTGAGGCAGCTGATGAAGGGAAAAACAACAAAGGTGAGGGAACAGAGATAAGGGTGCAAGCTATATCCTCAAGCAAATGAGTCAAAACAACCGATGTTGCCAGATTCAGTCTTCAGCATCCACTAACACTTTATAGGCCTCAGTCCTCTCTGACCTGCAAATCAAGTCCTGTTCCTCAGGTGGCTGGGGCAGCATGTTTCGGACCCAACCTTGGAAGCTATTGTCTTCCATGATTGTAGTCTCCACTGCCTATTTTTAAACTCCTCCATATGGTCCTTTTCCTTCTATGGTTTCTTATGTTGATACCTTACAGCGATTTCCTTTTGACTCGTGTCAAGGTTTTTTCTTGTGTAGCCCAGGAGTTGTCCATGTCTCTGGATATCTCTGAGCAATGCTCGGGGTGGCCTCCAATGGCTGCTCAAATTATTTTCCATGGGGCAAAACTCATAAGTACCAACTCATGAGTTTCAAGATGGTCCTTAATCTGGCCAATCGCATTTCTTAAAAAGATCAAAATCAAGAAGTGAGAAGGAGGCTCTGATGTGTAATGGAAGGTCGTTTTATGCTTTAGGAGTGATGTGGAAGATAGCCTGACCACCAGATGTGGTTCAGCTTATGCAAGGGATGTGGAGAAGTCCAGGCGAGTAGAGGGATCTATATGGTTTGTGAAAGGGGATACATCTATTGAGGTAGGCTGGGCCACTGTTGTGTTGTGCCTTGAAGGTGTAAGTAAAGAGTATGAACTGTGCACGTTTGTGCATAGCTAGCTAGAGGAGCTCATTGAGATGGGGTGTGATGTGAGTGCAGTGTGAGAGGTTAAAAGTGATTCTGGCTGCCGAGTTCTGATGAGTCTGATGTGTTGTTTGCTGGTCCCGGCGTAGAAGGTGTTGCCATAGTGCAGCTTGTTAGTAACTAGGACGTGTGTAATAGTTTTACGGGTACTGGTCAGGAGCCATCTGATGATTTTTCTCAGCATTTTCAGTGAATGGAAGCAGGAGCCTGTGACAGCATTGACTTAGGTAGTCATATTGAGTTTGATGTCAATGATGATCCTGAGTTTCCTGTAGTGGGTGGTGGTTGTAGGGTTGGGTGGGGTCCTAGGTCAGCTAGCCACCAAGTGGAGTTCCACAGTGAGGTGATCTTCCTGAAGACCATTACTTTTGTCTTGTCGTTGTGCAGTTTGAGACAATTGGTCTTCATCCAATAGGCGACTTTAGTTGTGCCTGCGGTAAACTTGTTCCGGTTGTTTGGAGTCTTGTCCGATAGGGAGAGTATGAGCTCAGTGTCGGCACAGGAGTGGACATCAATGTCATCAGTGTGGATGATGCTTGCAAGTGGGTTCATGTATATGTGAAGAGGGTCTAACTAAAGGATGATCCTTGTGGCATTCTACTGATAGGCTGGTTGCCTGTGCCCTGCCAGTCAAGAAAGAGCAGATCCAGCAGAGAGCAGGTCCTTGGATTCCAGTCTCATGCAGGCATCAGATGAGGATGGGATACACTGTGGGCATGGACTTATTCTTGCTGGACCTTGGGGAGGCTTTGGAAGCAGCAGGATGTAAGTAGGAATGCCTGCCTTGGTGGGGGGCCCTGGTTGTGACGGTGGCCACACCCAGAGCTGTGGAGGAGTTACAGGGTGATCCAGAGGCTGTAAGGTACAGAAGGGTACTCTATGCAGGAGCACAACAAGGGTGCAAAGCCAAGTGTACCCAGGGATGTCCTGGTGTTGTCCCTGGAAGAGCGACGGCGCCCCGTTAGTCCTATGGGCGGTTGTGGGCCTGAGCAACCGGGGGCTGCCTGGAACGCTCCGCCCCCTTTGGGGGCATAAGTAAGGGCGTGGACTGGTGGTCCACCGCTGGGAGGGGTGGTCCCTCCCAAAATTGGTAACCACCGATTGGCGATGGCCACGGTGTAATTTGGCTCATCAGGCGGGCAGGCGGCGTAGGGGGGCTTGCCTGCCCTTGGATCACCCGTAAGATAACCCACCATGTTGGCATATTTGTTATGCAAATAAACATGCAGCAATTTTCTCCACTAACAAGGTGTCGTGTGGTTTATTTATGTATTTTGCTGTACGAGAGTTGGGGAGTATTGCCAATATTGGCACTATGTCTGTGGTGGCGATGAGGGTTTCCTTGCTACGATTGGGTATGGAGTCAGACTGTGTGATCTTGAGAAGTTGACCATGGCTGAGATGGTAGGCGAGGTCTCACAGACTTAGATTTTTACAGATGCTGGGAATGTCATCACTGCAATGCCTTCTGGGGTGGCTTACATATTCAGTTTAGTGCTGCTTCCTTTTTAAACCTTTAACTGTTAGACTCTCTTCTTTTATACATTCTCCCCTGTGGCACAAGGTGTCCGGCCTGCTGGAGATACTGCTCTCTTGGCTAATAAACCACCATCAAAAGACTCTTTGCATTAGAATATGGTTCCATTTCTGCGGCTTTGACACACAGAAGTGAGCGATACTGGGTGCGAATACTTTATTCCACACCTACAAACACCTTACTTCCGGAGTGGAAAATAGCGCTAGAAGGCTTAGATAATTGCATATAGTATTGCCTTTATACTACGCAGAGCAGAGCGATAATTCCAAATAGGAAATTACTGCTTAGAAAAAATAATGCAGAAATCTATACATCCCAAGCAAAATCAATGTCATATCAATGTAGTCAATCGTGCAAAGAGCTCAGAGTTGGGTAGTTACATATGCTGTGGCTTCAGCGTATCCAAAATTAAAGGTGTGTATCTTTTATACCCTACCCCTTGTGGCTCAAATGCAACTCGATTATGTCGTATTCATTGAAGGAACCGTACAGAAAAACACAGGAAGGAAACCCGCAGCTTTATTTCTGGAACGTCTGAGAACACACCGCTACTGTGAGCAGCCAGGGAAAGCCATAAAACTGTCCAAAACAGGTGGCCACCTGGGTGGGAAAGTAGCATTTTGAGAAAAGCAGGTTGAAGGAAGAGAACAGTGGTTCGGAGAGCAAGTAAAGAACACAGTAGATGTTGATATATAGTGCATTTGTATTTTGTTTGTAAATAAAGCAGTTTTCCGGACATAAGGTAACAAAGCAGGACATTGGCAGTGGGCTGCCCCGATAGATCAATGGGGAACGAGACTGGTGACAGATGGGACAAGACAATGACGGTGCATTATGAACTATATCACATAAACAACCTCAATACTGGCAACCATGAGCGCAAAAATGACGTTTTATGCTGACTGGCCATATTTTTTAAGTCAGTGAGTGCAAATGTTGTTTCAAGCCTGGCACAAAATTTGCGCCACATTTTACAACACTAGCCAAAGTTCCCACCTTCAGTGCAAAAATGACAGCCATTGGTGCAATGTACATGACCAGGCCATACATAGGGGCAGATCTTCAAGGAAGTGCCGCAGCGCGGCAACGCAAGCCCTTTGGCTGCGCCACGCTGCGGCACTTCCGAAGCACAGGAATGCAACATATTTACAATAATATGTCGCATTCCTGTGCTCTCCCCTACGCTGCCTCTTGTCTCTTCTGTTACTCCTTCTGACGCTCTCTTGACCTGTGAGCCTGTGAGCCTGCCATGCGCCTGCGTCATGGGGAGATTGTTTTTGTGCAGGCAGGGGCACCTTCCTGCACAAAAACAATCACTTCAGGCATTTTCCTCTTTCAATGCGTGCTGTAGAATGCAGCACGCTTTGAAAGAGGAGAAAACGAGGAGAAATGAAAACATTTCTCCTCGTTCCGCCTCGTATCATTGACACGCATTTCCAGATTTACGATTCCTCGTAAATCTGGAAATGTGTCTCGTTTCATGGGTGTTGCGTGGGAACACCCACAGCAACACCCATGGAACGCCCCTTCCACGCAAAGTGCTGCGTGTGAAGGGGCCATATTTACAAGGAGAGGAAAAGTCACGCAGGGTGGCTTTTCCTCTCCTTGTAAATATGGAGAAGTGGAATGCGCCTCCAGTACGCCACAAAAAGTGACGTACTGGCGGCGCAGGGGGCTTGTAAATCTGCCCCTTAGTTCTTAGACGACATTATATACATTTACAGTTTCTGACGCAGTGAGAGGAAGTCATTTGCTCAGAATCCCACATTGTCTGGTCAAGTGCCAAAGCCGGTGCAAAGCCTCAGCAGCTTAGAACCAGAGGAGACGGTGAAAGGTGCAGACAAACTATGTGCTGATGAAGAACGCAGACGTCTGTCAACAAAAGTATATTGCGCATAAATAGTCAGTCCACGTTTCAGTCTAAAATGCACCCGAGGTGAGTTCCTCTGATCTGTTCATCTGTCACGCACAGCTCAGCATTTGGTTTTACAAGACTTTTTTTTTGTGCCTTTTTAAGAGTTTTGCATTCCTTTCTTTTCCGCCCCTTCTTCAAGGCCCCAGATATTTGCTGATGGGCTTATGAGACAAATTGTCCGGCCCCGGGCATAAGTTTGTCTTTACTGTTGTCTGTAAATGACAGCTATTCCCCAGCCAAGCGATTTCCTGCAATAAATACCTCTGCCAATTTGCCAGGAGGCGGGTGACTGACCTCAGACACCTTGTTAGAAAATGCGGCAAAGGAGATGATAGTCTTATACTGCACTGAAAACATCAATTATGTGGTGACTTAAAAGAGCAACTGATAGGCCCGGTGGCCTCAGATCTATGGGCGCGTCTCGAGTGAGAATGAAACTCAGCTTTTAAGCCATCGACTCTTGAAGACAATTTCCCCAGCGATGACAAATGGTTTGTAGATTATTCTTGAAGGAGCCATCCGGTGAATGATGTCACAGTGGATCTCAAAACCCCAGCTGACATCAATCTAGAGTCCCTGTTGTAGGTGATTGTTAAATGTGCAGGGCTGGGCAAACAGAATTGTTTTTTCTTCACACTGGAAGGCCCATTTTATACTAAAAAAGTGAGTTCCTTTGTAGCCACACTCGATGAACATTCACTCAGCTCTCAGTACCCTGAAGAAATTATACTAGTCTATGGAGATTGTTTAGGGGTCTCTAACTTTTTCTATAATAAGAGTTACTTATGTTCAAAGAAAATCATCCTGTGCTACTAATATTTTTAAAGTTTTAATATTGACTACACCAGACAAGATTACATTATTGGCCACCATATGCGAGGTCACCCAGCAGTGATCACCTCAGAGCATCAGGAAGGTTGCCAGCAGTAATGTAAACAAGCATTGGCATAGCCAATAGGTCTCGCCTTTGGGACCTTATAAGTGCTTAGCCAGAGGTTTTGGCTTGGCATTTGTTTTTAAGCTATGTAGTAGAGCAGCGTGGCTGCTGTGCAGCATGTTCAAAAGTTATAATAAACAAGAATGGCCACATTCCTAGAGGAGCAAAAAGATCAACCGACGGAGAAGGGAGAGCAGGTCAGAGAAGAGACGGTGAGGGGGACACAGAAAGGCAGGTACGGGACAGTGAGAGAGCAAGTGTGACAGTCATCCACACAGAAAGAGAGGCAACGGGAGAGATGTAGAGAAAGGAGATTCTCGCAGAGTCACGTGGAGTGAGAAAGAGACAGATAGTCAGGAGGTAAAGAAGAAGCGAGGGGGAGAAAGAAAGAGACAGACAGAGAAAGTAGAACGGAAGAGAAAAAGAAAGCGCCGCCGAGATAGAGCACCATACATCCATGAGGTGAAAGAAGGTGGGAAGAACTGAGAGAGACAAAGAAAGTGCAGCGACAGAGGTACAGAAAAAGAAAAGAGACCAAGAGAGTGCCACTGAGATAGAGGTAACAGGTGAATCCGACACAGAAAAAAGGAGAAGAGACGAATGGAGTGAGAAGATGAGATCAAAATGAGGCGGGAAAGTTAAAGAATGACAAATAGAGGTGAAAGGGTGACGCGGGGAAGGGGTCGCGATAGGAAGAGACACAGACAATCAGGGAACGAAGGTAGGCACAGACCTGTACAAAGGGAAAGTCAGAGAGCGACGAAGGGAAGGGCATAGAGACAGATCCTTTGGAATAAAGCAATAGAGGAAGACCAGGAAACAATGACAGAGAGAAGAAAGAGTGTAAGTGAGAAATGGCAGAGGGAAAAAGAGACACTGCGAACGAGAAGTAGGTAGTGAGTGCGCGATGAGAGTTAACAAGAGACAGAGCGAATGTAAATAAAGAAACTTTGAGTAAGGGGGTGAACGCTGTCATTTATATAGCGGCCATCACAGAGTCGAAGCTCTATTGACCCGAAATATGCAAACAAATCAACAGTTGAAGACGAAATATGTCCGAGAACAGCCAGGAAGTCACAAAGTCAGAGACATAGAAAGAGGGAGAAAGAGATTTTGGAAGATAGAGAGTGAAAAAGAGTAAGAGAGAGAGAGATAGAAATACATCTAAAGAAAGACAGAGAGGCAGGCGCCTTGAAATACTGCGAGAGAAGAACACACACACACAAAACATACACACAGACTCACAGGTCAAGAGAGCGTCAGAAGGAGTAACAGAAGAGTCAAGAGGCACGCGGAGAGCTATAGTCAGACAGCTACAGAGACAGTCAACGAAAGAGGGAGAGGGAGATAGAGACTGGATGAGACAGGGACAGTCAAACAGAGAGAGAGAAAAAGAGAGAGAGAGAGAGAGAGAGAGAGAGAGCGAGAACAAGAAAGACGGGGTTACATTGAAATATATAACGTCAGGAAAGGCAATAAAAGGACAAGCAAACACGCGGATGCAGCATCTGAAAGTCACAAACAGAGAGTTGCAGAGACATCCAACGACAGAGAGAGAGAGAGAGAGAGGAAGAAAGTGCGAGGATGACGGAGAGCGACAAAGGGAAGCGAGGGCTGCAGGGAGTAGAGAGAGAGTCGGAGAGACGGAGGTAGAGTGAAAGAGCGGGAAAACAAGAGAGAGACGGGCGGAGACACAGACTTAGAAAGACGTGCACAGGGGAGCATCTAAGCAAAGGATGAAAAAAAAAAGAGAGAGGGCGGACGAACAAGCGGCGCTGAGAGGCAAACAGAAAGAAACCTAAAACAAGAGAGGGCGGACGAACGAGCGGTGCTGAGAGGCAAACAGAAAGAAACCTAAAACAAGAGAGGGCAGACGAATGAGCGGCGCTGAGAGGCAAACAGAAAGAAACCTAAAACAAGCAAGCACTGCATTCGTAGCTTGTGGCGGCATCCACCTTGCGGGAGCGAGCAGCGGCCATATGTTTGCAATTAACGTGGCCGCGCCGCTGCTCGCTCCCGCAAGGTGGATACCGCCACAAGCACGAGTGCAGTGCTTGAAAAGTGAAGACCGATTGCTAAAGGCCCTCTCCTAGAGCAGCGCATGCGCGCTGCCTAGGCCAGACCTAAAAATCTGTGTCAATGTTGAATGCCTCTATATGGGTAATACATATCTGCCATACCTCCAATGATCTATGCATCAAGGGAATGTTAGAAATAAGTCTCCCTATTGCCACAAGATATATCACTCAAATATCAAAAGTATATTTTCAAATTCAACCTTTCATTTTTAAACATCAGCTTATGAGTTCTGAAAATACACAAATTTTGGTATACATATATAAATTCAACCACGCAAAAACCTCTAATTTAGTAGGCTGCGATGCACACAGGAAAAATACTTACAGATAATTGGAGAGCTACCAGTACCTCACGAGCTACTCGTTGGAGAAGCCATGCGGAAACTTTGCTTTCATTCCTAGGGAATATTGTCAGCCACACACTTTACATTGGTTTCACCCGCAGAAGCAGAGGGTGCCAAAATGTTTCCCAGCGATGACAAATGGTTTGTAGATTATTCTTGAAGGAGCCATCCGGTGAATGATGTCACAGTGGATCTCAAAACCCCAGCTGACATCAATCTAGAGTCCCTGTTGTAGGTGATTGTTAAATGTGCAGGGCTGGGCAAACAGAATTGTTTTTCTTCACACTGGAAGGCCCATTTTATACTAAAAAGTGAGTTCCTTTGTAGCCACACTCGATGAACATTCACTCAGCTCTCAGTACCCTGAAGAAATTATACTAGTCTATGGAGATTGTTTAGGGGTCTCTAACTTTTTCTATAATAAGAGTTACTTATGTTCAAAGAAAATCATCCTGTGCTACTAATATTTTTAAAGTTTTAATATTGACTACACCAGACAAGATTACATTATTGGCCACCATATGCGAGGTCACCCAGCAGTGATCACCTCAGAGCATCAGGAAGGTTGCCAGCAGTAATGTAAACAAGCATTGGCATAGCCAATAGGTCTCGCCTTTGGGACCTTATAAGTGCTTAGCCAGAGGTTTTGGCTTGGCATTTGTTTTTAAGCTATGTAGTAGAGCAGCGTGGCTGCTGTGCAGCATGTTCAAAAGTTATAATAAACAAGAATGGCCACATTCCTAGAGGAGCAAAAAGATCAACCGACGGAGAAGGGAGAGCAGGTCAGAGAAAGAGACGGTGAGGGGGACACAGAAAGGCAGGTACGGGACAGTGAGAGAGCAAGTGTGACAGTCATCCACACAGAAAGAGAGGCAACGGGAGAGATGTAGAGAAAGGAGATTCTCGCAGAGTCACGTGGAGTGAGAAAGAGACAGATAGTCAGGAGGTAAAGAAGAAGCGAGGGGGAGAAAGAAAGAGACAGACAGAGAAAGTAGAACGGAAGAGAAAAAGAAAGCGCCGCCGAGATAGAGCACCATACATCCATGAGGTGAAAGAAGGTGGGAAGAACTGAGAGAGACAAAGAAAGTGCAGCGACAGAGGTACAGAAAAAGAAAAGAGACCAAGAGAGTGCCACTGAGATAGAGGTAACAGGTGAATCCGACACAGAAAAAAGGAGAAGAGACGAATGGAGTGAGAAGATGAGATCAAAATGAGGCGGGAAAGTTAAAGAATGACAAATAGAGGTGAAAGGGTGACGCGGGGGAAGGGGTCGCGATAGGAAGAGACACAGACAATCAGGGAACGAAGGTAGGCACAGACCTGTACAAAGGGAAAGTCAGAGAGCGACGAAGGGAAGGGCATAGAGACAGATCCTTTGGAATAAAGCAATAGAGGAAGACCAGGAAACAATGACAGAGAGAAGAAAGAGTGTAAGTGAGAAATGGCAGAGGGAAAAAGAGACACTGCGAACGAGAAGTAGGTAGTGAGTGCGCGATGAGAGTTAACAAGAGACAGAGCGAATGTAAATAAAGAAACTTTGAGTAAGGGGTGAACGCTGTCATTTATATAGCGGCCATCACAGAGTCGAAGCTCTATTGACCCGAAATATGCAAACAAATCAACAGTTGAAGACGAAATATGTCCGAGAACAGCCAGGAAGTCACAAAGTCAGAGACATAGAAAGAGGGAGAAAGAGATTTTGGAAGATAGAGAGTGAAAAAGAGTAAGAGAGAGAGAGATAGAAATACATCTAAAGAAAGACAGAGAGGCAGGCGCCTTGAAATACTGCGAGAGAAGAACACACACACACAAAACATACACACAGACTCACAGGTCAAGAGAGCGTCAGAAGGAGTAACAGAAGAGTCAAGAGGCACGCGGAGAGCTATAGTCAGACAGCTACAGAGACAGTCAACGAAAGAGGGAGAGGGAGATAGAGACTGGATGAGACAGGGACAGTCAAACAGAGAGAGAGAAAAAGAGAGAGAGAGAGAGAGAGAGAGAGAGAGAGCGAGAACAAGAAAGACGGGGTTACATTGAAATATATAACGTCAGGAAAGGCAATAAAAGGACAAGCAAACACGCGGATGCAGCATCTGAAAGTCACAAACAGAGAGTTGCAGAGACATCCAACGACAGAGAGAGAGAGAGAGAGAGGAAGAAAGTGCGAGGATGACGGAGAGCGACAAAGGGAAGCGAGGGCTGCAGGGGTAGAGAGAGAGTCGGAGAGACGGAGGTAGAGTGAAAGAGCGGGAAAACAAGAGAGAGACGGGCGGAGACACAGACTTAGAAAGACGTGCACAGGGGAGCATCTAAGCAAAGGATGAAAAAAAAAAGAGAGAGGGCGGACGAACAAGCGGCGCTGAGAGGCAAACAGAAAGAAACCTAAAACAAGAGAGGGCGGACGAACGAGCGGTGCTGAGAGGCAAACAGAAAGAAACCTAAAACAAGAGAGGGCAGACGAATGAGCGGCGCTGAGAGGCAAACAGAAAGAAACCTAAAACAAGCAAGCACTGCATTCGTGCTTGTGGCGGCATCCACCTTGCGGGAGCGAGCAGCGGCCATATGTTTGCAATTAACGTGGCCGCGCCGCTGCTCGCTCCCGCAAGGTGGATACCGCCACAAGCACGAGTGCAGTGCTTGAAAAGTGAAGACCGATTGCTAAAGGCCCTCTCCTAGAGCAGCGCATGCGCGCTGCCTAGGCCAGACCTAAAAATCTGTGTCAATGTTGAATGCCTCTATATGGGTAATACATATCTGCCATACCTCCAATGATCTATGCATCAAGGGAATGTTAGAAATAAGTCTCCCTATTGCCACAAGATATATCACTCAAATATCAAAAGTATATTTTCAAATTCAACCTTTCATTTTTAAACATCAGCTTATGAGTTCTGAAAATACACAAATTTTGGTATACATATATAAATTCAACCACGCAAAAACCTCTAATTTAGTAGGCTGCGATGCACACAGGAAAAATACTTACAGATAATTGGAGAGCTACCAGTACCTCACGAGCTACTCGTTGGAGAAGCCATGCGGAAACTTTGCTTTCATTCCTAGGGAATATTGTCAGCCACACACTTTACATTGGTTTCACCCGCAGAAGCAGAGGGTGCCAAAATGTTTCCCCAGCGATGACAAATGGTTTGTAGATTATTCTTGAAGGAGCCATCCGGTGAATGATGTCACAGTGGATCTCAAAACCCCAGCTGACATCAATCTAGAGTCCCTGTTGTAGGTGATTGTTAAATGTGCAGGGCTGGGCAAACAGAATTGTTTTTTCTTCACACTGGAAGGCCCATTTTATACTAAAAAAGTGAGTTCCTTTGTAGCCACACTCGATGAACATTCACTCAGCTCTCAGTACCCTGAAGAAATTATACTAGTCTATGGAGATTGTTTAGGGGTCTCTAACTTTTTCTATAATAAGAGTTACTTATGTTCAAAGAAAATCATCCTGTGCTACTAATATTTTTAAAGTTTTAATATTGACTACACCAGACAAGATTACATTATTGGCCACCATATGCGAGGTCACCCAGCAGTGATCACCTCAGAGCATCAGGAAGGTTGCCAGCAGTAATGTAAACAAGCATTGGCATAGCCAATAGGTCTCGCCTTTGGGACCTTATAAGTGCTTAGCCAGAGGTTTTGGCTTGGCATTTGTTTTTAAGCTATGTAGTAGAGCAGCGTGGCTGCTGTGCAGCATGTTCAAAAGTTATAATAAACAAGAATGGCCACATTCCTAGAGGAGCAAAAAAGATCAACCGACGGAGAAGGGAGAGCAGGTCAGCGAAGAGACGGTGAGGGGGACACAGAAAGGCAGGTACGGGACAGTGAGAGAGCAAGTGGGACAGTCATCCACACAGAAAGAGAGGCAACGGGAGAGATGTAGAGAAAGGAGATTCTCGCAGAGTCACGTGGAGTGAGAAAGAGACAGATAGTCAGGAGGTAAAGAAGAAGCGAGGGGGGAGAAAGAAAGAGACAGACAGAGAAAGTAGAACGGAAGAGAAAAAGAAAGCGCCGCCGAGATAGAGCACCATACATCCATGAGGTGAAAGAAGGTGGGAAGAACTGAGAGAGACAAAGAAAGTGCAGCGACAGAGGTACAGAAAAAGAAAAGAGACCAAGAGAGTGCCACTGAGATAGAGGTAACAGGTGAATCCGACACAGAAAAAAGGAGAAGAGACGAATGGAGTGAGAAGACAGAGATCAAAATGAGGCGGGAAAGTTAAAGAATGACAAATAGAGGTGAAAGGGTGACGCGGGGGAAGGGGTCGCGATAGGAAGAGACACAGACAATCAGGGAACGAAGGTAGGCACAGACCTGTACAAAGGGAAAGTCAGAGAGCGACGAAGGGAAGGGCATAGAGACAGATCCTTTGGAATAAAGCAATAGAGGAAGACCAGGAAACAATGACAGAGAGAAGAAAGAGTGTAAGTGAGAAATGGCAGAGGGAAAAAGAGACACTGCGAACGAGAAGTAGGTAGTGAGTGCGCGATGAGAGTTAACAAGAGACAGAGCGAATGTAAATAAAGAAACTTTGAGTAAGGGGGTGAACGCTGTCATTTATATAGCGGCCATCACAGAGTCGAAGCTCTATTGACCCGAAATATGCAAACAAATCAACAGTTGAAGACGAAATATGTCCGAGAACAGCCAGGAAGTCACAAAGTCAGAGACATAGAAAGAGGGAGAAAGAGATTTTGGAAGATAGAGAGTGAAAAAGAGTAAGAGAGAGAGAGATAGAAATACATCTAAAGAAAGACAGAGAGGCAGGCGCCTTGAAATACTGCGAGAGAAGAACACACACACACAAAACATACACACAGACTCACAGGTCAAGAGAGCGTCAGAAGGAGTAACAGAAGAGTCAAGAGGCACGCGGAGAGCTATAGTCAGACAGCTACAGAGACAGTCAACGAAAGAGGGAGAGGGAGATAGAGACTGGATGAGACAGGGACAGTCAAACAGAGAGAGAGAAAAAGAGAGAGAGAGAGAGAGAGCGAGAACAAGAAAGACGGGGTTACATTGAAATATATAACGTCAGGAAAGGCAATAAAAGGACAAGCAAACACGCGGATGCAGCATCTGAAAGTCACAAACAGAGAATTGCAGAGACATCCAACGACAGAGAGAGAGAGAGAGAGAGAGGAAGAAAGTGCGAGGATGACGGAGAGCGACAAAGGGAAGCGAGGGCTGCAGGGGTAGAGAGAGAGTCGGAGAGACGGAGGTAGAGTGAAAGAGCGGGAAAACAAGAGAGAGACGGGCGGAGACACAGACTTAGAAAGACGTGCACAGGGGAGCATCTAAGCAAAGGATGAAAAAAAAAAGAGAGAGGGCGGACGAACAAGCGGCGCTGAGAGGCAAACAGAAAGAAACCTAAAACAAGAGAGGGCGGACGAACGAGCGGTGCTGAGAGGTAAACAGAAAGAAACCTAAAACAAGAGAGGGCAGACGAATGAGCGGCGCTGAGAGGCAAACAGAAAGAAACCTAAAACAAGCAAGCACTGCATTCGTGCTTGTGGCGGCATCCACCTTGCGGGAGCGAGCAGCGGCCATATGTTTGCAATTAACGTGGCCGCGCCGCTGCTCGCTCCCGCAAGGTGGATACCGCCACAAGCACGAGTGCAGTGCTTGAAAAGTGAAGACCGATTGCTAAAGGCCCTCTCCTAGAGCAGCGCATGCGCGCTGCCTAGGCCAGACCTAAAAATCTGTGTCAATGTTGAATGCCTCTATATGGGTAATACATATCTGCCATACCTCCAATGATCTATGCATCAAGGGAATGTTAGAAATAAGTCTCCCTATTGCCACAAGATATATCACTCAAATATCAAAAGTATATTTTCAAATTCAACCTTTCATTTTTAAACATCAGCTTATGAGTTCTGAAAATACACAAATTTTGGTATACATATATAAATTCAACCACGCAAAAACCTCTAATTTAGTAGGCTGCGATGCACACAGGAAAAATACTTACAGATAATTGGAGAGCTACCAGTACCTCACGAGCTACTCGTTGGAGAAGCCATGCGGAAACTTTGCTTTCATTCCTAGGGAATATTGTCAGCCACACACTTTACATTGGTTTCACCCGCAGAAGCAGAGGGTGCCAAAATGTTTCCCCAGCGATGACAAATGGTTTGTAGATTATTCTTGAAGGAGCCATCCGGTGAATGATGTCACAGTGGATCTCAAAACCCCAGCTGACATCAATCTAGAGTCCCTGTTGTAGGTGATTGTAAATGTGCAGGGCTGGGCAAACAGAATTGTTTTTCTTCACACTGGAAGGCCCATTTTATACTAAAAAGTGAGTTCCTTTGTAGCCACACTCGATGAACATTCACTCAGCTCTCAGTACCCTGAAGAAATTATACTAGTCTATGGAGATTGTTTAGGGGTCTCTAACTTTTTCTATAATAAGAGTTACTTATGTTCAAAGAAAATCATCCTGTGCTACTAATATTTTTAAAGTTTTAATATTGACTACACCAGACAAGATTAAATTATTGGCCACCATATGCGAGGTCACCCAGCAGTGATCACCTCAGAGCATCAGGAAGGTTGCCAGCAGTAATGTAAACAAGCATTGGCATAGCCAATAGGTCTCGCCTTTGGGACCTTATAAGTGCTTAGCCAGAGGTTTTGGCTTGGCATTTGTTTTTAAGCTATGTAGTAGAGCAGCGTGGCTGCTGTGCAGCATGTTCAAAAGTTATAATAAACAAGAATGGCCACATTCCTAGAGGAGCAAAAAGATCAACCGACGGAGAAGGGAGAGCAGGTCAGAGAAGAGACGGTGAGGGGGACACAGAAAGGCAGGTACGGGACAGTGAGAGAGCAAGTGTGACAGTCATCCACACAGAAAGAGAGGCAACGGGAGAGATGTAGAGAAAGGAGATTCTCGCAGAGTCACGTGGAGTGAGAAAGAGACAGATAGTCAGGAGGTAAAGAAGAAGCGAGGGGGAGAAAGAAAGAGACAGACAGAGAAAGTAGAACGGAAGAGAAAAAGAAAGCGCCGCCGAGATAGAGCACCATACATCCATGAGGTGAAAGAAGGTGGGAAGAACTGAGAGAGACAAAGAAAGTGCAGCGACAGAGGTACAGAAAAAGAAAAGAGACCAAGAGAGTGCCACTGAGATAGAGGTAACAGGTGAATCCGACACAGAAAAAAGGAGAAGAGACGAATGGAGTGAGAAGATGAGATCAAAATGAGGCGGGAAAGTTAAAGAATGACAAATAGAGGTGAAAGGGTGACGCGGGGGAAGGGGTCGCGATAGGAAGAGACACAGGCAATCAGGGAACGAAGGTAGGCACAGACCTGTACAAAGGGAAAGTCAGAGAGCGACGAAGGGAAGGGCATAGAGACAGATCCTTTGGAATAAAGCAATAGAGGAAGACCAGGAAACAATGACAGAGAGAAGAAAGAGTGTAAGTGAGAAATGGCAGAGGGAAAAAGAGACACTGCGAACAAGAAGTAGGTAGTGAGTGCGCGATGAGAGTTAACAAGAGACAGAGCGAATGTAAATAAAGAAACTTTGAGTAAGGGGGTGAACGCTGTCATTTATATAGCGGCCATGACAGAGTCGAAGCTCTATTGACCCGAAATATGTAAACAAATCAACAGTTGAAGACGAAATATGTCCGAGAACAGCCAGGAAGTCACAAAGTCAGAGACATAGAAAGAGGGAGAAAGAGATTTTGGAAGATAGAGAGTGAAAAAGAGTAAGAGAGAGAGAGATAGAAATACATCTAAAGAAAGACAGAGAGGCAGGCGCCTTGAAATACTGCGAGAGAAGAACACACACACACAAAACATACACACAGACTCACAGGTCAAGAGAGCGTCAGAAGGAGTAACAGAAGAGTCAAGAGGCACGCGGAGAGCTATAGTCAGACAGCTACAGAGACAGTCAACGAAAGAGGGAGAGGGAGATAGAGACTGGATGAGACAGGGACAGTCAAACAGAGAGAGAGAAAAAGAGAGAGAGAGAGAGAGAGAGAGAGAGAGAGAGAGAGAGAGAGCGAGAACAAGAAAGACGGGGTTACATTGAAATATATAACGTCAGGAAAGGCAATAAAAGGACAAGCAAACACGCGGATGCAGCATCTGAAAGTCACAAACAGAGAGTTGCAGAGACATCCAACGACAGAGAGAGAGAGAGAGAGAGGAAGAAAGTGCGAGGATGACGGAGAGCGACAAAGGGAAGCGAGGGCTGCAGGGGTAGAGAGAGAGTCGGAGAGACGGAGGGAGAGTGAAAGAGCGGGAAAACAAGAGAGAGACGGGCGGAGACACAGACTTAGAAAGACGTGCACAGGGGAGCATCTAAGCAAAGGATGAAAAAAAAAAGAGAGAGGGCGGACGAACAAGCGGCGCTGAGAGGCAAACAGAAAGAAACCTAAAACAAGAGAGGGCGGACGAACGAGCGGTGCTGAGAGGCAAACAGAAAGAAACCTAAAACAAGAGAGGGCAGACGAATGAGCGGCGCTGAGAGGCAAACAGAAAGAAACCTAAAACAAGCAAGCACTGCATTCGTGCTTGTGGCGGCATCCACCTTGCGGGAGCGAGCAGCGGCCATATGTTTGCAATTAACGTGGCCGCGCCGCTGCTCGCTCCCGCAAGGTGGATACCGCCACAAGCACGAGTGCAGTGCTTGAAAAGTGAAGACCGATTGCTAAAGGCCCTCTCCTAGAGCAGCGCATGCGCGCTGCCTAGGCCAGACCTAAAAATCTGTGTCAATGTTGAATGCCTCTATATGGGTAATACATATCTGCCATACCTCCAATGATCTATGCATCAAGGGAATGTTAGAAATAAGTCTCCCTATTGCCACAAGATATATCACTCAAATATCAAAAGTATATTTTCAAATTCAACCTTTCATTTTCAAACATCAGCTTATGAGTTCTGAAAATACACAAATTTTGGTATACATATATAAATTCAACCACGCAAAAACCTCTAATTTAGTAGGCTGCGATGCACACAGGAAAAATACTTACAGATAATTGGAGAGCTACCAGTACCTCACGAGCTACTCGTTGGAGAAGCCATGCGGAAACTTTGCTTTCATTCCTAGGGAATATTGTCAGCCACACACTTTACATTGGTTTCACCCGCAGAAGCAGAGGGTGCCAAAATGTTGCCAGAAGATGGGAAAAGTTGTTGAAAGTGGAGAATACAGTGAGAGTTTGTGACTTTCTGCACATTCACCCAGTAATCCAGACAAACATTTATAAACCTAAAAGTGACTAAAATATGTCAGATCGCAGCACAGTTTGCAGTTTATCAGGTAAGCGATTGTGGCTAATGTTAGGTGCAAGCTGCACAATGTTCAGGGACTAAAGCAAATGCCATTTTGTCTTCCACCGCTAATGACATTTTTTCATTGTATCTGAGCATTTCTGGCAGTGGAGTCAGGGCCAGACTGGACGTAGCGGGCATCCGGCGTTTTCCCGGGAGGCTGGAATTGTGGGGGCCTGTTTTTCAGCAGCGTGGGCTGGTTTTATTACTGAGGGCCAGTTTTGCAGCAGTGCTGCAATATCGGCCCCAGTACCAAAAGCAGCAGTGCACTTTTGGGCATCCTGTCCCCCACCCACCCCACAGGCTGGCCAAATTGCCAGGGCAGCTTTAGGTTCCCAGTCTAGCCGTGAGTGGAGGTTGTGGGTGGATTCACTCTTTAAACAATCTAAGTGCAGCACGTGGCTCCTAAGAAAGCACACACAAATATTTATTGTCTATCAACTGTGTCACAAAGTTTTCAGTACTGAATTGTAGTTCACAGACAATCAAATATGATACTTAAGTTACCTGAAACACTTAGTGCCACATTAAGATGTCGGTCAGAAAGCCTTCTGACCGACTCCTTGTCGGAATCGTTTCCGATCGAATCAGGTTCGGGGAGTCCGACTGACCGATTACGATGGTTCTGAACACCGTTCGGTCGGACTCCCATTGACTTCAATGGGAGCCTGTGTTTCGACCGACAGCACAGGCTCCCATTGAAACAAGAATTGGCATAGCCAATAGGTCTCGCCTTTGGGGCCTTATAAGTGTTTAGCCAGAGCTACTGACTTTGCCAATGTCTTCAAGCTGTGCTGTAGAGAAGTGTGGCTGCTGTGCAGCATGCTGAAAAGTTATAATAAAAAAGTGTCAGAAGCATTTTTGTTACTTTATATATGACCAAGAAGGCATTATGTAAAACTGAACGACCATATTAAAAAAGTATTTACAATAAAAAATTTCCTCAGTTTTCTTTTGTTCTTGCAATGCTGGCAACTTGTTTCTGCCTATTGCAATGGTTGTTTGTTAAAGCTTTTTTTTTGAGGGGGCATAAACAATCGGAGGGTGAAGGTTGGGAACTAGTACCTGTATTATAACACTAGCAGCGGCCAGACGCTAGGGGGAATCAACAGATGCCAGATTCCGAGAGCAGGCTGAGGTGGTGCTGAGTGATGCTGAGGTGGTAGTGGTGGTGGTGGTGACTGTTGCGGAGACGATGCTGAGGTGTTGCTGAATGATACTCAGGTCTTGCTGAGTGATACTGCTGTGGTGCTGAGTGATGCTGTGGTGGTGCTGAGTGATATTGTCTTGGCGCTGAGTGATGCTGTGGTGGTGCTGAGTGATATTGTCTTGGCGCTGAGTGATGCTGTGGAGGCCCTGAGTGATGCTGTGGTAGCCCTGAGTGATGCTGTGGTAGCCCTGAGTGATGCTGTGGTGGCCCTGAGAGATGCTCTGGTGGTGCTGAGCGATGCTGTGGTGGTGCTGAGCGATGCTGTGGTGGTGCTGAGCGATGCTGTGGTGGTGCTGAGCGATGCTGTGGTGGCGCTGAGCGATGCTGTGGTGGCGCTGAGCGATGCTGTGGCGGCACTGAGCGATGCTGTGGCGGCGCTGAGCGATGCTGTGGCGGCGCTGAGCGATGCTGTGGCGGCGCTGAGCGATGCTGTGGCGGCGCTGAGTGATGCTGTGGCGGTGCTGAGTGATGCTGTGGTGGCGCTGAGTGATGCTGTGGTGGTGCTGAGTGATGCTGTGGTGGCCCTGAGTGATGCTGTGGTGGCGCTGAATGATGCTGTCGTGGTGCTGAATGATGCTGTGGTGGTGCTGAGCGATGCTGTGGTGGTGCTGAGCGATGCTGTGGCGGCGCTGAGCGATGCTGTGGCGGCGTTGAGTGATGCTGTGGCGGCGCTGAGTGATGCTGTGGCGGCGCTGAGTGATGCTGTGGCGGCGCTGAGTGATGCTGTGGTCGCGCTGAGTGATGCTGTGGTGGCGCTGAGTGATGCTGTGGTGGCGCTGAGTGATGCTGTGGTGGCGCTGAGTGATGCTGTGGTGGCCCTGAGTGATGCTGTGGTAGCCCTGAGTGATGCTGTGGTGGCCCTGAGTGATGCTGTGGTGGCGGTGAGCGATGCTGTTGCGGTGCGGAGCGATGCTGTGGCGGTGCTGAGCGATGCTGTGGTGGTGCTGAGCGATGATGTGGCGGCGCTGAGCGATGATGTCGTGACGCTGAGTGATGCTGTGGTGGCGCTGAGTGATGCTGTGGTGGCGCTGAGTGATGCTGTGGTGGCGCCGAGTGATGCTGTGGTGGCGCCGAGTGATGCTGTGGTGGTGCCGAGTGATGCTGTGGTGGTGCTGAGTGATGCTGTGGTGGTGCCGAGTGATGCTGTGGTGGCGCCGAGTGATGCTGTGGTGGTGCCGAGAGATGCTGTGGCGGCGCTGAGCGATGCTGTGGCGTCGCTGAGCGATGCTGTGGCAGCGCTGAGCGATGCTGTGGCGGCGCTGAGTGATGCTGTCGTGACGCTGAGTGATGCTGTGGTGGCGCTGAGTGATGCTGTGGTGGCGCTGAGTGATGCTGTGGTGGTGGCGCTGAGTGATGCTGTGGTGGCGCTGAGTGATGCTGTGGTGGTGCCGAGTGATGCTGTGGTGGTGCCGAGTGATGCTGTGGTGGCGCTGAGTGATGCTGTGGTGGCGCCAAGTGATGCTGTGGTGGCGCCGAGTGATGCTGTGGTGGCGCCGAGTGATGCTGTGGTGGCGCCGAGTGATGCTGTAGTTGCACCGAGTGATGCTGTGGTGGCGCCGAGTGATATTGCTGTTGCGCCTAGTGATGCTGTGGTGGCCCTGAGTGATGCTGTGGTTGCGTTGAGTGATGCTGTGGTGGCGCTGAGTGATGCTGTGGTGGCGCTGAGTGATGCTGTGGTGCTGCTGAGTGATGCTGTGGTGGCGCTGAGTGATGCTGTGGTGGCGCTGAGTGATGCTGTGGTGGCGCTGAGTGATGCTGTGGTGGCGCTGAGTGATGCTGTGGTGGCACTGAGCGATGCTGTGGTGGTGCTGAGCGATGCTGTGGTGGTGCTGAGCAATGCTGTGGTGGTGCTGAGCGATGCTGTGGTGATGCTGAGCGATGCTGTGGTGGTGCTGAGTCATCCTGTGGTGGCCCTGAGTGATGATGTGGTGTCGCTGAGTGAAGCTATGGTGGTGCTGAGTGATGCTGTGGTAGCGCGGAGTGATGTTGTGGTGCTGCTGAGTAATGCTGTGGTGACGCTGAGTGATGCCGTTGTGGCGCTAAGTGATGCTGTTGTGGCGCTAAGTGATGCTGTGGTTGTGCTGAGTAATGCTGTGATGGCGTTGAGTGATGCTGTGATGGCGTTGAGAGATGTTGTGTTGGTGCTGAGTGATGCTGTGCTGGCTCTGATTGATGCTGTGCTGGCTCTGATTGATGCTGTGGTTGCGCTGAGTGATGCTGTGGTGATGCTGAGTGATGCTGTGGTGTTGCCGAGTGAGAGATAGAGTGAAGATATAATGCCCAATTAGAGAGGGTGGTGAGAGAGAAAGAGAGAAAGGGTGTACATAGAATAAAGAGTGGAGCGGGATAGAGAGAGAGAAAGAAGGGGAGAAAGAGGGAATGAAGGAGTTTGAAAGAGAAACAGATAAAGGGGTGAGAGAGAATGAAAGGCTAAAAAAGATAGAGAGGGGAGAGTTAATTAAGTAGAGAGAGAATTAGAGAGGGGAGAGAAAGAGAAGGAGAGAGACAATAAGAGTGGGGTGTGTGGAGTTTAAATAGAGTGAAGAAGTGACGCGGAAAAAGTAACCTTAAATATAGCTTTGTGCTTTGCGCGAATACATATAAAAAAAAAGAGTGAGACAAAAATACTGGTAATTAGGCTGTGACTCCCAATATAAAACAAATAGCGATATAAGGTGAAATCAACCCACCGAAGCAATATTTCTAACTAGACAAAAAAAAGCTTGCATTTCAATGCTAATCGCTGTTGTTTTTCATGTGACTGTAGTCCAGGGCCGTCAGTTGGTAATGTGAGCTGCTGCTGCGATTGAAACATCAGAGTCCAGAGAGTTAATGAGCCATGACGAGGAAATGAGGAAGAGATAGGAAACCCAGATGGCAGCTGCGCGCGCGTGCACGCCATCGTGAACGCAAGCTGGTCGCCAGCCGAAAGCCAGTGGGTTTGCACTTCCAAAACCTGCTTACTAAAACTCTCGGCCAGACCAGCGCAAGCGCTGGTGCAGGCCGAGACCTAAAAAGGGGTAGTTGCGGAAAACCTTGCACCATGTGGCGAGCACCCCATAGTGCCGGCCACATTGTGCATGTTTGGAAAGAGGGGATCCATGGGTACCCCCACAGGCCACAGCCAGAGGCCTCCGGGTAAAGGGGGGCCTACTACGGGCCCCCAAAGTTGGTTTCCAACAGCCAATTCATGTTGGACAGACCGATTTGGAAAGGCGGTTGGAATCCGAAATAGTAATCGGACCGGTCGGAAACGTGGCCAGTTGAGCTGTGCGATTCGGCTGCGCCCGATTCGGACTCTCCGAATGCAGGTCGGACCTGATTCGGAATGACCGACCGGGTACCTTCTATCGTAATCTGTCAGTCGGAAATGTTTCCGAGTCGGTCGGAAACATGGGTTCCGACATGGGTTGGGAAAATACGAATGCCATTCAGAGCCTTTCCGACCGACATCGTAAGTAGGCCCTAAGTTGTATTATAGAATTTATATAGCAGTTTGTGTGGTACAGACAAGCTTGCCCACAAGGGTAGAATGTTAAGCTGTTTGAGGTGTGTTGTTGGCAGTGTGTTGTCTTTGAGCATATGAAGGAAGCATTTTCATATCACTCATAAGTGACCAGTGAGGTGCTCTTACCTTGTCTTGAGATACTGCCCTTTAGCAGTGTGGTGGATGAGTGGTGTGAGAGATGTATGCACAGTTTATGACTCGTGGTGTCCTGGCAGCTGTGATTACCTCTGTGGGTCCCATTATTAAGTTTATCATTTTTGTAAATTTCTGAGCCCAAATTAATATGCTGACTGTGGCAGAGGTTACCGGCTCTGAGTTCCTATGGATCTGATTTAAGATCAGGCCTATGGAGGGTGGTGAGAGACAGAGGTCTGTCATGATGGACTGAGTTTCAGTCATACCTTTATATAGCTGTTAGTGTAAAGGTTCTCGACTATAAGCATCAAGAAATGGTCAAAATATATACAGCTTTTCAGGCATGAACTATGTTAAAATTCTCCAGGGTAGGACTGGCCTATAGGGCAATCAGGCAGTGCCCGAAGGGCTGGTCTGACAGATCAATGTGTGGGCCTGTTTTTCGTCTGTTTGTGGGCCTGTTTTATGGCCTGTTGAGTTAATTTTTATGGTTAATTTTCCTGATCTTACTACAAATATTGTCTGCATTCAGCACAAATGCATGCAGTCTTGCATGCCTAGCACAACACTTTCACAGCATGTCTGTACAAGTTCAAAACTGCATTCATTTGCAAACATAATACACTTTTATAGCTATCAAAATCACTAACGGGGGGCCATTTTTATTTTACTGCAAGGGCCTATTTTCTGTCTCAGTCCGATATTGGGGTTCCATGGTGGCCAGCAAAGTGTACCAGATCTCTTTAGAAATTGCATGCCCCTTCAATTGGTATTGATTGGAGGGTTATAGAGAACTGGTTTAAGAACATAGCATTCACATAGGTGATGTCATGACTGAATGTGCGGAATACCAAGGAGTGGGACTCTGTAGAAGTCATCTTGGGTTATACCCAAGAGAAGCTATGCGCTTATATATCAGAATGGTTACCATAACCTAGTGAGTTTGGAGGGGCGTTCTACCCAGCAGTCAGTAGCAGCCAGTGTTGTGGATGAGTGGCGGGTGGGCAGTGAGAGGGGGGTGGCATATGGGTCACGGGTGGGCAAAATACATAAAAAATAATAATTAAAAAAAACTTCCCTGCAGCCAGCCGTGTCGCGCTCTTCTGCTCCTCTTCTCACATGCCCAGGCTCCAAGTCTGCCCTGTGGCCAATCCTGAAGCTGCTCTCATGCATGAGAGCAGCTTCAGGATTGGCTTGAGCGCCCTCGATTTGTGCTCACAGACAAACTGGAAGTCTATGCCTGCTCTCTCCAACCCAGCAACGCAGCTGGGTTGGAGAGAGCTTCAATGCGCATTACGGTTTGGCCGGCCTGAGACGGCCGGCCAAACTGTCATGCGCACTGAAGGCAGTGCACTACCACTCCTTTTGTCATCCCCTGGCCCCACTCCCAAGATTCGGCAGGAAAGGAAAAATAAAACAAGTGTTTACTATTATTTTAATTTTCCTTCCCGGAAGTTTTTTGGGGGGGCAAGCTCCTCCGCCGTAGCAGAGGAGCCGCGGCTGCCAGCAGTATTTATCTATAGCCTGTGGGTAAGTTGGCCCAGCCACTTTCATGTTACCCTTGATAGAGGAAAATGTATATCTAAGGTTCTTGTTTGTTTTAGATAATTGTTAGTTGCTAAAGGGTTGAGGGCTGGTAGGCAGGCGCAGGATTTCTGACCATAGGCCCTTGCTTGCCCTAACAGGCCCAAACAGGAGTGATGCCATTAAGAGCCATTGAGAAGCCACCCTTTAGCTGCCTAATTTAAATTAAGTAAAGGGGGGAGGAGTTGAAACCCTTTATCATGTGACAAAGCCCTAAGGTCCTGAATGTGTAATCTCATTCCAAAATACATGCAGAAACAATACACGATGAATTTGGAGACAAATTACTTTCGTTTAATGAATACAGTAGTTAGTTAAATGTGAAATTAATGAGAAATTTGGTATGACATTGCAGCGGGGCCACATCTGGCATTCCCTTAAGGTATCTCCACTAGCCTCTGTTGGCACCATGACAAAATTCAAGGTCTTGAGCAATGTCCATGAAGCATACTTGATCAAAGGCCTTTTAATGCCTACATCAAGCAAAAAAGAGAGTAGCCCCTCGAACCAAGATGCCAAGCTTATGTAAGCCAAATGTCTAAAAAACTCTCCTTAGTGGATACTAATATATAATGCCATTTCCACTCCACAGCTAAGAGGCTTTCTTCAATTTAAACACTTTCGCACACAATCAAAAATATAACAAAACTGAATACCACAAAGGCCGAAACGCGTCTCTCCGTGTCTTTGGGATTGAGGGCGACATGATTGAATAAACAGATGCCGAATCTTAACCACCTCGAGTCCGTGCCCTTCTTCCATGGAGATTCTGTGGGAGCTGGATGTTGGGTTTATATATATATATATATATATATATATATATATATATATATATATATATATATATATATATCATGCAGTATCCGTAATAAGGCGCGCTCTCAGAAGTAGATAAACCAGCAGTAGTTTATTTTCTCAATATTTACGCGTGTCGAAAGTTTGCACTCTCTTGATCACATATCGAGAGAAAGTGACGTTGTGCTTTACATATACGTGTGCGGTACTAGACATAGAGAGTGGACTTAAAATGCTCAGTCACTCTTACAGATACCTTTCGTGTCGGCCATCTTAGAACAGGTTTAAGACATATTATATGATATTCTCTGTAATGCCTATGGACAATTATATACATTCTCCACACAAACCAGAACACAAAATTGACTAAGCAAATGCACAGTATTCCAGAAATCATCCGTTTTTTGCCATTACCGAATAATTGAACACGGAAAGTACACTCATACACAATGTGTGCATTTATGTAAATACAAGCGCCACAGTGGCCTTGTACCCTTGCAATTATTAGCAGCAAATGTGAGTTAGGAGTATACCAAACAAAAAATTGCTGATACTTAAATATTGTATCAATGCATGCGCCAATAGTGGCTTATACTACCTTCCTACATGAAGAGTTGGCATATTTTGCGCCCTATGGTATAACTCCATACTTACAATGTGTATAACAAAACATAAATACGCCCAAGTGGCCAAATACATTATGCTGCGCTTGCGAGGTTATCTATATCCCTATCTAACATGGCTACATTAAAAACGGTATGTACTCTGTTCAACTATATTACATCCGTACCACTAGTTCAATGAACAAAACAAAGAAAGTGATATTAAGTGAAAAATTCTTATCTATACATCCTTAAGTGCATTCCAGTTGGAGATGAAGAAAAGGGTAGGCGACCCGTGAATTGCCCGTGAAAATACGATGGGCCCCTTCCTTTCCTCCTGAAAAAGAATAAAACATAAAGAAAAGGGGATTAAGAACGTTACATATTAAAATTACACACATGAAAATACTGGTACAGTTTATACATTACAGAACAGAACGAGCAAAATAAAAGCAATAACATACTCTAATCTTCATAAAGATGTGTTGCTAATTCCTCGTCTTGATTGTGTCCCCCAGGGTATTTCGTTTCGAGGTTGAGAATCCATTTAGATTCTCGTTTTCTGAGGTTAAGTTCTCTGTTACCTCCTCTCCTGCCCATATGTACCTGTTCTATAGCAAAGTAGTGTAACAAACTGCTGTTAGACAGGTGAAAGTCAGCAAAGTGGCGTGCTATGGGGTAGTGGGGATCTTTATTGGTTATGGCTCTGAGATGCTCCAGAACTCTTTTTTTCACCATCAAGGTTGTGCTACCCACATACCATTTATTACACGGACATTCTAAAACATAGATGACATATGTCGTACTACCCGTGATGAATTGAGTTATCGTTTTTTTGTTCTTCCATGAGGGTATGTTAAATTCCTGTACCATCTTGCTATTTTTACAAGCCTTACAATGGCCACAGGGATAAAATCCTTTCAAATTGTGTTGGCTATTGTTCTCTCGATCTGTAACATCACCCCTTACCAGTAAGTCTCTGAAACTTTTACTCTTACGATATGTGATTCTTGGTCTATCACTGATTGAAGGACCTATAATGGAATCATTCTTTAGGATGTTCCAATTCTCAGTGAGGATCTTTTGTATTTTCTTAGAATCTTTATTGTAAGTCAGAATCACTCTTGTGCTTGAGTTCTCAGTAGTATCTTCTTCACTGGTCTGTTGTAATGTTATCTCTCTAGTTACATTACGAATTTTGGAGATAGCTCTATTAAGAACCCACTCGGGGTAACCACGTTCCCTGAATCTCGATATCATGATACTTTCTTCTGCTTGATAACCTTCCTCATCACTACAGTTACGTCTCGCTCTTAACAGTTCTCCATACGGTATACTCCATTTCAGAGTATCTGGATGGCTGCTGCGAGCATGAAGGAGACTGTTTCCTGCCATGTCTTTCCTAAAGAGTCTAGTTTTTATAGTATTCTCTCTAGCTGTGACCTTCACATCCAGGAATTCTATTTCTTTCTTCTTAACGTTATGAGTCAAGACAATGTTGTATACATTGTCGTTGAGTTGATTGATAAAACTCATTGCTTCTTGTTCACTACCTTTCCAAATAATGAAAAGGTCATCGATATAGCGTAGCCATGTGACCACATTCTCCATGAAGGCATTGTATCTTACATCTTTTTGTACTTCCTCCTCCCATAGTCCCAGGAACAGGTTTGCGAAACTCGGCGCAAAACATGTTCCCATAGATGTACCTGTTATTTGTTTGAATAGGTCACCATTAAACATAAATATATTGTTTTCGAGACACATTTTCATCATTTCAATCAACATTTGAGTGTGTTCCAAATACATTATGTGTCTTGCATTTAAATAGTGTATGCAAGCTCTAACGCCTTGGTTGTGTTCAATGATGGTATACAGAGAGCATACATCTAAAGTTAAAAACATGTAGCCTTCTTCCCATACAATATTATCAATTTTACATAGGAAGTCTTTAGTGTCTCTGACATGAGATGGTAATTTTGACACATAGTCCTGTAAAAAATGGTCAACATACTTTGAGATATTTTCAAATACACTTCCTATAGATGAGACAATCGGCCTTCCTGGGGGGTCAAGTGGATTTTTGTGGATCTTAGGGAGAAAGTATATAATTGGCAATTTGGGATAATCTTTTTCAAGAAATAAATATTCTTCCCATGAAATGATCCCTTGTGTTTGCCACTCTGATAGTTTCTCCCAAGCAGTTGTGATACTTTCATTATATGTTCTTGTATTACATTTACAGTAAAACTTGTCATAGTCCAATTGTCTGTATGCTTCTCTGAGATACATTTCTTTGCTCATAAGTACAATGTTACCACCCTTATCAGCAGGGCGAATTATTATGGTCTTATCTTTCGCCAAACTTGATATTATAGATTTTTGTTTCATGGTTAAATTGAAAGACTTGTTGTTCCATTTAGTTTGTTGGTGTTTACATTCAAATAAAGATTTAGTGACCACATCATGGAACGTGTCTATGTTATCATGTGGCAGAAACGGAAAGAAGACAGATTTAGGTTTAAAAGAGGTGTTAGCTGCCTTATCAGTTGTTATATCTAAGGTCTCATTATTTGTGTCTATGTTAAGGTCAGTGGTTACAGTATCAGAGGCTAGATCTTGCATAAGTCTTAAGGTGTTGGCATCCCCTACTGTTAGATTTGGTTCACTATTAGTATCGTCGTACACCATATTCTGTCTGGCATTACTGTTCTTCAATGTATGCCATTTAGTTAGTTTCAGTTTCCTGATAAATTTAAACATGTCTATACGTGTATTAGAATAGTTAAATATTTCAGTTGGCAAAAGGATAAACCAAGACAAAGAGTTTTCTTTTCCAAACACGATAGTTGGCGATTAGTAAGATTCACAATAGTTTTGTTTACCATGGTTGTGTCATTCATTGTTGTTGTCTCTTCCTGTAGCCACCACGTCTGGTTCCCATGGGCTCTGTGTTTTTTTCTTTTGTCTGTCCTTTGCTGGCGTCTTGCTCTCCTTTGTTTACTGCGCCCCTGCCTCTTCCTCTGCCTCTTCCTCTTTGGGTCGGTGTTTGCGGAGGGGTTACTCTTGCCGATTGCCGCCCCTTCTTCAGCACTCGGAATTCGTCTAAAAAAGTGGCAGGTCGGGTAATGACTTCCACTTCTGATGATGTACTTGTGGTTTTCACTGATGTATCTGTATCCGAGTCAATCATTGTGGCTGATGACATCTTTGTAGCTTCAATATTCTCGGATTGCTTGTTTGCTGTATCCGGTAACTGTATATTGTACAAATGATCGTATTTTCTGCTGTATGTTAATATACGGCCAGTCTCGTAATCCGTACAGTCTCGGTGGAGCTTTCTTTGTTTACTTAATTTGATATCTTCCTCGTATTGGCCAAGTCTTGTTTTCAGTTCCTCTTTGAATGTTTTAATTATTTGTTGTTCTTTATGTGTTTTCAATTCCTCCTCAATCTCTGCTATTTCTTTTATGATAGCTTCCCTATCTTCCCAAGCATACTTCACGAGTATGCAAAGCATAGTTCTTGAACTATTAGCGGAATTCTCAGACCATTCTTCCAACATACGAGGATTCGGGGATTCATGTGATGGTGTTGTATAAATTCGTAGTCCTCTAGGCACCATCTCCTTGTCAACGTAATCTTGCAGGGAGATCGCCTCCCACCATTTCGAGGTTTCGGATTTTTTTAATTTTTCATATCTTCTTAGTTTCATTATCACTGCTTTATCTGTATCCGTGTCAGTTCTTAATGCTACTTGCTGATTTTTTCCTGGTGCGCGCGCTAACAGCGTTAGTGCTGCCATGCGTCTTACTGCATCCTCATCCATAATGTAAGTATGTCCAGTATGAAACTTTCTTTGCAGTACTTAATCACAGCGTTCTAGGGTTAAGTACTTAAGTGTCACTTTCTTGCGTATTTGTTTCCTGCTTGAAGTTTCCTATATCCCTTCATATAATAAAAGTTCCAGGTGCCGCCTATGTTTACGCGGTACACTACCGTTCGGTGACAGAAACTCCTCAAAAAAATACGAGGAAAGATTTATATTACGTAAATCATTCAGACTCCGCAATTGCATGTATTACTGTTGCAGTCACTCGCTCGGCAACTACCCTCGCGGCCAGATAGAGGTGCCCTCCCTCGAAATTGCACCCCGATGGGTCGTCGCGTTTGACCACGCCAGCCCCAGAATACACCCTCGGGTTAGGCTTACCTCTACGGCGGCACTGCGGGTAAGTGCACCAGTTCGTCCTTCGTTCTTCAGTTTTCCTGGTGTGGATCGGCGGCCGGCAACAAAATCCTCCGTTTATTTTCCAAGTTTAAACAGCTCCTCCTGGGAAATTCGCCCATTGCCTGGTGGCGCGTCGTGCCGATAGAGCCACAGCCGGCATAAATTTCATGCAGTATCCGTAATAAGGCGCGCTCTCAGAAGTAGATAAACCAGCAGTAGTTTATTTTCTCAATATTTACGCGTTTCGAAAGTTTGCACTCTCTTGATCACATAGATCGCTATATCGATGATCTTTTCATTATTTGGAAAGGTAGTGAACAAGAAGCAATGAGTTTTATCAATCAACTCAACGACAATGTATACAACATTGTCTTGACTCATAACGTTCAGAAGAAAGAAATAGAATTCCTGGATGTGAAGGTCACAGCTAGAGAGAATACTATAAAAACTAGACTCTTTAGGAAAGACACGGCAGGAAACAGTCTCCTTCATGCTCGCAGCAGCCATCCAGATACTCTGAAATGGAGTATACCGTATGGAGAACTGTTAAGAGCGAGACGTAACTGTAGTGATGAGGAAGGTTATCAAGCAGAAGAAAGTATCATGATATCGAGATTCAGGGAACGGTGTTACCCCGAGTGGGTTCTTAATAGAGCTATCTCCAAAATTCGTAATGTAACTAGAGAGATAACATTACAACAGACCAGTGAAGAAGATACTACTGAGAACTCAAGCACAAGAGTGATTCTGACTTACAATAAAGATTCTAAGAAAATACAAAAGATCCTCACTGAGAATTGGAACATCCTAAAGAATGATTCCATTATAGGTCCTTCAATCAGTGATAGACCAAGAATCACATATCGTAAGAGTAAAAGTTTCAGAGACTTACTGGTAAGGGGTGATGTTACAGATCGAGAGAACAATAGCCAACACAATTTGAAAGGATTTTATCATTGTGGCCATTGTAAGGCTTGTAAAAATAGCAAGATGGTACAGGAATTTAACATACCCTCATGGAAGAACAAAAAAATGATAACTCAATTCATCACGTGTAGTACGACATATGTCATCTATGTTTTAGAATGTCCATGTAATAAATGGTATGTGGGTAGCACAACCTTGATGGTGAAAAAAAGAGTTCTGGAGCATCTCAGAGCCATAACCAATAAAGATCCCCACTACCCCATAGCACGCCACTTTGCTGACTTTCACCTGTCTAACAGCAGTTTGTTACACTACTTTGCTATAGAACAGGTACATATGGGCAGGAGAGGAGGTAACAGAGAACTTAACCTCAGAAAACGAGAATCTAAATGGATTCTCGACCTTGAAACGAAATACCCTGGGGGACACAATCAAGACGAGGAATTAGCAACACATCTTTATGAAGATTAGAGTATGTTATTGCTTTTATTTTGCTCGTTCTGTTCTGTAATGTATAAACTGTACCAGTATTTTCATGTGTGTAATTTTAATATGTAACGTTCTTAATCCCCTTTTTTTTATGTTTTATTCTTTTTCAGGAGGAAAGGAAGGGGCCCATCGTATTTTCACGGGCAATTCACGGGTCGCCTACCCTTTTCTTCATCTCCAACTGGAATGCACTTAAGGATGTATAGATAAGAATTTTTCACTTAATATCACTTTCTTTGTTTTGTTCATTGAACTAGTGGTACGGATGTAATATAGTTGAACAGGGTACATACCGTTTTTAATGTAGCCATGTTAGATAGGGATATAGATACCCTCGCAAGCTCAGCATAATGTATTTGGCCACTTGGGCGTATTTATGTTTTGTTATACACATTGTAAGTATGGAGTTATACCATAGGGCGCGAAATATGCCAACTCTTCATGTAGGAAGGTAGTATAAGCCACTATTGGCGCATGCATTGATACAATATTTAAGTATCAGCAATTTTTTGTTTGGTATACTCCTAACTCACATTTGCTGCTAATAATTGCAAGGGTACAAGGCCTCTGTGGCGCTTGTATTTACATATATGCACACATTGTGTATGAGTGTACTTTCCGTGTTCAATTATTCGGTAATGGCAAAAAACGGATGATTTCTGGAATACTGTGCATTTGCTTAGTCAATTTTGTGTTCTGGTTTGTGTGGAGAATGTATATAATTGTCCATAGGCATTACAGAGAATATCATATAATATGTCTTAAACCTGTTCTAAGATGGCCGACACGAAAGGTATCTGTAAGCGTGACTGAGCATTTTAAGTCCACTCTCTATGTCTAGTACCACACACGTATATGTAGAGCACAACGTCACTTTCTCTCGATATGTGATCAAGAGAGTGCAAACTTTCGAAACGCGTAAATATTGAGAAAATAAACTACTGCTGGTTTATCTACTTCTGAGAGCGCGCCTTATTACGGATACTGCATGAAATTTATGCCGGCTGTGGCTCTATCGCCACGACGCGCCACCAGGCAATGGGCGAATTTCCCAGGAGGAGCTGTTTAAACTTGGAGAATATTTATATATATATATATATATATATATATATATATCTCCTATCACATAGTTAATAAAAGCCTTAAAAACCCTTGTATGAAAAATAAAAATAAATACGATCAAAAGGAGCTATTCAAAGGCAGTAAACACAAACAAAACTAATCTGTCAGCGCCATGAAATAATCTTAGAATGAATCTCAATACTTAGTTAAAATATATACTCTTGAGCCAAAAACTAATACAGTAAACGTATTTATTACATTAAATATATTTTTCTTTATAAAGCTCTCAGTCTTTTATAGCTCATACAGTGTAAGTACATAATCATGCTTGATCATTAGAGGTTCGAAGTGTGCATAAATTGCACAAAAAACACTATACAATATACAGCACAGACACCAAGCTACTCAACACTCCACTCATACTAAAATATAAACTTCACATTCATGCTGGTATGACTCATGCTTCATTGATGCTGTCACATCCAAACTTCAAACTATTAAAAACGTTGTAGCTTGTGGAACCAGAGCGTATCTTTAAGGATTAGTGCAGGATTAGTTTACCACATAACTACTTTCGTATCCTAGTAGGATCCTAATTTGCATAGAGAGAACACAGTACAGAAGTAAATTATACAATGCACTATGGGTCTTTTCAGTTATTTCTTTATAGCAATCAATTTATTTATAGTAAACCATGCTGTACATAATCGCAAGGTTCCAGTATGTTATGAAGTATAGGCAATTTGAACAATAGTATGCATTCTGCTCAGTCCTTTAAGTAATCAGGCATATTATTACATTTGGTATTATAAGTTTTGTAAAAAAAAAAAAAAAAAAAATGTATTATTTCATTATCATTTTTGTTATTATTGTCTGTCTGTATCTCATACTCTATATCCCTACATTACTCTTGCTTTCCCCCTGGCCTTGAAATTTTTCTCACACAGATTGGGGTCTTCTAATTTGAGAACTCCAAGATGCTCAAGGACAAGAGAAGCATGCATTGCTGCAGCCTCTGCTTAACTGCAACCACAAAACAAACAAAACAGGATGATAGGCACAGTGCTCAATTTTTTCTTCCACTCACCCCCAGTCAAGAGATCTGGGTTTAGTCGTCGCTCTTTTGCTCACTGTGACACCCAGGTTTGCCCCAGCCATATGCAAATCAGTCTTGACCCTGCTCCCCATGGAAACAGTCCAGCCTGAACTGCCAGGCCAGGTCCTCCCTAGAACTGCAGCTACAAACACTGTTCTTAATTTGTACATCTGAGGGAAACTTGAACTTGTGATGTCTGATTTTGCGCTGCTGCTACCCATGCTGTGCCCGTTATGTGTGTGTTATGCATGCGCTGCTGCTGCCGTGTTGTACCTTCTATGTTTGTCTTACGCCTGCACTGCTGCTACCCATGTGTGTTAAGCTTGCATTGCTGCTGCCCGTGCTGTACCTGTTATGTGTGTGTTAAGCCTGCACTGCTGCTGCCCGTGCTATCCAGTTATATGTGTGTTATGCATGCACTGCTGCTGCCCGTGTTGTACTTAGTATGTGTGTGTGCTAAGCCTGCACTGCTGCACCCCCGTGCGGTACCTACGTGTGTTAAGCCTGCCATGCTTCTGCCAGTGCTGCGAGGGACTGTGATTCACAACACTGGCCCCTGAACATACAGATGCCAACAATATTGCCACCCAAATAGTCATTTATTCACAACATAAAATATACAAACAATATTCAACTGCGCAGTGGGTGTAGGTGACACAAACTCGCTCAGCGGCGCTCTCTCAAAACCAGTGACACACATGTGACAAATAAAAATCAAAGGTGCTTACCTAATAATTAAGAAAAGCAATGCAGAGAGACTCGACTCACGTATCCTTCCCCATACTACTGATTCCTTGACAATGGGCCCTGCCTTTCTTGATTTTGAGATACCCACCTTTGATTTTTATTTGTCACACTTGTGTATCACTGATAATGAGAGAGCACCGAGCACCATCACCCACACCCACGGCGCCGTTGAATATGGAGAAGCGCGTACCTTAAAGGCCATTAGGACCCGGGACCCAGGGGGCCTGGCACCCTCCTCCGTGGCCAGAGAGGAGGGGGATGGCTCTTCCGGGGCACGGGTGATGTCACTTCCGCTCCCCCCGGATATGGCGGAGGGAGGGGATCGAGGGCCTATTTAGGGTGCCTTGGCCCGGGCCCCCTTCCTCTTTTTCATCAGACACCGGCGGGAGAGGAAGTGACTCGGACCCACCCACCCATCCCGTTGGTAAAGTATATCGCGGGGTGTACAGTGGGAGTATTAGCGGTAAAGAGAGCCCATAGATTGCTGTCCAACATCAAGGGGAGTCCTCCTGCATACTCCCTAGGCCAGCACTGAGGGGGGAAGACGGCAAGCTGACCTCAGAGAGAATGGGTACACAGGCTGGGGGCAAGGGCGCTCACTTAGGCAAGCGTGGGCATGGGGCTGCTGCCTCTGGTTATACCCTACGTGGGCAGCCTGGTGTTGGAGGGGTGGGCCCCTAGAGTTGTGGACAAGGAGCAGCTGCCTGGGGACCACCCCTCAAGGATGCGGGTGGGTTACACCTGCGTGGTTCTCCCAGAGGGCGAGGGCCGGCTGGTCCCTTAGTGCCGGATAGGATAGCTGGCCTTCGAGAAGCACATGGATTAGCCTGCTGTATACTGAATCAAAAATGAATCTGAAATTTGCTTGTATTGTTCTTACACTGAGATGATTATGCTTGTAAATATGATTGTAGAGACTCTTGTTAAAAGTTGATTCATGTTTTGATATTTTGTATGATTTGAGAATTGAACTATTATTGTCATGTTTTATTTTGGATGACTCGAATAAACATGGCCACTAACACCCACAAAAATGTTTGTCAATGATTGATTCGTGGGGTTGTCGGGGTGGGGGTGAGGAGAAACCTGGGGGATCCGGGTTCTATTGTTTATATATTTTTGCTGTGAATAAATGACCATTCATGTTCAGGGGCCAGTATTGTGAATTACAGCTACTTACCAGAGGTCCGTGACGGCCCTTGTGTTTCCCTTGTGCGGTATACATCGACATGGGCTGGGAGGGAAGCATTGATTACGTCTGCCTGTGCGCCACTATGGGCTGTGATGGAAGCATTGATTACGTCAGCCTGTGCGCCACCAGTGCTCTACGTGTGTTAGAACAGGTTCGTAAAACCCCTTCACTATGCAAAGGTCACAACTATTGGCTTTGGCAGTGCTGGCTTCTCATCACAGTGATGGGTGAAAACTTATAGCAGTTGTCACAAAGGCTCCTTTATAGATGGGGCGGGAAATTTCCTACAGCTCATAAATGCTGTCAGTCCCCAGACAGCGCCGGGTGGACAGTTTTTGTGTTTTACTCCTTTTCCTCCTGCCATAAGCGAGGAAGGCTTCCTGGCCAAGCAGTCCTATTGGCTGCAGTCTAAACCCTCTTTACAGCACTCAGCAAAATTAGATCTTTCTCTCATTTTCGCTTATGTGTGAGCTCTCTATTTCTGGATTTAAACTAAACGCATCAATCACAACAAACCCAGTCATTTCTGCACACTTTTTTCGCACCAAAATGTGTTTTTTGTTAAGATATTTGAGGTGACGCCGAATAAACTTGAAATAAAAACAAGCAATCATTCTGAAATAAGATGAAAATAGACTTCTTTGCTTACAGATGGGGGTGTGTGCAAATAAATCCGTGTGAAGGCCCATTTTGTTTAATCGGAATGAGGATATGCAGACGTTACCCTTTGAGAGGCGAGCATTAAACAGTACAGCACAGAGTTACAGGGGAGGTCGGTTATGGGGGCGCAGCCTCGTGGATGAAGAAAGCGCTATAAACTGAGGCCCTGGACCCACCATATGTATGTGTATATATATATATATATATATATATATCATACGACTTGTGCAGATGTCTCTCTCTCTTCTTGAGCCACACAGTCTCTCTCTCTCTCTCTCTCCTCTTCTAAGTCGATCTGCAGCCCCTTCCAACTGGAAACTGCAATTCCAAACATCAGGATAAAGAAAAAAATAATATGCAAGCAGTAATGCAATATTGCCATCACGCTCAGGCATTTCATGGTAGTTAATGCCCCTCTGACGAACAACTTTCCTTTATTAAAACAGTGGGGCATTTACAGACAACAAATACCTTGTACCCTGAGATTTCATCGTCGCAAAAATAACAAATTACGTAAGAGCATAATGTTCTTTTCTGAAAGTACATGGTCTCTGAGATCTTGGCTTCTGGCCAAAAGCAATTTGAGATTTATTGAGCTAGGTTGTCAGGCCTTGCTGCCTGTAATGCCACAGTGACATTAATATCGAGGAGAAGAAACAGTAAAACGAATGTTTAGACGTAGAGTAGCTTGTTTATTTTCCCTCCTAATTTTTATATTGTCCTGTCACTTGCCAGACGTTTAGCTGTGCTACACAGAAAGAAAAGTCCCAAACACAAGCCTTCTTTTCAGCAGTGTGATGAGGGCTAAAAGTGCAGTGATGGTCTTGGACATGTCTTGCGTGTACAGCCAGCATGTCATGGTTGTTGGCTTTTGTTGTGACATCAGGTGGAATCGCATGTGCATCAGAAAGGTTGGTTGTTGTGACCTCAGTTGACCTTTGTGCGCACCCTTACAGTGAGTCCTGTACACTAAGGCTGAGGTTTCGGTGCATCATGAGGTTTGGCTGCTGTAAACTCATTTGAAGCTTAATGTACATCAGGACAGCTTGTTGTGGCCCTGACACCTGCATGCAGGCTGACAAACCTCAGGGCTAGGTCTGACCCTCCTTCACTCTTTGGATCGCCGCCATTGTTACAAATACCCATTCGCAGCTGTTGATGTCAGAAGAGTACTCCTTCTGCAGTAGGAACAGCCTTAGAGTGTAAGCATACGAGCATCCCCTTCCAACTGGTTTATTGCAGTATAGAGTACATCAACTGTCCCTAAAAAGATCTCCACAAGCTGTAGAGGATCTGGAATCATCCAGCTAGACCTTGCCTAAACTGGAGAAAGATGGATCACATCAACCCAGTAGTGATAAATCACCACAGCTTCCAGTGGAGCAAAGAGTGAAATTCACAGCTTTGTGCAATATCTACCAAGCCTATTGGTGCACTCCCTGACTGCCTGAAGGCTCAGGCTCATCGTGATACCCTGGGTATTAATCTCAAGGCAGGTTGCACCAGGTTCATCAGACTAGTCA
Organism: Calotriton arnoldi; assembly: GCA_963921515.1. NCBI lineage: Eukaryota > Metazoa > Chordata > Amphibia > Caudata > Salamandridae > Calotriton > Calotriton arnoldi. Next base: position 795,067 of record CAWUFW010004229.1, on the reverse strand, counting down.
AATTCAGATGGAAGAAACAAAGGCAAAAAAGTCCTGCTACTGCACAAGCCTCTTGAAAGTTATTGATAGATCCCTCCTTCCACTGAGTACCTCTGCTTAACTCCTAGCCTTGAAAAAGGGTTTGGAGGGGTGTGGCACCGCGGCCAGAGCAGCTGACTCTGGAGTACGGAGATCACGGTTCGATCGTGCAGGTGGCAGTTCACCTCAGCATCATGTGACTATGGGCAAAAGCTCACTTAATCTCCCGACGGCCCCCAGTGCCTTGAAACCTTAAGGGATGATATGTTTGCGCTTTACAAGTATGGATTATTATTATTAAAGAGAGTCCTCTCCAAAAAAGCTTCCAGCTTCCCTGCAAACATCACCATGGCCGCTCTCTCCCATACCATAGAAGATCAAGGCCCTAGCACAGGGCTCAATTCCACTAACAACTAATCAAGACACCATCCTTGGGACATTCTGATTGATACCATGAAGAAGAGCAAGAATTGCTTGACCCCGAGCTAAGGACATTCTGCTCTGTGAATTGGCTTTAGGGCGACATGCTGATGCTTAAATAAGAATTAGGCATTGGCAGTCTCAAATAGGCTCCATGGACAGCATTTCTGTGTGCTTCTTTTATACTTAGCACAGCACTGAACTAGGCAAAGGAAATAGTGCAAGAGATTTAGGCAGAAAATGAAAAAACAACTTAGTCATGTGCTAGAAGTTGGTTTGATACTTCGAAGAATTGTTCTTTCGATAATGTTTTAAACAATGGCGAGATTGGCACACTCCTGATATGAATAAGAAGCTCACTCCAAGATTTAGGAGCAAGAAGAACAAACAAATGAAAGTGTGATGAAGTGCATGGAGACCATGGCAGAGACAAATAACTAGAGGGCAGAGCAAAGAATTTGAGAAATAAACCAAGGAGCAGAGAAAATGAGGAGCTAAAAAGTACATACATTTGTAGACTAAAAAGCAGAATCTAAATTGAAGAGGTAAATGTAGGCAGTGAGAATTGAACAAGATAAGGTGGTAAAATGATAACGAAGAGAATATCAGAGGGGAGCACAAGAGGGACACCACTTTAACAGAAGAACAGTAATAGGGATGAGAGGTAGAACTAAAGTCTGGAGCAGCAGTTTCAGAGACAGGAAGAAGAGATCTGATTTTCCATTGAATAAGTGCAAACAAGAGACTTTTGACACAGAAGACATTTGATGCAACAAATCACAAGTGTTGTGTGGTCTAGCATCAGCCAGAGAGTCATAAAACACATGGGGCTCGGTCTTGTTGTTGCATCATCAGAGTTTCATGAGTATTATAATGGTAAGTTTTAGTAACCGTGGTTCAAGTCTCATCATGAGGGTGGCGTACGGTATCTTCAGGTGGACCCTGAGGGGAGAACACTGCAGTAGATCAAACAGAGCCCTTTGTTAATAACAAGAGCCAATTGTTGAAACCTCAGATGTTCCATGTGAATGTTGGACATCAGAGTAGTTTCTGGTGGAGTCAAATGTACATCACATCATCAGCGAAACCTCAATTGGAGCATCATGCATCTTGAAGTTTCATTAATTTAGCCTTTGATTGTGCATTGTCAATGTCCAGAGAGTTGGGTACTGAACGGGTAGAGTAAGTCAGAGTCTCAGGTACATCATGAAGGCTTATCATGTAACCAGAAGTAACGTTTCACACATTTTTCTGAAAAGCCATAGGTTTTAATGCTATTTTTTCAGCATTTCCTTACTTGTTGACAGGTGCTCAGTAATTGGTGATACAGGTGAAGGATAGTGATTTGGACATCAGAGATGGTTTATTTGGTTCTAGGCATCGCCACTAGATATTTATTTGTCTATTTATTTATTCATTCTTAATTTACAGGTAACATGAAAATACAATGAAAGACTTGTTAGGGAGGGGGGTTGAATATCATAACCAGGGTACAGACAACTTAGTATACGAGGGTAGAGCTACAAGGTGAGTGATAAGAAAATGACGGAGGATTCTGAAAGTCTTATAAATATGCTCCGAATATTTTCATATTACTCCTGAATGACAGTAGCTTGTTATTATTTAGTCGTAGATCCCCAGCTAGAATGTTCCACAGTATTGTGGTCAGGAACGAGAAAGCCTGGTTGAGAGTCTTGTCTTCTTTACTTTCAGAATTTCCAAAATCTGTTGTGTTTTGTTTCTAGTGCTTTTGTTCCCTCCAGTGATTGCCATTTTTTCTTTGATGTAGCAGGATTGACAAAGGTGTATTACTAAGACCAACTTAAAATGGATTCTGGCCTCTAGGGGCAACCAGCAGAGATCTATCAAGAGAGGAGTAACGTGTTGTTTTTTGGCCTCTTTAACAAGACCCTCAATGTGGAGGATGGCTTTGAGGGAGGGCAAGAGCTGTTTGGGGTGAATAGTATTACCATCATCAAGGTGTGACAGGTCTAGGACCGGAACGGTAGAGCTGGAGTCTTCAGCTGAAATAGAATGTTTGAGTTTTTTAAGAAGGTGGATTTGGAAGGAGGCCGTTCTAGTTGTTTTGCTGATGTGTGCGGTCATGGAGATGTTTTGGTCAATGGTGAATCCTAGAGATTTTGGTGTAGGGACCGGGGTGGGAGCAAAGAGGTCTAGGACCCAGTTATGGACTGGAGGTGTGAGGATTTGTGAGTAGAGTGGGAGGAGTTCTGTTTTAGTGGGGTTAAGTTTGATGGAGAATGTGTTTAATCATTTCAAATGATTTTTTATGAATAGTTTTAGGAATAAGATGTTGGATTTGCTATTTTAAGATAAATTTGTGTGTCATGTAAAGGTTGAATAAGGGAAGGGAGCTCATAGACCCTTGAGATACATTGAAGAATAGTAGTAGAGAGTGTGATCTGAAATTGCCCATTTTGACAATTTTGTGGTCTGGACTCAGCGATGATGGATTCAAACCATTTCAGGACAGTTCCATTGATTCCCATTCTTGTGGGAAGGATTTTCAGAATGCCTCCCTCACTCAAGGCATCTTCCAAGAAGCTATCAAGGCAGTTTATATCCTCCCATTCCTAAAGACACCTACACTGGACCCTAATGACCTTGCCAACTACCGGCCCATCACTCGTCTACTATTCATCGGCAATCTAATTGAAAAAGCAGTTTATGCTCAAATCCAAGATCACTTCAATGCTAACCATCTCCTGCATGACATTCCAGGCTCCTGAGACCATGAACGCTGTCCAGTAAGTCAAACTTTCTTTCTCAGTTTTAGAGCTGCAGGTTGGGAGGCGGAACCTCAAGTAACAAATGTCTGGGAGCAATCTAATGATTTCATATTCTCACAGGACTGAGGTTATGGAGCCTGATTAACAGATAACGTGGAGGTAGGACTAACAGAAAGTGAATGATGCTTGAACTGCTTGCTTTGTTTAGTGGGGTCACAGACAGTACTAGCTAACAGAGCTACCTTACTCATGAGTAACGTGGACTGTCCAGTCGCAGAGCAAAGACACTTAGGTTTTAAAGTGAGTGAAGAAGAGCAATAAGAATAAATGATCAAGTGAGGGACTGTTACGTTAGTCTAAATGCCAGCCGAAATAAGGCTGTTTTCTATTAGTGCCTTGACCATGCATTAGAGATGTGAGCTGATTTGATTCATCTTCAAACCAGGTTCTTAGAGTTACTACCAAAGGAAAGGATGGTGAGCTGAAGAATAGTCATGTTAAGGGCCGCAGCAGCCATATTATAAATAGACATTTGTTAACCCAGGCCAAGGAGAAGTTCCTCACTGAGCACAGGCACTGGCAGGTGCCAGTTCGTCTTCACTTTGAGCACTTCTATCCTCTTTCTTTTCATTTTCGCCAAAGCCGACACCCTGTCCTCCTCATGTTCAAACCCTTATAAGAAGGCCGGTGGTGCAGATGTGCCCAGCAGATGTGCCACTGGCACTCAAAAGGCACACCAAAGGCAAGCCAGCCTGGCATAGGACTCAACAGGCTGTCCCTTCTCATCAAGTTAATGTAACTCCCCTCCTTTCCATTAGATACTTCCTTCTTTCGCAAAATAAGCCTCCTTCCCTACTTTTGACCCAATCGAGAAAGTGTCATCTTGCCTCGAAACCTCCAACTATTTTGACACTTACCAGACTGGCTTTCAGCCCATTTTCATTAACGAATCAGCTTTAGTGACAGTTGTAAATGAAGTCAGATCATGTTTAGACGCTGGGGATTCTGCTATCCTTGTCTTACTGGACCTCCCTCTGTCCTTCGACACAGTCTCACATCCCATCCGTCTACACAGACTTCATCAGGCTGGGATGGGAGACCATGCCTTTGACTAGTTTCATTCTTTCTTCTCCAGCAGAACCCAAGCTGTGCATCTCTGACCTTAACAATCTGATTTGTGTAAAACCACATGTGGGCTCTTAAGGGCTCAGTCTTGAGCCCCACCCTTTTTAATGTGTACACTGCACCTCTGGCTGACATTATCTATTTGTTTCTGCTTAATCTGTTTCTCATATGCTGTTGGCATTCACTTGATCAAGAGACTTGAGGGCGATTTTTCTGGATTTAAGCAGTGTATGTTGAAAATAGTGGCCTGGATGAATAGCAGTTTTCCGGTGTTGATCTCTTCTGAGGCTGAGGTGCTGGTCTTCACTAACCCCCTTGTGTGGGAATCTGATTGTTGGCCTTGCTCACTAGGGGCCCCTCCACTTCCCACCTCCTAGCTCGCAACTTAAGCATAATTTTTGACAGCTCTCACTTTGCAACTTTTCAACACCATACATCGAAGTCTGTTTCTACTTGCATCATCGTTCTAAAAATTCTAAAAAGTCACCTTTCTTTTGCCTAAAGATTGGTGGAAAGCTTTAATCCAACCCACCATCCTATCCAGGTGCGATTATTACAATTCTATATACCTTGGCCTTCCTTAAAAATTGCTTCACAGACTTAAAAGCATTCAGAATGCTGCTGCCCGCCTTTTGCTAGGCATCTGTAAATCTGAACCTATATCGACCCAGCTTTGTGCTTTGCATTGACTCCCAGTGCAAAAAGATGCTTGTTCAAATACTCAGGATTCTACTACAAAACCACTAGAGAGCAAAATAGTCCTTTTCTTCCTCATGCTCCTTACTGCACACTATCTTATCCGATATCGGATGATCCTTTCAATCTCTCACAGCCTCGCAATAGAATGAGCTTTCACTGTCACTCCGTCTTATGTCTCCCTGTTTGAAATGTAGGAAATATTTCAAAGCATTCATTTTCTAATTAGCTTCCCTGTTGCCCTTTCTTGGACTTGTAAATATATTTAGCACCAGGACCAGGCTAACAGTGCGCTCTGTAAAAGGCTTATTCATTCACAGCCTTCAATCGAGAAATATATGCCATATAGTTATGTGTTAAATTCTCCAGAATTGAATGATTGCCACACATATGAGGAGACACAGTCTTTTGGCACCATGACTTTTTTACCTATGATTAGAGTTTGTTTCAGAAAACAACACGAAATCTGGAGACACTGAAGAAAGTAAGGAAACACATGATATGTGAGGTAACATGTTAGTTTGGCGAACCAACATTACAGGTCCCTTGTGACCTAGACTCAGGCTGCTGACAGAGAGTGACTCATGTAGTGCTTACCAGGCAGAATGATATGTTTAAAATGGAAATCCCTCAGGTCGCACACATGGCAGCACAAGAGTATAGTGTGAACACACATGTATGTTCTGTGACGTGAAAAGAGTGCTCCACGTGTGCATTTTTGTGTGTGATGAAGTTTGCACCCCTGACGCCTGATCTGTGTATTTTTTCTTGTAAAAATGAAGCTAGCACATCTACTGACCGTGACACGCATGTTTCTTTTGTAAACTTAAACAAATCTTATACAGCTGCTGCTCTTCTTGTACTTAATGCATTTTTGGGACAGTTGCAGTGCTTCTGCCTGTTCTGTGCCTGTTATGTGTATGTATGGAAGCTTGTCTTGCTGTTGCCAATGCAGTAGCTGTACTTTAGTTGAGGGGAGCTTCACTATTGCCCCCTCTTATGTTTCTGTTGTGTGTTAGAGAATGCATTTTGCTCTGCCTGGGCCTGCACAATTCTCATTCTGCCAATGAGTGAAACTGCACTTTTTATGGTTGTGCTGTACCTATTAAATGTCTCTAAGACAAGGTTATGCTCCTGTTTATATTCTGAGCATAAATGTTAGTGCATCTTGCTCTGCTCCAGCCCATGTTCAAAGTCAAAATCATCTTTATTCGGTCATAGCTTGACTTTGGCAACTCATGTTACATATGTTCTGAAGCACTGCTGTTGAAACTACTGTACCTGTTTTGTGTAGCAAAGTTTGAATTGGGGAAACCTGTGCCATTTTGAGTATGTGACAAAAGATTTCACTGCTATTGGCTGTTACACCTTCTCTTACTGTGTTAGAGAGGCATAATGCTGCTGTATGGGCTGTGATTGTGAAGTATTTGAGGACGACTTTCTATGCTATGCACACTAGTGAATTTAGGAATCCTGCACCCCTGTGCCTGGCCTGTAACATTTCTGTGAATGAGGACTTTGCACTGCTGCCCCAGAGTTGTACCATTTCTGGCTGCTAGAACATATCCTTGATTCACTTCTGTATGTGATGAGCATGGCCTGATGCAGGTCATGCTGCATCAGTACTAGTGCAAGGGAAACTTGCACTGTTTGTCATCAGCTGTACCTGTTCTGTGTGTGTGTGTGTGTGTGTGTGTGTGTGTGTGTGTAAGCATGAATTATCACAGGAAGTACTGTACTTGAGTTTACACTTTGTGCTATGAACAACAGTCTAGGGTGTGTGAAATAAAATATACGTTAAAGAAAAGACTTACCTGCTGCTCTGCTCCCCCCTCGCTGCTTCTCTCGTCGCCGTCAGGCTGGAAGGGGATGGGCCCACAGGGCACAGGCTCCACACCCAATCCAGACGCCGCAGCACCAGGATTGGTCTGAGCGGCCTTGTTTGCTGCTCAGACGGTGCATTGAAGCCTGTGCTGTTTCTCAACCCCTGCTATGTAGCACAGCAGTGTTGGATAAACATAAGTACGCATGTGTGTATTGCCGGCCTAGGATGGCAGGCTAAGCACAGATGCTCATGTATGAGTGCACAGTACTCCTCCCTGCCTCGGGCCCGCTCTATACATATTGTAGTGCGGGGCTCAGCATAAACAAAATGATAATATTGTCTTTTTATCATTTTATTTATTGTCTGCCTGCATGGGCTGTGGGGCGACGCTCCTCCGCCATTATGGAGGAGCCGCCCCTGCTTAGTGTACTGTGTACCTTGGTGCATCGATGTGCCTGTATCTGAGTGGATTGTATGTCAGTATATCAAAGACGAAAATATTGTTGGGCCAAAATAACAAGGCCTAAATATCGAGGACCAAATATTGTCTAGTTAAGTGCACATAGATAAGTATAGATTTTTCTTAACTCCACATCTACATCCCTTGCAGATATGTATAATGCATATGTATAAGGTCTGGGACCTCCTTATCCATCCGTTAACATTTAATTGCAATTATACAGGACAAATGATATGCTTCCATAAAAATATAAGCATTACAACACTAATTTTTACATACATCTATATGGAAAAAGTGAACTTTTGATAAGGGTGATTTCATGCACAGCAGGTTATGGGTATTAATTAAATGAGCCCCATTCTATTGAATAGATAAAGTGAGTCTTATTCCTTCTTTTGTTATTTAAGGAGTCATTTTCAAAGGATAGTCCATTTGAGGCTGTCCCCTGCCTGGGTGCTTTTGTAGTGTCCTAGGGTCAAGTACATGGTTTCGGTCGTTTTAATTCAAGGGACCAAAGCACTTCACTGCGATGCCAGTGCGTTTCAATCTGCCATTTGGGGACTCAAACAATTTCACCAGATCTTCCTCAGGGCGTATTAAACTTTTAAATTAGCCGGGTTCACCTGGAAGGAATCACAGATTCATTTGCTTTAGACTTCTATAGTCTTTTTATCTATTCAAGCCATAAAAAAACATCCATGTTTGCATACCAATGGACCCCTTGTTAGTGAGTATTCCTGAAGAAGAAGAGGATAAAAGGTGGGTTGCGCCAGCTGCTAAATTCCAAATTTTGCCCTTCATCTATCACCCCAAGTGCACCACACTCGTGGTCTCACCTGCTGTTTTTGATTTTATCAGTTATGGAAACTAAAAAGGGAAGGATGAAATAAATGAATGGCGACATGATGAATGGAGTCTGCATGTTACCAAAATAAATCAATTAACTCATAATCAATGGTGAATGAGTGTAATCCTTTCAGTTTATAGTAGAAGTATCCCTACCCTCATTCTCCTGAACAGGGTCTAGCTAAGTATTGCAAGCATCACTCCTTATCGGTCCAGCATGTGTGAGCCAGAGACTTCCTGCTCTGACTTCTGGGTGCCTTCCACTCCCTGGCGCTAGGGCACCCCATCCACAGTGGGCTGTCCAACTGTGTCCCTATTTAACAGGGAGCCGTAGGCTCTCCAAATCTTCATTTGAGGCGGCAGGTACACATCTGAGCCGGGGCTCAAGAGAACCCTCTTTTAGCGGCTGACGTGTCACCCTTTTCCCTATGAAGAAGATGGTCTGCACATAAATAAGAACAGACCTGCGGGCCCATACCAGGCTCTGCAGTTTGGCTGATTCCAATTTGCGTTAATGTTCGATGCATGTAATCTCGTGATAAATAGATTCTCTACATTTAAGTTAATGATACAGATTATTAACTGAGTCTTATTTGGAATAATAAGACTGCTTGAAGTTACTAGGCATATTAACTTAGTTGAAAAGTAGCTTTAATCCTTTTATAAAAAGAATATCACTGCTTGGACATTATATTTATAGTGAGAAACACGTGCTGAATGCTCCAGGTGTTCTACCCCACACTATTCAAGTGTAGGACTTGCCCCTTTGACTTTGCTACTCCTGAAAGTTGTAGGCTAAAAAGGATGTACTTGGCAATTTAGCAAGCTAAAAGTAGAACATGACTCCTGTGTTTCCAGGAATACCAGCAATATTTCTTACAAGGATTGCCTAATTGCCTTTGAGTGAAGCAGCCCACGGAGAACTGGCCTAACATGGATTATCACAAGGATGTTATCATTTATAAAAATGTGGTTACTGCGCCAAACACCTGAAAGCAAACGCAGTGTCAAAGTTTGTGGTGGGCATCAGTGCTTTCTTTTCAATGAGATTTGTTACAATCCCTTGACTAATTTCACTACGCTGCCATGTTGGTCAATCCTAAGAGCTTGATTATTAGTATGGCGGTCCGATGGACTGCCAAACCCATGGTGGTGGTGCGGCAACAGCCGCACCGGCGGTCCAACCGCCATATTATGACTTTAGCTGCTACCGGCAGGGATCTGCGATCCCTGGCAGTTTGGCAGCGGTCTGAGGCCACAATATGTTGGTGGTGCAGCTTCTGCACCGTCAAGCCTATTATGATTTTCCTCACTGCCCTCCTTTTCATGGCGATGAGCCCACCATGAAAAGGGAGGTGGTGAGGAAACTAAGTGCCTCGGTGTGCAAGGGTGCATACAGGGGGCTGTCTTTCTGCACCCCAAGTTACTGCACGGCATGGACTTTACAGTCCATGCCGTGCTGGAACATGCTGTGGCGGTCCCACAGTGCTGCCTTTCTGTAGGCTCTCCTATGAGCCTTTGAAAGGCAGCACTGTGGGCAACGGCAAAGGAAATGCCCACCCATTAGTAAAAAAGTCAGTATAGGGCGGGCAGTCCTCACGCGGATTTTGGCGGTGCGGCGGGCAGTCCCGCCGCAGGACCGTCAAACTCGTAATCCGGCCCTAAGTATGCCATTTGCTGGTTCCAGTTGCCAGGAGGCAAACAACAAATCAACCCTATGCACCTTCGCTCGCGAACTTGCCAGCGGTCAAGTGAAAGAGAAGCAAAGAATGTTTACAGCAATCAGCAATGATTTTTTTCAGAAAAAGCAGTGGGCCTAGATGATTGGAGCACTGCTGCGGTAATCTGCCGGTAGCCTTTGCGGAAATTTCGAGAAACGCCAACTTTGACATTTTGTACTACTTTTAGCACGAAATGAGTCATTACATCCATTTTTGGTCCACAAAAATAGTGCAAAATTACGCGAAATGCGAAAGCTGCGCGCTTTTGACATTCTTCCCGCTTCCGAGATAGGATTTTATCCCGATCGCAGTCTCAATTATGCGGCATGGCGTAATGCCATAATCTCAGGTCTTTCGAGTAATGATTATATCAAAATACCGGAAATTATGTTCAATAACGAATACATAAATTAAATTTCGCGCGAGCCTAACTAAATGCGCGGAGGCCTGCCTCTGGGTGGTCTCTGGAACACATCTCCCTCATTTTACGTGTAAACATGTTTAAATGACGGTTGCATCGTCCACTGAATATCAGAGTGCGTTTTTCTCCTGCAGCAGCGGCGGAAAAAAAAATGAAGTCACTTGAATATCAGCGGGAGTCGGGATTTGCCTGCGAGGCAATCAAACGTCCATTTCCCCAGTCTAACTGATGCCTGCGCGAACGCCTCATGGACATCAAAGGAGCACACTTTAAACCCAATTTTAAATTGAAACCAAATGTTAAAAGCAGCACGATTTATCATGTTTTGATAGGCAGGCTTACGTGTCTCCTCTGTATACTTATGAAGCCTCCACCGGCGCGTCTTTTCAATTTGCAGATCTCCGGTGGGCAGCGCGCGCGCATCGCTCATCCATTTGATGAAGCCCCTCCGAGCCCGCGCGCCTCGTTAAGTGCTCCCCTGGTTTAGCCCCTGCGTCGAGAGCAGCGTGGGATGAGCCACTGCACGCTGCACGAGACCTTTCAAACACTGTCAGCACTGTGAGTGACGCAGGTATGAGGGCTACTTACTGGAGCGAGACCAGAGATCATACAGGGAAGATTACAGGGAAAGGGAACATAAAAATCAAATAAATTGGGCCCCGCAGAGAAGGTCAAATACTGGCTGCGCAGCCCTCTGCTTGTGGATGAAAAGGGGCGATGGATGTCGGGGGTTGATGCTGGCAAATTAGGATGGTGACACAGGAGACGTACACAAATTCTCCAGTGGTGTATGAAAAACAGAAGACTGGAGAGAGGAGGTGGGCTGGCCTGTGTAGAAATCCTATGGAGCCTGGAAGTCAATGTTCCTGAGAGGCCACTAGGGCTGGGGCAGAGACAATCACATGTCAGGGAGGTGGAAAACTCTCTTCAATCTTGACTTTAACAGTTAGAGATGAAGGGCATGATTTGGAGTGGCATATATAATCCTCCTAAAAACACTTGTAACATAATTTCCTACTAAACGTTTCCACTGAAAGATTAGCCGGCGAAGACATTTCCATCGCCAGGCTTCAGTGTGGCAGTGGTAATTCCCCCAATGGCGAATCCTCTAGCAGAAACTACATTTAGGGAAGAAATTACTTCAATTTTACTCCAGCACCTACTTGAAACATGGCCTCAAGTCTAGCCCTTTCCAAGGAGGGTTACACCACTCCTGATTCACTGATGTTGAATTTCCGAGACCGTGCAGGTCATTGATACAGCGCTTGGATGTCTCTAAAAAGTTGTGAGAGCTGAGACCTCATAACAGGTAGCATTTATCCGAAATATTAGTAATTTATGGCTAAAGTGTCTACTGCTGACTGAGGAGCCCACCTTCTAATGCGTGCTGCCCCCCTTCTCCAATCCATACCATTCTAAGCCAACCTTACACATCTCACATAGGACTGCATAAGAGCTGGCATGAACCTGAAGCAGCAGGAGCACGCGTATGCACATGTTAGCAAGGAAAGCACACATGAAGACATACATTTATAAAGAAGTGATTATAAGAACACGCACTGATGAAAATACACTTTACAACAGAGAGATAATTACAGACAGCATATAATAAAAAAAATACCAGGATAATGAAATTCCCCAGCAGCTGCAAAAATCTTATCCCGATTCTAGTCTTATTCACGTGATTTTCTTCATTGTCACCCAAAATAAAACTGGTTGATTTTCACTTTTCTTTGTTTTCACGACTGGGCTCTGTGGTCCCAAGGCCTTCACCTTGCTGGCTTCCATTGCTTGCTGTACCAGGTTTTAGCAGGGGCAGGTGGTGGAGAGGTTGAGGGACCATTGTGCCCTGAGCAGGAGCATGACTGTGGCCAGGAAGCACAAACAAGGAAATAGATGGTCTTTCGCCATTGCAGGTAGAGGGTGACAAGGAAGGGGCGAGTACTACCAGCTTTGGGAACTGCGGTCTACACAGTGGTGTGCATGGGGACTCTAAGCGCTGTTATATGAGGATGACTGGATGAATAGGGCAAGGGAGGTGCAGTAAAGGGTGAAGGAGTGATGCTGTCAGCCATTGATTTCACATGACTAGGATTAGATGCTGAAGACTGGTGTGGCGAAGGGTGGAGAGACAAGTGGTGGATGCAGCGACAACAGAGTGACAGAAAAAGGAGAGACAGGTGATGGGAAAGGAGTCCCTTCCTAGCACCAAGCAGGGGACTCAGGGTGACCACTGGTTGTACCTTTCACCTCCAGAGATAGTCTGCCTTCTCTCCTTAGGACATGCAGTGCTGGCAATCCCGTAGGCTAGTACCAGCTTTCTTGGCTTGGAGGAGAAGCCTAAAGCCATGACAGAGTTATTTAAATGTTTTTTTTATTTTATAGAGTTTTATATAACGCAAATTTGACCCCAGGGTATCAGAGCGCTTACACAGTTGGAAGTAGAGCTTACAGAAATTACATATGGGGTAAATACCTTTACATGGGGTAAGCACAAATACATAACGACTGTGCACAGAAACGAAGTCAAAGCAGTTCCGTGTTTCATATAAAATAAAAGCAGATACAGGGACTTGAACACAATAAAATGAGAAATGTTACACGGTTGTAAAGTGAGTAAAGGAGAGTCTATCTGAGAAAACAGTGTGCATATAATCTGCAAGTGTTGGCGGGAAGTGAGCACAAAGAGTATGGGCATAGCATAGCATGCTACATAGTTACGTGGCAGCAATGTGTACCGAAGGTATAGCGGCTGTAACATAACGGTGTGAAATTACATTATAAAACCAGTAGCGTAGAGTAATCAGCAAGCATAGCATATCAGCATGAAAAATAACATTTGTCAGACCATTGTTGGTGCAAAGTGTTCGGAACAAGCATGAAATGAGAAGATATGAGATTATCAGTGTGTACTACACAACTTCAAGCTGTAATATCAACTGGCACATGATTTCTAAAAATACTTCCAAGATATGTCCGATGTTCCCAGCTGCTAGCCCCGACACAGCAACGGCCCCACGGGGGAGCAAGCCAGGTTGTAGTCTGCTTGTCCGAGATGGGACGAATTGTTTTCTGCCACTGTCCAGGCATCGGGGGGACTTGGCAATACAGCCTCATCACCGAGGGGCAGTCGGGCACCACAGGCTGGGGGGAAATGGAACGTGAGGGTGTGCAGCGATGTTCACCTCTAACATGGCCGCTCCGATCTTCCTAATGCTCCACTCCAGCAAGTCATGGCATCTGTGAGATTGGCGAGGCAACAGCCATTAGCCCATGCTTGTGGGGAACAGGGACTGCAAGGACAGTGGTGCTGTTGGCCATCTGCGAAAGTCAGCTGGGTGGGTTGAGGAGGGTTGCTCAGAGGATCTTCTCACATCTTCTTGACCGCCTCACCCTCTTCAACCCCCACTCCGGAAGTACGCTGGGGCGCAGGAGGAGGGGAGTGGCAGAGACATTCTCATTCCTCCCCCGGGAGCTGACTGCGTTGGCAACACAGATTGGACCCGGCTTGCAATGACTTTCGTCCAGTGCAGAGGGGGGACTCAATCCTCTTTTCTTTTTCATATTTTCTCTGGTGGGTAAATGTGAGAGCAAGGGCAGTTGTGCAGGAATCCCTCTGTGGGCACTCAGCAGGCAGGGCGGGCAGGTTGCGGCAGTTGCCTCATATCAACATGGCTCTCTCACCTACTCCACTCCCTGCAGTGGCAGGTTGTCGCTGCCCAGGGGATCAGGAGAGGCAGTGTCTGCTAGCCCACACAGCAACAGAGGATAAGAGCCCAGGTCAGCGTTCCCCGAGAGGGAAACGGGCAGCACCGAGACCACGGGGCAGCTGTCTGCAGTTAGCAGAATCTCCCGGGCTTTCTCCGCCTCAACCCTTGCCCGGACCTCGCCATGTCACCATAGGCATTGCTCTGGGCTCCAACTACAGCTGAGCTGACTTTAGCTGTTCAGAGTCGCAAGATCAATGCTCACTGTTTCCGGTGGTGGCGCTCTGATGAGGAGGCTGATTCAGGGATTTATGCCATAAAAACTGCAAACCTCTTCAGACACCAAGCACGGAGGAACCTCCCAGGCTTTCTCTGCCTCAGTCCTCGTTCCGGACCTCGCTGTGTCGCCTTGGGCGTTTCTCTAGGATCCAAGCAGCAGATGCTATAATCTGCTCGGGATCGCAGGATGGCTATCCTCTGTTCCCGATGGCAGTGACTCGATGTGGGGGCTTTTCCATTGGATTTATGCTGAAAACAGCGATCCCTAGCGCGGGAACTCCCCGCGGGAGCTCCTTAACAGTTGCCATCTTCTAGTGTTATGATGGTGAAACATTCGTTTACAGGAAACAAGATCACTGCCCTAGGCTTACACCAATACTAACACCAATTCCATCCTGATGGAACTCCATTGTCTCCCATTTGTGGCCCGCACCATCTTCAAAACCAGCTCAATCATTTACAAACTTATCACAACCAATACCCCTGCTTATCTTGCAGACAACCTCACCATCCCTGGTGGTTGTCGGCACACTCAAATGCGATTCTCTGACACAATATCGAAACAAGAAATATCGTGCAACAGAAATGTCATGTCAAAAATATCGAGCACAACAATATTGTTTTCCTATACATATACAGGAAAGTGCAAAAATATTGAAAAAATATATTCTTTTCCTCTAATATCGAAAAAATAGAGACAAAAATATCATTTTTTAACATATAAATAGTTGAAAGTAGTAAATCTTAAATATTTTAACATATAACTTTAATCTAATGTAAATTAAATATGTTTAAGTAATATTTAAAAATATATATACAAATATACTAATTTATACAAATACACACACACATATATATGTATGTGTGTATGTTTATATACACATCTATCATGTAAAACTATTTTACAAAATTTTTGTTTTAATTTATATTATAATTTTCTATTTTTTTAAATGTATTAATATAACATATATATGTATAAATATATTTACATACACATACAAAAAATTAACAAATAAACTACAAAACAATTTAAAATATTGCCTATTTAATTATACATAAAAAGTAAACAATAAACAAAAATATCTTTTACTAAAACTATCTTAAAAATTACATACATTTATATATATATATATATAAAAAAGATACAATTATATACACAAGCACCTAATAATAATATATATTGAAATAATTTTAACAAAACTATTAAACTTGAGAAATATACTATTCCCACTCCAATCCATACAACAATATGGAAAGCATTGGACTCAGCAGGCGTAAAATGTACTATTCCCATTCCAGTGGGTGCAACAGTAGGGAAAGCGTTTGACTCAGGAGGGGTAAAATTTACTAATCCCACTCCAGTCTGTGCAACAGTAGGGAAAGCATTAAACGCAGAGGGGTAACATTTATTATTCTCACTCCAGTAAGTGCAACAGTAGGGAAAGCGTTGGACTCAGGAGGGGTAAAATTTATTATTCCCACTCCACTCTGTGCAACAGAAGGTAATTCATAGGACACCAGAGGGGTCAAGTTTACTATTCCCGCTCCTGTAGGTGCAACAGTAGGAAATTGTTGGACTGAGGAGAGGTAACATTTACTATTCCCACTCCAGTAGATGCAACAGTAGGGAAAGGGTTGGACTCAGGAGGGGAACAATTGACTATTCCCACTCCAGTATGTGCAACAATAGGGAAAGCGTTGGACTCAGGAGAGGTAAAATTTACTATTTCCACTCCAGTCTATGCAACAATAGGGAAAGCATTTGATTCTGGAGGGGTAACATTTACTATTCCCTCTCCAGTCAGAGCAACAGTAGGGAGAGCGTTGGACACCGGAGGGGTAAAATGTACTATTTCCACCCGGTCAATGCAACAGTATGGAAAGCGTTGGACTCTGGAGGGGTAACATTTACTATTCCTAATCCAGTCTGTGCAACAGTAGAGAGAGAGTAGTTCACTTCAAATAGCATGTTTTAACAACTCTATAAAAAACCCAAAAATATAAAATTCTAACGATAAAAATGATATATCTAAACCTTAACAAAAATTACATAATTATTGTAATGTTTAATTATTATTGTCAATATGAAACAAACATTCTTAATGTAATTAAAATACCACAATATATTCCCACAAATATCACAACCAACAATTAAACTGTAATTGAAGTAAAAAAAAGTATAACACAATCAACATATTAAGTAATAAATAAAACAATTTGTAATAAATGATTAAATGTTTTAATTTATTATTACTTAAATAACTTCCCACCATATTATCTATATTTCCGCCAATCTCACTTGAAAGTACTATTGAATTAATATCCTTCGTTAAGTCAGGATCCCCCTCAGATCCCTGCCCTCCTAAAATCTTGCATCTGGTCCCGGAAATCGTGGCATCTGCTCTCTGGCCTATTTTTAACATTATGATCTCTTCGGGGGCCTTTCCCACCGACAGGAAAAGAGCCTCTATATTGCCACTCTTGAAAAAGTCTAACTTGGACCCGGATGATCCCTCCAGCTACAGACCGATCTCCAGGATACCGTTTCCGGCTAAAATTATAGAAAAATACCTAAATGAGGAACTGTCCACCTTCCTTGCGCAAGGTGATATCCTAGATCACTCGCAATTTGGCTTTGGGCCCACCACAGTACTGAACTGGCCTTAATTACAGCTACCGAGGAACTTAGGCTAACCCTAGATAAAGGTGGGAGCGCTGCCCTTATCCTTTTAGATCTCTCAGCGGCATTTGACATTGTCAACCACGACGTGTTGGTAGATCGTCTTGCCTCGCTGGGAATCAGGGACAAAGCACCCCTCCTACTTAGATCCTTCCTGTCAAACAGGACACAATCAGTGGCACTCGATCCATTTGTCTCCCCAGACTTCTCACTCCCTTGTGGAGTGCCTCAGGGCTCATCGCTGAGCCCCACCCTTTTTAATCTCTATGTCACTCCGCTGGCCAAACTGATAAGAACCTTTGGATTCATGCTTGTATCTTATGCGGACGATACACAAATTATAGTGTCCATTAACAGCTCGTCCGCAGACGCTGCGTCCCGGTTCAAAAGTTGTATGAGCCACATAGGGAAGTGGATGCAGACAAACTGTCTTACACTTAACACTTCAAAAACGGAAGTTATGCTTTTTGGCAACACACCTATTGTTTGGTCAGACAGCTGGTGGCCAAGTCACATGGGCCTTCCCCCAACACCAGCTGACAAGGTTAAGAACTTTGGAGTTTTGTTTGACTCCAGGCTCTCCTTGGAATCCCAGATCAATCATACCACAACAACCTGCTTTTTCATCCTTAAAATCCAATACTTCCGTTCATCCCTTCAGAGCTCAGGAAAACAGTGGTCACAGTCTTGATTGGTTCAAGACTGGACTACTGCAACGCCCTTCTTACCAGTGCAAGCAAGCGTAGTCTTCAAAAACTGCAAACTACGCAAAATGCCGCTGCCAGAGTTCTGCTTGGGCTTGGGCTTACTCGCTTTGACTCAGCCACCAAGGCTCTCGCAGAGCTACATTGGCTGCCCACCATTAAGCGCATCCAGTTTAAGGCCTTGTGTATTGCATTTAAGGCTACACATGGCAAGGGCCCATGACAATTGTCGCAACTCTTCAGACCATACATCCCAGGCAGATCACTAAGATCGTCCAACAGTGGCAACCTATCTATCCCCAAGATTTCAAAAGTAAAATGGGGAGGCAAATGTTTTTCCTATACCACTGCTAAACTTTGGAACTCCTTGCCCACTTGCCTGAAAAACGAACATAACCTGCTTCAATTTAGGAAGCGCCTAAAGACCTGGCTATATTAGTGACATCGTTCTGGAAATAACTGTCTTCTGGTGTATCCAGCGCCTAGATACCTCCGAGTTGTGTCGCGCTTTATAGATCGCTTATTTCATTTCATTTCATTTTCTCCTACAAACACAACAAAATACACCTAATATATAAAATAAAAAAATAAATTATTACACTTTTTACAAAATTATAAATAAATTAAATATTTCAATTAAAATTAATAATTAATTATTAATTAATTATTAATTAATTAACTTCCCACCCTATTCCTCTACAAACTAATGAACACACACCTAAAATATAAATGAGCAAATATGATAATTTCACAATTTACAAAATTATCAATTAAATAATGAATAATTAATTATTTAAAAAATATTTCTTAATTAACTTCTTACCCTATACCCCTAACAACCCGCACCTAAAACATATCTTAAAAATTATAATAATTACACAATTTACATATTTAATTGTCAATTAAACAAATAATTTTAATCAACATTAATTATTAATTAATTATAATTAATTTAATTTCCACCCTTTTCCCCCACAAATACGACAACCCGCACCTAAATAAAAGATAAAAAATGTATTAATTACACAATTTACATGATTAATTACCATTTAAATAATTAATTTTAATTATCTCTTAATTGTCTCTTAAACCTCGGTCCTGTCACACCATTACCTATCCCAGCATATGCAAACCCGCCCCCAATTCAGCACGAGCGCGCTTTTACAAGGATAAAGACCTCTGAATCCAAAGAGTTAAACATAATTTATCTCAATACACGCTCCATGGTCAAGCACCAGTTAGAAATTTTCAACCTCTTAGATACTGAAGCCCCAGATTTGCTATTAATCACAGAAACTTGGCTTACTTTGGAATCTACGCCCGACATACTAGCTGCACTACCAAGCAATTATCATATGATGCAGGCCAACAGACCTCCTGGGAAAAGAGGAGGTGGAGTTGCAGCAGTCATTAAAAAAGATCTCTCGGTCACTTCTATCGCCTCTTTTGAAGTGGCTTCAGTGGATAGTCTTACACTAAAATTATTTTTTCCAAAATCCATATTGGTGTGCATACTGATCTATAGACCCCCCACTGCAATAGGAGAATTCATTACTGAATTGGCTAACTACTTGACCCCATTAACCATAGACTATGCTAAAATTCTGTTAATTGGAGACCTGAATTGTTGGTCTACGGAGGAAGGGGGGAGTCGGGGCTCTAAGGAGCTCACAGACCTATTAAACAACTTGAATTTAGAAGGACATATAGCGGAACCAACACATATTAAAGGGCATGCATTAGACCAACTATGGTCCTCCAACCTCCTGGTCCACAACTTAACGGTTAAGCCTTGCGCGTGGTCAGACCACCACCTTATACACTTTGCTATAAGTGGCCTATCCCTAGCTAAATCTTTGATTGGCACGAAAATACTGACTAGAAATTGGCACCGTGTCCGATTGCCAGAGTTCCTTAATACCCTGAAATCTACACTTCCGCCTAGAATGAATAACGTTAACGAGTTGGAGAGAGCCATCTCCAACTGGCAACAAAGTGCATTTGAGATTCACGCCCCACTACAAAGGAAAGAGGGGTTTGAGGCGGCATGAAACCTCCAATTGGTTTACCACAGAGTTAAAATTAGTAAAACTTAAAACCCGCCAGGCGGAACGGAAATGGCGGAGAAGCTACTCCCCTGCGGAAAGGAAAAGGTATGAAAAAGCACTAACTGATTATAAAGTTGCCATCGTGGAGGCAAAAAAAGCATTCTACACAAACAGGGTTCTTAGCTCTGAAAATAAATCCAAAGATATCTTCAAGCTAGTTAGAGAACTTTCCAGTCCCGACCGCGTCACAGTCGCCATTACTCCCTCCCAAGCCTTATGTGACGATCTGGATACTTACTTTGTTGATAAAATCAAGGTCATTCAGAACTCCATCTCTTCTAGCTCTCAAGATTGGAAATCATATAAGCAATTTACAAACCCTGAAACTATGTCTAGTTTTCAAAACATTACCTTAGATCGGCTCGCAGAACAAAGAAACAAGATACAATCTGGCTCCCCCAACGACCCTTGTCCCGCTAAGATACAAAAAGACCTTCTTGCACAATTCCCGGACACCTTTCTCTCTCTTCTTAACCTTTCCTTGGAGCAAGGGGTGGTCCCATGTGCTTTCAAAGAGGCAGTGCTGGTCCCATTGCAAAAGAAAGCTGGAGTAGACCCCAACCTTCTGAGTAATTACAGACCAATATCGCTCCTTTCATATCCGGCAAAAATGCTGGAAGCACACGTAGCAAAACTTCTCTGTGCATTCATCGAATAAACTAATTTCCTGGACATCCACCAGGCAGGCTTCAGACCATCACACTCTACTGAATCAGTCATCTTAAGCGTAGTGGATGATCTGAAGGAGGGAGCAGACAGGGGGTGCACACAGGCTTTGGTATTGCTCGACCTGTCCGCTGCGTTCGATACTGTGGCTCACACCATATTAGCGGACAGAATGGCAGCGGCGGGCCTGCGAGGTACGGCCCTGGATTGGATGATTTCATTCTTAGGGGAACGTACCCAGTCTGTCAGGCTGGCACCCTTCAACTCAGCCAAGGTCAATACCACTTGTGGTGTACCTCAGGGTTCATCCCTCTCCCCTCATTTGTTCAATATCTATATCAATATCTATATCTGTCCTCTGATCTACTCCCTCCAAAACAGGGGAGTGAAGGTATATAACTATGCAGATGATATGCAGCTGATTTTCCCGATTGACGAGATGGAGGAATCCAAGGATTTCTTCCAACATACCATGCTCTTCATTAAAGAATGGATGAGTGACAACTATCTTAAATTAAACTCTGATAAAACAGAGATAGTTATTTCCAATAACAGACTCGATCAGTGGACGCCAGCACATTGGCCAGCTGCATTGGGTACTCCACCTATCCTTAAAAACTTGGTCAAAAGTCTGGGGATCAAAATCAATGCCAATCTATCCATGCATGAACAGATCAACCTGGTTACTTCATCTTGCGTCTACCATCTGAGGACCTTCAAGAAAATCAGGAAATTTTTTACTGGGAGGCAAGCATGGTAATCATGCTGCCCTTGATCATAGCCAGGCTGGACTACGCCAACGCTATCTATTTAGGGCTCCCTGCCAATCAAACCCATAGGTTGCAACTGATTCAAAATCAAGCGGCTAGACTAGTCTTTCAGCAACCAAGACATTGTCATACTAAGCCACTTATGAAGCAGCTTCACTGGCTCCCGGTAACTCATTCCGTGTCCTGTACTCGGAATGGCACGTTGAGCGACGTCTTGAGATTTAATACACAAGAAACCGGAACTGATACTTTGGAGTTTGGGACGTAATTGGATCCCTCTGACGGTTGAACTACGAAGTGAGACGTTGCGAGATACTGAACCCCATTTGTGGGTTGGAATTATCACCACAAAATAAAATTGACGACAACAGGAACATAGCCTTGATAAAGTCGCGGGATTATTACCCTGTTTGCGACGAAACACGTGTCGGCTGTCTGAAGAAATAGAGAATAAAGAAAGAAAACTACAAGAACCCACTTACTTGTGTATATTTTATGCTCACAACGTGCATTTTAATTTTCTGTATTACTCCTTACGTGTGCTGGGGACATTTCTTTGTCTAACATCGGAGTACATCAGCTTTAGGAAAAAACTGAAAACTTGGCTGTTCACCCTAGCCTACTGTTAGAGTTCCTCAGGACGGCTCTCCCATCTCCGATAGCGCCAAGAGACCTTTTGGTAAACGAGCGCTTAATAAATCCCCCAAACATAAACATAAACATTGTCAATTATTATTAATTAATTTACTTCCCACCCTTTACCCCTACAAATCCCACAACCCGCACCTAAAAAACTTAAAAAATAAATTATTTACACAATTTACATAATTAATTATCAATTAAATAATTAATTCTAATTAAGATTAATTATTAATTAAATACAACAAATTTACTTCCCACCCTGTACCCCTATGAACCGCACAACCCACTACAACACAAAAAATGACAATTAACAATAAAATGACATTTAAAAACAACTAAAAATTTACAAACTATGTTTAAAAACAGTAACAATAATTATACAGTTTATAACATATACAATTAAAACATATAATAAAATACATCAAAATAATTAAAAAACAATATTTTTTACAACAATATTTTTGTAAACTATATTAACAACATAGATATTTTTGACATCGAGATTACTTACCGTATAAAATCAATATTCTTGTCAACGATATTCCTGCATCATGATATTTGCGAATTACGATATTAAAAATTCGATATTTCTGTGTCTCAATATTTTTAATTCGATATTTCCTCCGAATACCTCACATGCAGGACAACATCAGACTATTGACTAAGAAATGTAAAAAAGAAAAAAACATGACAGCAGGCCTTTTCCATTTATGCACCTAGGATCAGGGACAACATCCCCATATCCCTCAGGGCCACCCCTAAACTGCTCCAATTTAGGAAACAGTTACTTTAAAGAATACTACATCATAATGCATTAGCCGTCCATAATCCAGCTACATTTCCTATCACTTGTTGACTTTATGCTGGACTTTGATCTGAACCTGTTGCCTTTTGGCTAGGTGCACACTATAGAAATATCATACACATACATACCAATGTGTACTATGGCTGAATGAACAATAAAGGAAGTACTTTTTTTTTTAGAGCAAGAATACCTTGCGCTACCTCTAATTTCTCGCCCTATCACCCATTTGTTTTGCTAATGCTAATGCAGTCCTGCTGGCATTGCTTAAATTTGACCACACCAAAGCCTAATAATGAAAGGGTGGCAGGCACAGGGAAGCAGTCGAAGTGTGTAAACAACGCTAAAGGCTGAGGCTAGTGGAGTAAAGAATAGGTGGGAAAAGAATGGCAGTGTGCAGGCCTCGCAGCACTAGTCCGCAGGTGGCCTGGCCTGCAGGACATAACAACACAGACAGGACAGGGGACGAACCAGTCACAAGTCTGAGTTTATCTCAACGCAACTGGCCTTTCCGAAATACCAGCCTGGCCTGATGATTTTCATGAAATCCAGTTTTGCCTTTGCCCGCAAGCAGTGCCGATTTACCAAATAGGCAAAGTAGGCATCGGCCTACGGGTCCCACTCTTTTTAGGGGCCCCACTCTTTTTAGGGGCCGTGTGACAAGGGATCCACATACAACTTAAAGTACAGAAACCAGAGATATCAGATTCACATAACAGTTTGTCTCTTAAAAGCTCATTTTCTGGCAGCTGTCAGTTTGTAAAAAAATACGGTTCATTTGGGTATTAGGAGATAATTTGCGAGGGTGACCCCGAAATTTCGACGACAGGGTTTAATCCGGCACTGCCCTCAAGTGCTCAACACAGCTCTTGTTTCTGTGTTTCCTGGAGAAGTTCAGGTCAATGCGCAAACTGCCAATAGCTCCCGCCAACAAGTTCACAGTACTGTGTCATTGTTTTCTAATGTGATCACTTAGCAAGCAATGTTCTCCGCACAACAGCAGGTGACACCCAATAAGTGCTTGATTTATATATTTTCTCTCAGCAACACAGCACATTACAAAGTAGCCAAACAATCAACCTGTGCCTGCTGCTCCCACAGCAGCTATAATCACCTCTCCAGGAGAGATGTTTGCTTAGAGATCTTAAAAACCTCATTATCAAGCTCCCAGCTTGTTTAAACGCCTAATCAATGGCAGGGAGCTTTTTTTTTTTTTTAAACAGCAATAGATTATTCGCTTTGCGTGACAGGTCGCTCTGTACAGAATAAAGGCCTAGTATCTGGCCGCCATGTCTCAGAAAAAAACATGAAATGTTCATTGTGTTCTGCGAACAGTGAAAGTCCTGGTGGCTAGCAGCTAACATGGGCTTCTTGCACTATGAATAATTTACCCTTTGCCCCCTACCCTCCCCGTGGCCCCTGCGGGCCTGGCCCACCCCTTCCCAGACAACAATTATGGAAAGACACATCTGAACAAACAGAGGTGCCTTTTCGGAGCCAATTGACAGACCTTCCACTTGAGCTGTTGTCAATTATATGACGCCACCTTTGTTTTTCATAGAAATACATAATTACAGTAATTTGGCGGACTGAATGAAAAATGGCGGGGGGAGGAGTTCGGGAACGCCTGCCAATCTACACACATGCACATATGGACACAGATCGCGTATCAATTTACCAAAGAGGTCTGTTCAAGTTGGCCTTAAGAAATGCAGACAAACACATGTTCTCTGCCACCCACATCTACGCACACTTACCCTGTCTTCTGCACAGAGATGAAGTGCACAAACCATGCATTATCAAGTGTTTTACCCTTTATACATTCTTCATCACACCCGTTTTTATGTACACTGCCTAAGTGATCGCAACTATCACACACACATTTAAACACTTTATAGACGCACATCTGTACCACGTGACCCTTTTACAGTTTGCCTTACCCCCACACACTTTTTATGTCAATCTCCGTATGAACACTTAGATGCATTACACATCAACACACAAATGCATGCACACAAACAAACACACACACACATTCACAGACTCCAACTACTAGCCATATGCAGAAGCACATCACACACATGATTTTGCCTTCTCCAAGGTACATGTACCCCACACATGCGCACACACACGCGCGCACACACACACACACACACACACAGAGCGACACATACATACAGCACAGTCAAGATCTACCCTCTCACCAGATGCACATTTCCATTCTCTAGCCATCTACATACCAGATCCAGAGGTAGCACCCATACACAGACCCCCTGCACACAACACATTCTCACCACTCAAACCCTGCTTACAAGTAAACTTTCTTGCCCACATCCGGGACTATGGTCTTGACTTAGAATTTGACAGACTGTACTTCGCCCATCATTATCTCTGCCAGCCTGAAGGATTAATGTCCATCAAATGTAGAGATGGCCACCAGTCCAGCAAGTGTGGTGGACGGCCATGGTTGGTTTTGATGGCCGTTCTCCAACCCTTACAAAAGTTTTTGTTTTTCAGAAACAAACTCCCAAAACGGAAGTTTGTTTCTGAAAAATAACAAAAAATAATGGCAGCAGTGACGATGACAAATGAGAAAAAATGGTGTTACAACATCTACCCTAAATAGGGCGGGTGGTGTAATGTCCTTACTCCAACAGCGCCTACTTTGTCAGGCCATCAGGGAAAGTTTTCCGTTGATGAGCCAACAGGGGTTCATTAATGGAAAACTTACAGTCTACACAACCACATTTACTAGTACAATCTTAACTCATACACAAAATGGCTCTTCCTCACACACATATTTCTATGTACACACAATTTTCATTCACTTTTTTGGCACAGTTCTTCATACATGCACACACTCACCCATATAAATACATACCAATTTCATACAAATATGTACCGAATATATACTGTCTCTTGCGCTGTCCAGCAACCAGACACATGCATATTTATGCCTATAATTATATATCTAAAGTGCTCCACTGCAATTCAGAGCTAATCTCTAATACATACATGAATGCAAGCACACTAGTACACGCACATCAACAATTCGAGGACCAGGGGTGCAGCCTAGTAAGTAAGATTCGGGGGTTGTGAATCTCAAATTCTTAACTTACAGAGCAGTTGGCCGCAGGGTACAGTGGTGAGATGATCAAGGCTGAGGGTGGATGTTTCCAAGAGGAACCGGGTCAGTACTGATTTGCATTAGGCAAGCCTCTGTCTAGAGTGGCACAGTTGTCAAAAACCGATGGTTTGGAATGCTACTCTGAGTGAGTGTCACTGGCTAGACTAATTGCAAGCATTTATGTCATCACCTTTTGGGCATTGTGTGCCTGAAAACTTGGGACTGGCGCAGCTTCCATGAACTCCAAAAAGTAGTACATTTGCACTCACTCGAAGGAGTGCATCTATAGTCGCAGAGTTACTACTTTTTTGTTAAACTCGTTGCTCTATATATTTAAGTTCCAGATCC
The DNA here is from genome assembly GCA_963921515.1 of Calotriton arnoldi. NCBI lineage: Eukaryota > Metazoa > Chordata > Amphibia > Caudata > Salamandridae > Calotriton > Calotriton arnoldi. Next base: position 768,952 of record CAWUFW010004229.1, on the reverse strand, counting down.
AAAAAAGAACAAGTTAAAACCTCTTAGTCAAATCTGAACGATGGAAAAAACGGGCACAGAGATCACAGACCTGACAAAGGGCCCCAGACCCAACTACCAAGCCAAGAAAGCATTTCCTTGCTTTCACCCCCCCCCCCCAAATACCCTCCTTAAAGCTCCGCCCCTGTCAAAGATTCATGCATTACCTTTGTCACCAGGTGTTTTACTGACATTAAATAGCTCAGAAGTACACAGTTCCACATCCTTGGTACTGGAACCAGATCTCACCTTTTTTCTCCTGTGCCTTAGTAATTAACATACAATGAATGTGTAATTCAATGATCACTAATATTCTCAGAAGATAAATGAATGTTGCTATCAAGTAGACTAGTAATCCTTTCCTAAAGGGATACAAAGGGCCCGATTACGATGCGGGCAGGAAGGGATCCGACCGTCGGTCGGAGCCCTCCTGCCCGCATAGTAATCCCCGAGTCGGATTCCCTTCCGACCGAGCCATTTCAATAGGCTCGTTCGGAAGGGAATCCAAATCAGTCTTCCGAATGGCTTACGACGGGCTCGGAGAGCCCGTCCGCCATTCGGAAGGCCCACAGTAATCCCCCGGCCGGCTCTTTCTGGCCGAGGGATTACGATGGCAGTTTCCCACTGCCTTTTTGTGCTGGCCTTTCCGGCACAAAAAGGCATTGGGAAGCAGCTTTGGGGGCCCCCATGGGTGCAAGGCCGCCGAATGGCGACCTAGGGGGCACCTATGGTGCCTCCCTGTTGATCCCTGCACCTGGTGGCAGGCACCTTGAGGTGCCTGCCATGGGGTGCAGGAATGAACTGCACCCCTGCTCTTTGCTGTGAGAGCATGCATTCGGTTCGGAATGCATGCTCTCGTAGCAAAGTATAGGATTGTGACCGAACAGGGTTCGGTCGCATTATATTTCCTGGGCTGGAACCGTCGACTGGAGGTCATTCAGTTCCAGTCTAAGAGCGATGCCGGACGGATTAGGGTCAGTCCAGCATCGTAATCGGCCCCAAAAAGTTGTGATCAAAGTTCCCAACTTGGATAGGGAAGTAACCCACATCTAGCCGTCATAGAGAAAGTTCTGACCCCAGCAGAAGGATGGGTGAATGATAGGAGTATGTGTGTCTATGGATGCTGATGAAGTACAGTGCTTTAGCCCAAGTATATTTACAAGAATACAACTGAAACAAAAATGCGTTGTCTAGGTTTTTAAATATATTGTTGTTGTATTATTCTTAAAGAGAGCCCAACACCCTCAACAGGTCATATTTTCGGAAATGTATTTGACCAGCCCAAACTGCATAGTTCTTTTTGAAAACGAACTCACTATGCTTGATCTGAGTTAATTTTGACGCTAGAACCACTAGATCAGAGTAACGCCATGGGAATGCTGTACCAGTAAATACTCACTGTTATGCTATGAATGGTTTTACCAAAAGTAACACATTTGGAGTATCCGATTATTCTACAGCAGACTGTGCCTGAGTTCTTCAGTCCCCCAGGTGCAGCCTAGTATAGGTTTCTCCAAGGTCCCCGCTATAGTTCAGGATGAGTCATTACCATGTATATTATTTTACAGCGCCAACAAAAAATATGATTTACAATAAAGGCACCATTGGCCCAATTCACAAAGGTTTTTCTGTCAGTACCTGTGACCTTCTCCTGAGTTACTCTTGATTTACTCCTGTATTTTCAGGTGTAATTCACTCTTAAAAGTGGAAGAAAGCTTTGTGAAATGGACTTCCCATCTAGAGGACCACAGCTGATATTAACTTAGAATTCAGGAAATCTAGCTTTTAGGAACACGCAAGGAATGTCCCTCAGAACCAACTATTATACATGAAAATCATTTTTCTGGCTCCACTTGTTACTGACAGAGAGTTAGCAATAGATCAGGGTTCCTGCTACAAGATACCACTAAACCTACAATGAGATTAGCACCACTGTAGACATTGCTGAGACCATCCTCGGTGGGATTTGTGGCCTTAAAACTTCTTTGGGTATGTTTAGTAACATGCAATTGAAAAAACTCTTATTTTTGTTGAAGTGCAACATTTTGAAAATGTGCCTTTTAGGCTAACATTGTTCCAAAATGGCGACTGTTTTGTGGTTAGTGTGGTAGATTGACATTTTGAGACCAGAAGAGGTAGGGTCACTTCCAAAGGTTCATGAAGTGTGAAGGCATCACTTTGGTCATGATGTCACTCTGGTAGCTTTGCCGCCCGTGAGAAGATCTGCACATGCTGTCCCAGAAGCAAGTGAGCGGGGCCTAACAGAACATTAATCTTCTGATGATGGGGGCTGCAATAATGCATCACAGCACAGGTTCTTCTTGATCGTTGATGCAGCCCTAGTTGTTGCAATCCTAGTATTCTGTGCAGCCGTTGATGTACGCTTCACATCCATTGGTAAGCAAATGCTCACACGTCTGTAACCCTTAGATCTCTTAGGGTTAGGACCCGGAGGACTAGCATGAAATCATTAGAGCACAGGTGGTGATAATTACATTCAGACCCAGGTCACTTGCATTCTCTTCCCGCACCGATGACTTGTGTCCTAGATCGGCCCTGACCACTAAACTGATCCTTATGCATGCCCCGGAGTTGAGGGTCACTGCAGACTTCATTAAGGTGTCGTAAGAAGAGCCCAGAGCTATCCCAGGGATAAAGCATCTGTTGTATTCCTGTCTCCCACCATGATGTTCCCATGATGTCATATTTCTCAGTGTCCTCTTCCTCACTTACTTCCCGTCAATACCCGGGTACAGGAAGTGATGTCTGGTGTTCAGCTGTGGACCTGGGAAAATTGATGCTGGGTCCTAGTGTCAGTGACACGCACAGCATGATTTTCCCCCTTCATAAAGAAAGGCAACATGGCGGCATTCACCCACTGCTATTCCCACTGCCACCCCACCTCTGAAGCCAATGCAGTATAATCCATTCTTGAATGTCAGGAGATATACACTCTTCATCGGTGCATGAGAGGAGTTCATTCATTTGGCTCCAAGCCAGCAGTTTACCCTGTTCGAAGGCAGTGATGCTTCTCCTGTCACCTCACTGATGTATCCAGCCTTCATTTTAAAACATGGCGCAGCCTGCACTGACTTTGGATGGTGGTCTTAAACTCTTACGGACTTGTTACAGCTTCTGTAGGAATCCCAGTTTGTGCCTAAACGGGAATTCCAAGATTAGACGAACTGTACATGCAGGATTCTCACGCCCACAATATTCAGCAGATAAACGTACTTGAAACCTAGTGGAATTTGTATTGAGAAAAACGGAAAGCTTTATGAGTTTCGAATACTCAGAACGAGATAAAAAAGTGCGATGTTTTTGGATTACCCTCTTGTTATGAGGCGGGGATCTTAGAACGATGCAGTAATGCACCTGGCAATAACCGAAGAGCATGATGTGTGTAATGCAGGGTGCGGCATTATTGCATTGTTTTACAGTGAAAGAGAGGCTGCGCCCCCTAGAGTCACCCCGGAGTCCACTCACATTAAAGGCATCTGTGGGTGCTCCTCTTCCAGTGAAACCTGCATAGGCCCTCGCACACCCAAAGCATAGAGCGAGCAAAGCAGGTTGTGTCATGCTCATGACATTGTGTGAGGTCCTGTTATTTGTGTGTACATCGTACTTTTGTGCCATGCAATGAATCAGCACAAAACGGTCACATTATACATGAATGCATGTATGTAAAAATTCGCTCAGACATTTCAAGATAAATACATAGATGAGGTGGGTAATGGGCTTCTTATATTTCTGACTATACATCTCTTGGAGTTCTATCATTATGACAAATTTCCAAAACGAAGACCATCAGCCTGATGAAATTCGGCTGACAAAACCTTGTTTTGGAGAAATGTCACAAAAACGAAATAACTTTTCCATGCACATAGAATGTCTTCATGAAAAGGGTGTATATGGGCTTGAGATTGAATCCTGTGACCGGAAATAATATTTAAAAATATTAAAATTGGAGTATAGAAGTAATGTAATTATATTTTAATAAAAAATTATGTTACAACAATTTATAAATGCAAAAAAGTTATTAAAATATGTTATAATTAAATAATAAATATGTTTTATTGATTGATATTTTCTTATATCAAATCATGTTTATTTATATTTCTAACTATTTTAAGTAATATAATTTAACATTATTTCCTCTGTGGTTTTATTTTAAATCCCTATCTCTATTATTTTCTATGGAAGGGTGTTGTAGTACTAGTGGTTGGGCAGATCTGGTGCTCTGAGCTGGAGTAATTTATTACGGCTTTGGGTCCCTTTGTGGCTGTAGTAACTTTAGAAGTGCAGTTTTTGAATAGCAATAAGCTTACTCTTTGTTGGGTAGGTGCATGTCTCTCCCTAGACCCCTCCCTAAAAGTCCATAAACCCCTCCTTACTCCTCCCTAAACACCTCCAATCTAGTAGCAAGTATGTCCCTTTTTCCAACCACTTCCTCAGTCCTGCCTACATTTACTACTAAGTAGCAAACTTACGTGTGAGGATCTTTTACAGAAAATATAGCGGAGGTGGATGTTTACACTCATAGGTTTGTGATTAGAATTTTGTTGTACTTTAGTAGTACTGTTATAGGACTACTCAGGGGGATATTCTCAAGAACGTGCGATAAATATCGCCAAAATAGGCTAACGCAATTTTTCATATCGCCGTCTATCGCGGGAAAATAACTCCGTGTCAACGTCATATTCTCAACACGGCGGTAACATGTGATAGTTTCCCGATAACGCCTCAAATGTCCACGATACAACTACCGCGACGGCGATAAAAAAGGAAACCCGAACGTGAAAAAAGTTGCGATGGGTCCAACTGCGATAAAAATCCAGCGAAAAGCAGCGCCAGGCCCGCAAGTCCCACAAGTAAGGTGGGAAAAATCACTATAAAAGCGGCAAAAATGAAATACAAATAAAACACAAACAACTGCGAAGCACCGTGGAGGTAGCCGGAGCAAGCACAGAGGACAACCCGAACCCCACAAGCCCCATGGAGGACCAGCCTGGGACCTCAGGGTCAGGGAAGGGCAAGGAGAAGAAGAAGAGGAAGACACGGTTCAGTCCGCAGGAAAACAGGATCCTGATTACGGAGGTGACAGAACACCATCAACAACTGTTCGTCACCTCCACTGTGTCATTGGCAACAAAAAATGGAATATGGCAGTCCATCGTGGACAAGGTGAATGCAGTCGGAGTGCTGAGGAGGACAATGGAAGAGGTCAAGAGGCGCTGGAATGATGTGAAGCGCAAAACCAAGCTGAAACTCGCCAACAACCGCAAAGCAGCAATGCAGACTGGGGGTGGGAGTCCTGCGCCACAGGAGGAGCTGGATGAGATGGAGGAAATGGTGTCCACAGTCATCAGTGTGGAGACAGTGGCAGGAGTCGGAGGACCGGACACTGCTCAACATGACCTGACACAACAGCAACAGGGTGAGTAACCACCAGGGACTGGGGGGACGGGGGGAGATGGGCACAATGGCACACATGCACAAGTAAGTACAGCACATCTGCGGACAAACCATGCCCAAGAGTCACAACTCCGACCAAGAGCTCAATTTACCCAAGTCTGCAACAGCTTAGCACTGTATAAGCACAGAAGTGAAAGGCACACCGCCTGAAAGGGATAAGGGCCAGCCAAATCAGAGGTGAAGGGGCAAATCACACACAATGCAGCACACACACATAACACTCAGAGCACCTCAACATTTACAACAAAGTGAACCAAACTGCAACACTTTCACAACAGAACAGAGGACACAACTGCTGCCGCTTGTGTGTAGAAAATGGCCATTCGCATTTGGCATAGCAGGAAACTGTGAGATGATAATGGACAAATACAACCTCCCATCCGTGATGGTGGCGAAATGTCAACTGTCCAGCATTAAATAGGCATCTCCACACAAACAGTCACAATGTACATTGACATGCAGTCTGTTTGTAAACTTGGCCAATGCGTAAACATACATGTGAACACAATGTCAAACTGCATCTCCCCTTCACATTGCAGAGGGAGAATCATCACCTCCTGCAGAGCAGACCGTACTCCTCATCACCGAAGATGAAGAGGACCTACACACCATCGACCCCGACGCCCTCCAACAGCTCATGGACACCCTCAGCACCCCACCCCCAGGAGCAGGGCAGCCCAGCTGCATCGAGGAGAACCCACCCCCTGCACAGACCACACAGCAGGAAGCACCCACCACCACGGCCGTCTCCCAGGATCCCCACGAGCAACACATGGCATTCCAACGCCGTGTGTCACAGGGCCAGAAGGGGATGGCAGAGCAGGTGCGGGTGGGGTTCGACCTTATGGCAGCCAAACTAGATGCCATACGTGGGTGTCCAAGTCCCATCAGGGACCACCTACAGGCCCTAATGGACACCCACAGTCCGCTCCATGGTCTCCAACAATCCATGGCTGACATCGCCAGAGTCATGACTCGTAGACAAGAACAACTGTCTAGTCAGAGTGGCTCCAGCGATCTCAGCCGTGAGTTGGCCAACATGGGGAGGAACATGGAGAACATGGAGCGGATGCAGGCGGGAAGAATGGCTGCCACGGCTGCACACCAGCGAGATGTAGCAGGGATCTACCATGCCCTGCAGATCCTCATCATGGCAGTGCGGCCACAAGGCCTGGCGCAGATGAATGCTGCTGCCACTACTCCCTCCATATCACCGCCCCCTGATGTGTCAGTGCCTCACAGTGCGGCTGACATTCCACCTCCGGCCCCTGATGTGTCACTGCCACACAGTGCCACAGACAAAACACCACCACCCACATGTGAGGCACATCCCACATAGGAGGACGACGATGAGGATGAATCTGCCGTTGGGCTAAGTAGGAAGCTGTAGCATTCATCTCCGCCATATGGCCTCTTTCTGCTTGGTTCTGCCCTCTGCATCATGCCCAGGAATAACACCCTCCACTGTCCCCCTTAACACTCTGCGACACTCACCTTGGCCCCCGACATGGACTGCTACATTTGTTTAGGCAACCAATGACACAGAAATCAGACTGCGGACTGAACTCCCTCTCCTACGATGTACTTTTCCCTCCCCAAAGGACCCTGGCTGGCCCTCCACGGGGCAACATTGTAAAGTAGCGTGTGCATGGCCAGGTACTGGTCCACCTTCACCACTCCACCGAATGTGATTAAGACATTCAAATTCACACAGATGAGTCATGTCCAGGATCAAGCAAGTATGAAAGTATGGATGTATGTAGGGGCAGTGATTCCAAACAACGGTGCTCCCTGGGAACTGATTTCAATGCGCATGTATGTCCGTGACCCAGATTGGCAGTGAGATGACTGGGAATGTGTGAACTAGCTGTGGCCTCATTGCTCCAAAACAACAATCTCACTATTTCCAAACTTAGCCCCTTGTCAATGTATGAAATAGGGCTGTGTGTCACAAAGGCAAAGTCAAAGTTATGTGGAAGCCACAGCTCGGAGCAATGATTGGTTTGAGTGTGGAGCGCTTGGACTCCTGGGATGGTCGGTGCGTAAGTGTGAAGGTCATACCATGCAAGTGAACTACGACCAATGACTCCTGTGTGTGGGGTGTGTATACGTTGGTCTCTGGTTAGCGCTGTGCGTAGTGTGGCAGCCGTCAGCAGCTGCTATGGTATCGCTCAGGGGGTGCGGGAGCATGCATTCCCAAGGTCGGAGGTGCAGATGTGCTACCGCCTTCTAGTTCAGACAGAGGGACTGTCATCCACAATGTTAGTTTGTCATCTGCTTGCATTCTGGAAATGTGATGGGGATTGGGTGGGGGGATGTCACTGCTTCGCCTTCCGGCATGGTTGAACCCTTACCAGTCATGTACGTGCCCTCACGGTCAGTATTGCATGCTCTGATGTAGCAGTGTTGTTTTGCTGCAGTCTGACAGTGATGGGTGCAGGTAGCTGTGAGGAGGCGGTTAACCACTCACCTTGCACCTATTAGCTGGCACTGATCACTACTCTTGATGGATGACGTCCGTGTACACATGTGACCTGTACATGGCACATTTGACCAGGGGACACCTTGGTGTGTTCCACGCAAGGTGGACCTGCTGGCTTCTAGGCTGGTGTGCATCTCCCAATGTTGCTGAGGTGTCCACTGTGCCCACATCCCCCTTACGGCCATGTTGTTCATGTTGTGGGACTCAACACACAGGGTGTATATTTGCATCAGGCAGGTACATCTCTGACCTCAAATGGCACCCTGTTGTCTTTTCCTGAACACCAATGACGGCCTTCATGTCATGTTCATGTACACGTGAGACGCTGATGAGTGGCATGACGTACTACATGTGACACCCTGATATGGCATATCGAATACGTGACGCCCTAAACAGCCTCTCGGTACAGAGGTCACATACACACCATCTCTTCTTGCAACATATGCGAATGTTAGCACTCAATGTTGCACTTACACCCGTCAGAGTAATGTGCTAATGCAGAGGACTGACATGCACACGGGAAATGTGTGTTGCTAAGATTTTATTTGCACATGCTGGTCATGTGGTCATCTTGTACTGTGCCATGATTGCTGTGGACAGTCACCATGTGACGTGCTCATGAGAAGAAATTGTTGATGATTGTGTTCCTTCGGGCTATTCCTGCTGCGGCTGCAGTGGGGTGTGGTCCACCTGCATCATCTTCCTCATCATCGTCCGGTGCTTCTGGGACTTGGATCCATGGGGCATTGGTGCGTACACATATGTTGTGCAATACACAACATGCAGTGATCATCTTGCACACTATTTCTGGGCTGTACAAGAGTCTTCCACCGGTGATGTCCAGGCACCTGAAACGTGATTTCAACACGCCAAATGTGCGTTCAACAATACCCCTGGTGCGTTTGTGGGCCACATTGTACTGCCTCTGGGCCGGGGTGTTCGGGTCTCGGAGGGGTGTCATCATCCACGGGCAGAGTGCATATCCTTGATCACCTGTGAGAGGTAAGTGAGATTAGTGTTAACTGGTGGTTCTGCATGCTGTGTTGGCAGACATACAAGTTTCGTGGTGTGTGATTTGTCCGACCTTGGGATTCATGTTAGCCATGTATTGCTGCTGGCAAATGTGGTAGGACAATGTGTATTACGCAGCCTCACAGCTGCTCCTCCCTCCCACCGAGCCTATTTACTTGTGTGTGCTGCGCGGTTGCATCACTTGCACTCCTACGCACACCATTGTCATGCCTGTCTGCGCATGTCCGCAGGACTGACAGCAAGACTGTAATGTTGGCCGTTGAAGGTGGGCGGCCACATGTGTGTAGGCCTATGGTGAGGATAGGGCGGACACAGATGTGGAGTTCTGGCCTGGCTGAACTCGCGCTGATATTGAGGCTAGGCCTTCGGTTCAGGCTGCGGCAATGTAGAAACACACACAACAGTTGGCATGTATGAGCCGAGACCCCGAGCGGTCTTGCGCTCCTTTATTAATCCATTCGGGCGAGGCCGCCCTCCTGGTGCATGCTACATTGCAACATTGTCGATTACAGGCAGGGTGGCGCAGACACTACTATGGAGACACATGCCATAGTCACTTTTGTGGCCAGGCCCAGAGCCCAGAACTGAACCACGCCCAGAGCCCCGGGCCATTTCTCCACACTCCTCACACGAGTGCGCCGCCGCCGTGGCGCTGGGATGTTGTGCGCTTCGGAGTACGTCTCCAGACGATCTACCAAGGCTTACCGGCAGCCTGCCTGGGATGGGGGTGGCCCCGTGACTGTGAAGGGCTCCAGTGGCGTTACCGAGGACATGCTGTTGGCTACTGGAGGCGGACTTGTGGGGTAGCCCCTCGGGACAATGACTTGCGGTGCACTGAGTTCGACCCATCAGAAGAGCTGAGCGGGTGTGCAGCCTGCGATGATGCAGCAGGCCTGGTGGCTGGACGGTGACTTGTGGTGCACTGAGTTAGTGGCACCTGAGGCCCTGCGTCTGGCATGGGCCAACCGCCACGTGGCGATGACTTGCGGTGCACTGAGTTCGGCCCACCGGAAGAGCTGAGCGGGTGTGCAGCCTGCGATGATGCAGCAGGCCTGGTGGCTGGACGGTGACTTGTGGTGTACTGAGTTAGTGGCACCTGAGGCCCTGCGTCCGGCACGGGCCAACCGCCACGTGGCGATGACTTGCGGTGCACTGAGGTAGGCCCACCGGAAGAGCTGAGCGGGTGTGCATCATGCTATAATGCTGGAGGCTGGACGGTGACTTGTGGTGCACTGAGTTCGGCCCACCGGAAGAGCTGAGCGGGTGTGCGGCCTGCGATGATGCAGCAGGCCTGGAGGGGCGGACTGGAAAGGATGTGTCTGTTACTTGCTGTACCGCAGTGTGGTCAGAAGGCAGCAGTAGCCAACTTGCAACTCCGCTGTGCCGCTGGGTGCGCTGGGGGCCTGTTGCGCAGAATCCAGTGATCGGCTGAGGAGGCTGCCAAGCTCGCGGAGCCCGGCCTTGGAGATTGCACCGGCACGTGGTGGGCCCTCTTGGAGAGACGCCGGTGGCGGCAGGTGAGCAGTGAGGCCTGGGTGCGCAGGGGTCGGCATTCACCACCGGGCGCAGGTCGGGTCTGGGGATCAGCGGGCTGGGGTGCGGCAGGCGCACAGGATCGCGCACGCACCACTGGTCATGATGGCGGCCTCGTGGCAGGGTGAGAGATGCCGCCCTGGCAGACACGCCACTGTAGGCGATGACGAGATGTGCGCCGGGTGGCGTGGAACGTAGCCACCTCGTCGCTAGTGTGACTTTGCCCGTTGTAGGTGGTCGGCCACGTGTGTGTAGGCCCATGGTCAGGATATGGCGGACACAGAGCCACACGAAGTAGTTACTTCGGTGGCCGTCCCGGAAGTGAACCACTCCCTGAGCCCCTGCCTATTTAGTCACTCCCCTATGCTGGACTGGCGTGCGCCGGCCCTGCCCACTACGCTTACGCTTACAGGGGGGCCGACATGGCTACTTGTCCAAGGTGTTCCCCACTGCCTGTGATGACATGGTTGCGTCCACTGTCCATGACACTACAGACTCCAGCAGTATGTGTCCACATGGACATGTCTGTGCTCTGCATACTCAAGACTGTCCAGCACATCACCGCCACACTTGGCATTGTGTACATTGTTATTCATAGGTCCATTGCCTCCTTCGCACAATCGTGGTTCCCACCTCTCCCCACATTCTGCAAATGTGTGGCAGAGGGGCTATGCCTTAGTGTATGGCTTGTCCACATTTCTGGCCCCTCTTACCACGGTTACTTGTGTTGTCGTGTCTGGCAGGTGTGCTTGTTGGTTGGCATGTTGAATGTGATTTTGTTACGTGTCCATTCCCACAGTTGTGCGTTGTGTGATTGTGGAATTGAGGTGTGTGGTGTGTTCCGTTGGTACTTACCAACGAGCAGTCCATTTCCATAGGTGCCATCCTGAAAGCGCTGGTTGATGATGGACTGTCGGAAGATGTATGAATCATGCACACTGCCTGGGAAGTTGGTGACGACATTGGTGAACAGTCCCCGGTGGTCCACTATTGGCTGCACATTTATGGAATGCGTGTGCTTTCTGTTGTGGTAATTGTGTGCAGTGTCGGCAGGGGGCACAAGTAGGACATGTGTGCAGTCAATTGCCCCCAACACGTGCGGGAATCCAGCTATGGCGTAGAAGCCTTGCTTGGTCTCCAGCTGTTCCTGCGCAGTGTGGGGGAAGTGAAGGTGCTGGGGACTGAAACTGATGATGGCATCCAGGACAGGTGTGATGGCCTTTGATAGGGCTGGCTGTGAGACTCCTCCGACTCTGGCAGTTGTTGGTTAGAAGGTACAAGAGGCCAACAGGTGCAGCACAGCCAGCAGCTTTGTCTGCGGAGGGATGTTGGCTGTCTGCTGTGTTGGTACCGTCAGCCTGTGGGCAATGTGGGTCATGATGCGGAGGATGGTTGTCCTTTTGAGCCTGTAGTGGGCAATGACATCCTCTGGCGTTAAGTCTGTGAGGTTGATGCTTTTTCGGAAGGTCCGCTGTCTTGTTCTGCGCTGCCTCGGTAGTGGTCCGGATGGGGGTGGTCCTGGGGGTGGTCTTGGGGGTGGTGGCGGTGGGAGTTGTGGCCCTCTTGGGTCTCCAAGCTGCATGATTAGTAGCTCCATGGCATCTGTTGGTCTTCAGATGTGGCTCTGGCCTGGGCTCCCTTTGTACTGCAGGTTTTCGTCCTACTTAAGACCAGTAAAAAGCAGGTGTTAAGTCCCTGCTGCTAACGCGCCTTATCGCATGTTTTTGTCCGGCATCACAGATCTGGCTGGTCGTTGAGAATATCACGAAGTGGTGTTTTTGTGTGTTTTTGCACGGGAACGCCTACTCTGCATATCATTAGCGTTAATTGTCGCTCTCATCCGTGGCGATGTGTTTTGCGGCAGCTATCACAGGAAAACTGGCGATGTCGGCAGTTTGCACCAGCTTGTGAATAGGGCGATAAGTCTATCGCCACTTTTACGGCGCTAAAGTGCCGATAAATCGGCGATGACTCCTTGAGAATATGCCCCTAAATGTACTAAAAAATGCAGTTTGTGAATAGGCTCCTAGGAGTGTGGGACTATGAAGCAACGAAGTGCTTCTTGAAGAGATGCGTTTAGAGGTCCTGTCAGAAATGGAGCGGCAATTGACTCGATGTTTCTACTTTTTTAAAGTACCGGTTCTTTGCCCTCTGCATTGGCTAAAGGGTGTATAAAAAGTGAATTTTCCTTCTAAGACTCGAAAAAGGATTATTTTAACTCTTTAAATGTTGAAGGGGGTAACTGCAAGTTTAATCTTGGAATAAGAAACAAGATGCATTGGTTTGCAATTTAGAAACCAGTGGTATTCGCATTCGCAGTGTAGAATCTGCAGATTAACAGGGGCTTAATGCAGGCCCCTGCAGCCCCATAGCTGCAGGCTCAATGCCTGCAGAGGCCTCCCAATCCACCAGGGGTCCCCATCCTGCCTAAGGCCAATGAATAGCTGTGAGATACATGAGACTTCCAGGGCCCCTCTTCACATTCAGCAGGTGGTCCCCGCCATTATGCATTAACCCACTGCATATTAATGCATCTTTCCGCAGGTGTCATATTTTAGTGCTTTATTTGGCTAACTGACCCACTCCTTATGGTGCAAAAAATCAGGCATCTTTTAGTCAGGGAATGTGGTTTACGCAACTGTACGCTGCAGCTCTGAATCTTAGTTTGTGTGCTACCTGATATTCATTGTTACAACAAGAATGAACCTGAAGTAAACATATTTAGGAATACTCTCAACTCCTTAAATCATTGTGATTTGTGCTGTACCTGATATTTTCTAGAGAATAAAAAAGTCTGTGAGCTTCATAAGATTTCATAATAAACATGTTATATTTTATCTGGTTGTCTTATCTGACAGTGGGAACGTTTAGATCTTGGCATGTGTCCTGCAGTAGCGGCTGGCACAGGTAAGAGCGGTGAGGCTGGGGGTCGGGGAAGTCGACAGACGACGGGATAAGTAACAGTAAATAAAAAATAAAAAAACACTTACCTTGCGCTCGCCGCATTGCCGATTCAGCAATGCAGCGAGCGCAAGGTAAATGTTTTTTGTAAAAAAAATTCTGTTACTTATCCCGTCGTATGTCGACTTTCTCGACCCCCACCCTGCCCCGCCCACCGCTCATACCTGTGCCGGCTGCCACTGGTGGCCTGCCAAGTCAGATCCTTGCCTCCAGTCCCTGTGGGAGATGTGGCCACCATACCCATAAATGCCTTTGCTCGTGATGGGGATCTCTGTGACAAACATACACCTGCTAGTATGGCATATCCACATTTGTCATTGCTAATGCTGAGCAGGTCATAAATGTTTTTGGAGGAACTCTTGGCATTTATTTTTCTCTTTCAGAAAAAATCCACAAAGAAGAAGGTTGTTTCGAAAACAAATGCAGAACAATGAATTCCCCTGGCCTGTAGACAGTTTTCCCTCTGCACTTGGTGGCCATTATGAGCTTTTGCCAACTTAATCGGTCATGCTTCACATGGCGGACCTAATCATGGAAATCATTGACAGTTACCCTGCCCTAAACAGCGGGTGATTGGCACTGTGACTTGTCGACTGAGAGATGCATGGGCCTCAAGAGTTTGTAGGAGAAGAGCCAGCCAAGACTCTGCTGGCAGAAGCACAGTATTTCTCTTCCATCTATACAGGGTGGAGGGACAGCGAGGTTGAAGGATGAGGCATATGCCATTTTTGACGGATGCAGCCCACACCTGCCAGCCTCCAAATAATCCCCTAAGTCACTTGGCCTCATTTAATGCACTTATCACTAAAGAAGAAAAAGAATAGCAGAAACTATGTTATTAACATAGTGCATTTCCTAATAATTCCATTGGACTACTACTATTTTGAGAGGAAAAGGTCTTGCAACGTACTTCTAAAATCCATATTGTGTCTTCCTAGAATTGTCTGTTCCAGCGTATTTAATTCCCAAATGTAGACTTGGTTATCAATAATATAGTTTCCAATATTCTCTTGTGATTTACGTATAGGCTAGCCTGGAGTGAGACCATCATGTACCTCTTGCTCTGAGTGTAGAATACATCTTTTCATTCTTCTTAAAAAAACACTAGAAGTTACTTCAACCTGAATACTTACCAAATCTTGGCATTACTGACTTAAGGCCTGATTCAATACAGAAGGTTTATGATTTTCCAATAGTAAGTCAAACCTGCTTATGGAAAATAACCTTCCAAATCAAGCCTTAAGCCTTCTCTTTTTTGGTAATTCTAGTATATCCCTGAGCTACTATAACTTCCTTCATACTGCTATGTAATCATCTCCAGTCTTGTACTCTGATGGATTTATTACTTTTATTGAGCTGAGATTTGCTCATGCTAGCACCTTTCACTGTTGATGTGTTCATCAACCTATACATCATAGCTAAAACTCAGCATCTCCAGCCCCCGTACAGCCACCCCCAAGACGACTAGCGCCCCCACCGGAGGTGAAGCAAAATCTCAGAGACCAGCTGGAAGAATGCCCTCAACACCTCTTACCCCGCTACCGCCACCAACCTCGACCAGGGAGTGAAGAACTTCAACGCATGGATCACCAATTGCTCCAACAGCAACATCCCTGTCAAGAGCAACATCCAGAGAAAATCATACGAAAAGGCCAGCTGGTACTCCCATGAACTCTGGACAGTGAAACGAGACAGTAAACAGCTGGAGAGGAGATGGCACACCAGCAAGGACACCTCCGACAGGCCAGACTTCAAGACGTCCCTCAACCTCTACCACCGCCTGCTGAGGGCAACAAAGAAGGCAGCCCTAGCAGCATGCACCGAAACCAGCACCAACAACACCAAGGAACTTTTCAATATCGTCAAGGAATTCTCTAACCCGGCTGCCAGCGAAAATATCACACCCTCACAATAGCTTTACAACAACCTCACCAACTTCTTCCATGACAAGATCGCAACCACTTAGAGAAACTTCAAACTCCAACCCACACCAACAGACTTCTTCAACAGATACGCCACAACCGCAACTGACACTAACCACAAACTTACAACCTGGAACCTCCTCTCCACCCAGGACACCACCTCCACCATGAAATTCATCCACTCGGGAGCTTCCACAGACCCATGCCCACACCACATCTTCAACCTCGGAAACCAAAGGATCGACCAGGAACTCAGCACCATGCTCAACACCTCTATCACTACTGCAACATTTCCCGATGCCTTAAAATACGTCAAAGTCAGACCATTATTCAAAAAACCCTCAGCCAACCCCAGCAAACTCAAAAACTACCGGTCAATATCCCTACTCCCATTCCCAGCAAAGGTACTGAAAAAGATCATCATCATAAGCAACTCATGGCACACCTGGAGCAGAACCAGCTACTCAATGCCTCCCAATCCAGCTTCTGCAGCAATCACAGCCCCGAAACGATATGATGGTGGCCACCGACAACATCTGAACCCTCCTCCACCGAGGAAAAATGGCAGGTCTGATCCTCCTCGATCTCTAGGCAGCCTTCGACACCAGACTCCACCACATCGGTATCCATGAATCGTGCTCAGATAGATCACTTCCTTCCTCACCAGAAGAACCCAGAGGAGCCACCTCCCACCTTTCACCTCCAAACCCAAGGAGATCACCCATGGTGTCCTCGAAGGTCTCATTTCTCAGCCCCACACTCTTCAACGCATATAGGACCCCGCTGTCAAACATCATCAGATCCCATGGTCTCAACATAATTTTCTACGTAGACGACACACAACTCATCCTCCAACTCACCAACGCCCCCACCACTACCAGAACCAACTTTCAGAGATGCATGACAAGTGTCGCTGACTGAATGAAGAACAACTGCCTGCAGCTGAGCACAGATAAGACAGAAGTACTGATCTTCAGTAACACCAGCATTACATGGAACCACTTGTGGTGGTCATCATACCTAGGACTCACACCCACACCCACTCCCTCCGACCTCGCCAGAAACCTCATAATCATCATTGACAACAAGCTCACCATGAAATCACAGATGAACGTCGTCTACTCCGCCTGCTTCCTCACTCTGCGCATGCTGTGTAATATTTTCCAATGGCTACCCCTACACATCAGATGCACCGTGACGCAGCCCCTCATCATCAGCCAACTGGACTAGAGCAACACCCTCTATGTAGAACTCGCCGCACACCTCCTACAGAGACTTCAGACCATACAGAACACCACAGGCAGACTCATCCTCGGCCTTCCCCAACAAACCCACATCACCCCCAACTCAGGAGCCTCCACTGGCTCCCTGTACAGAAAAGATGCCAATTCAAGCTCCTGACCCACACACACAAGGCTCTACACAACCAAGGACCCGCCTACATTAATCACTGCCTGAACTTCCACCAATCATTGAGAAGACTACACTCAGCCTCCCTTTCACTTGCCCATACTCCCCACATCTACCGTACCAGTAGTGGAGAATGCTTCTTCTTCCACATCACAGCAAAGACCTGAAACAGCTTCCCCATGCAACCCCGGACTACCACCTCACTTCCGTAATTCCGGATGGCCCTCAAGACTTGGCTGTTCGAATGAGCCTCCATGACCTGCAAGCGCCTGAATACCATATCGGATGATTAGCCGCGCTTTATAAATCCTGATTGATTGAAAACTCCCAATAAAAAAGCCAATGAAGAAGACAAAGCAACTGACACAATTTTGTCTTTCCCTAAAGACTCCACTGAACTCTGTTATGTTCACTACAGTGTACGAAGTTAAGCTTTTATGAAGAACACACATCTCATTTTACTAGCAATAAAAGATAACATGGCATTTTGGGGGGTAAAAAGCTATAAATAAGATAACCAAAGGTAAGTGATATGGAGCTCTCCGCCCATTTAACATGAAGCACAGAGAAAGGCAAACCCTCTAGCACTGGTCATAGAAAAGTTGGAGAATGTAAACAAGAGGGACATTATCATGATCTACAGAATTTCGGGGAAAACAAAGCTTAAAGGTCTGTATAATTTCAAAACTGGCTTGATTCATGAAATCCTCTGCATCTCACTTAAGCATTCGGTAGCATTAATCAATCCCCCAGACATAGTCAAAAACTCTTCTCCAGGCTTGAATTGTTAAAAAACGTTTTTAACTAAAACCAGTCTAAGGGGTAACATCTGTGCAGCAAGGTAAAATCACATTGAAGAGACTCGGGGGCCGATTCCGATTTCGGCCGGAAGGGCACCGAACGATGGTCGGAGCCCTTCCGACCGAATCGGAACGTGCCGGTCGGATTCCTTTCCGACCGAGCCATTCCGATGGGCTCGGTCGGAAAGGAATCCGACTGGGATTTCCGGATGGCTTAGGACGGGCTCGGAGAGCCCGTCCGCCGTCCGGAAATGCTTCAGTACTCCCCGGCCGCCTCTTCACGACCGAGGGAGTATGATGGCAGTATTTCACTGCCTTTTCGTGCCGGTCTTTCCGGCATGAAAAGGCAGTCGGTAACTGTCTTTGGGGGCCCCCAGAAGGGCCCCCATGGGTGCGAGGCCGCCGAATGGTGCCCCTCTGTTGATCCCAGCACCCGGTGGCAGGCACCTTGGGGTGCCGGCCACAGGGTGCAGGGATGAACTGCACCCCTGCATTTCACAATGCAAGCATGCATTCCGCTCGGAATGCATGCTCCCATTGTGAAGTATGCAGATGCGACCGAACAGGGTTCGGTCGCATCGCATCTACAGGGCCGTAACCGACGACAGCAGGTCGGTCGGTTACGGCTCCTGGACGATGTCGGACGGACCTGAGTCCGTCCGACATCGGAATCGGCCCCCTTGTGTCTATTAGGAGATTGTTTCCACATGTAAAGTGTCCATAAGTTTGAAGAGGCCTAGATTATTTCCACGTGTATCATGACTATAACATGCAATCTGTCAGGCAGTAAACAGTGGTTTTCGCATGTAAATTTAACTCTACTGAGGAAATAAACTGGGATTTGGCCTTTGCGCTGTAGTACCAAATATGTGAATGTGTGCTTACTAGTACAGTTGCTCTAAATAACATAAATTAATGGGTCACATTTATTATCAATGCCATGGCTTAAAATATAAATTTATGCCATAGCAGTGAAAATGAATTTAATCCAATAACTTATTTTAGTTAGACTAACTGTACTAATAAACACACTTTCACATATTTATTGCTAGATTAATATATATCTATGCATGTATATATGTCACACAAAGAAGGGACTCAAAACTTATGATTCAACTATGATTTAATACATAGAATATTACACTTTTGCACACCTATATCCATAAATGTATGTACATAAACAAATATAGGTGTGTGTATAAATATAAAATTTTATTTTTTAACAACTACATAATGATATACTATGGGTGAGTTTATTTAAGTAAATTAATACAATTAATGTATGAATTTCAAATTTTAAATGCATGCATATTTACAAAAACAACTATTTCATGTAATTTATGACAATATTTTTTTAGTTAAATATATTTTTCTAATTTATTCTCATAAAATTTTAAATGTGTATTTGTATTATTTTTGTTTACATATGTAAGCAATGTATTCATGTTTCTAAAGAAGGAGTTACAATATATTAAATAATTTGTTAAAAATAATACTTTATTTTTAGTTTAGATAGTATTATTTCGATTTTTTAATATCAAATGTTCGATATTTGTGTAGACTGAAAGGCCATATTATAAGTACTCCAATATACCTTTGTGATTAAGCCACTATATTTTGTAGTAGATATTTTCACTAACTATATTTTTAAACCACAGTTAGTTACTGGTTACAGCATTTCATTTATGAGAATGGGAAATGTTGCAGAAGTACTATTCTAAATCCTCTTAGTTGTCTTTGTGAATCAGTCCCTGTACGTCCAATGTCTGGATAGCAAAAGTGCAAAGATGGCATAGTCCTTTTTATTTGCACTAACTGTATATGGAGATTTCCTGAATATTCGCATGTCATTCTCATTTTAGGTGTTTTGGGGCCAATTCACAAAGGCATGTAAGTGCACCTAAAATAGAACCACAGGAGTACTGCGTTATGTACTCCAAAATGCCCGTGAGTAGGGCACCATAATTTTTATGTCGATATTTTGTCATTGATTTTTTTGCACCATGGTTTTTGTGGTCCATATTCTCAACAACCATGTGGCTTATAGAGGCCATTTTGAATTAACGCCCGGCTTTTATAGGAAGCCATTTCATAGTGATCTGGAGTTGGTCAATCTGTTCAGATTTTCAGATTCCTGGGACTGCTCTAGCAGCAGCTCGAAGAGCATATTTGAATAAACATTCTAGCAATCCTCATTCAGGGGCTGAAAGAGACAACAACGTTTTGGAAATACAGTGAACTGCACTGGCGTTATCTCTGTGCACACCAGCTATTGTGTTTCTAGACTCTATTCCTTCCAATCTCGTTCCTGGTGCTTCTTCTTTTTATCCCCTAGGGGACCCCTACATCTCAGATCAGATTATAGTCTAGCCAGGGCTTTAAGTGGGCTGGGTCCTGCCGGTGCTCAGCACCAGCAGTTCTAAAAAGCAGGTGTTGAGACGGGTCCCTATCGGGATCTCCATTTTTGCCCTCACCCTCAAGGTGAATAAAAAATCTTAAATCTGCAGCCGTACCACTCTTCACTGCCTTTGAGGTAACTTCTAAGAGACTCAGTATAGTTCATTCACAGTCTCAAAATTTCAGAACTGAAGCATTTTCAATATTCTATACAACAAAGCCATAGTTGTTGCTTATTCATCTTATTCAACTAACAACCATTGACAAAGCCTATAATCCTGGCTTGTTGTAGGTGTAATGTTCCTTGTTGTATTATATATCTGGATGCAATGACAGACGCAGCAAACTATCACTAATATCACACTATGCTAAGCACACATTTTTATCTTACCTGTTTTTAAGCCTCGCCCTTAATTGCATCGGCCACGCCCCTTTGAGAGACCCCCCCCATATTTTTCACCCCACTTAAAGCCCTGAGTCTAGTTCTTGTAAAGGGCTTAATGGCCGCCTTTTTTTTCTATATTCCGGGTTCTAGTATCGAGGTAATTGTCAGTATTTTGGTTGTGGTTCACACTTTTACTAGTGGTTAACTTATATTGGAGATCCATTAGTGAACCGTCCTGCTCAATATTTTCTCCTTCTCAGAACCTATTACTTGCATTTTAAAGTTAGATTTTTATATTTACAGTTAGACATTGTCTTTTCTTTCAGCAATAAGACAAATTGCTGAACAAAAAAATGAATACAGCAGCAGTACTGCTGGACACAGACATTCTTCTCTTTGATCTTCTAGAATGATCAAAGTAATTTCGATGTAATTCTCTGCCTGGATGTTAATATTAATGTCGAGATGCTGGCCTGAGGCGGCCAGAGACGGGAAGGACTTTTAAATTAAACTGGTGTCAGTTCTCTGACTTCCCCTCTTTCATGTAAGCACTGTGATAAATGTGAGTGGTGGGAGGGGGAGGCGCACAGGAGCTGTAGGAAAATATACATTTGATGTACGCACATGCCATGCTGATGCAACATATGCAGATGTGTGTGGGTACTGAGTGCTTGCAGCATTATTTTTAGAGGCTAGATTGTTTTTGTGTAGGTGCTCTGTGTCCAGGGCAATGTATGTGACATGTGCATTTGGGATGACCATACAGGCAGAGAGAGGTATGTTGATGGCTGTTTATAAATATGTAGGTTGTTATCCACAATTGTGAGCATGAACCAGTGGCGTAGCAAGGGTGCCATAGAGCCTAATGCAAGTGAACAAAATAGTTCCCTTTACCCATAGTTAGATAATAAAAGACAACCATAATTGTGGTGCAAATAGAGCAGGCCTAGCGGTAGCGGACACCGGACGTTTCTCCGGTGGGCCACCAGGGTTGGGGCCGGTTTTGGACCCCTGGGGCGGGGGGGCGTTTTTGTTATTGGGGGACAGTTTTGCAGCATAGCTGCAATATCTGCCTGCTGTAACAAAAGCGATGGCAGTGAGATGCGAGTGGTGCTTCCAACTAGCACTCCCACCTTCCCCCACCCCCCTGGGGCCAGCCGAGCTGTTTGCCAGGGCCGGTTTCGGTTCCCAGTCCGGCTGTGGGTGCAAAAGACCCCTCAAACTCCTTGTCCTCGGTTCCACTGGACCTGCTGTACCATTAATAATTACGCATCGTTTTTTTGTAAAGATATATCTTTTTATTGGCATTTCTGTAAAGTACAAGGCTGATCAAGTCACGGATACGGTTACAATAAAAAATGCGGTCATATGAGTGCAGGCACACTCTCAAAGAATTTTCGTGCAATGCAGCATGCCAAGTCGTGTTAACAACAATCGCCTAAGACAGGCTCAGCTGGAGACAACACATATCACTGAAACTGAAAATAAGGTAAAAAACTAAAACTATCTTCTCCCACCTCCTTCCTCCCTTCCTCCAGGGCCGGACTGGCCATAGCGGGCACCGGGCGTTTCGTCAGTGGGCTGCCAGGGTGGGGGACGGTTTTGGTCTCTGGGGGGCTGTTTTTGTTACTGGGGGCAATATCAGCCCTCTGTAACAAAATTGGCTGAAACCGGCTCTAGCAAACAGCTCGGCTGCACCCCCGCTAACCCCCCCAGGCGGGCCGGCCGGGCAGTTTGCCAGGGCCTGTTTCGGTTCCCAGTCCGGCCCGCCTCCCTCCATCATTTAATCCAACCAGAGTGGCTCAGTGGCACCTATCTTTATCCCATTGTACCATCTTAGGGCAGTTCTGTGCAGCCCATCTCTCCCGCCCACTTGGCTGCAGTCCAAAATGCCTCATGTACCTCTTATAGCATTGCGTCAGAGGTCCCCCGTTGCCCTCTGACAGGTCAGATGTGGGTCTGACATCAGGAGGATTAGTCACAGCGTTGCATCAGAGGTCCCCCTTTGCTCTCTAACAGGCCCCTCATGGGGGTCTGGCACCAGAAGGATCAATCAGGGCGTGAATCATGACTCCCCATAAGAACAGATCATCCGCCAGTTTTTCATCGCACCTCACCTTTCTCATATTTATCTCTTTCACTCCCACCCATTCTATCAAATCGCTTTGCCATTCCATTATCAGGGGGTAGAGGGCTCAGCCATCTGATGGCAATGCGCTTCTTAGCTAGGGCCATGCAGATCACTGTAAATGTTCTACTGAAATTCTGTTTTTTTGCTCTTGTGGAGCAGACCCATTTATAGCCTGTAGCCCTGCTGAGCTGTTCTAACACCTCTACCCAGAATTCCATAATTATGAGGCAGCGCCACACCACATGGAAAAAGTCTTCAGTACACTCTTATAGCACAGACACCCCAGGTCCCTCGCCAGATAAATAGCATGTAACTGCTTGTGGGAACGATATGCAATATGGATGATATTGTACGGTTTATGCTTAAAGAGTGCGTTGATCGATACCTCTCGCATTCCACCATGTATTCTGGCCCATTCCTTAGCTGTAAAGGGCCATCATTTAACTGTTGCCATGCATCCTCAACCTTCAGGGGTGCCACTGGCTTATCAGCCCGTGGTGTCTGATATAAATGCGCGGTTAGCCTCCTCCCCCCTGCGTAGATAACATGGTGACCATTGTTTGCATGGGTTTAGGAGCTTCGGGGAACGAAGGCCAGATTTTTCTGGCTATGGCAGTGATTTTTGAGTACTGGAGAATCTGTCCGGGCCCCAGTCCAAAAGTCTTTAATGTGTTCTGCCTGATGATAAACTGAGCTACCAGATATAGATCAGACAGCATATTACATCTACTCTCTCGCCACCAGGCAACAGCCATGTTTTCAGCAATCTGCACAAAGGGTCTCATCATCCTAGCTCCAAATCTGGCGTGTAAGGTGCCCTGCGTATCACTTCCTGCACCATTCTCTCCCAGAGTCGGCATACCATTCTAATCACGTGCGGCAATGTCTCAGGCACTCTTTTCCCTCACATCAGAAGGGCCCTCAAATTACTGTTGCCATATGTACCTGCAAGTAAAGTCTTTTCCCAATTGCCTCCCTCATCTAGCCAGTGGACTGCATGCTGCAACTGGGCTGCTAAATAATATAATTCGAGGTCTGGTACCTTCATTCCCTCTTTGTCCCATTCCAGTTGGAGTGTGGATAAGCCCACTCTGCATCTTTTCCCTTCCATAGGAGCTCTATCAAAAGCTGTAACTATTTGCGGAACACTCCATGGCGAATATTGTGCATGGTGCTCTGAAGCAATCACAGGCAGAGGAGCAACACTACCATTTTGATCAGTGCTATTTTCCCCATCAGGGAGCGTTTTAAGGTATTCCAAAACTTAATACAAAGGTAAAAGTTGCAGATGACCCTCCCCAGGTTCAGAGCATGTGCGATGTGGAACCCAAGATGGTGAACAGTCTCCATTTTCCAGGGCAGCCCTGCCTCCAGGAGTGATTCTCGGGCTACCTCCTTGAACTGTCCGAGTGGGAACAGGGCGGATTTCGAATGGTTATTGTGCAGCCCCGATATCACCCCAAACTCCTTCATGACGTTCAGGAGAATCTGAATGGAAGTGGTCGGCTGCCGCAAATATATCATTGTGTTGTCTGCATAAAGAGACACAATATGAAGGGTCACAGACATCTCCCAACCCGGTGCATCACCTGCCAAAGTCGACACGCTAAGGGCTCCATCGCCAGGGCAGACAGTACTGGGGGGGACAATATGCATCCCTGTTGCATACACCTGTGAAGTATTATCTTGTCAGAGACATATTTCCCAGTCCTTACCCATGCTATTGGTTGCATGCACAACATTTTGATGCATTGGACATGTTTGGGCCCAAGTTCCATTCTCTCCAGCACTTTCCAGATACACTCCCAGCCTACAGAATCGAAGGCCTGTTCTGTATCCAGGAAGGCCCATGCGTATTGATTATTTTCCATGCAGGGGGAATGCAGAAGGTGCGCTAAGTGCCACAAGTTACAGAGTGTATTCCTGGATGGGATAAACCCGACTAGTCGGAGTGGAGATACTTGGGTAAACGCGCGACCAGGACATGACTGAGTATTTTTTGAGCCATGTTTATCATTGAGAGGGGGTGGTAGGAGGCAACATTTAAAGGGTCCTTCCCTGATTTTGGTACCAGAACAATGAGGTCCTCCCTCATGGAGTCCGGAGCACTCCTCTCTCCAAGGTCTCCAGATAAAGCAACAGTAGTCTGTCAGCCAGTGTCCCAGGAAAAGCCCTGTACTGTTTGGCCGGTAGTCCGTCCATCTTAGAAGTCTTGAGGGAGCCTATCACCTATATGATCTCCTACTTTGTCAGCTGTGTCTCAAGCTCCACATGCTCCTGCTCTCTAAGCTGTGTCATCCTCAGCGCAGCCATGTAGTTAAGGACCGAGGGCTCTGGGGCCAGTCAGGGTGGAGTATACAGCCATCAGAGGTGCTCCGCAAGCACTTCGTTTGTGGACTGCTGTGTATAGACCTCCCGTCCCGTCTTATCTCTGATAGACAGAATGGGCTGTATGTAAATCTCATTTTTGATCAACCTGGCCAGCATGCATCCTGCCAAAATCTCCATCCATGTGTAACCTTTGCCTATAGGAGAGCTGCACATGTTTCTCCAACTGTTCCCATAGAGCATACACACACTGGCTCTACTCCATTCCTGTCGAGCTCCCTGATTGGTCAGCAGGGCTGTCTCCAGTGCAGCCAAATTCCCTTCCTGGAGCATTAGGTCTCTCTCTAATTTTTGACATATACCTGTAGAAGTAGCCAACAGCACTTCCCTTGCATCCTACTCCACCGCTATATGCAGCGTGCTATCCCAGTTGAATATAATGTAATCGGTCAAGGCCTCTCCCAGCACCCCCTTAAACACCGGATCTGGCAGGTCTGCAACTCTCATTCACCATATATGACACATCCATCATGTCGCAAGGAGGGCGCACTGAGAAGCAAGAAAGCAGCGATGCGACACTTCTCAGTGCGCCCTCCTTGCGACATGATGGATGCGTCATATTTACTGTATGATGCATCATGTCGCAAGGAATCACAGATACGTCAGTATTACTGACATATCTGTCGGCGCAAAAGTGGCGCATTGCTGGGGTGTGTCTGAAAACAGATTCAACTCCAGCAATGTGTCCTTTCACATGGGGCAAGCCCCATGTGAAAGGGCCTGCGTCACCCTTATGCCTGCCATGAGGCAGGCGTAAGGTTTTGACACATTGCCGTCCTAGAAGTGGAGCAGTGAAATCTTATAGATTTCACTGCGCCACTCCTACGACCCTTTCTTGCGGGGAAATGCCCAACCTGCATACATTATACCTGACACAGGTATAATGTAGCGCAGGGGTTTACAAAGTGACGCATCTGCCTAGACGCGTCACTTCGTAAATATGGCGCAACATGGCGCATTTTTTAAAGCTTTCTGCAGATTCATCAAACAGTGCCAAATTTATTAGCAAAACTAAAAATGTCTTTTCAATGGAAAAACTGATGTTATCATAACTAAAAAAATCTATTGCTACCTCTGTAATGTCCCCTGTGATATATGTAGAGGATATATAACAGGTGACTGTATAAAATGGTCCAACATTGCCAATGAGGGGCTCTGGTGAAATCATAAACCACAAGGCTGAAGGCCAGGTAATTTGTAAATGTTACCAAAACCCCGAAGTGGCAATAGGACCATATTAAACATGGTGCCAATTGTCTACTTTTTTATATTACATGTTTATTGTGGGGTAGTTTGCTTGAAAATGTTTTTTTCTTTAAGGTGCAGCAAACAATGGGCGTTGATCAGTATTGGAGCAGCTTAAGTTTTGTTTACCTTTCTTGAATAAATTGTTGAGAAAACTATAGGCAATGGTGAGGACAGTGGCTTTATGCAATTCTGTGGATGCAGCATTTAGTGCATAATTATGGATTTACTGCTTTTCCCACATAATTTGCCAGCTAATTTGTAAGATTTACAGATCTAATAAAAAATTTTGTTTCTTGCTCAAATGAATAAAAGTAATAATGACAGCGAATGTGCCGCATAATTACATTTTTACCATATAATTTAGATACCCTTGCTGCTTAATTTGAATCTCCGTGCTGCATAATCCTATTTGACAATGTCTGCAGATTAGTTTGAGGCTGTCATGATGAAATCCGTAATTCACAATCTACCGTGAGGCATTTTCCATATTTAACATTTCTCTATGATACATTGCTTTTATACCACTTCATTTTGTGTAATAAAAGCACTCAAATATGATATGTGTGTGTGTGGGTGTGTGAGTAAACACACATTAATATTATATGCATCCATTGTATAAATATATATATATATATATATATATATATACATATATAAATATATATATATATATATATATATATATATATATATATATATATATATATATATATATATTATCTACTGGCGGTTGCCAGTAGATAGTTATAGTTAGGACCTTTATCCATAGGAAATCCGCAACATTCTATTCCCAATAAGTTTGGCGCCGTTTGACGAATCATCGCAAAATTTTCAAAACTAGTGGGCGCTCCGGTCCGCTCCTTTCTTGAAAGTTTCGGGGTGATTCATCAAGCGACGGCCGAGAAAAAGGGGGTCCCAAAATGCGTTTTCTCTGTTTTCTCCATGTTAATTCCCATAGGAAATTTTAGCCACGGCTACAGCCCGAACTGCTGAACGGAATTACACCAAATTTTGCAAAAGGTAGCGCTTGGTTCAGAAAGCGACCTTTTTTAAATGGTGTAAATCCGTTCAGTAATTGCGGAGAAATTCAAAAAATAAGAGTGAAAAAATCGATTTCCCATAGGAAACTTTATGCAAGGCTACAGCAAAAACTGCTGAACGGAATTACACCAAATTTGGCAAAAGGTAGTGCTTGGTTAAGAAAGCACCCTTTTTAAAAATGGTGTAAATCCGTTCAGTAGTTGCTGAGAAAATCCAAAATAAAAGTTTCGATATTTATGGCCGCGGTGGATCCGCGCACCTCCCAACCTCGAGCTGCATGCTAGTTGGCTGTCAACACTCCAAATCAGGAAGTGTTGGCAGCCATCTTGTTCCTCGGTAGAACCGAGGAACAAGAAAGCAGTAAAAAAGTGCGCTTACGGTGCGCGGATCCTGCCGATTAAAAAAAAAAAAGCGAGCGCGGGCTCCCGCGCTTCTTTGTAATTGGCCCCGGGTGGGCCAAGTCCCGGGGGCATGCGGGGGTTAAGTTTTATGTGTGGGGGCCTCTAAGGCCCCAAGCCCCAGGGACCGCCACCCCGGGGCTTCTTTTATTTTTAAAATTACCTATGTGGGGGGCTTGGGCCCCCACACGCCCCGAGGACCGCCACCTCCCCGGGGCACTAAATATTTTAATGTGGGGGTCTGTTACGGACCCCCAGAGCCCGGGGACCACCACCTCCCCGGGGCTGTGCAATTCAAGGGAGGGGCTGCACGGCCCCCTCCTGGAGCCCTTGATGGCCCTGGGGACCACCACCCCCAGGGCCGGCTCCTGCAGTGTCCCGGGGTGCCTACCCCGGGACACTGTAGTTTGCTATGACAGGACGGGAGCCTCGCGGCTCCCGTCCTGTCATAGCAAACTGCTTGGATATTGGAGCGAGAGCAGGAAGCCTGCTCTCGCTCCAATATCCAAAGCAAATTGCTTTCCACATGGGGAGCTGCATCTTAGCAGCTCCCCATGTGAAAGCAATGCCGGCTCCCGAGGGACGCGGGGAGCCGGGCGGGACCGTGGGGGATTGGGGACCCGCCACAGTCCCCAACGGAGAGGGCCAGTCCCGGGGATGGGGCCCCCGGGGCAAGTAGTGGCCCGGGAGGGGGCCACGCGGCCCCCTTCCCCAAAATTTAACAAAAAAACAAAGGCCGGCCCCGAGGGATGGGGTCCCTGGGGCCATAAGTGGCCTGAGGAGGGGGCAACGCAGCCCCCTCCAAAACAATAAAAAAATTAAAAGGCCATGCCCCGGGGGATGGGGTCCCGGGGCCAATTAAGGCCTCGGGAGGGGGCCACGCGGCCCCCTTCCAAATTGTTTTTTTTTTTAAATAAATAGAGGGCAGGCCCTGGGGGATGGGGTCCCCAGGACCAATAAATTAGAAAAGAAGGGGGCCACACAGCCCCCCTTCTTAAAAAAACAAAAACACCGGCATCGCGCCGGAGGCTACGCCCCTTCTTTCACCACTCTGCAAACGCGCCCCCTGGTGCGTTTGCAGATGGAGAACAAATTCCCCTTGAATACTGTGGGTCCCTGGGGCCAACTAGCCCACCAGGAACCTCCAGTATGCGCCAGAGGCTGCGTTGCAGAGAGGTGTTCTGAGGCCACGCCCTTTTTACACCTCTCTGCATCGCAGCTCTGTGGCGCATAATGGAGGGAGCTGGTGGGCTAGTTGCACCCCAGGGACCCTCAGGAGTGAAGGGGAGTTAATCCCCGACTTAAAGCGTGCCACGGGCGCGTTTGCACAGTGGTGAAGGGAGGGGGCGGGGCTTGAGATGACATGTGTGCAAACAGGCCCCGTGGCGTGTTTTAAGATGGGGAATTAACCCTTTAACCGCGGCGCGAATTCCGCCGCGGTGCGGCAGTTTAAAAGAGTGAGCAGGGCCACGTCGGCCAACGGACGTGCGCAGCACTAGCGAGGTAGTGCTCGCGACGGCCGTTGGCCGACGGAAGCACGGAAGGGGTTAAATCCCCTTCAATCCTGAGGGTCCCTAGGGGACAACTAGCCCACCAGGTACGTCCAGAAAGCACCACAGAGCTGCGTTGCAGAGAGGTGCAAAAAGCGGCGTGGCCTCTGAACACCTCTCTGCAACGCAGCTCTCTGGCGCATACTGGAGGTATCTGGTGGGCTAGTTGGCCCCTAGGGACCCTCGGGATTGAGGAGGAATTAATTCTCCAACTTAAAACGCGCCACAGGGCGTGTTTGCAGACATGTCACCTCAGGCCCCACCCCTTCCTTCACCATTGTGCAAATATTCCTCTAAAATCAGCCGAACTACGAATTCCGATTTACTCACCTGTTATCAGGAGAGAACCCAGTGCTGCATCTCTTAGCCCAGCACTGACCCTGAAAAGTAATTCTAACCGTACTTACCAGTAACTTGAATTTCCTTCCATAGGCTAACATTGACTGGTTTCACTTGGAAATTCTTCTAAGTGTGGAGTTTTGGAACTTTATAATATTCCTCTAAAATCAGCCGAACTACGAATTCCGATTTACTCACCTGTTATCAGGAGAGAACCCAGTGCTGCATCTTTTAGCCCAGCACTGACCCTGAAAAGTAATTCTAACCGTACTTACCAGTAACTTGTATTTCCTTCCATAGGAATCCATTGTCTGGTTTTCAGCAGAAAAGTTTCAGTGTCGATTTTCACAAACTACAAATATTCCTTAAAAATCGCCTGTATGACTTAACCGCATTCTTTCAACTGTTTACAGGAGATGCACCAGTGCTGGATCCAGGATCCACCACTGAGTAAGAAAAAGTAACGATAACACTACTTACCTGCTAAGTGAATTTCCTGCCATAGGATAACATTGTTGATTCTATGTGAAAAAGTTTCTAAGTGTCAACTTTTAAAATACAATAATATTCCTTAAAAATCAGTACTGTAACCAAAACGCTTTTACTCAACTGTTTACAGGAGATGTCCCAGGACTGAATCTAGGATCCAGTCCTGTGGTTAGAAAAGTAATCCATAAAGTAACTAATTGCATTTAACTAGAAATTCACATTGAGCTCAATGTTGCATTGTGTTTGAAATTGTGTTGACCATTGCAACAACTGTAACTACTGTACTTAAAAGTCTATTGCCTATTTGCAAAGAATTTAAACTAAAGTAATTCATTCTGAGAAAGTATATTTTGTAATGTAATGTATAATGTAATTACAATGTAATTTTAAAAATAAATAGTTTAAAAAAATGTAGTAAATCAGTATCAAAAAAATAAAGATAACAATTAATACATTTAAAAATTGTCATTTACAAAACCTTGGAAATTCACTGAAAAAAACCATAGGTTTCAGACATGTTATAGTTAGGAATTAGCATTTAAAAAACCTTTGAAATTCACTGAAAAAACCATAGGTTTCAGGCACGTTATAGTTAGAAATTAGCATTTAAAAACCTTTGAAATTCACTGAAAAAACCATAGATTTCAGGCACGTTATAGTTAGAAATTAGCATTTAAAAAACCTTTGAAATTCACTGAAAAAACCATAGGTTTCAGGCATGTTATAGTTAGAAATTAGCATTTAAAAAACCTTTGAAATTCAATGAAAAAACCATAGGTTTCAGACACGTTATAGTTAGAAATTTGCATTTAAAAAACCTTTGAAATTCACTGAAAAAACCATAGGTTTTAGGGACAGTTATAGTTAGTTGGACATTGCACTCGTACAAAACCCGTGAAATTCCCCCGTTATAGTTAGTTCAGCTAACTATAACTCGCGCCCCCACAATGCACTGCTGATGACGTCACATATTACATCACTCATGACATGGTCAGTGACATCACTGATGACATCTCAAATGACATCACTGATGACATCATCCATGTGATAATTTCATGCATCTTCTCACACCCTAATATAACTTTTGATACACCCACTGTAAATTACAGACTGCCATTCTCAAAACCATAGACACTCCAACACCAATAACTACATACCCACTCACTGATTCTTAGGTCTACACACACATCCACTCACTCACCCGTACAGTCACTCATACTTACGGTCACTCAGTACAGGACTATCATATGCACTCATACACCTACATAGACACTCACACACCGCCACTCATCCATAGAGGTACTCACACACCTAGTCAGTCATGCAAATAATTAATCACACTGCCATTTACTCACCTAGACAGTTATACACACACCAGCTCACTTACTCATACAAATACTAGCACATTCTTACGCTCTTATACAATCACTGATACAAGCACACACTCATCCATACAGTCACTCTCACAATCACAATCACACACTCTCAGCTTATAGCTATTTATATACTCCAACACACATATATACTGCCTTTCACATATGTAGTTACTCACACATGTACCACTGAGATATACATTCACTCACTAACACACCCATACACACACTCACCCACCCATACAGTCCATCACAGATGCACTCTTGAAACCATGCACCCAGTGAATCACCCACTGATACATCTATGTGCAGTCACACACACCCCATCCACAAAAACACTCAGGCACCCATACAGATACTCAGACAACCAATCAATAACTCATAGACACCCATGTAGCTATTTACAAACCCATGCAGCCACTTACACACCAACAGACAGACGGATAAAGACATTCACACAGTTTAGTCACTAACCCATGCATTTAGTAAGATACGTTTAATCACTCACTTATAGAGTCAGTCACGCACCTACTAAATCATCCATCCAGACACTTATACACCCAGAGGTACAGAAACAAGCAAGAGAAGTGCAGAAAGAGGCAAGAGAATTGCTGAAAGAAGCAACAGAGGTGTAGAAAGAAGCAAGAGAGGTGCAGAAAGAAGCAAGAGAAGTGCAGAAAGAAGCAAGAGAGGTGCAGAAAGAGGGAAGAGAATTGCTGAAAGAAGCAACAGAGGTGTAGAAAGAGACAATAGAGGTGCAGAAAGAAGCAAGAGAGGTGCAGAAAGAAGCAACAGAGGTACAGAAAGAGGCAAGAGAGGTGCAGAAAGAGGGAGGAGGGGTGCAAAAAGAGGCAAGAGGGGTGCAGAAAGACGCAAGAGAAGTGCAGAAAGAAGCAACAGAGGTGCTGAAAGAGGAGAGGGGTGTAGAAAGAGGCAAGAGAAGTGCAGAAAGAAGCAACAGAGGTGGAGAAAGGCAAGAGAGGTGCAGAAACAGGCAGGAAAGGTGCAGAAAGAGGGAACAGGGGTGCAGAAAGAGGCAAGAGGGATACAGAAATTTGCAAAAGAGGTGCAGAAAGAGGCAAGAGAGGTGCAGAAACAGGCAGGAAAGGTGCAGAAAGAGGCAAGACAAGTGCAGAAAGAAGCAACAGAAGTGCAGAAGGAGGCAAAAGAACTGCAGAAAGAGGCAAGAGAGTTGCAGAATCAGGCAAAATGAGTGCGGAAAGAGGGAACAGGTGTGCAGACAGAGGCAAGAGAGGTGCAGAAAGACGCAAGAGGGGTGCTAAAAGAGGCAAGAGGGATGCATACATTTGCAACAGAGGTGCAGAAAGAAGCAAGAGCAGTGCAGAATGAACCAACAGAGGTGCAGAAAGAGGCAAGAGTGGTACTGAAAGAGGCAAGAGAAGTGCAGAAAGTGGCAAGTGAGGTGCAGAAAGAGAAAAAAGAGAGGTATAGAAAGAGGCAAGATAAGTGAAGAAAGAGGCAAGAGAAGTGCAGAAAGAGGCACTTGAGGTGCAGAGGAGGCAAAAGAACTGCAGAAAGAGGCAAGAGAGTTGCAGAAACAGGCAAAAGGGGTGCGGAAAGAGGGAACAGGTGTGCAGACAGAGGCAAGAGAGGTACAGAAAGAGGCTCGAGAAGTGCAAAAAGAGGCAAGAGAGGTGCAGTACAAAGAGAGTGAGGTGCAGAAAGAGGCAAGTGAGGTGCAGAAAGAGGCAAGAGAGGTACAGAAACAGGCAAGGAAAGTGCAGAAACAGGCAAGAGAAATGCACAAAGAGGCATTAGAGGAGCAGAAAGAGGCAAGAGAGGTGTAGGAAGAAGCAACAGAAGTGCAGAAAGAGGCAAGTGAGGTTCAGAAAGAGGCAAGAGAGGTGAAGAAAGAGGCAAGAGATCTGCAGAAAAAGCAAGGGAGGTGCAGAAAGAGGCAAGAGAGGTGCAGAAAGAGGCAAGAGATCTGCAGAAAAAAGCAACAGAGGTGCAGAAAGAGGCAAGTGAAGTGCAGAAACAAGACAGTGAGGTGCAGAAAGAGGAACAAAGGTACAGAAAAAAGCAAGAGAAATGCAGAAAGAGGCAAGAGAGGCACAGAAAGAAGAGAGGTTTGTGCACCATTAGTACCAGTTTAACACCCACATTTTGTTATAAGTAACACATGACCATTCCAGCTTTGCAAAGGGCCTTCCACCACGCTGTAATATGTGAAGCTGCATTTTTGGGAACATTTTAGCCGTTTGAGCTAGAAACAAGGCTTTTTTTGTTCAAATCTGCAGATTAGGCAGCAGATGATGGAATATTTGGCAAATGAGGAAAATGTTTAATTATGTGAAAATTGGTGCAGCCGAACAGTCACATAATTCCAGTGGCCCTGCTCATACCTCCGACTAGGTCCAGAAGTGCTCCTCAGTGGTTCCTTCTGTTTTTTGTGTCTCATTGACTTTATAGTTTAACTTCTATGGAAACGAGGAAGACTAAACCTGAGGTTACCACTCCACAACACAGACTACAATACCACATAATTACTCTCCAAAACACATAATCCCACTCCACATAATTCCTACACACTAAATACCACATACTTTCTATTCACATAATTTCACTGCACAACATACCACATAATTCCACTACACACAACGTACATCCACTCTACATCCAAAAAAATTTGTAAAAATCTTTTACATTTACAACGCCAATAGCTCTAACTCTCACAAATGCGAGAAATTTTACATTACAAATGCATCTTTAACTGGTAGTCGCGTTTGCAGAGTGGTGCAGAAAGGGGGCTGGGCCTCCGACCAGCGCTCAGGAATTCCGTGCGTAGGACTTACAGGAGGTACCAGGAGGGCTTCTTGGCCCCCAAAGTCCCTCAGGTGTAAAGTGGACTTCATCCCCCAACCAGTACTGTGCCAGGAGGCGCGTTTACAGAGTGGTGGATAAAGTGGGGGTGTGGCCTCCGAAGACCTCTTAGCAATCCCACTGTGTGGGACTTAGTGGAGGTAATAGGAGAGGTAGTTGGCCCCCAAGGACAACCTTGGGGGCCAACTACCCCTCCTATTACCTCCAGTAAGTACCACACAGCGGGATTGCTAAGTTGTCATAGCAAGCCACGCCCCCTTTCCCCACCACTCTGCAAACGCACTCCCTGGCGCGCTCTTGGATGGGAGAGGTGTGGTGCAGCGGCCAGGGCAGCTGACTTCGGAGCACAGGGTTCACGGTTCGATCCCCGGCTCCGGCGGCAGCGCAGCTCAGCACAATGTGACTCTGGGCAATAGCTCACTTAATTTCCACGACGGCCCCCAGCGCCTTGAGACCCGTAAGGGTGAGTAGCTGCGCTATATAAAAACGGACTTACATTAAAGTCCCCTTCGCTGCTGGGGGTCCTTAGGGGCCAACTAGCCTACCTGATACCTCCAGTATGCCCCAGATAGTGGGATTGCTGATAGGTGGGCACAGGCCATGCCCCCTTTGTCCACCACTCTGCAAACGCACCTCCTGGCGCGCTCTTGGTTGGGGGATGAAGTCCCCTTGCCTCCTGAGGGTCCCTGGGGGCCAACTAGCCCACCAGGTGCCTCCAGTAAGCCCCAAACAGCTGGATTGCTGAGAGTGGTCCGAGGCCACGCCCCCTTTTTACATCATTCTGCAAAAGCGCCTCCTGGCGCACTGCTGCTCGGGGGATGAAGTCCACTTGTGACCTGAGGCCCTCAGGACACAAGAGGACCTCATCATCCCACCAGCAGTGTGCCAAGAGGCGCGTTTGTAGAGTGGTGTAAAAAGGGGCGTGGCCTCGGACCACCTCTCAACAATCCCACTCTGTGGGGCTTACTGGAGGTACCTGGTGGGCTAGTTGCCCCCCAGGGACCCTCAGGAATGAAGGGGACTTAATCCCCCAACCCAGAACACGCCAGGGGGTGCGTTTGCAGAGTGGTGCAGGGAGGGGGCGGGGCCTCTGGCGAGATGCCGGCTTTTCTTTTATTAAAAAATGTTTAGAAGGGGGCTCTGTGGCCCCCCTTCTTTTAATATTTTTTGGGCCCTGGGGACCCCATCCCCCAGGGCCTTAGCATTTTTTTCTTTTTTTTATTAAAAACGGGAAGGGGCGCATGGCCTCCCTTCCCCGGACCACTATTGGCCCTGGGGACCCCATCCCCCAGGGCCTAGCCTCATTAAAAAAAATATATATATTTTTCCCGGGAGGGGGGCCACTTCTGGCCCCGGGGACCCCATCCCCCGGGGCCTGGCCTCGTTTCTTTTTATTTTCCCGGGAGGGGGGCCTGCTTTTTTGAGGCGGGGGCTGTGTGGCCCCCCCTCCTGAGGCCAATTATAGCCCCGGGGACCCCATCCCCCGGGGCCGGCCTTCCTTTTTAAAAAAAAATAATTAATTTTCCCGGGGGGTGGGGGGGGCTGGGTGGCCCCCCTCCTCTGGGCCACTTCTGACCCCGGGGACCCCATCCCCCGGGGCCGGCTCTCAAGTTGGAGACCGTGGGGGAAGCCCCAATGCCCCCAAGGTCCCAGCCAGCTCCCCGCCTCCTGCAGGAGCCGCCATTGCTTTTGGGCAAGAGGAGCTGCTAACAAGCAGCTACCCTTGCCCAAAAGCAATTCTGCTTTGCTTCGTTGAAGTGAGAGCAGGTTTCCTGCTCTCGCTTCAACGAAGCAAAGCAGTGTTTGCTATGACGGGGCGGGCCGTGCTCCCGCCCTGCTATAGCAAACGGCAATGTCCCGGGGTGGGCACCCCAGGACATTGCAGGAGCCGGCCCTGTGGGGTGGTGGACCCCAGGGCCATCGAGGGCCCCCTCCCAACTAATGTAAGTCCCGGGGAGGTGGTGGTCCCCGGGGCCCGGGAGTCTGCAACGGACCCCCGCATTTTAATAAAGAGTGCCCTGGGGAGGTGGTGGTCCCCGGGCAGTGTGGGGGGGCTCGGGCCCCCCCACACTTTATTATTAAAAACAGCCCCGGGGAGGTGGCGGTCCCCGGGGCTGCGGGGGGGCGTGTGGTTTTGGGACCCCCTTTTTTCTCAGCCCCCGCTTAACGAATCACCCCCAAACTTTCAAGACAGGAGCTGACCTGAGCTGGTCATTAGTTTTGAAAATTTCGCAAAGATTCGTCAAACGGCGCCAAAGAAATTGGCAAAATAAAAAATGCTTTTTGAATAGAAACAAGGTCCTAACTATAACCACCTATTGGCGACCGCCAGTAGGTAATATATATATATATATATATATATATATATATATATATGTATAGAGATATATATATATATATATTCACTGAAAAAAACAAAGGTTACAGGGACGTTAGGATGAAGTAGTATCACTAATTACTAGTGCACCTGGTATACCAATGTAACTTTTGTAGTAGCTTGGTATATATGTTTAACAATCATAAACTCTTAGAAAACACTCACACTCACTGGATGATGCCATCAGTGATATTATTTGAGATGTCATCAGTGATGTCACTGACCATGTTATGAGTGATATAATATGTGTACTATAACATCTCTGTAACTTTTATTTTTTTAAGTGAATTTTTTTAATGTTATTTCCTAACTGTAAGCTGTAACCTTTTAGAGTGAGTGTGTGAGTGAGTGCATGAGTGTCTCAGTAGGTGTGTGAGTGTGGGTGTGAGTATCTGAGTGTGTATGGGAGTGGCTGCAAAAGTGTCTCACTGGGTGTGTGAGTGGGTGCTTGAGTGGGTCATTGACTGGGTGCATGAGTGTCTGAGTGAGGGTCTCAGTGGGTTTGTGAGTGGGTGTGTGAGCCTCAGTGGGTCTGTGAGTAGGTGTATCAGTGTCTGAATGGGTCTGTGAGTGGGTGTGTGAGTACATGAGTGGGTGTCTAAGTGTCTGTGTGGGTGTGTCAGTAGCTGTGTGAGTGACTCAGCCACAAAGGAACCACACCTGCCCCTTTATCCAACAAGAGTCCACAGTTTCACACAAAATATCTACCCAAGTGGAGTACTTTCTACTGGCTAATTACTAAGTGCTACCTCCTTGGATAAGTGTCCAGTATGTATTCTACACTACAGCTGCATAATGGAGCACAAGGAAATGTCACCAGTGACCTTGTATGCGTTTTGGCAATGTGATTATTCCTGGTAAGTCTTTATCCAGAAATATGTGATAACATGAATCCTGTAGAGAAGACAACGAGACTACAAAGAGGTAAATCTCTACTAAACAAGGGCCTTTTCTCTTAACTATATGAAGTAAGTGCTACTTTGGTTGGTGGAAATATCCTCATATTCCTCGGCATCAAAAACTCCTCACCAAAATCAGTGGGAAACGCTCTTGGTGGCCGCTTGTTAAGCTGTGCATCATCCTGGCAAAAGGCAGGAAGACCTTTGCATACTACTAAGGTGGGCGGGGCCAAATGGGCGAAGCTTCCAAGTGATTTGCACATTTGCATACTCGTACTAATTTAAAGGAAGAACCATCGACTTTGCTCTCACCAGGATAGAAAAACAAAGAACCCACAGAGTAACATACAGATTGCGCTCTAATAGATCAATGATGCAGTCACCTCCACGTAGGATTTCAGATTGTTTTTCAATATAGAATTGCAGAGAAAACAAACTTGCTTTGCCTTGGCCAAACCCAGGAGTTAGGATCACTTGTCCTTTACGGAAGTGGAGCTTCAACGGGGGCACCTGCTATGTTTATATTTGTAAGTGCCTCACATTGAGGTTTAATTTCTGTGAAATGAGCTTTAGACCCAAAAGGGCCATGCAAAAACATAATGGGGGAGAGGGCCACATGGGTGACCCGGCCATAATTCAATGGGGAGAGGAACAAAGCGGCCCTCCTCCCTGGGCTGATTTCGGCCCCAGGGATACCATCCCCCCGGCCTGGCCATGTCTCCTGGGTGCCCTGGAGTCCACCCAGGGCACCCAGTGTGCAGGATGAGGTCCGCGGGGGAAGCCTCAAGGCCCCGCATTCCCAGCGGCTCCCCACCTCCTGTGGAAGCCGGCATTGCTGTCGCATACAGGGAGCTGCTTGAAATGCAGATCCCTGTGTGCAAGAGCAATAGTTTCATCTCTTTCCCTGCCTGCATGTCTGCGGATAGGCAGAGATGAAAACTCCGCTTCCAGCAAGCAGTAGTGGTTTGACAGCTCCCGCTTGCTGGAAGCAGAGTGTTTACTTTTGCTTGGCGTAGCTGTCAAAGCTCCCACCAAGCAAAAGCAAAGAGCAATGTCCTGGTGTGGGCACCCCGTAACATAGCAGGAGCCGGCCTTAGGGGGTTGCGGTCTCTAGAGCCATTAGTGGCTCCAAGAGGAGGGCAGCACAGCCCCCCTCCTTCTGTTTGCACGGACTGGCCGGACTTGCCCTGGGGTGGTGGTGGTCCCTGGGGCTGTATATGGCCCGGGAAGAGGGCCGTGCGGCTTCCCTCCCTCTTTTTAAAAACAATAATTGTCTCCGGGGAGTTGGTGGCCCCTGGGGCCGTGGGGTCCATGCAGCCCCATCTACCGGTTTTAAATTTAAAGCCCCATGGAGGTGGTGGTTCCAGGGGCCCCCCACATTAATGAAAACAAGAACCCTGGTGAGGATATGATCCCCGGGGCATAAATGAGCCCTAGGAAGGGAGGCCCGTGCTCCCCCCTCCTTATTATTTAAATACACATGCCACCGGGCCCTGGCCCACCTGTGAGCAATATTGAAAGAAAGCGTGGGAGACCGCGTTTGTTTATTTTAAAATTCATGGTTATATTCATGAATATTTACGAAAATTTCAGTGAATTTAAAAGAAAATGCTTTTTGCCCTGGCGGAGTCTCTTTGGGACCCCAGTACAAAGGCTGGGGGGTAGGGTATTCCTACCCAGCCCCCTTTTCTTTTTTTGGGGGGGACTTGGCTGAAGCCGAGTCCGAAAGCGGCTGCCAACACTTCCTGGTTGAAGTGTTGGCAGCCAGTCAGAGCTCTGCAGAGCTCCTCATTATTCGCGAAGATATACAAATTTGGATTTCCTTTATTTTCTCAAAAACTACAGAATGGATTTACACCAAGTAACTGAAAGAGTGATCTGCAAACTAAAAGCTATCTTTCTGCCAAATTTGTTGTAATTCCGTCCAGCGGTTCGGATGTAGTTGTGTTCAAAGCCACTACGGCAATTAACATGGGAAATGCACTTTTTTTTTACCCCCCCTTTTCTCAGCCCCTGCTTGACGGATCACCCCGAAACTTTCCATGCCCATCGAAACCCAGCTTAAAACTTTTTGGGGAAAATTTCGTGAAGATCTGTCAAATGGCACAAAAGTTATAGGGTAGTCAAAAACCGCTTCTCCTATGGAAACAAGGTCCTAACTATGACTACCTACTGCCAGTAGTTATTATAGACATAGACAGATAGATAGATAGATAGATAGATAGATAGATAGATAGATCGATAGATAGACAGACAGACAGACAGACAGACAGACGGACGGACGGACGGACGGACGGACGGACGGACGGACGGACGGACGGACGGACGGACGGACGGATGGATGGATGGATGGATGGATAGATAGATCGATCATTAAACTAGGCAACTTTCACAATAAATAAAATATGGGGAAAAAATTGCCACAAAAAAGTTTGGGGGAAAAAACAGCTACGCACAATTAAAGGACGAACGTAGCAGGAATGGGCTGCTCATGTTGGCAACCAGTGGCAGGTTGCCACTCTGTGGTAGGATGGTCATAGGTCATGGTCAAAGGTCTTGGCTGTAGGTCAAAGGCCATGCACAGCAGGTTTTATCTACTTAAGGGATGAGTGACATCACCTGTAGCCAAACCCTACAGGGGTTGGTAGCTTGCACTGGACTGGTTGCAGAGCCTGACCACAGGCTAGAACCAGTGGCCAAGCACGACAGTGCACTTCTAAAGGCTGTCTACAATAGCAGTTAACAATAAAGTGGATAATAAAAAACTAGAAATTTACTAAAAAACACTTAAAACTGAGTTATGGTTCTGGCTCAAACTCAGAAAACCCATGAAATTCACCAGTTATAGTTAGAAATGCACAAACCAACCAGAAAGTTGTAGAATAAAAACTCATAATATGGAAACTATTTCACAATGACCTGTGAAATATGGGTATCATTATCATAACAACAGCCTCCAAAACACTCTTCAGAGCTGCACCACTGTCAGGACTTCTAGTATTTTGTAGCATGAAGGAGCAATAGTGCAGCAAGGATATCAAAATGATGCAATCAAAATGCAAATGATGCAGCACATTTTCTGGCAAAATTATTTTCAACCATCTGAGCTAGAAACAACATTTTTGTGAAATCTGCAAATTATGCAGAAAATATGGTATTATTAATAATTATGTGATAATCGTTGTAGCCACAGAATCACATAATTCCACTAGCCCTCACCATTGACCATTGCTTTATTAACAATTTTTTTCAAGAAAGTTAAACAATTCCAATTAGAGCCCATTGTTAGCTGCAGTTTGAAGAAAACAACTTTTTCATGTTAACTACTCCAAAATACATATGTTATATAAAAAAACGTAATGGGTACCATGTATTACATGGTTGTACATTGCCATCTTTGGGTTCTGGTAATATTTAAACACTACTCAGCCTTTT
This sequence comes from Calotriton arnoldi, assembly GCA_963921515.1. Classification (NCBI taxonomy): domain Eukaryota; kingdom Metazoa; phylum Chordata; class Amphibia; order Caudata; family Salamandridae; genus Calotriton; species Calotriton arnoldi. The sequence continues at coordinate 728,025 of CAWUFW010004229.1, read as the reverse complement.
GCGTGAGAGAGAGAGAGAGAGGGAGAGAGAGAGAGGGAGAGAGAGAGAAAGAGAGAGAGAGAGAGTGTGTGTTCAATAGCGACTTGAACACCACTGTAATCACACATGAACACGCTTAGAATTACACACTTTCTCACTGGGGACTTGAGCATCATTAGCTACACACACTGTCTGTGTGGAGACTTAAACTTTATCGTCACGCTCTATCTTTATGGGAACTTAAATGTGCTTACCTTCACACATCATATCTATGATGTCTTAAACATCCCAATAACCGTGCACTATCTCTATGGGGACTTGAATATTGCTATAATCACACACAATCATTCCGGGGGCTTGAACATCATTATCTTTACATGCCACGTCTGTGGGGGTCTTTTATCATGGTTGTAGACAGCATCTGTGAAAAGACTATTATACTATTATGATCACATATGACCTCTGTGGGTACATCACACACCATCCCTAGGCAGACATTGACATTACATGCTATTCCTAGGGAGATGTAGTCTAATAGCTACTTTGCTATAAACTAAAGTGATTGCACTGAGTTCTACTTGACTGTATTGCTTGATTTCATCATTGAATTTATCCATGTGTTAGTCCATTATCTCATAAGACTTTGAACACTAAGCAAAAAGTTACATACAGGTTTAATTTCCCTTCTGCAATCCTGATATATTATATTTTCTGATGCAGCATTAATATAATCAATCTAATATGAACCCCTAAGATACGTACAGCCATTCAATTATGCATAGATTTAGATTAGATGCTATTTGTGTACACTGCTGATAAAATAAACATTTAGCCATGTTCCCATGACTATATTCCACCAAAAATGATAATTATGAAGTAAGACCCCACAAGGATGGTAACACATGTTCAAGTCCCTACACGGATGGTTCTGGGCGCATGATTAAATAACAACCCATTTGCAAATTTGAAGCAGGGTTCTGTATTATGCTTTTTTCTTAACATTTTCATGTCACTGATATAGTTTTAAAGAATATCGAAGGTCACAATATCGACCTACAAAAATATAGCAGCAAAAATATCGAAGACAAGAATATCGACATCCTATCTATATTAAGGTAAGAACAAAAATATCGAGAGAAAAAATATCGATGTCAAAAATATCGTTGTTAAAAATATCGTTTTTAATTTAAGTTAAAAAATATTGTAAAATAAAGTAAATAATACATATAATTAAAAGAAACATAGTTAAAAATATTTTAAAATGCTTAAAAATTATAAGTAATATATATAATTTGAAAATACATTAAACATATACATATAATATATATATATACTTAGGGGCACATTACGATGGCGGGCGGAAGCACCACCGCCGTGCTGGCGGATGCAAAAACCACCAGTTACCGCCGGCACGCAGCAGTCCACACGCCCGTCCAATTACGATGCGAAAAGTAGGCCAAACACCGCCGGCAACCCAGCAACACCGTCCGCCATCAAAGTGCGCCCGTACATGTAGCGGCGCAGCCCAACTGACACACACCGTCCGACGAAACACGTCCCGCCCGGCGCATAAATTACGATGCCGCAAACAAACGGCTCCCATGGCCAAGAGATACCGTACGACAAACCGAAGCGGTAGCACGGACAACGAAGAAGCGGCTCCCCGAGCATGAATCCAGCACTGCAGGCACTCCCCATGCTTCTGCTGATGCACCACCAAGGACGCAACGTACCGCGGAGACGCAGGTAGGCACACACAGAACAAGTGCACGCAAACAGCGCACACAGTGCAAGGGCGGAAAAAGCGGACAACCCCCCACCAGCGCGTGTACACTACACATCCACCATCGCATCCACATATGACACACAGGCCAAATCGTAACATCGCAGAACACATGTGTACACACCACCTGGGACTAGGAACCAACCACCCCGTCACGGCCCCAAAGCGCCGATGACGCCGCCACACATGCGCACAACGCAGAGGCCAACCGCAGCGCCATGCATGCGTCGCACACAGACACAGGGACACAACCAAGCAGCACACACATCAGCCCCACCCCGAACGCACATGACACGTGACAGGCCGGCCACAGACATGTCCCCAACGCCCAATTCACGGACAACACCCAACGCCACACAACCGACGCACACATGTCAGTGAAGACACGCAACAGCAGGACACACCCCAGTGTAACAAACATGGCGTAGCACACAGCGGCGGCAACACCAACTAGGAGAAGCAGGGCCCCTTCGGGAAGAGGAACGCCAGTACCACACAGAAACACCCATACCACCCTGCACATATGAACAAGACATATAAAACGGAACACCAAAGAGCCCGGGGACCGACAACAGGTGGCCCAAGAATAACATTCACACACAAGGCCCAACGCAGTGCGGAGAGGCAGCCTGCCGCCCACACAAGGGAGAGCAGACAGCACTGAATGACCTTCCATTCCAACTCCGAAACCACAGCCCTACGACAGAAGCCGGTGAATACAGCCATTGTCCAAGAATAGACCAACACAGGCATGCCGAGAGACCGACCACAGGGCAGATAGCGCATATCACAGAAGCACACAACGGACGGGGAAGAAAGAAGAAAACACTCCCCCATGTCGGCCACATGCAAGTTAATTGGAAGGAGTCACACATCACTGACCTTGAACTGTCTGAGAAGCATGTGGGAAGAGGGCCCGTGTCCTCCAAACAAGCCAACAGAACACAAGTCCTGTCTCCCTACGACTACACAGAGCTCACAGCAACCCCGGAGCGTGCACATTGCAGACTGCACACACAGCCGGAGCACGCCACCTCAACGAACCGCTGCGAAATGGCAACCGCAACACACCTACCCAACTACGCCGAACAGCTCAAGCTGTACAAAACCAACCTGTTCCATACATTGGGATGCGATCTCCTGTCCCTGCTGAACGTAAGTTACCGACTGACTTACCGCATCACATTGTTCAGCTGCGTCATGCCCGTCTTCTACTGTCGGAGGTGTCCCTACCAGCATCCCGTCGAGATATGCCTCTCCAACCCGGCATGTCTGAAGGCGGACCTGCTACCACTACTCCTCCCTCTGGACGCACACGACAGGGCCTGCTCTGCCTATGGGGGCATGGCGTATGTGGCCAACACTCGCACCCGCACTGAAATGGGACCACTGTGCCTCCACACGACGGATCATCGAGAACAGCTACATCGAATGTCACCCAGCATGCCCCATCATGGTCCTCCAAGGGACAACTTACGAACAACACCTTGACAGCCACCATCCGCTACATTGGCTGGCAAACATGTACACCACCAATGACATGGAAGCCCTGCTGGACGGCATCGCATACCTGACAACCTGTAAATTCGTCGGACCACAACGCAGGTTCCCCGAGTGACCTATGATGTCCAACCCCGCACCCATGCTTAGCTTCCGCACGGACTGGCCAGTCACCACCACAACAGCCATACCAAACGACCGGCAACTGTAACCACACCATCAACGACATCGCCATGACATCGGATATGACCGGGACATGCACACTGTTCCCCATCACATCCAGGAACACCGCATGCATCGTGGGAGGCAGTGGCATGGGCTCTGTGTATCGCACCCACATGGACGGAACTGCACGAACAACCAGGACACGACATGGATCCAGCGCACATGGACACACACACCGCTCAGTGGACATGAATAGGTCGCCTGGAGTCTGTGGGTGCTGCACCCCTCCCACCCCCGCCCCGGGAATCCCATACCAGGACCTTTGCATGGACGACAAGTGCATACAACAACAACACGACCCCAGTGACTGTGACATGTCCAGTAACCACCACAGTGCAACAACAAGTGGCACGCCGCTGCATGCACGCAAGCACATGCCCTGATGTCATCTCACATGCACGCGTGCATGAGGAACAACCGCAGCAAACCTGTCACATGGAACTGAGATGGACTGTGCCCATGATGCCAAGCGGTCTGGTAGGCTACATGTATACCGTCTGTGTCAAAGTCCGCAGCTCCGCAGCTATACGTAAATGTACATTAGCACAGCCTTGGCCAAGCAGATGTCACTCTGAAGCCCACATCCCACATGCAACAGCCAATCACATGTAACCCCACACCTATCCCATTTGCAATCATGCTCAGTATATCCTCAACATGTATTCCGCTGCCAGTAGTGTCCACTATACTGCATCACAGAGGACAGAAGACACAATATAATGTTTGAAACCAAAACTGTCTCCGCTGACTCATTTCACAAGTACGAATGAGAGAGGATGAGAGTATGTGAAGTACACGGCAGTCGTGACATGACCATGTAGTCCACTGGTATTGGATGTCAACGCAAATGAGTAGCACTACTGTGGAAGACACACATGTGTCGTGTGAAGTCGTATGGACGCAGTGCTCAGGTGGGTGGGTGCGACGGGTAGATGCGCACATGCCAAGTTGGAGCACGCCGTGTTGGGAGGGGTCATGAACAGTACACCACCGCTTCCCTGGGCATTGTGAGAGGACACCTGTCGGGGGAGTGAACACGTGTGTGCACAGCAGCCGGGCACACGTACAAAGCGGTACCAGGCGCACCTCAGCCCACCCTCTGTGGACAAGCTGGATCCTGTTGTGCGCCCGCCATGCCCCTTGACAAGGCACACACAGCCCCAGTCGACCAGGTGTAACCCCAACATAGTCAATCCGCACAGGCGATACAGGGCACGGGATGGCAGTGGAGCATGGTGTGTGAGAGGTCTCCTCGCGCTCCTCCTGGTCATATCACGCAGGCAATAGAACCTCAACGTCTAGCATGGCACAAGTCACATGGAAGTGTAGGGGGACGCACCACAGCACGAGCAGCACTGACGTCCCGGGAGGTGGCTCGCACCATCCCATCCATTGCCCATCATACCAACCACGCCACATGCCATTGCGACTAAGTGCAAGCGCGTGCGCCACCACCCCGAGCCCTCCCCAGAGAGGCCAAAGAGTGAATGTGTGGGCCATCAGTCACAGACGGACGTGGCCTGGCCGCAAGGGCAGCCACAGCCAGTGGGTGTCGCAGGTGGCGGATCCGGAAGGCGAAGACTGTGATGCATAGTCCATGCAGGCCGGGTCTCCATTTGGGGCACCACGCAGGTGGACGGCGTCCCGCAACACATCATACCCTGAGACAGCCCACTCGTGCAACTGGACCCACACATACACTCCTTGCCCTCTCTGGTGCGAGCTTGGGGCTGCCTGTGCAAGCGCTAGCCTCGCAGGTGAGCATGCATATTGGGGGAGCGAGGGGAGGACATGAGGGCTGGGGCGAAGATGACTGTATCACTGTCAGTCAGTACAAGGGATGACCCAGATGTGGAAAGGAAGAGACGTGTCCCGTGTGTACTGCAACTAGTCGCCAATCCAACTACCCCCATGTCCGGAATGTAAGCCCGCACCTAGGCCCGCCCATCCGCCACATCGAACATACCACCAGCACGACAACCTTCCCATTCGAAACACTGACTGGGGGTGGCGACCAGTGTACAATCATGTGTAGCCTACCCACGCGTACATGTGGGCCCTCCATGATCCATGTCACCTGCGGCAAAGTCATGACATGCGCAATGAGGAAGTGAGGAGAGCTGTCCGCCCCACGCGCAGAAGGTGCATCAGCTCCACAGACCCAGCAGCGAGTCCAGCAGGGGTCACATGTGCAAGGGCAGCTGTGCCTGGTGTGAAGGCACATGCATATAGACAGCACATCGACCAATGTGTAGTCTGCCCACATCTACAGTCCATCATCATGCGGACATAGGAATTGAACACAGGGCAACACATCTTAGTTGGTGCACCCACCGTGACCAACAATGCGCAATCATCGACATACCCGCCCTGTGCATGGCCCCCACCCAACGGAGGCACATCCAGTGCCACCATCCCACACATACAAGCCTACCACGGAACATGCTGTGTCCAATGGTCAGTACAGAGTCAGCGCCCATCTGGTGGAACCTGAACAGGAGACACATGCACACACATGCCAGCTCCCACTATGTACGTCTGCCACCTGGCACGTGCAATGTAACCTCTCACCTGTGACGTGTGACTGCAAGCACACAGCCGTCTTGGCATGGGGCTGTCAATGTGGACACCTGTCAATGTTTCGGGAGGTGTGATCCGTACAGTGCTGTACATAGGGTGCAGTGCTGACACCTACTACTGTCTCATATCCCCTCGTGCCACAGGTCCCACTTGTTTTGGCCGCTCAGCCTGTGCCCACATCGTTGTCGTCGTGTGCCATACTCATCCAGCCGCGGAAGCAGTTCCATGCTCAGCAGACATTCATGTTGCCGCTTGACGGATATGCAGTCAGTCCCCATCAGCACGCCCCGCAAGTCATTGGGGCCTAGATCCCCATGTGCATGCACATGGCAGTGGTTTGTATCACTAGCCATTGCCATTGTTGGGAGACCTGTGTAAGTGTATTGTGGCCGTGCCGTCCCAGCTTGACAGCTGGGCTGTGGCTCATGTGCTTGCTCAGTCATGTCAGTGATGTGTATGCGAAATTGCTATGTGTCGTGTTGCATTGACATGTGTCCTCTGCCATTGTCCCTAGGCGGAGACCGAACATTGACCGCCCATACCAATTGCTGGCGGACATGGACGATACAGAGGTTATTAGGAAGTTTCGGCTGGACAGGCCAACCCTGCATCGACTGTGTGCCATGTTAGAACCCCATCTCCGTCCCCGCAGGGTGTATCCGACTGCTGTCACCCCCACGGCTAAGGTGATGGCCGCCATGCATTTCTTCGCCACTGGGTCATTCCAGCACACAGTGGGCATTGGAGGAGGGATGTCCCAGCCCATGTTCAGCAAGGTGCTGAGGGATGTACTGGCAGCCATGATGCTGTACCGGAACAGGTACATCCGCTTCCCCAGGGCTCGTGAATTGGCGGCAGTGAAGAGTGCATTCTATGCCCTTGGCAGAATCCCACACGTCGTTGGAGCCATTGACTGCACACATGTCGGCCTTGTTCCACCACAGGCCACTGAGCACCTGTACCGCAACAGGAAGCACACGCACTCCCTGAATGTGCAAGTGGTGTGCCTTGCGGACATGGTGATCACCCACGTGTGTGCAAAGTTCCCAGGCTCGGCCCATGACGCACACATAATGCGCAACAGCATCTTGCCACGACTGATGTCCAATATGCAACAGGATCGTGCCTGTATTGTCGGTGAGTATGTGGAGTGGTGTAGCGTGCTGGCTGTGCGATGCTGTCCCCTGTCCAGTTGGATTAGCAACGGTTCTCTGTGTCCCTCACACCCAGGTGACTCTGCGTATCCGAATGGGGCATGGCTGCTCAGTCCATTGAGGAATCCTCGCACCCCAGCAGACGATCGCTACAATGAGGCACATGGGAGGACCAGACGTGTGGTCGAGCGTACCTTTGGCCTCCTCAAGTCCAGGTTCAGGTGCCTGGACCGCACCGGGAGTGCGCTGGCGTACTCCCCACAGAAGGTGTGCCGGATAGTGGTGGCGTGCTGCATGCTGCACAATCTGGCCATTCGGAAGCAGATCCCCCTCATCGTGGATGACGGAGATCAACCAGGGCCCCAGCCCGCAGACCAGGACAGCTCGAGTGAGGAGGACAGCGGAGAGGAGGAAGCTGGTAATGTGCGGCAGCAGCTCATCGCCCGCTACTTCACTTGACGGTGAGTGTCCATGTACGACGGCTGATGTGGCTGTATCTCTGCAGGTGTGTGTGTGCTGTGTCAGGGTGGCCGTTTGTTCACTGCGTGCTGTGTGTCAACGCTCCATGGCCAGGGTAGTATGCCACTGTTGGTGGCTGTGGCATTGTGCCCTATTGCTCTGTGCGATGTGTGTACATTGCTTGTAGTTGTTGACATGTACTGTGTGATGGGTGTGTGACACACTCATTGAATGTGCTCCTGTTCCGTCTCCCACCCCTAGGTCCCTACAGGCCCTCCGGATTCAATTGCCATGCCACGCATCAGGTGCCTTTCCGCCCAAGGTGGCCGTTGTATTCCGTACAAATAAGACACAGGGCACAAACAGCAGTTAGTGAAAAAGGTGCATTTATTACAAACTGTGACATGTGATTGTGTGTAAGGTGATGACAAAAGTGGTGCGTGCAGTGACAATGAGCTGTCGGTCATGGCTGCGTGATGATCAGGGTGTACCCACTGGTTCTATGTCCATAGTCCAACACACACATGCCATCCAGATGGCTGTGTGGAGTGGGATCGTAGTCCAAGTCAATGCAGTGGCTGGTCAAGGAAGGCTGGCGGAAGGCTGGCTGGCTGCCTCACTTGCGTTTGGAGCGTGCGAAGTCCTCCCGGGAGATCTGTTTCCACTTCGGACGGCCCCTTCCACGTTTGCGAGGGGGTGCCTGCTTGCGACATGCTGGTGGTTGAGGTGTGATCACTGGCTGTGGACGCAGGGGAACTGGACACTGCTGCTCCACCCTGCGCCCCGGCAGGTGGTGGCGGAGGGGAGCTGCTGTCCCTGGCTGTGACCTCACCGCCACCACCAGCTGTCCCATGAGGTCCACGATTTGGCCCATACGGGCGTCCATGGACCTCAGCACCCCCAGCACCTCACGCGTGTCTGAAGCAGACCGGACCCATTGTCCTTGGGCCTCTTCATAGGCCCCAAGGACTCTGGCCATGTGAGGCAGGGCATGGCTCCCAGGGGAGGCTGGCGTTTCCCTGACCCTGCTCCTCCTACCAGTCCTGCTGCCACCGGCCTGCCCACTAGCCACATTGCTCACCACGGTCCTCGCTGTGGCTCCCAGGGTGGATCCAGTCGTCCGGGCCACCACCTGCGCTGGGGCTGGTGCCAGCGAAGACGTGGCGGTGGTGGCGGCGGTGGTGGTCGGTGCGGCGATGGTGGCGGTTGCGGCAGTGGTAGTGGCCACAATGACCGTGGGTGTGGCCGCAACAACAGTGGCAGCAGGGGGCTGGGAATGTTCAGCAGCCCTGGATGATGGGTTGGTGGGTAGGAGGGGTCCTGGGGAGCGGCTGGGCCCTGCCACACCAGATGGGCCTGCTTGGTGGTCCGTGTCCGAAGAGGAGGACAGATCCTCCAGATCCGTGTGTCCTCGTTGGGGGCTTGTAGGCTGGCTGTGCTGGCTGCTGGCTCCATCCCCAGCATCCAGCAGTTCGTCACCTGTGGAGAGAATGAGATTTGTTATTGTGTTGCACCTGGCGAAGTATGTATTTGTCGTCTGACATTGACAGTTCGTGCAATCTCGTACATGGGTTTCCCGGAGGCGTGTGTGTGGCTGTAGCATCTGTAGTTGTGTGTGCTTGGCAATGGGACTGTGTGCTGTGCACATGTGGCATGGGACGGATTGGCCATGCCGATGGGTGTGTTGCTGTGCCCCTACTTATTGTGACTCTGGTGTATGCGGGCTCCTGGCCCATCCTGGGTCTGGTTTGTACTTTGCTTTTGGTGTTCAGATGGGACGCTTAGGAACGCATATGGCAACATGGGGGCCATGCCCCAGATTCGCATTTGGGAGGGGATATGCTTTTGGGGTACATGCTGTGAGCCATGGGTGCCGAACGTGACATGTGTTGTGGCAGCATGACAGTGCATGGTTTGAGGTGTGTGCATGCTTGACATGGCCTGCATATTTGCTGTCTGTTGTGATTACTGGACATGGCATTGGACGCATCGTTATGAGTGAGTGATAGTTGTGTGCCAGCCAACGTATTGCAGTTGTCCCATCTCCTTGGTGTGCATGCTGCCCTGTGCCATGTGCATCACTGCAGTGCTCGGGGGGGTGTGGCCCATGTTGTGTGTTGTTGCTCACAGTGTGTCGTGCGCTTAATTGACTTCTGGCACATGGTTGGTCATGGGCATGTGTCTTAGCGTGACTGCTGTATGTGTGGCAGCTGTGCGGATGACATGCCTTTCATGAGACTGGGGCTGACGGATGGGATGGATGGTATGTTGTATGTGCATGGTGTGTCTGTGAGTTTGATGGGTTCAGTGGTGTTCGTGTGCATTTATGTTGTTCCGCTCTGTTGCGTCTAGTGTTGTTTGTCTTACATAGGCGTAGTTGTGGGGTGTGTGGTTGACAGGCAGTAGGGGCTACATGGACAGGACTTCAATGGTGTTTCGGTTGTGTGTGATGAGTTGCACAGTGGCTGCCGTGTGGGACTATATTCAGTGTGGCTTGTGCATGCAGACGTGGCTCCTTGGGTGTTGCTATGTCTGTGATGGGTCATGTGGGGTGTGAGTCTGTTGTTCATGTCCGTGTGCACATTGTTCACTTGTTCGTGACGGTGGGCGGTGCTGCGTGTTCGTCTGCTACGTGACATGTCCCATGTGTTGGTCGTGTTATGGTCCTCATGCCTCCAGTAATCCAGCCCTGTCCAGTTTCCCACCTGCAAGTTGTTCGTGCGTGCACTGTACTGGATGCCACATGGCTCTAAGCGGGGGTGCTCCATGTTGCAGGTCTGTGGGGGTGGGGGGTGTTGTGGGTCGTGGGGTGGCTGGACACCCACTGACACCGATTGCTGTGGACCGTGATGTCTGCCTTTCGGCTGTCGTTGTGCACTGCGGTGGCTGACACGTGGCTGTGGGGTGTGGGGGATGCTCCTCCTTGCTGTGCTGTGGGACTGGGGCCTGGTGTGTGTTGTACTTGGGCTGTCCACCGTCCCACCCACTGCACTTTGTGTTCCTGCCACTTACCTGTTACTTGTCGGTTAGTGCAGCTGTGGCGGACACATGGGTGTGGTGGGTGCTCGTTGTGGCGCTTCTGGCATATTTGGGGACCTGTTGGTGGTTACGTGGCTGGCTTAGTGTACACATGTCCCCACGCATCTTACAGTTGTTCGGTTTGGGCTGTGTGTGGTAGTGTCTGTTGCATGTGTGTGTGATGTGTTGTGTATTGTGTGCTGGACATGGGGGTGTTTGTCCCTGGGAGCTGTGGCATGGTAGTTGCGCATGTGAGTACATAGCGGTGTGCTGGTATACATTAGTTTGTACTTACCAGCCTCCACTCCCCTGCTAATCCGGCGAGGATCTCCGGATGTATTACGACTCGCACCTTCTCCTCCCACGCTTTGAAGGTCTTAAAGAGCGCGGGATTCCCTCCGCCAGTGACGGCAGCCAGCTCTCTGTTTTTGCCCTCCTTCTTCTTGACCAGGCTCTTTACGTCATTCCAACGTTTGTTAATTTCGACTCTGTTCCTGGGCAGGGTCCCGACTGCATTGACCTGGTCTACGATCCGGTTCCACATTCTGTTTCTGGTGGCTAGTGGTGTGTGCTGGACCATGTTCCCATAGATTTGTGGGTACACCTTGATGATCTCGTCGACCATGACCGTCAGCTCCATGGGCGTGAACTTGGGCATTCTTTGTGGTGCCATGGTGTTTGTGGTGCTGGTGCGGTGTGTGTTGTGTAATGTGCAGGGGGTTTGTGGTGCCGGTGTTTGGTGGTGGTGGTGGTGGTTGTGATGTGTGCGTTTCTGTGGTGTGCTGCTGTCCTTGCTGTGTCACTGTGTCCTCTCCTCTCCTCTCTGGTTTGCAATGTAGCAAGGGGTTGTGGTCTGTGGGAGTGCTGCTTTTGTACTCACCTATGTGGGTGTGTCCTCATGGTCTGTTGTTTTCAGGTGTGTTGTGTCTGGGGTTCTGGCCTTTGTATTTTTTGTTTGTCCGGGGGGTGTTTTCGGGATGTGTACTGTGCTTGTGTATTTGTGCGTGCCTTGCTGTGTGGACTTGTTGGCCATGTTGTGTGCTATTGGTTTTGTGTGCGGATGGTTTCTGTGCAGGTACGTTGGCGCCATGGCTTCTGCCGTGTCGATTCTCATCGGCGTTGTTTGCGCTGGCGGGCGGTATATTTGTGGTTTTTCCGCGCTCATGTCGGTGCGATCGTAATGTCACGTGCGGTGTGTCGGCCGTGAGGGCGGGCGGTTTTGTGTTGTCGTGCGTGTTTCCGTCCGTGGCGGGCGGTTTGACTCCGACTCGGACGTTGGCGGGCGGTATTTTGTGTGCTTTTTCCGCCGATGGCGGTTTTCGGTTTGTGTAATCGTAATGGCGTGGTCGGTGTTCAGGCGGTGTGTGCGGGCGGATTTTTGCCGCTTCCATGCCTGGCGGATTTATTTACGCCGGGTATCGTAATGGGCCCCTTACTTATTAATATGTTTTAATATTTATTTTAATAACTTATAAATTGTTTAATTTATTTTTTATAAATTATAAATACATCTTTACACATAAAACAATAATATAAATAAAAATTAAATAAATATATGTAAAAAAATTAATTTTTTTAAAATTATTTTAAATCTTTTTTAAAATAATTATACAGTACATTAGCTAAAAAAATACAAAATATTAGATAGCAGAGGAAATCAAATTACTATTCACACTCCAGTGAGTGCAACAGTAGGGAAAGTGTTGGATAGCGTAGGGGTTAAAATTACAATTCCCACTCCAGTGAGTGCAACAGTAGGGAAAGTGTTGGATAGCGTAGGGGTTAAAATTATAATTCCCACTCCAGTGAGTGCAACAGTAGGGAAAGTGTTGGATTGCGTAGGGATAAAAATTACTATTCCCACTCCAGTGAGTGCAACAGTAGGGAAAGTGTTGGATAGCGTAGGGGTTAAAATTACAATTCCCACTCCAGTGAGTGCAACAGTAGGGAAAGTGTTGGATAGCGTAGGGGTAAAAATTACTATTCCCACTCCAGTGAGTGCAACAGTAAGGAAAGTGTTGGATAGCGTAGGGGTTAAAATTACTATTCCCACTCCAGTGAGTGCAAAAGTAGGGAAAGTGTTGGATAGCGTAGGGGTAAAAATTACTATTCCCACTCCAGTGAGTGCAACAGTAGGGAAAGTGTTGGATAGTCCCACTCCAGTGAGTGCAACAGTAGGGAAAGTGTTGGATAGCGTAGGGGTAAAAATTATTATTCCCACTCCAGTGAGTGCAACAGTAGGGAAAGTATTGGATAGCGTAGGGGTTAAAATTACTATTCCCACTCTAGTGAGTGCAACAGTAGGGAAAGTGTTGGATAGCGTAGGGGTAAAAATTACTATTCCCACTCCAGTGAGTGCAACAGTAGGGAAAGTGTTGGATAGCGTAGGGTTTAAAATTACTATTCCCACTCCAGTGAGTGCAACAATAGGGAAAGTGTTGGATAGCGTAGGGGTAAAAATTACTATTCCCACTCCAGTGAGTGCAACAGTAGGGAAAGTGTTGGATAGCGGGGGGTAAAAATTACTATTCCCACTCCAGTGAGTGCAACAGTAGGGAAAGTGTTGGATAGCGTAGGGGTAAAAATTACTATTCCCACTCCAGTGAGTGCAACAGTAGGGAAAGTGTTGGATAGCGGGGGGGGGGGGTAAAAATTACTATTCCCACTCCAGTGAGCGCAACAGTAGGGAAAGTTTTGGATAGCGGAGGGGTAAAAATTACTATTCCCACTCCAGTGAGTGCAACAGTAGGGAAAGTGTTTGATAGCGTAGGGGTAAAAATTACTATTCCCACTCCAGGGAGTGCAACAGTAGGGAAAATGTACGATCGCGTAGGGGTTAAATTAACATTCTTATAAAAAAATTTTTTTTTAAATAAATAACATATTAATAATTATTTAACCAAATAATTATTAATAAATACCTATTAAATTAATATTTACTTAAATAACATTAAATTACTTCCCACCCTATTCCCCTATAAACACACAACGCGCTACACATAAAAAAATAACACAATTAATTTAATTATCAATTAATCAATTAATAAAAATTAATTACCAATTAATAATTAATTAACAATAAATTAATTAACAACAATAAATAACAAATAATAATAAATTAATTATCATTAATATACTTTTTAATTAACCAATTAATAAAAAGTAATTACAAATTAATAATTAATTAACAATAAATTAATAATCAATAACAATAAATATACACATATTAACTAATTAATTATATTTAAATTACTTCCCACCCTATTCCCCTATAAACCCACAACCCGCTACACATTAAAAATAACATAATTAATTTAATTACCAATTAATCAATGAACTAAAATTAATTACCAATTAATAATTAATTAACAATAAATTAACAGTGAATAACAATAAATAAAAACAGATTAATTAATTAATTATAATTAAATTACTTCCCACCCTATTCCCCTATAAACCCACAACCCGCTCTGATACTAAAACGCAAAATTTCCTTTAAAAAAATTACTATTTTCTAAACATTTAATACATATATTTAAAAATAATGAAAAAACTTTTTAAAAATGTTAAACATACATATAAAATACATAACACTAAAAAAATAGCGATATTATTAACAACTATGGGCATCATTAGGATGGCAGGCGGTCTTTGTCCGCCCGCCATCCTGACGGAGAAAGGGACCGCCCGCCATAAGTGCGGCGGTCCCGTGGGGGTGATTAGATGCGCCCGCCACACTGGCGGGCGCATCCTGCATTCTTAACATTGCGGCGGGCGGTGCTTTCAGCACCACCCGCCGCAATGCCAAAGAGCATGTCGTGCATTTGCATGCACAACGTGGCAGGCACCGCGCGGTGCCTGCCATGTTGTGCATGCAATGCAGGGGGTACCATAGGTACCCCCATGTGCACCACCCACCCCCCAACTTCCTGGGGGCCCGCTATGGGCCCCCAATAGAAAAGACCACATGCCTTTGCCGCCACGGAAAGGCACATCCCCGCATGTATCGTGATATGGATGGCGGAGTCTAACAGACACCGCCACCATATTAAAACCTTTTCCGCCCAGTCGACTTGTGGACCGGGCGGAAAAGCGGCGGACGGTCTTCCCGTCCGCCGCGGTACCCCCCGCCATACTAATATGGCGGGGGGAAATGGGTGGCGAGCGGGGAGAAATAGCAGGCGGATCGCCACCGCCATACGGGCGGTGGCGATCCGCCCGTTATCATAATGGGCCCCTATATTTTTGCTAACAATATTAATGACTTCGATATTACTTACTTCGATATTAAAAAATCGATATTACTTACCTTAAAGTCGATATTCTGGGCAACGATATTCTTGACTTCGATATTCTGTCCCTACGATATTAAAAACTCGATATTAGTGTAGGTCGATATTTAAAAATCGATATTTTGACTGCCCACCAGTTTGAATACATTAGGAAAGTTTAGTCTCCACAAGGCAAGTGTCCACACATGGTAACGTGTGTGTGTGTGTGTGTGTAGCCCTATTCATATTTTACCATTCAGTCTATATCCCTAGGTCACCTCCCAGTGCATGGGAACGCTAGCAGCCGAGAATGCATTTTTACCTTACTGGGTCTCATCAATGAGATGCCCCTGAGTACAAGTAAGATCGCAACACAAAACAGTTTTTTCACCTCTGAATATTTGAGTTCATATGCAGAGCAGTTACATACAATGGTGCTATCTCCAGAGTACAGGTACTGTGGAGGTTTCTGACATGTCCCCTTTATGTAAAGTTGTTTATGACAAATTTCAGAATGATTGTTTTGTGAATAAGCTGATTTGAACCAAAATATAATTAACCAGGCCGGGTTATTCTGTTGGAGTAACATTATTGTGTAGCGAATAGATCAAGAGATCATCTAGGCCTGCTTGCGAACTCAATGTTCAATTTCAATTCTGTACATGACCATCTAAAGCTCACAGTAGTCACTGGGATGCCAACGGAGAACAATTTTAATTTGAAGTACTACATTATTGCCTAGCAATTCTGCATGGATTTCTATATACAGCTCACACATTTTTAATAATTTTAAATAATTTATCCTGTGAATTTTTGTGGCGTTCTGAGGAAACATCTAGCAAACTGATGAATATTTGTGTGTCAAGGGGGACTCCCATTTGAATTTAGAAGCCCCACGTTAAATTTAACTGTGGCTCAGTGAACTTATGCAGCCATTCCAGGGATCTGTGTTTGACCTCATGGTCTCCAATTCCCAGTGAGTCTACTCAGTCTTTCATCCTTCCAAGGTCAATAAAATTAGTACCATTGAGTAGGGTAAAAATAAAAATCAGTTATTTCAGCGCCAAGTGACCCAAGACTTGGGTAAACATGTTCTTCAAAAATGCACATTTTATGTTTATGGTATGTTATGTTTATCCATTTCTCAGCCCACACAGGGGAAGGTAGACTACTATTGGGAAGCATTGGGTTTATTGTTCAATTCCTTTTGGCTGAGGGTGGGGACCCATGGCAGCCTCCCATTAAGTCTGTGGCAGTAGGAGCATTGGCTTCAGTTGTCAGAGGCCTTAGGTATTCACCACTATAGATATGAAAAATATATTAGTATAGATTAAGTAACATTCTTGCAATAGATATATTAGTATGTCTATGTCAGAGGAGGTGTGTAGGACCCTGCCCCCCCCCCCCTTTCACACAATCACTGGACAGCACCATCATGTCTATCGGGGTAAAGTCCACACTGCCTTGCCAACCCTTTCCACCCGCACAGGTCATTTATTGAAAGTGAAGACTTCAACGCCCTGTGCGGGTGGAGATCTTGTGTCTCCCACAACATTTCAAAAAGCCCCTAGGTTCACCACGAACCAAAGCTATTAAACTTGGGAACTGTTTGGTGAAACCCAATCTATTGAAAATATATGTGACTCTGGGTCAGACAAATGCATTCCCTCTAGCTATGTCTAGGTAAGAAACCTCTAAAGGGGGCAACAAATGTATATCCAGTAGGAACGGTGAGGCGTCTTCAATGTAGACAATCTTTAGGGCTTAGCGTATCGTGTCGTTGTAGTGATTGCTACTAAGGGCAACAGTTCTTAGCAATTGAAAACAGTGAATATGGAGATTACTCCGATATCTCATTGGGGTTTGAAGATCATCCTACCTTGGGCTATAAGAGACATGTTGGTAGTATTAGAGAGGCACCTCTGGAGGACGAAAAAATATTGGCAGTGAGTACAAAGGGGATGATACATACTTACACTGGAGAAACTGCAATAACCTTTTAAAACCAGACGGTGTATTCCATCCACATTTAGGGAAGAAAATCACAATTAAGGACTTTTTGACATGTGATTCTAGACATGTGATATTTTGTATGTGTTCTTCCAGTGGATTTTACTCTATGGGCCAAATGCCAACGAGAGGTAACACAAGGTGCAACACACATAAGTCAGGTGAGTGACGGGAAGGCTCTCAAGCTGCAATAGAAAAATTGGAAAAAATGTGTTCCCTCCCCTTCCCTCTCCTTTACTCTTGTGAATGCTGAGTGCTTGTAAACAGTGTTTTTTATCAACGAAGTGCATGTGGTACAATGATGGTTAAAATTAAGATTTTTGGCGGGCATGACACAGGACAGTGACTTTTATCAGGTTTAGTGATTTGCATTTTCATGTTACTTGAAGTTAGTGGTAACTTTGAGTAAAAGTGTCTTATTAGGGGTAATAGTCACGTTTTGATGATGTAACTGGGACATTTCTTAAAATATGGCTGCTTCCTTGCTGTATTACTATATTAATAAGATTATCTGCTGATTGCCATTTTTACATGCAAACAAAATGAAAAATATTTATAAAAAACATCAGTTCACACACCGAGATGTATTTAATGGAAATAGGCTTATGCTACTTTATGTTGTTATTGTTTGTTTTAGCTTTCATTTGCTTGACTTTTCATTGGATTTGAGACTTATGACATCGTTAATATTTATGTTGAGTTACCCACATGAAAAGTCACAGACGGTGTTTTGAAGCAGATCTGTATGGGTTGTTCTGGCTTATTAAAACCCACATGGATGAAGGAATATTAAATATGTGGTGCTCTTTTGTCTTGATTAAGAACATGATAGGATGTGACTATAAGGACAATTGCCTCACAATTAGTGACCAATTATTTAATATAACTACTAATTCACTTTGAAACAATGTTTGTACTACTGCAAGAATGTGCTTGCCAGCTGGGTGTCCCTACCTTTAAGAATTTCTGCTCGCTCCAGAAACTATAAATATGGCTGATATTCGAGTGCCACTCTTCTCTGGTCTCGGCAGTGATGGCTGGTATTAGAGTGGCGTCTCAATGGTCTCTGCAGTGATGGATGATGGTCAAATGGCACTTTTCTGCAGCCAATGTTGTGATGCCTGACATTCAAATGGCACTCTTCAGCAGCCAATGTTGTAATGCCTGACATTCAAGTGGCACTCTTCTGTGGTCTTGAAAGTGATGTTTGTTATTCAAGTGGCACTCTTCTATTCTTATATTGTCTCAGTGTTGATGACTGGTATTTGAGTGGCACTCTTCTATGGTCTCTGCAGTGATGCCAGGTATTCTTCTATGGACTTGGCAGTAATGGCTAACATTCGAGTGCCACTCTTCTATGGCCTCAGCATTGATGGCTGTTATTTGAGTGCTACTCTTCTATGGTCTCAGCAGTGATAACTGACATTTGAGTGGCACTCTTCTATGGCCTCAGCATTGATGTCTTATATTTGAGTGCCACTCTTCTATGATCTCAGCAGTGATGGCTGAAATTCGAGTGGCACTCTTCTATCCCCTCATCATTGATGGCTGATATTTGAGTGGCACTCTCCAACGTTCTCAGCAGTGATGGCTGATATTTGAGTAGCTCTCTCCAATGGTCTCAGCAGTGATGGCTGATATTTGAGTGGCGCTCTCCAATGATCTCAGCGGTGATGGCTGATATTTGAGGGACACTCTGCTATGTCTCATCGTTGATGGCTGATATTTGAGTGGCACTCTTCTATGGTCTCAGCAGTGATGGCTGATATTTGAGTGGCACTCTTCTCTGGCCTCGGCATTGGTGGCTGATATTTGAATGGCACTCTTTTATGGTCTCAGAAGTGATGGTTGATATTTGAGTGGCACTCTTCTATGGTCTCAGCAATGATAGCTGATATGTGAGTGGGATTCTTCTATGGTCTTGGAATAGGTGGCTGATATTTGAGTGGCACTCTACTGTTGTCACAGCAGTGATGGCTGATATTTGAGTGGCACTCTTCTATGGCCTCTGCATTGGTGGCTGATATTTGAGTGACACTCCTCTATGGTCTCAGCAGTGATGGCTGATATTTGAGTGCCACTCTTATATCCTTTCAGGAGTGATGGCTGCTATTTGAGTGACAATCTTCCATGGCCTCCGCATTGATGGCTGATATTTGAGTGACACTCCTCTATGGTCCCAGGAGTGATGGCTGGTATTTGAGTGCCACTCATCCTTTCAGCCGTGATGGCTGATATTTGAGTGACTCTCTTCCATGGCCTCCGCATTGATGGCTGATATTTGAGTCACACACTTCCATTGTCACAGCTGTAATGGCTGATATTTGAGTGGCACTCCTTCATGGACTTGGCTGTGAATGTATGGGGTGGTGCAAGGCTCAGAGGGCTGAATGGATGCCAGCAGCAGATTATTGCTCTCTTTCATTTGCTGATACAGCCAATCAGGATTGCTGTAAATTGCAATAGTTGTTACTTGAGAGAGGGTTTAACCCTACACATGCAAATGTGAGCCTCTTTGCTAAAAGGTTCCTGGGAGACAGGAAAAAATGGCAAATTTCTTTTGCAGAGCCCTTATAACAACCACATCACGAGCCTGGTGAACAATGCCGGTGGAGTAAATGATACCAAATCTTGTGACAAATTATATTACTGTAGCCTAGAGATTAGAATAATAGTTGATATAATATGATGAAACTGACAAGTATTCAAATTTCAGATATAATTAGGGGGTTTTGATTGACGATTAAAAAATAATAAACTTAAAACCTATTTGTAATAAATCGACATACTAGCTCCATGTTTGTCCTATGCATCATGAGACATCAACTTCATTGCATATGTAACCAGACATAGTCAGAGAGTGGAAAATACACCATATGAGTGCCGCAACCACATTTTGCACACACACAATTATAGACACAGACTGACAGACACAGAGACTAAGGGAACATGCAGCGGCATGTATATAGCAACAAACATACATAAGTGACCGACAGGGACACAGAGGGACAAAAATCCAAACTACAGATACACACATACAAGCAAAGAGTGACATTGTGTGACAGAATGATAAACATACTTGCGTAACACAAAATGACGTCCACCCCCCTGCAGATTGTGATATGGGATCCCTGAGTCTCCTATATATTAGAGATATTAATTGGCCTTCGGCTTAACAGGGGGCCTCCTTGATGGGTTGGGGCCCCTGGATGGTTAGGGGTTGCCCTGCACTGCAGGGGCTTCAGGGGCCTGTGTTACACTGCTGTAAACACACAGATGGGAACTCTAACTGACAAACACACAGCATACCACTCTTGCATGTACACACACAACCAAATCACAAAAAGATAATGACAGAGACACATTCTCACACACAAAGTTGGGGGTCACTGAGTGACAGTTGTGACAGACATGTTATGTTATGTTAGTTATGTTAGGAAACCTTATACAGCGCACGATTACCCTAAGGTGTCCTGGCGCTTGCTGCAGTCCTCCCGCCTTTCATAGGTTGCTGCCAGAGTGGTATTCAGAACAACCATGTTTTCAGCGCCTTCCTAAAGGCCGATAGATCATTAAGATTTCGCAGATAGAAGGGAAGCTCGTTCCAAGCCTTAGCAGCCCCAGCGGCAAAGCTTCTGCCTCCCCATCTAACTTTTTTTGTGGATGGAACTACTGCTAATTTTGCTCCTAACGAGCGTAAAGATCTTTTGGGCACATACCACTGAAATTGTTGTTTCAGATGGGCTGGGCCTGTGCCTTGAAGAGCTCGGAAAACTAAACAGAGTGATTTAAAGAGGACTCGTTTTTTCACGGGCAGCCAATGAAATTTTTTGATTGCACTCGAAATTGATGCAAATTTCGAGGTTCCAGTGAGCAATCTGGCTGCTGCGTTTTGCAACATCTGAAGTTTTTGTATACCGCGCTCCTGCATATTTAAGTATAGACCATAGACATGACGTGTCACATAGAGCCATGGACACAGGGAGTGACCGTCTCTCTCTCTGTCAAGCACACATAAAGACTAGAGGTGGGCGAGCCATTGAAAGTTTTAACCAGGCTCAAACATGAAGACTGGCTCAGCTTGAGACCCTGTTGGAACCTCGAACCCATATTGAGCAGAGCTTTCATGTGGCTTCTGGCTGTCAGCCTCCCTCTATCCAGGATGTAGCTTTGCGTGCAGAGCTGCCGACTTTGAAAGTGGGGAACCATGTTCTAGTCACAGCATTGCTCAACATCCTTTGAACCGGGGCAAATCAGTTAATATCACCGTGCCTATAAAGAATGAATGTGACCTTGTATAATGTAATTGGTGCTCATGTAAAATGCGCCAATTTCTTTGAGTCCAGTTCCCGCTACATAAAAACTGCAGAAAAATGCACAAAGTGGTAAAAAACAAAAAACAAAGCATCAACATAAAGAAAGACAAATATATAACCATGTACTGGTTGATCTGTACAGAGTAAAACCAGAAAACCTGAATAAATAGCAAATTCCCTGCTTAAATTGTGTGATCTTAATCAAAAATGTATTTCACCAAAACTCCTTTTTTTCATTATCGCATATGATAGCATTTTCAACTATGTAAGTCCCGAATTCAGGTGTACAAATACCTATTGTGTTTGATTTAATAGACTATAATGTCGCTAAATAATTTGGGCCATATGCAGGGTTTACATTACAATTATCCTGCTTCTAATGGTTCTTGTTTAAAACTATCATTTGTAATAAGTACATGTCAATGCAGTGCTACAGTGCATCGTTTTAATGTCAAAGCTTCCACGTTACAGAAAGACACTTTTTTGAATTTTGAAGATGTATGTTGTATGATTTACATAGCAAACATTTTCAGGGCTCGGCTCGTGCATGGGCTTTAAGAGCCGAGCCAGAGCCTTGGCTTGGCACTGGTTCGGCTCCCCTGTTAATTTAATGGCTCACCCACCTCTAATAAATAAAAACACGCACCAGCCCTGTCACAATCTGTCACACAAGCAGCCAGTACTATGGGCAGTGACAGATAACGAGGATACAGAAACACACGGAATGGCAGACAGAAAGAGTGATAGGAAACAGTCTCGCAAACTCAGTCGGGGCACAGGCATGAGGTGGCACAGACACACAGACATACAGTTTCACACACAATGCTAGATAAAGGCAGTGAAACAGATCTACGAAGTGACATAAACACGGTCTCTTACGGTAAAAGACATACACGGGGACTGGCGGACAGGCCCTCGCACGTTTACACACAAACACACACGCACGCACATATAACGGTAATACGTGTCTGCAAGTAATAACCACATACGCACCCACGCGCGCTGAAGTTAAAGATACATTGAGTGACTGGCATACAGCGTTATAGGTACGCAGTATTCCATGCGCGTAAGCACACAAAGTCATGAACACTAAGCCACAGCTACAGAGACTGGTCCAGCACAATCCCACCTAGAGGTTCAGAGATACACTGACTGAGCGGCCGACACCCCGCGGGGAGTGGAGTGACCGACAGACTGACATAGAATGACATGCTCAGAGAGTCCCGTGCAAAGAAGGTGTCGTACACCGAGAGTGAGAACACATACTAACACGTATAGATTGAAAATACTACACAGAGTAATAGACATAGATCCTGACAGAGGGCATAGCTGAGAGAGAGAGGCAGGCAGCCGTAAATACACAAACACTCAGCCCACCAGGGACACAAAGAATAACAGGCAAAGTGAGTGACGAATACAAATACACAAACACGCGCACAGAGTCGATGACAGGCACAGCGGATGACAGATACGCACACACAAATATAGAAAGGAGCGCACACCCGATGGCACAGACACTTGGCCAGTGAAAAATGAAGACAGACACGCCCTCTCTTTCTCTCTCTCGTACGCACACAGTGGTCAGCACACTGACAATCCCACAGAGAGAGAGGCATAGAGTGATTGGGACACGAAGAGACGTCCCAAAGTGTGACCACACCAAGAATTAAAGGGGCATAGTAGGACATACACACAAAGTAGGAGATGCGGAGGGTAACCGACAGGGAGGGATGGACAGAGGTTGACAGGGCGAACGATACTCCGAAACCATTTTGCACACATACATAACAATTGTGGATATACAGTGGCAAATAAAATACGCACAAAGAGAAACACCGCCGCACATACGCGTACGTACAGGTGGGCAGAAATAGCGGCAGGCACACAGAGTGTGATAGGGTACAATCTGAAATTCACACGGCAATGCGCGCAGACCAGAGCGACACACACACAGCGCACACTGACAGACACACCCCAGCTTCCGTTGAACACCCCAGCCTTCTCTACGCCCCGCATCCTCGGGCTGCGCTGAAGTCACACCGTGACCCTCTGGTCCACCCCACCGGTCATACTCACGTAAGCAGGGCCACGCCTCACCGTTCACTGCCAGGCAGCGCAGCGCACTCGGGCAGCTCGAATGCTAAGAAAAGGCGAGCGAGGCCGGGTCGGGATGCGGCGTGACCTCGTGGTTGGTGGTGGAATCACTTGTTTCTGCATATCCTGAGCCGTGCACCGCCCCTAGCAAATATTGGGAGCAATGCGTATACCTCCACCCCAATTAATCTCCACCCTTCATCCCGCAAGAGGGTCTTACTCTTACCAAGTGCTCACGCTTCCGGGCTAGGGATGACTCAAGTATCCTGTTTCTCGGGTTCCTGTCGCCATGTATTGATGCCCCTGGCGTGGCTCGCTAACCCCAGGCCCTCCTCACCGGAGCAGTTCCGCCGGTCAGAACCAAGTATACCCTCAGCTCACCTAAGCTCACCTACCGCCGGACACAGGGGTCTGTGGTGAGAGGGGAGAGGCGGCTGAGTAGGCGCCTTGTACAGTGTAGGGCGCAGGCACCAGAAGTCCTATATGAGGCTGTTGTGCAATTTAAAGAATCAAACAGCACAACTGTTTTTCTAAGTAATAGCTTACAGAAGGTTACATATGGAATTTGCTCACACATATGTTATATCGTAAATTGGTGTGTATGTGCAATTATACTTTTACAGGTAAATTCATACTTATGTATTTAAATATGTGAAATATGCATACTAGTCGGCAAAATGTCTCAGTGAGTTTTATTTTTATTTATTTATTTATAGAGCGCGACATTCATCCTATTGGATATCACGGCGCCGGGTTGCCGGGAAACGCATGATAAGCACTCTTTGCTGACATCATCATAACCGACCTACAGATTACAAGTCAGTACCCTCGCAGAGTCCTTGGTTGCTAAAAAGAACATCATTCTATAGAAAAATAGTCACACTTGCTATATACAGTACTTTTGAAAGGTAGCCCTATTAAACAGTAATACACTAAAATATGTTATTTCTACTATGTTTCATCCCTCTATCAAACTTGAATCAAGCTAAAAAAGTAAATGGTCTGAGTAAAACTTTGGTCCTTTTACAAGTGTACGAATTATTGATGCTACTCGCCGAAAAAGCACTTCAACGCCTCGTCAGGGGTAGTAAGCGCTATATAAATGCAATTACAATACAATACAATACAATCAGACACATCCAGAACGCTTTTGAAGGCTAATCTTCCACCATTTTTGAAGTGCGAACAACTCTAATTGAGTAAGTGTGCATTAAGTTTACTTGTGATCATATTTGATGTTGACAGTTCGGACTTACTTTCCATTTTTTGTTTTCTATGGAGTATCATTAAATTGTTCAATAAATGACATAAACACGTTTTAAACTATTAAATCGTTGATAATGTTCACCAAACTTGTCTGTCCACCACTTTGAGCTCTAGGGGGCTAATTCTCGATCTGTGAGGATGGGCAAAGAGTTGTAAATCATATGGGTAAAACATTATCTTGGAATTTCTGATGCTAAGCACTTAACATTTTAACAATAAGGGTTTTATTGCTTAAGACAGAGAAAAATCATCTTGCTTCACTAAACAACTATGGCTCTGTTGAATAAGTCTGCCTGATCTGGGTGGATATGCACGGGTTTGTCATTGGAGTAGGGGGGGATCTAAAGGGGCCTCTAAGGTCAATTTTGCCCATCAAAATCCAAACGGGTAAGCTTTTTTAAAAACATTACAAATACATTGGACAGATTAACACTTGTATAGCATCAAGAGAGTGGCCATTGTGCAACACAGACAGCTTTTTTCAAGTCTAGCATTTGAGACAGCTTTTGCTGTTTGGCTGGACTATTTTTGCAAAATCAGCATAATATATATACATAGAGGGTATTTTGGTCAGCAGGCTTCATCCATTGGTCTGTTGAATTGTCATTCACATCTTGCTTCCACCCACCACAACATACAGAATGGAGCAATGGCTCAGCCCACTCTATTGATTGGTTCCTTTCACTTTGAGTGACTACACAAAGCTTGTACACATTGTTCACATCTGCTTAAAAATAGTTCCTTTCTCTACAGTGACAAAGCTCTTTTAAAGTGTACTTTTCCTTCCCTCCCACTCTTCTAAGTGCAAACTCCGGACTATCCCAGTTTTGTAAGCCCCTTCAGTTACACCACACCCTTGAATAACTTCACCAGCCCTGACAACCCTCCCCAAGTTGAATCATTTAGAAGCCAGATTGTAGTAGACAAGTTGGGTGTGAATGACACATACTGTCTCTACTGGACCCAAGTGTGTAATGCCCAAGGCTGCTTTTAGTGCCATGATAAAACTAGGAAAAGGACTTGGGACTACTTGAAGAGGAGGAGTGGGCTGAAGCATTGATGACCTCACTGTAGTTAGCAATATCTCCTACACTGCAGTTAAGTCACCTTAAATAATGTGATAGAGTATATTAGACCCTAGGAACAGATGTTGAAATTGAATGAAAGCCCAATCCTTCACCACCTTCAGTGCCATAAACAAATTGGAGACTATTTCCATACGGTCTAGGGGTGTGAAGTGATTCAAGACTTCTGTCAGAAAGATACCTGCACCCTGTCCCAGGTAATGTGAAGGTGGGCTAAATTCTTCACTGAATTTGTGCTCCTGTGCATCATGGAAGACTTGGGGTATACAAGAGGTGTTCACTCTTTGGTAGGAATGAGTTACCCCAGTCAAAGAAAAAAAATCTAAAAACTGATGTTCAGTGCCTGTTCCCTCCATCGGGGAATGGTTACAATGAATTGATGGATGGGTGCTTACTGCTGGAGGACTTTATTTATTGTGCTAACGGCTGCCCTATGAGTATGCTTGCATTTGGAGGCAATCATGGAGTCATTTCCACATCTCTACGTGATGATTTGGTCTTCATTCAAATCTTAATGTTCCTTTGCCGTTTGTGTTTGTTTCCCACTATGGACGTTTATGTGTTCCTGGATGGGTTTTGCTCCTCAGTGTTTCAGGTCACTGATTGGTTTGTGCCTGTTGTATGATTTGGTTAGAAATTAAAATACAATTATTTAAAAGAAATTACTGTTGTTTTCTCTGCTTAATTTATTTACCTTTCTGATGGCGATTGATTTTCATTGTAAGATTTCCTCACAATCTTTTTACCACAAGAGCACTCCCGCCCCTCTGTTTCACGGTCATTCTTTTTCCCTGCATTCACAGAGCACAATTCTTCTACAGACAGGTGGGGTGCTTTCCTGAAGTCTCTCGTCCTCTTAAGAAGAAATCATTCGAATCCGTCTCTATAGTCTGGGGTAATTGCTGGGGAAAGGTGTTCTTCCTTTGTGTGCAACTCTTGCCTAAGGTATAACTACTTCCGGTTTATGCTCTTGTTCCTTCCTCTGGAGCTTCCATTGTTTGTGGTGCTGATTTCTGTCAGATGTGTATTAAGAGGCTCCACCATCCGTGGCTACTAGGTTTCTAGTGCGTCCTTTGGAACAAGAGAGTGCATTTCCTTTAATTATTCATCGACTTGATCTTTACCATTGTTATTAAGCTTGCCAGCAATGTCTTTCACTTGTCCTTGAGCAGAGACAGATTATAACCCTGGTATGTGTGAAAAGTCAAAATAATCTTCGCAATTAATTTACAAGCATTTTGGCAATGAAATGTTCGGTCATCCTTTCCACATTTCCAATCTATTTTTCTTTTCACTCATCGGATTTTACTTTATAGGTAATTGCTGTTTTGCATTCTATTCACTCTATTTTTCAAACCAAAACTGAAACATTATGGGAGATCGGCATAAATGTCTGCTCTGCCAACCACACTATACCTCATGGCTGTTGACTGTTAATAGCATTGCTCCACCAGCTTAAGACTATTCAATCACACTACACTTTCTAGCCAGAGCAGGTTAGTCATAAAACACCCATAGCACATGGTCACCCTCAAAACATCAGCTGGTGGTCAACTGGTCACACTACACTTTCTGCGAAGGCTCTCCCAACTCGGGGAACTAGGCCTGTGCCGGGTGAGCCAGGGCCTGAACTGGGGATCGGGATACGTTTTGCCGCAACCTTTTGGATAGGGTAGTTGGGGATTGGTTGGCTGGGGCTCGCTCCCGGAAGCTCTGGAGTGCTATCAGGGTCATTCTCCGCAACACGGGAGGCTCATCCCTTTAAAAGGTGCCACAAAGCAGCTGGCAGGTCTCTTTCCCGCTCGCCGCCCCGGACACATTTGTGGCAATCCTTCTTGCAACTACCCTACAAGCTTTGATTGGGAGGACGGCACGCTCCGCTGTTGTGACTCTGCAGCCACAGCCCTCAATCAATCAATCAATCAGGGATTTATAGAGCGCACTACTCACCCGTGAGGGTCTCAAGGCGCTGGGGGGCGGGGACTCTGGCAGCTCCGGTCATCCGAAAAGCCAGGTCTTGAGGCTCTTCCTGAATGCTTGCAGTGTGGGGCTTCGTCTGATGCTGAGGGGGAGTTCGTTCCAGGTCTTGGCAGCGATGTAGGAGAAGGATCTGCCTCCCGTTCTGGTTCTGTGGATGCAGGGGATTTCGGCCAAGGCCTGGTCCGCGGAGCGGAGGTTTCTCTTGGGGGCGTAGAAGGAGATTCTTTCGTTGAGGCATTGGGGTCCGATGTTGTGCAGTACTTTGTAGGTGTGTGTGAGCAGCTTGAAGGTCACTCTTTTTTCGACGGGGAGTCAGTGGAGGTTTCATAGGTGCTGGGTGATGTGGTCTTGTCGTGGGATGCTGAGGACAAGTCTGGCTGCGGCATTCTGGACGGTCTGGAGTTTGTGGAGTAGAGATTTGTTGATACCAGCGTAGAGGGAGTTCCCATAGTCCAGCTTGCTGGTGATGAAAGCGTGGGTGACGGTCTTCCTGGATTCGGGGGGTATCCATTTGAAGGTCTTGTGGAGTATGCGGAGGGTGTTGAAGCATGTGGAGGATACGGCATTGATCTGTCGGTTGTTGGTGAGGTAGGAGTCGAGTATGATGCTGAGGTTGCAGGCGTGGTCCGTGGAAGTGGGGGGGTGCCGAGGGCAGGGGGCCACCAGGTGTTGTCCCACACGGAGGGGGTGGATCCGAGGATGAGGACTTTCGTTTTCTCTGAGTTGAGCTTTAGGCAGCTGCTGCTCATCCAGGTTGCGACGTCCTTCATTCCTTCCTGGAAGTTGCTCCTGGTGGTGTCGGGTTCCTTGGTGAGGGAGAGGATGAGCTGGGTGTCATTGGCGTAGGATACTATGCTGAGTCCGTTTTTTCTGACAATGGTTGCAAGGGGGGCCATGTAGATGTTGAAGAGCGTAGGGCTGAGGGAGAATCCTTGGGGTACTCTGCATCTGATCTCTGTGGGTTAGGAGAGGAAGGGCAGGAGCCTGATATTTTGAGTTTGGCTGGCGAGGAAGGAGCGGATCCAATCTAGGGCAGTTCCCTGTATGCCAGCGGGTATGCAGACATAATATCGATTTTTTATTATCGACCTACACTAATATCGAGTTTTAAATATCATAGGGACAGAATATCGAAGTCAAGAATATCGGTGACCAGAATATCGACCTTAAGGTAAGTAATATTGTTTTTTTTTATATCGAAGTAAGTAATATCGTTAGCAAAAATATAGTTGTGAATAATATCGATATTTATATTAGTGTTATGTATTTTAGTATGTATTTTATATGTATGTGTTTAACATTTTTTGTAATGTTTTTTAATTATTTTTAAATATATGTATTAAATGTTTAGAAATTAGTAATTTTTTTTAAAGTAAATTTTGCATTTTAGTATTTGAGCGGGTTGTGGGTTTATAGGGAATAGGGTGGGAAGTAATTTAATTATAATTAATTAATTAATATTTTTATTTATTTTGATTGATTATCAATTTATTGTTAATTAATTATTAATTGGTAATTAATTTTTATTAATTGATTAATTTATAATTATATTAATTATAATTAATTTCTTATTATTTTTTATTTATTGTTATTGTTAATTAATTTATTGTTAATTAATTATTAATTGGTAATTAATTTTTATTAATTGATTAATTGACAATTAAATTCAATGTGTTATTTTTTATGTGTAGTGGGTTGTGGGTTTATAGGGGAATAGGGTGGGAAGTATTTTATTATAATTAAGTACATTTAAATTTTTCTTAATTGGTATTGATTATTGATTTATTGATATTTAATTATTAATTGGTAATTAATTTTTATTAATTGATTAATTGATAATTTAATTAATTGTGTTATTTTTTATGTGTAGTGGGTTGTGCGTTTATAGGGGAATAGGGTGGAAAGTAATTTAATGTTATTTAAGTAAATATTTATTTAATTTTATTGGTATTTATTATTAATATTTTTGTTAATTATTAATATGGTATTTATTTAAAAAAAAAAATTTAATAAATATGTTAATTTAACCCCTACGCTATCCTACATTTTCCACACTGTTACACTCACTGGAGTTGGAATAGTAATTTTAACCCTAACGCTATCCAACACTTTCCCTACTGTTGCACTCACTGGAGTGGGAATAGTAATTTTTACCCCTACGCTATCCAACACTTTCCCTACTGTTGCACTTACTGGAGTGGGAATAGTAATTTTAACCCCTACGCTATCCAACACTTTCCCTACTGTTGCACTCACTGGAGTGGGAATAGTAATTTTTACCCCTACGCTATCCAACACTTTCCCTACTGTTGCAGTCACTGGAGTGGGAATAGTAATTTTAACCCCTACGCTATCCAACACTTTCCCTACTGTTGCACTCACTGTAGTGGGAATAGTAATTTTTACCCCTACGCTATCCAACACATTCCCTACTGTTGCACTCACTGGAGTGGGAATAGTAATTTTTACCCCTACGCTATCCAACACTTTCCATGCTGTTGCACTCACTGGAGTGGGAATAGTAATTTTTACCCCTACGCTATCCAACACTTTCCCTACTGTTGCACTCACTGGAGTGGGAATAGTAATTTTAACCCCTACGCTATCCAACACTTTCCCTACTGTTGCACTCACTGGAGTGGGAATAGTAATTTTTACCCTTACGCTATCCAACATTTTCCCTACTGTTGCACTGTTTGGAGTTGGAATAGTAATTTTAATCCCTCCGCTATCTAATAATTGTTGTATTATTTTAGTTAATGTAGTATATAATTAATTTTAAAAATATTAAAAATGATTGTATTTTTTAAAATTTGTTATATATATTTATTTAATTTTTATTTATATTATTGTTTTATGTGTAGAGATGTATTTGTAATTTATAAGACATTTTTTAACAATTTATAAGTTATTAAAATAATTATTAAAAATATTATTAAGTAAGTATATATATTATATATTATATGTATATGTTTAATTTATTTTTACATTAAATATATTAGTTATAATTCTTAAACATTTTATAATATTTTTAACTATGTTTATTTTAATTATATGTATTATTTAGTTTATTTTACATTATTTTTGTAACTTAAAAAAAACCCGATATTTTTAACAACGATATTTTTGACATCGATATTATTTTTCCGATATTTTTGTACTTACCTTAATGTAGATAGGATGTCGATATTCTTGACTTCGATATTTTTGCGTCGATATTTCTGTAGGTCGATTTTCTGACTCTCGATATTTTGTCAGTGATTCATGCCAGCGTTGTGGAGTCTGGCGGCTAGTGTGCAGTGGGAGACGGTGTCGAAGGCTGCTGAGAGGTCTAGTAGAATGAGGGCTGCAGTGTGGTCTTGGTCGAGGAGTCTGCGGATGTCGTCCATGGCGGCTAGGAGGGCGGTCTCAGTGCTGTGGTTGCTGCAGAAGCCGGATTGGGATGTGTCGAGGATGTCATTGGATTCTATGAAGTTCGTTAGCTGGATGTTGACGACCTTCTCAGTGACTTTGGCGGCGAAGGGGAGGAGTGAGAAGGGCCTGTAGTTCTTGAGGTCCGTCGGGTCTACAGAGGGCTTCTTGAGGAGGAGTTTGACCTCTGCGCGTTTCCAGTTGTCGGGGAACGTGCCTGTTTCGAGGGTACAGTTGATTGTCCATCGTAGTTCTGGTGCGATGGCAGAGGTGGCCCTGTGGAAGATGTGAGGAGGGCAGAGGTCCGTGGGTGCTCTGGAGTGTATGCTCCTCATGGTCTTTGTGGTGTCTTCTGTGGTGACAGGGGTCCAGGCGAGGATGGTCGGCTGAGTGGAGTTGCTGGTGAAAGGTGTTGTGTCGGTGCCTTGGTTCTGTTCGTCGAAGTTGTCATAGAGAGTCCTGATCTTGTGGTGGAAGAAGGAGCTGAGTTTTTTGCAGAGGTCCTGGGAGGGAGGTTTTGCTGGGTGGTCCGGTGAATTCTTGTATGATGTTTAAGAGTTCCTTGGAGTTGTGGGAGTTGGAGAGGATTCTGTCCTGGATGAAGTTCCTCTTCATAGATCTGATGAGTTTGTGGTGTCCTGTAGTGGCGGTCCTGTAGGCGGTGCATGCTTCCGGGGTTTTGCTGTTCCTCCACACTTTCTTGAGTCATCGGCATACACGCTTGGATTCTCAGAAGTCCGTGGTGAACCAGGTGGCTTTCGTGGTGTGTTGTCTGTCAAAGTTCTGGAGGGGTGCAAGCGTGTTGGCGCAGTCGGCGATCCATTTGTTATGTTATGTTATACGTATTTATATCGCGCGCGGCTACTCAGGAGTGTCCCGGCGCGGTACCTTGCTAGAGGGTGGGAGTCAGACAGAGGAGTCTATGCAAAGAGCAGTGTTTTCAGCCGTTTCCTGAACAGCTTAGCATCTTGGACACAGCGAAGTTCCAAAGGGAGTGCGTTCCAAGCCACAGCAGCCTTATAGGCTAAAGCGCTGCCACCCATTCTCACCCGGCGGAAACGTGGAATCACTGCCAGGAATTGTGCCATAGAACGCAGGTTTCTTGAGGGCACGTAGAATTTAAAACGCTTCCTGAGATAGCCTGGGCCGGACTGATACAAGGCTGCATGCACCATGGTGAGGGCTTTAAATCGCACTCTTTCCGCAACCGTCAGCCAGTGGAGATCACGCAGATGTTGTTGTATGCTTGATCTTCGGGGGATATTCAGCAAAACCCTGGCTGCGGCATTCTGGATAGACTGGAGTTTTTTCAACTGGTACCCAGGAACGTGTTCGTTGGCTGCCGAGTTGGCGTCGGTCGTGGTGGGGGGAGGAGTGCGGCTGAAGGCAGAGACGAGGGGCTCTTCGGGGATCTTGCTCCAGTTTCTGCACAGGGGGAGTGACGTTGGTTTGTGTGCAGTGGGATTCGAGAAGAAGAAATTAATGCAGTGGTGGTCCGTCCTGAGGGGTTGCGTGGTGTGACTGAAGCGAATGTTGATTCCTCCAGCGAATATGGGATCGAGGGTGTGTCCCGCTTTGTGGGTGGGGGTGGTGATGAGTTGCTTCAGTCCGATGTTTACTAGGTTGTCTAGGAGGACGGTCGCATTGGGGTCGCTGTGGTTGTCAAGGTGGAAATTCAGGTCTCCGAGCAGTTTGTAGTCCATGGAGGCGAGGGCGTGGGGCGCAATGTAGTCTGTGATGGTGTTAGTGAACGGGGTGTGGGGTTCAGGAGGTCTGTAGGTGAGAGTTCCACATAGAGTAGTTCTGGGGTTGACCTGGATCTGGAAGTGGATGTGTTCCATAGGGGGCGGGGAGTTGTCCGAGATGGTGGTTGTCAGTCGGAAGGAGCTTTTGTGGACGATGGCGAGGCCTCCCCCAGGGTGGTTGGGGTGGTCTTTCCTCTGGATCTTGTAGCCAGCGGGGATGGCAGTTGCGATGTCGGGTGCGGAGCTGGCGTTGGTCCAGGTCTCTGTGAGGAAGGCAACGTCGGGTGAGAGGGTGTTGAGGAGGTCCCAGATTTCTACTGTGTGTCTGTGCAAGGAGGAGGATGCAGGTCAGGGGTTTGGGTGCGCTGGCGTCCGGTGGGTTGGTGGTAGCTGTCGGTGTCCGGAGTTGAGTGAAGGTGCTTCAGCAGTGTTGGCAGGAGAACAGGCCTTAGGTGATGCTCGGTGTCGAGAGATGGCAGTTGTTGCATCCATGATTGAGTGCGTGGAGGGTTGCTGAGTCATAGCGGCGGGGGGTCAGTGGGCCAGAGTCACTGGCGCTGGTCTCGGTTGGGTTGCGGAAAGACCCAGAAGGGATTGCCTTTGGCGTGCCTTCAGCACACCTGCAGCCACCATTAAGTAAGGGTTGGGGGAGGGAGAGCAGCTGGGAGGCGAGAGCAGTAACATGCAGGGGAGGAGGGGCCACGGGGACAGCAGCGGTGGGAAAAATGGAGCGAAAAGGCAAAACGGGAAAATAAAAAACAAGGCATCAACACGTAAATGGTACAAGACAGACAAAAAGGCACAACCAGACAAAAAGGCAACAGATAGACAAAAATGGCAACAGACAGACAAAAAGGCACAAATAGCCAAAAACAGAAAGGCACAGATAGACAAATAACAGAAAAAACAGAAAAGCAACAGAAAAACAACAGAAGGCTGGCAGAGCAAACCAGCAGAAGAGCAAGGCTCTCCCACTGGACCACCAGGGATGAGGCGCAGGCAGGAGCCTGCGGGTGGAGGAGGGCTTTGAACACCTACCTGGAACCAGAGAGGTGCTGGGGGCAGATACGCAACAACGGAGCTGCACGAGGGGAGAGCAGTTTCCCTGACCAGGAGGTCAGAGGTCTTGCTCACCCTGTCGTGCAGCGGCCGCCATTAGGTAGGCGTCGGGGGAGGGAGAGCAGCTGGGAGGCAGGAGCGAGTACACGCAAGGGGGGGGAGGAGCCGGGGGGCAGCAGCAGCGGGAAAAAACAGCGAAAAGTCAAAACAGGAAAATAAAAAAAACAATACTAAAAGAAGGGCACAATACTCAGGATCTCCTCTGCCAAGAGAATCCCACATGGCCTAAGACTCTCTGTAGTCTCTTCACCCGCATTCAAAGCGGCTGCTACTATATCCATTTATATTAATGGGACTATCCTCATACAAGCTGCGGATCGTAACCTAGGAATCTTTGATGAAAGTTTCTCCATCATCAAGAATTCCCTTAACAATAGTGACCCTCTCAAAACTCCAAATGGCTCTAACCCCTCACCCATTCCTCAGGACTACCGTGAAGTCCCCATTCTTAACTCCAAGCACCTTTTGACCTCACCTACGACCCTGAACAACACTCTCATACCCTTCTCCAGCATTAAAAACTCCCCCACTAACAGTGTCTCCGGAATTAAATATTCCCCCACTAATAGTGTCCCTTTCATATCAGGGGACTCTAGTCCTGCGCCCACTCCTCAGGTCTTTCAAGGATTCCCCCTACATCACCTAATGACTTCCCCTGCTACCTTGAATAGCTCACATCTCCCGAACCTAACCCCTCTGCCTCACAAGCTTCCTAACCACTCCAAATCATCTGCCCCTCCTCCATGCCCACCTGGCCAACACCGACGGATCTCTCCCGGCGGTATCGGCCACTCTCCTTACCGTCCACTCTTGTGTTCCGCAACTACTACCACACCGGGGATTGGCCCCTCTTCCTCCCCCTCTATGATCATTGATACTTAGCCCTATACGGCCTCCAGACTTAAGGAAATCAACTGGGAGCTTCAAAAACTCAAAACGGACATGTAAAAGCTCATAATCATCACCTCAGAGCTGGCCTCGGACTTGTCGTCCAACAAGGCTCCGCAACGCCCTAAGACTCCCACTCCCTCCTCTGAGATGAGGAGGGACCCTAAGCAGACACCACCCGGCCAGTCTTGGAGTACTACTCCCTACCCTAACGCCCCATCCAGACCCATTAGATTTAAGAACTACCTATCTGACTCGGACATTCTCTCCCTTCTTCTAGCTTACAACTCCACTCAACAGGACATCCCAGTCATACCTACGCCTATCCAAACTATGCAGCTAAACGATTTTAGAGTTCCTAGACTTATGACAGTCACTCCGGAGCCCATTCAAATCATTACACTAAACCCACATAGAACCCCCACACATAACTCTAATGCCGTAAACACTGCTAACCTCAAGCAAGTTCACATTGCACAGTCTACTCCCACTGACTCCAAAACTCACTTGAAATGTATGCTTCTCAACTGTAGATCAGTGGTGAAACATGACGCAGACATCGCTGACCTCATCCTGGATCAGGAACTCGATCTCCTGATACTCACTGAAACTTGGCTTAATGTCTCCTCTGGACCTGTCCTTGACATCCTAGTCCCTCCTAGCCACAACATTATCAGACTTGACAGAGCTAAGAGAACAGGTGGAGGCGTCGCCTGTATTTACCATAACAGTCTCTCCGCGAAACAGTCTCCCTCTGCAACTCTCTCATCTTGTGAATACCTGAGCATCAACATCTTTAGCAAACAAAGACCCTTATGCAACCTACACATCTTTTGCCATCCGCCAGGAGACAACCTCCATCTGATCGAACAAACCATGGAAACCATCTCATCCAATCTAGGTCTCCATTGCCCCCAGATCTTCCTGGGAGACTTCAATCTACATTGGAATGACCCGAATGACCTGGCCGTGAAAAGTCTTAAAAACTTCCTACATGACCTCAACCTGCCTCAATTCTGTGACAGCCCAACACACAACTTGGGCTTGACTCTTGATCTAATCATCTCCAACCCCAACACCATTCAGATTGAATCGATTGCCCCATGTGACTGGTCAGATCACCACTTTATCACCTTCCTCATCCTAGAACGATGGAACACCCACCCAAAGACTCCAACCCAAGAAACTGAGACATTGGAAAGGATCGTTGCAAAATGCAAACGTGAACGACCTCAAATCACACAGCAATTTGTCCCTGCCTCCTCCCACGTTCATGGCAGACGTCCATGAACTCACGGAGCACTACAACAGCTCCATGTTAAAAGTTCTGGATGCAATTGCCCCCCTTCAACTCAAAAGAAAACCCAACAAAGACTCCAAACCATGGTTCAATGACTGCTTAAACGCAGACAGGCACAACCTGAGACTAGCAGAACGAACTTGGAGATCCTCTCCATCTATTGAAGTCCTTAAACTTTTGAGATTGAGAAGGAGTTTGTACAACAAACACATCAAAACTGCAAAAGCAACCTTCTTCAGAAGCCAACTGGACAAAGCTAGAAATTGCCCCAAAATGCTGTTTGAGCTGGTCAAACGTCAATCCAACAACACACCTACTCAATCGCCAATCACCACCAGTCCCCAACCTAACTGTGAGGACTCTGCTGCCTTCTTCCTGGGAAAATCCAACAAGATTGAATCTGATCTGCCCTACTCGAGCTATCATCCTTACCAGACTCCCACCTAACACCCCAGGCCGTTCTTCCTACCTACCACACCCCTAAAAACAATGCTCATTGGAATCAATTCTCAACCTTCAACGATACTACCATTCTCAACATTCTCTCTACCCTGAAACCCTTAAATCACTTCAATGATCCCCTTCCCTCATACTTCTTTAAAGAAGGTCTCTAGTTCCGCTCTGGACCAAGATTGTTAATGCCTCCTTACTCCAAGGTGAGATCCCTGATTGCCTAAAGTCCGGGCTGGTTCTCCCTATTCTCAAAAAACCTACGGCTGACCCAGTGGATCTGAACAACTTCCGACCAATCACAAACACCCCTACTCTGGCTAAGCTCATTGAGAAATGTGTACATGTACAACTATGTAACCACATTGAGGAATTCCAACTGCTGGATCAATTCCAATTGGGCTTCCGTCAAGGCCACAGCACCGAGACAGCCATCACTCATATAGTCGATGACGCTCTTACATTGCTTGACCGGAACAAATCCTGTCTTTTAATCCTACTCGACCTCTCATCAGCTTTTGATCGGTCAAACATGACAATCTCCTGAGCCTTCTAGAACATAGGATGGGGCTCTCTGGCTCAGTACTAAAGTGGTTTGCCTCTTTTCTCCATAACAGAACACAGAGAATTAAAACCAACCAATCCCTCTCCCATCCCAGTCCTTACACCCTGGGGGTGCCCCAAGGCTCCTCGCTGTCACCCACACTTTTTAGCCTATTCATTGAACCTCTTACGGAAATACTCAAAGCATCTAACATCCAATATCACATGTATGCAGACGACATCCAGTTGTGCATGAAAATCTCCTTGCCTGACGACATCAAGACTCTCAACGGAACCCTGCACAAAACCATTAACTGGTTAACCTTCAACCATCTCAAACTGAACGCCCTAAAAACGGAATTCCTCCTTATTTCCCCCCCAAGCAAGCACTCATCCTAGAGGAATATATGAAAAATCTTTCTGCTCTCAACTGCACACCACATATCATAGACTCTACGAAATCCCTGGGAATAGTGTTGGATAGGAACTTGAACATGCAGGATCGCATCTACCAAAGGAGCTAACTTCCAACTGAGCATCCTAAGGAAACTAAAACCTTTCCTTCCCCCTGATGACTTCAAGTCCGTAGTGCAAGCACTAGTTATCTCACAGCTGGAATATGGCAGTGCAACACTTTGCGGTCTTCCGAGGTACAGACTGGCCCCCCTCAGAGCTTCACTGAATGCGGCCGCCAGGCTCATCACAGGCTCCAAGAAGAGCAATCATATCTCCCCTGACCTGAAATTTCTAAATTTGCTACCTTTCAAAGCAAGAATACAACAAAAACTTGCATGCATGACCCACAAAGCCCTTCACTTCAACACTCCTCTTTACCTTGGCAAAAAAACTTGAGTTGTCGGGTGGTGCCCGTGCCTCCAGGAGCTCCAGCACCCTGTTACTTAAACCGAAAAAATTAAAAAAAACGAAAGCTTACAATCATTCCTTCTCAGGAATCGCCCCAAGAATCTGGAACTCCCTGCTTACGGAAACAAGATTGATTCCATCAACAGTGTCCTTCAAAAAGGAAGTGAAAGCGCTACTGATGAGTTGTTTCCTGACCTACATCTACCTAATACTGATGGGTCCTTTCTAGCCCATTGATCGGCTACTCCTCATCTAACGTCACAATGACTCTTTTTGCCGTATTTTATTGTCATATTCTCTTGCCCATTATTATGTCGTTACGTACCTACTGTCAATTGTGTCTATTGCTGATGTTCTGCCACAATTGTCTATATGTGTCGCATCTCTCTGTAAAGCGCTCTGATACCCTCTAGGGTCATATGGCCAGGTACTACCTACACCCCCTCCTCCCATAACTGGACCCAGATCAAATGACATGAGAAGGGTTTTGGATGTGGGGTTCGTAAAACCCCCGGCCGTATTTATTAAACAAAATGAAAAACATTATTAATATATACAAGATTTACAAATTACGCAGAAAATTATGCATTACACTGATTACAATTGATAAGTACATATGTCAGTTGGCTAACCTTAACATGACTCTAATACAAAGGTTTTCCTATCCGAATCTAACATATCTTTAATAATCATCACAGCATTTTACTTTTCTGCGTATCCTATTTGGGCCTACGGCAAGGTCACTAACTGGTGTCAGATCCTTATCAAATTTTAACCACGCCCTCCAGCCGGAGTGCGCATGCGCAGAGGGCCCGTTTACCGTGAGGGTACTCCCCCCCCCCCGGTTACCCCCGTACGCTCTGTATATCATCTCCATAAAGCCTCCTAGCGAGGCTGGTGTGGCAGGCTGGGGAGCGGGGAGCGAAGAGACATACTCCTGCGCTCCCCAGCCTTTTAAATGTTTCCATGCCAGGCCGGTTCTAACCGGCCTGGCGCTATCCCCTCGCGTGACCCGGAAGTGATTCCAATCACTTCCGGGGCACGCCCAGGACACGGGACCAATCACTCATGAGGCGCGCCTGTCGCGTCACCAAAGTGCGCGACAGGCTTGCCTCTGTGGTCGCCGGAGGGGGCCGGCACAACCGCCATACTTTTAGTGTGGCCGATGTCGGCCCCGCCGTTCTCTGTTCGCTCTATGCAAAAGTTTTTAAATAAATAAAATAAAGGCAGCAACAGGAAAACGGTACAAGACAGATAAAAAGGCACAACCAGACAAAAAGGCACAAATAGCCAAAAACAGAAATGCACAGATAGACAAAAAACTGAAAAACAGAAAAGCAAAAGAAAAACAACAGAAGGCTGGCAGAGCGGACCAGCAAAAGAGCAAGGCTCTCCCACTGGACCACCAGGGATGAGGTGCAGGCAGGAGCCTGCGGTTGGAGGAGGGCCTCGAACACCTACCTGGAACCAGAGAAGTGCTGGGGGCAGAGACGCAATGACGGAGCTGCGCAAGGGGAGAGCAGTTTCCCTGACCAGGAGGTCTATTGGTGCCCTGGGGAGTCAGCCCTTTGGGGGCAGAAGATGGTTGTCAGGGGTACCCGAGGTTGGTATCCTAGCGGTTGACAGACCCCCTACACAGGCACTCTCGGTATGGGAGATTTGTTGGGTGGGGTCCTCCCAAAGGAGGGACCCATTCATGTTCAGTGGTTATTGGACAAGGGGTTCTAAGAGGAAGGGCCCCGGAACCAGCCATGATCTCACTTGGGGAAGATGTTTTGTAACAGATACACAGGAACAATCTCAGCTATGGTTTAGGCAACTCCCATGTATTAGCGACTCTGTTAAGGATTACTGAGCTCTGTAGGCAAAAATAATCAATTATTGGGTTCCTGTGCATATATCAAATGATGAATCATGTTTTCTGTTTATCTGTATTAATAAATACGGTCAGGGGGTTTCCGACCCCAAACCTAAAGAACTTGAGTTTGCATTCATGGTCACAAAAATCATGTACCTACAAGCCAAGTACAATTAATCTCAGTGCAATTTTGTGACTGTTCAACTACCGACCACATCCTTCCTGTCAGTCTCATTTCACTATTTACCCAGGCATCTACACTAAACACCCTGACTGTATCTGTACATTGCACCCTCTACTACTGGCTCACCATCCACTCAACATTCTCTCACCATTACAGGTCATTCTCACTATACCCCTACCCATCAAGGGTTAATCACACTACACTTCTTTACGTATGCCTTGTTAAAGGTCTTTGATGCCCCTGTGGGTGATTAACTGAATAAATTCCTGTTCATCGTTAGACAACGACTGTGAATCTCCCTACCCATGCCTGCTCAGCCATCCTATGCACTTGCCACGGGTAGTTGAATGCCAGCAAATCACATAAGATTTCCCTGCTAAGTAAATCACACAAATATATAATATACCTTCTGGGGGGAGACCTGGAGAGTGAAGAGGTAATGGGGGAACTGAGCGTTAAAATACAGTTGCAAAAACAACAGTTGATGGACAGAATGCAGAACAATGTCATACATTCACCCCAGTACAGAGATCTGGGCCTAAATCCATCGTTTTTTTGCTCACCATGCCATTCCAGTTTGAACCCAGCCATATGCAAATCAGTCTTGACCCTGTGCCTCATGGGAACAGTCCAGCCCGAACTGCCAAGCCAGGTCCTCCCTTGACTGGAAACAAGCATCCTAGGACCGGTTTCGGGGTTTCACTCCTCTTCAGCCAGGATAGCTTGATTCCAGTGGCATGGAGAGCCACGTCTGGGCATACCCCTCCCACTCGGGGTGACAAATGCAAAAACAACAGTTGATGGACAGAATGCAGAACAATGTCATACATTCACCCCAGTACAGAGATCTGGGCCTAAATCCATCGTTTTTTTGCTCACCAAGCCATTCCAGTTTGAACCCAGCCATATGCAAATCAGTCTTGACCCTGTGCCTCATGGGAACAGTCCAGCCCGAACTGCCAAGCCAGGTCCTCCCTGGACTGGAAACAAGCATACTAGGACCGGTTTCGGGGTTTCACCCCTCTTCAGCCAGGGTAGCTTGATTCCAGTGGCATGGAGAGCACGGGACCCACGTCTGGGCATACCCGTCCCACTCGGGTGACAAATGCAAAAACAACAGTTGATGGACAGAATGCAGAACAATGTCATACATTCACCCCAGTACAGAGATCTGGGCCTAAATCCATCGTTTTTTTGCTCACCATGCCATTCCGGTTTGAACCCAGTCTTGACCCTGTGCCTCATGGGAACAGTCCAGCCCGAACTGCCAACCCAGATCTTTCGACTGGGGGTGAATGTTTTGATTTGTTCTGCATTCCGTCCATCAATTTTGTGTCTTTTGCTTTCTCGCCCTAAGTGCGCCAGGTATGCCCAGACGTGGGTCCTGGGCTCACTGTGCCACTGGAATCAAGCTATCCTGGCTGAAGAGGGGTAAAACCCCGAAACCGGTCCTAGGATGCTTGTTTCCGGTCCAGGGAGGACCTGGCTTAGCAGTTCGGGCTGGACTGTTCCCATGAGGCACAGGGTCAAGACTGATTTGCATATGGCCAGGTCTAAACTGGAGTGGCATGGTGAGCAAAAGAATGATGGATTTAACCCAGATCTTTTGACTGGGGGTGAATGTTTTGATTTGTTCTGCATACCGTCCATCAATTTTGTGTCTTTTGCTTTATCGCCCTAAGTGCGCCAGGTATGCCCAGACGTGGGTCCTGGGCTCACTGTGTCACTGGAATCAAGCTATCCTGGCTGAAGAGGGGTGAAACCCCGAAACCGGTCCTAGGATGCTTGTTTCCGGTCCAGGGAGGACCTGGCTTGGCAGTTCGGGCTGGACTGTTCCCATGAGGCACAGGGTCAAGACTGATTTGCATATGGCCAGGTCTAAACTGGGGTGGCATGGTGAGCAAAAGAATGATGGATTTAACCCAGATCTTTTGACTGTGGGTGAATGTTTTGATTTGTTCTGCATTCCGTCCATCAATTTTGTGTCTTTCGTTAAAATACAGTATCATCACACTGTGACATTTGTCAACAGTGACATGCAGGTAGACATCCCCATCAATACAAGTGTGGGATGTAAACCTCAATAATTAAAACCACAGAATAAGCCAAAAGAACAAGCATGCAAGTCATCATCATCATTGATACATTATGGGTATGAAGAAGTTTACCCCGGTAATTAAAAATATTTTATCAGCCAGTCACACATTTCACATGTAGCGTATGCCCAAATGATAGAGCGCAAAGTAAATGGAGGCAAATGCCTGAAGGTCCCATGAACAGGACTTACCAAATCGTGAGGAATGAGGTACTCAAAATGTGTGGGCCAGAACGGACGCTCACTGGTGTACTGAAGGTCCTATATGAGAGGGTCAAATAAAATAACAAGTGGAAAGATTATTGCAATGATCCAGTCCAGATCGGAGTGCAAGTTAAAGGGCTGGACATGGAGGAAGCCCAAGTTGCTTACAGTTTATTGGTGATCCCATCTAGAGGCCGACCCACCCCTCATTCTGCTGATACAGGAGCGGTGTTCCCACGTCGTGTGAGTATTTAAGTGGACTTCCGGACTATTCACAAACGAAAACAAAGGAATTTCTAAAGGCACACGAAGGAACAAATGAAAATGGATGGGTGTGCTGAAAGCCCATACAGTAGATCAGCATGTCTCGAGAGACAGCGCATGCGCTGCCTAGGCGAGACCTAAAAAGACCCAAACAGGGTGCTTAATCTTGACACCATCAAATTAAATCACACTTTGTCCTTGTACGAAACACAAGAACAATAACATTAAAGCGATCACAGATGCACAAAAAGTCGGACACTGACACACATGTTTATTCGCAAGAAAAGGCTGACAAGTGAAAGTGTAGCTCTAACAATAGTGCTAAGGGTCAACATGAGTAAACAGAACAAGCTCACTGGAACACCTACATATACACCTACACAGACTTAACGCTGACATGAGCACTGATACATGCAAGCAGACAAAAATTGACAGAGATGCAGGATACAGACACTAAAACGCACACACAGAAAAAATTCATGGAACATCCCCACACAAATAGAGAAATGCACTGTTCCCATGATGCACAGGGTCAAGACTGATTTGCATGTAGCTGGGTCTGAACTGAGGTGGCGAAGTGAGCTGAAGAACGATGATGGTTTCAACCCAGATCTGTGACTGGGGGTGAGTGTCTGAAAAGT
This sequence comes from Calotriton arnoldi, assembly GCA_963921515.1. NCBI lineage: Eukaryota > Metazoa > Chordata > Amphibia > Caudata > Salamandridae > Calotriton > Calotriton arnoldi. The sequence continues at coordinate 684,739 of CAWUFW010004229.1, read as the reverse complement.
TTCAGCGCTCCGTCCATCATCTCCTTGTGTTTGAATTATAATGCAAACCACACCAGTGCCTGATTAAACATTGGCTATCTCCTGCTCATCTCTAGTGAACATTTGTTTGTCTTAATATTGAGTGAAAAAATGTTGATCTGCCATAATATCATCTATAGAATATGGGCAATGAAAGTGTATACAGATAAGTATGGATTTCCTATTCTTCTCTCCACATTCATGTATCTTGAAGATATATATATCATTAAAATATGCAGGCATGGAGTTAAATATAGTAAATCTACACTTTCTTATATTGCTATACCTTCACAATACTGTTGTAGTTAATATCCTGTATATAATATTTTGGCAGGACGAAATTTAAAACTCAATATAGTGGTTGAACACTTGAGTGGACAGCACTTTGCCTCTTTGCGCATGTATGGTCAAACCACTAGAATTCCTTGCCCACACTGGTTAAACTTCTTTAAATACTTGTCAGCAGTTATCCAAACACCCCACAATCTCTACCTGAACCGATCAGTCCCACGTATGTGCATTCTGACAACACTGAATGTCCCAGCCACATATGGTGTTTCATACTACATTCCTTGGGTATAGCAGGGCAAACATTCTACATCTCCTCTCCAGTGTCAAGTGACCCACACTACCCCTTGTACTCAGAACTGGCCATCCATCACCCACATCCTTGCTCATGTCTAGAGGATTTATCCGTTGGGACAGGGACAGAATGTGGTGGAACTAGAAAGCCTTCTTCCATTAGGTTCCCAAAGAAAAAGGGCTGGAGATCAGGGACAGCATGAGAATGTTAACATTGCACATATATATTCCAAGACAGACTATTGTTAAAATCAAGCTTACAGTAAAGTGGTTAAGTCTCCTGTGAGACCACATATGCTGCTGTGAACATGCTCAACTATGTAGAAATTGTGCCTTGCAGCATAAATCAGTCAAAGGGCAAAAGTGTGGGCAGGAATAAATGGTCCTGCATGTCGAGAAGAGCAGAATGGACAGTGCTGACACTACTCCAGGAGCAGAGGTATGTACTGGGGATGCAAGTTGGAAAATGAGGAAAGACTTTGAGAGATTAGGGCAGTGATGAGACGTTTCATCAAGAATTTATCTAAGCCTTGCTTTCACAGAACACTGATTAAGGACCATCCCACGAAGTCTCTAGCGGGTAGGGTCTAACTCTAATCAAAGGACTATTAAGCCATATATGTGACTGTTACCCACGTTACAATTCAAAGTACTGAACCAATAGGGGTAATGAGGTCATATTTTCTGAACCAATATGAAGTGGGTGGTATATTTTACTGCCAGGTCCCAACCTGCAACTGTTGGCGGATTCTACTTAGTCCAATTTCTACATAGCCAATGTCTGTCCAACAGAATTAAATACAAGTGCAGCTTTTTCATTTGATATATTTGCTCGCTTACCTCTATTTCCTCTTTGAGAGCCCTCCACCCGAGATGATGGTTCAACTTCTCACATGAATTCCAAACGTCTGCAGTCTAGAGCGTTGCAGGATAATATGGGCATTGTTAGCACCTACTGAACTGCACTTTGGGCAGGTTACTGATCCACCTAATCTAAGCTTAGCCAGCTTTCCCGCTGACCAACAGAGCCTAGAAAGAGCAAAGGAATGGTTCCTCTTGAGTGGTGTGGGCTAACAACATTATGTAACAGTTCAATTGATATTTGCCAGTAAACCTGTATCGCATGTGTTGCCAAGCATCCTTCCAAAATCTCCTCTGTTGCCTGCAAGTCTTCCTCAGTGATGTTATATATTTTATATACAGCAAGGTGACCTCCTTGGCTTTCATAGTTGGCAGAGTGATGGTCCTTTCTGACCCAATGCCATTTTCCTTAGTTATCCCTAGATTTTGAGCACAGGCCCACCCTGCTAGCTGTTCATATTTGAACATTGACATCTAATTATGTTGTGCAGCATGCCCCCCCATGAGCACAGTTTACCTTCCGGCAATAGATCTCCCCAGGTTGCATAATCTGCAGCCCTTACAGGGGTATTGAGAACAACACCCATGATTCCAGAGTACCTGAGAGTCCCAGATTGGCTGATAACTGCTAGAGTATGGAATGCCGGTGGTAGTCATTTTTATTTCATGCTATTTCATAGCTCCAGCTTTCAATGTCTTTAGGTATAATTTTATTGTACTTAGCTAGAGAGAAGTTGAATAGGAAACCCCATTCACCACATGCTGAAAGTAAGGCAATAGACCATTGATCCAAGTCTTCTTGGGCCATAGCATCTAAGTCCCCCTGAAGTCCTCTGACTGAAGAGCACAATAGTGCATCTGTAGATCAGGAAGGGCTAGTCCGCCATTACTGTGTGGTCTGTGCAGTTTTTTCCATGATAGTCAAACACCTCTTGAGCCCCCACATAAAACTGTTAAAGTCACCCTGCGTCCTGTGGATAACTTCCTTATTGAAATAAAGCTATATATATTTATATATGCAAAAAGGAAAATTAATTTTCGCGAGCAGATTTGCTCAGGATACCCTCACGGGTGATAGTATGCTCTACAAATGCACATAACATAACATAACATAGCATTTGCTCAATCTATTATAGTAAAATGCAAGTAAACACACTGAGCCATAAGTGGTTTTATTTGACTAATGACTCTTTTCATGTTTGTGGAAGACAGAACATTGAAATCCTGTGTTATCTGGATGTCCAAATATCTTTTTTCACTTACTATTTGAAGAGAAGAAAACTCTGAATTCCAGATCATCATAAAGGCTTTGTTTATATTCATTTTATAGCCAAATATTTCACAGTATTCTTCATCTATTTAATTCACACCTGGGACAGCCTGGGCTGGGCCCAACATATTGCTAAGTCATAAGCAAAGAGGGCAATGTTGCTTTCGAATCCCATGCATTGAAGAAGTAGGACACCTACATCAAGTCTTCATTTTTGTGCTAAAGGTTCTATATATAAATCAAAGAGAGCTGGTGATTGACGGCAATCTTGTCCATACTTCTGGATACGTGGAAATCGGCTGTCAGGTGTTATTGATACAGCTATTTGTATATAGGAACTCATACAAGTTTCGGACAACAGAGATTAGCCTCTTCCCAGACCCAATTCACCTTCTCAAAGGACTTGACAGCATCTAACGTGAACACAGCCGATGGTACGATTGTGTTACAGCTACGTCTATGCTGCTTATTATCGTGTGTGTTAATTCTCCAAGCTGGCTATTGGGGCTGACGCCCCTGTGATTTTCGTGAATAATAAGCACAGGCTTAATCATCTGTTAGCAAGAATGACCGAGAAGCATTTATATTCAATGTCACGGAGCGATGTTGTCCTCATTTTACAGGATGCTTATCAGGTCTCATTTTACAGGATCCTTCTCAAGATTTATAAATTAGTAAAATAGTTGCCTGTGACCATGAGATCAGGGCCCTTTCCTTCATAAGGTTTGAATTGAAAAGCTCAGACAGTATCTGTACTATGTGGCCTACCAGAAATGTACACCTCTTATGTGACCCCATTGGGAACCACAGCCGTGCATCCCTTCAATTTCGTAATGCTTTCCTACCTCTAGCGTAGTGGTACCTCTTTCTAGAGCTTCGCGGTGAGCTTTTGTAGGTTGCATGAGATTCAGACTGTCTACCCCTTGTTAACTTCCTGCTTGCCTGGGCAAAGAATTTTTTTTCACATCTATTAGACATAGCGAAGAAATATTACTTTGATCCGGCTGCTGTCATCAGTCTTTGTATTGCTTTCAGGGTTTTTAATTCCAGCTAATATGTATATAAGCTGAGCCAGTAATATTCTCAGAAAAGGTATTTGTATCTAATCTTAGTTGCTCCATTGCAAATTAATTCAGAAGTAGCTTTCGATCCGGAGTTCACCTGTTCTGTGCTGGTGGGGTCCATATTCTTAATGAAAAGTTCATCCCAGCGTGAGCAGAAAGAAGCACAGCGAAAGGTTCAATTTCCTCAATATCTGCCCCAAAGTTCTTTCTATTAAATAGTATTGCAGTCTAGAAACTGCCCATATATTTTGGAATGAAAATATTGCCTCTTCTCCCTAGATTATTCCCCCAAGTGTCTCACATAAATTGAACTCTTGCATTAAGGAGCGAAAAAGAACTTGACACCTACATATTTTACTGTATGGTGTGGAAATAGATCGATCTAGAATTTCACTAAAAATAGCATTAAAGACCTCTGCTACCATATGGGTGGCTGAGTGTTCTAATGCCTTACTAAAGGATGTCTGCAGTGTTCTTGAGCCATCAACGCTGGATTCATATTATGAAGCAATAGTATATTTACGGTGATCCACCTTGACTTGGGTTATAAAAATAATCTTAATGCTGTTTCCGGGCCCTGCTCTGTGATAGGGGCAGGAGGACTGGTTAAATGAAGTTATCTTACAACTTGGATTTTGCTATACCGATCAGGTTCTGTATTGTTCTTGTGGGCACCTTGCTGGTTCCTGGTTGCTCATTCCTAAGGTGATTGCCTTCTGTGAGAAGACTCAAATTTCACTTAAAAACCTGCAATGTCCCTTTTATAGCAATGGACAACACGTCACGGTGCTATATTGCACCACCAGCTGTCAGTCTTACTTACAGATCACTTACAATGAACAAGCTTTAGATTCAATACTATTTCCTGGCACATTACAAGTACTCTCTTTATCTTGAGCTCTGTATAACACAGTATCTTACTATAAGATTGAGACTAGGAGAGTAATCATTATTTGTATCTCGCAGGAAGAGCCTGGGAAGATAATGGACTCATGAGCAGTTTTTCTTCGGCCAGTATGCCTGACTGGTGGAGAAAAATCCTTTGGCTGCAGAGGAATCCATCAGCTTCCTTGTATCTCAAGAATATAACTGTACCACACTACATAACTACTAATGTCTGAGCAACCTCCTCTTTTTGGCCACTATTTCAACCACAATGGTGCTCTACCACAACATCATGTTCTTAATTACTATCTGCAGCAATATTGACTGCAGATATTGACTCCAAATATCAAGGTACAGTAAGTGTATATAGGTATAGATAGATCCTCAAGGTACATAGATATGGAGTTAAAAAGAGTAAATTAAAACTACATCTGTATGTACCTACCTTGATGATATAGTGGTAGTTGATATTCTGAACTCACGATTGTTGCAGGTCAATAGTTTCTCATTTGATAATGTGACTTGAAATCATCAACCATGCTACTTCCCTTTCTGATTGTGGCCAATCACCATGTGACCTGCTCATGTCTAGTGAATCAGTCATGTTACAACACTTTGTTCATTATAATAAATTAAACCACAATAACTGTTTCCTTTACTTAGTATTCAAGGCTTTTTTGCCACAATGAATGTTCAAGAATAGATATTGTAACTTCCAAAATTTCTTCTGGTGTATCTACCACACACCCAAACATTATTAGAAGTACATTGTTTTATTCTTATTCTGACCACGAAAATGATCATTAATAGAGTCCACTGGAGAGTTAAAAAGTAAAATATGGTCCCTGTTATCTCGCAGTCGCCTGAAATTTGACAGAGTCAGCGGCAGAGAGCGGAGAGGTTACGCTGCCAGTCGCCTTAGGAGTATGAGGGATCTATATGTTTTTCAGCTGACTTGGATTGACGTACAACAAATTGATGAGATTGAAGTTCTTCCACTATGATACATTGATAGACTATGGACGGTCCTGAAGAAGGTGGGGCGTGTGTAGGATTGTTCCACTGAAACGTATGTCAACGGTTTTAATTTGTCCACTGTTGTACGATATCCAAGAAGGATGTCAACATAGGAGTAGCACCCCAGTGTTACATTCCTTCCCTGGTGTCCTTCCCTGGTGTCCCTCCTTTGTGTCCCCTCCCTTTGGATCATGGAACATTGTGCCTGCGTGCACACTTGCCGTTCCATGTTCCGTGGTTCTAAGAGAGACAGTTGTTACAGGAGGAGTTTCTCTTGGTAGCGCTGTGCCGCATTATCAATAAACCGCGACTTCCACTTACCTGCAGTATTTGTGATACTTTACAAGTGGCGACGATTTATCGGAGATTTCGCTTGCTGCTCTTCTCTAGCGGCACAGGTGCAGCGAGATTTCCCGGACCCGTTCTGTGCATTCCTTTGACTCCGGAGTTGCTTACGAGGGCAATGTTGTTGCCGTGTTGACTTCTGGTGGTATTCCGAACTTTCTGCTGTTCCCGGTGAAGTTCCTGGGTATTTTTATGTTATTTCCACCTTTTCAACGGTTTCCTCCTCGTCCTCAGGGTTGCTGGCAATCACCCTGACAACCTGTTGCCTGGTGCAAGCATTGTGACGCATTCCTCGTGGTCATTGTTTCCTGGGACATGGTTGGATGCATGTCATTCCATGCGTCACCTCACGTTACCCAGCTTGTTTGCCAAACGTCATCACGCTCACAGGAATTTACAGCCTGGATCTCACAAGCGCGTTAAAGGAAGAGTGTTCCTTTTCCACCAGCTGTCTGTTTGGATTCGCTCTTCAGGCAAAACGGAGATTTCTTTTTACAGCAGGCTCAAGGTACAAAAATCCTTTACATTTGACATTGGGAATACTTCGTTTCCATACCAACGTGGAATACCTTTTGCTGCTGCTACAAGCACACAGTTTGCTGTGTTGGAATACTTTCTTGCTGCTGTTACAAGCACACTTTTTACTGTTGTGACAGGCACTCCACTTTACGTATTTTTTCGTTTTCATATTAACTGAGAATATTTTACTGTGGTGACAGGCACACCATACTACGTTACTGTAACAAGACTACTATTTTGCCTGTTTGCTGTGCTAAGCACATTTTAGGGTTTACCCTATTTATTACTTTTACTCTTACTGCATTCGTATCATACCATATATTCTTCATTATTTATTGTTATTATTGATAGAGTGTTGTTCACTTACACTACTTAGTCTATATTCTTGCCATGCAGTTCGACCCACCTAATAAGTTTTTACAAAGCAAGGGTGAACCTCCCATCCCATGGTCGAGATGGAAAGAAGAATTTGTAACGTATTTAAAAGCAATCGACGGTGAGCGTTTGTCTGCAGAAAGAAAGAAGAATATATTTCTTCATTGTTTGGGCTCTGAAGGTCAGGTTTCTACAGGACTCTTCCTCTTGTGAGGTCTGGGGGTGACTATAATGTTTTTGATGAAGCCGTTTCACGTATTGAAAGTAGATTTAAGCCCACCACCAGTGTGGCGTTAAATAGATTTAAATTTTACACTAGGGCCCAAGAAGAAGGTGAGTGTTTTGACGATTTTCTTACAGCTCTTCGTGCTTTATCCATACATTGCAACTTTGGCATGATCACCGATGAAATGATCAGGGATCAAATCATTGTGCACGTGAGGAGTAAGAAAGTCCAAGAACAATTGTGGATTTTGGGTGACCCCAATTTGGAAACAGCTATCAGTACAGCAAAAGCTCTGGAACAATCGGAAAAATTGATCAAATCCCTAAACAAGGAAGTTAAACCCTCTGTTTCAAGTGAAGTTAATAGTGTCACTTCCACCACTTCTAAGGCTATGCACAACGTTAAAGGTATACACGACGCCAGAATGAGACCAAATGTTAATTCCCAAAAATTTTATTGTTATAGATGTGGTAATCCAGGTCACCTAGCTTGTTTCCAACGATGTCCGGCCATAGGGAAAGAATGCAACAAATGTGGACGCATGGGACATTTTTCCAATATGTGCAAAGACAATAATACCAAGAAGGGTTTTTCTTCTTATGCATCACCCTCAAAGATTTCTAGAGGGAAAATTTCTACAATATCTCATGACGTGTCTTTGGGTGAAGATACTCAGTCTGTACTGGAATCTGGCATTGTAGTCTCTATTATAGACTCTTTTGATATGTCAGAGACTAACAAAATAGGTCCGCCAAAATGTAAAGTCTCTGTACTTGGAAGAGAACTTGAACTTATGGCGGACTCTGGTTCACCGTGGACAATTATCACTAGGGAATATTGTTTAGAATGCTTGGGAGAGCTGGTTGATGTTACAAAATTATGCGAACCAGATATTATAGCACAAAATTTTGATGGTTCCAACATTGATTTCGTAGGTTTCAAAGAAGTTCTTATAGTGTTCAAAGAGAGCAGTGCAGTCATAAAACTTTATGTAGCATTCAAGGGTGTGAACGTTTTAGGTTGGCGTGATCAGGCCAAACTTGGTATAGTACTTAACCCCAGGAAGAAAGAACCTGTTTCAGTTATAGCAGTCACTGTTTCTTATGCTGAACAATTTACCTCGTTGTTTCCTGATGTGTTTACGGAAAAACTTGGCAAATTGACTGGTTTCAGTCATAGAATAAAAGTAAGAGAAGGGTCAGTACCAGTTAAGCAAAAGCTTAGGGAGTTCCCATCAGCATTAGGGCTGAACTCAAGTCTATGTTGGATGATATGATTATGGGAGGTATCATTGAGGAAATTGAATCGTCTGAATGGGTTTCACCTATTGTTTTGGCTCAGAAGCCTGATAAAAGTATTAGGTTGTGTGTGGATATGAGAGCGCTTAATGCCAATTTGGTTACTGATTGTCACCCACTCCCTAATATCAATGAAATGGTGTGTATGTTGGATGGTGCGTGTATTTTCTCCACTCTTGATTTGCGCTCAGCGTATCATCAAATTGAACTCACTGAAGACTCCAAACAATTTACTTCCTTCATCACTCCCCATGGGTTATTTCAATTTAAGAGAATGCCGTTCGGTTTGGCGTCGGCAGCGTCCGTTTTTCAGAGGGCTATGTACCACATTTTTAAAGATGTTGGTAAATTTGTGAAATGTTTCCAAGACGATATTCTCATTTTTTCTAAGAGTGAGAACGAGCATATTCAACATGTCAAGGAGGTTTGTTCCAGACTGAGAGAGGGTGGTTTGACACTTAAGGCCTGTAAGTGTAAGTTTTTCCGCAAATCTGTAGAGTATTTAGGCCATACACTTTCAGGCGAGGGTGTAGTACCAAAGAAATCTTTAGTTGAAGCTATTACAAATGCGCCTTCTCCAGATAATAGAGAAAAACTTCTCTCATTTGCTGGCTTATGCGAGTATTATAGTAAATTTATACAAAATTTTGCTACAAAGATGGAACCGCTCAGAGAACTAACCAGGAAATCCAATGAATTTATTTGGTCAGACAGACAAGAATCAGCTTTCAAACAGATCAAAAACGAAATTGTAAATGCTCCCACTCTCAAGTCCTTTTGTTTAAACAAAAATGCATCATTACTGTAGATGCTAGCTGTTATGGTCTTGGGGAGTGCTTAGTCAGTGCTCTGGGAATGAAGAGTGGTGTGTTGCGTTTGCATCCAGAACTTTATCAGCAACTGAAAGAAGGTATGCAGTGATTGAGAGGGAGTTATTAGCGTGTATCTGGGCCATAGAGCATTTTCGCAATTATGTGTGGGGAAGCAGATTTATACTCAAGACAGACCACAAACCTCTCATTGGTATCTTATCCCCGGGGGGATGGAACTCTACTGCTCGTATTGCTCGCCTCACTTCCAGGTTACAAGAATATGATTTTGAAGTTATGTATGTACCTGGTAGGAGTAATGTTACCGCAGATTTTCTCTCCAGGTTGCCTTGTGATGATGAACCTGCTGTTCCTGATGAACAGGAATTAGATATAGTTGCCAATGTCAAAGATTTTGTTTCAGAAGAGTTCCGTGGTTTGTCTGAATCTGAATGGATGGCAGAAATGAAGAACGATACTGTGTGTCAGTTCATTCTTAATTGTCTAAAAGAAGGTTGGCCCAAAGACAAATCTACTATAGCTGATTTTGGCCCTTTCTGTCAAGTTTCTCAGGAGATTGAGGAAGATTCTGGTTTCCTTTTCAAAGGAGGTAAGATTATTCCTCCAGTCTCCATGCAGGGCAAGATTCTGTTACTTGCGCATCAAGGACATCTAGGTATGTCCTCCATGAAGCGACTTATTAGAGCAAATTTCTGGTGGCCAGGTCTCGACAAGATTGTTGATAGGACTGTTAGAGAATGTCCGGAATGTATAAGTAGTGACAAGATGCTTAAGGTATCCTCTGCTCCTCTTAGACCAGTTACGTGGCCTGAATTTCCATGGCAGAAGGTAGCTTTCGACATCTCAGGTCCATTTAACCATCTACCTCAAAATGCGCGTTTTGCATTGGTGATGATCGATTACCACTCCAAATGGCCGGAGGTAAAGTTTGTTGCATGTGCCACTACTCAGGTCATTATATCCTTTTTCAAAGAGGTGTTTGCGCGTGAGGGGTCGCCTGAAATTCTTGTAACAGATAACGGTGCCCAACTTGTTTCACAGGATATGGAAAGTTTCATAAGTATGTGTGGTATTAAGCATGTGACTACTTCCCTATATGAGCCAAGGGAAAATGGCCAAGTGGAACGGTTTAATCGCGTGTTGAAAGGTAGCATTGAATTTGCCTGTAAGTCTAACGAGTCCTGGAGGGATGTGGTAAGAAAAAGATTATGGATGTATCGCATCACTCCTCACTCAGTTACAGGAGTAAGTCCGTTCAGACTTTTGAAGGGCAGAGAACCTATATCAGATGTCTGTCCATGGTGGGTCAGGAAAATTAACAAGGTTGATAGCTGTATTGATTTGAATTGTGTGGCTAAACGTGTGGAGGATAAGCAGGACAGAATGAAGGCATTATTTGATTCCAGAATGAATGTTAAGGTTCCTGATTTTGCTGTGGGTGATTGGGTAAGGATCAAAAAACCTGGGTTCTTATCTAAAGGTTCCACCAGTTTTGGTCATCCCATTAAGATTGTCAAGGTTTGTAGAAATTCGGTAATTACACAGGATGGAAGGGTGTGGAATGTGAGAAGAGTGGCCAAGTACAAAGCTCAAGAATACATTGTGGATGATAATTTCAGTTCTAAGTTATGTTCCCGCTCTTCGCAATCTGTAGCATCCAGAGTTAAGAGCAATAACAGACCAAATGTATTACCTACCAGATACTCGTCCTAATTCATTTTTGTTTTCTATTTTCTTTTGTTTTTGTTAGGGGTAAGATGTGTTACATTCCTTCCCTGGTGTCCTTCCCTGGTGTCCCTCCTTTGTGTCCCCTCCCTTTGGAACATGGAACATTGTGCCTGCGTGCACACTTGCCGTTCCATGTTCCGTGGTTCTAAGAGAGACAGTTGTTACAGGAGGAGTTTCTCTTGGTAGCGCTGTGCCGCATTATCAATAAACCGCGACTTCCACTTACCTGCAGTATTTGTGATACTTTACACCCAGCAAAATTTCAGGCAGCTGCGAGACAACAGGGAACCATGTTTCTAACTCTTGATTGGGCTCTAAGACATCACTTTGGTGGTTGCAGGGCTTTATCAATTTTTAACTAAAGAAAACAGTTTTTGTGTCATGTGTCAAATTTGCAGAGAGAGTGCTGTTTCCTCCCTTCCTCGCACCCTGTTACTCTTTGAGGATTAAATTAAACCACACCTCAATGGCCATGACTAAAGCGCCACACTACAACTCCTTTACCACAGCCTTTAATCCTCTATGACCCTCCTCAACCAAGCTTTGGCAGCAACATTAAAACCAATTCCCACAGCAGATTAACCACATTGCACCTTTGTGCTCATAGCTGTCATCCAGTGAATATCTCTTCCCTACGCACCATTTACACTACACACCTACTGATCAATCACACAATAACAAATCATCCTATTGTAACCATACTACAACTACTACCTATCAGTAGTCAGCCAGCTATTCCTTCTCTTTAATGGCGATAATTCAAAATACATTCGCTGCTGATTTCCTGTAAACCATGCTTGCAGCAGCACCTGCCCATCACTCATCAACAGTACAAAAACACAGCCTCTCCTGCTTGCAAAACCAAACTAAACCACCTACACATTGTCAGCCATACATTATACAAAAAAGACTATATGATCTTCCCATTGTATTAACCACTACCCTGAATTAATGACCGTCTCAATGGCCGTAAGTCACCATATAACACTAACCCATGACTAGCCAATCTCTATGCATGTGTGTGCACGTAGCTGGTAACCCCCTCCTCAATACCAACCCATGGTTAGTCAACCAGGTTGCACCTTCAGGCCATGGAAGTAAACCGTAATGTGCTTCTCTGAAATTGTTATTTAATGATCCACATACTAGGCATGGCAAGCCAATCACGCTATCTATATATTGTCGTAGATAGCCAACCACACTACACCACACCTCTTGTCTGGGGAACCACAATGCACCTCCTCCCTGTCCATGGCCGTTCCATGACTGTTTACTACGTTGTTCGTGGAAAGTTTACCAGATGGGACCCCTCTGTCCAAGTAATCTCTTTACATCCCTCCGCAAGGCCAAATACACTGTATACTCTTGTACGGTCAACCATGCTACAACTGCAGCCCATGTTTTATCCACCACAGACTCTGCACTTCAAGAGGATGATGTCTGGTGAAACAAAATTTAACTGTGGCAAGACACACTTAACCTCCATTAGCATAGCAGGTGAACTGCATTAGACGTTCCTGCAAATCATCCAGTAAATGGCTAGGCAACCATACCACAACCTCCCCCCAGTGCTGATCAAACACACAACACCGCTGCTCATACCAGGTGGAAGGTATTGCACATCTCTTCCTACATTAGCTGATTCACTCTATGTTCATCCCCAATCTTGGCCTGCCATGAACGACGCTATACCCTTTGATTATCAATGACAAACCATTGTGCACACCCCTGATCATATATATTGGATGCCCACTGTCATGGCAATGGCTGTGGAATCGCACCACACACCCTTTGCTATGAATAGTGAGTTGCTGTCCCTGCCCATAGCCAGTAAGCCACTCTTCACTCCCTCTCTTTAATCAGGGGATCCCCATACACCCTCAACCCATCGACGAACCACACAACACTCCATGAACATGAACAGGTTATCACTCAACACCTTCTGCTGGAAAGCGGTAAGCCACACTGCACCCAATCCTATGGTGGTTGCCCACACAAAACACCATGACCAACCACCCAAACTACACTTCACTGGTCATGTCTGCGGAGCACCACAGATCCCTGTCCAAGACTGTGGAACCTGTATACACCCCTGCGAAGACTGATCAAAGAACACAAATTCTCTGCCTGTAATATCACCCTGCGTCATCTTCCCACTTATTAGACAAGGTTTCCTCTCCTGCCTCTCACTGGCCAGTCGATGACACAAAACTTCTCTGTCAAAGACAGGACTGCCATCTTGCATTTCTCTGCCCCACACCCGGCCAACATTTCCTTGCGTTACTGCCCCATAGTTAGCTAAACCAGTCACTTTTCCATGCCACCATCACTGATGGCAATATTTAATTTTCTAAAATAGTGACCATCTTCCCATTTCTGTTGGTCTCACATGGACTCCAAGCCCTCTGACCATTAACTATTAAACCCTCCCATACAAGGCAGCTCAGTGGGTTGGATGCTGCTGTATTTTCCTGAATGTAATGTTGAGGTCGCAGGTCCGAGTCCCACAGGGGAAGTTCAGCCTTGGGAAACAGCAGCACCTATAATTTAAGTGCACTTTGTGGAATCCTTATATATAATGGGGATAAAGGTGACATCCTACGCGGATGACACTCAGCTGCTGTTCACCTTCAGCGAAATGTCAGCTTACACCTTTGACCCGCTAAAGGAGTGTCTTAAAAACATCTCAGCTTGGATGAACCGCAGCTTCTTAAAGCTAAATGCTGACAAGACGGAGGTCTTGTTTTTCAACCAAGCCACCCCCCCTCCGACGAATTTGTGGTGGCCAGCTGAATTGGGAGATGCTCCCACTCCGAAGGACTCTGTCAAGAACTTAGGAGTCAGATGGGACAAAGACCTGTGCCTCACCATCCACGTTCAACAGGTATCGGCGGCCAGCTTTGGCAAAATTAAAACCATCAAAAAATGTATTGATTTCTTGCCAGAGTCAGCTCGCAAAACCGTGGTCCATGCTTTAGACACCTCCCACCTCGACTATGCTAATGGTCTGTACATGGGCATGCCGATTGGACTGATCCATCGACAACAGATTATTCAGAACGCGGCAGCAAGACTGGACTGTAAGGTCCCGCTCCGCCAACGCATCTCGCCCCACCTCAGACAACTCCACTGGCTGCTGATAGCCAAACGTATCGAATTTATGGCCCTTACGTTTGCCTTTTGTGCGTACCAAGGAAAAGGGCCCAACTACCTGAGGAAGAGACTTCACCCATATCAACAGGACAGACCCCTAAGGTCCAACCACAAACGTTACCTCTCCACCCCACGTTTTGCGAAGGCAAGAATGGGAGGCAGGACATTTGAATGGGGGACCACCAAGTGCTGGAATAACCTTCCCCCCCACCTACGCATGATCCAATCCGCACAGGAATTCAGAAAGGCCTTGAAGACCTGACTCTTTAGTCGTAATGACTAGATATGCGCTCTCCTCTACCTTGGGTACTGTCTATATATGCGCCGGGACACCCCATTTGGGGTAGCTGCGCGCTTTATAAATATCTTTATTATTATTATTTATTATTATTATTATTATTATTATAATGTGTATAATGTTCCCCTGCGTATTCCTTCCATGCCTGAACAGAAGAACACACAAGCCTGCGTCTGGTATAAAGCTCTTCTGAAAGCTCAGGTACTTTACACCCGAGGAAAGGATTATAAAACACCACTGGTCAATACCAAATAAGAAACTTGAAGTGAGGGGATGGCGTCCCTCCTTCTGACACGTTTCATTAGACAAGTGACACACACAATGGGCCGAGCATTGAATTTATAATTACCCCAGCTGAAAACCCCCTATCTCATTCGATATTTTGGTGCTCCGCAGCAGCCGGGCCCTCGTCAATAATACACAAAGTAGGAAACCTAATCCAGGCGGCTCGAATGTTTAATTCATCATTATGCCAGCTAATTGGGAGGTGATTATATGGTAATTGCTCATTAGCGGTGTATATTTATCGCTCTACCTTATGTCGAGGCCCTGGGAATTGTGTGTAGCCGCTTCTCCTGTTTCAGGGCTAGGTTTCAGAGGCCGGCCGGATCGGGTGCTGGCGCCTGACGTCAGGTCCAGCAGTGCAGTGCCACCGGGCGCTATAAATACCGCGGCCCCAGCCGGACAAGCTCTGCACCCTCTGAGCCCTTCGGACGTACGGCTCTGCAGCACGCCGCATCCACCTCCGCCATGTGTGCTCTGCATCAGATGCGATGTTCATGCAGTGTACATTAGTGCATGCTCTCTTAAGTCTTTTTTCTCGCTTCTTTCTTTTTTCGCATTCCCTTTCCCAGTCGTAGGTTTTCTGTATTTTCCTCTAAGTGTTTGGTTCTTTTTCCTTTCTTCCTCCTTATTTCTTTGTTTCTTACTTTTAATTTCTATCGTTATTTCTCCTTCTTTCTTTCCCTTTTTTCCTTCCATTCAATTATTTCCTTCCTTTGCATTATTTGTATGTTTCCTCTATTTTTGCTCTCTTGATTTTTTTCTTCTTTTTTATCTTTCCTCTCTTATGGTTGTTGCTCCTTTCTTTTCCCCTTTACTCGTTTCTCTGCTTGTCTCTCCTTCTCTATTTCGATCTTTTTACATTTCATTTTCCCTTTTTTTTCCTTTCTTCTGCTGTAACTTAGTATTGCAGGCAATATGTGTATCACACCTAAAGAATTGCAATTTACATATTACGTGATGTTTCCACTTGTTCTTCTTGTTCTTGTTCTTCTTGTTCTTGTTCTTGTTCTTCTCCTCTCTTAAAACTTATTACTACCCATGTCAATGATACTCATTTTATCAGCCTCGAAGGATGAAAGGCTGAACATATATTTTTACTTGTACATGTGAGTGCATAATTTGTATACGTTTCATGTTTAAACCATGTATCTGTTTTTGACATATGTTTGTGTATACATATATATTTTAGTTTTATAACGTATATGTACTTGTACAGTGTGTGCGCTATCGCTTAACGTATCTACAATCTTCTGGATTTTATACAACAGGCACCTTGCAAGATGGAAATATTATCTCAATGCTACTGGAAACAACGGTATTACAAGTCTCAGAAGGCAAGGTGCTGGGGGACAAACAGTTGAGTTATAGTGTGACACCTGGCATGAAGGGTTCTAACATTTATATCTTAGGGTGGCTGTTTTTTTCTTTTTTTTTTAACTTGCAGAAGGTGTGCTCCTGGGAGTACTGACACTGCAGTTCATCGGTCTTTAGGGAGATCCTTGGACCTGGCACTTAGTTTTGGAAATTCTTCTTTTCTTTACAATATACAGAATTAAAATGTATTTTATTTTGTCAAAACCCCAGGCTGCCACAACAAAGGAGTGGACTGTGTTTGCCCTAAACTGTTTGAGATTAACCGCTTCCACTTACCTACCCCTTGTCAGTTAAATAAAACATATTATTACTAAATCCTGAGTTTTATTAAACCAATCATATAGGTTGATCCGAATATCAACATGTGACGTACAGACAATGCTCAAACCAACGTTGCAGGTGCAGTGGCCCAATGAGCTGCCTCACTAGGTTATATCGCGAGTATACAATGAAATAACTAGCGCTGAGTACTTTGGATCTGCCCAAATGGACGGAAGTCAGGGCCAAGGAAGGTCAGAACCATGTCGGAGCATTATAAGTTTTAAACACTTGCATGTGTTGTTAACACGAGCAGGATGCGTTGTCAGGACTCCTATTAAAACAGTTTCTTCAGCCCCTGTAAGTTTCTCTGTTTATGAACGCCTGGCAGACCTTCACCCTTGTGTGCCTCTCCTGTTGGCACCTGAAATATTTCCTCCCGTGCTTCGACTTGAGGTGTCTTCTCAAAGTCAAAGTGCTGATGGGGTACAGTGCTCTCTGCTACCTGCTCAGCTTCCGCATTGAGATTAGGGGTACGCCTCCTGGCATTCAGCTTTTTCCCACTTCTGGGATGGCGGAAGAGCTCCCAAACGACGGAATTCTTAGAGTTCTTCTCAGGGATCCAGTCTCTCCCAGCAGCAGACTCAGAAGATGGTCCTGCAATGTCTTGATGTGCGCTGTCTGCCATTGCAGAGTTGATAAACAGCAGCCACACCAAATCCGAACTGCTCAGGTCTCCTGCTCCAGGTAGACGTGCCGCTTGCTGCTATGACACAGCCACTTTGTGAGGTGGTCGAAGGCTACCTGAACGCTTATCTAACGAGAAGCTCTGAATGCTTTAATGTGGAAAGCAATGGGACAGAGAGTTTGGGGACCATCACTGCGAATGCCACCCCAAAATTCAGCTTCAGGCCAGGCTATATTTAAGTGTACCATTTTATGAGGCCAAATTGTATTTTTTATATTTTAATGAGTTGCGGGACTATTTTTTGGAGCCTCAGACATAAATGTCCTAATTTGGTACTCCACAGTCTTCTCAGTACCAAGACCACGGACTATAAACTCTAAGAGCCTGTTGGGATCATGAACCCCTAAAAGACTTCACAGACCCCAAGACATAAACTTCTTTTATTTTGAACATTCGGGGGGAATTTGAGGGTCAACCCTCTTATGGCTGGGCTTGTGCCCACCCGTCTCCTTTACAAGGTATTTTTATTTTCTTTTCTTTTTAGGACACATGGACTGTGCCCCATGTCCTCTAATGGTGTCCTCAAGATACATTTGAGATGCCATCAGTGATGTCATCAATTATGTCATTTAACATGTCATGCGAAGTCATAAGCAGTAACATGTGAAGTCATAAGAAGTGAATGGCGGTGACGCAAGTTATAGTTAGCTCAATAAACTGTAACTAGTGAATTTCATTGTTTTTTTTGTTTTTAAATGTTAGCTTTTGTATTATTTTAACCCCTATCTGTGACATAACTTTAACCTTTGGTTTTTCATTGAAGTTCTACTTTTTTTTAAGATCTTTTAAAAAAATCTTATTTCCGTACCTAACTATGGTGTCACCTTAACCTTAAATAAATATGTGCAACAATTAAGACATATATAATTCATAATTTAAATAAATACATAATTTTAGGCAAAATATTGTGCGGGCACATACCAGTTTGGAACAGTGCCAATCCAAAATAATTGATCCTAAAATAATTGTCATCCTGTATTATGGGAGTTGCAATTGTAACACACTAACTTGGCAAGTCACATCAAAGTACAATGGGGTACTTGTACAGCGTTTAACACTAGACTCTGGGACATATTTACAAGGGCATTGTGCCACCGGAGCATGACTTTTTAGGGTGCTCTGGTGGAGCTACGCCCTGCTCCATATTTACAAATCATTAAGAGTAATGGGGTGACCCAGTATCCCTCAGAACCTGGGAAATCTAGTGGTATGCAACAACAATCGGTTCTGTGGGGGATGATGTTTCTACAAAACATTAATTAGTATCAAACATTCTTCGTGATGTGGCAAATCAATTGTCAAAATGTTTGATACTAATTAATGTTTTGTAGAAGAAATATCCTCCCCCACAGAACCTATTGTTTTTGCGTACCACCATATTTACAAATCGGCATAAAGGCACTTTGCTTGGCTTAACGCTGAATTGTTAATATCGTGCCCTTTCAAGCAGGTATCTGTGTGAAAGGAGCGTGCAATGGGTGTTGCTGTTGGCTTTCCACTGCAGCACCCATTGCTTTTTGACGCTGCCCCAGATTTACAAGGATGGGTAACTCTGAGACAGCGCCATAAACTAACGCCACTGAATAGCAGGCGTTAGATTCGCACAACGAGGAGAAATACTTTAACAGAGGCTCTCCCCATCTAGGGATAGCTGTCGATATGGCGGTGAGCCGGGGGCCAGCGGGGCGGACAGGGCGGGGTCGCCTCATCCTTCCGGGTGGTTTTGGCACTGATTGGCTGACGCGCCCGCTGCCCCATAAGCACTAAAGTGCTTCCGGGGTAGCTGTTGGAAACCTGCCTCTATTTAAGGTTGGCGGGTGAGGTCAAGATTGGGGGGACACTTAGGACCCTTTACGGCATCCTGTTTTACCAAATTTAACATCTGCATCCATGGACCCTCCAATGGGTGCTGCCACCAGGTCGGAAGGAGGTGTCAGGGTGCGGGGGGTTTCTGTGCAGTCGCTGACGCGGTCATTTACCTATCAACCACTCGCGCAGGCTCATTTGGGCACAACCTAGCACTGGCCCTTGGGGGGTGACAAACCTGGGTGTAGGGGGTGCCCGTGGTAGGTATCCTAAGGGCAGCCGGGCTCCCTGCAAATGAATTCGCAGACGTTGGAGACCTCCCCATAGGGAGGAGAGAGGGAAAGTGGGCTCCTCCCATAAGGAGGGCCGCGAAGGGGTAAAAGAAGGGGCAGAGCCATTCTTGATCTCACTCGGAACGGTTACGGAATAATTTTTGTTGGTTACACAGGAACAAACTAGTTATAGTTAGGTGATTCCCATGTACTAGAGTCTCTGTTAAGGCTAGGTCACAAATGTGAGCTGAAATGTAAATAATGTGGTTAAAGTGTAAAAGTTGGAAAGTGTGTTAATATTGATGTGAAATGATAATAAATACGGCCAGGGGTCTTATGACCCCTATCCCAACGAAATAGAAAATGGACTTGTTGCATTGTGTCATGGGGTTTGGGTAATGGTAAGTATTCACATTCCTGGAATATCGGCGACTCCCTGGCCATATTATTTCTCCTCGGTTTTGCTACTTCTATGTGTGCAGCACAATGGAAAACACAGGGGTGCGCTGTTTTTGTGTAAATGCGGTGCACTGCTGCATTTTTTAAGTGACGCAGCGTGGCGCAACGAAATTGCTTGCAGTGTTGAGCTGCGCCATTTCTTTTTAAATATCCCCCCATGTCTCTGAAGCTGCATACATGATCTGGCCCGTAGTAAAACAGAAAGAGCACCAAGGACCTCTAAAGTGCAAATGCCTGTGGCATATTAAAAGCAACCATTAAGAGTAGTGTCAGTACAAAACGAAAATGAGTACTTCACGCCAACCTTCCTACAAAAACACTTTCTAAATGTGGACAGGGAAACAACAGGCGATCTCAGCTTATTGAACACGAGTGGCAACCAATGTGGACACTTTCAGTTATCACGTAGTTCAAAAGTCATAATCTGCAGTTTCAATCCACTCGTTCTTTACAGGGGTTCCGGCATATTTTTCCCTAAAATGTGTCATTTGATTCTGGCACGGTCTGCCCTATTTCTGACAGCTGTATGGAATTAATATGAGGAATATTTCAACCTAGTTTGTTCAGTGATGTGCCTGTATTGTATTGCTGATATCTTGAAGACAACTACTGCTACCATCTTCAAATGGTAATGCCCCACCCAGTCAAAATTACCAGAAGTCCATGTACTGCAGAACTGAGAACACACACAACCTGTTGGCATCACGTCAGGCCTACCCCTTCTTTCACCGAAACGCATGGAGTACATCTACATGGGTACACGTAATGTGCACACAGCCTTTATTTAATAGTGTATGGAGGAAATACGAGGGCAGCGAACACGTGCTCTGGTTAATCACAAAGTCCTCTCTCATTTTAGAAGAATATACATAGACCATTAATAGAAAACAATGGCAAGTTTTAACTATTTGTAACTTTTTTGTAGTAACTTAAAAGTACGACCTAACCTCAGAGGGCAGCAGAGCTCTTCACAGGAAACGGATATGTAGCTTACAGGTGAGGAGGATACGCGGTCATGCAGGTACGCCTACCAAATGCAAACAACGAAAAAACACAGCGTGTGGCATTTTCCATGAATACCAGGGCACACAGGGGTTAGTAGCTAATTTTGTGAATACATTACAGTGGCGGCTCCTCCGTTGGAGCGGAGGAGCGTCGTCCCACTTAAATGCCCCCCAAAGCCACAGAGATGAAAAATAAAATGGTAATTTATTGCCATTTTATTTTTATTCACCCATCCCAAACAGAGCATTAGGACAGGGAGGGGCCTGCTGAGTGGCACCAGCAACAGGGAGGAGGGTGGGCTTTCTCTGCACTGTTTAAAGTGTGCATGTCCCTTTAATCGGCCGTCTTGAGACTGCCAGCCACACATCTGCTCTTTAAACCTCTCAGCCCAGCTGTCTGAAGACAGCTGGGTTGAGAGTAAGTGTGGCCTCAGTGCACTGTGGAGCGCCGAGATAGACTGCTCACTCCAATGAGTGCGCTGCTCTCATGCTGTGAGCAGCACCAGGATTGGTCAAGGAGTTGCAGCATCCAGTTCCAGTTCCTGAGGTGAAAGAAGAGGTCCGGAGCGGAGGATGTTGTGTTGGTAAGTGTTTTATTTTTTAATATTATTATTTGCTTGTGCACACACGCCCCCCCTCCTGTAGATGCCAGCCGCCACTGGAACATAAATGCCTTTTACCTCTGGTGCCATGCGGCTTAATGATAGTATCGACTCCAAAGTAAGTTCAGCACCAAGTACACTTCTTTAGCACTTGACTCTCGAGATTGCAAAGTTGAGCAGTACAAGGCTTACTCAGAGAGGTGATGTGGGGTTAGAAACTGAGCACTTAACAACCCATTCAATGCTGACTAATGTCCAGCCAGTGCTTTTACTTGAGCAAGAACAGTGATTTACTTTAAAACGCAACATAAAACTGTGCACAGTTACCAGAGGCCACTCCAAGCACGATTATCAGAGGTCACTTCAAGTGGTACACCAGTATTTTGAGTAATAATCACAATAATTTTGTTTACCAACGTAGGCTGTTCCACTAGGACAAGTGTTAAGAGATAAACTAATGAGAATTGTACCATAGCCCTCTTGGGGAAACTTCAGAGGCACTGTTTGTGAGGAGCTCCTGTAGCCCAAGAATTGTGTCAGATCAGTACCAAAAAAGTAAAGATTCTCCTCCTTCTTGGAGTCACAATTTCACAGTACCTTTTATGGCCTTTGGTGTAAGTGAGGCGCAGGTTTGACCTGCAAATGCTAGTGGTCAGCAGGGGAACTAGTACTCCAGGTGGTGGGACTGCCCTGCCCACTGAGCAGAGATTGCATTAGCTCTGGCCCACGCCAGCTGATGTTACTGCAGTCCTCGTTGCATGTATGTGTGCATACAATCACAAAAGCATCAGCACCACCAGTACCAGTGGTAGAGAGACTATGCCCAGGTCCAGCTGCTTGTGGTCTGGTGGTTATTACTCATCTGGATTTTTGTTTTTGGGCTCAAACACAAGTCCACTGCCAAAACAAAGCTCATAACCCAACCAGGGTCACAGTGGTGATGGCATGGCATCAGTCAATGTCTTCCCCGATGATGGAGTATGCCTTTCTCCTTGGCACAGCACCTCAGGTGTCACTTTGATTTGTTGCTTGAGACCACCCAATGTGGTTACAATGCTTCCAATATCTTTCTCTTCCAAGCGCTAGAGTTTTTCAACAGAAAACTAGTGAAACATGCAGTTGGTTTTCAGGAGTACTCCATGGTTATGTACATTCCGGCTTCATCACATCCTGCTAGGACACATAGGTCCCAGACCTCACCCTCAAACTATAGCAATGCAGGCCTTCCCAAGTCACAGAGGTAGTTTCAGTTCATCGCTACCTCCGCTCCTTCACTGTCCCTTTCTACTAAGCAGCATCTTCCTCATGCAAGGGAACCTCCAGTACCCCTCCTTCGCAGTTGATCATCTCCTTCTTTCAACACAGGTCCAAGGCAGTGTCTCCTGGTAGAATGTAGAATACCTTAGGTTTCTTGTTGAAACCTGGCAACTGGAGTCAATACTCCAACCATGGAGCACCAAAGAGTTTCTTGGTCACCAGCGGTGCAGAATCTCAAATTCTTGTAGAGAAATCTTGGCACACTGGCCCCAGTTCAGTTTGTGTATTCCAAGGGCCCAGCTCTGGGACTGGTGTCAGGCAATGCCTGCTTTTTGCTTATTCATCCCAGACCGGTCCTGCTACAGTCTTCCTGTGCCATCATGAATGTGGGGTGGAGCTGGGAGTCTACTGTCAGGGGAATCGTAAAACAAGGGCACAGAAGAGGGAGAGGCTGTACCACTTAATTACCTGTTAATCTGTGCATAGTAGTGGTTCTATGGGACAGTGGGGCAGGAAATAACAGGGAATTTCCCTAAGCTTCAAAAAGACTCTCTACTACCTCTCCTCCATAACCTAAAATCTACCCTACTAAAGGACCACAAGAGTGTCCTGGTGGAATCCTGAATTCACATTGCGGTCTGAGGCACTTTCCAGTTTACATCTTAGGTACCACTTGCATTCAGGAACAAAATGTTCTCCAAAGTAGCCACAGGCAGTTGTAACAGACACTCTCCACACATAACCTCTACACACAGAAGTCACACAGACATGTGTCATCCATGCCCACATGGGTGAAGTGAAAGAGACATAATTAAGGGACATACAGACTAATTTAATTATGAAGGTTAGGCCGGTACGCAACTCTCCACGTCAGAAGACAGGTAAAAAGACATGTCCTGCCACTATAATCGGTCATTGCTACCACAGTCAGTCAGCAACAGCCAGTTTACCTGAGAACAATCATACTCAGCAAAAGGTGGATCTGCTGGGGTGCCCCTCCTGATGACAGAGCCTCACAACGGGTCCCGTTTTCTGTCACAGGAAGCCCTCAGTGTGCATGTATGATTCTCAAGCATGCTGAGACGATAAGTAAAAACCCTACAAAATTGGCTATGGAGCACATTCTGTCCAGAGCTAAGCAGGCAACTTTTTCTGTCCCACTTCCAACATCACAGTGGGGAGAGGTGGACAGAGAAGGGTTAAATTCAGGAGATTGTGAATTGGTGGGATTTTGAGACTATTCTTAAATAGCACCAACAAAGGCTAAAGCCTGAGCTGAAAAAAAGAGGTAATTCCAGAGTCTCGGTCCATATGCAGAGAAAGCCATTTGGCGTGCACCTTCATTTTGAGTCTTTAGAATTGTAACATGGCCACAAAATGAGCTCTTGGTCTGTGTGCCACTAGTCATGTTGACTTCAGAGGCAAGGAGGCCATATTCTTTAAAGTGGAGTGCCCTATGGATCACACAACAAACTTTTAAGTGGGTTGTGGCAGGGAGAGGGAAAGAAAGCAGTACTTTAAAGGTAACGAAGATGTGCTTGAACTTACTGTAGGTGGTGTACAGTCAAGCCCCTGTGGGAAGAATGATTTTAATTAAAGTAATTGAGGACTCTGGAAAAACAGTGTTTACTGAATTGTTCAAAATTATGGCTTGTCTGAAATATTTGTCTAAAAGAATGAGCTGTCCTAAAATGTTGTCAATATGTGAATAATGTTAATTAAATCAACTTGAGAATAACATTGGGCCATTTCACAAACTGTATTTTGTACTACGTAAAGTAGCACTACAGTTGTACTACTCATGAAGCACAAAATACTATTTTCAAACAAGGGAGTAGCCTGAAAAATACAATATCCTCACATTTTGAACCATACCAAAATCACACTGAAAGAGTGAATGAGCAGGGTGGAAGTTCTGAGGATTGCTTTTATAAGGGAAACAATAAATGTCTTTCTTCTTATTCACGTTACAAAATTCTATAAAATTATTAATTAGTTATTTAATTATTTTTAAAGTTAATAATAAATGTAATTTAAAACTTAAAATTAAATTTTAAATTAAAAATAAACATCTTTTTTAACAAAAAGGAATAACAATTTTATAAAAAATAAAAATGATAGTGAGGATGAGAATTTCTTTTAATTGTTGTTAAAAAGTAAATGTTTATAAATTACATTATTATTATTTAATTCATTAATTATTCAATGCACAATCAATTTGATGAATAATTGTGTTATAACATTTTGTTGTATTAGTAGTTGGCTAAAATACATCTTTGAAATTAGTTTACATGTATATTTTGCATTAATATTAGTAATATGTTTTTAAAGAATAATAAACGTTCATAATTTTTCACTATAATATCCCATCGAGTGATGTCTGCCATGCTGGTGGATATCTCCATTTACCTGTGCAAAGTAACTATTAGTAACTTCACACTTGTAAATCCTGTTCAAGGAGGCTCAGAGGGTCGACGCATGTAAGTCTACACCTCAGTGTAACGCTACTCTTGGGAATTGTGAATAACAAAAAAGTGCAGAGATTCACCTAAGTGTAGTAGTACATATACATGTGAGTAAATATATACACGTATGCTTACCTTTGTGAGTATGCCCCATTGTGTACATTTGCTATTGATACAACATGGGTTATGTGTGTTGTGTGTGTGTATACAGAAGAATATAGAAAGACATGCCATTGTTGGGATGTGTAGTTCATGCTCCCAGACGTCTGAAAACCCGCAATTCACCGGGACACTGTAATGCTTGTGAACTAGTGGTTTTGAGACTATTTGTTAGTGTCTAAGAAAATATTTCAATCTCGTACTTCTAATAGTATAAGTACAACTATGACTAATTTTGTTAATAGTAGTAGATGTAGCACAAGGTATAGTACTACAACTAAAAGTGGTAGCTCTATTAGTAGTATTAGTTGCAATTGCAGTATCAAGGCAAAATAGCTCCAAAATGACTGATATTAATATGAGTCACAGGAGTTCTGACATTAATGCAAGCAGTGGCAGACTAGTAGTGTTTGTAGCTGAACCAGAATTCATAGTATTAATTTAATATAGTAGTAGTGGGACTGACAGTAATACTGCCAGTATTGTTAGCAATAACTATAGTAGTAGTAGTAGTAGTAGTAGTAGTAGTAGTAGAAGTAGTATGGGTGCACACATAGCAATGGTGTTAGTAATGGAAAAAGCAGAAGAAAGAGATAATGAAGAAGTACCAGATGTAGCTTTACAAAACTGCAATGCTATTATTCATAGTACTATTGGTGTTACTAGTACTATAATTCCAATAGTATGTAGTATAACATATAGTATATATAGTAGTGAAAGTAATACTACCAATGGTATTTGCAGCAGTTGAAGTAGTATTATTAGTATGACCACAAGTAGTTCTTGCTGGTACAGTAGTACTTCCAGATATAGTTGTATTATTATTAGACAAAGTACATTAATATCAAATGGAAAAGTAAGTATGAGAGTAGTACTAGTAGTATTAGTAGCACTAGTAATGGGAGCAACAGCACTAGCTTACTTTCCATTTTAAGTAAAACTACTACTTAAAATGTAGTAGGAGTGGGAGTAGTTGTACACAAATAATATCAAAAGTAATATTCAAAACGATAGCTATAATTGCGCTAGTGATAATAATAGTAGTTCTTCCAGCCATACTCTATTGCTAGTCATGGTATAATAGGAGCAACAGCATCGGCTTTGGCAGTGGCATGAATATGATTAGTCACAGTTATTCCCTTCACTCTTCCCTGTTTTCTCTACAGGAGTTTCATCTTGTAATAGTGAGGCATGCCCACCTGCTCGCTCTGCCCCTCATACTTCTGCCTATGTGTGGCAGCTGTAGTAAGAGATCACAGGTGTGCCTACACAAGGTATGCCAAAGACACCTAAGGTAAGTCCTTAGGTTCCCGTCTAGGTCCAAATAGAGCCTGGGGCATGGCATTCTTCCATTTGCCTTCAATGAACAATATGGCTTCTTGATTTATCCCTTTACCTCCATTGCTTCTGAAACTTATAGGCTCATTTATCTTTGAGAATTTCCTTTCAAGGTGTGGACACCATTGCATTTTCTAGATGAGACAATGCAGAAATCCACCATTTTACTGCCCCTAATGCAAAGGTTGGATATGAAAATGCTGGATCTCTACCGAAACAGGAGCTGGAAATGTACAATTTAATTCTAGATCATAAGTTAGACAATACTGTCTATTTGCCACTTCTGGTTTCAATATCTCCTTAGCAAATTCTACTGATGACTCCATTTGCGAAATGACTGCTCTTTGGAATGTCACTTCAGTTGTGTTCCACCCATCGTCTCTTCCTGACTCCACATAATCTCTTTTCCCCTGCAGTGGTGCTGAAACATTTTTCTCTAGCGGGGTGCTGACCAGGAGGCTCAGCTCAGTAAAATGAAAGCAGTTTAAAACAAATGCTAGTGTTACTGAACGAGCGAGGATTGCAAATGAAGAAAAACCTGTAAATGTGAGAAGGAAGGATTTCTTTTAGTGCATTAGGATGCAATATTCTCAAATATATGGAAAATGTGTTAATATTTATTCACAGATGGATTCATGTAAAAGAGACCATTAATAACCCAAAGTAATTTTCGTCATTTGTGCACAAAAGAGTAAAATAAAAGTGGATTGGTTTGTTTTTTCACCCTACTTTGAAACTTGCCTGTTATCACATTCTACAATTAAAAGGCGCAAATAAACCTCATTTTAATATTTGTAAACTTTAAAAAGACTTTTTTTTACATTGGTACCTTTCGTGTGCCTCATTCTTTCATTCTCTATAGCAACCGATCAGATGAGTGACACAAAGTGTGCTGGCCAATGCCATCAACTTGAAGCCGCATAATTTAAAATTACATTCATAGGACAAGCAAATGTTCAGCAGTTGTTAAAAGTTGTTCTTGGGCGTCTCCTTACCATTGACCTTTGCAGTCAACCAAACAGTTAATACTGCAATGAAAAAAAACTGAAAGAGCTCGTTGTTTTCCACTATCTGTGATGAATTGCCTCCCGTTCTGGGGGTGCTGCGGCATCTGCTGCACCCCTAATTCCAATGCCACTGCTCCTGCATTACAGTTTATAGAATGTCTTGCCTTGCAGGTTGCTCTTACCCCTTACCTCACCAGCACAATTGTTATTATTTACAAAGCTCTGGCAAGACATCCTTCTTTGTTGGAAGGCATGGCTGAGCTAGGTCCTTAATTGGGCTTCTATTCCGCCTCCCTCTTCATAGCAGGTGAACTCAGTTACTGCTTTGACGACCCCAGGAAAGGCAGAAGCTACCTTGCTAAAGATCTGGTTTGAAGATGTGAACCTGGTCAATGTGTCCAGGGCCTGTCCCACTATTTAGGGCACCCATTTAGACACAATTAGGGGTCAATGTCTCGCCTTACCCTATTCTTGGGAGAGCCTATAACCTGAGCGACTTGCTGCATTTTTAAAATGTTTGCATTTTTTTGCTCTCTCCACGTCACTAGGGATCCCTTAGATCCCGACAGGTGGCTCAATAGTCCGCTTTGTCAGTAGATGTAATTTCCTCTGCTCCACTGGTGTAGGAGTATCCACCTTATTTAAAGATTCCCTGCCTTCAATGTGGGTATCTGCGTGCCTACAGTGCAATTGCAAAATAAAAACAAATGCAGTACAGGCACAGTTGGAAGCCAAATAGGCGCATGTTTTTTTCCACTGCGGGAGTTTGTGAAAAATAAAAATCAATGCCCCTGATGTAGGAGTTTCTTTTCTGTGTCTAAGAGCGCCTTGCCCTGCATGGCAGACCAATGCAGGCAGGTAGGGCACTTCAGGCTCGTTCGTTCCTATTGGTGGAGGATCAAGACTGATGTACGTAGACTGACTTCTGTCCAGGCAAACCTTCAGGCATGCAATACCACGTCTTGCTGGATTCAACATGAGTCACCAAGTGTCTCCCAGCAATTTCTGCATTTAGAAAGTGTTCACTACTCGAATAATACAGCTTGAAGGACAGAAGTAAACCACTTAACAGACTGTTCTCTTGGAAGAAGCAGCAGCATGACAACAATACAGCACCCTTTTATGCAATATTTCAAGGATCACAGAAAACTTCACTTAGGGTTGATCAACACTCAATACATATGTGCAGACAACCTGCGACACCTTCACGTCTTCTGTTGACAAGATGAAGGAATTATTCCAAGAGGAGACCTGTTCAGCACTTGGGTTTGGGAAAGTGGTGGACGGGGAAGTGTGATTCACCTCATCACGTGGTCTTAAGAGTAGATCAGAAGAATAGGGTGTTTGTGTGGTCACTTGGGGTTGTGGATAAGGGGTGAGGGATGGTCAAGGGATTGCTTGTGGATGGAAGGAGACAGAAGAATGGTTATGCTAAAGGGCTCTCTTAAGGTTATAAAGAGATAGAAGAATTGGTATGCTACGGGGATTGTACATTAGAATATTGCATGCTGAAATAGCTGACATAAAGATTCCCTGTCTGGCATAAATATTGCGTATTAAATAATGTTTACAAAAATATTGTCCTATTGAGTGTTGATTTTCTATTATTAACTCCAATGGGCCGATATTTTTGTAAATAATATTTATGACACAATATTTATGTCAAACGATATTTCGATATGATCACCTGGGGTTAGGTTAGGTTTTAACTGCTGTACCTGTATGTTTGGAACCATAAAAAGAAGTCAGAATTGGCATCATCTTATGCCAATATTCTGTGTGCAATATCTCTTCGTCCTGGTGGGTTGGAAACCCATCATTGTCTCTGTCACGGCTTGGGTCTTTCTCATCCGCTAACGGTGCGTGGTGTTCATGGTGCATTGCATCTGATGGCGTTCTGCAAGAAAGGACCACAATGTGCACACTTTTGATGGAAAGACAACAATCCTCTACCGCTGACATGCAAACAATGCGGCCACGTCTTCCATACTCCAAAAGTGTTCCCACTGTGTATATGGTAATTCTTTTGACTTTTCTCCTGTGGCTTGGAGGCACATCAAATTTGGGGTGGGGACTGGGTCATCAGCCATGGATATAAAGAGGATCCAGAGTCAGCTGTGTAAATGTAACATTCTGTCATTGCAATAGACATGTGTGATGGCACCTATGAATGTGTTGACTAATGCAATGATGTGTGAATTTGTTTGTATTGAAACAGTTGTCATGTACCTCTGTTGAAATATGGACTTGATGATCTCATGTGTATTTGTCAAATGTTGAGTGAAGTGTGTGTAAGGTTCCAAGGACACATCCATTTGTGACTTATGTACCTGGATGGCACATCCTTTGCTCATGGTGTTCCTGGTGTACAGTATACTGGTGTGCATAGGATCACCAAGCCATGTGCAGATTTATTTAGGTATGTACATGGGTCAATGGCAGGTCAGTCTCTCAAGTCAGCTGCACATTAATTGAATACTCCATTTTACTATTTAGTAAACCTCGCCCCTGACCTTGGGGGGCACCAGCTGGATGTGCGAGCATTTGTGGCACCACCAATGTTTGTAAAGTGAGCTAGGTCTGTCTGCTTTGTAAAGTGATTTAACAACTCATTTGACTCAAGATGAAAACCATGTACCTTGGCAATATTTGGGAAAGGTTAGTTGTGAAGTGTT
This sequence comes from Calotriton arnoldi, assembly GCA_963921515.1. NCBI lineage: Eukaryota > Metazoa > Chordata > Amphibia > Caudata > Salamandridae > Calotriton > Calotriton arnoldi. Next base: position 654,561 of record CAWUFW010004229.1, on the reverse strand, counting down.
AGGGTGGCAGTGTGATGGTAGACATCAGTTACTCAATAATGTAGGACTTTTAGTAGCACAGCAAGTGGTGGCATGGCTGTCCTTATGCCTATATTAAATCCTACCCTATGAGTGCCAGTGTGGACATGATCTCTCCAGGTGAAATTTGACTGCCATGAGGATGCCTGCTGATCTCATGTCCTGTGCATTGATTCTCCCAGCCATTCTTCAGCTCCTTCAGTCCCTTCTGATAACAGGCACTTGTTGCTCCTCTAATTCCGGCTACAATGCCTGAGCCAACAATAGGGCTATATCTAGCATAGTAACTATGAGTAATACAGTAGCGTCCAAGCTGAGGTCTTGTATACTTAGTTTCAGTCACTTTGTCTGTGCTGGTAAGCAATTTATACCCCGTGATCTCTATAAATGTACCAGTTCTTCTCAGATGATGGTAACTTTCCATAAAAATGTCAATATTAAATTCCATGTTGTACATGGTGGTGGTATGGTGTAAGCATTTCTACTGTATCTCCTACGCTTTTACCATAGATATATTTTGCACTTCACCTTTGTGGCAGTTTTTACACTACTGTTATTTCTGCAGTGGTATTCTTGGGTATTTAATGCATGCTCTTGGTTCATATATTTTTGTACTAGTTACGTATGTGCTCTTTTTGCACTGTTCCAGCATGTCCTAAATGGTGGTAAGACTTTTCTTCAGAAGTGGCCAGCGAGAACTGGCCAATCCCAGAGCTCTGAAGCACCTGCATAAAAAATCTTCAACTGCATGTCTCAGTGCTCATGAATTCTGAGCATCCCTGTGGCTAAGTCTACATGTAGAAACCTTTACCTGAAACCCATATGATTTACCTTCCTCATATAATGTTCAAGCTGCCACAATTGCTGTTAATCCTGTACTGCTTTATTTTGTGTTTTTGTTTTTTAGCTAAGTTTCTCAATAGTCCATCCAGGAGCATAGGAAGGATGCCATGGGTCCAGGTGCAAGCAAGGAAAATGGCCTCTCTGACTGCTCTTGCAGTAGTACAGTACAGCATTTCTTAGGGTTCAATGGGTTCCTCATAGCTCTGGGCCCCAGTGCCATTGCAACTGCTGTACCGGTGGTGGCTTCGCCCCTGCCTCCATCCAGATCTGTGCTCCATATTATAAGGCATCACCTAATTGTCTTGTGTTTGTGTTTCTCCGGAAAATAGGGTTACTATAATTAATGAAGAAATGTATGGCACTGGTTGTGTCTAAATATTTTTGTTGGTTTCTTTATTCAATCCATTCTTACTTAAATGTGTTTTTCTGGATATTGAGTTATTGCATTTCTAAAATCTGTTAAATTGTATTACTTATTCAATTGTGCCTTCCACCATTGTGGAAGCTTTGACCTTGCTCTACTAACAAAGAGAGAGCAGGTCTGGTTTCAAGGAACAAATGTTCAAATGTTTGCCTTCAACAGAATTATCCAGATTTTGCAGGAGGGTCGTGATGAGGCTCATCATATATCCACACTTCTAAAGACAGTGTTGTGAGTTGTGAGCTTCAGGTGGTCGATTAGGCAAGCAATGTGTGATCAGTCTTTCAGTCAGTTGGGCCCCTCTCAGAAAAAGAGAATTCCTGTATAAGTTTCCCATTTTTATTTTTGGTAAAGGGATCAGGCGTCCTGTGAAGGTGCTGCCAACTGAGCAGAGTATTCAGACTAGAGAGTCCCTTGCCAAAAGAGTATATAATAAAGGGTGTTGTGATTAGAAAGGGGTGTGTGCTCATTAACCTCTGCTTATGAACGGGGAGAGTTTCAAGCTTGGAGCTTGTCCTTGACTGTGACAATTACCAGGTGGATTAAGTCTTGTGTTTGGAGTCACTGGTGTGTGGAGAGGGATTTGCAGATTGTTCCTGGAGTTGCTGACGAGTTGCTGTGATTGCACAGAGGCCAGGTACTGGAGAGTCCAAGAACATAACACTGCGTTACCAATAAAAATACTGGATGGTGATGTGTGTTTGGGGTGACACTGACTCAGGTCAGAAGTGCAGTGTTAAGAGCATGACCAGTACCCAGCAGAGAATAGGCACTGGTCCTAAGCTGGGCTTCCTCTTGATTCACAGAAAAGTTGGGTTGCCTCACATGTCTTTACCTTGCAACAAAGAGACATTGGGGCATATTTACAAGACCCCAATACCACCGGAGCGTCACTTTTGTTGATGTTCCGGTGGTGTTGCGTCAGTCCCCATATTTACAAGGCTGCGCTAATCCACTTAATGTGGCTTAACGCCAACTGGTAAATATGTCCCTTTCTGCCACAGTCTGCTATGGCAAAGGGGCGGGCAATGGGTGTTGTTGTGGGCGTTCCACCGCAACACCCATTGCTTTTTGAAGCTGCCTCAGATTTACAAGGCTGGGGCAGTGCCAAAAACTAAGGCCAGGTAATACCTGGTCTTTGAATGGCGATACAAGGAGTAATTATTAATTTCTCCTTGTTTTATTGCTCTTTCTATGTGTGCTACATTCTGCAGCACACATAGAAAAAGCAAGCCCCCATTATTGATTGTTAATATGCAGGAAGGTGTCACTTCCTGCACATAAACAATCTCCCCTGCAGCGGAGGCACCCTTGCAACATGGCGCTGGGGAACGCAGGGGTGCGTCATATTTTTGTAAATACGGCACAAATTTGGCATAACAACATGATCCGGCATTTTCTTGTAAATATCACTCATTTTCCCTTCATTCTAGTGCAATTTGGAGAATAGGAGGTGCCTGCTTCACAGTATAATAGTTCTTTGTCATTGAGGAGATTGTGTGATTTGACTGGGGCAGAGTGACTTGTAGGCACCTTTCAACAAGCATTTGCAATGCAATAGGTCTCGCATTTGCGAGAGTTTAAGCTATTGGCATTGTAAATGACAATGCCTTTTATTTATCTGTTTGGCTAATTAACACAAAAATAAAAGGCATTGTCATTTACAATGCCAATAGCTCAAACTCTTGTAAATGCGAGACATATTTAAAGAAGCGGCCGCCATTGTCCCGGGCTGCTCCGAAAGTGAAATCGCGCATGGCGGGCTGAATGTTGCAGGAAAGCATGTCGTGCCTGCAGTAGGAGAAACTGATTAAAGAAAATAGTGCTTACAGACTAAAAAAGACGTACTGTGGAACAACCAAATTAAAAGGGCCAGTCCTCATGGAAGGTTACAAATGAAGACAAGGTGGTACTAAGGAGGGACTAACAAGCCTATTAACGAATCAGAAGCCAGCATTTACAAAGGACAATGACACAAGCCAATGACAAATATGGGCGAAGAGTGCGCAGGGCTTCTATTCCATACTCCAATACAGCATGCGGCAGAGCAGCGCATGCGCTGCCCAGGCTTGACCTAAAAAGCGCTATGTATTCAGCTAATGGGACTAGTAACTTGTAGCTTCCAGTCAAGCAGATGCAACGTCATACCATGGCTGGTTCAAGACAACGTGTTGAAGGTACAAACACGTTTTGCTGTCTGAGTAATTACACATCGTGAGTGTTCTATGTTTGTTGTCATAATTAATTGTAGTAATTGTTTGTTTGTTGTTTTTCAATGTGGCGAATACCCAAATGTATTAGAGTGCCAAAATCTAAAAATAGCAAGGCCTTGAAGGTTTGCAAAGTGAAACCTCTTTATGCCGTTAAGATGGTGAGGCTCAGTCCAGGTCCAAATGAAGGCAGCCATGAACCTCTTCAACATAGGTTTATATTCTGCTTGAGAGCAATATTGATTGTTAATCTACAGGGAAAGTGGCAGAGGAAGAGAGAAGCACCAGTTGAGAGCAGTTTAATCATCAACAAACACCACTAAAATAGGTTATGTTAAAGAAGGCTTAAGCCAATAGTTCATGTGCTCTAGGATATGATGCGGAAAGACGGCTAGGACAGCCCACCCTCTTAGCTGAACAATTTTGTGTGGACCCTTTAAAATGTGTTGTTTTCAGGTTTAAATCCAATTGTTCTTGGTACATCTCCTAAGATCTTCCCTCATGAGCAATCCAAGATGGTATTAATATAAACTCATTTTGGGAGTGTTGCATTGGAGTGGGTTGTGATCATTCTACAACTGGCTGGCCCACAGAGTGACCAGTTTCAAGGGCTCTCAAGAACGGTTCAATCAGTGGTAGGCACTAACATCAAAAGGCAGAATTGGCTAGCAGCAAGCTGGCTGCTCAGGCTGTGATTGCCTAAATGATAAGCAGACCACTGGAATTGTGCAAAAGAGGAGGACCAAATTATGCAGCAGGGTTGTCTAAATTATGCAGCAAGAAACTGTAAATTTAGCAATCTACTATATAGCACATTTTGTGACAGTAGTACTTTATTATTTTGTTATTTTTACACATGCGAACACTGTCTGAGGAAAGGTTTCACTTACCTAGTACAAGTTTAACACCCAAATACAGCAACAGAAGGGTGATCAGTTAACCTTTGCGAAAGGTCTTCCACATCCCTTCAACACTGGTAGCCGAGTTTTTAGTAACTTTTGATCTGCTTGAGAAAGAAATGAAAAGGTTCTGTTAAAATCTGCAGATTATGCAACAAATGATGGATTATGTGGCGAATGCAGCAAATTCATAATTTGCAAAAAACGGTGTCGCTGCAAATCGCATAATTTCAATGGCCCTGATGCTAAACGTCAAACAACATTAAATGGGTACAAAGAGGCTTGGGTGACTGCGGGTCGAGTGAAGGGCTTAAATGGCGTTAGTGTCAATGCAAAGGTTGTTAGAATGCATACGTTATGTAAAAAGAGAGAACAAAAGCCAGGCACATTTTAAGCACCCAAAAAAGAGGCTGAGGTTGAGGAAAGCCTACAGCTTGCTTGGCGCTCAGCGAGTTGGAAATAAAGACAGTGAAGGGCGTTTTTGTTTTCTCCACTGTTGAGAAAAATGCCATGGGGCATATTCACAAGCCAACATCACCGCTTTAGCGGCTCTTTTTTGCCGATAAAGCGGCGATATTTTCATCGCAATAGTCACAAGCTGTCGCTAACAGCCGTTAGCGACAGCTTTTAGGCGAAATGGACCATTTACAACATCGCAACTTCTGTCAGCGACAATTAACGCTAATGATATGCAAGGGAGGCGTTCCCTTGCAAAATCTGACGTTAACCCAAGATTTCCCTATTCACAAGGGGATTCCTTAATGTAAGATGACCAAAAAAAGTGGCTATAACTGCAACTAGAGGCAGTTTTTTAAGACCAGAAAATATCTGGTCTTAAAATGGAGATAACCATTGGGGCCTCATTTCTGCAGGTTTTGTTGCTGGACCGCGCTGCAAGCAATGTTGCTGCGCTGCCCTGTCACAAAATTACAGGGCAGGACTGCACACCATCAGTAAGATAGTGCGCATTCCTGTGCCCCAGTCATAAAAAGTGTTGCAGCGCTGGGACAAGACTGCGTTGCAACACTTCTCAGTACGCCCTTCTTGCGACAGCATGGATGCGCTGTACTCACTGGACAGCGCTCCATGACGCAAGTAATGACAGTTACGTCAGGATTCCTGACGTATCTGTCTGCGCTAAAGTCACGCATTGCTGTAGTTGTGTCACAACCATGACGCAACTCCAGCAATGCATGGGGCCAGCCTATCCCTGTGGCACAGCGTCACCCTCACGCCTGCCATCAGGCAGGCGGAAGGTACTGACGCAGTGCAGTTCATGAGGGGTTCCCGAATGTCGACGCTGTTGGAGATCCATCGTTGTTGGTTGTGCGCTGCGGTGTCATTGTTTGGAAGCAGTGGCGGAGTGTTGGTGCTGAGAGAGTTGACGAGACGTCCAATGGTGGCCTTGATCCAGGTGCGAGGGGTTGCGATGATGGCGTTGACGTCCGGTGGGCAAGATGAAGACGTGATGTATCCAATGATTGTTGGTCCAGGAGAGTCCGTGTTGTTGCTGAAGTTGAAGCTCCCGCTTGCAGGGGTGACGTGCTTGACCGTGTGTCCTGCTATGTGGCCTGTTGATGTGAGTTGCTGCTTGCGTCTGGTGATGGTGACCTTCCCCAGAAGGCGGGGTTGTCCTGGTGGAACTTGAGATCACATAGTAGGATGTCGTCGGTGGATGGGAGATCCTGGGGTACAATGAGGTCAACAATGGTATTTGAGAATGGGGGGCCAATGTCCGGGGGTCCTGCACATGAGTGTGCCGCAGTGGATGTGCTTGGGCTTCGTCCGGATCTGGGAGTTGAGGTGGTCCATGGTCACCCTTGGGTCATTCGAGTGCGTGGTCAGTCGAAGTGTGCCTCTGTAGGTGATGGCAATGCCTTGTCCTTGAAGGTCGTGCTGCTCCTTGTGGGTGATACTGCAGCCGTCAGTGTTGGCGATGGCGATGTCCGGTCCGGAGCAGAGGTTGGTCCTGGCAGGCGAGGTGGCGTCCAGGGTTGATGGCGAGGAGGGTGCTGTCGTCGTAGCTGTGGAGTGTCCAAGAGGAAGGCTCCTTGGTGCTGAGCGGGGTCCAGGGGCAGACGGACGCATACGGGCCAGCCTATGGTTTGCCTTTGGCATGGGAGACGTCCAGTACAACGCAGGCAGTACATCATTAACTACGCAACTCCAACAATGCAGGTGCCTTTACATCGCATTTGAGTACAACACATTGTGAGGTCAGTAATGGGGTAATTTTAAGTATTTTGTGTGTGAATGGGTTTCGTATGTTGGATATGAAATTTGGGGTGTGCAATTGGGGTAAAATATGATTTTTGGGGTGTGCTTTGGGGTAAAATATGAAATTCGGGGTGTGCAATTGGGGCAAAATATGATTTTTTTAGGTGTACAAATGGGTCAATTTTGGGTTTTGGGTGTGTAATGGGGAAATCAAATAAGAATTCCTGGTTTAATGTTTGGGATTGGGTTGCAGAGGTTAGTTTAGGGTTGCACTAGTGATGTTCATGACTCCGTAATGCAACATCTAACCTACTGTTGCAATGTGACTAGTATTAGTATGCATTGGAATGGAATGCTATGTCATGTGATGCGTTGTAACTACGTATGTGCCTTTGGCACACGAGTGTTAGTCCCGCTGTGCATGTGCGCACAGCGTCCGCCATTGAGAATATCCCCCTTAGTCGTGTGAGGACAGTAGGGAGCCATCGGCTCTGAGAAGTGTGTCCTAGGGGTGGTAGGACGTGTGTAGGACCTCTGATGTGATGGCTGGTGTTGTCAGCACCTGTGGGGCAGTAAGGTGTCCTGGGCCCTGGTTCCTTCTCAGTAAGATCAGGTCTATTGTGGGACAGCACGTCTGGTAGCAAAGGATCTTCAGGTATTGTATCAATAAATGAGAGGCACTTGTGAAGCCTGGGGCAGGTTCTCTGGGCTCTTGTAATTGTAATTTCTTTTATATAGCGCTTACTACCCCTGACAAGGCATTGAAGCGCTTTTTCGGCGGGTAGCACGCTACTCCGGAACTCAAACAGGATTAGTGTCCAAGCTCTAGGGCGTAGAGGTCAAGGGGGGCCGGAGGGGGCACACAGCCTCCTGTGCTTATCCCCAGCTTTGTGAAAGGAGAAGCTGTTGTAAGCTCACACCTGGGCCTCATATTAGGATAGAAGCCATTGTCGGCCTCCTCCATACCCCCAGAGCCCACAGGATTTCCAGTTTAACCCTTGCTTAGTAGATTAATTTACTATTTGTGTCTACACAGCCTCAGCTCCTCCAGGCATTTAGCGCTATGTACCTGGGGACATGTTTTCAAGCGCTACTCCAGAGCCTCCTCCCACGACGGTGCCAGACTGAGGCTTGTAGTGCTAGAAGTGGTGAAGGGTGACACATGCCCACCTCTTGCAGCATTTATTTCACTGGTGACATTTTAATATCTGAGGCAGTTCTCTTCAAGCAACACCTCATTGCAGTGGAACTTTCTGCTGCCGCCTCCCCCTCCCCCAAAGCAGCGAATCCACCTCTCATGGCCAAACTCACACATGGGTGGATCCAGTTAGATTGCCTCCTACCCCTTCTGTTACGTACTGCGCTTCCCTTCTTGTCCTCTCACTCTGTATCCTTAATCTGGCCTGTCCAATTCACTCTTGCAAACCCTTGTTCGTGCACAGCGCTCTGGTGCTTTGTAGATTGTTTGGCGCTATATAAATCACATCCATACACTTGTACACTTTGTGGATTTTGAACAGCTCGCCAGCCACCAGTTTTTTGGCCTTCCGGTCCTGTTGGGACTCACTGGGTTAACTTTCGCTCACGTATTTTGGGGTGCTCCGCAGGATGGGGGGAGGTCTTCTGGCTGTGACCGTATGGATGAATCTAGATATGTCGCTAGTGAGTTTTCCCAACGAAGGGTGCTCATGCTTGTGATGAGGTAAGGGAATTCCGGTGCATGTGAGCCTGTGGATAGTCCCAGCGGAGGGGCAACAGAAGGTATGATCAGTCCTTTCACCCTACCTTCAAACTCTTGCATGTCCATCATTCGGTGGCTTGCTGTCTAACAAGTTGAGAGCGTTCTTTGGTATGTGGGTGTTTGTGGCATATCATCTTGTTATCTCTTTCCTCCTATGTCTTTCTCTGTATACATACCCTCTCCATGGAGAAGTTTCCTGCCCCAGGGCCCATCTTTCGGTCTTTGTCCTTTCTGTGGTTGCCCACCTGTGCACGCCATATTGTGCTCACATGCATGTCTCCTTCATGCAGTCTTCCCACTCCCTCCCTTCCTGTCTTGTGCCAGTTGCAGTGAGCAAGTGGCTAAGGAGACACCTCTTTTTTTCTGCTGGGTACATCTCTCCACTCTTCCCTTTGCTGTCTTTGTATTGTCATTTCCTGGGGGTCTTCTGTAATATTGTAATTTGTACCCCACGGTCTATGTTTATTTGTTTGGCTTTTTGAAAAGTGTGGCTTTCGTCTCACAGCATATTGGGGCACTCAGCACGAGACGCATTTGTACATCCTGTAGGTAACATAAGGGGTGTGATACACGTTCGTAGGGTCATATTCACAAGGCGATATCGCCTGGAGTGATGATGGGACTTTTCTGGCGATAATGTGCCGATCGCCAGGTATCGCCGGCTAACGCTGGATTTGATATCGCAATCACGATGATTTTATCGTGGGTTTTCACACACCTTCCCTGTTACTATCGCAATGTAGTGTGGGATTGATAATACCCCGCTAACATGGCGATAATAATCCGGGTTAGGCGGCGTTAACTTTTCTGACATTGACTGACGATGGCGATAGTTATCGCCCGTCATTGTGAACATCCCCCCATATTTTTTAAATCTGCCCTAGAATATCGCCAGAATGTTGCATATTTGCGCACAGGGCAGGCTTCAGCTTGAACCAAGAAATCACTTGAAATGGAATTCGTCGGGGATGCCCTACACTCAGATTTCTGGAAATATATCTAGTGATTAGGGCAGAAAAGAAGGCACTGCTTATGTTTCAGTCCAGAGAGCATATTATTAATAGTCAATGTGTACATGGTTATCTCATTTCTTGGGAATAAAAAAGACAACCGTAGCTGCTAAGGGTGGTGGATGGAAACGGGCTGAAGTTTCATTGCATTGCTCATCAGATTGAGAAATCCAAAAAGCAAATTGGCTTCAAGAGAGAACCCACTTTTAGAGCGCTAGTATACTAGGCTCTCTGCGCAGCATTTTATCGGGCATTTTATGTTGTTGTTTTTTATTTTTGCAAGGGGCAACTGGTCACACTGACTAAAGGCCTCATTACTAATGGCCCACAAGCCTCCAGTGTGATGGGTTTCCTAATAGAGGAGGGTGGACATTTAAATTCTTCGAAAACCTTGCCTCCTAAGCTTTTGTGCTTGATGTGCATTAAAGAAGGATATTGCAGAGAGCCTAGGGTCTAAGTGAAATAACTCAGTTTTTCAAGCAAAATACTTTATACTGTTCTAGTACGTACTGAGCTGACACTGATAAATCACACTGATAAAGAAAGATACGGCTAAATATTAAATAAGGTTTGGTTCATCCCCTTATTTAAAATTACACGTAATGGCAAAACTATAATTTTTGTAAACCCTGGTAACCTCGAGGATTTGGAGGGGAAGGTTTGGATACATCACAAGCTAGTGTTGTTTTCCTCAAATGTTTTTTTGAAAAGTTTATTATTGCACTTGTTATTTAATTGTGCTATTGCTTAGTCATGTGCGAACATCACTGCTTTTAATTTTTTATAGCTGTGTGTGCAGCTTCCTAGCAGTCCTAATGGGTTAACTGTCCGGCTTCAATAGGGTTTTCCAGTTCTAAGCCCTACCCTCAGGTTTGTTTTGTGCTTGTTTATCTGATAATTATTTTACTGTCTTTTTTTTTCTTTCTGGTCTAATGTGTTTTTATTTGTGGCAATCTCCTTTTTTGCATCTTTTCAGTATTACTTGGTGTACATTCTAAATTGATGATGGCTACATGTTATTCAGTGTATCAAACAAAAATATTTTTTTGCACTTTATTTTTCTCTTTCCCATGTTTTTGTGCACATGTTTTTATATTGTCTTATTTGTCAATGATTGTTCAACATTATCTCTTGAAATATAAAGGGTTTGTTAATCTTGTAAAAAGGCAGACTCTTCTAACGCATTTATCTGGCTTCAATACATCTATTGTTCCCTTTCAAGAAACTCATTGCTCTGAGAATGAAATCATAGAATTCCATAAACAATTGTTTTAAACTGTTTTTTCATTCGAAAATTGAAAAGGGCAGCCTAGAGATTCTATGTCACAAATCACTTAGGGGCCGAATCCGATTCGGGCCGGAAAACCACCCGACCGACTCGGTACGGGAATATAGTCCGACCGACACGTACCGGCGTTGCCCGACCTGGGAAGTACGATGAAATGCATGTGAATCACGACCGACTCGTACGGAACTCAAGGCGAACGACCGACCCGGACGGAAACAAGCTATCCGGCCGGGAAATCACGCGAATCGAACCGACCGACACGCACCAGGAATCAACCCGAACGAAACATACCCGCCAACTCCGACTCGCGCAGTACGATGCAATGGGTGCAAAATCAGACCGATTCGCACGGAGCCCAAGCCGTACGACCGACAAGCATACAAAAGCCAGCCGAACAAACACAATACTCCGCGACCGACGCGTACGCCGCATATGAAACTGAGCTGAAACACAGCGGGAACGACTCGGAGAGGCGCGCACGAGACAACTGCAACGTCCTACTCGGTCAGAAGAACAACTCCTACATGCACAATAATCACAAATGAAAAAATACAAAAAAAGAGGGCCAAACAAGCAATGACAAAGCCAATAAATACAGGGGGTGAAAAAAATGGAACAAGGACACACCCCCAACTCCACCTACATAAAGGCCACAAATCCCTACCATGATCCTTTGCAAATTCCACTGACCTGCCAGCACAGAACACCATCAGACAGCAAACACAGACACACACACAGCTCATCCAACACAAAAGCCACACACCATTAGCACCTCAACAAATAGCACCCTCTCACACACCCAGCAAAACCTACACTCACACACCCTCACTTGCACACACACACACATCAATCACCACCACCACCCATCACCATGCCCCTAAAGAAGAATCCAAAGTTCCTAGATAGTGAATTGGAAGTTATGGTAGATGAGATCCTGAGGGTAGAGCCACAGTTGTTTGGCACATTGGTCCAACAGACCCCCATGGCGCAGAAAACCAAGATGTGGGCGAGGATCGTCGACAGGGTGAACGCACAATCACCATGTTTGCGCACAAAGGAAGACATCCAGAACAGGTGGTATGATGTGCGCAGGAGGGTCAGGGACCTACTGAAGAAGGATTACCTCCTGAGCCAGCACACCGGCAGTGGCCCTCCTGCCAAACCAGTATACCTCAGGCCCTGGGAGGAGAAGGTGCAGGCCATCCTACCACCAGTGAGCGTATATGGACTAACAAACATCCCAGAGCCTGGTGAGTACACAACTAATATACACAATATTGTGTGCCAATACACACACATCACTGTCAAGGGGATAGTCAAACCATGCACCCCTAGCAAATCAACAGCAAACAAAAGATAATCATCCCAAGAAGTGTATGTTAGTCAGATAAACACAATACATGCCATGTCATAGTGATATGTAACTGTGTCAAGACATGTACAAACCCAATACCAAATAGAGCTAGGCAGTGGCACAAATCTAACCAACAAACACTGTCAGATATTTAGCCACCACTAGAACACCACCTCACAGGGAAGCTCACAGAAAGGAAGGAATCATGTGTATGCTTGTGAAGTCAGTGTAGCCAAGAGCATGATGGGACTCGTAGTAACAGATAATGGGCAGCCTCACATTTGGACCATCAACACCACTCTGAACCATGCTCACAACACAGGGAGTGGAAAAGGACTGACAATATGGCTGACACTGGGTACTGCTGTGGGGAGCACAAGGCCCTGCTGGGAACTGGGCACCAACAAACAACAGGACCACACTGTCAGCCATCTTGCCATTGCTGTCACACTCACACACAGTGAAGTCCACTCAAAAGGAAGGAAGTATGGGCATGCTGGGAAGGGGGTGTAGGCAATAGCATGATGGGAGTTGTAGTCACAGATAATGCTCACCCACACAATTGGCCCATCAACACCACTCTGAACCATGCTCACATCTCAGGGAGTGGATAAGGACTGACAAGATGGCTGACACTGGGTACTGCTGTGGGGAGCACAAGGCCCTGCTGGGAACAGTGCACCAACAAACAACAGGACCACACTGTCAGCCATCTTGCCATTGCTGTCACACTCACACACAGTGAAGTCCACTCAAAAGGAAGGAAGTATGGGCATGCTGGGAAGGGGGGTGCAGGCAATAGCATGATGGGAGTTGTAGTCACAGATATTGCTCACCCTCACAATTGGCCCATCAACACCACTCTGAACCATGCTCACATCACAGGGAGTGGATAAGGACTGACAAGATGGCTGACACTGGGTACTGCTGTGGGGAGCACAAGGCCCTGATGGGAACTGTGCACCAACAAACAGCAGAACACCACTGCCTGACATCCTGAAAGCCAACTTGCACTCCCTGCAATGCAAGCACGTTGCATGGTGGGATATCTGGCTGGGTGGGAAGGAGGACTGACAGCACTGACCATAGTTACAAGCAGCTCTCCTCCCACACACCCTCAACACAAACTCCACATAACCCACCTGGGAGAATGCAATGCCTCACACACCAAATGAAGATCCCACAAAGAACCACCACCCTGGGTAATGCTGTGTGAAGCACAGGGACACTCTTGGGACTTGTAGCCAAACAAACACAAGGACAACACTGTCAGCCTTCCTGTCAGCACAGGCACACTACCCCACAGGGAAGCAGAGTCAAAAGGAAGGAAGTACGGGCATGCTGAGAAGGGGGGTGTAGGCAATAGCATGATGGGAGTTGTAGTCACAGATAATGCTTACCCACACAATTGGCCCATCAACACCACTCTGAACCATGCTCACATCACAGGGAGTGGATAAGGACTGACAAGATGGCTGACACTGGGTACTGCTGTGGGGAGCACAAGGCCCTGCTGGGAACTATGCAACAACCAACAGCAAGACACCACTGAATGACATCCTGAGAGTCAACCTGAACCCACTGCAAGGGTGGCATGCTTCATGGTGGGATAACTGGGCTAGGTGGAGAAGGATGGCCGGATGTCCACCAAATACAACCAATGCTGGCCATGCACACACCTCAACATTCACATTGAAATGCCCCAGGTATGCAGGACAATGTGCTACACCAATATCAACCTCTTACTGTGACAACTTAGGACAATGCAATGTACATGCCCGCATCCAGAGGTACAGTCACAACTGTCAGGTGTGTGAACCATTGATGCCTGTAGAAACATAACATACAATGTGTGTCTCTTCCAAATACAGGTGATGATGATGGGGACACAGCAGCAGGCGAGGAGGAGTCCCTGTCCCAGGCTCCGGGGGACACTGAGCTCACTGGTGTGGAACAGCCTCTGCCCTCCTCGGATGGCGAAGACCTACCTGGCACCTCCGGTGTGAGTCATCATGCAGCACCAGCAGGACCAACATCTGCACCCCCTGCACCCACCCCTCCAATAACTGCCAACACACAGACCACCCCCGCCGACACGGACAGACCAAGGACCACCGATGACAACAGCACAGGTCCCCAGGCCCACCGTGGAGCAACGGACAACAACACCACTAACAACCCCCAAGGGGGCCTCGGGTCACCTGTGCGTGCCACCGCAGGTCCTGCACGTGTCGCCAGGGGTGGTGGGAGGGGTGGTAGACATAGGTCGCTGCTTGCAGAGGGGTCTGGACTGCATGATGACCCACAACTGGCACGCATCGCTGATGCGTACCAGAATAGCACTGGAGACGTCAGACAGGTAGTGGGGATCCTCAAGGACATACAACAGCAGCAGGCTGCCCATCATGCCCGCTTGGACTCTCACATGTCCCATGTGGAGACACACATGTCTCGCATGGAGTCCAAGTGGGACACATTGCAAGAACTCACAGCGGTGCATAGGGACATATTGACATGCCTCCGCCAGATTAGCACCAACATGGCCACACCTCTCTGTGTGCCCACAACATCTGGTGCTGCAACAACTGACACCGCCACAGGGAGGGAGGAGGACTCTGGCGGAGACTCCCCTGCACCGCCGCAGCCTGCACGTGAGGGTCCCCCCCAAAGAAGAGGGGTCGTCCGAGGAAGGAAAACTGAGAGGTTGATGGCCACGTACATCCCCCAGGAAGCCAACACCTGTTCTGGAAATTCTCCTTTGTGTGCAAATTTTTCACCCTGTCGAATGCAACACAACTCTCCCACATGACATGGGGAGTTCAAGTTGGACTAATGTATCATATGACTGTGGACTTCACTCAGGACATTTCTGCTACCAAGACTTCCAACTCATCTGGGAACTTTGGATCACAATCCCAATGTACAGCACCCACCATCCTCTGCACTATACACACACACATTTCTGTAAATAAAATCACTAGTACACCATACTTGCCTCTGTTGTTATTCAAATGTGGATACTGTTATGGTGATGATGATCTGCTAAATTACACTGTGTATGCTAACTGCTACAGCAAGTACAACACCCGCATGTGAGTCATGGTGACGTGACACATATGAGGGAGACACACCACTATGGCTACACAACACAGAGACACCAGGGCCATCGGACTCATCGCCTACAGTGATGTTGCCAGGAAATACTGTGGAATGCACAGACACCACACCTATTTAGAGTCTGTGTCAACTAACCCACAGGTGCAGTAAGCAAATGTCAGTCAGATGTGTGACCACAGACAACGCACATCCCAAAGTGAAGCACAGGTTTATTACACATTTGTAACATGTTGTTTCCACTACAAATGCAAGGTTTACCCACGTGGCAGTGGCCACACAGTCAACAAGTGCAGAAGATATGAAGTCCAGGGGTGTGTGGCACATCACCTGTAGGGAAACTACTGCTGCCACCCTGAAAGCTGAATCATGGTGTCGGGGGATCCAAGTTGACCAAAGTACTCAGTTAGCACCCTGTGAAGGACAGACATGACACACAGTTAAAACCACTGAAGAACAGGACAGAACTGCAATACTCATGCCCAATACATGTCACAAGACAACTACACAAAACCAAGTTAGCATGTCAAAACTGTTGGGGAGTACAGACTACCTGTAAGGACACATTGCTGCACGCATCCAGTCAAGTAGCACATGGCCACACTCAAACAGCACCAGAGCACCACCCACACATATCATTCAAACTCACATCATTCACATTACATCTCCCTGGATACTCACATTCAGCTGAAGAAGTTGGTGATGAGCTGTGTGCGGACATCACCATCATCATCATCATCATCACTGGCATCGTGGTCCAGGCCAGGATCCTCCACAGGTGGCAGACGTTGGTCATCGTCATCCAGGATGAGAGGCAACTCCTTCCGCACTGCCAGGTTGTGTAGCATGCAGCAGACGATGACAATGTTGCACACCTTTGCTGGGGCATATGGGAGGGCCCCTCCTGTCTTGTCCAGGCAGCGGAAGCGGCTCTTCAGGAGACCAAATGTCCGCTCAATCACTCTCCTGGTCCGACCATGTGCCTCATTGTAGCGCATCTGGGCTGGTGTCACAGGGTTCCTGAGGGGTGTCAGCAACCACGGCATGTTGGGGTATCCGGAGTCACCTACGGACAGACAAGTGCACATTAGCTGATTTGGAAAAGTGGGCGGTATACTACAGAGCAGAACACACACAATGGTACAAAGTCAGTACACACCGAAAAGCCAGGCACGCTGGTTCTGCATCTGTGCCATCATCCTCGGGATGCGACTACTCCTCATCACGTAGGCATCGTGTGCTGAACCAGGGAAACGGGCACACACATGTGTGATGCTCATATCTGCAAGACATACCACCAGAGCATTGATCGAATGGTAATGTTTCCGGTTCCGGTATGCCTGCTCATGTGCCTGTGGTGGTACCAAAGCCACATGTGTCCCATCAATGGAGCCAATGACATGTGGCATCCTCCCCAGGGCATAGAAGTCACTCTTGACGTCAGTGAGTTGTTGACGTGTAGGGAAATAGATGTACTGGTTCAGGCATCTCAACATTGCCTCCAAAACATCGCGTAGCACACAGCTGAACATAGTCTGTGACATCCCACCGGCAGTCGCCACAGTGTGTTGAAAGGTACCGGTGGCAAAGAAGTGTAGGGCTGCCATTACCTTCACCTTGGGGGTCAGCGCCGTAGGGTACGGCCGGCCAGGTTGCAAATGTGGTGCCAAGCGCACTGCCAAATCCTCAATCAGCTGCCTGGTGAAGCGGTACCGTCGGATGCTGTCACGTTCCACCATCGTTGCCAGGTCAGGGAATGGTCTATGGACAGCTGGAGCCCTGCAGTGCATAGGTACAAGAAAGAAAGATTGTCAGTCACCCCACATATGTTCCATTCACCATACTCAATTTCACATGATACATCATTACGAGACACAAGTACTTGATGTGTGTGCCGTTCTGTTCGGACATAACTCGCACCTACATGGCCATCATCTAACTTCTCAGTACAACATGTGTGGACAACAGATTCCAGGTTGTGCTATGGGAAACCATTAGGCTGTGTCACAGTACCCATTTACTGCTGTCACTTTCCACACACACACCACAGTGACATGTCTGGACAGATGCGCCACAGGCATCACAGCTCATTGAAAGGTAGATTCCCAGTGACCCTGTCTTGCCACATGGCCACTGGCATGACATGGCGTATCATGTACACGTCAGAAAAACAAACATGACTCCCACAGGTAGTGGCCCCTGTCGCCTCCGCAGGACAGACATGGACGCCAGTGACGCACAACATCAAAGTCCATGCACAAACAACGTTGATGTGGAGACTGTCTCCCATCGTGCACATGGAATCAGAGACATCGGAAACACAACATGCACACAGACTGTGGAGGGACATCACTATTGTGGCAATGGCACACCCAGTGACGTACATGCCTTCCCCCATGGGACCCTGGGGGTATGTGACATGTCACACACATACACAACCTGGAAATGTGACCATGCCACATGCTCCGAAATGAACTGTTGCACATCACAGTGGTCATGTGAACAACACACAAAGGACCCTGTCCCCATGAACACATGCACAGCCTGGGTGTGGCTGCCCACAAGTGCCACCACAGAAACCACGTTAACCCCCATACACAGAAAAGGTAATGCAGCCTTACATGCCTTAGGAAACAGTGTGGACTGGGTGTGGTGTTGTAGGTGTGCCCCATGGTCTCTGGCAGGTATATGTGGCTGGCATACGTTCACCAGTGACAAGCATGGTGACATATGCGACTGACCTGTACAGGTACGCGTTGTACAGCAATGGACCGTTCGGTGTGCCCGGCCGGCCCATTGCATCTGTTGTGAGCGGGTACGCATTGTACAGCAATAGTCCGATCGGTGTGCCCGGCCGGCCCATTGCATCTGTTGTGAGCGGGTACGCGTTGTACAGCAATGGACCGATCAGTGTGCCCGGCCGGACCATTGCATCTGTTGTGAGCGGGTACGCGTTGTACAGCAATGGACCGATCGGTGTGCCCGGCCGGACCATTGCATCTGTTGTGAGCGGGTACGCGTTGTATCCCGAAATACGCGTTGTATAGCAATGGATCGAACGGTGCGCACGCGTTGGCTGGGGCCTGGCATGGCAACGGACGCGTATTCAAAGCTTCAACGAGTCTGATGTAGTGAATTCAGTTGGCCAGCCACAACAATGTTGCAAAATCATGGGTGTCATGAACTTGGATTTTTGAAGGATGCTGTGGGCATGTATTAGTGCTGCTATTCCATGGATTGGTCAGATTCAGAAGATGCAAACGACTTGGACCTATCACTTTGGACACATGGGACAGTATCTGCCTCTGCAGCACACATATAATGCTGGCTGTTCCCCTAAGAGCTCACTTGCCTGCACTACATGCTCCAGGACATCTGCCACCAACACTGCTGCTGTCTCTGCATCCTCTGGCTACTGCAATGGCACGTACTGTGGAGAGAGCCCCAGCCTTCAGCCTTGAGGAGAACCAGGCCCTGCTGGACAACCTCCTTCCACAGTACAGCAAGCTGTATGGGAAACCAGGGGAGCAGGTGAGTGTGCTGTCCACTGCCTTACTAATTTTGCATGTTGTCTGACTAGCAGGACTTACAGTGTGCACACCACTAGCTAGCATGCTCACTGAGTAGTTCTGACCCCCCAAAGTGTGTAGTTACATGCACTGAACAGGTACAGTGCAGTAACAGTGCATTCCAACAAGGTTTACTTCCCATGCAATGATACCATGTAGTAACTGCTGGCAAACTGTTCATAGCCATCGTTGCACTGCCTATGTACATCATGTGCCCCAGTGATTGAGACATGTATATCCAACTGTGTGATGCACGTATATGTTGCATGTGTAGTAATGGCATTTTCACTTTGTCATCCTCACAGGTTGATGCCCACCAGAAGCAGGAAATCTGGCTGACCATCGCCCGGGCAGTAAGATCCGTGGGGGACTACAAGCGCCGGATCCGCAACTGCCAGAAGAGGTGGCAGGACCTTCGAGGCTGGACCCGGAGGATAGCAAGGGTCCAGCTGAAGCTGTCGCTTCCTCGCAGGAGGGGCGGACACCGGACCCTGACCCCCCACATGCTCAGGATCCTGGCGGTGGTCTTCCCTGACCTGGATGGGCAGCTGAAGGCCAGACAGCAGCAAGGAGGGGGTGAGTCCATGACAGCACTGTGCACTTTGTCTGACATGCTATGTGCCCTCCTCTGGCCTGGTTAAACTTCCACAGTACATCAGTCTTGTGGTCCAGGACCCATGTCCCTCTATTGTGACATGCCCACTCCTCATCTGATACGCATATGTGTGGCCCTTACAGTCAGGAAATTGTGTAACTTGGGGACTGTGTCATTGCATTTTGCTTTGCTCAAGGTGGGGAACAGCATTTGTTCCGGTGACTATGTTGTGGGATTCATGGGTGGGTCAATTGCTCACACAATGCCCAAGTCCTGACATGTAATCTGGGTGTAACTTTGATATGTGGTCCACTTGCTGATCTGATTCACCACATGTCCCTGGGGTATTTGGCACCCCCCCATGCTGCGGGTGGGATCAATGTTTGGGCCTCAGGAGTATGTATATCAAGTGTGTCACACATGCTTAGACACCTGCCTACTGTCCAGGACTCATCCCTCTTACAGGTGGAGCTGGACAGTCATGCCTACTCCAGGGCATACAATAGGCTCTGTACTCCCACTCCCGTGTATCATCTGGCATGTTGTGATCAGTGAAATGTTCCCTCAGGTGTCTGCCTCTGTGTCATTGTGCTGTGGCTTCGTTGTCAGGACTACTGGGATGTTTGTCGGTTAGGGTTCAGCATGCCATCTGAGATGTGACCATGAAAGACGATACTTCTGTGACTTATAGATGTTTGATCACTTGACTGTGCACACAGGTGTATGCGACTGTGACTTTCAGGCAGCTGTTATTCATTCACAGCACACTGTGAGGTGCTCAGGTTCTGGGAGTTGTGTTTCATGTCCCCCATATGTCCAATTGGCATGACGTGAATAAATACTAGTTCAGATGATGTGGTGTGTGGGGGATGGACATGTGCACTTGTCAGTTACATAACTTGCATTCCCCATGTCCTAGGATTGTGACACAGTGCAGACTGTTGTTGGCTGGCTGCCATGGCCATGTGACTGGAGACAGTGATGTATGACTTTGCACGCATGCCTGTGTCATGGCATTAAACTTCCTAAGAGTGATCCTGCAGGGGAGTGACATGTGCAACATGCACCCCATTGTGGCATGGACTATCCGGACATGGGTGCATCATGGTGTCTGGTGCTGGTATGCATCACATGCATTTCTATTTAGACTCTGGCCATCCCTTTCTCCGGACACCTGCACTGACTCAGTGGCAAGAGATGTGATGTGTGCATGTTCACATACTTCACTGTGTTCCCTGCAATGTCCAACAACTGTGTAGGTGGTGCATGTGTCCACACTGGGGTCTTACCATCAGACCGGCACCAGACAGATGGGTGCAAGGGCAGGAGGGGTGTGAGTCCCATGGTTGACCATCAGACTGACAATTGGCGTCTCCAAATCTGTGTGAGGAGTTTTGGCAATGTTCAACTAAGGATGCCAGGGCTGGCTCTGTAAGTGCTGTACTTACTGTGGTGTGTGCGGTCAGTGCAGGTGACTGATGTTTGTCTGTTTCCCTAATTGTTTGCAGATACATCCACGGCCACAGGAGGGGACAGCTCCATGGACCAGGAGGAGCAGCGGAGCCAGACTGGGTCAGCATCCGACGAGTGGTCAGAGGGACCCAGTGGCACGGAGGGCGAGGGGAGCCACACCGAGGAGTCCTCAGCACCATCCACCTCAGCTGAGGACCACAGCAGCTCGGAGGATGACTCCCTTGTGGAGGCGGGTGTCAGCAGCCACCACACCCCTGCTAGTCTGTCTGGCCCCGCCACCACCACCACCAGCACCGCCCTCCCATTGGCTCCAATTCCAGAGGTCCGTGGAGGCTCCCGTGTTCGGGAGCGTGTCTCCTTCGTGCCAGGCACCGCACCCCCTGCCCCTGTGTCCCCTGTTGCCCTGAGTGAGGAGTCTGTGTACCTACTTCGGCAGCTCCATGTAGGGCAGACAGCAATGCTGAGTGTCCTCCATGCACACACCACTCTGTTGACACAGCTGGTGTCGTTCATGGAGGGCATCTCGACGGGTATGTCTGCCCTACAGAGGAGCAATAAGTCCATGGACTCCTCCCTGATGGCAGCAGTGTCCCTCCTCCAACAGTCTCTCCCACCTCCTACCTCTGCCCCATCCACACTTCCTGGCACCCTACCTATCCAAAGCACATGCACACCTGCACAATCACCCAAGCACACAGACACGAGCAGCACAGACACACCCAAAAGAAAGGCAAGACGTGCACACAAGCATCCTCAGGGGACAGATACCACACACACAGGGGTTGGGGAACAGACACACACACAGGCATCCACAGTCACTCCGCAGTCCTCCAAATCCTCTCCCTCCAAGACCCCTTCCCTTGCCTCACCTGCAACCCCACCTACACAGCAGGTCTTCCTGTGTGACCTCGGCCTCTTCCCCTCCGATCCTGCAGATCCGGCATACCGGGGGAAGAGGAAGTCCACCCACACAGAAGGGAGTGCTCCTCGCCCCCGGACACCCTCCCCCAGGCACAGGCAGACTGAGGACCCCATTCGAAAGTCCCCCCGGACCAGGAAGGGCAAGACCCCACCACCACCACCACGCAGCTCCACCACCCAGTCTCTCTCCTCCATCCCCCAGGCCACCACTCCACAGGTTCCACCGCCACACCCTGCCCCAGGTTCCCCCACACACCGATACCGCATCCCCAAACTGCTTAGGCCCCTCCCTGCCACTTGCTCTTCCACCCCCAACCCAGACGCTCAGCCTGTTTGTGCCACTGGTGTGGAGACCGGGTCCCCCCTCTGTCCTGCCCACCTCATCTGCCCCCCCTTCCACTCCCTTGGAGGCATGCACTGCAGTGGAGTCCACAACCACCCCGTCTGACTCGGGCACTGCAGTGGGGACCCAGTCCACTCCATCAGACCAGCCCACTGCAGTGGTTGCAGCACCAACACCATCTGACTTGTGCCCTACAGTGGTGCCGGCCCCCCCTGAGTCAGACACCTCCACTGTAGTTGCTGGTGACACTCCTGCACCCACCACCCCTTCACTGCCTCACTCTGGCATCCCCTGATCCTGTCCCTGCGGTGCCTGGCCTGCCCCTTGTATGCCCCTCCAAGGGGGATGTCCCCTGTCCCTACCAGTGCAGGCAAGCAATGGGTGACAAGTTGTCACATATCACCCTGTTGGGACTGTGTATTTGGACTGGCCATTGGCCTTAGTTTAATTTGGACTTCTGATTTGTTTTTGACATTTGCTGAATAAAGCCTATTTTTGTTTACTTGTGGTTTTTCTTTTGATGTACATGATGTAGATGAGTATCATCATGCATTTGCAGTTGTAATAGTGTTCAGATCAGGGAAATGAAGTGTTGCAGTGATGGACTCCATGTGGTCCATGGGATATGTGTCCTGTTGTAGTCTGGATCTATGGCATCCTCTGCTGCAGTCTGAGGGTGTGATGTTCAGCATATGACACAGGGATGTACGTTTTGCATTTGTAAATTAACATCTTTGTCTTACAGTGATGCACATCTGGTGGGCTTACCACTGTTCAATGTTTCTATTTCCCTGACTGTGTGCCCATCTCCACTGGACATGCAGTTTAGCACACCAATGTTGAAGGACTCATCAGTGTATACAGTGCACCTTGCTTGACACGTGTTTTGGGTGTATGCAGATGACTGACGTGACACTCCCGTACCCAGGCTGATGTGAGCAGAGCCTTCAGTGTGTTGTAGTTGTTGACTCACTGACCGAGTGTTCTGCTGACATGTTTGAGTCGTGCACAGACAAGGTTTGGCACAGCGGACCTTCCACAACAGTGGAGTACCCTCATGGCAGTGTGTAATCCTGTGACATTGCCTGGGCCCGTGTTTTGTGTTGTGTAAGCATGTCTGTGCGTGTACACTTCCCTTTTCCTACACAGGCTGTGTCCATACGGATGTTCCTGTTTCTGATGCTTGCTGAGTTGTTCTGTGTTCATCCAGCATCTTGGACCTGGTTACTCCGGGATGTGGGTGCATGGCAAACTAAGGTTCATCAGGTTGTCATCCCAGGTTGTCTTTGTTGTCAGGGCTGGGGATGTGGGAAAACGCAGATGGGACATATTCAGGATTCCCCTTGGCACTTGTTGGTTACACATGTCATGTAATTTACAGTCTGTGGTAGCTTTCAGTGATTGTGACACGTTGTGTGTGTGACTGCTGCCACTCCTCAGGGTCAGAGCTGCAATGTTGGAAGTTGTGTACATGTGTTCTTTGTGTGTCACCTTGTCTTCTTCATTGGTGTGTGACTATGGCCAGGATCCCATTGATTGTGGTGGATTTCACGTCATGCCCATGTACCGCGTAGTGTGCAGTGTGTCAGACATTCATGAGTCTTGTTGACTGGCCATGTGTGATGGGTTTCTGCACCTTAGTTCCCACCACCACCCCTGGGATTGTCATGGGTGCATGTGCAATGTCACCAGTCCATGTGAGCTTCACTGCTGCACATTGGTGGAGATCAAGGTGTGTGGTGTTGAGTGTGTGCAAATGTGAGTTGTTGCACGGCTAGACCCCTACCTCCATATTGGCCATGGCTGGCAGGCCGTGCTGTTTGATTTGTGCTTGTGTAGGTGTGATGGTAGTTTGTTGCTCAGGACACATGGATGTGGTTCACAGTGTGAATGACATCTACCTTTGTCATCACAGTGGGATTATCATGCAGGCTAGTGTCACCACAATGTGGGGTCCCTGGGGGTAGTGCTGTGGTGGGTCTGTCTCTTGCTGTGTTAGTTGCTGTTCCTACTAGCTTGTATGACATGTGTAATTTGGGCTCCCTCTCATCTAACAATGCCTCTTTGCCCACATAGGGAAATCCGATCCATGAGTTACTTTTGTATGGCACTGTATACACATCTGTGTAATTGGAATTCAGGCCTCCTCATGTGTTGTGTGGTTGCCTGGGGACACTGGCACACACCCCCATCACCTGTTGTGTTTGATATGCAGTGTGAGTCTGCCTGTTTGTGTTTGTGCATTTGCACCACTGCATTGGCATATCTTGAGTGTGCCATTGGCTGTATGTTGTTTGGTGGCTTTCCCCTGCTGTCCCTGGGACTCCTAGGTCTTCAGTCAGCACAATAATCATGGTTTGTATGTCCCATTGCTGCCATGGTATGGTATTTGTTCACCTGACATCTACAGTCTCCACAGGATATCTACCTTTGTGTGTCCATTGGTGCAGATATGTGGGTCTGCATTATGAT
Source organism: Calotriton arnoldi (assembly GCA_963921515.1). Lineage (NCBI taxonomy): Eukaryota > Metazoa > Chordata > Amphibia > Caudata > Salamandridae > Calotriton > Calotriton arnoldi. Next base: position 630,073 of record CAWUFW010004229.1, on the reverse strand, counting down.
GGTCACTTCTGTCATTGTGTTATTTGTGAATGTTGACAATGTGAGCCCCCATGGGTGATGTTTGTATGCACATGGCCAAAGGTATGTTTTATTTGCACTGCACTGTTTGCCTCACCCAATCTATGTTGCTATGGGACACAAGCACTACAATGCCAATGATGTGTTTGTTGTTGTGTGACCAGGAATCATCCATGCAGTTTGGCTTTGGCAGCTTTTACCCTGACTACACTTCCCTTTTGGTCACTGTGGTGATGGTGCTTTGGGCCCCATTGCCACACTGTTCAAAAGGTGCATCAGCTATGGACCCCACACCTACCTTTTGGTCACTGTGGTGATGGGGCTTTGGGCCCCATTGCCACACTGTTCAAAAGGTGCATCAGCTATGGACCCCACACCTACCTTTTGGTCACTGTGGTGATGGGGCTTTGGGCCACATTGCCACACTGTTCAGAAGGTGCATCAGCTATGGACCCCACACTTCCCTTTTGGTCACTGTGGTGATGGGGCTTTGGGCCCCATTGCCACATTGTTCAAAAGGTGCATCAGCTATGGACCCCACACCTACCTTTTGGTCACTGTGGTGATGGGGCTTTGGGCCCCATTGCCACACTGTTCAAAAAGTGCATCAGCTATGGACCCCACACTTCCCTTTTGGTCACTGTGGTGATGGGGCTTTGGGCACCATTGCCACACTGTTCAAAAGGTGCATCAGCTATGGACCCCACACCTACCTTTTGGTCACTGTGGTGATGGGGCTTTGGGCCCCATTGCCACACTGTTCAAAAGGTGCATCAGCTATGGACCCCACACTTACCTTTTGGTCACTGTGGTGATGGGGCTTTGGGCCCCATTGCCACACTGTTCAAAAGGTGCATCAGCTATGGACCCCACACTTACCTTTTGGTCACTGTGGTGATGGGGTGTTCAACCCCATTGCCACAGTGGCCATGGTCGGCTTGCATTGTGGAGGCCACACACATTTATGTGTGACACATGTGCTAGGGGGTCACATTGTATGTTCAATGTCATGTTCAGTGTTGTAGGCATTTGTCACAGACTACACACGCTTGTCATGGTGTTGGGGGGGGATGTAATTTTCAGACATTCCTTATGTGGGAGTATGCTGGTTGTGTCATGCATTACCCGTCCTATGAGTAGGGGTGGAGGTAGTGGCAGGCATCCATCCCCCTAAGGGTGGGGATGGTAGTAGTGATGGGCATCCAGCCCCCTATGAGTGGGGATGGTAGTAGTGATGGGCATCCAGCCCCCTATGAGTGGGGATGGTAGTAGTGATGGGCATCCAGCCCCCTATGAGTAGGGGTGGTGGTAGTGGTAGGCATCCAGGCCCCCTGAGTAGGGGTGGTGGTAGTGGCAGGCATCCAGGCCCCCTGAGTAGGGGTGGTGGTAGTGGCAGGCATCCAGCCCCCTGAGTAGGGGTGGTGGTAGTGGTAGGCATCCAGGCCCCCTGAGTAGGGGTGGTGTTAGTGGTAGGCATCCAGCCCCCTGAGTGGGGTGGTGGTAGTGGCAGGCATCCATCCCCTAAGGGTGGGGATGGTAGTAGTGACAGGCATCCAGCCCCCCTGAGTGGGGTGGTGGTAGTGGCAGGCATCCAGCCCCCCTGAGTAGGGGTGGTGGTAGTGGCAGGCATCCAGCCCCCTGAGTAGGGGTGGTGGTAGTGGTAGGCATCCAGCCCCTGAGGGTGGGGATGGTAGTAGTGACAGGCATCCAGGCCCCCTGAGTAGGGGTGGTGGTAGTGGTAGGCATCCAGCCCCCCTGAGTAGGGGTGGTGGTAGTGGTGGGCATCCATACCCCTAAGGGTGGGGATGGTAGTAGTGACAGGCATCCAGCCCCCTATGAGTGGGGATGGTAGTAGTGATGGGCATCCAGCCCCCTATGAGTAGGGGTGGTGGTAGTGGTAGGCATCCAGGCCCCCTGAGTAGGGGTGGTGGTAGTGGCAGGCATCCAGCCCCCCTGAGTAGGGGTGGTGGTAGTGGTAGGCATCCAGGCCCCCCTGAGTAGGGGTGGTGGTAGTGGTAGGCATCCAGGCCCCCCTGAGTAGGGGTGGCGGTAGTGGTAGGCATCCAGCCCCCTAAGGGTGGGGATGGTAGTAGTTACAGGCATCCAGCCCCCCTGATTGGGGTGGTGGTAGTGGCAGGCATCCATCCCCCTAAGGGTGGGGATGGTAGTAGTGACATGCATCCAGCCCCCCCTGAGTGGGGTGGTGGTAGTGGCAGGCATCCAGCCCCCCCTGAGTAGGGGTGGTGGTAGTGGTAGGCATCCAGGCCCCCCTGAGTAGGGGTGGTGGTAATGGTAGGCATCCAGCCCCCCCTGAGTAGGGGTGGTGGTAGGGTGGTGTTGGTGGTAGGCATCCATCCCCCTATGGGTGTGTATGGCATTGGTGATGGCCATCCCACCCCTATGGTTCTGCTGTTGCTAGTGTACGTCATTTGTGCATCCCTATGTGTGTGTGACATATTTCGGGTACGTGTCGTTTGTTTGTATTGTTGGTGTTTGACTTACCGTCTGCGCCGTACGCGTCTGTACCGGTCCCGGTAATAGATGTAGAGTATAGGTAGGACCTGCGCAATGGGATTCATGCTTGGATCGTCTCGTTCGGGTTTCTCGTGTCTTCGAGTCGTACTCGTAGCAGGCTTGTTCGTCTCGTAGCCGTGGATCGTCTTGTGGCGCGAAACGGAGCTTATGTACGGCTTGCCCGGATGCTCAAACGTCCCGGACGTAGCGACGGGTTCGGGCGCGTACGGAGTGCGCATCGTACTCGTCCGGCAGGAAGGTGCTGTGTATTTGCTTCCGTACGACTCGATTCGGCGTTTACGGATCCGGCTCGGGCGGGGAACAGGAGCTGGATTGGGTAAGTATGGCTCGCTCGGAAACTGGGTTCTTATACACATCGTACTTGTTCGTCCGGACGAGTGTTCGAATCGGTCGGGAAACACGCAATCGGCTGGGTTTTTTCCCGGACGAATACTGTTAGGTGCGCTTCTGGCCGAGATCGGAATCGACCCCTCTGTGTTGAATAGAGGTAATAGGAGAATGATGACAAGAGTAGATTGATTTTGTGGGGTATTTTAATTAAAAAATTTCAGTTATTGATCGTTAACATCTACACACTTTTACAACATAATTCAAATTTTGGAATAATATTAAAACTAATTTGATCTAGTATAATCATGAGCCCCCTATTTTGCTTGGTGAGAACAGCCAATTCGTTGATTTCTTCTAGATAATCGCTATATTTAAATTTGTTCCAGACAATTCTCAAAGGCTAGGTAAATATATCATGTCCCTTGTGATTGTATGATTTCTGGATAATTTGCAATCCCAGCACAAAGACTTTTCCCCTTCCAGTGTTTAGCATGTGATCTAAATACAGAAGTAATTGTATTTCATGATTAAGAATTTCAAAAGCCCTACTAATTACATCAATAATCATTACCTTTAACCTCTATGATCATGCTACATTACATGACGGATTGAATCTAAATCAATTGGGAATGGGGGATGGTAGATAAGAGCTATTAGATTTGCAGTCTCACTATGATTATAGGAGATAATTCAGAACTTTCACAAAGGAATGTTTCACATTTAATGATTTTAATGATCATTCAATATCAAACAACTGGGATGCCTGAACAGCACATAAAGGGCCTCATTTAGTTGGTCAACAGCTTTCCGACTGACATCGTAGGCTTGAACTCCGATGGCCGTATCTCAATGTTGGCGGTTGGATTCCAAACCGGCCGGGGAAACCTACTCGGTTCCGACGAGCGCAGAGAGCCCGTTGGCCAGTCGGAAGGGCCTCATAATCCCTAACGGACAGCGTTTGCGACCGGGATTATGATGGCACTTTCCGACAGCCGTTCCATGTGGGCCTTTCCGACATGGAACTGCAGTCAGAAAGTGTCTTTGGGGGCCCCTAGCAAGGCTTCCGTCCCCCCTGTGGGCTCCGGGTGTGGCCCTGGGGGGCACCACATGGTGCAGGGATTTACACAAACTCCCATTTCTCAATGGGAGGTTGTGATGCGGGCAGTTTCCGTCCACTGCACAAGCTCTCATAGAGAAATGGGAGTTTGCGACCACACCATGTGCGGTGGCATCGTAATGAGGTGTTCAGAACCGCCAACCTATGTCGGTTCTCACAAAGAAACGATGTCAGTCGGAGGCAACTCTGACCGACATCGTAATCAGCCCTTATATGTTCTTTGTCATTGCATATGTCTCCAAGTGGACAAAAGTAATGTCTAATAACCGAATTATTTACTGTATTTAATTATTTATTCTCTTTATAAACTAATTATTTACATACAGTTACTTACAAAACTTAAAATCTTTGGATCATGCTTATGACACTAGCAATCGCAAGACATGCAGCAAGATTTAATAAAGGTGAAATTAGAAATATTGAATGTGAACAGAGTCAAAGCAAAATACTGTGTGGCAAAATAAGCTGACATCACTTTAACAAAGTAAGTATAAAAATGAACACAAACTTATTAAGTGTAGCTTATGGGAACGGGAACGTAATAACATTATTAGTATACATTTTAAAAGCCTACTTACAAATGATCTAAACATGAAATGCTATAAAGTGAAAAGAGACTTTAACCATATTGGATTGGAAACCTCTGGCAGCAAATACTGGGGATGCAATGATTTTGGGTGGGTATTGATACAACACTAATCATGCCTATTCCTCCAAAAGAATGGCAGTTCCCCATAGCAATCTCAGAATCACTGTCTTTGTTAAAGCTACAGGACTTTTTAAAAACCATTGTAACATTTTTGCTAGCATTTTCGCTTTTAGAAGCCCTACTATGTAAAACCTGACAAGATCGATTTCCATGAAAGGCAGGTTAGTGTCTTTAAAGGCTAAAGTGTTGCCTAGGGCTTCATCTAATTTGTTGGCATTTTCATATCAAATCTCCTTCATAATTTGGGTTCTATCCTATATGTCTAAAACAAACTCCTATTTAAGAGTCCTGAAGCTTACATATCCACTCATGCCTTTGTTTTCACGTTTTAATCGCTATGAATGACCCTACTCCCTTTTGTATTCATTCTGGACTCTGAACATTTTTAGGCATATTAGAAATAGTGACATTTGAAAGGAAGATTTTTCTCCAGTGCTGATTATATTTTGATACATGTGATATGTGGTGATTTCTTTAAATTTTTTCAAAATGAGATTTATGTGATCTCAAGAGTGTCACTATATATACGTGCCTCGGGGAAAAAATAAGGTTCTTCCTGTCAAAGATTTATGTGAAAAATGTTTTTAAAGGATCAAAGTTTTAATAGAGGCTTAAAAACTAAATATCCAGGTATTTGGTTCATGATAGACATGAAAACCATTATTGCACATCATTATCCTGGCATGAAATTCTTCACTCTTTTAAAGGGACTGTGATTCCCCTTATTGAATGTCTTTTATCAATGCTTCCTTTTCACTGTTAAATTTTTTTTTTTAACTAATCAAGTCAATTCACTCTCAAATTTTATCGAAGAATAACATCCTTTGATTTAGCTGCCAAAGTTGAAAAAACCTATGAAGGAAGATTGGAGCAGCATTCCTAAGTTAGACCCTCACCATACATCTTTTTATATTAGACATCCTTGATTTTAATTGCACTAATACAACGGTAAGAACATTCCAAATAGTGCAAAAGTTGAAAATACCTTTGTGATACAATTTTCTTTAAATAGTTTATTTATATGATAATCAGACCATCCTTTACTAGATATCTGCTGCCCATGAAATAATATATGCCTAATAAATAATATCCTCTCGGATTTCCTGGCTAGATTCCTGTAACTATGTTACACTTTTTTTAATTACACATCTCAACATTTTATAAAGATCATCTGTTTTCTAGAAGATTTTGAGAGAAATGGAATCCATTTGTGTGTCCAAATTGTTTAAAGACAGTATGAGAGTTTCCTTTTAGAAACTATAAATAATATATAATTGTGGGGGAGGCCAGACCCGCTCCCTGAGAATACTCTATATTCCCTAGAGGACCCCGACCCAACCTCCATAATTAGCCCATACTTACCTCTCTCGTCGCGGAACGGTGAGCGGCTCCAACAGCTCCTTCCCTGCAAAGTAGAAGAGGACAGGGTCAACACCATCGAGGCGGATTCACTGATGGAAAGAGGAGGCAGTACTTTCCGAGAGGGCAGCCAATTACGGAGGGGTTTGGAGAGTCGAGGAAGGACAAACGAAGTGGAGCAAAGGCGGCGGACCCAGAAGACGCCGGAGAGAAAAGCGAGAATGACAGTCGCAGTCGGGTGGAGGAGAAAGGAACCCACTCTATCGAGTTCGAGGACGTTGGAGTCATCGCGCCGGGAGGCGGAGAAGACATCCCGCCATCTACTGCCCAGGAATGGGAGGCTGAGCGAGAGTGCGACGAGGCTCCGGAGACCTGGAGCGAGGAGTGGTGGTCACCCTGGGAAGCGTGACACTCCTGCCGAAACTCAGGAGAGTTGCGGCTTTCCTGGTACGTGTTTGGAAAAGGTGGGGAGGTGTACGGGATAGTGATAGGGAAGGGGAAGGGAACAAAGTGAGACGTGAGGATTGGGGAACTATAAAAGCAGAGTATTGTCATTTTTTTATTTCTTTTTATTGAATAAGAAAAACAAAAAAAAAAATATGACAGCGTATATTAAAATGACACAGTCAATTTGTCAGTACATTCCAACATAACCATTACATTACATATCGTCAATTTTACATTGTGAGCAGTAATCTCACGGAGTCATACATTCCTGTATAGAGGGATCAGTAAACGGGACACACAACATTCCCCTCGCTTTGTTCCATTCCCCCCAGATCTTGGTCCATTTTCCGGGGCAACCTCTCCCTTCATAGATCACCCTCTCCGTCTGCATACACCAGTCCATAGCGGCTTCCCAATCCCGGAGTTTGGGTGCCGTGTCTCCCGTCCAAGCTCTGGCTATATTACGTTTCGCTACTACATTCCCAAGGGAAACCCAGATCCTTTCTTTAGCAGTCAAGTCAGTCGCCTCCCATATGTTAAGAAGGCAGAGTCTGGGGTGACTTCCATACTTTTCCCGCAAACTTCCCACATTCTTGAGGTTATTTTCATCCAATATAACTGTATAGTCGGGCATACCCACCACTAATGTAGATACGTGCCCACTTGGCCACAACCCTGGGACACTGTGGGGAGCTTAAAATACCCATCTTGGCCAACGCGACACCGGTATAATAAACTCTATGGAGGAGCTTAAGCTGGATTAATTTAAATCTAGATCGCATTGCGACCTCCCGAGGGGAGGCCAGCGCTTCCTGCCATTCCTCATCATCTAAGTCTCCCACATCTTCCACCCACTTAGAGCGGATCTTCACCAAGGCGTCTGGGGTATTATTTAAAATCTTTCTATAGGTCAGGGAGATTACTTTATCCTTCAGATAATCATCAAGGAGTCTGTCCTCCAATGGCGAAGCTGCTGGGAGATCCGTGCCCTTGGGCACAGCTTTATACACCGCATTGCGAACCTGAAGGTATCGAAAAGTTTCCCTTGGATTTAGATCATAATCTCTTTGAAGGTCACTAAAGGGGACCACTGTACCTTTCATCCATAAGTCGCCTACTGTTGAAAGCCCAATGAGGTCCCACTTGTGAAAGCTCGGACTGTGTGCCAGGAGCCCAAATCGATCAGACTCGAAGAGGGGTGTGGTTAGGGTAATCTTGTTTTTCCAACCCAAGGCGGAGGTCGCCTCGTACCATAATGTGACCGTGGTTGTAGTCGGAGTATATACCAGGGCATTTTTACGTCCTCCAAATAATGCCCGTTGATAAGAGCCAGCTATCATATTGTACCTATCCATTCTATAAGCGGGTTCACTTACTGGCCAGTGTACCCAGTGGTTGGTGACTGCTAATTGGGAAGCCCAGTAGTAACTCTTGAGTGCCGGAAGAGCAATTCCACCATCGTACCAGCTCTTCGTGAGCTTAGTCAAGGAGATACGGGGAATTCCGTTGTTCCAAAGAAGGGTCCTGACCTCTGCCTCTACAGCCTGAAAATATTTGTGTGGGACGGGGAAGGGTGTATTTTGCAGGGCGTAAACGAATCGAGGCAAAGCCATCATTTTATATAAGGCTGCCCTGCCCAATATTTGTGAGTGGCAATGACTTCCAGTGTTGTACGTCGGTCTGTAGGCGACGCAGCGGCGGGGCCAAATTACTATCATAAAAGGCCACTGGGTCCGTCGTGACATAGATCCCCAAGTAGCGAAATCCTTCCATGACAATTCTAGCACCACAGTGGGCGGGCAGCCTAAGATCTTCCCCAGAAAGTTTGTATATAAGGGACTTATCCCAATTTATTGTATAACCGGAGTATTTCTGAAACAGAGTGAATATGTGAAGTATTCTGGGAATGGAAAATAGGGCATGGCCAAATACAGTAAAATATCATCGGCGTATAGGGAGATTCTATCTTCCCAGTCCATTGTCCAGTTTAAGCCTCTGAGAAGGGGGTCCCCCCCGATCCAGATTGCCAACGGTTCAAGGACCAAAGCAAATATCAGCGGGGAGAGTGGACATCCCTGCCTTGTCCCTCTATTCAAGGCGAAGGTTGCCGACCGGCCCCCGTTCACCGTCACGCTTGCCAGGGGCTCCGGGTACAGGAGCCGCACCCATGACAGGAACTTCGGGCCGAATCCAAACCGTTCCAACGCCGCAAATAGGAAGGGCCATTCTATCAAATCAAACGCCATTTGGGCATCTAGGGACATGATTACTGCATCTTCTTGTATAGTCCCAGTCCTGCCGAAGACCCCATGAAGCCTTCGCAGATTGAGCGCCGTATTTCTGCCCGGCATAAAGCTGGACTGATCGGGATGGATCAATTTATGGAGCAGGGGCGACAATCGCGTGGCCAAGATTTTTGCCAATATTTTCACCTCCGGATTCAATAACGAGATCGGCCGGTATGAACCACACCGTTCCAAAGGTTTGCCCTGTTTGTGGATCACTACCACATTTGCCAATCTTTGTGTTTCCGGGAGGATACCCTCAACCACACTTTCTTTATACATATCTATTAAATATGGGGCTATGGTAGACGCGTTTATTTAAAATAGTTCAATTGGAAGACCACACGATCCCATCGCCTTTCCTGATTGTAAGGCACCAATTGCCTTGATAACCTCTTCTTTGGTCAAGTCGAGCTCGAGCTCCTCCACCTCCGTGTCATCCAACACAGGGAGTCTAAGGGTAGATAACAGCTCTCTTGCCTCTTCCCCTGACGATTGACGTGCAGACTCGTATATTACTTTAAAGTCGTCTGAAAAGGCCCCAGCAATACTGTTTCTGTCCTTAAGTCGTCCCCACCCTCTGTCACAATCTCAAATACCCACCTAGAGGCCAGCTCACGCCAGTCCAGCCACGCTAGAAGCTTGCTCGCTCTATCCCCTATCTCATAAACCCGGCACTGCGTGGCCCGGTAGTGAGCCTTAACCGCCTCTTCGGCGATATCTCTATATTCCTTCTGCTTTAGGAGCAATTTATGTTTGAGTTTGAGGGATACTGAATTCACTTGTTCTTCCTCCAATTGGGCTATTTCTTCTTCTAGGGTAAGCAGCTGTTTCTGCTTTTCTTTCTTATATCCCGCCACCATGGATACCCCCTGCCCCCTAACCAATGTTTTATTCGCCTCCCACAGCGTGGAGGCTGAATCCACCGAGCCCACGTTTTCTTTAAAATAGTTTTCTGTCGTTTCAATTAGCCCATCCCGAATCATGGGGAGTCGCAAGTACCAGGGGTTAAGCGCCATTTCACGTCTAGTGTCCGAGGGACTACCTCCATATGTAACTACAACCGGAGAATGATCTGAGATTCCCCTAGGGAGATGACCCACCTCTCTAAACAGGGAGAGCTGCTCCACTCTACCAAATATATAATCTATACGAGACAAACTCCTGTGCACACCCGAATGAAAGGTGTATTGGTGGGAGGACGGATGATATGCTCTCCAAACATCCAACAAGCCCATTGCTGCTAAAAAGTCTCCCAGCACTCTCCCAGCCGGCACCTCCGGCTTTGGTGGCCTTCTATCAACGTCCCCATTCAGGGCCGCATTACAGTCCCCCCCAAGCAGCGACTCCCCCTCAGGCAAATTGAGCAGATGTGCTCCCAAATCAGTCAGGGTAGGGAGGTGGAGTCGTGGTGGGATGTACAATGAAGCAATATTAAATACTCTGCCCTCCCATGTGCCAGTCAGCATCACAAATCTGCCCATCTGGTCGCGTGTCACAGATTGCACTTGAAAGGGGGAGAAATTACGTAGAAGAATCCCCACCCCTCTAGAACCTTTAGTGTATCCCGCGTGCGCCACTAGCTTGTATCCGCATCTATTCAAAGCGCAGTATGCAGAGCCTTGTATGTGGGTTTCTTGCAGTAGCACCACGTCAGGGGCCTGCCTCTTTAAGTATTGCAGGACAATTCCCCTCTTTATTCTGTCCCCCAGCCCATTGACATTCCACGAAAGCAGTTTAAGTCGGCCCAGTCGTGAAGGCTGTTCCTGGTGTCTGGCCATTTATGAAATACACCAAAAGGCTCTGGCCCCGGACCGAACGCATGTGCAAGGTCGCCATGTCCCTCATTACGTGTGTAAAAATCGACGATGTGGTCAAGTAACTCGCATGGCCCAATGCTGGACGGCCTACTATTAGGCTAGGTACCTCTCTTGCACTGTCAGTTAGCATTATTGCACACCATATTAAACATTGAACAACATAACAACAAACCCTTGGGGAACCACCCAAACTCTCCCCCCTCCCTGCCTCCCTGCAGCATGGACTCCAAACTGCCCACCCCCCAACTGTGCAGCGTGCCTGTGTGCCCAACCCCATCAAACCTTGTAGAGGGGAACGTGGCCCCGCCAACCCAAGCCCAAAGTCTTATAATACCCCAGTTCAAGTCTTGAACGCCCATGTAGCTATGTCCGTAACAACCCCGGCAATAATCAGCCTATTTCCCGTGGTTGACTAAGATAAACAATAGCACTATAACAGTAAAGGATCCACAAGTCCCGCAATCAATAGTATACCCCCCTCCCCCAAAACCAATTTACTTGGCAAAGAACAGCTTCTCCGCTGAGTCCCGGGTGGTCTCTCACATCAGCCAGCTACGACTTCGGGGAGCAGCAGCCATCCAAGAGCCCTCTTCACAGTCCCGCGACTTAAGTCGGCATGTGTCTCACTGAGGGCCATCTCTGAGTTCGAGGCTATCACAACGACTGTCCAGCCCCCGCGCTCGTCGCGGTGAGTCATTCTTTTGGGGACCATGGGTTTGCCATTTTTCGAACCAGTCCCACGTATCCTCTGGAGACGAAAAGAACCAAACTTTCCCATCTGTCGTTACTTGCAGTTTTGCAGGAAAAAGCATTGCATACTTGATGTTCTTTTCACGAAGCGTCCTTTTTACTTCCAAGAAGGATCTCCTCATTTTCTGGACCTTAATTGTAACGGCCGGAAAGAATGTGATTGTAGAGTTCTCAAATTTCGTGGGGGGGGGAGGAGCGCGCAGTTTGAAGAATTATGTCCCTGTCCCTGTAGTTAAATATTCTGGCTAGAATAGGACGCGGAGGCGCGCCAGGCTTTGAAGGACCTTCCGGCACTCTGTGGGCCCTCTCCACTGAGAAATATTGGGAGAGAGAGCGGGGCTGCAGGTGATTTTGTATTAGATCTTCCACAAATAGGTCCGCTGCTGGACCTTCTGCCCATACCGGCACTCCCAAAATGTGGACGTTATTCCTGCGCGCCCTTCCCTCATAGTCTTCAAGCCTGGCCTCCATATCCATCGACACAACTTGGAGTTTCTTCACCTCCCGTTCCAGTATTTTAGTGGAGGATTGAAGTTTAGAGACCGAGTTTTCAGCTGTTTTCATCCTCTCCCCCAACGTGCGTAAATCTCCATGCATTAAAGTCACTTCCGACGTAACCGAGTCTATTTTTTGTTCCAGAGCTGTACGGACCCCATGTATGGCTTCCATAATGTCTTGTAGGGTAGGGGCACCCTCATCCGTTTGCCTCTTCGCTCCCTGAGTTTCATTTTTTTCCTCCATACTCTCTGCTTTAGAGAGTGCAAACTTATCCAGCTTGGTCTGGTGCGTTTGCTTGGACCCCTTCGCCGTCGCCATATTGCAGTCGTTCCGGCAGGCTCTTCTCTTCCCCTCGCCGGATCGTCCCTCACCAGGCTGCAGTGATTATGGTCGTTGCAACTATATCTTGTGTGTGCGGTGGACGGCAGTCCTGTTTATGAACGTGACTCGGCAAATAACCAGTGGAACCCTGTGGGTCTCCTAAATATAGCCCCACCAAATTGTGCACGCATCCCAATTTAGCACTTTTGCTCGCCGAACCTCCCTCAAGTCTCTCAGCGTGACCTCTACAGGTCTCAGGGAGCCAGTCTGGCGCACTTTGTCGAGCTCGGTCCAAGCTCTGTCCCGAGTTGTGGGGATCGAAGGGGACCGGCAAAACGAAGGCAGTAGGGAAAATGTCACAATGTTCAACAATGACGTTGCCTGCATTGGAATAGACTGTTAGCTGGATGCAATATCCCCATAGTAGTATAGAACCGTGCAGGGCAAGTCAATCCAACCCTGGCATTTGGGAGAAACAATCGTTGTGGTAGCCCCCCGTGTCTCTGGTCGGGCATCCTCACCATCTACCCACAAGCTCATATCGGCATCCAGACAATGTGACTGGAGGTCTGTAGGCAGGCAATGTAGCCCAAGCAAGGAAGGTCTCTGATCCCTCCAGCACTCTACCCACTATGAGGTGGCATATGTCATAGACTCATCCTTCATGGCTGCCTGGCACTCTCCAAGTCCCTCGGCAATGACTGACTCAAAATGGCCGCTGCTCACTACGCAGCACAGATTCTGGATGACAGGAATGGAGGCTCCCACACAAATTGGTAGGAGCACTGTCCAGCGTTCTCCAGCGGGCCTGAGGGGGCGGACTAGGAAGGGGGGGGCGGACTGAAGGAAGGATGCAGTACCTCGGACCTGGGTGCTCCGGTCGTCGACCCCACGGGAGTTGCGGCGCGTAATGGCCCCCGAGGTTCGGTTTCCAGGCTCCCACGGCCATGCCGCAGCAGATGCGGCTTCCCTTTCGCATCAGAATTAGGTTCCGTAACGTAGATGCTCTTGCCCCCGAAGCCCCCCGGGCCTTCAGTAAATCGTCTGCTCGTTGCTAGGGGAGGTCACACAGAGGACGCCTCAGCCGTCTCCCAGCAAGGCCAATCCCAGCTCCACCTCGAGGGACCGCCGCAGTACCGGATTATGCGAGTCCCCGGCGTGACAGGTCTTTTCTCTCCGGCGCAGTTCCCTCAATATCTCTTCGCTCCGGTGGGTCACAGGCAAACCGTCTCCCGCTCGAGGCCACCCAGAGTCCCGGCGAGCACAGGGACGCTGTAGGTTGGGGCTTTAGACGGATATGTGTGCGGATTTTAAGGGGCTTAGGCTGGTGGGATGCGGAGCTCTACTCGAACGCGGCCATCTCAGTTGCCGGTCGGCCACGCCCCCGAGTATTGTCATTTTACTCAGGAGAGTGCCGGTGTCCAAAGGTCGCAACCCGGCCTATTGAGTATTTTCTGTTTCATTTTTTTTGCTTGATAATTTGGTTGCACCATTCGGAGTAGAGGGCATATCCGAGAATAAGGTTAAAAGAAATGTCTTAAACCAGAGAGAGAGAGAACAAGAGGGGCACAGCTAAGCACACACCGTTAAAGTGATTGAACTAAGAATGGACTGAGACACTATTTGCACATGTTTACTTGCAAAGGGGGCAGGACCAGGAAGACACCGGAGAGAAAAGCGAGAGTGGCAGTCGCAGTTGGGTGGAGGAGAAAGGGACCCGCTCTATCGAGTTCGAGGACGTTGGAGTCATCGCGCCAGGAGCCAGAGAAGACATCCCACCGTCTACTGCCCAGGAACGGGAGGCTGAGCAAGAGGACGACGAGGCTCCGGAGACATGGAGCGAGGAGTGGTGGTCGCCCTGGGAAGCGTGACACCCCTGCAGCTTTTCTGGTACGTGTTTGGAAAAGGTGGGGAGGTGTACGGGATAGTGAAAGGGAAAGGGGAGGGAACGAAGTGAGACACGTGAGGATTGGGGAACCATAAAAGCAGAGTATTGTCATTTTAATCAGGAGAGTGCCGGTGTCCAAAGGTCGCGACCCGGCCTATTGAGTATTTTCCGTTTCATTTTATTTTGCTTGATAATTTGGTTGCACCATTCGGAGTAGAGGGCATATCCGAGAATAAGGTTAAAAGAACGTCTTAAACCAGAGAGAGAGAGAGAACAAGAGGGGCACAACTAAGCACACACCGTTAAAGTGATTGAACTACGGCATGGACTGAGACACTATTTGCACATGTTTACTTTCTCTTGTACACTCTCCCACCACACATTCTCCCTTCCCGAAGGCCTAGTGAAAGGGGGGGAGCCTACCACATAAAGAGGGTCATAACCCCATAGGAAGGGGGAAGGGGGTACCTGCTTCACCATCTTCACCAAGAGAGTTCTTCCCCTACACCCCTGGGTGTGGTAATGGTCCCTATCCCTTAAACAACAACTCCTAGACTGAAGTACTTACCTTACCCTTCTTGTCTTCTTTCCTGGCAAACCGGGGATGACCCACCACGGAAGCATGAACCTAGAACGAATAGACGAAGGAGAGGATTACCAGTGAAAGAAGAGAGAGACTCAAAGAGTTTACGACAACCTTGATTATTTCCCTTCCCTCCTTATTTCCCCTTTATACTTTGTATCACCCTACATACTCCAGATGTTCCTGCAAATAAATGCCAAAATTAAGAAACGCATTCGGCCTCCTAGATTCGTCTTTCGCCCATCCCTCACAATAATTTTCTTGAATTCTTTCACAATAAGTACATCTTACTGATACTCAGTATTCTGGAAGGGGGCCTTAGAGGGCAGACGATTGGGAGGTTTGCCCTCCCGGGCGGTTTGGGTGCAATGGTGCAGTCCGGGAGACTGTGAGACCCCATTGATGGGTCATAGTAGAAAGGGAAGGGGAGTATATAAGAAGGTAAGTCACATGGGCAGGCACCATTTTAGATAAACTAGTGACACAGTGGTTGGTTGCAGGTGCGACTGGTGTGCTAGAGGATCGGCGGGTCGGGGGGTAGGGGGACATAGGGGTCGTGGGTGGAAAAGAAATATATAAAAAAAAGACCTGCAGCCTGCCGCATCGCTCTTTTATGCTCCTCTTCTCCAGGTGGCACCAGCTCCCAGAATGCCCTGCGGACAATCCTGAAGATGCTCTCACGCAGGAGATCAGCTTCAGGATTGGCCTGAGAACCCACGATTTGTGCTCCAGGACAGACTGGGAGTCTGTGCCATCTCTGAGCTTTCACTGCACATGTCGGTTTGGCCAACCTGAGACGGCCAGCCAAACCATCATGCCCAGTGAAGGGAGTGCACTACTACGCCCCTCAGTGCCTGTCACCTCCCCCCAGGCCCAGAGGCCCCTTCCCCAAGTCTCGGCAGGAAAGGAAAAATAAAGCACTATTGTTTTATTTTTCCTTTCCTGACGTTTTTGAGGGAGTGATGCTCCTCCGCCATAGCAGAGGAGCTGCTGCTGGTTGGTTGTAGGCTGAGGAATTTTAGTCTGAGGTATTCTGGCTCAGTTAGTGGATTTTCCTTGCAGACTTAGAGCTAAGAAGCAAATGTTTTATACATGCGAGAGTCAAGGAATACTTAGAGGTGTTTTTTAGAGATCGTTCAATTGCAGGTGGGTAAGGCTATTCAGGCCCTCCGTAATGAGGGGTGAGAAGATTTGCTGGTGCCAGGGGCACGGTAGGCGATGGCGCTGTAGACCATACACGACTGGTGAAGTGCTCCTCTGATGGAATGGCAGCAGTACTATGGGCGTGCTTGCTGCTCCTCCAAAAGGTACAAAGAATGGAGGCAGGTAAGGGCAAAGGGACACATTTTATGGTGGTGCTAGACAGCAAGTTGAAGGGCTTCAGGAGCACCAGTTGGACATCAGGAATTACATACCTGTGGAAGCTCCTCCACCCAGTTGCTCGTGTTCAGCTCGGAGGCCGTGGGGGGCTGAGTATGGTCGCTAGAGGTCCAGAGGTGAAGGGGGTTGCGGTGGCAGCCAGCGGGAGAGAATGGGAGGACATGTGGGAGACAAGCAACGCCCCTTTGTGCTCGACATCAAAGGGCACCATAAATCCAGAGTATGGGCGGGGCAATATGGGGATAAATGTAACAGGAGTACAGAGGAGCAGTTCTGAGGGCTGCATTAAAGGAAAAACATCAGTGATAGTGGCCACCATTCTTTAATATAGTGGCAAAGAGGGTGGTGAGGTGGATTGGAATAAGGGCAAAACGGATTATGGTACATAGGATTTTGAATTGAGGAGGTCTACTCCTGTAAAGGTTTATTCCCATAAAACAGTGAGAGTAGAGGCAGTGGGGGTAGGTGCGGGTGGGAAGGCTGGCAAAGGAAAGATAGCCAAGTGAGCCTCAGTAGGAGACATAAGCAGGGAGGGAAGTTAGGAATGGGTACCTGTCGGGAGGCCATTGAATTACCAAGGGTTGAATCTTGTTCCTCTCCCCTCCGGGCTGTAAAAAACCAACCTGTGAGTCTTATGAAGCAGGACACCGTATATAGCAGACTTACCTCCTTTAAAAATGCCTTCTCCTCTGAGCAGGGGGTGTGGCCATCGGGTGACACAGGGAAGAACATGGAAGTAAAAAGGGGCGGTCAGCATCCTCAATGACAAAGTAAAAGGAGCTTGGATGCTTCACCGGGAAGACGTCAGGACCAACCCTGAGGAAGCGAGAACGATCGGCTGCTGGCCCAGAATTCGAACCGATTCCACCTTCACTGTTGAGACGGACAGCCTGCAGAAACCTGCCAATGTGGAGACCGCTGCTGCCGACGAAGATAGATGCCGCCGGTTGGATGAACATTCCAGCCACACTCCAGGAGAAGTGTGGCTCTCGCAGATGTGTAAGCGCTTCAGAGTTTGGGGAAGGGTTACAAAAGCGGGAAGGAAGATGCAGTAGATGGGGCTTTGCACAAGCTGGGTTAAGCGGGTTCTCCTTGCCTTAATTGTTTAAACTGCCTTCATGCACCCAGTTCTATATCTGTAGAGTGTCACACCTTCTAGACATGGCTTGCACAAGATTTAATCATGTTTTCTTTCTTTTGAGCACAAACGATGGTCATTGTTTGGTCTTCGGTCATAGACCCCAAAACCCTTCCCTTACAAGACAGGACACATGGTGTATGGTTCAGGGTTACGGACTAAAATACCACATATACTGACCTGCCCTTTATGTCTCTTTTACCGAGGGGAAACCGGTGGACATCAGACTGGACCAAAGAAGAGAGCCAATTTAAAGACAGCATAACCAAGGCAAAAATTGGGACTTTCAGCTGATTTCCTTGTGTCCATTATAATAGACAATAAACGAAAATACCGCAGCAGATTGAAGTCTCTTGGCCTTTTTCCCTGCTAAGGAAGACCCCTACCTCACAGTACCAAAGGACAAATCTGTTAGGGATCCTAACATGCGGGGATATTTCATGTTTCCATCAGACAAAACAGAATAGCAGCGAGCGGATTCATGAGGGCTTGGTGCAGTCCCATTTCCCCGAGGAGAAGAGAAGGCACAGCTGGGTGTGAATGGCCAGATGGCATCGGTGGAGCGGTCATGATACAGAGGGGGAAGGTTTGGTGTGGCCTCTTCCTATTAGTGGAACTTTGCAACACTGCATGATAATTGTTTGGCTGGTGCAATGGAGACCGATGAGATGCCTGGGCCGAGTGGTGTATGGATGGACGGAATGGATGATGAGGAGAATTTGGATTATGGAGAGGAGGATGAATGGGGAAAAATGAGGTGCAAGAAGGGGAATACAAGTCAGAAGGCGAGGTGGAATGGAGATGTTGGGTCAAAAAAGTGGCACAGCAAAATGGTGGAGGGAGTAATACAGAGGTGGAGATTGGTGTTTTACAGGTGGCACAAAGGAGCAAGTTGGTTAAGAGGGTGAACACAAAGAGCTGGAGGCACGGCCCTTGGCAAGATGCAGGCTGTGGTGTGGGCCCCAACCTTGAGGCCAGGTAAGAGGTATGTTGCCAACGTGAGGCCAAAGATGCTATCTATGGAAGTAGGAGCAAAGGATGACTTGCTGGAGGATGGTTCACAGGTGTGCTTACACAAGAGAAGATATGTGACAAGTCAGGGGTTGGGGGCGGAGAAGTACGAACGAACAATGGGGACAGAGGGCACATGGAAGGTAGAAGACAAGCAGGTTAAGGCAGGGTCTGAGGGGTGAAGGAGAAGATACAGGATGCAGTAAGGAAGGAAGGAAAAGGATACAAAAAACAGGAGGAACTGGGTTAGGAAGAAGTGTGAGTGGCGGAAGATAAGAAGGACATCAATGAATTAAAAGTAGAAACATTGCCCTATATGGGTATAACTAAACCATTAGGGGCACATTTGATGGCTGCTGTGAAAAAGCGGATTTGGAAAGGTCAAAACATGAAGGTATTTAAGTTGCTCCATAGAGAAGTGAGGGTAAAGAAAGGTTTGAAGGAAGAGGGGTATGAAGCAGCCAAAATACCTAGGGTACTGGTTAATATAGAGAATTGGATGGCAGACTTTCTAAAATATGCAAGTGTTTACTTTGAAAAGTACCCAGAAAGATGCATAGGGTTATCCATATACATGGATGTGATTGGCGGAGGATGCAGAAGGAAAATGGGGGGAGTTAGACAATGACTTGTGGCTCCAAACGATGACCACCATAAGACCAGCACTCACAGTCATTATGGTAAGTGGCTTACAAGTGGTGTACTGGCCCTTTCAATGTCGGCCTTCTAAGGGAGAGGTGGGAGCATCGGGCAGAAATACCATAACCAAGACAGAGCATGTTGGGCATTCAAAAGGGGTTTCCTGCATTAGAGAGTTCTGTAAATTTCGGCATGAAGGCTCAAAATGTGCAGCTAAACATCCAATCACACAATGTGGAGCACCCATGGGGGACAACCAAGGGCAGAAAGGTTGGGCAGGAGAGCAGAAAGGACAGTGAGGGTATGTTATAGTAATGCAATGATATTTGGGAAATAGCACATACACCAGTTAAATTCCACAGGCTTCAATACTGGATGCAATGGTATGATGAAGAGAAGGATGCACAAATATTGCTGTGTGGTTTTCAGGAAGGTTTTCAGTTGGGTTTTGTGGGTGCCAGGGAAAGGAGATGGGCAGAGAACTTGAAATCCGCCAATGAACACCAGAGGAGACTGCAGACAAAATTGCAGCAGCAGGAAAATGAGAGAAGGATTGCTTGCCCATTTAAGAAATGGCCCATGACAGATCTGATGGTTTCACCGATATGGGTGGTGCCCAAAAAAGAAGAAGTGCAGTACAAACTGATACAGCATCTGTCATTGCCAGAAGGTTCTTCAATAAATGTTTTCATTTTGGTCAACTTGACCTCAGTGTCATATTCCTTAGTAAATGTTGCTATTGAGGTCATGAGTAAGGTTGGTAGAGGAGCATGCATGGCAAGGAGCGACATAAAAAACACTTTTCGGCTATTGCCAGTACATCCTGATGACTATGGTTTGTTGGGGGTACATTTTCAAGGAGAGTGATCTGTTGACAAACCTCTGCCTATGGGATGTTTGGTGTGTTTACCCTTTTTGAGAAATGTAGCTCCTTTCTGCAATGGCTATTCACGTTTGTGACAGGTTACAAGTTGGTTACACACTATCTGGACAATTTCTTCTTTGTGGCGGGTCGTCAGAGTGTGCCCAGATATTGGCTGAGTTCAAGAGACTGATGGATGATGTAGGTGTTCCATTAGCAGTAAGGCAGGACAAGGCAGTAAGTATTTCTATCATCCTGTAATTTCTGGGCCTAGAACCTGACAGTTAGAATTTAAGCCGGAGGCAAAGAAGAAGGCAATGACTGAGCTGTTGGACAAGATGTTGGCATGCAAGAAAGTACAAGTGAGGGAGATTCAGGTGCAGCTAGGACATTTACATTTTGCATGCAGGATGGTGAGAACTGGCAGGACATGTTGCAGGGGGCTGGGGTTGGCCCTGTTGGGGCAGTCTCTTCCACACCATCGAGTTAGGCTTTTGGTTGGAGTGCAAGCTGACTTGAGAATGTGGAAGTCGTTTCTGGAGCATTTCAATGGCATGTCACTGGTGGGTCTTGTGAAGGAACTGGAATGGAGAGTGGAGTTTTTTTGGATGCTGCAGGAGAGACAGGCTTTAGCTTGTACTGGCAAGCAAAACTGTGCATGGAACAGTGGCCGGAGGAGTTGAAACATGGAGGGCGCAGCATAGCATTCTTGGAGTTTTTTCCCCTGGTGATGGCTTTGGCACTCTGAGGCAATAAGCTTGCAAACAAATAGGTCAGATTCAATGTCGACAACATGGCTGTGATGAACATAATAAATAGACACTCAGCAAGGAATTTGAACGTTTGTGCTTTGTGCTGAAACAGGAGTATGTAGTGCAGTTCATAATGGATTTAACTGACAGGGGCTTCTCTCGCGTGACTATTGTGAGGAAAACTGTCTGGCCTTGCATATTTTGACAAGTTACTATGGGGTTATGGACCCACAGCAGAGGAATTGGTGCGACATATACTGGAAGGATGGGTGAAAGAAAGGGGAGGTGGAGGTCAGGTAAGGCGACTGTTAACGTGGACGGTTCTGTGACAGGTGATAGACAAACTTCAGGTGGTGTGTCATGATGAAGATAAGAGAGTGTTGTTTTGTCACTCATGTTGTGAATGTTCTTTGGAGCTTTTCTGAATTACTGGGATCCAAGATTATGGAAGGAGTGACTGATAAAGATGTGTGTAAGGGGCATGCAGGTTTGGGGATCACAGTTCAAAGGTCAAAAACAGATCAGAAGGCAAGAGGGGCAACGGTGTCATTGAAAGCATACTCAGTGGCATGTTTATCCCCAGTACAATGGTGGCTGAGATATCAACAGATCCGGAGACATACCAGGGGGAGGGTTTTTCTGCACAAGGACAGTGCATGGGTAACGGCATATCAGTTGCTGGTTGTGATGCAAAATGCTTTAAGAGCCATAGCAATGAGAGGACAAATATGGCACTCTTTTAGAATTGGGGCAGCAATGAAAGCTAGCAAGAGGGGCAGTGAAGCCAGAAGGTTAAAAAAGATAGGGAGATGGTCTTTAGAATGTTTCAGGGTATACATGTGCAGCGATTTGGAGGAATGTTGAATTGACATGGCCTGTTTCTGCTGATTCTTTTTAGGTTTGGTACCCGGACCCAGGAGCAGTTTGCTGTCAGTATGGATTTGTGGTCATTCGTTCGTAAAACGGGCTGAACACTAAGCAGCTTAGCAAAGACAAGATGCAGTTGGGTTGTGTCGAGTTGGCTGTAAAAACTCAGTGGATGAGAAAAGGGTGTATGAATTGGCATGAGCTTGCCTCTGCACTTAGCAGAAAGTTGGGCAAGGAAGGGTATCCTGATGTATTGGCAGTACACCTCGGGGAGAATGATTTGGTTATTACAAAAGGTCTGGCGCTGATACATGCAATGACATTTTACGTGGGACAGGTAAAGGCATGTTGGGCAGGAACGCACACTCTCCCCGAGTTTCTGCCGGGGAGAGTGTGGAGAGGAGCAGTTAAGCCGGCAGCTATCAAAAGGGAGTGCAGAAAAGTGAACAGGGAAATGAGGAGATTTTGCAGGAAGGCTGGGGTAGGTAGAATGAGTAACCTTGAGATAAAATTTGAAGAGACTATGGGGCATATTAGCAAGAACGGCGTTTAAATTATCGCCGCTTTAGCGGCAGGAAACTGCCGCTAAAGCGGCGAAAATGGGCTTGATAATATGCCCTTGAGAATTCCAATAGAAGCCCAGGATCACAGCAGAACATGGGCTTCTATTGGTATTCTCAAGGGCATATTATCAAGCCCATTGTCGACGCTTTAGCGGCAGTTTCCTGCCGCTAAAGCGGCGATAAATTTAATGCCGTTCTTGCTAATATGCCCCAGCATTTTTTAGGGATGATGTAGTCAATCTTTCTATACTGGGCATGGACCTGTATTTGATGTAACTGAGGGAAGCCCTGTCGAATGCCTTGGGTGTAAAGATGTGGTGAGGCTGATGTTGAGCAACACAAAAAAAGAAAAGGGGGAGGGGCAGCAAAACACTTGAATACAGGGTTTTTCTGGGTGGCGGTGTTCTGCGAAGTTCCAATTTAAAAACAGATTGCCTACGCTTTAAAAGGGGGATATGACCAAGGCGCTGGACGCCTGGTCGCGCCTTCGGTTGGCATGGATCGGGAGGATTGCGGCGGTGAAAATGACTGTTCTCCCGCGCATCCTGTATTTATTTCAGATGCTCCCAATGATCCCGCTGCCCGGAGCGCTTACAAAATTACAATCTCTTATTAATAGGTTTGTTTGGGAAGGGAAAAAGCCACGTCTCTCTCTTGCTCAAATGACTTGCACAAAAGCTCAGGGTGGATTGGGTCTCCCCCTAATAGGCGGCTACTACCAAGCATCATGCCTTCGATACCTAGTGGAATGGAATAGGCCTCTGTCCAGTAAACACTGGAATTTTATGGATCAATCAGTCGCTGGTGTGAACATTTGGAGGGAACTGTGGTTACCCCGCAAACATAGAGCATGGGGGCTATACTCCTCCCCTGTTACCTCGCCTACCCTCAAGGTGTGGGACAGAATGGCCCTATCGAAAGGGTGGACGAACTTTCCCTCGCCTATGTCCCCCATCGTGGACAACCCTGATTTCCCACCGGGGCAGGCATCTGCAGTGTTTCAGAGGTGGCGTGAGGAAGGCTGCAAGAGGGTTGGGTCCCTTTTCGATACGGAGGGGTTGATCTCCTTTAAGCAACTTCGGAAGGATTATGATCTCCTAGCAATGGACACATTTCCCTATGGTCAGGTATGTCACTGGGTTACCAGGCCCGCCAATTACGCCCGCATGTCCAGGCCCCTCACTGCGTTCGAAAGGTGGTTGGTGCGCAAGACGGACGATCGCCGGCTTATCTCCGAACTATATTCCATGCTTATGACAAACCCCTCAGGACACCGTACAAGAGCTCAGGTGCGCTGGGAAACGGAATTGGGTAGGCCCTTAACCCATAAGGAGTGGGAGCACATTCTTTACAGAGCACACCATACTGCACATAGCACAGCTGGGGTGGAGTCCGCTTTTAAAGTAGTCATGTACTGGTACTACACCCCTGCCCGGGTGCACTCCTGGGACAAGAACAAAACTGACCTTTGTTGGAGGGGTTGTGGGATGTCTGGGACCTTAGCCCACAAGAGCGCCACCCGCAATCACCATCACCTCATCAGATCCGCCAAAAGGGCCTCACTCAAAGACCGCCTAGACAACAACGCACACAACAGCAAAGAGCTCTTCAACATCGTGAAGGAACTCTCCAACCCCAGCTCCAACACCAATGACATCCAGCCGTCGCAAGACCTGTGCGACTCACTGGCCACCTCCTTCCACCGCAAAATCGCCGACATCCACGACAGCTTCAACACCACGACCACCCCGGCAACCACCGAGACCACTGCCCCCACAACCACCAACCGCCTGCTCTCCTGGACCAACATCAACGACGAGGACACCAGCGAGATCATGAACACCATCCACTCCGGTTCACCGCTAGACCCGTGCCCTCACCACATCTTCAACAAAGCCAGTACAGCCATCGCGCCCCATCTCCGGAAAATAATCAACATCTCCTTCGAGACAGCAACCTTCCCGGAAAGCTGGAAGCACGCCGAGATCACCGCCTTACTCAAGAAACCCAAGGCAGACCCCAAGGACCTCAAGAACTTCCGACCCATCTCTCTGCTCCCGTTCCCCGCGAAGGTCACCGAGAAAATCGTCAACAAACAACTGACCCGCTACCTCGAGGAGAACAACATCCTGGACCCTTCCCAGTCCGGCTTCCGCAGCAACCACAGCACCGAAACCGCCCTCATCGCCGCCACCGATGACATCAGGACCCTGCTAGACAACGGAGAAACAGCAGCCCTCATCCTCCTGGACCTATCAGCCGCCTTCGACACGGTCTGCCACCACACACTACGAACACGCCTTCACGACGCCGGGATCCAAGAGAAGGCCCTGGACTGGACCACATCCTTCCTTTCCGGCAGAACACAAAGCGTCCGCCTCGCCCCTTCCGATCCAAGGCCACCAAGATCATCTGCGGCGTACCCCAAGGCTCCTCCCTCAGCCCAACGCTGTTCAACATCTACATGGCACCCCTCGCCCACGTCGCCCGACAGCACAACCTCAACATCATCTCCTACGCCGATGACACCCAGCTGATCCTCTCCCTCACCAAAGACCCTCACACCGCCAAAGCCCACCTCCCACGAAGGAATGAAGGCCGTCGCCGAATGGATGAGGACCAGCCGCCTGAAGCTGAACTCGGACAAGACGGAGGTCCTCATCCTTGGTTCTAACCCTTCAGCCTGGGACGACTCCTGGTGGCCAACATCACTGGGAACAGCCCCGCCACCCACCGACCACGTACGCAACCTAGGGGTCATCCTCGACCCCACCCTCTCCATGACTAAGCAGGTCAACGCCGTTTCCTCATCCTGCTTCAACATCCTCCGAATGCTCCGCAGGATCTTCAAGTGGATCCCCACCGAAACAAGAAAAACTGTCACCCAGGCCCTCGTCACCAGCAGGCTGGACTACGGAAACGCCCTCTACGCAGGAACGACGGCTAAGCTCCTGAGACGGCTGCAACGCATCCAGAACGCCTCTGCACGTCTTATCCTCGACATCCCCCGACGCAGCCACATCACACCCCACCTGAGAGACCTGCACTGGCTCCCTGTCAACAAGAGGATAACCTTCAAGCTCCTCACCCACTCACACAAAGCACTCCACAACTCCGGACCAGCCTACCTCAACAGACGACTCAGCTTCTACACCCCCACACGCCAGCTCCGCTCGACCAGCCTCGCCCTCGCCACAGTCCCCCGCATCCGGAAAACGACCGCCGGCGGCAGATCCTTCTCCCACCTCGCCGCCAAGACCTGGAACACCCTCCCCACCAACCTCCGACAGACCCAAGACCTACTGGCCTTCAGAAGACTCCTCAAGACCTGGCTCTTCGATCAGTAGCAGCACCACCCCTCTCTTCCCCCAGCGCCTTGAGACCCTCGCGGGTATGTAGTGCGCTTTATAAGTGACATGATTGATTGATTGATTGATTGATCTGCTCTGGCACTGTCCAAAACTGAATCGCTATTGGACAGCGGTTCTTGATGACATTGATGCTGCGTTTCAGATTGCACTGCCCCGCTCCCCAGAATACACGCTCCTGTGCCTCTCTCACCCGAAAGTCTTCCCGTTAAGGTCCCTCCGAGGTAGGCAGATAGCGTTAGCGCTGCTGGCAGCCAGACAGGTCATCCTAGCTCTGTGGGGGACGACTACGACACCTGAGGTAATGGCTTGGGTTCATCACTTGTGGCATCTATTGGCTATGGAGCGCATGCCTCTCAGTGTGGAAGGGAAGGGGCAAGATTATACGAAATTGTGGGGCCCCTTTTTGCAATTGCTAACAAAAGACTTGAGAGAGGTGACATGCCCTAAATACCTACAGATCCTTAAGTTGCTACCACTAGAGCCTCTCGGTCACATCCAAAAGCTGACAGTTTGAGCATAGACCCTTTGTTGAATAATGCTCGTTGATATGAGCGCGTTTAGAAAGGTAGTGCTGGTGCGGAGAGGGGTGGGGGTGGGCTAGGGGTTGAGGGGGATTTTTGTCTATGTTGTATTCCTTTTGTTTTATCTTAGTTTCATCTTTGTTGTCTTGAAACTGGAAGTCAACACCGAATGCCTTACACTTTTGCTTCCTACGTGGCCGGCTTCCAGGTTGTGTGCCTACAAGCTGTGTACTCATGCTCGTATCCCGCTCTGCCGGCCTTGAGATGTAGGCAGGAAGCTGTGTTCATATATCACGATTTCCGCTCAATAAAAATGACTGATTCTAAAAGGGGGATATGGCATGTGCAGTACGGGGGGGCTTTTAAGCTAGAAATAAAAGTTAAGGTTGGTGGTTGCAGGACTTTAAGTATGGTTGTGTGTGATAGCGTTGGGGGTGTGTTATTTAAAGGGAGGGGTCATTACATTAGAGCATACATTGTTTAGTGAGGCCTTTTTTAGTCTTTAAGGTGGAAAGCCAAGTGTAAGATTTTGTGATATTGACCTGCTTCATTAAAGCGGCCTTTTCCACACACAGAAGAGTCTAGAGTTGTTATGACTGTGCCATTTCAAACAAGTTGTAAGAAATGGCATTGCTGTGTCAAATCAACACATTTGTTTACTCATTGTCTTGGTAATTTGTTTCAAGGAGCTGTCATTCCCAAAGCATTTGTTATGCTTAATTAGGAATCCCTGTAGTGCTAATGCCAAATCTGCTACTCAACATCAGTGGGAAAGGATCCTATCCATCTATGGAAATCTACATGCAAAAGATCTCCTCACAGGTAGAGCTCCGTCTACGCCTTGGCAGAAATATGCTTCAGGGTGATGCCCTAAGTGGGATGGGAGTGCTTAGACATGGGTCCCATGCACACTGGGCCACCGGAAATAAGCTGATGAGCCCTAAGAAGGGAAAAACTGGTCCTGGGTTCCTTGTGTTTCAGTTCAGGGAGGACATGGTCAGGCAGTTATCTGGACTGCTCCCATTGAAGCAGGGTCAAGACTAAATTGCATATGGCTGGGTCCATACTGAGGTGATATGGTGTGTAAAATAACAATGGACTGAGATACGGCCAATGTAATTACCAGTGGCTGAGATTAATCCAAGCATTCCATAATCACTTTTTTTAATACTTCAGTGTCACGCTGTAAGTGAGATGGGTACATATATCAAGACATAGGTCCTGTTCGCACTGTGTCACAGGAACCAAGCCAAACTTGGCTGTAAGCTCTAATAAGGGCGAAACTGGTCCTGGGTTGCTTGTGTTCGAGTTCTGGGAGGACCTGGCCTGGCAGTTTAGGCTAGACTGTTCCCACTGGAACAAGGTTAAAGCTGGTTTGCATATGGCTAGGTCTAAACTGAGGTGGCATGGTGTGAAAAATAAAGATGGAGTGTGATCTGGCCCCAAGTAATTACCAGTGGCTGAGATTTATTCAGGCATTCCATCCATCACTTTATTGTATACTTCAGTGTAGCAGAAATCTCTGATGGATGTTATTCACCATTTCTGGGTGAAGATATCTGCATCATGGTAGGCGTACATGAAATGAAATGAAATGAAATGAAAAGGACATTTATAGAGCGCATGGCTACCAGAAGGCCTCCCAGCGCTTAGCATGACTAGTAGACAGGGGAGGGACAGAACGATTAGTTTAAGGGAATAAAAGAGTTTTGAGTTGTTTCCTAAAGGCAAGATGGCTAGACTCTTTTCGAAGGTGGAGGGGAGGGCATTCCAGAGTCTGCCTGCATTCAGAGAAAAAGCCTGCCACCACTTCTGGCTCGTTTGATTCTGGGGATGTCAATTAGATGGAGATCGTCCGAGCGAAGCTTTCTCCTTGCTTTATATGGTTGAATTATGGCTGAGATTAAGGGAGGGCCAGTCCCTAAAAGGGATTTGTGCACAATGCACAATGATTTAAAACTGATTCTTTCTTTTACTGGGAGCCAGTGTAGAGATCGAAGAGCAGGTTTTGCGGAAAGGGATCTGGATGTTCCCGACAGCAATCTGGCTGCACAGTTTTGGATGATCTGCAGTCTATTAATCACTGAGGTCGGAGCTCCCAAATAGAGCGCATTACCATAATCCAATCTAGAGAGTAGAATAGACTGGACCATGATTTTCTTGGCTTGAGGAGGGAGCAGAGGAAGCACTTTCCTCGCCATTCTAATCAAGCCAAAACAGATAGCTACTGTCTTACTGGCTTGCACTTGGAATGTGAGATTCTGATCTAGCCAGATGCCCAGGCTCTTTATCTCAGGTTTAGGGATTGGGACTGGGCCCATGCAAGCTGGCCAGATGGTTCTGAGTAATATATTGTCAAAATTACCCAGAGTCATGACCTCGGTCTTTTCTCCGTTTAATTTCAGGTGGGAGGACCCCATCCAATTTACGACTTCCGTAAGACATGCTTTCAGGGTCGTGGAGTATTGTGTAGATTGGTTAAGAGCTACGACCAATTGAGTGTCGTCCGCATAGGTGACCATATGTATCCCAAACGGAGCCACAATTGAAGCCAAAGGGACCATGTACACATTGAAAAGTGTAGGGCTCAATGACGAGCCCTGCGGCACACCACACTGGAGAGGCCAAGGTTTAGAGCTCCTGCTCTCTTCAAAGACCTGGAATGAACGTCCTTTCAAGAAGGAACGAATCCAGCTCAGAGCAATTCCACCTACTCCCAGATTGCCGAGGCGGTGAATCAAGACCTGGTGATTCACCGTGTCAAATGCTGCGCTCAGATCCAATAGGATAATGGCTGCAGCACCTCCTGCATCGAGGATTTTCCTAGTTTCCTCCACAACCGCCAACAAGGCAGTTTCCGTACTCTGCCGAGGCCGGAAGCCAGTTTGGGATGGGTGTAGAAGGTTGGAAGTTTCCAAAAAATTAGAGAGGGCATGATTAACATATTTTTCGGCAATTTTAGAGATCCCAGGCAGAAGAGAGATAGGGCGATAGTTGCCCAAGTCTGCGGGATCAAGGTGCGGCTTCTTAAGAAGGGCCTTAACCATAGCTTCTTTCCAAGGTCGGGGGACTACTCCTGTACAAAGTGAGGTGTTGATGACATGGGTGATTGTGGGGCCGATAATGGATGCAGCTTTAGTTAGGATTTTCATAGGGGCTGGGTCTCTTGGTGATCCACTTTTTACTGTGGGCATAAGAGTCAGGAGTGTTTCCAGGAGGAGAGGGGGAAAAAACTCCAGACGATGAATGGTGGGAGGGCAGTTTGGTGGAGAGCTCGCCCATACAGGATCAATTTGAGGGAGCCTTTTTATAATATTCTGAATTTTATTGTCAAAGAACTCTGCCTGATTTTCTACACGAGTTCCATGAGGGTCAATAGGGACAGGAGGAGCTGAGCTTTTAAGGAGCCTTTTTATAATAGAGAAAGTCTCTCTAGGGGAATTGGCGGCTAGCCGAATTTTTTCCTCATAGTAGGCTGCCTGAGCTTTCCTCATTTCCGCTCTGTATGTACATATGGCCCTTCTATAGGTAAGCTTACTCTCCATTGCAAAGTCTTTCCTCCAACTTCTTTCCAATATTTTGCAATTCTGTTTCAAGATACGCAGTTCAACAGAATACCAGGGCGCTCTGATTGAGCCATTCTTTTTCCTAATCCGGATTTTTGGGAGGACCTGGTTCAATGAATCCTCTATCCAACTACAAAAATCATTATACATTGTGACTGGGCAGGGAACCAACTGAGGTCTATTATTTTCCAGTTCGTGGGTCCAGTTCTCCCAAGAGAGCTTAGACCAGGGACGGATAAATGTTCGAGAAGGACAGACTGGGGGGTTAGGGATTTGGGGACGCCAGGAAAGGGGCACCAAATGATGGTCGGACCAGAGGATTGGAATAGGGTTATTTCCCTGACAATTCTCCAGATTAGAAAACACTGGGTCAAGACAGTGTCCCTGCACATGTGTAGGGAGTTGGACTTTTTGCAGCAGCTGAAGTGACGCAAGGTCATTTGCTAGTTCAACTGCTACTGTAGATCTGGGATCATCAAAGTGCAAATTAAAATCACCGAGAAGGGTAAAATTTGCAGTGGTACTAGCCAAATTGATGACGGTTTCTAAAAGAGAGTTACAAAAAGAACCTACCGCACCCGGGGGGCGGTAGATCAGAATGCCTGAGAATGTAAGAAGAGGGGAGAATTCTAAAGAGAAACGAACATTTTCGCAATCCAGAAGAGGACTGCCAAGTAGACGACAGGTAAGGTGATCCTTATAAATGATTGCGATTCCACCTCCTTTGCTTACAGTTCTATCCAGTCTTTGCATCGCATAGCCCTGGGGCAAAGTTTGTACTATGTCCGGCTCAGAGCTAGCACTGAGCCAAGTTTCAGTTAAAAAAAGCACCTCAGGGGAGGAATCTTGTAAAAGGAACAATATTTCCGTAGAATGTTTGGGAAGGGATCTACAGTTTAAGAGTAAAATACTATAGGTAGAACTTAAGGGAAGGGCTGAGCGATTATGGGTGGAAAATAAAAACGGGCAATGTTGGCATTTAGATCCAAGGTTATCTGCTCGTAAAAGATGGAGACATTTGGCCCTGGGGTGGTTGTTTAGCTGGAGCAGTTGATCTCTAGAGTACCCAGTGCGTCCTGGGGGTAAAGGAGCAGGGGTTTTGGCCCCTGGCCCCGGCCGGGCGCAGACGGGCTTGCCTTAGGCGCGCCTTCGGCGCGCCTACGGCGCGCCCGCTGCGCGCGTCCGCTGCGCGGTCGCATTATGGATTCAATTTATGCCACTTCTTCCGACGCCGGGTGCAGCAACTAGACCGCTGCCCCGTGCGTCTGAAGCGCTCGAAACGGAAGTGGTGCACGGGACCTTCCTACCCGCCGAGCATTGAACACAGCTCGTACCGGGGGGTTGATTCCTTACGTGCAAATGCCCAACAATAAAAAGATGTGCAAAATCAGCAGATTAAAACATTAAAAAGAATTATCCAGGACAGAATAGCAGAATAGCAGTGCTAACCGTTCACCCTCAATGACAGCCCAGAATACAGTCAGCCCGGGACGGTTGCGTACACACTTCTTTTATGCAACTTCTTCCGACGCCGGGTGCAGCAACTAGACCGCTGCCCCGTGCGTCTGAAGCGCTCGAAACGGAAGTGGTGCACGGGACCTTCCTACCCGCCGAGCATTGAACACAGCTCGTACCGGGGGGTTGGTTCCTTACGTGCAAATGCCCAACAATAAAAAGATGTGCAAAATCAGCAGATTAAAACATTAAAAAGAATTATCCAGGACAGAATAGCAGAATAGCAGTGCTAACCGTTCACCCTCAATGACAGCCCAGAATACAGTCAGCCCGGGACGGTTGCGTACACGCTTCTTTTATGCAACTTCTTCCGACGCCGGGTGCAGCAACTAGACCGCTGCCCCGTGCGTCTGAAGCGCTCGAAACGGAAGTGGTGCACGGGACCTTCCTACCCGCCGAGCATTGAACACAGCTCGTACCGGGGGGTTGGTTCCTTACGTGCAAATGCCCAACAATAAAAAGATGTGCAAAATCAGCAGATTAAAACATTAAAAAGAATTATCCAGGACAGAATAGCAGAATAGCAGTGCTAACCGTTCACCCTCAATGACAGCCCAGAATACAGTCAGCAGTACATGCTCTAGCACTTTACATGAGGGGGTGAGGAACTTATCCTCAACATTCATCTGTAAAGTTACTACATGTAACTTTATGACAGATTTCAAGCAAACACCTGTAAGCGAAGTTGTCTGCAGCAGAGATCTTAGAATCTGCGATGTAGAACTAGGAAAACAAGAGAATAAGGAAACACTATTCAACTGAGCAAAATCAGACAACCTGACAATCATTAACCATGGAAGCGCATAAATACAGCCCACACCCTAAGCTTATCCCTCTTCACTTGGACTGCGTGACTATCTGGATGCCAGAGGCCACCTTGAGGCTCCAGGAAGCTGCCACCCCACTCAAAATGAAGAGCAACTTTACTGAGAAGGAGTCAGAACTTGTGGATAACTTTGTAGTGGATCACTACAAGGAACTACATGGTCTGCCTCCACACACCGCCAGTGAAGTGGAGAAGGTGGCCATGTGGTAGGAAATCACATTCTCTATAAGTCCATTGGTAGCGAAGGTATGTACTGAGGGTGGTTTGGAGAAAAAGTGGCAGGATGAAAGAATGTAAGGGGCAGAGGATGCAGGTGTTAAAGGCTCTTTCCGGAGGCAGACCTAAATCCAGTCTCTTCTCTCACGCCTTGATGGAAGTATCCTCTCCACCACCCCCTCCGGCCTACTATATGGCCTGTCTTTTAAGAGCAATCCCAATGTCAGATCAAGTAAGAAAAAAACACCTCTATATTTCAACTACATTCCAACTTCCCACTCATGTCACACTGTCCTGAAACAGCATAAGCCTCTCCCATCTCACACATCCACACGTCCTTCACACACGCATCCCCATCCCGAAGAACAAAAACAGCTTATAGTAATCTTGATGCCTTATAATTTTCCTTCCAAACGCCCTGTCTAGTTCCAACTAGCTGGGGCAGTGGTAGCCCGTCCAATGGCAGAGGCACAACCCAGCCCCACATCTCAGTGTCTCCCTATCATCGGCCAGGCTCGCCTCACAGCTATCAATGTCGCAGAACACTCTACTGAGAAATGTATTTCTTTGCATGTGCTGTGACAGCGACTGACCCCATACGTATAATGTTTGTGAATCTGCCTCAGATACGCTTATCGGTATCATGTCCTTCTTTTTTAAGTTTTAAAAGTGTATTTTATTAAAGTAAGAAATACAACATAATATCATACAAAGTATGTGGTTATGTTATCAGAAAGCGGGGGAGGGATACATGTAGGAGATACAAAGTCAGACGGTTTGTATTAACTTATAACCATATATAATTAATAAGTAAACATAAATATTTACGATCATGCAATTCGGAATTTCATGGAGGCTTCAAAACTTCTTGTTCCTCAGGAGTATACATAGCATAACTTTTCACATTAACATCAAGAAACTTTGTGATAGGGTACCATAATAATAAGCGTTTCACCGCAAGAGCTGCAGGATAAACATATGCTGTGTCCAATCTGTGATTATGACATACTGCGTACCACCAAGCCTGGGAAGACAGTTTAGAAAAGTCCTTCCAGTGTTTGGTGATTTGTTGAAGCGCCACTGCTATAAGTAAGTCCAAAATTCGTATATCTGAAGTATAATTGTCCCAAACATCTGATAGAGAACCTAAGAAAATATTGGCGAGTGAAAAAGGAGCTGTATAGTCAAATATTGTAGTAATCTGTTTCCAAACACGTTCCCAAAATTCACGAACAAAAGGGCATGTAAAAAGTAAATGTTTTAAATCAGCAGGAGCTGAGGTGCAAGATCAACAAGCATCTGATAGGTCATTATTCAGCTTATGTAATATTATAGGGGAGAAGAGTAGTCTGTTATATATGAAGAAGAGTGTCTGTGTGGTGTTAGCAGCTCTAGATGTTTTCCTATTTTTGGCCCAGATTTTATTCCAAAAGAGAGTTGACCATTCCACCCCAAGATCTTGTTCCCAGGTCAATTCCACGTTAGTTTTGTCTCTAGTGATACTAGTCTTGTGTAAAAAAGAATATATGGTGGAGGCTTTAGGATTTGTGTGCAGGAGATTGTGAAGTTGAGTGGAGTTTTGGGGAGTATGAGAAGGAGATGATGTAAAATGAGCGAAGGCTTGACATAAACCATTATGTAATAACTGATATTTATTTCGGAAAGAAGGAGGGAGATCATAAAGGAGGCGAGCTTGAGAGAAGGACATTACATTACTATTTTCAATTTTTGGTTTACCCACATTAGGCCTTTCTGTCTCCACGCCTTCCAACAGAAAGGTTTGTCTTTAATCAATACGAATTTATTATGCCATAAAGTAGATTTAAGAAATGATTCGGGGTCCATAAGAGTGAACGATAGAACCAAATGTAGTAATTTACTTGAGTGTTTAAAGATGGGAGTAGATAGGTATTGAGGTTTGCGAATGAAAGATAGGTATTCTTGGAAAGAGAAAGGAGATAAGAAAGATTGTTCAAGGGATATCCAAAGTGGGGGAGTTAGCGAGGAATCTGAGACCCATTTAGATGCTTGACGTAGTAAAAATGCTTTGTGGCATTTAGAAAAATCGGGAAGGTTTACTCCTCCCTCTAGTTTGGGACTTGTGAGTTTTAATAAAGACATGCAAGCTTTTTTATTATTCCAAAGAAAAAAGGTTGATATGGAGTTGATTTTCTTAAAGGATATAGAGGATATAGCTATTGGAATGTTAGAAATAATGTAGAGAATGATAGGTGATAACATCATTTTAATAGTATCAAGGCGCCCCCACCATGAAAGGTACAGAGGGTGCCATCTATCTGTCATAGCAGACAATTTTTGCAAACATTTTTCTATGTTCATGGAGATGGAAGTTTTGAGGGATGGAGTGAAATATAATCCCAAATATGTTATGCATTTGGGATTCCAGGTAAAATTAGATTTAATAAAGTCATTTTGAAATGTATATTTGGTTAAGGGCAAAATCACATTTGGCACTGTTTAATTTGTAACCAGAGACAAAAGAATAGGAATTCACTTCTTGTAGGAAAGCAGGAAGTGAGGAGAGGGGGTTTGAAATAAATAGTAAGATATCATCCGCGTAAGCCGCTAACTTCACTTGTAACTTATTGGATTCAAAAACATGTATTTCCTGATTTTGACGTATTTTAGATAAAAAGGGCTCCAAAGCTAAATTAAAGAGAAAAGGGGATAAAGGGCATCCCTGCCTAACCCCTCTACCTAAAGTGAAATAGGGAGATGACAATCCATTGACAAAAACGGCTGCTTTAGGGTCTGAGTAAAGAAGAGCAATCAGAGATGTGATTTTCAGGCCAAATCCAAACCATTTAAGTGACTGAAAAAGAAAGGGCCTATCGAATGCTTTCTCAGCATCCAGTGCAATTGCAGTTTAGGAGTCAGATATTTGAGAGGATTGAAAGGATGTCAAAGAATAGCCGGGTGTTATCTGTGATAAAACGACCTTTGACAAAACCAGATTTTTTTCCTGTCAAGAAGATCTGGGAAGAACGAATCCAATCTCAGGGCACGGATTTTAGATTAGATTTATAGTCAATATTTACTAAAGAGATGGGTCTGTAATTTTTACAGTGCCGCAGATCTTTGCATTCTTTGGGACTAAGACATATCAATGCTTCTAAGAAAGAACCTGAGGCTTTACCGTTGTGTAAAAAAGAAGAAATGAGAGTCATCAACTTTGGAAGAAGTAGATGAGAGAAATGCATAAAGAATTCTACAGTGAAGACATCTGGCCCTGGAGCTTTATCTTTTTTGAGTGTGTGTAATTCTGTATTCAATTCATCTTGTGAGATATCTAACTCTAATGGGTCAAAATTAAGTTGTGTATCAAAAGATTTCTTTACAGTGGAAAGATAACCTGCTATATCAATGTCTAAAGGAGAGGTATCTGGGGTGTATAAAGAATTGTAGAAATGTTGGAATTCTTCCAGAATCTCTGAGTCTTTATATTTCAGATTCTGTTGGGTATCTAGAATTGATTCGATATTGAGGCTGTTGTGCTTAACTTTAAGATAATTTGCCAGTAGTTTGCCTGATT
Source organism: Calotriton arnoldi (assembly GCA_963921515.1). Lineage (NCBI taxonomy): Eukaryota > Metazoa > Chordata > Amphibia > Caudata > Salamandridae > Calotriton > Calotriton arnoldi. The sequence continues at coordinate 594,633 of CAWUFW010004229.1, read as the reverse complement.
TATTCTGACCCCCATAGAATTTTGCACTGGATTTTAATAGATATAGTGAGGCATTGTCTGTAGATTCTTTATTGAATTTAAATGTGGTGGCTATGAGTTCAGATAAACATTCTTTTGATCTAGAAGTGAAGTAAGAATGTTCCAGTTTCTTGATCTTTGCAAAGAGTTCCGTAGCAGTTTTTCAGGCAGTGTCTTTTCTTCGAGACATAGTTAATGATGAAATCTCGAGCAGCTGCTTTGAAGGCATCCCATATGGTGCAAAAAGATAAATCATTTGATTTGTTAAAGTAAAAGTATTCATTGAAGAAAGAGATAAAAGAAGAGGTGAATGTAGGGTCTAGAAGTAAAGAATTGTTGAAATGCCAACGTTTAGGTAAATTGGGTTTGTGAAGTATGTCTAATTGGATGGATACTGGAGCGTGGTCTGAGATTAAAATGGAGCCAATGTCTGCAGATAGTAAGGATTGTGAAACGTTATGAGAAATGAAAATGTAATCAATGCGTGACTGGGTTTGATGTACTGGGGAGAAGTAAGTATATTCCCTTGTGGTGGGATTGCAAAGTCTCCAAGCATTTATCAGTTTCCATTGTTGGATTGTTTGAGTAAAAAGCTTGTGGGCTTTATTCAGTGTGAAGGAAGCTGAAGAATTACGATTGATAAAGGGATTTATAATCTGAGTACAATTTCCCGCCATAATAAGGTTTTCATGGGGATATTGTAAGAGATTTTTGTAAGGTTTGTCCAAAATAAAGAATCTCCAGTGGTTGGAGCATAAACATTAAACAGGGAAAGTGGAACTTTTCCAATCATCAATTCAGTAAACAGCCATCGCCCTACATCATCAGATTTTTGGGTGATCAGTTTGACAGAAAGAGATTTGCGACATAAGGTAGCAACTCCATTTCTTTTGCCATCTCCTGGAGAGAAAAAGACCGAACCTACCCAGTCTCTCTTTAATTTTAAAGACTCACTTTCCGTGAGATGTGTCTCTTGTATTAGAGTTATGTCAGCTTCCAGCTTAGATAAGTGCATTAAGACACGTTGTCGTTTGATGGGAGAATTTAAGCCTCGTACATTCCATGAAATAATTCCCCCCCCCAGCGCTTTGGGACCCTCACGGGTGAGTAACGCACTATATAAACCCCTGATTGATTGATTGATTGATTGATTGACATAGAAGTTTCAATGTGAACAGCAAGTAAATCATGTTAAACACGTAATGAGAGTAGTACAATGCAAACCATATAACCACCAATAAAAACATAGGTATCATCAAAGTTGTTTGTAAGAAGATATCATCATAGGAAAGAAAGAAAAGCCAGAAAAAATGTTGATAGAAGAAAATATGGAGATGAAGGGGAGAAAAAGGATGGAAGAAAGGTAAGGAAAGGGAATAGAGACAGAGGTAATGACATACAAAGGAATACACATACCTAAAAAATCCCAAAAAAGGTGGGGGGGGGAGAAACCACATGGAAGGGCAGCACAGCCAGACTCAGCAAATGGGACATATGGACGACCGCAGCCAACATGGTATGAAACAATGACAAGCATATATAATAGGGTATCTGAAAGGGAAAAAAGGAGAAAAAAAAGAACATATAAGACATATCCTCTTTAAATACTAACAACAATAACAAGAACAGAGTACAAGAAAGTCCAACGAAAGTGCAACAACACAATCTATAAAATTGGGAAAAATCATTTTTGAAGGTCAACGATATCCTGAAATATTAACTCGAACGGGAGGTCGATGATCCGGAGGTGTCCATGTTTTCTGTCTTGCAGGAATTTATAAAGCTTCTCAATTTAATAGGATCTTCATAAGCGGTTGTATTGTTTCTGTAAGTAACTTTGAAGAGGCAAGGATGGAAGAGGCCATAGCGAGCACCTATGGAACGAAGATCTGGTCTCATGCTCAGGAATTCTTTACGTCTGTCAGCCGTGTTCTTGGCGTAATCCTGGGAGAAAAATAAAGCGTGGCCAGACCAGGAGATATGGCTGATTGATCTTGACGCCGCAAGCACTTTGAGTAGATCTGTATATTCCCAAAAATATAGGATTACACCTCTCGGACGTCTTGAGGAAGAACCTGCATTAGATATATGCCCTAATCGGTGAGCGTGCTGAATATTTAAGGAGGTACCTTCTGGAAGTTTTAGCAGATCAGGGAGAAAGTTCTTAAAGAAAGTAAGAGGGTCAGACCCTTCCACGTTTTCCGGCAGGCCAAAGATTCGCAGGTTGTTCCTTCTAATTCTGTTTTCCAACTCTTCAACTTGTTTCTGCAGGAACAAAACTTGATTTTGAAGAGAATTAACTTTATTTTCAGTTTCACCATAAGAAGAAATGTTGCGTTCCACTGCCGACAAATGTTCATCCATTTGAGACCACCTATCTGTAAGGCACAGCTTTCCAAACTTTTCATATTGGTGACACACTTTCTAGAAATGCAACGTTTAGTGACACAGTAATGCAGTGTAGCGAGCGAGCGTAGCGAGCGAGCGAGCGAGCCCGAACAAACTAGGGGGGGTCGGGGGGGGTTGTCCCCCCGAGAAAATTTTGAAAAAAGAGTGGGCAAATGGTGCCTTTTAAAGCACATTTGAGAAAGCAGGAAGGTTAATAAAGCAATTGTGAATCTGTTCTAACAAAGACAGTGACTGGCAAAACTGTCTATCCGTTGCTTGTTCTGCTGACATCCTAGGTGCGCAAAAAGAAACCAATATACATTGGGTGTAAGGTTAGGTTTGTGGCTGAAACAAGAATATAATGATGTGATGGAGCAGGGAAAATAAATTTTTTTAACCCCTAACAAATTTTATAATTATTTAAATAAAATGTTCGTTTAAATGTATTAATCAACACTGTATGTGTGGGAATGGTAACATGCCAATGTGTGTGCTAAATAATCTATTAATGGATGTCCGTGTGTCTAATTATAACGTAAAAATAAATGCGTACTAATTAAAAATAAATGCATGTTTGTTTGTGCTTCATAGAAATAAAACGTGTCGTTGCAAAAACAATAGTGATGGTAAGTAAGGAACAGCTTAAATGTTGCTTTTTGCTAGGTAATAACTAATTGGGGTACGTAGATGACGGGAGGGAAACGAAAGGGCTATTTTTCTCTATTTTAATTATGTTTTGTTTGCTTCAAATTAGTGCTTCTAAAGTATAACCGAGTGGCGATATAAAATGGCCGCCAGTGGGAAGATGTGCGTAGGCGCAAGGGGACATGTGACACGGGATGAAATCGGAGAAAAAAACTAAACCTCGTGATGTTACTGAGAGGCTAGGATGCGAGAAATGGTCAAGGCTGATGTGACCTAATTGAACTGATAGTGTGCCGTGATGATCAGCAGAAGACCCGTGGGAAACCAGTTTAAGAGAAAGGACAATGACTGCGGAGTTCTCGAATGTATCGAAAGAAGTTACAAATGTACTGATCGAAACGGATGAAAATATGTTTGAGCGTATGGGAAAGGAAATGATCCAAGGACCCTTGGATCCAAGAGAACTTGATTAAAAGAATGAATAAGATGACATGCATGGACCAATGAAAGAAAAGCGTGTTATTAATGTTGCAACAGTTAGTTAGCAAAGTTAGAATTAGGGTATAAGTGGGCCTACTCTTAGTGGGAGGGGGTCAGTCGCAGTTGCAGTCACAGTCAGGAGCAGAGTTGGAGAGTCGTGTTGGTGTTGGTGGCTTCCAGTGCTGGGTGGTCCTGATCGATCCCTTACTGAGCGGGAGATGCTGAAAGACTGTTAGATGAGACGGGTTGCAGGTAGCTGATGTTGACGAGCTGAAGTTGCTGTTGCTGTCTTAATTTTCCAGTTGAGTATGAGAATCAGGTTATTTCTAATTCTTAAACTTAGGTTAGAAAACATTAGTCTAAATTAGGAAGGTAGGCAGGTAATTAGAGTTTTGGCTTCATGACAAAAATTTCCTTTCTGCAATAAATTGTTTATGCTTAATAAATATTTGAATTTAAGAATGAATAATTGAATAAAGTTTAAATTCTTTCTCATGCTTTTAAAATTATATAAAATTTAAGATTCTTTAAACCAAAATGACTCAGTGGTTATTTTCCTAAATGATTGTGACATCAGTAATTGGTTATTGTGATTCAGCTGGTCTTAATCACTATGAACTAATTTTTTACATGAATGATTCATCGACAAAACAATGAGCAGGAATATCTTAAGAAATAACTAAAGAAAGCGACAAGTTAAGGTAATAAGATATCCCGGCTCCTTCCAGCGGTACATAAATGGTGTTCTCCATTTAGTTCTCATGCTTCTCCTAGGAGTACAGAATTTCATAAAGGTGTAAAGGAAATCCAGGTGTGTGTATGTGTTAGGCGATGTTTATGGGCCCCATCGTCATGTGGATGTGAGAAAATATAGTTTGCCCCTGGATGACCTATAAGTGACCTGGGAGGAGAATAGTTTTTATTGTACGCGCTGCATCAGATTTCTTGGTAGCAGAGTTATGGTTTTCTATAGATTAGTTTAGTGATTATTGTTTATTGATTATTGATTATTTGATGACTAACACTATATGTTGAGTCGCGTTATGTTATATGTGAGTTTTCACGCTTCTGGGATGTAGGAAGTGGAACACGTGTGGCAAGAGAAGTCACATGGAATTTGGTACATGGTCTGAATTCATTTTGGTAATAACGCAGGTTGTGTTATGTTAGGGATTTTCTGTGTGAAAAGTGTGTAATTGAAATAGCAAATCACGTTTACTTGTGAAACTTTGGCCTTAATTCTCAGGAGCCTAGTCTCCACATGTGTCTTATCCCCAGAGAAACGAGTAAATTGTTTGTTTGAAAGAAGGGTAAGGTAGAGGGAAGTGCTACTTTATCGGCGAGAGTACATAATTCTGTGGTAGGGTAGAGGTAAGCGCTGCCTACTGGAAATATAGGATTCTTGTGTAAAAGGACAAAGCTGTCACTTTTGTTTAGCGAATCAGACTATGGAATTGTTTTAATTGTTGTAACTAACGAAGAAAACAGCGAAAAGAAAAATTGCCGATAAATTTTGTAAAGGAGGGGTAAAGAGTAGAAGTGACGTGGAACAGTGCCGCGCTAGGATTGGATAGTGCGCTAGTCACGTGAACACAGAGCAGGAGTGACGTAGAAAAAGTGCCGCGCTAGGATTGGTTGGTTTGCGGACGGTGGGAATTGTTCTGATTGGTACGTTAGTGTGAGTCGCGCTGTAATTGGTCGAAGTTCCGTACACAGAACAGCGTTAGTGTAAAAAGAAAAACAAATAGAAAACATGCCGTATTACGAGTATGAAAGGGAGAGAATGTCATGGACAACAAAATTAAAGAATTTCTTTAAGAAAGACAAAAAGGTTGTGACTAGAGAGGGACAAGTAATTCCTCCGCCGAAATCAGCAGCTTCACATATGATGCTGAAATATGGATATCATACGTGCATATGGTTGGAAAATTGGGCAAAATATACGAAGAATGATGGTGCTTTAGCTTTTCCTGAGAATGGTTCATTTAGTGTAGCGGTTTTGCGAAATTTGCGAGAAAAAATGTGTAAATTGGAACCTAGACCTAGACCAACACAGTTTGAAGCTTTGACGGAATGGGAAGATGAGATGTATGAACGAGAGAGATTCAGAGGAATGAGAGATCATGAGTTTATGCCTGGAAGATTATGGGGAGTAAATCATGAGGACAGAATAAAACGATGGAGATGTGCTAACATGACAGGAGGTTTGTTTCCAGCTTTTACAGTTGAGGAAGGGACTAAGAAAAAGCGGACTGAGAAAAAGAAACATATAGAGAGAGAAAAGTATATGCATGAGAGCGAAACGGATGACGAGTTGCTGGAAGATATTTTAAATAGAAATCCACCTCCGTATCAGCAGAGTTCTACAGTGGTGACACCAAATGCGCCGCTAATCGAGACTATGCGAAATAAAAGTCCGGAAAAGAGAATTGAAGTAAATAGGTCACAAGAACAAATGAGAACTTCTCAAAATGAAGGAATAGAAAGCGACAATGCAAGCGAATTGGCAAGGACAACAAAAGAACTAACTGAGAAGATTAGAGAATTAACTAAAAATATGGAAGCAGTCACTGTGCCTGTAACAATAGGTCCAGTAATACCCGTTTTTGAGAATCAGAAAATTGATGAAAGATCTTTGGTAATTCCCATGAGTTCACAATTTCAGAGAGAAAAAGAAAGGATGGAACAAAGTGCAAGTACAAGTAATTTGGCTAGTACTTACAGACCAAGTCCACCTACAAATTTGACGGTAAATGAGTGCAATGGTAGGAAAATGCATATGGTAACAGAATCTGCAACAGAAACCCCTGAAAAGAGTGGTAATTGGATAGAACTAAATAATACACCCATAGGTCCGACTCCTGATGAGTTAAATGAGTGGATGAAGGCATTTAAAATAAAAGAACCAGAAGAAAAACCATTACATGTAATTAGGTTAAAAATCGATATGGAAGAATTAATTCTAGGAACAATTGGTACCGAAAAGATAAAAAATTACCAGGATGATGAAATAATGTTTCTGTGCAAAAGTATTACATGGAGGGCAAAGAATTTACATGACAAACTAGAAGAAGTGGCTAGTGAGATTGGAATAGACTTTACAAAAGTGAAAACGTTGCAGAAACCATACAGAGTAGACTTTTGTGAAAAGGATATTGAAAATTTGAACACGGCAGGAAGGCTGACACAGATAAAGGAGTTAATTGTGTTGTTGAGAAAATGGGGTGATGTGGACAGATGGAAGGTTAGATGGACAAAGAAGAATGAGAAAACTACAGACAAAGGTTCATTGGCCTTTATGATAACTGAAAAAGAATCTGTTGCCAAAGAATACCCCATGAGAGAAACTCCAGGTGGTAGTTACGTGCATGTTCCCTGGACTAGGCAGGACATACTGTCATTTACCAATGACTTTCCAAAGTTAAGAGAGAAGCCAGTTGAGTGGTACCGACAAGTAGAGAGGTTTGTAAAAGTCTCAAAAGTGTTGTGGATAGATTTAGATGGATTGTTTGACATAGTGGTACCAACAGATTTGTGGTCAGAATGTAAGATTACAGTTGACTGGCCAACTACAGAATATCCAAGAGATCCTAAGACAGGAGCTCCAGGTCCTGATGTGATGAAGAAGTACGATAAGGTGATTACCTTTTTGAAGAATAAGATTCCTCCTAAAGAGACAGATTGGGTAAAAATTGATAGAACTACACAGGAAAGTAAGGAGTCTGTACATGCATATTATGAGCGATTGTTATTGGTTTTCAAGCAGTATAGTGGTTATGAAGAATTGAGTGAAAAGGACATGAGTCATTTTGTATACCGATTTGTGTTTGGCCTGAAACAAGAAATAAGTGATATGATTAAGCAACACATGATAAACTGGCAGAATGGAAGTGTAGATGAGGTACTGAGATATGCTAAGTATTGTAGTGATGAAATAGAGAGTAAACAGCGTAAGTTGAAAGAGAAGGCAATGTGGGCACAGGTGAAGGTGGCAGAAAAACAAGAAGCTCAATTGGATAATAATAATGGAAATGAAACAGGACAGAATAAAATGCGACCTAATATAGGTAAAGGAAAGGGTCAAGTGAGTCTAGAAGAGGCAAAGAAGAAATGGCCATGTCATAATTGCGGAAAATTAGGGCATTGGAGAAACGAGTGTAAGTTCCCACCTAAACCTAATCCGGAACATCAATCATTAACTCCACAGGTGCAGAATGAGGTAGTTGTTCAACAAAGTCAGGTGCCGCAACCACCACTTCCCAACACTGTTAACCAGCAAAGATACAGTACAGAAACAGGATTCTACGGAGGAGAGCAGGTAACACAGTTGCCGCGAGCAGCTAACATTTCTCAGTATTGGTTGCGTCAGAGTGAGGATGACCCGGATGAAAGATTCTGACGGTGCGCAGGAGAGGGGAAAGAGTGCGTGCTTGGCGCAACTCTAGAGGTAGATCAGTCTGGTCCCTTTGTGGATGGAGAAGTGAATGGTGCAAATGTAACATTCCTTGTCGATACTGGAGCTACCCGTTCTACTGTTAGATCAGTGGAAATTCCAAACCTTCCTCTCTCAGGTGAATATATCCAAGTAGTAGGAGTAGCCAATCAGCAGATTAAAACCCCACTTACTGAATTGGTGGAAGTAAAAATTGGTTCTTTTAGCAAAATGCATAAATTCGTAGTGTGCGATTGTAGTCCTGTAAATCTTTTGGGTCGTGACCTTTTGTGCAAAATGAATTGCACAATTTATTGTACGCCAGATGGAATCGGTTTTCAGACTTCAGATGAAGATGTTTTGTATAAAGTAACTTTGATGAATCAAGAACCTGAAACGAATGGTTTGTTTCCTGCATTTGATGCAGAAAAACTTCCAGAAGAACTAAAAAGTGCAGTAAAAGAAAGTGTGTGGGATTTTACAGGAGAAGACATTGGATTAATGAGAGAAGTTGATCCCGTAAAAGTGACAGTAAAAGAAGGGACAACTTACCCGAATACGCCACAGTACAAATTAACTCCAGAAATAATTGAAGGAATAACTCCTGTGATAAATAAGATGATTGAACAGGGAATTCTAAAAGAAATCATGAGCAGTCCATGTAATTCACCTATTATGGGACTGAAAAAGCCAAATGGAACATATAGAATAGTACAGGATTTGAGAAAGATCAACAAAATAGTTGTGCCCTGTTGTCCAATAGTGCCAAACCCTGCAGTAATTCTATATCAAATTCCACATGAAGCTGAGTGGTACACTGTGATAGATTTGTGTCACGCATTTTTCTCTATTCCTTTGCATCCAGATAGCCAGCCATTATTTGCGTTCCGGTTTGGAGAGCGTATTTTGGCATGGTGCCGAATTCCTCAGGCGTATACAGAAAGCCCCTCAATCTTTAATCAGATTCTAAAGAAATCTCTGGAAGATTTGAAAATGCCAGAAAAATCAGTGATGGTGCAGTATATCGATGACCTGTTGGTGGCATCGAAAACCAAAGAAGCATGTGTAAGTGATACAATTGCTTTACTGAACCATTTAGAGAAAAGAGGACATAAAGTGTCTCCTTCAAAATTACAGTTTTGTCAGAAAGAAGTCCAGTATTTAGGGCATAAAATTGAGAAAGGAGTGCGAAAGATAGCGACAGAAAGAGTAAGAATGATTCAAGGAATGAGAGCACCAATGACTCAGAGAGAGGTAAGGATGTTTTTGGGAATGGTTGGATATTGTCGACAGTGGATAAGTGGTTTCTCTTTGATTGCAAAACCATTACAAAAATTGACCAAGAAAGATGTAAAAGACCCTTTTGAGTTAAACAAAGAAGAAATGAAATCTTTCAAAGAATTGGAAAAGAAACTGTGTGAGGCACCTGCATTAGGCATGCCTGATTATGAGAAGGATTTTGAGTTGTACTGCAGTGAAAGAGACGGATGTGCATTTTCAGTACTGGTACAAAAACATGGGACAATGAAAAGACCAATCGCTTATTTTTCAGCTGTTTTAGATCCTATAGCAAAAGCATTGCCTGGATGTCTGAAAGCAGTTGCTGCTACTTGTGTAAGTCTGGAACAAAGTGAAGGTATAGTGATGGGGTATCCACTGAGAGTATATGTTCCCCACTCAGTAGAAATTCTTTTGACAAGAACAAAAACACAGTACATGACACATAGTCGGCTGACTAAGTACGAAAAAGTCATCTTGAGTGCTGAAAATGTGACCATAGATAGATGCATGAATGTAAATCCTTCTACATCATTGCCAGATGAGGAAAATATAATTGAACAGGACGAAGTAGATCATGATTGTCTGAACGTGTTGGAATATTGCACGAAACCAAGAGCTGACATAAAAGATGAACCGTTAAAGGAATCTGATTATGTCATGTTTGTGGATGGCTCATGCTTGAGAACAAAAGAAGGAGTTTTAAGCGCAGCTTACGCAGTGTGCACAGTGGCAACTGTGATGGAAGCGTCTTGTCTGAAAGGAATAAGGTCTGCACAAGTTGCGGAACTGATTGCTTTGATTCAAGCATGTAAATTAGGAAGAAATGTACGAGTCACGATTGTGACCGATAGCCAATATGGTTTCGGCATCGTACACGACTTCGGTCAGATTTGGTCACAAAGAGGATTTTTGACATCTGCAGGAACACCTATCAGAAATGGAGATTTTGTTAAAAAGCTGCTTGAGGCGATACAGTTGCCTAAACAAATAGCTGTAGTGAAGTGCAAAGCGCATAAGAAAAACGAAGATTACATAGCCGTTGGCAATAATTATGCCGATGAGATCGCTAAATATTGTGCAGAGAACATGGTGTCCATGAACAAAAATAGAGAAAGGGAGCATGTCTCTTGTCCTTTGCTTTTTACTAATACTGTCGAGACATGGGATGAAGTAAGGCAGTTACAAGAAACTGCAAGGGATGAGGAAAAAGATTACTGGATAAAAGCAGGATGTAGAAGACAGGAAAATAATGGTGTGTGGGTATACAGAGATGAAAGACCAGTTATGCCTGATAGCATGATTGCAGACATGGCACGGATGTACCATGGACAAGCTCATATTGGGAGAGATGCAATGATCAGACTTTTTAGACAAACCTGGTATAACCCAAAATTCAGAGCCATTGCTGAAAGTCTTTGTCAAAGATGTCTTATTTGTCAGCAGTTTAACCCAGGAAGAAAAACAGTAGTGAGTCTAGGAACAATAGGACGAGAAGGAGGTCCATTCACTAGAATGCAGTTAGACTTTATCGAGATGCCCCCTAGTAACAGACTAAGATATGTTCTAGTGGTCGTCTGTTTGTTCTCTCGTTGGGTGGAGGCATACCCCACAAGAAGGAATGATGGAACAACAGTGGCAAAACTTATGCTGCGAGAATTCATTCCAAGGTATGGTTTTCCAGTCACGGTTGAGGCAGAAAGAGGAAAACATTTTCAAAATGAGTTGATCCAATTGATTTGTGAAGCATTGAGTATTAAACAAAAACTACATTGTGCTTACAGACCAGAGGCTTCTGGGGTAGTAGAGCAGATTAATGGAACAATTAAAAACAGACTAGGAAAAATGTGTCAAGCTACAGGACTCAAATGGCCGGATGCACTGCCTCTTGTTCTGATGACCATCAGAAGCATCCCTGAAAAGAAAACTGGACTCAGTCCTCATGAGATGATCATGGGACGAGCAATGAGACAAGCACACGTACCTGTCAACAAGTTATTAACTATAACTGATGATCTAGTACTGGATTATTGCAAGGGACTGGCTGATGTGGTGCGTTCTGTGTTTCATCAGGTTGGACCGGATGCGACCACTCTTGAAAAAAAAACAGCCCACGACTTGAATCCAGGAGACTGGGTCCGCATAAAAGTCCACAGGAGAAGAAACTGTCTAGTTCCTCGTTGGGACGAGCCACGACAGGTAATCCTGGTGACAACGACTGCCGTCAAGTGTGCAGGAGTGAAAAACTGGGTCCATGCCAGCCACACAATCAGAGTTCAAGAACCTACTGATCGACATGTGAATCGACGTCTAGAAGTGTGGGATAAAAGTTTAACGGCTGGGACAACAAGGATAAGAGAAAGGGTGCCAGAACTTGAAGATCGACCTGAAAGTCGACATCTGGAAACCCCAACGACAAACACCTCTAGAGAAGAAGAAGAAGAAGAAAGAAATTCAGAAATTCCAGAACTTGAAGATCGACCTGTAAGTCGACATCTGGAAATATCTGACACAACTTCAGAATCTGATGATTCAGTTGAAAACCGTGAAGAATTCCTAAGGAAAACTTGGGGTTATAAACCAATTAGAGAAGAAACTGAGCAAGAAATTGAGTTAGATGAACAACCAAGTACAAGTTATGGTGGAAATCCTTCAGAAACAATATTAATAGATGAAATAGGGAAAGAAGTACACAAAAAGTTAGAAAATCGAGAAGAACCCCGAGGAGCAATAGGGACAGATAGAGAAACAGAAGAACAGGGAAATTTAGAAGCAGAAAGGGAGGAAAACACCAAATCGGAAGAACACCGAGGAGGGACAGTAATAAGGGAAAACAAGAAGGAGAAGACAGATCCACCAGTAAGAGATGACGAAATCATAAGTTTCAAAATAAGAGACAATAGTGAAACAGTTGAAACAGAAACTGAAGAAAGTGGAGAAGAGGAAAAGGTAAAAACTGAATCAAGAAAAAGAAATTGGAAATCAGAAAGAGAAGAAAGAGAAGGTGAAGCCAAAAGGCCAAGAAAAGGAGATAATTGGCCCAACAGCTATATAAGAAAATTGAGATATAGAATAATAAGAGCGGGAGACGAAAGTGCTGAACAAGTGAATGAAGTAACAAGTCAAAAGGGACAAGAAAAACCAAGTGGAAAAAGATTACAAAAGTCCAAAAGGACAAAGAAAGTGAATGCAAAGTATAAGTCACCTGAGTGGCTGTATATTGCACTGACAGATTACAAAGAAGAAGAAAACACTCACGAGAACCAGAGACTGAGAAGTCGGATGGGAAAAGGTGAGATGCAACAAACTTGAAGTGAAAACTTATAGTGCTTCTGCCGGACATGACAATTTTACTGGATGTGACAAATCACCGGATGTGACAACGAAAGAATTCTGGAGAGAATTAAAGAAAGTACCAAGCAAAGACTTTTGAGAGCAGAGTGGCATCTAAGTCATTTCTGAGGTGTAGTGACACAATTTTCTGAAACTTAACAAATAGAAAAAAGAAAAATGGAAAATAATAGGGATAGAAGAGATAAATGTGAGTTTATAAAAAGATGGTGCAAAATGTGCTGTTTTTGTACAGGGTTATTAATGACCATATGGATAGTTTTAGCAATCACAATTCCTATTAGTATAGCTGTGATAGAACCAAAAAATGATACTAAACCAGAAAAAGAAACTAATATTAAAGAACCAGTTATTTTAAGAAGTAGTGCAGAGTTACATAAAGATAAGTCAGTAACAGACTTTTCGAAAAATGTTTTTACAAAATTGTTGTATGAATATGTAGAGACAATGGATGTGAGAGATTGTTATGTTTGTATGCAGTTGCCTGCATCAGTATCAGAAGGTGTGACTTATCATCACCTACCTCTAACTTATGGAATAACATGTAGTGTAATAGCAAGTTTATTTTATAAAACAGGTAGATTAGAATCTTATTATACTGATATAGATAAGATTTTTGCAAACATTCCAGTAGTACCAGAACTTAACAAAGTAAAACCAGCAAAAGTTTTAGGAGAATTCTTTTTAGAACATAGAAAATTAACATTAGAAGAAATAGTTAGTAACAACCTTACCTGTGAGTTAAAGAAAGAAGAAAAAGTATTTTTAGAAATGGTTGAAGAAAGAAGAATGAAATTTCAAAAAGAAGCAATAAAAGAGGAAGGAAAACATCTATGGACGTTTGAGGAAGGAAATCATGAAAGGAAAAAGATAAATGCAGCAATGACATTAGATTGGCCGCAAACAGGAAAGTTGTGTATTAGGAGAAATAAGACAGTCTATGACAATTACTTTGTAGGTTCCAGTATCTGCCATGACAATTATCAAATTCTGGGAGGTTGGGGATTCAAAGGTGGAAAAGATCCAATATTTCCAGGTATCTATTATATTTGTGGGAATAGAGCTTATTACAGGTTACCGGACCATTGGTATGGAACTTGCTATGTAGGCCTGGTCTTTCCAAAAAATTTCACATGGACAGAGAAGAAAAGGGAACATACAAGATGATTAATAGCTTTACACGTAGAAAGAGGGAAAGTTTTTCAGAAATTGTAGGTGATATTTTTGGAGCATTAATACCAGCAGTGGGAATATCTTTGAATGCATTTAAAATTCGGAAGTTATCCACAGTAGTAGATCGTTTGTCTACAGATACTGCGGGAGGGTTCTTAATGGTAAATACCGAAATGGTTGCCATGAGAGCTATGGTGATGCAAAATCGGCTTGCCCTTAATATTCTTTTGGCAAAAGAGGGTGGAGTCTGTGGAATGTTGAAAGTCCAACATTGTTGTACTTACATTCCTGATAAAAGTGAAAATATACAGAAGTATATTACAAATATTACAAACTTGCACAAAGAACTAGTTCCACTGGAGGTTGAAAGTGTTTTGGGAAAACTTGGTAGAGGGTTTTCTTCAGTAGCAAATTGGTTGACCAGAATGAGTAGACTAATGATAGGGAAAGTTATAATAATAGCAACTGTAGTAATACTGTTAGCCATGGTATTGAAAATAGTAATAACATGTATAAAAAGAAAAGTAAGACAAAATAAGATAAAAAGAAATAACAGAATAATGAAAGAGAGAGAGAGAGAAATGGGTGAAATTGAGTTGGAGAAAATGAAAGAAAGCATGTATAAGGAGACTAAAAGGCAAGATGAAGAAGAAACAGATGTGTAAATAACAGAAAGCAAAGGATGAAAGACATGCTGCCTGAAAAGAAGTATGACTTGGGTTTTATGTGGTGATTTAAAAATCACCAAAGGGGGAGTTGATGGAGCAGGGAAAATAAATGTTTTTAACCCCTAATAAATTTTATAATTAATTAAATAAAATGTTCGTTTAAATGTATTAATCAACACTGTATGTGTGGGAATGGTAACATGCCAATGTGTGTGCTAAATAATCTATTAATGGATGTCCGTGTGTCTAATTATAACGTAAAAATAAATGCGTACTAATTAAAAATAAATGCATGTTTGTGCTTCATAGAAATAAAACGTGTTGTTGCAAAAACAATAGTGATGGTAAGTAAGGAACAGCTTAAATGTTGCTTTTTGCTAGGTAATAACTAATTGGGGTACGTAGATGACGGGAGGGAAACGAAAGGGCTATTTTTCTCTATTTTAATTATGTTTTGTTTGCTTCAAATTAGTGCTTCTAAAGTATAACCGAGTGGCGATATAAAATGGCCGCCAGTGGGAAGATGTGCGCAGGCGCAAGGGGACATGTGACACGGGATGAAATCGGAGAAAAAAAATAAACCTCGTGATGTTACTGAGAGGCTAGGATGCGAGAAATGGTCAAGGCTGATGTGACCTAATTGAACTGATAGTGTGCCGTGATGATCAGCAGAAGACCCGTGGGAAACCAGTTTAAGAGAAAGGACAATGACTGCGGAGTTCTCGAATGTATCGAAAGAAGTTACAAATGTACTGATCGAAACGGATGAAAATATGTTTGAGCGTATGGGAAAGGAAATGATCCAAGGACCCTTGGATCCAAGAGAACTTGATTAAAAGAATGAATAAGATGACATGCATGGACCAATGAAAGAAAAGCGTGTTATTAATGTTGCAACAGTTAGTTAGCAAAGTTAGAATTAGGGTATAAGAGGGCCTACTCTTAGTGGGAGGGGGTCAGTCGCAGTTGCAGTCACAGTCAGGAGCGGAGTTGGAGAGTCGTGTTGGTGTTGGTGGCTTCCAGTGCTGGGTGGTCCTGATCGATCCCTTACTGAGCGGGAGATGCTGAAAGACTGTTAGATGAGACGGGTTGCAGGTAGCTGATGCTGACGAGCTGAAGTTGCTGTTGCTGTCTTAATTTTCCAGTTGAGTATGAGAATCAGGTTATTTCTAATTCTTAAACTTAGGTTAGAAAACATTAGTCTAAATTAGGAAGGTAGGCAGGTAATTAGAGTTTTGGCTTCATGACAAAAATTTCCTTTCTGCAATAAATTGTTTATGCTTAATAAATATTTGAATTTAAGAATGAATAATTGAATAAAGTTTAAATTCTTTCTCATGCTTTTAAAATTATATAAAATTTAAGATTCTTTAAACCAAAATGACTCAGTGGTTATTTTCCTAAATGATTGTGACATCAGTAATTGGTTATTGTGATTCAGCTGGTCTTAATCACTATGAACTAATTTTTTACATGAATGATTCATCGACAAAACAATGAGCAGGAATATCTTAAGAAATAACTAAAGAAAGCGACAAGTTAAGGTAATAAGATATCCCGGCTCCTTCCAGCGGTACATAAATGGTGTTCTCCATGTAGTTCTCATGCTTCTCCTAGGAGTACAGAATTTCATAAAGGTGTAAAGGAAATCCAGGTGTGTGTATGTGTTAGGCGATGTTTATGGGCCCCATCGTCATGTGGATGTGAGAAAATATAGTTTGCCCCTGGATGACCTATAAGTGACCTGGGAGGAGAATAGTTTTTATTGTACGCGCTGCATCAGATGCACACATTGACACATGCCCCAGTGATTTACGGTACAAAAAGGGCGGGTGCACGCACTGCCAACCCTTTCAACCATGCCCAAAGTCCGCCTGCTGCCTTGCTGAATATGAGTTATACAAAAATCCGTTCAGGAAGGGGGAATTGTGCGTGGTAAAACAATCATGCAACTTATCAGCCGGTCCCTGAGCATTGAACTCAGGTGGGACCGCTCTCCTCAGCGCAGCGCGCCAAAAGCCAACAGAAAATAAGACGAGTCATATGTTTTCCCATTCAGCACTTTGAGGTCAAATTAACTTCATATAAGAGATAAGGACCAATACATATGTCATAGAAATTGTAAATATCAAAATGTATGGGGACACAACATATCTCACTAAAACTTCTCATTGATTTGTAAAAAAAATATATGCTTTGTAATATAACACACATACATTTCCAAAACATGTTGGCCTTTATGAGTAACAATATGTAAATATGTGCAAGAATTCAAAACTTTGAATAAAAACAACAGCACTTACTATTTTATTGAGATGAATGAGGTTGATAGGATGAACACAGCTGGTCAATATTTGGTGGAATATTAGATAAAGACACTCGCATTTCATCATTAAGCATTTTCAAGCTTCCACGTTTCAGTGTCATTTTTTATTTCAGCTCATTCTTCTTCAGAAAGTGAAAAGTTCCCAGTTGCAGTTGAAAGAAATGGATTTCTGATGCAATCATAGTCTTTAGATTTCAACATTTGGGAAGTAATGATAAATGTTCTCTCCGAGCAATGTTAAATGGTCAACAATCAGCGGGCTGATATCACATTTCAGCGGGCACTCAGCAGTTTTGGAAAACATTTCAAAATTCCCTTCTTTCACTTTGGTTTTCCAAATTGCTATTTTGTCTCTCATAGCACAAGAATTACAAAATTTTAATAAAAACAACAGCACTTGTCTTACTATTTTATTGAGATATATGAGGTTGATAGGATGAACACAGCTGGTCAATATTTGGTTGAATATTAGATAAAGACACTCGCATTTCATCATCAAGCATTTTCAAGCATCCACGTTTCAGTGTCTTTAAGTTTGTCATCGTTGAAAAGGATACTTCACAAATGTATGTAGTAGAAAACTGCAAGAGAATTTTTAACGCTTGTTTACCTATGTTTGGATGCATTTTTGTAACACAAATCCAAAAGCTGTCTAAATCACCCTCTTCATGCATCATTAACATACTTCGATCATTTTTTATTTCAGCTAATTCTTCTTCTTCAGTAAGTGAAAAGTTCCCAGTTGCAGTTGAAAGAAATGGATTTCTGATCCAATCATAGTCTTGGATTTCAACATTTGGGAAGTAATGATAAACTTTCTCTCCGAGCAATGTTAAATGGTCAATAATCAGCGGGCTGATATCACATTTCAGCTGGCACTCATCAGTTTTGGAAAACATTTCAAAACTGCCTTCTTTCACTTTCCTTTCCCAAATTTTTATTTTGTCTCTCAAAGCACAAATTTTATCTACTGCTGTTAAGATATTTTCTCCTTTTCCTTGCATACTGGTGTTAATTTTATTCAAATGTTCAAATATGGCAGCAAGATATGCCAATTTTGTGCACCAAAGTTTGTTTTGAATTAGATCGCAGAATTCGTGTTGCTGATTTTCCTCAAAACGTTTAAGCATCATTTCCCGCAATTCGTATACACGACAAAGCACGCGACCTCTTGAGAGCCAACGAATGTCTGTGTGCAGTAGGAGCTTTTTAAACCTTGCCCCCATTTGTTCACAAATATGAGCAAATATTCTTGATTTAAGAGGTCTGCTTTTAATGTAATTGACCATTTGAATCACTTTGTCCATAACTTTCCTTAATTCATTTCCAATGGTTTGCGCGACTAGTGCTTCGCGATGTAAAAAGCAATGAGTAAATATGATATTTTCATTTTCTTTCTTTGCTAAAGCTATAAAACCTTTTGTTGAGCCAACCATTGAGGGTGCACCACCCGTGCATATCCCGACACAAGTTAACCAGCGCAAATTATTTTCCTTCATGAAGCAATATTAAGTTTGAAATATATCCTCACCTCTAGTTCTCAATGGAAGTTCTAGGCAACACAGGAATTGCTCAATAATTCTGTCAGTATGAATGAAACGTATAAAAACCAGTAAATGAGCTAACCCACTGACATCTGTTGATTCGTCTAATTGCAATGTAAAGATCATATTGTCGTCTTGAAAAATATATTCATTTGCAGCTTAACGTTAACAGACATATCTTGAATACGTCTTCCAATTGTGTTATCTGCCAAAGGGATTTTATTAACTTCTATCTCAAATTCTGGCCCAAACATTGTTCGGACAATAGCACAGCAAGATTGCCTTATGGTGGTTTCGGCAACAGTGTGTGGTTCCTTGTTTTTGGCAATTATTTGAGCAACCAAGTAACTTGCCTTTTGAGCTTTCTCTGATGTCTTCATTCTCTTTGTGAATGATGCAGACTGCTTCCTTATAGATTTTGCAAGCTCAATAAAGTATTCTACTGGTTTTTCTGACAAATGGCTGTGTTTTGTGGTAAAATGGTGTTTTAATTTATTTGGTACCATACTTTCATTTGCAAGTATTTCCCCACAAACTAAACACTGGGGACAAGGATGGTTTTCATTACCAGAAAATGTGAACCCCAGTTTCATATAAGATTTATTATATAAACGAGGATTGGCGATTTTCCCTTTACACTTCTTACGTACTGAGACAGACCGTTCAGTTGATTCTTGGGTACTTTGCTCAATAGCTGCTACATTTTGTTCTTCGCAAACGTCATCGTCACCAGCTTTTCGCTTCCTAATTATAAACTTATCCATTTTGAGGTTCTGTTTGCCTTCCGGGAAAATGAAGAAATGTGGAAATCTAGAGATAGGAAGAACATGAGATACGAAGTTTAACAATCTTACGCCTTGCTTACAGTCCTCATTCTCTCTAGTAACATTTCAGGATTTGAGTAGTAGATAATCATGTGAAATCAGAGCTGTCAGCATAAGGTGAGACACAAGTAATAACTGCATTGGCGCTGGCTTGGACAGACTCAGGATGCCAAGTGAGCTGTCCAGAACCCACAATTAAATTCCATCCTTTATCAGAAGGCCCTTACATTTCCATGCCATGGTCTTCCCTGCCAAACTAGATTGCTTACTTTATCTTATTTCAGTATCTTCTGAAATTTGGAGTAGCCTAGTCAGCCCCAGGTCTGTTAGTGTTTGTTAGGCATAAATGTGCAAGATTTATCGATGAGCTTCTGTGAAGCACTATAAATCGCAAAAATGTTCAATGGGTTGAAGATAAGAAGGATGACTAATCCCAGCGATGACTGTGCATCTGCTCCTCTGTTTCAAAAAACATAATATTCTATGGATCTTTACTTTTATCTTTTCACTCTTCTGTAACTATACCTCTCAATCACAGCTCAAGTTAGCAAATGATAACGACATAAATGCTATGCAGGGACATAATGCAGAGTCGTCACAGGCTTAGAACTTGGAACACAAGCATTGTAATAACGGAGGTAGAAGTACATTAAGCAACATAATATCAGCCCTGGGGCTATGACGCCCTTTCTTTTTTTAGCAGATGGAATCTCAGAACAAGAGCCCTGCAAGTGTTTTGGAACACAAACCTTTTACCACTCAGTTCTGATACTAATTCGGTGATTCAGGGACACAAAAACATACTAGGTATCTGCTGTAATGCCAACTAAACCAAATATCAGAGCAATCGCCAGAAGGGCCAACTAACCCCTGGCATTTGAGAATCCACATCCTTTGGCTTCCCAAGACCCTTCATCTCAGCCTTTGCAACTACTCTGACAAGAATAAAAGGACCAGTCGACCTGGTGGTCATACCACAACCATTGTTCATGCATAATAACGTGCATGCTGCGGAGCTATTCCTGAACTGGTGGCCTCTTGCCACCTGCGCCCCTTCGAATCGCCACAATAAAAAAAACATTTACCGTGAAAAAGTCAATCTTAGAAAACATGTTTCACCTGTAGCCCACTGCTAGAATCAGTGTCCCCCACAGCACCGCAGTCCACCAGTCTGCGTAGGTCACCCAGAGCTAAAGGAACCACCGGCTGGGTGCGACGACCAGGCCTAAAGTCCTAAAGCCAGCTTGGAACGGGTACAATACCTTCTTTGAGCCCGTGAAGTAATGTTAAAAAAGTTCTTCCTAGATTTTCCCCAAATGGGATAGTAAGGAAATTGAGCGAAAGCTGTTCAGGTCCTTGTGTGAGGGTAGGTTTCTCCAGCAAAGATTTTACTAATGCTGTGTTAGTCATTGGTTACTACGCCTTGTTACGTGAGCGGTTGAATAGACCAGGTTAGATTTCCATTTACCTCAGGATTGATCATTTCCAATATTTTTGTGGGACAGTTCTTTGGCGATGAGCCTGAGGGTTTGGGATTAGCTTTGATGGCACTTTGTATATGTTTGTCACACTGAAGCGTATTAATGGGTCTGAGGAATGAAGTAAATAATTTGATATTGGTCTTTCAGTATGTCTGTCATATCCTGCTCTGCAAACACACAATGCTGAAACGAGACAAACTCTCCGGGAGCACCCCAAAACAAAACCAGAAGCACCTGCACTTCTGACAGTACACCCTCAAGTAACTGAAACCAGGTCTGCCTTGCTAGATGTTTAAAATACAACTGGCTTTAAAATCGCACACAGCTGTGAAAAACACGCAAAACAAACGCAAAAACCCTCGCAGGCAGACAAACACACTCAACAACAACTCGCACACAAAGAAAAAGGTTCGGAAACAAAAAAAACAGGAAGGCAAATAAATGCAGGTTGGAAAGCCTAAACATAAATGTAACCAGACATGGTCCCAGGAGCACACAGTACAAACCGGTGCAAACACACGCAGAGAAACTCCGATAAGAAACAAGAACACAAAAAGAAACATGACCAAACGCGCATACACAGAACACAGGAACACGCACAGAGAGAGTTAAAATACACAAATCAGTGCACGCACATGGGCAGATGCGCATACAAAAAACACACAATCACAGACACAAACACACATACAGAGGCCAATGCATTAAGTATGGCGCCAATCTCGGAGGTGTAGTTTGTATCCCCTGGTGCTAGGTTAGTGAACTAGCATGGCGCCAATCTCGGAGGTGTAGAACTACACCTCCGAGATTGGCGCCATGCTAGTTCACTAACCTAGCACCAGGGGATACAAACTACACCTCCGAGATTGGCGCCATATTAATTTTATGCCAACAGCGTTTTTAAATGTAGAAATTTAACTTACAGAGCGCCTGGGATGGGGGGGCAGAGGCGGCTCCGTGGCCACTGCGTCGCAAAGGGAACAAGGCAGCGCGCTCAGCTCACGCTCGCCCTCGCCTAACGCTTCTCCTTCCTCCACGTACTGCGTCACGTCACTGAATGCACGTCCAAGAGACCATTCCAATTCAGTCGTGTGGCAAACCACCGCTCACCCGCTGGGCCGTAGCTGTAGGCTGCAGGATATTTTCGTCGAGGAGCTCCGTGGATCCCAGCACCGGCACCAGCACAGAAGCGGTCAGGGCAGAGCTGTGAGCAGCGCCGCAGCGCCGCAGCACCGCACGCCACGCGGCGCACTCCCGGAGGGGGGTCAATACTCCCACTGGCCTCTCGCTGGTTAAATCCAGGCCCGCGTCAGTCTGCCGCGTCAGTCCGCCGCTGAACCTTGGACAATGCCCCACTGAGCCTCGGTATTGCGGTATTGCGGAATCGAGCTCCGAGGCTCCGAACCAAGCAGATCCGCCGAGGCTCCGCTCCGCTGCTGCTCCGCTGCTCCGCCTTGCACGTCACACGTCCTTGTCCTTACTGATTGCTTAGGTAGCTCGCATTCCCCTAATCGGCCCGCAGACGTCATCGTCGCGCGACACACCCACACATGGGAGGCGACACAGTACTGTGTCGCGACACACAGTTTGGAAAGCGCTGTTGTAAGGTATTGCAGTTTATTATTTGTTTCCTCCATGAAAGGGCATAGAGCACGAATTTCTTCTAGAAGTAAGTCCATTGAAACAGGAGGAGGTGTTTTTGTAGGGGAAGGCGGATCTTTTTTTAGGTGTTTCGTGGAAGCCTTCCCAGAGGCTGTCAAGCCTGAGGAAATATCTGTGGAGGTATTATTTTTAGATGAGGAGGCATCTAAAGAGGCATCCACGGCTGCAAATTTTGTAAAGACTGTGGAGTTTTTCATGAATCTTTTCTGTATAGGCAGAACAGAGGAATCAGCTCTCTTCAGTCTCCCCATATAACAATTAGGTAGAGGACTTATTCCGAAGGTGCTCTCCAAGTAGACCAGAAAGTGTGACGTACACACATCAAAAAATGTTGCTCAGCATTTCAGATTAAATAGGCCCGAAAGGGTTCAAAGAATCCCAAGAAAAAGAAAAATTAATTAAATGGCTTCATAAACGCTATGTAAGCGTACCTTATATGTTGAGGCAAGCAATAAGTGGTGGAAAGCTCTCCCGCATGTTGATTCCTCAGCCTGATCCCAACCGAAAGAACAAAAAGGAAACGGCCGAAATACAAGATGGCAGCCGTTTCTGAAGAGAAGGGGAGCTCGAATAAGAAGAAGCTTCAAAAGCTTTGTTGCACATACATTTTACTCCCTCGGGGGGAGCACGTCGTTCTCCACACCTTCCGGAGTCAGAATCCGCTTGTCAGGGGAGGCGCATAAGGGAACAGCTGCTGGAAGTCCGCGTTGCCCCGACGAGAGCTACGCGAATGCCGCCCTCTTCCTTGGGCGTCAAGCCACACCCCCGGTATCATGTCCTTCTTATTTTTATGTGCATGACCTCTGCCACCTGTCATCATCTCCACTACTGCTGCACAGACTGTACCGGCCCTATATGGCCTCGGACACCAGATAAAAGGCAGAGCTAGTAAAGTCTCACTCTCTCCTCACGTCAACTGCGTTGTGTCGAAGCATCTCTCCCTCTGCATCAGTGCGAGGATATCGCAAGTGTGATTCTACAACACAATAAGGAAGCCATACTCAGCCTGTCACACCAGCAGTTCTAATGGGTGATCTTAAAAGTCTTTCACCTCCCATCAATGTCTGCCTGTAACTGGCAAGATTTTCCCAGCAGTTGTCACCTACGAGGGGACTCTGTGCATGTTTATTTGCGGCACAACCCTAACATGTCCCTTATACACTCATAATATTTGTGTTGGGATAATTCAATACTTTGAAAGTGTATCTCTTGACAGCTTTAGTAAGAGCCTCCACCCATGAGAGGGCACCTGGGACGCCCTGCAAGCAGGAATTCAGCCCATCACCAGGTAAGGTATGTCAGTACTTAGCGCCGTATTGCATATTCTGCTCTCGATTCAATTAAAAACAATGTTTATTAAACAAAATATGTCACACTATAAAACAGAGTTTTAAAATGCATAAAAAACTTATCAATTGCATATTAATATTCCTTTAAAGCAGCTTGCATTGAACATAAATAATGGCTAAGCCATAGAACAACTCCAACAAGCTGCATATTTCCCCACAGATCATGGAAGGCTTATAAGAGAGCTATCATACTTGATAAAAACGGGGACCTGCATTAAACTGCCTCTGCTTATAAACAGTGAGAGTTCATTATTGAATGTAAAATATCCCAATTTATATGAAGGCAACAAATATAGTTTCCACCATTTACCTTATTAACGGGCTGACATTTTTGGAGTATTACCTCCCAGCCTAATACCCGTTCAAAACCAGTCGCGGCTCCTGGAGAGAGTGCTGTGGGGCGGGGCGGGGGAGGGGCATGGTGGGTGGTAGTAAACTCCGGCATTCGGCCGAACGGAGGTAAGTACAGAAATAAATAAATAAAACGAATTACATTGCGCGTGCCGCCGCATTCTTTGTTCCATGGGTAGCCAGTGTAGCCGGCGGAGGAGATCCGAGCCGTGACAATGTTTAGGAAGTGCAAACAGAGCGCAGGCTGACGCATTCTGGGCACTTTGGAGCATTTGGATCACCACTTTGTTGGATCCTAGGAGTAGCACATTGCAATAGTCCAGCCTAGCCATGATGGTGGATTGGATAATCAACTGCCGGGTATGAGAATCGAAAAGACCTAAGATTGGCTTTAGGTCCCGTAACAGTCCGAAACAGGTGCCTGCCACTGATTTAGTATGAGCCTCAAAGGAGAGCTCATTGCCCACCCAAACGCCCAAGTTCTTGACCACAGATTTAGGCAAGGGGGGGGGTGCACCAAGAGCAGGAGGCCACCACTGGTTACCCCAGAGATGGGAGTCCCTGCCCACCAAGAGGATTTCAGATTTGGTGGAGTTCAACTGCAAATAGTTGTTGCCATCCAGTCAGAGATGGCAGTTAGATCTTCCTGAAATTTCGTTGAGTCCTTGCTGGGGTTATTAGAGAAGGTGAACATCAGCTGAGTGTCATCCGCGTATGACACCAGAGAGATGCCCCGGGCTTTAGCCATCAGAGCCAACGGTCTGATGTAGACATTGAATAAAGTAGGGCTCAATGCTGATCCCTGGGGGACACCACAGCAAAACGGGTGGGTGCGGGGGAGGAGAAAGCGGGGGCGATGACTTAAAAGGTCCGGTCAGCCAGAAAAGACGAGAACCAGGAGAGGGCCTTGCCATCGACACCGATCTCCATCAGCCGGTGGAGCAGCATCTTATGTGAGACCATGTCGAAGGCTGCACTCAGATCAAGCAGAATCAGTGCCGTGGTTCTGCCGTCATCCCAGGAGGACCATAGCTTTAAAAAAATGTTGAAAAATGCTACACTGCCTGCCTCTGAATCTTGGTGCCCTGTTTTACTTACACTCACATTGTTAGTGCCTTAAACATTACAGTGCACACCCTTAAAATGTCTAGTTCCAAACTTGCATATGGATGTGGCGAATGACGAGGCAAATGCATTGGATGGTTCTTTATAGGCACTGCCCTCTAAGTAACCATTTTCAACGAACCCAAAAAAGCTGCTACACTGCTTCTCTGACCTCGAAAAAAGAGGATCCAGAAATTGTAGCTCACTAGTAAACTGAGCCCTATCAGCAAGGGGTTTCCACTTGCCCACTGTCCATCGACCTATCAACTCATCTGTGATGAGCTGGTTTCGCACACTGAACCATCAGCTAGCAGTCTCCAATGGAGTGGAGGGTGGAGAGGGGCCAACAGACCAGGACCAATCACTTCAATGGCTCAAACAGGCCTCACTGCAGCCCAAATAGCCCCTTTCGACACAATGGCACTACCCAGTCCATACTTAAAGTGCATTTGCAACAAATCAGATTCTCCTTCAAAAGTGCTTTATGCAGCAATTCCAGAAGTCTACTATCTCTTTCCACGTGTAACTTATTTACTCCTTCTTTATTTCTAACAACTGTCTATTTATCCTTTTCTCCGTGTGAACAGAAGACGCCATTTCTATCTTTTACATCATTCAATATTAACACCATGCTACACCTATTACAGTTCTTCTCAGTGACACTGTCAGAATTCTAAACCTTTCCTTTATTCTACAGCTGCTGTATTGTGTTTTTTGAGGATGGGTCAGTGAATGGTGGCATTTGGTCCCTTTGTGAGCCTGGTATTGCGTTGCTGGAATGCAAACGACCCCTCCCCCCACAAGCATAATCAGCAACCACCACTGGCATGAACACATCACCCACCAGTCACTGACCCATCTTCAAACAACACACCACATCTTTTGCATTTACCCATCCCCTCACCGAAGATGTATATAAAGTTTTATTTTGTTAAACTTTGTAAATATGTCCCTTATGTCATATGTGTAGAAGGACATGAAGATGGGTGTAGGCTAGTAAATACATGAATTGTATTAACACACATCCAGCAGAAGGCATGCACATAAATTCTAAAGAGAGTCAAAACACATTAAAGCAAGTTTTTAAAAATTTAGATTTTTTAATGAGTTTTTGAAAACAATTAAGAGAAGAAATGGGGCTTTGGTCTGGGGGTATTATGCCAACTGGCCTTAGAAAGTAGAAAAAGTGCCATCATTTTGCCTGAGTACAGGTAGGAAGAGTCTACTTGGATGCAACAGAAAAACATATTCGGAAAGTCTATTTACATCATCCAGTGGGCCAATGATGAAAAACAAGGAAATTGAAAGAATAGCCCAAATACATGTTTAAAAGTTCTGAAGTAAAGTTAAAATCCAAAGGAAAGTCAGTACCTCAACCCTGATGCTGTGTCTCTACTGCTGTTTTGGGTTGAGGACAAAGGTTCCAGACTATCCTCCCTGTCTGACATTAGGACCACTTAGATATCCTCTTTTGGTGCAAGAAAAAAGGGTTACGGGCGGGACCTGGCACCTCCTGAATTGAGCACACATTGAGATAGTTTTAGAGACACGGCGGGAGAAGAACACTAGGAGAGACAAGCACAGCGGTTGTGGAGGAAAGTGAATTGGAAAGTTAGGAAATGGTCAACCTGTGACACATGGTGGGCCTTCACCACTGCCACCACCTCTTGAAGGCCCCCAGAGAGTGACTGCTGACCAGCAACGAAATGCCTCATGCCCTGCTGAAAAGCAGCCAAAGTGTCATACTGAGGGGGTCGGGTGGGGTAACATTTGAGGGCTCAGGAACATCTGGGACGAATATCACCCTTAGCCGCTGTTCTTTAGGGTGGGCACCCTATGGAGGAGGAGCGGTGAAGATTGAGTCACAGAGTTTATGCTAAACTTGTGCTGCTGTGTTTGCCTAACTGGTTCCTTCGGGTCATGGGGCATATCTTGGTGCCCTCGGAGGCTCTTCAAAGCCTAATCAGTGTAGGAGCGGGTAAGATTTATGCGTGTTTTATTGCCTTATATAATTTCACTGTTTGTTAGAAAATGCACTTCCTAATCATCCTTTATATGCACATATTTGTATTAGGAAGTAGGCAAAACTTGAAACAATCTTAAGAAGTCATTACTTATAACTTCTGTAGATTTACAAAACCCTAGCCTCATTTTTTCCATAGAGCTGGATATACATACAAGTCTGGGGATGTCCTTTTGGGGACATTGAGGGATTGTCATCAGAATCCAGCCATTCTATCACTCCCACTTTCTTGGAGTGCATGTGGGGTTCATTGTAGAAATGCTGTTCCTTACCTGAGGTGGATAAAATGCATATATGTGTGCAATTAATGTTACCTAACACCAAGGGAAATGGGCAATGGAACAGAATTACTTTACCACTCGTTGCCTTTCTACCAGTAACTGTGGCATGGCGATATACTGTTGCACTCATTCGGTCATGCATCTCAGTCACTGGCACAGTATCGATGATTGGGTTGCCTGTGAGATGTCCACCTTATTTCCAGTGACCCTCTGAAAGATCGAGTGGCTAGGAAGTGGAGTGCAGGCAGCATTTTGACTTGTACAAGCATAGGAATGGTCTGTAGGTGAGATGAGCTCCTGTTGCCAGTCTGCATCAATGTCAATGATCATACACTAGGCGAAGCTTGATCTAGCTGTTTCCCTGGATATGCCAAAGATGTCGATCCTCTGCCTGCATATCCTATCCCTCAGGTAATTGTACTTCAGCATGAAGGGCAAAGCAAAAAAAGTCATTTACCAACATGGTGAAAACAATTCTTGGATGTAGCTTACCTTCATCTATGGGCAGGCTGTGTGTGAACGTTTGATGTTGTAGTGAATTTGACCAGCTGATGGGTGTGGTAGAGTCATAACTGTTGAATTGGCCACCTTTTTCATTAGCAGATGTGCTGACTGGCTAAGAAGTATTGTTTTGTTATGTGTTTTCTACTAATTGTATCTATATTTACTGTTGTGTGCTTCTACTTTTTCCTTAACTCAAATAAAATATATTGAAATGTTATTTTTTTCAGAAAAAAATGTTTGACAGTTTGTAATAAATAAAGTATGTTTTACTTGTTTCTTATTTTTTTCTATCTGCTGTTAGTGCTGTTCCCTGTCTCAATTGGTTTCTATTAGATTTCCGTGCAGTACCAGTGAGAGGCCATTTGTGGAATATGATGTATTCCAATGCATTGCTGGTCTAGATTTGCACCCACTTGGGAGGTAGTGCTAATGGAGTAGATGTGAATGTAACTTTGATAAATAGAACCAGACTTACTCTTTTGTAAGTGTGTTTTTATATTTGCATATTTTTAGGTCTCGGCCTGACGTAAGCAGCGCATGCGCTGCTCTCGTCATACGAGGGCTTCTTGGAATCGATACGATTCCAGAAGCCGTGTCCCAGCTCCGCCTTCAGTTTTCATTCGTGCGCGTCGTTTGGCGTCACGTATTATGCCAAAGGCAGTGCAATGATTGCACCGAAGGCATGTCAATCCCTCCTTGTTGCCACCCTGTCTCCTTGACACCCAGCTGATCCTCTCCCTCACCAAAGACCCTCACACCCCCAAAGCCCACCTCCACGAAGGAATGAAGGCCGTCGCCGAATGGATGAGGACCAGCCGCCTGAAGCTGAACTCGGACAAGACGGAGGTCCTCATCCTTGGTTCCAACCCTTCAGCCTGGGACGACTCCTGGTGGCCAACATCACTGGGAACAGCCCCGCCACCCACCGACCACGTACGCAACCTAGGGGTCATCCTCGACCCCACCCTCTCCATGACTAAGCAGGTCAACGCCGTTTCCTCATCCTGCTTCAACATCCTCTGAATGCTCCGCAGGATCTTCAAGTGGATCCCCACCGAAACAAGAAAAACAGTCACCCAGGCTCCTCGTCACCAGCAGGCTGGACTACGGAAACGCCCTCTACGCAGGAACGACGGCTAAGCTCCTGAGACGGCTGCAACGCATCCAGAACGCCTCTGCACGTCTTATCCTCGACATCCCCCGATGCAGCCACATCACACCCCACCTGAGAGACCTGCACTGGCTCCCTGTCAACAAGAGGATAACCTTCAAGCTCCTCACCCACGCACACAAAGCACTCCACAACTCCGGACCAGCCTACCTCAACAGACGACTCAGATTCTACACCCCCACCCGCCAGCTCCGCTCGACCAGCCTCGCCACAGTCCCCCGCATCCGGAAAACGACCGCCGGTGGCAGATCCTTCTCCCACCTCGCCGCCAAGACCTGGAAGACCCTCCCCACCAACCTCCGACAGACCCAAGACCTACTGGCCTTCAGAAGACTCCTCAAGACCTGGCTCTTCGATCAGTAGCAGCACCACCCCCCTCTTTCCCCAGCGCCTTGAGACCCTCGCGGGTATGTAGTGCGCTTTATAAGTGACATGATTGATTGATTTTAGCCCCGCCCACCGGGATTGGATCGTTTACTGGCGGCTTTACACACTGTCCTTTAAAAGACAATAAGCACTCTTTTCTTTACATTGTCAGCTCCGTCGTCTTTGGCTGCGCTTGTTTTTATTTGCATCGGCTCGTGCCCAGCTCGGCCGCGCTTATTTAATGTGCCTTGATTTTTTTTTTCCAGTGCTGGTTTACTTTATTTCGGAGCGCGGCGCCCGATTTAGGGTCACCGCGCTCCGTTTATTTATTTATTTTAACTTTTTTTTCGAGTGCTTGTTTAATTATGTAAGTTACTCTTTCATTTTGTTCCGGAGCACATTAAAAATACCGAGGGCGGCGAATGCGGGATGCCAGCCGCCGGCGTGTAATCAAGGCTTCTGGTGTGCGGTGTTCAGTTAGGGTCGTCGAGGGCTCCTCGTCTGATCCGCATTCTGTTTATTGGTTTCATTCTCGCTCGGTGACATCACCAGAGTTCTCGCGGGCCCGGGGTGTCAGCTGACGCGTTACAAGCCCTGAAACCCGAAGACAGGGCCTCAGGGTGCTTTATCTCAAGAGCTTTAGGCTAAAATAGACTACGCATTCTGTTCGTCCTCAGAGGTCGGTGGGACTGCAAGGAGAACGACTCAATATGCACAATAAAAAAACACGCAAGTATGGGGATACCTTCTGCTTACTTTTGGTATGTTTTGTGTCACGTTCTGTGTAGTAATTGGCAGGGCTTTAAGTGGGGAAAAAAAACTGGGGGTGCTCTAAAAGGGGCGTGGCACATTTCTTAAAGGGGTGTGGCCTATCCGAGTAGGGGCGTGGTCTAAATCAAGATAACTAGCATTGTGTGCTTAAGAAAATCATGAAGTCGCATCCAGCAAAGGATAATAAAATAGGCAAAAAGGTATATTTATTAAGTATAAGCCATAAAATACCAAACACTTTAAAAAACATGTAAAAATTATTTACATTACTTAGAAATCTATTGCAGGATTTCCCAAAACCCTTGAAGATATTCACTGTGTCTATTTTGCTGGGGTTTCGCACAACAATTTTCTTCAGCAGACCTTCTACCTTTTGCCAGCCAACTCTTTACATACAGCTTTGCGTCAAATGTTTCAAATGGAGGACCATTGAGTTTTACCCATAAGCATGAAGAAATGGTCTCTACAAGAAGAGAGCCTCCTGGAGCCACCCCCTGCCCCTGTCACTCACAAACCAGACAGTCAATACACAACCAGGCAGAGGCACACAGAAAGGTTGAACAAGAAAATAGCCACTTTCTAAAAGTGCTATTTCCAAACTTAGAATTTAAAAACCATCTTTACTAAAGGATGTGTTATTAAATTCTGAGTTCAGGGATACCAGATTCCATATGTCTATCTTGCCATTATGGGAAGATATGCAGGTAAACATGCTACACAGCATTCCCCATGTTATCCTATGGGCAAGATAGCCTTTGAATAGAGAAAGTGTCTCTCTTCAAAGGATTTCCCTTCCTGCTACAATGACGTCACGCCTTAAGCAGTGCGCGCGCATGCTCACCCGAAACACCAAACAAAAACCGGGACGTCTGGTCACCCTACCTTTGACCTTTGAGGCCCGAAAATAGAGACCCCTAGAGACCCCTTTCGAGGCCCCCCCAAAAAAACTGGGGGTGCTCAGACCCCCACAGACCCCCCCCCACTTAAAGCCCTGGTAATTGGTATCAGTGCTCTTGAGTCTCTTGTCCTTGGAGCTGCTCATAGCCTTCAGTACCAGCGCCCTTCAGTACAGTTATGCCGGTTAGTTAGTGGCACTATAGACCTTGTTGCGAGTCAAGTGCAGTAGTGCACAGGGGTGAAAGTACAGACACGCCGATTCTATGATGCACAGAGTTTGGGACCGCACTTTGTAAAAACAAAATATTTTTTCCTGACACCAGGTGTAAGATGTCGGTGAAAGTGCCCCAGAATTGAGAATAAAAGTTTAATAAAAAAGTGATTAATTGAATGCTTAGACAGCTTCCCCGGCACACACACAGCCGCACCTGAGTACTTCACAGTTCTTTAAAAGACCATTTACTTGCTAACAAGGCTTTGTTGTTTTTGACAATATACGAAGGGACAACCAAGTCATAGGGTACAAAGAGAGAACATGCTGACAGTCCTTTCATGGAAGATGGAATGTGTTTCTTCCTTTGATCGGGACACTGTGTTACGTTTACATGACAAATAGGCTGTGGGTGTGCAGGGGCGAATGAGCCCATTTGCTTTACCCACTCCAGATTTTATAGTAAAAGTGCATGCATGCCGTGCATTGAAGGAGAAAGGAACAAGGCACAGACAGACGGGCCAGTGCAGCGCCACCCTCTGTTCTCAATGCCTCAGCATTCTGCGAGCACGCGGGGGACAGGGCAGTGGCAGGACGCGGTGCCAGGGCTGCCACGGGAGAGGCGCCTGCACCATGGAGCGCGCGCCTCTTCTGTTCACTGGGGTGAGAACTTTTACACGTTTCATTGCTATTGATATGTGCGCTTCTTGAAAGGAGTGACGGGGATTACCGGACGTTACTCGATGCGAGGGGAGGAGCTAGGCTGACAGGATGTGGACGTGGCCCTGTAAAATCGTTCAGTATATACTTCGAAGGAGCGCAGTGAGGCAGGCTGTGACGAGGAGCCTTATGGTGAAAATATAATTAATTTTAAACGAAGACTGAGAAAACCTCACATTCTAAAATTCACCTGAAAGGTGTCTGCCTTCCCAGCAGCAAAAGAATTCTGTGAATAGAACCGGATATCACAGACACTGCAATGTGCTGTCACGAGGCCCACGGTACCAGCGGAGGGGAGGCCTCCGCTGCACCAGAGGGAAAAGGAGAGCTCACTGTTGGGGTACTTTGTTGGGTAGGAAAAAGAAGTCTTTCAGGTTCATCACAGGATCATTTTTGTGGCTAAATATTTGAAGTTTCTCAAGACACATAAAGACGTGCATTGCTTGCTCTCCCTGGTAACCTGAAACACATGGTATATCCCGCATAGTAGTGATGTATGATGACATGTTGAAAATGCTCCACTGTGACGTGTCGGTGGTATAAAAGTCTGGTAACCAGGTCGCTGCAGCATTGCACTCAAGGACACCGGACAGGGAGGACCGCGGCTGGAGCTGGGACAGTGAGAGACCGAAGCTGCCGGAGTTGAGCAGCCTCGAAAACAAGCATTGAAAATGCAATAGGTCTCGCCTTTCATTAAGTTAAAGCCATTTGCTTTGCTATACAATACCATTAGCAAAGCAAATGGCTTTAGCTTAATCAAAGGCGAGACCTATTGCATTTTCAATGCTTGTTCTCTTTAGTCCTCCCACTTAGTAGTAGGCATTCCCCCAGCCGTGGCCCATGCAGGTAAGAGCTGTGGGGCCGGGTGGGGAGGAGCGGGGGGGGCATTTCAAAGGACGATGGCGAGGGAAAATTAATTATTTATTTAATTTTCCCTCGTCATTGTCTGTCGAAATCCCCCCACCGCCTTACTGCACGTGTCGGGGGCAATTGACTGTACACATGTACCACTTGTGCCCCCTGCCAACCCTGCACACAATAACCGCCACAGAAAGCACACACATTCCATCAATGTGCAGGCGATAGTGGACCACCGGGGACAGCTCCCCAATGTCGTCGCCAACTTCACAGGCAGTGTGCATGATACATACATCTTCCGACAGTCCATCATCAACCAGCGCTTCCAGGATGGCACCCATGGCAATGCACTGCTCATTGGTAAGTACTAACTGAACACACCACACACCTCAACTCCACAATCACACAACTCACAACTGTGGGAGAGCACACGTAACAAAATCACATACAACATGCCAACCAACAGGCCCAACTACCGGACACAACAACACAAGTAACCGTGGTAATAGGGGACAGACATGTAGACAAACCATCCACAAAGGCAGAGCCCCTCTGCCACACCATTGCAGAATGTGGGGAGAGGTGGGAACCAAGAATGTGCGAAGGAGGCAAGTGACCCAGCAATAAGAAAGGACACAATGCCAAGTGTGGCGGAGATGTGCTGGACAGACTGCAGTATGCAGAGCACAGACAGGTCCATGTGGACATCTACTGCTGGTGTTTGCAGTGTAGTGGACAGTGGACGCAAACAGGTTACCCCAGGCAGTGTGGAAGACCTTGGACATGTAGCCATGTGGTCCCCCCCCTGTAAGCCTGAGCGGAGCGGCCTTGGCCGGCGTATGTCGCGAATGAATAGCCCGGGCCCTGGGCGTGGTCCACTTCCGGGATGGCCACCACAGTAACTACTGCATGTGCCTCTGTGTCTGCCATATCGTGACCATAGGCCTACACACACGTGCCCGACCACATTCAATGGCCGTATTCACACTGGAGACGAGGTGACTACGTCCCAAGCCAACCCTCGTACATCTCGTCAGCGCATGCAGGCTCATGTCTGCCAGGGCGGCGCCCCCCACCCAGCCACGTGGCTGCCGCCGTGACCGGTGGTGCCTGTGCGATCCTGTGCGCCTGCTGCACCCCAGCCCTGGTCCCCAGACCGGTCCACCGTCCAGCGATGACTGCCCGCCCCTGCGCATCTAGGCCTCAATGCTCACCTGCAGCCACCGGCGTGTCTCCAAGAGGGCCTTCCACGTGCCGGTGCAACCTCCTCAGCCGATCGCTGGATTCCACGCCATAGGCCCCCAGCGCACCCTGCGGCACCGCACCGCGGAGTCATGTGTGTGCCGACTGCTGCCTGCGCGTACACTGCGGTCCAGCAGGGCTTACAATTCAATTCGAGTCTTGATTTGCTGGACGCCGTATCGAGGCCAACGCATCATCGCAGGCTGGACACCCGCTGAGCTCTTCAGGTGGGCCTAACTCAGTGCAACGCAAGTCATCGCCACGTGGCGGTAGGCCCGAGCCAGACGCAGGCCATCGGGTGCCACTAACGCTGTGCAACGCAAGTCATCGCCACGTGGCGGTAGGCCCGTGCCGGACGCAGGCCATCGGGTGCCACTAACTCTGTGCAACGCAAGTCATCGCCACGTGACGGTAGGCCCGTGCCGGACGCAGGCCATCGGGTGCCACTAACTCAGTGCAACGCAAGTCACGGCCCCCTCATGATTGAGTCTCGTGGTGCGCCATCATGTCACCTCCGGCAGAGGGGGATGGGCTGTGGTGGGCCCCTTTTATTGACAGGGTCACATGTCCCGTGACGCCTGTGCTGGATGGGTGTGGTGTGGGTGTAAACCAGCCCTCAGGGAGTGGCTGTGGCATGCTGACAACTAGACCAGTGACCAGCAGATCACTACGGGGAAGACCTGGGACGTGTAGCTGTGTCGTCACCCCCTGTGAGCGTAAGCGGAGGGGGCTGGGCTGGCGTATGCCAGTCCAGCGTAGGGGTGTGAACGATGAGCCCGGGGCTCTGGGCGTGGTTCAGTTCTGGCCTGGACAAGGAAGTAACCATTGCGTGTGTCTCCGTTGTAGTGTCTGCGCCACCCGGACCGCAATCGGCAATGTTGCACCATGTGACCCAAGCCCCACAACATGTGCAAAATGGACGTGAGGGGGAATCAGTGACCCGACATTCATCCATACTGTCATACTTGAAGGTTCATAGACATGACACATCTGTGTGAATTTGAATGTTTTATTCCCATTCATTGGAGTGTAGCAGCTGGAGCAGTACAGAGCCATGCACACCCCACTTGACATTGTTGCCCCGTGGAGGGCCAGCCAGAGTCCATTAGGGAAGGACAAGTTCATCGGAATAGGAAGAGTTCAGTCCGCAGTCTAATTGCTGTGTCATTGGTAGCCAAACAGTATATGGCAGTCCATGTCGAGGTCCAAGGTGAGTGCCGCAGAGTGTATCGGGGGACAGTGGAAGGTGATGATGCAAAGGGCCGAACCAAGCAGAAACAGGCCATATGGCGGAGATGAATGCTACCGCATCCTCATTAGCACAACGGCAGTCTCATCCACATTATCGCCCCCTGATGTGTGATGTGCCTCACCTGGCGGTGGTGGTGTTTCGGCTGCAGCACTGTGTGGCACTGACACATCAGGGGCCAGAGGTGGATTGCCTGCCGCACTATGTGGCAGTGACACATCAGGTGCCGGAGGTGGAATGGCTGCCTCACTGTGGGGCACTGACACATCAGGGGGTGGAGATGTGGATGGTGTAGGAGCAGCAGCATTCATCTGCGCCAGGCCTTGTGGCAGCAATGCCATGATGAGGATCTGCAGGGCATGGTAGATCCCAGCTACATCTCGCTGATGTGCAGCCGTGGCAGCCATCCTTTCTGCCTCCATCCGCACCATGTCCTCCATGAGCCTCCGCATGTGTCCCATCTCCCGGCTGAGATCGCTGGAGCCACTCTGACCAGACAGGTGTTCTTGTCTCCGAGTCAGGACTCCAGCGATGTCAGCCAGGGCTCGTTGGAGACCATGGAGCAGACCGTGGGTGTCCGTTAGGGACTGTAAGTGGTCCCTGATGGGACGTAGACACCCATGGATGGCATCTAGTTTGGCTGCCATGAGGTCGAACCCCACCCGCACCTGATCAGCCATCTCCTTCTGGCCCTCTAACACACGGCATTGGAAGGCCAGGTGTTGTTCGTGGGGGGCCTGGGAGACAGCCGGGGTGGTGGGTACCTCCTGCTGTGTGGTCTGTGCAGGGGGTGGGTCTCCTCGATGCAGCTGGGCTGCCCTGCTCCTGGGGGTGGTGTGCCGAAGCTGTCCATGAGCTCTTGGAGGGCGTCAGTGTCGAAGGTGGGGAGGTCCACCTCGTCAACAGTGAGGAGGTGTTCGGTCTGCTCTGCAGGAGTAGATGGTTCTCCCTCTGCAATGTAAAGGGGAGATGCAGTTTAACAGTGTGTTCCATGTATGTTCACACATTGGCCAAGTTACAAAACAGACTGCAAGACAATGTACATTGTGACTGTTTAGGATGTGCTGCCTATTTGAAGTGGGACAGTGTATATGTGTGCACCATCAGGGATGTGGGGTTGTACTTGTCCATTATCATGTCACAGTTTCCTGCTATGCCAAATGTGATTGGCCAGTTTCTACACACAAGCAGCAGCAGTTGTGTCCTCTGTTCTGTTGTGAAAGTGTTGCAGTTTGTACCACATTGTTGTTAATGTTGATGTGCACTGATTCTTGTGTGTGCTGCATTGTGGGAGAGTCGCCCCTGCAGCTCCGACTTTGCTTGGCCCACTCCCTTTCAGGCAGTGTGCCTTTGACTACTGTGCTTATGCAGTGCTGAGATGTTGCATACTTGGGTAAATTGGGTTCTTGGTGGGAGTTGGGACTCTTGGGCATGGTTTGTCCGCAGATGTCTTGTTGCCGTCAGGGGTTGTTTGTGCACGTGGATATGTCAGTGTGTGACCTGCTCCTATCGGATGTGGACCACACTCAGCCACCTCGGTGTCGTGGCATGCAACATGTCATGATGAGTGGCCTGCAGACATGCTCATCGTCATGCAGTGTCACTTGCATTGTCAGTGGGGATCACGGATCCGCAGCTTTGCTGGGTTCAGCACATGTGCATGGGTTTGTTGTGAAATTGGTGATGTGTGGGGAGGGCCCCCTCTGGGCACATTGTGGACGGGGGACTACTTGCTGTTACTATGTGTGCTGCAGTATGGCCAGGAGATCAGGGACATGATCCAGAGTCATTGTGGTTGTGCAGTGTGCTATACTCCATTGTGCATGTGTGCCATTGTGCCCATCTCCCCCCGTCCCCGGTGGTTACTCACCCTGTTGCTGTTGTGTCAGGTCATGTTGAGCAGTGTCCGGTCCCCCGACTCCTGCCACCGTCTCCACACTGATGACTGTGGACACCAATTCCTCCATCTCATCCAGCTCCTCCTGTGGCGCAGGACTCCCACCCCCAGTCTGCATTGCTGCTTTGCTGTCGTCTGCGAGTTTCTGATTGGTTTTGCACTTCACATCATTCCAGCGCCTCTTGACCTCGTCCATTGTCCTCCTCAGCACTCCGACTGCATTCACCTTGTCCACGATGGACTGCCATATTCCATTTTTGGTTGCCAATGACACAGTGGAGGTGACGAACAGATGTTGATGGTGTTCTATCACCTCCGTAATCAGGATCCTGTTTTCCTGCGGACTGAACCGCGTCTTCCTCTTCTTCTTCTCCTTGCCATTCCCTGACCCCGAGGTACCAGGCTGGTCCTCCGTGGGGCTTGTGGGGTCTGGGTTGTCCTCTGTACTTGCTCCTGCTACCTCCATTGTGCTTCGCAGTTGTTATGTGGTTTTTTTTGCTGCTTTTATGGTGGTTTTTCCTGCCTGACGTGGGAATTGCAAGCCTGGCGCTGCTTGTCGCCGATTTTTCTATCGCGGTTGGGCCCATCGCAACTTTTTTCACGTTCGGGTTTCCTTTTTTATCGCCGTCGTGTTGGTTGTATCGCGGACATTTGAGGCGTTATCGGGATACTATCGCATGTTACCGTCATGTTGGGAGTTATTTTCCCGCGATAGCCGGTGATATGAGAAATTGCGTTAGCCTATTTTGGCGATGTTTATCGCACGTTCTTGTGAATATCCCCCATAGAGTACTATGCCTTTAATACCCAAAATTCGATTAAAAGAGATTTATTTTGTATGCCTCTGACAAGTTTGCTTTCTAACAATTGTAATACGATTACCTACACTATTTAATATTTGAAATAATATCAACCTAATGCAAAGTTTCTTCTAAAATGTAAGTAATTTGTTAATTAAAGAGAGTGCATTATGAGGTGATCAACCCCTACTTAAAAAAAAGCTAGCAACAAAGTCTCAACCGGATTTAATGGAAATTAGTATTTATGTATGTTCAAAACATTACAAAGAAACAACAAGAAAAAGGGGAGACTCCAAGTAATTTGTTGAATGTGCTCATGGCATCATATATTAAAAACACATTTTATACATGACAGTTATATCAGCACTGTAAGCAAAAATGTAGAGGCAACCCAAAGAAACTTGGTGCACGTTGTGCTCGTGACAAAGGTGACGGCGCAAGTGACAAGTGAAACACACAGCGATAAGCGCAAAGTGATAAAGTGATCTAAAATATATACAATTAATTGGTTCAACACAATGATTTTAGGATAATTTGAACAAGATTTAGAACAATTCTGTGAACCAAAGATGAATGTGCGCCATTAATTGCACTGGTAAAGTCGGTTGACGGCGTTTCGATCCTAGTTAATCTGGATCATCATCAGGACCGGGTAGCCCAAATTATAAGTGCTGTATAAAGAAGGAAAGGAGAAGGTCAGGGCTGTGGGGGCCGGGGGCACATAGAAAGAGAAGAAGGGAATGGGAAATTGGAAAGTAGGAACAATGCTGCCTACCTGAAAAACACAGGGGTCGGAATTCAATACTATATCAAAACAAGGGAGCAGCGCTGTAAAAACGTCTGCGAATGGTCACAGGACCGCCATGAATGCTCTGAGGAACGAGGGAAAGCACAAGAAAAGAATCGAGTCAGTAAACGGGCACGTGCATACACGTAGTAAGTGCTGACGCATCAATTCCGTGATGGTTAACTCACCTACTGGTTATTTGTCAAGGGTAGCGTAGGCAAGGTGCATGGTTGGAGCCCCGATCCACTGCAACAATGATAGTTGTAGATTCCTAAAATTATAGAGGGCATTTGGACATGAGTATCGGTACTTAAAAAAGAAGAAGGTGAGGTATCGAGGGGGTCAGATGAAACCACGGCTTACCTAAATGATTCTGTGGAGTTTCTAGAATGAATCCGTCAGATAACTGAGTATCAGCCGGGCCGCCACGTATGTGTACGGTGTCCTCGGTGTCTCATGAAAGGGAATAAGACGGAATTGTTCAATTTAACTAACAAATCCGGTAGAACGCGTCAGAGAGTCGCGTGACTAGCTTCGGATTGGTTAGGAAGGGGAGTGGGAGGGACGTAGTTAAGGACGCTGGTCTGTCGGTTGACGAGCGTCTAAAAGAAAGTGAAGAGCTACTGTATGGGAGGCTCAATCGGGTGCACACGAGGGTGCGATAGAATCATTGATGACAAGAAGGATGTGACAGAAAAGAGTGATAGTAGCATAAATGTAACTCTGTCAGAATATCAAGTTTAAAGTCAATGTAGTGATTACATTTAAGAAAAAATACACTTGTTACAATTAACCATCGGCATTAAAAAATTCCAAAGCATGTAAAAATGGTTATGTTGACAATCTGCAATTACAGTGTAAGATTACATAAATAAAAATAATAGAAAGGACATGGATATAACAATAATGAGATTAAATTAAAAAAGGAAAAAAGAAAAAAGGAATTCTGAATACACTGGACTATACCAGATTTGAAGACAAGTAGATAACAGTTTACATCCAGCACAATACATATCACATATATACAAGTCACACGCATGAGTGTTGACAACATCTATACATTAGAGATGGATCAAGAGCAATCTAAGTAGAGTGTAACTAACGCGTTGACATGGCGGGCAACATACAAGAGATATTATTGTATAAAGGAGGTTAACAAAGGACAACTAGTGCAAAGTAGATCACACGTGGATAGTACTATTCCACTCATCTATCGTGTTCAAGCCCTGGTTCACTGAATTACAGCGTGTGATCCATTTACATTCACTCCTGTTCAATAAAGTTTGGAGATTGCCTCCTCTAAGGGGGAGCAAAGGTTGATCAATCACCTGCCAGGTAATGTCAAGTTCACTATGGTTTTTTTCAAGATAATGTGTCACCAAAGGGGCTGTCAAAACTTTGCAGTGTATTCTGCTTTTGTGTTGTATGATTCTTTGCTTCATCATCTGGGTAGTCTGGCCAATGTATGTGAGATTGCAAGGGCATTGGATTGCATAAATCACATTCTGTGACCGACAGTTGGTAAAAGTCTTCATTGTGTAAGATTTGTTGTTAACCCTAAATTCCTTAGTGTTAGAGGTAAGCTCACAGACGATACATGTTTGGCATCTATAATGGCCAATCAATGGAGGTAAACCCCAAGTAGCGGTGATGGAATTCTGTTGAATGGGTTTGATAGGCCAAGTGATGGCATGAACAAGGTGATTGGCCAGGTTATCACCTCGTTGGAACGAGAAGAGTGGTGGTTCCTGAAAGGACTTGTGAGTTCTCAATATAGTCCAATTCCGTTTGATGATCTTCTTTATATGGTTGCTACAAGGACTGAATTTAGTTGCAAATGGAATTCTAGAATTCATCTTTTTGGGTTGCGGCGTAAGGAGGAGATCTCGATGGCAGTACCAAGCTCTCTTACGGGCTTGTGAGATCAATCGTGATGGATAGCCCCTAAAAATCAATTTTTCGCGAAGAATATCGGATTCCCTAAAGTAATCCTTGCGCCATTTACAATTTCTTCGAATGCGCAAAAATTGACCGTATGGTAAACCGTCCCTCAGGCCACGGGGATGGTAACTGGAGTAATGCAATAGAGTGTTCCGTTCTGTGGGTTTATGGTAGAGCATAGTTCCAAGTTTGCCTTCCTCTACATGAATGGTGATATCCAAAAATGGTAGGTCATTTAATTTGTAGTCTGAGGTAAACTTAAGGTGAGGTTGAGATTGATTTAGCCAAACAACAAAAGCATTCAACGTGTCAGGAGTGCCTTCCCAGAAAAGGAGAACGTCATCAATGTAATGTCGCCAAAAAGAAATCTATGTCCTGAATGGGTTAGTCGGGGTAAGTATGTGTGACTTTTCCAGATTATGTATAAACAAGATGGCAAAATTCGGGGCAAAACAAGCTCCCATGGAGACCCCCTTAATTTGTAGATAAAATGAATCTTGATAAAGAAAGTAATTGTTTTCAAGGGCGATGCGTAATAGATCCATGATAAAATCAGTAGGGATCAAGGTAGGTCTGGGTCTGTCCTCAAGTAGTTCTTTAATGACTGTAAGTCCCTCATCGTGAGGAATGTTTGTATATAAGGACTCTATGTCCAGTCCGACCATAAGTTCAGTATCTAGATCATAAGGTCTGTCTTCGATGGTTCTAATAAGGTCCATACTATCACGTATGAAAGTATCGGTCAACGGAACAAATTCTTTGATGACTGCATCTATATATTTTCCAAGTGGCTCCAAAATGGAACCACAGCCGGACACAATCGGGCGTCCAGGTGGATTATTGCTGTCCTTGGGTAAGACATAGAACACAAATGTTCGGGGGTGTAGGTTATTAAGAAAAACAAATTCTTTGTTGGAGATAACGTTCTTAATTTGGGCTTCACTCGTGACACGCTGAATCTTGTTTTTCAGATCAGGTAGGGGATCTCTGGTGAGTTTGCGGTAATGTAGAGTGTTGGATAGTTGTCTAATAATCTCTAGATCGTACTTGTCGCTGTCCATGACAACGATCCCCCCACCCTTGTCCGCCGGTTTTATGATTAAGTCTGTTCTCTCTTTTAGACTAAGAAGTGCTTGTTTTTCTGCAAATGGTAAATTGTAGGGGACATATTCAAATTGCTTTTGGAGATCCATGACCTCACGTAGGACCAGTCGTTCAAAGGAGAGTATCTCCGGGGGCATGGCCGCTGAAGGTGGATTAAAGGTAGATGGCGGATGAAAGCGTGATCTATTCAAATAGTTAGATTCCGGTTTATCTGCAAAGAATTGCCGTAATCTAATACGTCGAAAGAACTGTAAAATATGAGTTTGGAGTTCAAAA
The DNA here is from genome assembly GCA_963921515.1 of Calotriton arnoldi. NCBI lineage: Eukaryota > Metazoa > Chordata > Amphibia > Caudata > Salamandridae > Calotriton > Calotriton arnoldi. Next base: position 552,464 of record CAWUFW010004229.1, on the reverse strand, counting down.
AAATTACTACGTTCAGTAGGGACGAAGCTAAGGCCTCTGCTGAGGAGTTTGGTCTCATCAATGGAAAGAATATGGTTAGAAAGGTTGAATATAGGTATCAGTTGTGGATGACCTATATTCAACCTTTCTAACCATATTCTTTCCAGACTCATATTTTACAGTTCTTTCGACGTATTAGATTACGGCAATTCTTTGCAGATAAACCGGAATCTAACTATTTGAATAGATCACGCTTTCATCCGCCATCTACCTTTAATCCACCTTCAGCGGCCATGCCCCGGAGATACTCTCCTTGAACGACTGGTCCTACGTGAGGTCATGGATCTCCAAAAGCAATTTGAATATGTCCCCTACAATTTACCATTTGCAGAAAAACAAGCACTTCTTAGTCTAAAAGAGAGAACAGACTTAATCATAAAACCGGCGGACAAGGGTGGGGGGATCGTTGTCATGGACAGCGACAAGTACGATCTAGAGATTATTAGACAACTATCCAACACTCTACATTACCGCAAACTCACCAGAGATCCCCTACCTGATCTGAAAAACAAGATTCAGCGTGTCACGAGTGAAGCCCAAATTAAGAACGTTATCTCCAACAAAGAATTTGTTTTTCTTAATAACCTACACCCCCGAACACCTGTGATCTATGTCTTACCCAAGGTCCACAAGGACAGCAATAATCCACCTGGACGCCCGATTGTGTCCGGCTGTGGTTCCATTTTGGAGCCACTTGGAAAATATATAGATGCAGTCATCAAAGAATTTGTTCCGTTGACCGATACTTTCATGCGTGATAGTATGGACCTTATTAGAACCATCGAAGACAGACCTCATGATCTAGATACTGAACTTATGGTCGGACTGGACATAGAGTCCTTATATACAAACATTCCTCACGATGAGGGACTTACAGTCATTAAAGAACAACTTGAGGCCAGACCCAGACCTACCTTGATCCCTACTGATTTTATCATGGATCTATTACGCATCGCCCTTGAAAACAATTACTTTCTTTATCAAGATTCATTTTATCTACAAATTAAGGGGGTCTCCATGGGAGCTTGTTTTGCCCCGAATTTTGCCATCTTGTTTGTACATAATCTGGAAAAGTCACACATACTTACCCCGACTAACCCATTCAGGACACAGATTTCTTTTTGGCGACGTTACATTGATGACGTTCTCCTTTTCTGGGAAGGCACTCCTGACACGTTGAATGCTTTTGTTGTTTGGCTAAATCAATCTCAACCTCACCTTAAGTTTACCTCAGACTACAAATTAAATGACCTACCATTTTTGGATAACACCATTCATGTAGAGGAAGGCAAACTTGGAACTATGCTCTACCGTAAACCCACAGAACGGAACACTCTATTGCATTACTCCAGTTACCATCCCCGTGGCCTGAGGGACGGTTTACCATACGGTCAATTTTTGCGCATTCGAAGAAATTGTAAATGGCGCAAGGATTACTTTAGGGAATCCGATATTCTTCGCGAAAAATTGATTTTTAGGGGCTATCCATCACGATTGATCTCACAAGCCCGTAAGAGAGCTTGGTACTGCCTTCGAGATCTCCTCCTTACGCCGCAACCCAAAAAGATGAATTCTAGAATTCCATTTGTAACTAAATTCAGTCCTTGTAGCAACCATATAAAGAAGATCATCAAACGGAATTGGACTATATTGAGAACTCACAAGCCCTTTCAGGAACCACCACTCTTCTCGTTCCAACGATGTGATAACCTGGCCAATCACCTTGTTCATGCCATCACTTGGCCTATCAAACCCATTCAACAGAATTCCATCACCGCTACTTGAGGTTTACTCCATTGATTGGCCATTATAGATGCCAAACATGTATCGTATGTGAGCTTACCTCTAACACTAAGGAATTTAGGGTTAACAACAAATCTTACACAATGAAGACTTTACCAACTGTCGGTCACAGAATGTGATTTATGCAATCCAATGCCCTTGCAATCTCACATACATTGGCCAGACTACCCAGTTGGTGATGCAAAGAATCATACAACACAAAAGCAGAATACACTGCAAAGTTTTGACAGCCCCTTTGGTGACACATTATCTTGAAAAAAACCATAGTGAACTTGACATTACCTGGCAGGTGATTGATCAACCTTTGCTCCCCTTAGAGGAGGCAATCTCCAAACTTTATTGAACAGGAGTGAATGTAAATGGATCACACGCTGTAATTCAGTGAACCAGGGCTTGAACACGATAGATGAGTGGAATAGTACTATCCACGTGTGATCTACTTTGCACTAGTTGTCCTTTGTTAACCTCCTTTATACAATAATATCTCTTGTATGTTGCCCGCCATGTCAACGCGTTAGTTACACTCTACTTAGATTGCTCTTGATCCATCTCTAATGTATAGATGTTGTCAACACTCATGCGTGTGACTTGTATATATGTGATATGTATTGTGCTGGATGTAAACTGTTATCTACTTGTCTTCAAATCTGGTATAGTCCAGTGTATTCAGAATTCCTTTTTCTTTTTTCCTTTTTAATTTAATCTCATTATTGTTATATCCATGTCCTTTCTATTATTTTTATTTATGTAATCTTACACTGTAATTGCAGATTGTCAACATAACCATTTTTACATGCTTTGGAATTTTTTAATGCCGATGGTTAATTGTAATAAGTGTATTTTTTCTTAAATGTAATCACTACATTGACTTTAAACTCGATATTCTGACAGAGTTACATTTATGCTACTATCACTCTTTTCTGTCACATCCTTCTTGTCATCAATGATTCTATCGCACCCTCGTGTGCACCCGATTGAGCCTCCCATACAGTAGCTCTTCACTTTCTTTTAGACGCTCGTCAACCGACAGACCAGCGTCCTTAACTACGTCCCTCCCACTCCCCTTCCTAACCAATCCGAAGCTAGTCACGCGACTCTCTGACGCGTTCTACCGGATATGTTAGTTAAATTGAACAATTCCGTCTTATTCCCTTTCATGAGACACCGAGGACACCGTACACATACGTGGCGGCCCGGCTGATACTCAGTTATCTGACGGATTCATTCTAGAAACTCCACAGAATCATTTAGGTAAGCCGTGGTTTCATCTGACCCCTCGATACCTCACCTTCTTCTTTTTAAGTACCGATACTCATGTCCAAATGCCCTCTATAATTTTAGGAATCTACAACTATCATTGTTGCAGTGGATCGGGGCTCCAACCATGCACCTTGCCTACGCTACCCTTGACAAATAACCAGTAGGTGAGTTAACCATCACGGAATTGATGCGTCAGCACTTACTACGTGTATGCACGTGCACGTTTACTGACTCGATTCTTTTCTTGTGCTTTCCTCGTTCCTCAGAGCATTCATGGCGGTCCTGTGACCATTCGCAGACGTTTTACAGCGCTGCTCCCTTGTTTTGATATAGTATTGAATTCCGACCCCTGTGTTTTTCAGGTAGGCAGCATTGTTCCTACTTTCCAATTTCCCATTCCCTTCTTCTCTTTCTATGTGCCCCGGCCCCCACAGCCCTGACCTTCTCCTTTCCTTCTTTATACAGCACTTATAATTTGGGCTACCCGGTCCTGATGATGATCCAGATTAACTAGGATCGAAACGCCGTCGACCGACTTTACCAGTGCAATTAATGGCGCACATTCATCTTTGGTTCACAGAATTGTTCTAAATCTTGTTCAAATTATCCTAAAATCATTGTGTTGAACCAATTAATTGTATATATTTTAGATCACTTTATCACTTTGCGCTTATCGCTGTGTGTTTCACTTGTCACTTGCGCCGTCACCTTTGTCACGAGCACAACGTGCACCAAGTTTCTTTGGGTTGCCTCTACATTTTTGCTTACAGTGCTGATATAACTGTCATGTATAAAATGTGTTTTTAATATATGATGCCATGAGCACATTCAACAAATTACTTGGAGTCTCCCCTTTTTCTTGTTGTTTCTTTGTAATGTTTTGAACATACATAAATACTAATTTCCATTAAATCCGGTTGAGACTTTGTTGCTAGCTTTACTGTACTCACCCAGATCTCAACCTGGTCTATGGGTTACACTCCTGTTGTGCTCTATTATCAACCCCTACTTAGGCATCCTTTTTTTTCTCTTTCCTGATTCCTCTTCTCTTTTTCTGTTCTCACTCTCTTTTTATATATGTAAACCAATTAGTTAATTATGTAAGTAATATATGTATTCTTTATTACAAACCATGAGCACTCCTCTCTTGTTCTTGTCTTCCCCTGCAGGTCAACCCATTGAGGGATTTGCCCCGCGCACCACGCACAAGAAGGCCAGCAGCAGCTCGCAGTATATGCCCCACGGAAGCCGCAAGGGCTCGATTTTTCTCTCCCGACCCGAGTTCGTACTCAGTGGCGTCTCTGGTGGCCCGCTGCAGGCTGTTAGGTGAAGGGAGTCCACAGGGAGTGACCTTTTGGGCATTTTCCTGTGCATTGGTTCTTGGTTCAAGGGGAATGACCTTTTGGGCATTTTCCTGTGCATTGGTTCTTGGGCTCCTGATTTGCAAGTCAATGGGGTTGATATGCAGATGCTGATAGCCTAGGCAACACTGCGGTGTACCAGGGTCTTTGTAGATAGTGCCAGCAATTAATTTTACCTCGTTTTTGGAGGCACTCCTTGCAACTCGTTGTAGGGTGTGTTAGGTCCAATTGGTGTGTTACCCTAGCAGCCCCCCCACTCCTCCTACCTTCTGTGTGTTTGGTGGTAATGTGTGGGTTAATCAGGTATTTTTAAGGTCAGGTTAGAGTACTTTGACCGGTTTCTTAAGTGCAAGAGCACTAATTCTGTCCATAAACTAAATCTCTCTCTGTGGATTGTGCTAAGGTCTGGGGGTCTCTTCAATTTTGTGCACTTCAAGCCAACTCACGTCCTCCCTGCAGCCAGTGTTTTTAGGTGTAGCTGGGCCATCAGGCTTTTGCAAGATGTTGATTCTAGGCTAGGTGTGCAATCGTTTAATGGAAATTGTGGTCCTTAAGTGCAAGCATGCACCTTTGGCTTTCCCGGAGGGCCCTCATCTGTTTAGGGCAGTCACCTTCCCTGCCTAGCATTAATTTAGGGCTGCTTGCCAAGCTGACATGGGCTACTTGAGCTCCTTCTGCTGCAGCAGCGTTGGGCTGGGAACGCGGACCGGAGAAGGTGAGTGGCGGTCGAGCACCTGTTTGTATAATTTATCACCGTTAGGTTAGGTTAGGTTGGGGGTATGATGCTGTCCAAGGGTGATTGAGTGGGCAAGAGAAAGGGAGGTGACCCAGAGTTAGCCCAGCTTTTAAAGATGGCCCTAGCTAAGTTGGGTGAGAGTGGGGAGTCTGGCAGCTCAGCTACCGAGCCAGAACCTGAGCCTCAACCAGAGCAAGCGGCGGAAGAGTGCCCTAGGCACTCTAACGTTCTTCCCCAGGATGCCTTCTTTCCAGTGAAGAGAAGGACCAAGTAGCAGCCAGTCCATCCCGCTTGACGCAGTGAGCTCCCTGATTCTGGGCCTGGGGGGGTGTCCCTGAGCAACTCTGCAACCGAGGGCACCAGGCAGTACACTGCTCTCCCACCTGTCATGTCCTTTAGTACCACAGCCGACATGGACACAGTAGTTGTAAGTAGGTTGAGAGCTTTATTTTTAACTCTCTATCCTCGTACCCTCTGCTCTCTACTTTTCCTGACTCCTCCCCTTCTGGTTCTGGTTCCTCCTCTCTCTTTCACCGGCTGCGGGTCCTAGTGCCCCCTTCATGTAGACTGATGCACCATTACATCTCCCCCCTTCGTACACAACTTGGTCTCGATTTTAGGTAGACAAAGAAGCAAAATAAAGAAAACATAGTTACAGTTCTTCAATGAGACTTGTAGGCCATGGATGGGTACGCTGTGGCCGGTGGGCTACATCTTGATTAGATATCTCCCCTTCAGCAGAGGGGCAGGGGATGTGGACTCACTGCCCAGCACTTGAATGTCCTCCTTACTTGCACTTTCTGGCGCAGCCAATGTTTCTCTTGTGTTTGGCGTGCATCTATGAAAATGTGCAACATTCCTTGTTATTCTCTTGTCACCTGAGGTGGCCGTAATCATAGTCCCCTTTTGGGCGAGCATAGTATAGATTGTCAGTTTTTCTTTGTTGTTCCTGCTGGACGAGCACCCAGTCTCCTTCTTTGATGGTTGATGGTTTGGCTCTCCAACGACTGTCTGCATATTTTTCATCTTGGCTTTTCTGGATCTGTCTCTTGCTGTTAATTCCTCATGTTTTGAATCTTGAGGAAGGCAGCCAGCTGTGTCTTCCCAAGCTGGTATTCTTGTGCGGACCGTGCGGCCCAGCATCAGGGTAGCAGGAAATCTATCCGTGGTATTATGTGGTGTGGTTCGATATGCTCGTAGGGCTTCATTTAGTGCTGTTTGAACATCTCGCCTTGACAGTTCATCTTGCTGTATGGCCATAAATCTTTCTACCATGCCTTTGGCCTGTGGCCACATAGGAGTAATTTACCGATGTTGAAAATTGAGATGGTTAGCAAATGCGTCAAACTTATGTCCGTTGAATGGAGGGCCATTATCGGTCTTCACTACTTTAGGTATTCCCCATGCTGCAAAGACTTCATCCAGCACTGGTATAGTGGTGGCTGCTTTGGTTGATGATATTAGGTGAGTAATTGGGAATCTGGAATATTCATCCATTATGAAAGAATGTATTTGCCTGATTGTAGCGGACCAAAGAAGTCTACTGCAACATGTTGCCAGACGCCCTCCGGCAGTTCTGAGTTTTGTAGAGGTGAAGGTGGCTCTTCTCGACCAACTAATTGACACTGAGGACAGTCTTTCAGTGTGACTTCCACCATCTGATTAAGAGAAGGGAACCAGACTCGTTCACGCAACGCTCTCTTCGTAACTATGTTGCCTCTGTGCCCTTCGTGTGCCAAATTGATGACTCCTTGACGCAGCTGCTTTGGAATGACAATCCTTTTGTCTCTTAGCAGGAGGCCATCTTTGTCTATGGACAGTTCATCTTTTACATGTCGGAAGGAGGTTAATTCATGGCTGTCACCAAGTCTATTGTGTCCAGGCTCTTCTAGGTGTCTCCATCTGTTTGTTTGGATGTAATGCATCACATCCTGCACGGTGGCATCTGCGGCGGTGGCTTCAAGAATGGCTATGAGAGGGACCACTAGAGACTGGTTTGAGCTCGAAGATATCTTGGGGGTGTCTCGATATGTAATCAGCTGGATTTGCTGCTTTTCCAGGCTTGTGAATGATTGTATAGGTATATTCCTGAAGACGAATTCCCCAGCGCTCTATTCTGGGTGGCATCTTTGCCCGGAGATTTCAGAATATGGTTGTCAGGGCTTGATGGTCTTTGATAAGCATAAAGTGTTTCCCATAGATGAAGATGCGAAAATGCTCACAGGCCCAGACCACTGCCAGACTTTCCTTCTTAGGCTGTGAATACGCCCTCTCAGTGTCAGTCAGGCTGCGGCTAGCGTAGGCTACTATGTGATGTTGATCACCTTCCCTATCTTATTGAGCCAGTATGGCTCCAAGTCCCACAGGGCTGGCATCCACAGTTATTTCAGTTTTTCAACGAGGGTTGAAGTAAGCCAGATTGTTGGCTGACTCAACCGATGCTTTGAATGAGTGAAATGCTTGAGCGCAACTGTTTGTCCATTTGAATGTGTGGTCTTGTTTAGTTAGTTTCCTCAGGGGATAGCTGATGGTGGCATAATCCTTGATATAATGCGCACAGTAGCTGGCCATTCCTAGAAATGATCAAACGTCTCCAGCCTCTCGAGGTCGAGGTGTGTCATTCAGTGCTGCAACTTTTTCCGGGTCTGGTCTCATTCCTGTGCTCGAAAAAATGTGTCCATAGAACTTCATTGCTGATTTGTGAAATCCGCATTTATCTTTGTTGAGTGTTAGGTTAGCTTCCAGGAGAGCGTGACATACCTGATCCAGTACTTTGTTGTGTTCCTCTACAGTTGCTCCAAACATGAGAATGTCATCACTGTAGTTAAGGGTGTTGGGAATATGATGAATGACCCTTCTGATCGCCTCTTGGAAGATCTCAGCAGCGGAAGAAACTCCAAAGCTGATCCGTTTGTATCTGAATAGACCTTGATGAGTCGAGAAAGTGGTGATGTATCTCGAGCTTTCGTGAAGTTCAAGCTGGTGGAAGCCCTTGTTAAGATCCAGTTTGGAGAATATTTTTGCCCCATTCAGGGGTGTGATCATGTCACTGATGTGAGGTCCTGGATGTCTTTCCCTTTCAATGGAAGTATTTGGAGCTCTCATGTCAACGCAGGGATGCACTTTGCCTTCTGATCCTTTTTTTGGTACTACGACCAATGGAGATCCCTAGGGGGTAGGTCCCGAAGTTCTCTTGATGATGGTTGCCTGGAGAAGGTCCTGCAACTCCACCTCCACGGACAGTTAAAGATAAAAGGGTATTTTCCTATGATGCGGAGCTATGGGTGTCACACGTTCATTGATGTGCAGACAAACTTGAAAGTGGGCCAATTTTCCAAGCCCTGTGAATAATTTTGGGAACTTGTGGATAATGTCGGTTCATCATCCACTCTGTATAGTATTTCTACCAGTTGAAGTCGTTTAGCTGTAGGCAAGCTAAGGAGACAGTCTGCTTCTGGCCCCTCAATAACATGGATGCGAGCTGGAAAAGTTCTGTCTTTGTATGTGAGAGAAGTATGAAATTGTCCTCGGCAAGGAAGGGGTTCTTTAGACAGCCACGTGAAAACTCGCACAGCAGCTTTGTGCAGGTGAGGTTGTGGATTCATTTTCACGCAGTACGCCATGTGCATGGCAGTTCTTCCTGTAATTCTCCCGGAGCAGCGGAAGTAGTGGAGCCAGACCCAGCAGCAGGAGCAGGACAGAGGAGACACTGATCTCGGAGGAAGGTAAGCCTGACTCTTTAGTTCTTAATCTTATTCTTTACTTAGCCTATGCGGGAGGGGGAGGGTGGGCAGGGCTTTAGCAGGAGGGGAGGCGGTGGGGCTGGGGCTTTAGTGGGAAGGGGCGGGGCCGGGGCTTTAGCGGGGGTTGCGGGGCGGGAGGAGGGGCAGGGGGGCACTCCGCCAGCCACGGAACTCCGCAGAATTTCACTGAGTTTTCTAGTAACTCCGTGAAATTCCGTGGAGTACCACTACGCGAGCTCTGCCCACCCCTACTTGAGATACAGGCGTGAGAGATCTCGACCCCCGAGATTCTGAGCGTCACTACCTGCATGTGACATGTGAGTAGAGACTCAATCATGACGAGCTGGTGGAGGTACCTCTGCGGTCACATACCGCTTTGGCATGATGGCGAGAGCTGGAGTCCCTCGACTGCCTATGAGTGTCTTTGTGTGTTGCTCTGCATTCTTTTTCGAAATGATTCTCTTTGCCACATCGCCGACATTTCTGACCTAATGCGGGACACGTTTCGGTGTGTGGTAAGTCTTGTCAATAGCAATAGCCTTTTAGCTGCCGCTCCCGTCTCTTGTCAGTCCGGTTGGACTGCGACGACGTCTTGGTCGTTGAGGATAATCCGTGGACCTGGATGGTTGTCGATCTGAAGAGGAGTGACGGTCCTTGTGACAAGATTGAAGCCGGAAGGATTGTTCCTGTTTTTCGACTTTTCCAGCTTCCATTTTCTTTGCATGTTCTTCTGCTTGATCATTGACTCTTTTCATTTCTTCAATTTCATCCAAGGAGTAACTTTTCTTTAGAAGACGTCTGCGCAGAGACTCTGATTGACATCCTTCAATAATACGTAAGTGAAGAGCGTCTTCAGCCATGAAAGTGTCGAAAGCGCAGTAGCATGCTAGCCGTTTGAGGTGCGAAATGAACTCTCCCATGGATTCATCTTTTTTTTGGGAGGCCAGATTGAAAGTGTAGCGTTCATAATCAATGTTCTGTTTGTGACTAAATTTTCTGTTGGGTGCCTCACGCACATTTGGATAAGAAGACGCAACAACAGCCGGGAGTTCCTTGATTATTTGGCCAACGTCTTTTCCAACTAGATTGTGTAGCGCAATGAGCTGTTTATCAGAGTCAGAGACTTGCGAGCCTTTCATGAAGTCTTCGAAGTCTTCTAGCCTTTCCTGCCAGCGAAGACCCATACCTGCGCCAGATACGAGAGTCAGAGGTTCTGGCGGGTGCAGAAACGGAACTCCCAACATGGCAATTCTGGGTCTTGTAAATTTAAACACGGGCGCTCATTCTGCAGGCATCCCTCCAAACCTGAATTCAAATGCATTCAAAAATCTAAAGAGAGGGCTAGCAGCCGACGGACATGGCTGCACTCTAAAGCGTCTCCGCAGCCCTCACCGTTTATCCTTCAGACATCCGGCACAAATCCTGAATTTACCCCCTGGCGGAGGGGTGTCCCGGCCTCAGCATCCACGGGCGTCGACTTTGGGCGAATTCTGTGCGGAAGAATTGAGCTACAGCGGAGCGCCTCCAATGCGGCCGGAGCTCCGTGGGAAAAAATGGCGGCGTGCCCTCGCTCCACCGTTTAGTGTGGCGGGGGTGTAAAGGAGCTACTGGCAGTGCGACCTTCAACGGAGCCGACAACCGACAACGGCGTACTCTCCAGGTGGGGAGCGAACTAGACCCTACCCTGCACAGCAGCGTCCCGCTGGTCCCGACGAGCGCCGGCGGGGGACAGGACTCGGACGCCGGGCACGGCAACAGCAGGCTGGCCGTGTTTCTAACTGGGGCCCCGGCTTCGGAGGCCTTGTGGGCCTCAGTCAGTGGCGTAGCTAGGGGGGGGCGAGGGGGGCGGACCGCCCCAGGCGGCACGAGTTTTCGGGCGGCCCCCCTTCCCCCCGCTCTTACCCGCGGCTGCTACCACCCCCCCCCCTCTCTTCTATCGTTTTGCCGAGGGCGGCAAACGCAGGGGCCGCCACGGGCAGCCTAAGGCCTAGCTACGCCCCTGGCCTCAGTACTGCATGACGCGGATTACCAGCAGTGGCCGCTCTCTGCCCGCGGCGGATGCGGCGAATCCGGCCCCTCCCTCTGATCAAACCCCGGATGGGCTACTGTGGCCAACTGAGGCGGTAAGCTGTTTCTTCGCATGAGGGTGCAGACAGGCTTGGGGGACGGACGGCATGCTTCATTGTGGCCCTGGGATCCTGAGGCCTGGCAAACCCAGCGGACGGCGGAGGAGTGTGCTGCCCGATTGCGCTGGAAGGGACTTTGGAGGTTGAGCGCCACATCTGGTGAGCGGCCCCGGCGTCTTCCAGCCCAACATCTTGAAATACCCGCATGCGAACTGAAATAAAGGGCAAGAAAGTGCAGTAAGTTTTCACGGCGACAATATAAGCTCCTACAGACGGGCTCTACACCTCTCGACTATCACCTGGAGTGCAACTGCTCTGTTCTGCGCTCCATCCTGTTCCCTCCCCCGAACTGCAGAGCGGTCAGTTGACCAGGAAACCCGACAGGCCGGTAGGGGACGGTGCCTTCCCATGAGCAGGCGGCAGCGAGTACTGGGACTGATCTCTGGAACGTCCGGAATATTAGGATCAGCGCAGTGTAAACATGGCAAGCGGGAAAGGAACTAAGACACCTGCACAGAGCAAGCTGGCAAAATTTGCCTGGTCGAAGGCAGGCGAAGATGAGAACACTGCGTCTCAAGGGGGATCAGAGAGCCAGCGACACCCCAGTAAGACTTGACACTTCAAAATATCATGGTGGCCATTACGGGAGTGCGGACCTCCCTGGAGACTCGGCTTGACTCTGTGAACATTGAAGTCTCCCTCATACGAGCCGACTTTAGGAAAATGGATTCCAGAGTGAAGGAGATGGAGGACGTCACCACAGTACTGAACTCGGACACTGCCCTGCTAAAACAGCAAGTGTGCCAGCTACGGGATCAACAGACTAGAATGGAGGGGCTGCTTGATGAATACGAAGGTAGGGCATGAAGAAATAATATACGAATCCTGGGAGTTCCGAAACGGGCGGAGGGTCCTGCAGTGGACCTATTTGTTGAGGACTTAAGTCTGAAACAACTCCAACCGAAAAGATTGTCCAGCTACTTCTCCATTGAACGCGCCCATCGGGTCCCCGGGCGGAGGCCCAAACCAGGAGCCCCTCGGAGGCCAATCATAGCACGAGTCTTCAAGTTTAGGGACCGTGACGTCATACTTCAGACTGCGCGTGCTAACCCGCCGATTAAATTGAAAGACAGTATGGTCACCTTTTTCCCAGACTTTACCACCAAAGTTCAAGCTCAACGACGCAGTTTTATGGCAGTCAAGAGGGCATTGCGCGATAAAGAGATAAAGTATGCCATGCTCTTCCCGGCGAAACTCCATGTTGAATCTGAGGGCAAGACGTGGTTCTTTTCCTCTCCGGAAGATGCTTGGGAATGGCTGGAGGGCTGGCGCCGGGTGGAGAAACCGAATAAAGACCGAAACGGAGGACCCCGAGCTAGCAGACCGGACAGCAACACCAGACAAAGAGGCGAACTTGTCCGGAAAGAGACAGACTCAACATCACGTAGTTAAGGAAAAGGGCGCTCGTGGTGCTGGTATGAACTAACTTAGCTCCGAATAGTGACTCTGAGATAGGACTGTGGCTTCAGCAGAAGGTAACAGGGTAATCTCCACCAAATTATGGCAGACACTGGTGACCTGATCATAATAAGTCAGAGTTGGGAAGCCTGTTGTGTGGCACCTCAGGGCGAGGGCGCAAGAAGGGGTCGGGACCTATCCCCGATATTTCGTATACCATGCAGCCATCCTTAACATACGGCGGGGGGGGAAGGCTGTAAATCAAGTACCTCTTGAATGGGAGGGGGGGCGACAGGCACTCTGCCTTGTTGGGGAGTGGGTAGTTTGAAATCCACTGGCAGGGGGGCAGGGAGGGGGGAGGAGCAGGTGGGAAGCAGAGTTTTCAGGGCTAGTTTATTTGTTCGTTCTCAAATCGCACAATGTCAACTATCGGACTTCAGTAGTTTTGTCCTCCTTTTGAGTGTATGGTATGCAATTATGTGGTTCCTGGGGAGTTACATGCTCCAATGTCATTTCATGCCCCTAAAATTGGTTGCAGTGCTGTTGGGGGTAACAGTTGCCCCTCCGGTGGCTCTCATACGCTCCCTGCAAACCTCTAACCATAACTCAAGATGGGAAGCACAGTAGAAACATCGTTATCTATTTTAACGTGGAATGTAAACGGGCTGGGGGACAAAATAAAGCGAGGAGTGGTGCTACAGTATCTTCAGAGACAAGCCCCAGATTTGGTCCTGGTGCAGGAAACACACTTGGTGGGTAATAACTGTAAGGCCCTCAATAGGTGGGGTTACAAACTCCTGGTCCATGCGGGGTTTACCTCAGGTTCAAGGGGCACTGGTATCCTAGTTCGGAGAAGCCTTGCACTTACTCCCGCCCACACATGGGCAGATCCTCAAGGGCGGTATGCAGTTGTGGAGCCCAGTTGGGAAGGGAAGCCGCTTAATGTGGTCTCAGTATATCTTCCCCCGGCGCTGGGTAAGGAGGCACTTAGTGACCTGGGGAAAATTCTGGTAGATCTCCCCATAGGCACTTTAATCCTGGGAGGGGATTTTAATATGACCATGGACGACCGCATAGATAGACATCCCGGATGGCACCAAAGACGCCCTAACACCCAGATGGAGGAATTTACTCCGGCCATGGGACTAACCGACGTGTGGCAATCTCTACACCCAGACATGACGTATTATACTTACTATTCCAACGCACACAAAAGTATGTCCCGCATAGACTATTTCCTTACACATCTGGCAGATATAGGCCATTTTAGATATCCACGTGGGCTGCCAAGCGGCATTTCAGATCATTCCCCAGTATGGCTCGAGCTTACCTATCACCATAAAAGGCAATGCAGCACCATAGTCCTTAGTCCATGGCTCCTTACGGTTCCAGACAAAAAAGAGAACCTGATTATGCAAACAGACCATTACTTTACCGAGAATGTTGGCTCAGTGGACTCGGCGCAGACAATATGGGAAGCATACAAAGCGGTGGTGAAAGGGCAGGCACTGGCACTAAAGGTGGGCTACATACAAAAACAAAACCAGCGGCTATCACAACTGGAGAGTGAACTCCAGCAGCTGGAACAATTCCTCACCTAATGAGGCCACCACACACCAATTAACAGTCAAGCAACTGGAATATAAAACTATGGCGCAAGAGAGAACTCGGGCTAGACTATTACACACACGTCATAAGGTTTACGAGCTGGGAGACAGGGCCGGGAAAATACTTGCTTGGCTGGAGAGGAGGGTACAAGGGGACCGCTGGGTACCCACACTGTCCATCAGGGGGGCAGAGCAGATCTCAGATCCACAAGACATCGCAGAGGCATTTGCAAACCATCTAGAGGCGGTTTATACCTCCTCAACCACATATACAACCGAAGACTCCCGGCAATTGTTAGCAGATATGCACCTACTTACCTTGTCGGAGGAAGACAGAAATGTAATGGAGGCAGATCTTACAGAGGATGAAATTTGCAAAGCAATAAATAGTATCCAATCAGGGAAGGCAATGGGGCCTAATGGGATTCCCATCGAATTCCTTAAATCCATGGCCTTACGAGTCGCACCTCACCTTAAAAACATGTATAATGAAAGCTTTGAGAAAGGAATCCTGCCGGAAGACCAACGTCTGGCTTCTATTGTAGTCATCTGAAAGCCCGGAAATCCCGCTGACAGCTGCGGCTCTTATCGGCCGATTTCCCTAATTAATGTTGAGGCTAAAGTTCTGGCAAAGCTCATGGCTTTCCGTCTGGTGTCAATAATCCCTTCATTGGTCCATGCTGACCAATCAGGCTTTATGCCGGGGCGCAACACGGCACTGAATATTCGCCGCATTCACAATGTCTTGGGGCGTCAACACTGTATAGACGAAGATGCAGTGGTGCTCTCCCTTGATGCCTCCATGGCATTCGACTCTATAGAATGGCCTTATCTTTTTGAGGTGCTGGGACACCTGGGGTTTGGCCCGCGATTCCTGGGGTGTATTAGACTACTCTATACGGAGTTACGGGGTCAAGTAAAGATCAATGACCGCACATCCCGAATATTTACATTAAGCAGAGGCACTAGACAAGGCTGCCCCCTATCCCCCCTACTATTCGCCTTGATGCTGGAACCACTGGCGTCCTGGGTTTGACGGGACGTAGTACTTCGAGGGCTGAAATGGGAAGAGGGGAATGAGGACAGGATATCATTGTATGCAGACGACATTCTGCTCTATCTAGCGTCCCCCTCTACCTCAATATGCAGACTTTTGAATATTTTTACCAATTTCGGCAAATACGCTGGCTATGCCATCAACTGGACTAAATCGGTGCTGTTTGTTCTGCGGGGCCCCGTTCCCAAACTTCCCCAAGGATGCGAGATTGAGGTAGCCCTTGATGGATTCCGCTACCTCGGGGTCTTTATTACCCCGGACCCCCAACTCTTCTATGAGAGAAATTTGGCTGTCCCCTTAAATAGACTCCATAATAATGTTAAACATTGGAGAGCACTGCCACTTTCGTTGCTGGGCCGTGCTGCCCTGTTTAAGATGATGTCTCTCCCGCAATTTTTATATATCCTCCAAAATTGCCCCTACCAGATTCCTGACTCGTATTTTAAAAGCATTGAAGGAGAGGTCTGCTCGTATTGTGGAATGGGGGTACGCCTCACATAGCGTTGCACAAATTGACTAAAGGGTGGTACGACGGTGGGATTGCACTCCCAGATATACGACTCTATTACTGGGCCTCACAATTAGTAGTAATAAATCACTGGCTGTACCGTTGTCCGACGGACCCAGCATACATGTTGGACAGATATCAGATGGGACGAGAGGGGTGCCTGGGAGCCCTATACACGAAGGTCCGGAAAGGGAGGTATCTGGGCCCTATGGCTCGAACGGTGGAAATTTGGCATCAGGCGACTAAACGTCTGGGCTGGACCGGGGTGGTAACTCAGGCCACACCCCTGTGGTCCTCTCAAAAACTGGGGTTACTGTGTCATCAATTAGGTTTTGATAAGTGGGATACAATTGGACTGTCCACCATAGGGGATCTAGTTAAAAAGGGCAAAATCCTCACATTCAGGGAACTACAAGAGAAATATGAACTGGCGCAAGGGGAGATTTTTCGCTATCTACAGATCCGCCATGCACTCATGGTGGCACTCCCAGACATAAGAAATGTGCCAGAGTCATCCCCCTTGGAGGACCGGTTGCTTTCTGAGCCCATCCCAGACAAAGCCATATCACTAACATATCGTAAATTGTGCAATAACCTGCCAGATCCCTTTCGAACTCTTCGAGATCACTGGCAAGCTGATATCGGACACATTGAAGATGAGGACTGGCAAACTGCGCTGATGTCCCCAAGGGAAGCAGCCATAACTCATCGTTTTCGACTGATCCAATTAAAAATCCTACATAGAACATACCTTACCGTGGTTACCTTAGCTAAAATAGGAACAAGACAGGACACGCTCTGTTTGCGCGGATGTCACCAAGAGGCAACCTTCTATCACACTATATAGGAAAACAAATAACTTTAACACCACCAATGGGGCTTCTTAATATTTGGGAGGCCACCGATCTTACAGAAGTGGAACAACAACTAGCCACCCTGGGTTACACTTTAGTTAAAAGAGCAATTGCAATGAGTTGGGGGGCAGCGGAAAGACCATTGATTAAGGTTTGGGCAGCGGAAATGGACAAATGTATGATCGCAGAAAAAGAAGTGTATAAATCTAGGGGCTGTCCTAGGAAATGGGATAAAAAATGGAGCGGGTGGAATAAGCATAGAGGAGAATTATGTGTCTTCCCAACTGTGGAGATGGAAATGTCGAAAAAGGAGGGGCACTCATTTGAAACGATTGACTGAGTCATTGTGCACTGTTATGTTGTAAGTAACTGTTATATTCAGATTGAAATGCATACATACCACTATCTGTGATTATTGAAGTCTAAAATCAATAAAAACATTTTACAAAATAAAAAATCTAAAGAGAAAGGACTCGAAGTAATTTAACCAATAAGACCTTACCCACACAGGTTATTATTGAGCAACTGCTCCCTTGGCATAATTTTGTGCCCTAACAGGAAGGCGGCTCAGTTATTATATTAGGGTTTCCCTACTGGCTTTCGCATATCTGCTCATAGTGTTCAACCTGTTCTGCATTCCAAAAATATGTTGGTCTGCGTGCGCACCCAGGGGTGGTAGCCCAGAAGTTGGAGAAGGAGGGCTCATTGTGCAGGATATCTGGTCTTTGCCCTGCACCCCATTCTCTAATTTTGTTTGTTCCCCACTGGGTGTGGTCCCAAAGAAAGATCCCGGTCAGTTCCGCCTGATACATAATCTCTCAGCACCCAAGGGCTTATCTGTCGATGCTATCAACCCTGCACTGTGTTCAGTGACCTACTCATCTTTTGACATGGCATTGGCTAAGCTGCGCAAGCTGGGCCCCTGGCCATATTTGACAAAGACGGACATTGAGTCACCTTCTAGGCTTCTGCCGGTGCATCCTGATGATTATCACTTGCTTGGTTTTCAGTATGGTGGTCAATATTTCTATGACAGATGTATGCCAATGGGCTGTGCAGTCTCTTGTAACTACTTTGAGGAGTTCAGCTTGGTGTTGCAATAGTTGTTTACTGACAGGAGTGGCTATAGGGACATCATACATTACCTTGAGGAGTTCCTTGTCATGGGTCTAAGGCCTGATGTTGGGCTCTGGGAGAGTTGATTTCTTTGTTTAGAGATTTGGGGGTCCTACTTGCACCCGACAAGACAGTTGGCCCGTCCACCTGTATGCTGTTCTTGAGAATCGAGATTGACACCATTGCAGGCACAAGCAGGCTGCCTCCTGACAGAGTGCAGGCCTTCACCCTGGCGATGGATTCCACTCTCTCAGAGAGAAAGGTGACATTACATCAGCTTCAGGTTCTTGTGGGTCAACTCAGTTTCGCTCTACACATTTTTCCCTTGGACTGCCCTTTTCCAGGTTCATAGCAAGGGCAATGGCTGGTCTCACACAGAAACATCATCACACCAAGCTACAGCCCGAGGTGAGGGAAGACCTAAAACTCTGGCGGGAATTTCTGCAACACTTTAATGGGTCGGTAGTCTGGCCAACCTCTCCGGTAATTAGCGAGACTTTGGGCCTGTTTACTGACGCAACGGGCAGTATCAGTTTTAAGGCCATCCTCGGGTAACAATGGTGCAGGGAAGACTGGCCGGCTGAGTGGCATGAGAGCGGGTTGACTAGGAATGTAGCCTTCTTGGAGCTGTTTCCCATTGTGGTTGCAGTCACCATCTGGTCTGATCTTTTCTGGGGCAGGACAGTGGGTTTTTGGTAAGACAACATGTTGGTTGTCAAAGCTATTAACAGGCAGGGTGCTTCTTGTAGGCAGGTATTGAGGCTCCTGAAGCATCTTGTTTTACTTTGCTTGAAGCTGAATGTTGTCTTAAAGGCTAAGCATGTCCCGGGAGTTCAGAATCAGGCAGTTGATGCTTTGTCTCACTCCAAGTTGCAGGAATTCCGGGAGTTTCACCCACGAGCAGCGGAGTGGAGGACAGTGTTCCTGATATCTCTTTGGAAGATTGGAGTCCCGCCTCATCGCATTAAGTGGTAGCTTCCTTAAGCGACCACACTCAGAGGGCCTACCAGAAATGTTTTAAGTCTTACAGGAACAAGGAGTATCAGATCTTTTTTCGCTCACAGTCGCCTGCCTGGAATCATTGAGGTCACAGGGCAGACCAGTATCTTAGGCGAGGGCCCATTTACCAGCCATTGGCTTTTTTGCCAAGTTAAGGGGCATGTGAGACTTGGGTGGTTCCTTCCTGGTGAGGAAGGCCTTAGCGGATGGGTCAGGCTTGAGGGAACAGTTAAGGATGGAAGTAGACTGCTGGATACGCAGGTTTTGGAGGCTATGCTGCCCAATGTCAATCTAGTTTGCAGTTCTCTTTTTGAGGTAGCCTTGTTTTCAGCAGCATTCTCTGTGGCTTTTTATGGGGCATTTAGAGTGGATGAGTTAGTTGAGATGTCTAAATCCAATATATTGGGTGGTCTGCAATTGTTGGACACCCAAGTACATCTAGACCATGGGTACCCACAAACATTTTCCCAGGGACCACAAAGCTCGGTCTGCGATGTGACCAAGGCAGCATGGATGCCAGCAGGGTGGCGGTAAGGTGGTGGTGGCGGTAAGGTGGATATAGGGGAAGCAAAGCATGTACATCTAGTGGCTGAATTGCACAATCTGAAAACATAAAACCTGGGATTAATCCCAGCTTCCCCACTTTACCAAATTGTTTGATCCTAGGCAATTGTTTTATTTCACTTTCCCTCCTTTTTCTTCATTATCACATATAAGAGGGCCTCGAAAATTCATGACATCAGTATGTGCGCTGTACAAAACCTTCTTCTATGATTGAGTTAGTAAACGATAATGTTGTTCATGTATAATAGGAACCCAGGACACCCTAAGAGTACACATAACAACTGACTTGCCTCTTAGTTCACTATTGGCAATGTTGTCAGTGTGTTGGGAAGAACAAATGTTTCCAATTTCATGTTTGAAACCTATCACTTTGAAAAATATATACTTCTCAATGCACTAATATAATCTGATGTACTAAGGTGAAATGGTTTTGCAAGTTAATGAAATACACTTTTTGAATTTTGCAGAGACCTTACCATATGTTTGCACATTTGCTGCAAGGTGGCTTTGAAAATGAAGGTGTTCCTAAAGTGAAGTGGTGCAGGACAACCTAGTTACTTCCTTTCTTGAACTTCAATTTACCTTTAAACCAAGTTTAAAGGTTCGGGCAGTCAGGAAGGCCCTGTTGGGTGAGTTTACCTAGTTGGGTAAGACCTTTCCAGGGGCGTGGATAGCTTGGTCACATATGATCCCACGATGCAATTGGGGGCCTAACGTGAGATCAAGGGCTTTGAATGTATCAGTCAGGCACCTCAACGCAGAGATGGCCAAGTTGTGCCCAGGTCAGGGTTGACTTTGGAACTTATCTCACAAGTTGCTCAAGAGGGATCAAATGTTTCACAGAGATGGTGTTTACTTGTTGGACTTGGATATGGACTTGTTTATTGATGGCATCTGGGACTTTACTCAGGAATTATTCCTTGGTGGGGAGGGCAAAGGACCGGTTGGCCCTGGTCACCCTTGTGGCTGAAAAGTGAACACCAAGATCACTGTACAACAGCAAGGGAGTCCTCCAACACAGCTCGTAGGGCAGCACTGTGGGGGGAAACGGCAAGCTGAACTCCCAAAGAGAATGTTCACACCCAAAGAGAATGTTCACACCAGTTTGGGGCAAGGGCCTACAGTTAGTCAGCGTAGGGCATGGGACTCCAGCCCCTGGTCACACTCTCCCAGCCCCGCAGACAGCCTAGTGTTGGAGGTGCGGGCCCCTGGGATTGATGACAAGGATCAGAGGACTGAGGACTGCCCCTCAAGGACACAGGTGGGGTACACCTGTGTGGTTCTCCTTGGGGTGAAGGTTGACTGGACATGGGTAAGAAATGGGAGGGTTCAATATGACTGTTTGACTTCATTGAATCTAGCTGGTAGATTCCAAACGTTTTGAGACCCTATCTACACACCACTATAAAAATGTAACATGTGTTTTTTCCAATTTCTATTAGATGTGTACTGCTATATGTTTTTAAAGTAATGTTATGAAGGTTAAAAATGTCATGTTTGTGTTTTGCTTATGTAACAAAGGAATCACTGACATAATATCGACAGATACAATATCGACCCACATTTATATCGACACAAAAATATCGATGACACTAATATCGATACCCTATACTTAATAAAAAAAATACACTATTATCGACCACAAAATATCATCATACATAATTATCGAACACATAAATATTGTTATTCAAAATATCGAATAACCTTTAAAAATGTACAACATGTCCAAAATATCGATCACAATAATATAGACAGCAATATTATCGTTTTGGTTCAAATATCGACAACTTAAAAACAGATAAAACAAACAAAATTAAACACCATAAATATATTTAAATAAATAAACATACACTACATATAAAATACATTAAATATCATAAATTTATAAAATAGTAAAACATATTTTAAAACATTAAATCATAAATACACTATTAATAACCATTTCAATATTATATGTACATTATATACACTCATTATTTAACATCACATATAATATCATACACAATTAAATAATTCAACCTGTGGAAAAAAAAAAAAGTAACTAACTCTTAATTAGCGTTTTCCATATATGGAAAACAACTACCAAAACAATTAAAACAATAAATATCAACCAATCAAAACACACAATATTAAAATAAACCAATAAAATTAACCAAACAATTAATTAAACACTATATAAACAACAAAAACTGAATCTTATGTTACACCTTAAACCAAAAACAATAAAAAAGGCGAAACTCTGCCGGATTTCTACCACAAGCAAGGACTTCATTAAAGAAAAATCTTTTGCATAATTCAAAAAGTAAGTAAATTACCATTTATAAAATAACAGTAAAGCTAATCTTCAAAAACAACTATTTATCAAACTCAAATAATTAATATATATATTTTTTTTAATTTATATCTCCTCTACAGATAATTCTCAAAGCATCCAGAAAATTAAAGATCAGCTTCTAAAATCATCTAACTAATAAAGTAAGTATTCAGCAAAACCCATTTTAAAAACATGTAAAACACCCAACCAAACCCCAAATCCATCCCAAACACCCACCCCACCCCATGTACCTATTTAACAAAATAAGTAAAAATATGTTTTACTCTTCCAACAGAAACATCAGCAACTTAACAGAATTCAACCAACAAAGACAGAACATCTCCATTCAAAATCAACAGAAAATCAACATTGTAAGTATATTAATAGCAATATGTATTTATAAATACAAAAACATATACAATATTTGTTTTAATAATTTTTATATACATTTTTCGTAGAATTTTACACATCACAATGACAGAAGGCGCCCAATTTATCACATCCCAAAATGGAAACTTTTTGCTATGTTACATGGGGTATGTGTATACCCAGGAAAAGCAAAGTGGACTAAAAGTAAATTGGAAATGTAGCAAGTACTATTCAAATAAATGTTATGGTCGGGCAACAACTAGAGAAACAACTGTTTTGTATACAAGGGAGCATAACCACCCTCCAAACATTACTGAAATAGAGGTTAGGGATGCCCTTGAAAACATTAAAGAAGCTAGCACTAGCTCACAAAAACCTACCACTCAAATACTTAAAGAGATGCTGCCTAGAGTACCCAAACATGCTACTGGGCAAATGCCCTCTATTTCTTCATTAAAAAGAACCATAGCTCGCACAAAAAAAGCCACAACAACTACCACACCTAATCCTAAAACATTTGAAGAGGTGGTAATTCCCCCAGAACTATCTATAACTCATAATGACGAACCCTTTGTTCTTTATGACAACAAATGCAAAGAGAAATTAATAATTATGTTTGCAACTGCAAACAATTTAATAAAACTACAACAATCAGAAACATGGATGATGGATGGGACATTTAAAATCTGTCCCAAACCATTCTATCAATTATACACTGTCCATGCCCTATATCAGAACACTAACATCCCCTTTATTTATGCCTTACTACCCAATAAACAAAACTCCACATATATGGAAGTACTAAGTAAAATTACACAAGAAACAAATAATTATTTTCCACAAAAAATAATTATAGATTTTGAGCAGGCAATGATAAGTGCAATTCTAAAATCCTACCCACAAACATCAATTCAGGGTTGTTACTATCATTTCAATCAGTGTCTATGGAGACACCTTCAGAAATCAACACTAAGGGGCCGATTCCGATCTCGCTCGGAAGGCTTCCGAATCGGATTTGGCTTTACTGGACCTGATCCGTAGCCCTTGTTCACGACCGAATCGTACACAAGTCCGAACGACCAAGTACGATGCGAAGATCGCGTAAGCGCCGACCGAATCATTTCCGGACCCCAACCGCTCCGTACATCTCGTTTGTAGACGAATCGTGCCGCGCAATGGATCCAATTTCCGAGCGACCAAGTACGATGTGCGCGTCGAGCAGCCGGATCGAGTCGGAGCCACCGACTCGAAAAAGCTCTGGGAAGCGGACTTCGGGGGTCCGTAGCGGACCACCCTTCACCCGCAGCCCTACGACTCGATCACTGGGGGGTCCCAAGGGTCCCCCCTACACATGCCTGCACGGTGCGGGCGGGACTGATGCGTCCCCGCGACAGGGGGCACCCTTGTCCAAGAAGTGCATTTTTGGTCTATTGTAGCCCATGTACGCAACGTACACCAGGCTCCCATTGACTTCAATGGTGCTCCGAGCGACCCGAGTCCTTCAGCGCTGCAGCGCATCGTACTCTGTCGCTTGGAGCCCAGGAGCCCGAGTCGCACGGAAAGCTCTAGGGGCGCCAGTCGGCCGTAGGGCTTTCCCAGCGAGATCGGAATCGGCCCCTAAGTGTTGAATATGCAACAAACAGTTCATTTGCATACCAAATAAAAAAACGTATTGCACTGGCCTACGTCCCAGTTACTGACGAGGCCGAACATTACAACCTTTTAATAGAAAGTCCTTACTACCAGCAACACAAACAAAAATTAAGTCCCCTCCTAGACTATTTTGAAGATACCTGGGTGGGAAGACTCCATAGATCAGGACATAGGAGACAACCAAAATACCAAATTCCTTGGTGGAATGTCTACCTTAGCACACTAAATCAAGAGGCAAAAACAAACAATGCTGTTGAAGGTTGGCATAATGCCTTCCAAGCAACAACAGGACGAGGTACACCTACTCTACACAAACTCCTGCTCTCCCTCCAAAAAGAACAGAGCTACCAACAGCTAAGAATAGAGCAATCTGTAACACAAATCAGGCCTAAACTATCCAAACAAACTAAACAAATGTTTGAATACCTACAACAACAAGTCAGACTATACCCAACAACAAGAGGCCTAGAATACTTAGCAATAATTGCCAAAAGCCTACTCTAAATCCTCAAAGCAGTTTAAAATGTATAATACTTTTCTGTTAAAATTATTAAAATGCATACAAATAAATTATATATTTTCACAAAATTAATTAATTTGTCTAATATATTTGTATTAATAAATAAATATATATAGACATATTAATTAAATATATGAAAATATAAACAACAATAACACTAACTCTCATAGCATTTCCCTCCCACAATAAATAATTAAATTAACTTACCGTTTCCGTAGCTGTAGACAGAAAATCCCACATCTTGTAAAACAATCAAGGTAACTCATAATCCAAATTGAAAAATAATTTCCCCCAAAAAAATGTAAAAATGCAACTGTTCCAAAAAGTAATTCTCCGTCCGTAAATCCACAATCTATAAACCATAAAAAACCCGAAAAAGTGTATTAAAAAAGAAACGCTCCATGAAAACCCGAAAAATTAAGAAAGTGTAAAATAATTATTAGTTACTTAAACTAATATACACTTCCTTAATTAAAAAAACTCAATCTTCTGGTAAACGCAATTTCTAGCGAACAAAACCTGTAAAAAACGCACAAGCATTCCCACCCACACAAATATACACATAATATACAATATAACAGTATTACAAACCTTATACACACCATATTCATACATATTCTAACATACTTTAATATTTCTAAACTAGGCCTAAAAAAATAACGATGTATAAATCGCTAAAACCTAACGTACGCATAAAAAACGCCATAACTCTAAAAACCTAACTCTACACACACTAACTACAACCTAACTACCTTCAAATTTAATTAAAAATGTAGTTTAAATAAAGAAAAGTAATCTTACCTTCCTCGAGGCGAAGCAGCACCCGACCGCGAGCTTCTCCCCTTCCAAATAACCAAAAACAACTTCGAACGGTTACAAAATACAAGCCCCAAACAAATATGGAAACTTTAAACAGATAAAATAAATGTAATTTGTTTAAAAAATGTTATTACATTATACATAAATTACTTAAATGTTAAATTAAAATACTTAAAATGATAACTTATTTGTTTAAATGTATATTTTATTTTTTCTGCCTTTTAACATTATAATAATAAATATTATTAAACACATAATATTTAATATTATAATTCCATATATTTACAAATTATATTCAGCATTTATAAAAAAAAATGTAATAATTGTATTTGTTTAAAAAATGTCTACCTTATTAAACAACATGTATAAAAATGTAACCATGTAATAATTAATAATATTAATATTTTATATATTAATATTATTAATTAAAATGTATTATTATTTGTTTAAACAATGTTACTAAGTTTATATTTAAAAAATACATTTAAAAACATTTAAATTGTTATATTAATAATATGTTAAAAATATATATAACTAAATAAAAAATGTTCACAATACCAAACTGAAATTAACAACTGTTATTAATAAAAAAAAATCTCAAATGTATGTAAAAAAATGTAATAGTACATTACCTGATATTACAAAGTTTACATAACTGTATCAAACAATGTACTAATGTTATAAAAAATTATTTTTTTAATTATTGGATGTAAAAATGTACATATGTACAAAATATTGTGTCTGTAAAATAAATATGATTTAATATCTCTAGGTATTGATTTATCTTACACATTTTCAATAAAAGAAATATTTCTTGTTGATTTCAAAATCATTTACAATAAATAAACATCAATAAAAAAATTAAGTGGCCCATTACGATAACCGGCGTTAAAAAATCCGCCCTCTACGATAGCATGAGAAAACCGCCCGCCTGCACCATGGGAATACCGACCGAGCAATTATGAAGTCGAGAAGCAACCACCGCCCGCGGCGGTAAAAACACACAAAATTCCGCCCGTCCATGTCCGAGTAGAAGATTAACCGTCCGCCACGGACGCAATCCCGCCCGAAAACCCAAATCCGCCCGCTCTGACGACCGAGACAACGACCGTGAAATTATGATCTCCCCGACATGAGCGCGGAAAATCCACATATTCCCCGCCCGCCACGGTTAACAACAGCGATGAATAACTGACACGGCAGAAGGCCTGGCGGCCACGTCCGTGCACGGAAGTCATTTGCGGAACAAAGAAATACACACAACATGGCCAACAAGTCCACACAGCAAACTACGCCAAAATACCCAAACACAGAACACATCCCAATGACACATGCCCCCTGCCAAAACTAAAAAACTACAAATCCCAGGACAACAGACACAACACACCTGAAAACGACAGACCATCATGACACACCCACATAGGTCAGTACAAAAGCAGCCTCTTCACAGACCACAATCCCTTGCACTACGACAAAGCGAAGATGCCATCAGACAACCCAGAGAGATACAAAGGAAAGCAGCACACCACACGCACGCACACATCACACACATCACCACCACTACCACCACCACCATCACCACTGAAACAACGGCACCACGAACCCCCTGCACATCACACACCACACACCACACAACCACCACACCAGCTCCACAAATAGTAAACCACACACCATGGCAACACAAAGAATGCCAAAGTACACTGCACTGAGTTGACGGTCATGGTCGATGAGATCATCAAGGTGCACCCACAAATCTATGGGAACCAGGTCCAACAGACACCAGTAGCCACCAGAAACAGAATGTGGAGCAGGATCGTAGACCAGGTGAATGCAGTTGGGAACGTGCCACGCAACCGGGGTGAAATCACAAAGAGGTGGCACGACCTGAAAAGCGTGGTCAGGAAGAAGGAGGCCAAGAATCGTGAGCTGGCTGGCACGACTGGCGGTGGAAATCCCGCGCTATTCAAGACCTTCAAGGCATGGGAGGAGAAGGTGCGAGGCATTCTGCATCCGGAGAGTCTCACCGGAATACCAGGGGGAGTGGAGGCTGGTAAGTACAAACAAATGTATACCAGCACACCGCTATGTACTGTCATGCACTACCAGAATGCCATAGCACCGAGGGCCAAACACCCCCATGTCCAGTACACAAAACACAAGACATCTCTCACACATGCAACAGACACTCCCACACACTCAGCCCAAAGGTACCAACAAACAAAACCATGGGGGCATGTGTACAGTCAGCCAGCACCACAACTCCCACCAGGTCCCCTTGTACCCCAGATGTGCCGGAAGGAGCACTCCCCACACCCACACTCATGTGTCAGCCATAGCCATAGCTGCACTAATCAACAAGTAAGTAGGCTACTTAACAGGTAAGTAGCCTTACCACAAACTCCGAGTACAACCCCCACCAGGCCCCTAGTCCTACAGCGCAGCAAGATGGAGCACTCCCCACACCCATGTGTCAGCCATTGCAGTGCACAACTCCACCCGACAGCCAGATATGTTTCCCTACATGGAGGGGTGTCTGTGGGTGGTAAGCCTTCACCACAACTCACAACACGGCCCCCACTCCCACAGACCAGCAAGATGGAGCACCCCTCCCTCTCATAACCATGTGACAGCCATTGCATTGCTCCCTCCAAACCAACAAGTAGGTAGACTACTGTACAGGGCGGGGTGTCTGTAGGCATGAGGACTGTACTACGACTAACATTTGGGACATGTCACGTAGCAGAGGAACAGGTAGCACTGCTCCCTGTCATAATCATGTGACTAATGTACACACGAACATGAATTACAGAGTCATAGCCCACATGAGCCATCACAAATACACTAACACGTAAGGAGTCACGTCTGCATGCACAAGTCTCACTGGAGTACTGACCCACATGCCGTGCACTGTGCCAGTCATCACACACATCAGCAACACCATCGAAGTCTTGTCCATGTAGTCTTGTCTGCTTGTTCCATTGACATCGTACAACATCACCCATGTAAGTCTATCTTGTCTCAATGTAACAGAGTGGAACCACAGTAATGTCACATACACCACTGGACCCATGAACCACACAGCTACACAATGCACATTCAATATCTCATCCATCACATCTTTTTAGCCCCAGTGTCATGAAAGGTATATCATCTAATCAGTTGTCCCATATACAGTAGTTCAGCAAAGATTCCTGCCGATGACCAATAATGTGTCTGTAGTGTCTGAAGCGCACGTCACACTGTGATTTACAACATACCTAATATAGTCAACACCCCAAGAGCACTGCTTTGCTGCACATGGCTGAGGGTAGCACGCACACCAAGGAATTGTCCCATCTGCAATACGTTGTATGGCACACAACCATTACTCACTCACTACAATGCTTGCAGTGTAATGTCCCTAAATGACAACAGTGAGCAGATATGCTTGGTATGTCAGACATACACACACCTTTGTCTCTGCAGTGTCGTGTGGCCAAAACACATGTCCCCTCCTGCACCCATAAGTCACAGTATGTACCCCAAAACCATATTTCACCTCAAAAGCGTTGAGGGGGCTGTACCCCTTTTGCCATCTGCGTATCTAAGCGTTCCATTTGAACCCCAAAACCATATTTCACCTCAAAAGCGTTGAGGGGGCTGTACCCCTTTTGCCATCTGCGTTTCTAAGCGTTCCATTTGAACCCCAAAACCATATTTCACCTCAAAAGCGTTGAGGGGGCTGTACCCCTTTTGCCATCTGTGTTTCTAAGCGTTCCATTTGAACCCCAAAAACATATTTCACCTCAAAAGCGTTGAGGGGGCTGTACCCCTTTTGCCATCTGCGTTTCTAAGCATTCCATTTGAACCTCAAAACCATATTTCACCTCAAAAGCGTTGAGGGGGCTGTACCCCTTTTGCCATCTGCGTTTCTAAGCGTTCCATTTGAACCCCAAAACCATATTTCACCTCAAAAGCGTTGAGGGGGCTGTACCCCGTTTCCACCAAAGCCACAAAATGTAGGGGTACTGCAATACACACCGATTGGCTATCCAAATCTGTCCCATGCCATGTGCACCCATCACACCATTCCATTGCCTTGATCACGCACACACATTGTAGAGCCATACACACGCATCTGGGAAATCAGTGCACAACTGTGCACCAACTGTGAATGTCAGACATCTAACACAAACCTTGCAAGGTGCAACACAATAACCTTTCGTCTCCGCCCCACAGGTGACGAACAGCATGATGCTGGAGAGGGAGACAGCAGTCATCACTACCAGTCCACAAGCCCTCCACCCGGACTCACGGATGTGGAAGACCTGGACACCTCTTCGGACGAGGACTCCCGACCAGGCACATCTGGTGTGGCAGGGCTCAACTTCTCCCCAGGACCCCTCCTACCCACCAACCCATCTCCCAGGGCTGGTGACCAGTCCCAGGCCCCTGCTGCCACGGTCATTGCGGCCACCACCACCGCCGCAACCACCACCACCACCAGGGCCTCCCTGACCACTCACCCTGCGCAAGGGGTTGCACGCACGTCGACATCGACCCTGGGAGCCACAACGAGGCCCCGGGTGACCACTGTGGCGAGTGGGCAGGTCGGTGGCAGCAGTTCAGGTGGGAGGAGCAGGGTCAGGCCAACGCCATCAGAGCCTGGGAGTCAAGCCCTGCCGCAAATTGCCAGAGTCCTTGGGGCCTATGAAGAGGCCCAGGGACAATGGGCCCGGTCATCTGCCGATATGCGGGAAGTCCTTGGGGTGTTGAGGTCCATGGACGCCCATATGGGCCAATTCGTGACCCGTATGGGCAAACTTGTCGACCTCATGGGCCAGCTAGTGGTGGCGGTGAGGGCCCAATCAAGGCCAACCACACCACCTCCGCCACCACCTGCTGGGGCGCAGGTCCGTGCAACATCCAGTTCCCCTGCGTCCACAGCGAGTGGGCAATCCTCAGCCACCACCAGCAGCCCACAAACACAACCCCCCCCTCTCAAACGTGGAAGGGGGTGTCCAAAGAGGAAACAGGTGCCCAGAGATGACTTTGCACGCTCCAAACGCCAGTGAGACAGCCAGCCACGGTGGCCATCTACTGCATTCACTTGGACTACTATCCTACCCCACACTGCCATGTGAATGGCATGTGTCTGTCGGACTGTGGACCCAGAACAACATGGGTACACCTTGGCCATCACGCGGACATGTCCGTCAACTCATTGTTCCAGCATGCACCACTTTTGTCATCACCTTGCCCACAATCACATGTCACTGTTCAAAATAAATACACCTGGATCACATTCTGTTGTATCTGCTCTGTGTTTAATCAAGGATGTGCAACCGTCACCATGATCAGTAATGCATCAGGAGTGTGGTATGTCGATAGGCCAGGAGAGGCTGTAGGGACCTAGGGGTGAAAAACAGAACAAGAGTCCATTGAATGTGTGTGTCACACACTCATCACACAGTACTTGTCATCAAGTTCAAGCAATGTACACACATCTCACAGAGCAACAGGGCACAATGCCACAGCCACTGTCAGTGGCATACTACCCTGGACATGGACCATTGCCACACAGCACTCAGTGAACAATAGGCCGCCGTGACAATGCACACATACACCTACACAACTACAGCAACATCATCCGACGTACATGGTCACTCACGTCAAGTGAAGTAGCGGGCGATGAGCTGCTGACGCTCATTCACTGCTTCCTCCTCTCCACTGTCCTCGTCACTGGACACGGCCTGGTCTGCAGGCGGGGGCCCTGGCTGATCACCCTCATCCACTATCAGGGGGATCTGCCTGCGAATAGCGAGATTGTGCAGCATGCAGCATGTCACAACTATCTGGCACACCTTCTGTGGGGAGTATGCCAGTGCACCCCCGGTGCGGTCCAGGCATCTGAATCTGGACTTCAGGAGTCCAAAAGTCCGCTCCACCACACGTCTGGTCCTACCATGTGCCTCATTGTATATGACATCAGCTGGTGTCCTGGGATTACGTAGTGGGCTCAGCAGCCAAGGCCCGTTAGGATATGCCGAGTCACCTGGGTGTGAGAAACACAGAGAATCATTGCAATTCCAACAGGACACAAGACAGCATGTCACACCCAGCACGCTACACGAGTATGCATACTCACCAACAATACATGCATGGTCCGGTTGAAGATTGGACATCATTCGTGGGAGGATGCTGTGGCGCATGATGTGCGAGTCATGGGTGGAACCGGGAAATTTCGCACACACGTGTGTGATGATCATGTCCGCCAGGCACACCACTTGCACATTCAGGGAGTGGAAATGTTTCCGGTTCCTATAGATGTGCTCCATGGCCTGTGGTGCAACAAGGCCAACATGGGTGCAATCAATTGCACCAACAACGTGGGGGATGCGTCCAAGGGCATAGAAAGCACCTTTCACTGCCGCCAAATCACGAGCCCTGGGGAATCGGATGTACCGGTTCCTGTACAGCATCATAGCTGACAGGACATCCCGTAGCACCATGCTGAACATGGGTTGGGACATTCTACCTCCACTGCCTACCGTGTGTTGGAAAGATCCGGTAGCGAAAAAATGCAGTGCAGCCATCACCTTAGCCGTGGGGGTGAATGCTGTTGGATACACCCTGCGAGGACGAAGGTGGGGTTCCAACATGGCACATAGGTGATGCAGGGTGGGTCGGTCCAGCCGGAATTTACGAATGACCTCCACATCCTCCATGTCTGACAGCAATTGGTAGGGGCGATGTATGTTTGGTCTCCTCCTAGGACAGATGGAAGTGGACACATGTCAATGCAACACACCACATGGCACTTTCACATACACATAACTAAAATTACTGACAAACCAATAGAATCACAGAACAGCTGACAAGTAGGGACAGCACAGCCACAATACTCTTACACATGTCCCCTTACCAATAGCAATGGCTACTGACACAAACCATTGCTATGAGCATGCACATGGGGATTTAGGCCCTAATAGCTTGAAAGGCATCATGATGGTTTCAGACTGCATAGGTAGTAGGCGACAACACCACAGCAATATACCTAGCTGGTGTGCCAGACACAGCTTCCGAGGCTGGGTGAGTATGGCACACACCAACAACACAATGTACACAGGCTGAGCGGGCAAAACAAGTGGGTCCTGTTGCACAATGGGATATGAGACAGTCAATGATGTCCCTAGTTCACCCAATGTACAGCACTGTACGTATCACACCTCCAACACACATTGACAGGTGTACACATTGACAACTCCATGACAACACAGCTGTGTGAATGCAAACACACATCACAAGTGACACGTAACGTTGCACGTGCCAAGTGGGAGATGTACATTGAGAAATATGGCATGTGTGTGCATATGCACATCCCATGCTCCCATGCTAATGTGTACATGATGATGTGCCAACAGACATGTGGAGGCTGAGCACTGGCCGTCAATGCCTATGCACACAGCATGAAGTGGCCCTGTCCAGTGTGGACATGCTCCCACACACAAATCATGGCCACACCTGCAAATGCATGGCGCACATTCAACTGTGGATTCCACATGGCACCAGCGGACTGTACCCGCCATGGACCAGGCCCTTGAGGCCAACTCCAATGGCCCTCGCGACTGCATCCCGCGTGTTCGACGATAGAGGTAAGCGTACTGGGACAGCTCGGTGCAGGCCATTGTGTGCATTTGAAGTAGGCAGACATGGTACACCAATTGCAGCAGCTTGGACCCACTGGAACAGCCCCAGGGGGCTATATGAGTGTGGGAGGGAGACCGGCATTACCGGCATTACCGGCTTCCACGGACTGCTGCCTGGCATCCCTCAACAACACCTGCCGCTGCTGCCACATGTCCACCTACATGTTGACGACTCTGAAGATATGTCCAGGTCCACTCACCAGCGAGGAGCTGGAGATCATGGATTCCGAGCTCCACGCACACTGCCCAAGGCTATTCATAGCAAAAGTTGTGTGTGTAAGACAACTACAGTGTGTGTGGGAGTGCATGTGGGGGACACACATGTCGTTGATCCGCAGCACTATGTTTCTGAGCCTGTGGGGTTCCAACATGCACTGCCTACCATGCTAACTACAGGTGTAAGGGGTATGTAGGCTCTCTGGCGCTTTCCCATGCATGTCCCTCACGAGTGGTGGTACAAGGCATTTCCATGTCACACATCCAGTCATGCAGCCACTTGTCAATGCAGGACTCAGGGCAGTCATTGCTTGTGTGAATGGCTGGCTGGGTCCCTGCTGGCCTTCTCAGTCGCAGCAGACCTGGGCTGCACATTGACCGCACAATCCTAGAAGGAGACAACACTGACTGTACAGTGGGTTACATGTGTCTTTTGTTCAGGACTCTCCTGAAATGCACAAACTCAGCCCTGTCGATTGGACACACCATGCCTTGTGATAGGGATGTGTGTGAGAGATAGTGGCACTGAATGTGACCTCCATTGCGGGGTGAGCCATTCACAGGGCGAGTACGTTGAGGGCTGCGCAGTGTTGGACACAGTGAGTCCACCCACAAAGATGTGTTGCCTTGTGATCTATGTGTTGGTCCACCTGACAATGGACAGTAGATGTGGGCAGACTACACATTGCTCAATGTACTGGCAACCTGCATGTGAATGGGATGGACAGGTACTGTGTACACACTCCCAGCAGCATGCATTCACGTGTGGTGTACACATGCTGTTAGGCCATGTCCGATTACTTCCTGGCTCTGTTGCACGTCTCTGAGTATTTGGGATGGGTCAGCAGCATGCCACTGTGATTGGTGGATGTGGGTGATGTTGAGAAGCGT
The DNA here is from genome assembly GCA_963921515.1 of Calotriton arnoldi. NCBI lineage: Eukaryota > Metazoa > Chordata > Amphibia > Caudata > Salamandridae > Calotriton > Calotriton arnoldi. The sequence continues at coordinate 518,763 of CAWUFW010004229.1, read as the reverse complement.
ATGAGTGACATTCCAAGGCTCTTGTGTACCATCCCTGCAGTTTGAAGTCCTCCAGCCCAAGGGCTTGTGATGAGCCATTGCATCCAAGTTGATGCCTCTGTGTATGTGTGACCGACAGTGCAGCCAATTCCACAAAGGGTGTGACGTCATCCGCCTGATGAGCTACTACGTGGCGATAACGAATCGGGGGATGCCCCCTCGTATTGACAGGTCAGCACGGCGCTGCATTTCACCACTAATGGTCGGCATCTTGACAGTCACACAGCCTGTGCCGGATGCATGTTTGTAGGGGCATCAGCAGCAAGCAAGTGTACAGTATTGTGGGATGGTGTCTTTTGCGGTGAGAGGCAGCATGTGTCCACAGCCTACCCATAATCTGGGTAATGTGATGTTTGTTGTGTGATGCAGTGGGTTGTATGTGTACTCTGTGCTGTGTGCATCTGACATGCATATGCGATTCCTGAGGGTCAAGATGTAATTTGAGCACTCTGCATTCTCAATGCACTCAGAGTCATAGCCCTCAGGAACAACCTGTAGTAGGCTGGATTGGCAATTCACATGTATGTTTGAGGCACTGTGCCTACTCTGATTTCGTTCGGTCATATGTGTGCGATGCCTCACCTCATATCTCTGGTACTTACACATCCGGCACACTGTGCAACAGCAGTTGTGCTCGTGTGAACGACAGGTGGATGGCATGGGCTCATGGCCATTGTGGCCTGTCATGTTGCAGTCTGTGTGAGTGGTTTCCCATTCTGCTCCATGCAGGTATGTCTTTGGCCTAATTACGTAGTGGTCATCCTTGCCACCATCAGGACAGTGGGTGTGCACACCACGATTTGGGGCTATGGTCACAGGGGGACACAGGCCGGGTGTAGTGCTATGTGCACAACACATGTGCCACTTATTAGCGGCTTCATTTACTGGATGCCAGCCATTACGTGTTGATTGTGGTGGCTGCATGCAATTGCACAGGTATCGTGCAACATGTGGATTTGTGGATGTTCTGTGCTGCTTCCCTTGCACATGTCTGTTTAATTGATGCCAGATGAGTGAGGCCACCTCGCTCTCTCTCATGTGGCATCTCCCGTGGGTGCTGAGGGACAGGGGATGGTCAACAGTGGTGTGGCATCGGATGTAGCAGCTGCACAGGTGCTGAGTGTGACAGATGTGGCCAGCGCCTCGGAGGGGCCAGACGTGTGCTGGATGAATCACAGGCCGAGACGGCAATTTCTGAGTCATCTGAGGACAGAGGTGATGCATCCATGTTTGCTAACACAGGGGACGTGGACTCTGGCTCCTCTTCGGCCACGCGGAGGCCAATGCCCGCCCTCCCATCTACTTCCACTGGTGCAACACGTGTCGGCACAGGGATGAAGGGTAGAGTTTCCTTCACACCAGGCACAGCTGCCCCTGCACATGTGACCCCTGCTGCCCTCAGTGCTGGGTCTGTTGAGCTTATGCGCCATCTCTGCGTGGGGCAGACAGCTCTCCTCAATAACGTCATTGCCCATGACATCACTTTGCCGCAGGTGACATAGTTCATGGAGGGCCCACATGTACGCGTGGGTGGGCTACACCAGACTGTCCAATGGTTGTCATCCCCAGTCAAGGTGGGCCTTCAACTGGGCCAATCTCAGGGTGACATTCCTGACCCTTTCTCCACCCCCCTGGGCAGTGGCACATCTGACAACAGCAGGGCACGAGTCCTAAAATAAGAAGTGGGGGGACGCTGACGTCACGACAGGAAGTGACATCACGGAAGGTGGCTTGCACCGTCAGACTCATTGCCTCCCCTCGCTCACCCCTTATATACGATTGCATCGGAGAAGCCAGCGCGTGCACAAGCAGCTACGATCTCGCCCCAGAGAGGCCAAAGAGTGAATGTGTGGGTCCATTTGCCCCAGTTATCTGTCTCGCGGTAATATAAGTGGGGGGACGCCGTCCACCCGCGTGGTACCCCGACTCGAGAGCTGGACAACAGTGACAATGCATGACAGCCTCCGGAGTCCGGATACACCACATACAACACACAGAGGCTGTGGCTGCCCTAGCGGGCCAGGCCGCAAACACAATCCCAGATGAAAGGTAGACCCACCCCTGCGCGCATAGTCATTACAACCGCTGCCATTGACAAGGGACCCATGTGGTGAGACATGGGCCTCAGGGTGACGGGCCTCCGAGCCATCCCCCGCCAACGAGTGTCATGCAACTCATACATATCGCAAAGCCAATAGGACACTTTGCCTGCACACCAGGTCTCGAGTCAGGGTACCACGCGTGTGGACGGCGTCCCACCACTGATTTTACTGCGAGCCCGATAACTGCAGCAAATGGACCCACACATTCACTCTTTGGCCTCTCTGGGGCGAGCTCGGAGCTGCTTGTGCACGCGCTGGCTTCTCTGTTGCAATCGCATGTAAGGGGTGGGCGAAGGGAGGCAATAAGTCTGATGGTGCAAGCCACCTTTCGTGACGTCACTTCCTGTTGTGACGTCTGCGTCCCCCACTACATATTTAGGACTTGTGCCCTGCTGCTCACTGAGAATGTGTTGCCTGCGAGATGTGACCAGGAGAATGGCGCCCTGACCCACCCACCAAGCTCCACTGCCATCCCGTGCCATGGGTAGCCTGTGCAGGCGGACAATGTAGGGAGTACACCTGGTGGACAGGGGATGTGAGAGCCTTGGCAAGGGCCTGGCAGACGCACAGCAGTATCCAGCATGTCCCCAGAGGGAGGGCTAATGTCTACACCTGATGCAGCATTGATCGTGTGCCCGTCTGTTGTGCCCACACGAGTTCACATTCATCCCCAGACAGGTGGGCTTTCCAAATACCCAACACAGTGGAAATATAGCCCTCCGGAATCCTCCCCACACAGTCTGTTTCAACAATGCATGTTTGCACCTACCCTTGCCACCCACCCACCTGGGCCAAGCGGAACTCCCGCTTCACATGACACATGTGTGTCTTCCACAGTTGTGCTTCTCTCTCAGGGGCGGACCTCCAACTGTCCCGTAGCACACAGACAGCACCGAGTCGAACTGCCATCCTGTTTGAATGGTAGGCACACTCACACATCTACCTGTGACACAGTGGTGGCTGTGATGGCTATTGTGACTGCCATGGCAGTGTTGGTGGCCATGTCAGGGTACACTCACACACATTGCATACGCAGCTTTTCATGTCACTACTCTGCACATCGGACTGGCTAATGTCCCTGGTGTTGAACAATTTTGCCGCATGTCTATGTAATCTGTGACTGGATGCTGTTGTTCCTGTAGTCGGTTGTGTCTGTGTAGTTGATTTTTGCAGTTGTTGCTGTGTGTGCATGGTTAAGTCAGGCACATGCCGTGTATGGTACCTCAACAATTGCAATGTCTGGTCTCACATTCCAATGTGTTGTACACGCGGCAGGGACTTCACTTCTTTCAGACTCTGCTACTTGTGTGTGTGATGAATAAGTATTTTTGTGACACGGATTGTCTGCATGTATTTGGTGGTATTTCAGGGAGATTGTATCTGTGTCATGTTTGCGTGCAAGCAAAGCACAGGGTGTGAGTCTAGCCACAGGATGACAGGTAGCATGTGCAGAGTATGCGGGTATGTGTGAGATTACTTGCTGTGTGGCCAGCAGTGTAGGTGTATGTTAGTCTTGTGATGAACATTGGGCCTGGGCACATGGCTTACTTTCAATGTGTGCATTTGGGAGGTGTAGGTGTGTGTGGTGTGAGTGGTGTGACTTTGGGGTAGTGTTGGTGTGTGTGTGTGCGCTCTGGCAATGTCGACTACACACGTGTTACCCAGGCCCATGGTGGATGTTTGTATCCGTGTTCAGGTCTGCGAATGTGTTCACATGTGTGTGTTGTATGTTGCACGGTGTGCAGTGTGTGGGTGTGTCCTTGCAGTTCAGGATGACTCCTACTTGATATGTTTCGGACATGGTGTGTCTGCAGGGTGTGTGACTGTCAAGATTGTGCCTTGTTCAATTGAGCATGTATGTGAATTTCTGCAGTTCTTACTCACTGTGCAGTCCTGCCCACCCACACTGATATTGTGTGTGTGTTTTGTCATGCATTGCTGTAGCATGCTTTTGCGTGGCTCCTACTTTTGCTTGATGAGTGTGATGTCAGACTGTGAAGGTAATTATACACATATGTAGGACTGTGCTTTGTAGTGCCCAGGCCGTCAGTGTTAATGTGATGATCTGTTGGGCCACGTCAGAGTCTGGCAAGTCCAGGCCCACAAGCTGTAGTATTTCACTAGGTCCACTGTTGCGGCAACTCTCATGCATTGACATCCAATGACACTAGACTACATGGTCATCTCATGACTCTCGTGTACTTCACACACTCTCATCCTCTCTCATTCGTACTTGTCTTCGTAAAATAATTCTACCGAGTCACATATTTGCTTCAAGGCAAGTATTTGGACTTACTTCCTCTGTGATGCAGTATAGTGGACACTACTGGCAGCAAAATGCATGTGGAGGATATACTTAGCATGATTACACATACAAAAGGGGGTACAGGTAGATGTGATTAGTTGTTGACTGTGGAATGAAGGCTTCAGAGTTACAACTGCCTTGCCCTTGCTATGCTAAAGTACATTTGCAAATTACTGAGGAGCTGTAGACTTTGACACAGACAGTATTCATTTTGCCTACCAGACAGCTTGACATCATAGGCACAGTACATCTCAGTTCCATGGTACAGGTTTACTACAATAGTAACTCCGACACACCTGCGTCAGAGGTGACATCAGAGCATGAGCCTACATGCATGCAGCAGCGTCTCACTAGTTGTTGCAATGTGGTGGCTACTGAACATGACACAATAACTAGGGCCAATTTGTAGGGGGTTGCATTTGTTGTCCATGCAAAAGTCCGGGCACGGAAGTACAGACGATGGTGAGGTGACAGTTCTCACGTAATACAGCAGACAGATAAGTGTGCACTGACAGGTGCATGTGTTCAGGTGCGCAGAATCCATATTATGGCATAGTTGTTCGTGCAGTATTGGCCATGTGGTTACTGTACACAAGTCCCATACCTCTGCCTCCCCCTGTTCATGCAGAGACACGGGATATGGTGAGGAACAGAGTGCATGTCCCGAAAATGTCCGATGTCATGGTAGTGGAGTTGATGGTGAGGTGTTTGTTGCAGATTGTATGGTATAGTTGTTGTACAGCTAACTGCCCACTCCGTGCGAAAGCCAAGCATAGGTACAGTGTTGAACATCATTGTTCAATTGGGGGTATTGAGTCGGGGCCCGATGAATTGACAAGTTGTCAGGTATGCGATACCTTCCAGCAGGGCATCCATGGCATTGGTGGTAAACATGGATGCCATCCAATGAAGCGGATGGTGGCTAGCAACGTGTTCATCGTAAATTGTCCCTTGTAGAAGCCTGATGGGACATGTTGGATGACATTCAATGAAACTGTGATCCAGAATACGTTGTGTGGAGGCACACTGGTCCCATTGCAGTGTGTGTCCGATTGCAGCCACATACGCCATGCCCCCATACACTGAACAGATCCTGTCAGGTGCATCCAGGGGTGCAAACAAGTGTACCAAGTCCGCCTTTGGACATGCCGGGTTGGAGAGACATAAATCCACAGGACAGTGGAACGGACACCTCCGACAGTAGAAAACGGGGATGACGCAGCTGAACATTGCAATGCGGTAAGTTACTCAGTAACTTATGTTCAGCATAGCCAGATTTTCACATCCCACTATCTGTAGCAAGCTCTCAATGTACAGCTGTATCTGTCTGGCGTAGTTGGGAAGCAGTGGTGCAACAGCCATTTTGCTACAGGGTGATGTGATGGCGTGCTCCGGCTGCCTGTGCAGTCAGCAGAGTGCAACCTCCGACGATGCTGGGAATTCTGGAATGGTTGTACGGAGGCAGGACTTGGGTTATAGCTTGTGCGGAGGACACAGGCCCTCATCCCACATGCTTCAATGAATGGTCAAGGCCAGTGGTGTCTGACTCCTTCCAGATTACTTGCATTTGACCCACATGGAGGAGTGGTATAATTTTCTTTTGTGTTATTAACTTTCTATCATGTTGGGCGCTATCTGCCTGTGTACGGTTTACTCTGCATGGCTCTGTTTGGCTTCTTGTTGGTACAATGGCTCCATTCTCCTGCATAAATTGTTGCAAGGTGATTTCAGAGTAGGAATGGAAGGCCATTCAGTGCTATCTGCTCTCCCGTGTGTGGGCAGGACACTGCGTTTCCGCTATACATTGGGGCTTCTGTGTGGGTGTAGTAATTGGAAACACCTGTTCTCAGGCAGCAGGGTTTTTCAGTTTTGTACATTGCATGGCTTGATATTGCGAACAGAATGGTATGGGTATTTTTGGATGAGACTGGCGTGCCTTTTGCGGACGAGGTCCATATTCTGCGCTGTTATGTAGCAGCCGATGTGTGCTTCGCCATGTTTTGCACACAAGGGTGTGTCCTATTTTGCCATCACATTACTCCCCTGTTCAGGACACTTGTGTTACATCAGGTTGACAACTGTGAGTTGTCGGTTGGGGACATGACTGATGCAGGAAGGCCACGTGACATGTGCCTTCAGGGTGGGGCTGGTGTGTGGGGTGTGTAGTTGTGACCCTGTGGTGTTTGTGTGCAGCCCATGCATGGCGCTGTCGTTGGCCTATGCGTTGTGCGCATGTCTACCTGCGTCATCGCCGCTTCGCTGCGGTGCCGTGACGGGGACGTCACTTCCTGGTCCCGGGTAGTGGGTGCCCAGGATGTTGCGAGTTGTTTATTTTTGACAGGTGGGACATGTGTGGGTATAGTGGTGGATGTGTCCTGTCCACACAGGGGTGTCTGGGGGGGCCATGTACAGTTTTCCCGCCCTTGCACTGTGTGCAGTGTTTGCGTACCCTTTTTGTGGGTCTGCCTACCTGCGTCGTCGTGGTGCGTTGACTCCTAGGTGGTGCATCAGATAGAGCATGGGGATGGCCTGGAGTGCAGGATTCATCTCTGGGTGGGCCGCCTTTTTAGTCTCCGTACTGAACAGTCGGGTTTCCGCCTTGGTATCCCGTGCGGTGTCTCTTTGCCGGTGGGGCTGTTTGGTTGTGGCATCGTAATTTGTACGCCGGGCGGTACGTCATTTCGTCGGACGGTGTGTCTCCATTGGCTCGCGTCGCTACGTAGACGGGCGCACTTTGATGGCGGGCGGCGCCGCAGGCTTGCGGGCGGTGTTTGCCTGACTTTTCACATCCTAATTTTGCGGGCGTGTGGGCCGTTGCTGGCGGACGGTAACTAGCGTTTTTTGCCTCCGACAGCACGGCGGTTGTGCTTCCACCCGACATCGTAATGGACCCCTAAATGTTTAATTTTTTGTGTATAATTTTATTAATGTATTCAATGTTACATAATATGTTTTTATTAAATATACTGTTTAAAATTATATTTTTTAATTAACTATATACACAATGTTATTTTTTTCATTTAAAAATATGTTTTAATTAAAATATTATACTACTTTAACCTATATTATTTTTTTAACATTATAAATTAATACACACATATCTAAATTACTATTCCCACTCCAGTTAGCATTAATTCATTGTAGGTGTTGGACACTAAACTTAATTAATTTACTATTCCCACTCCAGTTAACATTAATCTAGGGTAGGTGCTGGACACTAACCTAAATTAATTTACTATTCCCACTCCAGTTATTATTAACTCAAGGTAGGTGCTGGACTCTAAACTTACTTATTTTACTATTCCCACTCCAATTATCATTAACTCAGGGTAGGTGCTGGACACTAAACTTAATTAATTTACTATTCCCACTCCAGTTAATATTAATCTAGGGTAGGTGCTGGACACTTAACTTAATTAATTTACTATTCCCACTCCATTTAGTATTAAGTCAGGGTAGGCGCTGGACTCTAAACTTAATTAATTTACTATTCCCACTCCAGTTAGCATTAATTCCAGGTAGGTGCTGGACACTAAACTTAATTAATTTACTATTCCTACTCCAGTTAACATTAATCTAGGGTAGGTGCTGGACACTAAACTTAATTAATGTACTATTCCCACTCCAGTTAGTATTAAGTCAAAGTAGGTGTTTTACTCTAAACTTAATTAATTTAATATTCCCACTCCAGTTAGCATTAATTCAGGGTAAAAGCTGGACACTAAACTTAATTAATTTACTATTCCCACTTCAGTTACTATTAATTCAGGGTAGTTGCTGGACACTAAACTTAATTAATTTACTATTCCCACTCCAGTTAGCATTAATCCAGGGTAGATGCTGGACACTAAACTTAATTAATTTACTATTCCCACTCCAGTTAACATTAATCTACAGTAGTTTCTGGACACTAAACTTAATTAAGTTACTATTCCCACTCCAGTTAGTATTAACTCAAGGTAGGTGCTGGACACTAAACTTAATTAATGTACTATTCCCTCTCCAATTAGCATTAATCCAGGGTAGGTGCTGGACACTAAACTAAAAGAATTTACTATTCCCACTCAAGTTAGTATTAAGTCAGGGTAGGTGCTGGACACTAAACTAAATTAATTTACTATTCCCACTCCAGTTATTATTAAATCAGGGTAGGTGCTGGACCCCAAACCTAATTAATTTACTATTCCCACCCCAGTTACCATTAAATAAAGGTAGATGCTGTACACAAAACATATTAAATTGACTATACCCACTGTAATTACGGTAAAATAAAAGGAGTTACCAAACATTAAACATATATATTTTTCTTTTCCCAATAACATTAATGTAATATCACTAACTATACTCTACATTAAATGTTAAATATTCACAATACCTATAATAATTCTATACACTTTATAATATAAATAATTACAATAATTTTAAATTTATCAAATTAAAATAATAATTTGTTTAATATATTTTCAATTAATATGTTTATCATAATATTATAATTCACATATAAATAATATGTTATCTACATAAACCACATAAAGTTTAATATTAAAAAATTATAATTTAAATATTTCAAAAAATTAATCTTATCTATTAAATATTAAAAAAGAATACTTTTTTTATAATTGGAACATTTCTATTTTAATAAAATGAAACATTTAATTTTTTTTGTTAATAATATAACATTTTCTAACTTCGTAAAAATGTATTTATTAATAATAAACACTTCAATATAAATATTATAAAACTAAAAATTGTCACTATAAACACATAATTTCGAAATATGTTGTAATATTTTTTTATATTTTTTATTATTTGTAAATATTAAAATCAAATCTATAAAATACTAACCAACCTTCTAGCCTATAAACACAACTCCAAAATGCTGAAACAAAACCTTCGAAATACAAAAAAATAATTGCCAAATTAAATATATAAACCTGGATTTTTATTTAAATTTTATTCAATAATTTTAAAACACTAACCACCCTTATCCCCTATAAACCCAACATTCTGCTCCAAAATCAAATTTTTTAAAATTACAAAATAAAATGTTTAAATTACAATTGTAATTTTTACATTTCATAAAAATTTAAAACAATTATTTTTTAAAAACACTCCCCACCCTTATTCCCTATAAAGCCAACATCCCACTCTGAAAACACTATTTTCTAAATTCAAAATTATATTTTCAAATTTTTATTTTTAAATTTCGAATTCATTATAAATTAAAATCAATTATTTTAAAATATTCCCCACCCTTATCCCCTATAAACACAACATCCCACTCCTAAAAGTTTTTTTTCTAAATTAGAAATTATATTTTCTAAATTATAATATTAAATTTCGAATTTATTATAAATTAAAATCAATTATTTTAAAACACTCCCCACCCTTATCCCCTATAAACCCAACATCCCGCTCCTAAAATTTTATTTTCTATATTCAAAATTATATTTTCTAAATTATAATTTTAAATTTCGAATTTATTATAAATTAAAAACAATTATTTTAATACACTACCCACCCTTATCCCCTATAAACACAACATCCCACTCCTAAAAATTATTAAACAAATTTTAGTTTTCATTACATTAACTAACTATTATTATACTCCAAACAAACTCTAAATAATTGAAAATATATATTACAATAACGATATTTTAACATGACGACATTTTTACAGTCGATATTACAAACTTCGATATTTTTAACAATACTTAAAATCGATATTTTTAACATCGGTATACATAACATCGATATTTAATACTATCGATATACTAAACTTGATATTTAGGTATATCGATATTAAAAGTTCGATATAATGTCTACTTACCGTAACAAACATGTCCCTCTTCCCAAAGCAGCTGTTGTCTGCCATTGATTCGTGGGGGCTTTGGGAGGGGGTCTAGCCAGCTTGGGGGGGCTCCGGATCCTAACAGATTTCGCTGCATACGGCGGCAGAAAGTGAAATAATAGTGCAATGGCGCAGTGCAAAAGTGTGCTATGTATTGTGTTCTTTGTTCAATAAGTTAAAATATGTCACAAAATAGTATAGTAAAAAAACATAAATTAAACACAAGTAGAAAGATGTAAAAGTGAATCTGTCTAAATATTATTTGTCGGAATGTTTTTGACCTCTTAATGTCAGAAATATGAGGCGGTCTTCATAAGGACTGGGAAATTTTGGACACAACAAGCTTTACCATCATTCTAATGAGATACAAGTAACGAATAAAGGGAGGTCATTGAAGCATCGAGTTGTATAACACTAGATGCATGTTGTAACTACTCGATTATTGGTAACGTGTCCAAATAACTAGTAAATTGCCATTGGCAAAGTGGGCAGAGGACACCAGAGCTGCCCTCCAATATCCACAGCTAGAGCATAGCAACAACTTATTGCCCTGGGCACGTACACCCTACACCCCTAATGCCACCACCAGCACCCCTCCTCACACTCACCAGACCAATCCACACAGTGCAATTTACAATACAGCGATGTATCTCCGCAATTTTCAATATATTAAATAGTTTACTTATTATTTGCAGCTTTAAAAGCCCCAAAGGTTTGAGCGGTGATAGGCTCCTTTGTCGGGCACGGCCGACACGGGGGCAGAGAAAGACATTCTGAATAGGGGAGAGGGAGGGAGGTGGAAGAGGCAAGATAGAGAGAAGACAGAGGGAAAGAGGAGCAGGCAAGCGTAAAAAGAGGATGAGAAAGAGAAATGGTAAAAGAAAGGTGGAGACAGGTGGAAAAGGCACGACAAGCAGAGAGAGAATATAGGAGAGAAGTGGGAGAAACCAGGTGGAAAGTAAAAAAGTGAGAAGGAGAGAAGAAAGAGGCTGAGGCTTTGAGAGAGACAGAGAGAGGTGGGACAACGGGACGAGGGAGACAGAAAAGTTGAGAACAGAGGCAGTAGAATGGGAGGGGGAGAAATGGAGAGAGAGCGAGAGACAAAGAGAGAGAGAGAGCGAATGAGAAGGGAAGATTTGTTATGGAGGGAAAGAGACAGAGTGAACGAGAGAGGGATGGGGGTAAAAGAGAAGTGTGTTTAAGTTGTGAAATGTGGAATTAGAGAGCCATGGCGAGATATAAACATGAAGGAGAGTGAGCAGAGATGGGCAGATATAAAGAAAGGCGAGATAATTGAAGATGAGAGACAGCGAGGATTGGAGAAAGGGGAGGGGGGGGGGGGAAGAGAGAGACTTTCTACTGTGGTATGAAGCTAAGGACCACAGGCTGGGAGCCTCCCCCGGCAGGTCACAGCCGGGGTCACTGGTTTCCCAGTCCTCCCCTGTGCAGCTGGGCAGGGGTCGTTTGAGGAGGCCCGGGGAGGTGACGTACGAGCCCCTAAGTAGTGCTGGGAGTCCGTGAGCAGTGTGAGGGTTTCCTAATTGAGAAAGGGCGCGTCTTATCATGAACTGCGATCTGATTACTGCTTCCCCGAGACTTCCCTCGTTTCCTTCAAGCTGTAGGATGCGTGTGCCCCCTCCGCCCCCGGGTGCTCCATCTACTGCAGTGAAGCAGGAAACCTGGCCGCAGTGCCACCACCCCGACCAATGAATACACACAAGGCCGTGGCGGTTCACTCTTCATTCATTCATTCATTCGTGCATTCATTCACGTGTTTATTCGCTTTGCGCGGACAGAGCAGCACCCACCGGCCTCTTCTGGACGGTTCTGCAAAAGCAGCTATGGAATAACCAGGGCGCTAATGGCGCGTGTGTCCCGGAAGCAGTTAGAACGCTGGGGTTCAGGCCTGTGCCACACACGGCTGAGGGGGTGCCAACAGCAGCCGCATCAGACGATCTAATATCCGCCCTTACAACAGACACCAAGTGCAGCGACTCCCTCTAGCGCCAAGATGCGTTTGGGTCATTTTCCTCCCTGTGGTTTTGTAATAGATCTTTCATTTACCAGGACACATGTCCACTCACATGGCCTTAAAAGTGATTTATCGGTTTCCTTAAATATTATCGGTTTCCTTAAATAGAATCACATGAAATATTTTAGCGCCTGGATTGGCACGGTACAGTAGAGCTTTCTTTCTCTGCAGCAGAAAATCATGTTTGCACGTACAAGACAGTTGCTTTAAGAATGACAGTCGGCGCCACTTTCAGTGCTGGGTAGGTCTAAGACCCCTAAAACGCACTCCCAGCATTCGGGAAGGGGGGCGAGGGGGGTAACTTGTGGCCAAACTGTCCAGGCCCCGGGGGCTAGCGGTGTAAGCAATGAACTAAAATCCGCTTTGGACACATTTCGGCTATTTTGGGAAATCGGTTTATATCCATCTGCCTTGCGCCTATTGAGTATTAGAAACGCTACTCATGGAGACGTGGCTGCCCTACTGAGGGCAGAAGCTGAGGCCCCGCTCACCCTCTGACCTCTCACATTAGTGCATCTTGAGGCCTTGTAACAGGGTGGCATACACTGAAGGGTTTGTTTGAGGAACAGAGGGGCTCGCCGGTAAACCTGCAACAAGGATGTGTACCAATGTTTGTTCGGGGGTTTACTCACCTGGACAGACGAAACCCTTCAAATGTTGCCATTATGCAGTTCGAGGGTTTTCCCGAAGCCCCATCATGTGCTGCACGGCTGCCCGTGGCTGCAAAGCCCATTGAGGCAATCCAAGTTTTTCGGAAAGAGTGAAGCTAAAATGAATGAGATGTCAAACTGCCACCGCCCGGGGATTAATGAAAATCACACAGCTACAGACTGTGTATTGTATGCGACGGATGTATGATTAAAAAAAAAAAAAATACTTGTAAAGCTCCCTGTCAAACAAACTCTTTGCTTCGACCCTCCCCCTTTTATTATGCACAATCTGGACATTACTTTTTGCACGCCCCCCCCCCAATTTAGCACTCACGAACTCGAGGACGTGAAAATCTTGAATTATCTTGCGCTTTAGATGGAGCTGAAATTGTGGCAAGTACGGAAGAAAACATGTATTTATTAGACGTTTAATATATACATGGCTAAATACACTACAATCAACGGTGAAGCAATTCATTGTGAGTCTTACGACGCCTTCCCAGTTTAACACTTTAAAAAACAGACACCTTCATCCCACCCCCACGACCTAATAAATTAAAAATGTGATTCGTAAGTGACGCCAGCTGCTTACCGCATAACCTGTCATGTGCTAAAATGTTAAAAACTGTTTATTTATGCACTCGGTGCCGATACGCTGCTCGATTTTTGGATACGCATCGTGTGTCATGTTGGCTGTTTGTAAATATTTAAGCTCCTGTTGGCTTTTTTAAATAAAACTTAAAATACACAGCAATGACCTGCGTGGGAGATTTGTCATCCTCGTAGCGAATCCACCCAGTCTTTAACTCCACGTTAACGCCCGCGGAGGTAGTCAGCGTATCCGATTCAATAATAATCGCGCTGCGCGTGTGATTTCCCAGCGAGGCATGCGCCCCCTAGCACAATGTGCCCTTTCATGCACTCAAGCAGCAGAAGCGGCCGTCATCTGGAAACGTGCCGATGAAAATGTCCTGTTTCGCCCAGTCTGACAGTGCTCAAAAAGTGTTACTTTCTATGCTAACGGGATGTCAGGAGATGCGGCCATTCATGGCCCACAAACTGTGAGAACACTTTCCCAATGTTCACAAGAATGTATCTGTGTTACTGCATCCAGACATGTTTGGGTGTGCCTGTCTGTGCGTGGCTTCTTGTACATCTCTCTGCTTCTGCATAAGTATGTATGTTTGTGTGTGCCAGCGTTGCCTGTGTAGGTGTGTTCCATTGCTACCCCTATGTGTACTGCACGTAGGGTTGTGTTCAGGAGCATGCCTGCGTGTCTCTCTGTATGCTTGTCTGTGCGCGCCTGCGTATATATATTTTCGTATAGTTGTGTGCTGAGTGTGCCTGCTCATGTCAGCTTATGTATGTCCGTGTGCGTCGGTGCGTGCCTGCGCGCGCCCAGTGTCTGAGAGTGCCTGTGTATGTGTGTTTTTGCGTGTCACTGCAGACGTGGTCACGTCACTGGGTCCACTCAGCTCCAGGTGTTCTGTGTTTTTGCAGTAATTATTTTAAGAGGCCTCGCGCTGTGCTGGGTGGGTTCGGTGTGGGGTGTGCGTGCGAGGGAGCGCGGAGTCCAGAAGGCCGAAGGTCTTGCGAGGGGGCCTGCCTGGTGGTCAGAACTTTTATGCGAAACGGGAACACCAACGAAGGCATGTTGTGGGTAAAGTAACCTGCCACTCCTGCTAGGTGGACTCCTGTCCAGCAGTTTCATTTTGGAAGCAGGTGTCAGGGCCTGCCGCAGTCCCGGACAGCGGCAGCCCTTCTCAGGGACCCGCGAGCTCAGTGCGCACGTGTTTTCTTATTCTTACCTTATTTTTCGGGGTCGGTTTTTTAGCAGGTTTTGATTCTCGTATCAAATCGTAAGCTGGTTGATAATAGGAGTAGCGTTTACGGACGTGGTAACTTTTCCAGTACTGGGTATACCACTGCGTCGCGGATTAAGTCAGTGTTCTGCATCCTTGCGCAGTGTGTGTATCCGTCCAGTGACATTGTCCAGGGTACAGCTCTGTAACTAGAGGAACAGAACCACTCTCTAACGCCTCGCGGTGCACAGCTCTCGGTGAGCTTTGAAGCAGCGTGCAGTACACATCTGTGCTACCGCGTGCAATGCCTCTGTTAACGCCTTGCAGGGCACAGCTTTATGTGAGCTCTGGCGCAGCGTGCGGTACACATCTGAGCTACCGTGTGCAGTGCCACTGTTGCCGTCCTGCAGTGCACAGCTCTCGGTGAGCTCTGACGCAGCGTGCGGTACACATTTGTGCTACCGTGTGCAGTGCCACTGTTAACGCCCTGCAGTGCACAGCTCTCTGTGAGCTCTGACGCAGCGTGCAGTACACATCTGTGCTACCGCGTGGAGTGCCCGTTAACGGTCTGTAGTGTACAGCGGTGTAACCCTGGTGGTGCATATCAGTGCCCTGGCCTGTGTAAGCATTTGCGATGGTGTAAGTGAAAAGATTAAGGGACGTCCCTCAAGTCTACACTAAGGCGATCAGATTATGAACACCAAAAACCGGGACATTCTGCAAACATAGAGGTAGGACTAAAATGCTGCACCGTGCGACGGGCACAAACTGGCTAAAGTGACCCCTTCGCCAACTTGGAAAATACAGACACCGAGCCACTAGGAGTAATCCAATGCAACGTTTGCACACAGTATTTTTTTTTTGTTAACTATATTGCTTTCTGCTCGGGGTTTGCTAATTAGTTCTGCCTGGAACATTTGACAACTTGCTTTTCTCTATGTTCAATCGACCCGCTCTGAACCCAGGATATGGGCTACACTTAGTGACATTTGCAGGAATATATGGTGAAAAACTGGGACTGTCCCACAAAATGAAGGCCGCGGGTCACCGTAGCCTAAAGGCACACTGCTCCTGCCATGTGTGCTACATAAGTGAGCGCGTTTATTGCTCAGAATCCAGTGCTACAAAACCCATATTTCACAAGCAACAAATCAATTATGCAAAACCGTGAACTGCGCATCTCTTTCCACAACCATAAGTGGATAGGGGAGCATCACCTTTGCCTCGTTTTCGTCCAGGTTCTTTACTTCCTGTTAGCTCCGTCATAGCGCAACGCCTCCACAATTAATTGGGCCGGTTCATGCATTTGATTCCAAAACAGCAATGAGATCTAGAACACAGCTCGACTTTCATTTTATTGTTAAAAATATGTGTGAATGTGCGTGACATTCTTAAATCACGTTTAAAAATTAAGCACATAAGAGGGAAATGTTAACAGTTTCCTCTGTTGGTGAAATGCTCGGAGTGCACCGATTGCAGAACTGACAATGGAATGCCAAAAGCAATTTTGATTTTTCTCTGAAGCCAGAGAGCAGACTAAATGCATTTCACATAAGACCCCCTCGAAATCACACAATGTTGTAGTACTGTTTTAAATGTTCGCAGTAGACAATGTTTGCAAAGCAATATTGTATACCTTTTGTGGTTCCTTTCAAGATTACATCACGATGTAAACTAAATGTACTAAACCGTGTGTTAGTTTAATGATCAGCATTGTTTTCAATGATGAGCACATTCACATATCAAGCTGGAAGGCAAGAGTCTATGGGGGATATTCACAAGATCCGGTGATAACTAACGCTAACCTCAGTTAGCGTGCATTTAGTTATCGCCGTGTACCGCGGGAAATTATCGCCGTGTTAGCGGCGTACTCACAACACGCCGCTAACAGGCGATAATTTCCCCTACCGGGTCAAATGTCAGGCGATAAGGTTAGCGTCACAGCGATAAAATCCGTAACGCTAACGTGAAAAAAGTGGCAATGGGCCAATTAGCGACCAGGAACGGCACGCTAATCAGAGTCAGCGCACCTTTTTGCACGTTCGGCGGGAAAAACCACTATAAAACGCCCGCCAAGCAGCCCAAACAAAAAAAAGAAGATGGAAACCTATGAGAAGAACCATGGAGGAGGCTGGACCCAGCACAGAGGCCAACAACAACCCCACAAACACCCAGGAGGACCAACCAGAGCCCCAGGGGAAGGGCAAGCAGAAGTGAGCAGTAGCAGGACAACCAGGTCCTGATTGCAGAGGTGACAGAACACCAACAACAACTTTTTGTCACCTCCACTGTGTCATTGGCAACCAAAAATGCAATATGGCAGTCTATCGTGGCCAAGGTGAATGCTGTTGGAGAGGTGAGGAGGACAGTGGACGACTGCAAGAAGCGCTGGCATGATGTGAAGTGCAAGACCAAGCTGAAACTTGCAGCCAACCTGAAAGCAGCAATGCAGACTGGAGGTGGGAGTCCAGCGCCACAGGAGGAGCTGGATCCGTTGGAGGAACAGGTGTCCCAAGTCATCAGTGAGGAGACAGTGGTCGGAGTCCCGGGACAGGATACTGCTCAACACGACCAGACACAACAGCAACAGGGTGAGTACCAACCAGGGACTGGGGGGACGGGGGGAGATGGGCCCAATGGCACTCATGCACAATCAAATTTATTGCAGTGCACACCCACAATGACTGTGGATCATGTCCCGAATCCCCTTGGCCCTGGTGGCATAGACACATATCACCCTACTCAACCAATACATTGCAAGACACATATTGGTGGGCACACAGACATGGAAATGTGCACAGAAAAGTCAAACAAACATAGTCCAAGTATCACATCAGACCACAAGAGAAGGGCTACATGAAAGAGCAAAGGCCCACATTGATTGGAGATGCGGCAGGCTGTCAAAATGGCCCCCTTGTCTCAACCCCACGCATGTGCCCGTATGTCAGAGTTGTGTGCAAGAATGTGCACGTGCAGCAAGGGTGACACAACTGCACATACACAATCTTGCACACAACGCAGACACATGGGCACAATGCCACATGTCTGATGACAATGGTGGTGGCATGCACACTCATGCACATGCTCAGTCACACACATAGTGCATCCACATGCCAAGTATCAGAGAGATGGGCCCCTGTGCAGACGATTTGGAAATGTGTGATGTTGAGGCAAGGGGGCCATGTAGACATCCTGCCATATCTCCAGTAAATGTGTCCCCCTGCATGTCCATGAGATGCAGTCCTGTGTACACATTGATGGCTCGCAGCGTGAGCCCTGTGGGGCGATGGTGCATGGCTGTTGTGCTGGGTGGGGGAGGGGCAGGATGGGGGGTAGTGGAGTTGGGAGAAACGATGTGCTGGAGTTAGGCAAGGAAATAAATAAATCCAACCAATTATCTTGCGCTTACTGCATAGCTAACTCGGCGGTGCAGCAAGTGCAAGTCAAATAGTAGGATTCATCAATTACTTACCTAACTCAAGCACGTTGTGTCCCCAACTCCACTACCCCCCATCCTGCCCCTCACCTGCCCTGCAACAGCCCCCCGCACCACCGCCCTGCAGAACTCCCACTGAGAGCCGTCATTGTGTGTACACCAAGTGAGAAACCATCTAGTGAGTCTGCGTACCAGATACAAATGCAGGGTGATATTCACAAGGAAGTTGCGAAGAGAGGCGTTAGCCTTCTTGGCTTAACGCCTCCCTCCGCCACCTTGTAAAAGCAAGGCTGCACCATATCCACAAGGACATGGTGCAGCCTTGCTTCTCCCCCTGCGATGGCGCTAAGTCTCACAACTTAGCGCCAACGCAGGCACCCTTGCACCACAGTGCAAGGATGTCTGCAAGCAGGGAGGTTACCTTTATGTACAGGAAGCTGTCCCTTCCTGTACATAAACAAACCATGGCATTTTGCTTTTCCCATGTGTGCTGCACAAGGCAGCACACATGGACAATGCAAAAACGACGAGAAATAAAGCAGTCCTCCTCGTATCGCCAACTTGAGACAAGGTTTTTACTTGTCTCAAGTTTTGCGTTGGCTCCTATTTAGGCTGCCCTTGTGATCATGGGGCTGTGTAAATATCAATGTGTGTGGCGGGGGAAAGCCCACCACAACACCCACTGCATGCCCCTTTCACGCTAAACACAGCGTGACAGTGGGCCTAATCACAAGGCAGTGTTAAGCCACGTCAAGTGGCTCAACGCTGCCTTGTGAATAAGGCGAGGCCCCTATCGCCACCACACCGTCACAGAAAATGACATTGTGGTGGCGATAGGGGCCTGTGAATATGCCCCGCAATGTCACAACAAACTGACCATGCAGCCAAATGGCTCAAACATGCATATCCCACAATGCACCCAAACAGCAGACTCCACTCAAAAGGTGATGTAATACAATGAGCAGGGGGGGTATGCCCACAACACCACAGGGTGGGGACAATGCATATCAGGAATGTGTCAACCAAATCTGTACTGCATGACTTGTCTGTGTGCCAGACTCAAAGAACTACAATGTCCCTGCAAAGAAGTAAGACAACCAAAGCATGACAACAAGCAAGGATAGCAAAGTAGCAACAAAGAATGACAAGTAGCAAAATGGCACACACACCCCTTAGGTCGAATTGCACACCTCTACTCCCAAGTGTACACATCTGCCATAAAGAAAACACCATTAAACATCAGACCTGGTGTCAGTTGCCCATGACACCATTATGTGCATGTAAACATAGCTGTTTGTTAAGTCAACTGTGTCAGTGACCAAATATGCAGTCATGGTCGTTATCACCCACACGTAAATCCATGCATTGAATATCCGTAACCAGGACAGCATGTATCATCCATGTGACCAGCTGCGTGTCACATACACAAACACACACCACCCTGCCAATTGATTCTGTTGGCAGGGTGGTGGTGACAAGGCCTGAGCACCACAAATATGCATTGGAATTCCACATCCATCTAATCCCGGGCCACTTACACATCACACATGGGGTCAAAGTAAAGGGCCATTGTTGTTGACACTGTCTGTCCAGCCAGCAACAACAACATAAACTCACGCAGCACCATACTCACAACGGGTAAGCCAACAGGAGGGCAGCAAGCAATGCACACAATACAAACTACAATAGACAAAGCTACCTGGATGCACATGTATACAGCATAGTGCAGCACACATTGAAACAGCAGTAGGCCTTAGTTGCCAATGTGCCTAAAGGGGGCCCTCCTCACACACAACTAATCTTGCAATCAACCGATGCACATGTGCAGTACCCAGTAAAGGTGCGGGTCTGTGAGCCACACTGACAATGCAAGTGCCAGTGCATGATGAATACCATGCCTGCACCCCAAACATCTCCACACGGTGCAGGCCACATCACCGAGGTGGCTGAGTGTGGGCCACATCCTAAAGGAGCAGGTCACACTCTGACACATCCACGTGTACATACAACCCCTGACGTAACCAAGACCTCTGCTCGTAAACAATGCACAAGTGTCCCAACTCTGACCATGACACATATTTAGCCCAGCTTGCAACATCTCTGCATTGGAAATGCACAGATGTGGAGGCCCACTCCTGAAAGGGATAAGGGGCAGAAAAACAAAAGCAGCATGGGCGAGTATTCCACAATGCAGTGCACACACATGAAAATTGGAGTTCAACCACATTGACTACAATGTTGGACAAACTGCATCACCTTCACAACTGATCAGAGGACACAGCTGGTGCCGCCTGTGTGTATGAATTGCCCAATCACATTAGTCATAGCTGTAAATTGTGAGATGACAATGTACAAGTACAACCTCATACCCGAGATGTAGTCAAAAAAGGCAACATCAAGCAAGAAATAGGCAGCCCCTCCCAAACAGTCACAATGTACATTGTCATGCAATCTGCTTGTAAACTCATCCAATGCATGATCATCCATGAAACACACAGTTAAAATGCTTCTCCCCTTTAAATTGCAGAGGGACAAACATCACCTCCTGAACAGCAGCCTGTCCCAATCTTCACTGGTGAAGAGGAGGAATTCTCAACCATCAACACGGATACCCTCCAACAGCTGCTAGACTCCATCAGCACCCCACCTCCAGGAGCAGGGCAACCCAGCTGCATCGTGCTAACCCCACCCCCTGCACAAACCACACAGCAGCAAGCACCTACCACCACGGCTGTCTCCCAGGACCTCCCGGACCCAAATCTTGAATTCCAACGCCGTGTGTTAGAGGTCCAGCAGGAGATGGCTCATCAGGTACGGGTGGGGTTTGACAGCCTGGCGGCCAAACTTGATTCCGTTTGTGGGTGTATGAGTTCCATCCGGGACCACATACTAAACATCACGGACACCCACAGTCCGCTCAATGCTCTCCAACACTCCTTGGCTGCCATCGCTGGAGTCATGACTCAGAGACAGGAACAACTGTCCAGTCAGAGTGGCTCCAGCGATGGCAGCCAGGAGTTGTGCCGCATGCGGAGGATAATGGAGAACATGGAGCGGGTGCAGGCGGAACAAATGGCTGCCACGGCTGCACACCAGCGAGATGTAGCTGGAATCTTCCATGCCCTGCAGATCATCATCACTACATTGCTGCAGCAAGGTCTGGCGCAGATGAATGCTGCTGCTGCTGCTTCTACATCCATATCTCCGCCCCCTGATGTGTCAGTGCCTCACAGTGCTGCAGCCAATCTACCACCACCCACATGTGAGGCACATGACACATCAGAGGACGAAGATGAGGATGAATCTGTCATGTTGCAAAGAAGGAAGCGGTAGCATTCACCTAGGCCAAATGGCCAGTTTCAACTTGGTTCTGGGCTGAGCATCATGCCACGGAATATCACCTTCCACTGTCCCCCAATACACTCTGTGACACTCACCTTGGACCTCGACATGGACTGCCATATTTCGTTTGGTTACCAATGACACAGCAATCAGACTGCTGACTGAACTCTTCCTCATCCTTTGGACTTGTCAACCCTAAAGGACTCTGGCTGGCCCGCCACTGGGCATCAATGTAATGTGGGGATTGCAGGGCCAAGTCCTGGTCCAGTCTCCAACTATGTCAACAGACATGTGAATAAATATCTTTCAATCACACAGATGTATGTTGTCCATGAGCAATCCAGTATAGCTGTCTCGCAAAATGTAGGAGCAGTGAATTCACCAAAAGGTACATTCAGGTAAATAATACAAAAGTCAATGTTTTACTGTGATCCTGATAGGCATTGAGAGGACCGGGTATGTGTGGACCAGCTGTGCCCCCAATGCTCCAATACACCAATCTGGCAGTATCCCAAATTAGCCCCACATCCATGGAGGAAATAGGAATGTCTGACAAAAGGCAAAGTTTGTTGCAGGCCACAAGTAGTGTCACCTTTACAATTGCAGAAAGAATATCTCCTGGCATATCTACTCACATCCTACAGGCTGTACGGAGCCTGTTGTGAAGGTGCACATTGCATTTCACATCCCAAGATGGTGCACACCATATACGCATTGAAGAAGATACGTAAGGGCACATGTCTACCAGCCACTAATTGAACCACAATGTCGGCCTCAGTGAAGTAGAGTTGGCAATAGGGACTCACCCCAAAGTGTAAGGCATCAGTCAGCCCCTTCCTGTGGACGAACAATGCTTACTGACTATGGAACCCTCACATGGTGTGACCACTGTGAGCGGGTAGGGCAATGTGACAAGGGATGCGTGGTGCACTGCACTGACCATGAAGTCAGAAGCAGTGCCACCATTTCAAGGGTGGCATCACTATGAGCCAAAAGGTAACAGATGTGAGAATATGCCATGACACTGGCACAAGAGGGAGCAATGCAACATTTTCCCTTTTGTGGGCAGCAGAACTGTGTGCATGGCCAAAACTGTTAAAGGTGACAAAATCATGACTTCCCAACTCCATTGATTCACAAGAGGCATATAGGAGAAGTGAAGTCAGTACATCTAACTGTACTACTCCTAAATGCCTGTTGTGAATGCCGGAAAACTGAAACTCATGGCTTACTCTCAGATGACTTATTTGTGAATCAGGACCACTGTTCTGCCATATGCATTTCCCAATGGACACACAGAAAGACTACTACTTGCATGGCACGGAGGTTCTGCCTCCATGCACAGGAACATATAATTCTAAAGAATCTGACACACTTGCACGACACAGCAAGGTCTGTGCAATGTAGATGGACTCTGCGCAAGGAGCATGTGAGATGCAGGGCTATGATGCAATCTGTGGTACCCATCTCCATGATGGATAACAGTAGCTACTACAATATCCTCTCAATGCCATGTCCCTACCTTGTGTTCTAAATGCACAACAATGTGCTGGCCAACTCTATGAGTCACACTTAAGATGTACAACTTCCCAAACGAATGCCCCTAGACTAGGCCGTAAATCCTACTTGCCACCCTGTCAACCATGCAAGTTTTCTGTGCTCACATCTAAGGTATCCTGACACAATCCATCCTGCTAAGTGACATGTCATGACCACACTTACACATTCAACGGAGAGTCCATTGATAATATGAGATGCATACAAGGTAAAAATACACACTCCACCACATCACCCCTGACATAAGTGCAAGCCGAAATCCAAACTATTAACCATTTATTATAAAATTGAAAAATTTACCTATCCTACACTAACTATAATCATTACTACTACTAATCTAAAATAAACTAACTAGAATTAAGAGAAAAAGTACCTAAACTATCTACCCTAACTAATCCTAAACACACAAAACATATCTAAGACATCAACCCCCCACCCACCCTTAAGGCACATCACGAGACAGGGCAAAGACATCTAAGCTATACATGAACTAACTACACATTTAACCTACACAAAGATATTTTTTTGTTTTTTTATTCAGAAAAGACATCAACCCCCCACCCAAAGGAAAAGGAAACTTATCCCCAAATACTATACAATATAAAAACACTAAAACTACCTTAAAATCTAACACTAACTATACCTACACTAAAACTACACTACCTAACACTAAAAAAACGGTGGAAGGGAGAAGAGGGGGATGGGGCACAACATGTTCAGACATTATGGCAGTCCCAGGTGTTTTTTAATGTCCTCAAGGTGCCTTGTCTGCTCGGCCATTTCCCGCCTCATCTCGGCCAGCAGCACGTTGTTGTCCATTATGAGCTTGCTGTGCCGGACAGTAAATGGAATGACCTGATCCGCAAGGCCAGGTGGGATTGTCCCTTGGGTGGGGGTTGTTGTGGGGGGATGGGACACTGAATGACCACGTTGGGACCCACCACTGACGCCAGAGGGGCCTGGGGTGGCCTGTGTGCCACTGCCTTTTCCACGTGTTGCCACATCGGCCACAGATTTCCACTTGCCAGCCGCACGGTCCTCCTGGTACCTCCGTGCCATGTTGCGGTACCCTTTGGCAACCTTCTTGATATGCTGGTACCGCTCCTTCCTCACCTGGAAGGCGTGTGACTCAGCTGGCGTCATGTTGTCTGTAAAATGTGAACAATGGGAAATTGTGAGTCCTTTAGACTATGTCAATGTTTTCCATTCAAATCTATAATACAAGATCACTTCAACATGGGAGCCCACACTCTAGCATAACTATGTGAAGTCAGAGAGTGATGTGGACAACTAAATGTTGAATCCTGGATCACTGACAACATGCTGTGGAGACTGACATGACAGTGCATGGCATGGGACATGTTCTGTCACAACCAAATTATACTGACAGTGTCCAATGATGTTGCCATGACATTCCCTGACTGAGGGTGACATGTACAAGGAATCGGTGGGGGGAGGCATTATCCCCCGGTGTGTAGCACCACCCTCATCCTCTCCTGTGACACAGTGCTGCATCATATGTGCAATGCTCATGTGCAGCCCTGTGTGTCCCACAGCAACGGTGTGCAGTTCATCTAGTCAGCGGTAACACAGGCACTCTTGCACAAGAGTGCAAGGGTGTCTGTGTTTGGGGGGCTTGTTGATGAGTAGGAAGGTTACCCTACCTGCACAGGAGCATTCCTGGGACAGCCCTACTCACACTTTCATCTGTGCTGCATAACGCAGCACACATGTAAACAGGTTTGGTGGCTGAACACTGACTTGTACATGAGGCGCTGTCCCTCTCTCCACCACTACTTCACAATTGGTGATGCGTTGCAGCTAGAAAGGGGGAAACATCCTTTCCTCTTAATTGTCACTCATGCATGTCTTGGATCCACTAATATCACTCCGTAGTAAAGCCAAATATGCAGGCCTTTACAACGCAGACTGTTACAATGCATTCACCATTGTAACAGCACCCCGGAGTCATGATGGTTATAGTGTTGTTATGGGTAATCCTTTCTCACAGATAGCGTTGTAGAAGCCTGCATTTTGAAAATATGGCACAGCAACAAATGCTGAGCTAAAGCATGCGGGGTAAATGATTGCAGAGTAATGTCAACTATTATGACAGAGGAGCTCGTACACCTGATCCAGAGTCGGCCTGGGAATGACCCCAAGGAGACAGCTTGACAACACCATTGCAGTGGACAAACATGCCAATGAGATTCATAGGGCCATCTTTGCTCGGTGTTTGTGGAACATGCCATTGATATGCTTGGCTCACAGCTATGCACTGCCACTCCTGTGAAGCTGGTATGCAGCATACCTACGAAAGCACAGTGCAGACCTGTGTCTGAGCACGCACGGCCTGAAAACCACTGCCTCCTTGTGCATGATAGGGCACACTTGCACAGTCATCTCAGTCAAGGATGTACATGCATTCCATGTCTGCTGATACTCATCGGCAACACCACTTACATGTCTCCTCTCCTATCAGTGCGCTCTGTAATCCACATGCATGTGCTGTGGTGACAGAATCCATGGACCTTATTCCCATGTGTATCACTGACTGGGGATGTGCAAAGTTACAACTGGGAGACAAATGCATTGCTCCACCTTCACTTACAGATTTGTACACACTTCTGACTTCCACAATACATCATCACACTGTAGTCATGGTACATGTGATACACACCCATACTGCATACTACAACGTAGATCATTTGTGGCAGACATTCATCATACCGCACTGTGACAATATATGATGTCCAAACTCACCTGTGGCATGTGGGTGCTGGAATCTGTAAATGTCCCCCCGTGTGATGATAGGTCGTTCAGCTGTGAGACTACAAAAGTAATTTGTGTTAGTATCAGACGTCAAATCACGTGTCATATTCATGATACAAATCATCACCATAACTGAAAATGGTACGTAACTGTAGTGTTGCGTTTCATGTTGGCTACATGATTGGGTGTACTTTGCCTGCCATTCACACAAGACCTGTGAATGCTGAGTCTGGCCAAACAAGACAATAATGCTAGCAAACATGCACATACTAGTTGTGTGACACATTCACAAGGCCCCATTTCAACACGCAAAATGATGTAATACATGGTCTGTGTACAAATGCATCGCTGCAGATCGCACACGGCAGTTTCACAGGTGTTGGTGGTGTAAGTCACTCTGGAGATCTCCTATTTCATATGAGCATTTGTTCAGATCTCATAGATTGTCACACGGAGACTATGTACAAGGGCAGTGTAGCTAACATACCACAATTTATGAGGACAGCATTTTTACACTTCATTTTGGCCAGCACACAGGTCACAGAAACAATGCTTTGGATTGTTCATGTACAGTCACCCTTCCTGTGCACATACAAATTTATCCTGCACCCATTTTTGCACAGGTGTGCCAGCTTTGGCACAACAGTGCTAAGTGTTGCTCCAGCGCAGTGGGTTACACAAACTTGCACCCTATGATTGTCAATATGATATCGCCTTGTGTCTCTGATGTGCCAACATTGTGCGTGGAAGCATTACGTCTCCCGCCTCACGGTGCAACATTTTTGCACTTGGACACCAATGTGTCCCACACTGCATATTTTTTTTTTCGTTACAGTATTCATGGGTGAATTTGAATTTTGAACTTACCACACTCTAGGCCACCGATGAGTCCCACGTAGTCCAGGAGGTCACCCTCCCGGGCCAGGCTATCCTGCCAGCGGTGCTTCCACTGGCGCACAGTGCGGTCAACTCCAAATACGCGCAGCATCTGCGCACGCACACGCTCCCACCTCTGCTTGCGCACACTGACAGGGTATCCTGCGAGGATACGGCCTCCCCTCTCCACCATCAAGGGCAGGAAAAACATTATCAGCCATAGGAAGCCCCCCAAAGCCCCCTCGGACATCCTGCCCTCCCTGCCCACACCCACCCTCTCCCTGCACACACCTAATACCACTGCCAAAATATTAAGAAACCCTAGTTAATATCCCAAACAACAAATAAATTTAACTACCCCAAGACAAACACCCGACAAGATTGAGGACAGGAGACAATAAAACACGTAAATACAAGGACACCACACTTCACAGTAACACAATCGACAGGACACAGGACACAGGACACAGCAACACTCTCAAACTCTCAGATCTGCAGCACACACAACCAAACACTTCCAACACTCTCCACAATCACCAGCAATGTGCTCAAAAGAGAAACTGAAAGTGCACAGCGCTCCTCCAGGACACAGGAAGCATGCTGACATCACTTCCTGTGTAAATGCGGCCCGTTTTTTGACTTAGCGATGAAAATCTGCATGCAAAAAGGCTTTGGGGTGACATTTCGTATATATCAATGTGTTTAGCAATGTATTTCCCATCGCTAGTATGAAAAATACATTGCATTTTCGGGAAAGCGTGCAGTTTTGCACGCTAAGTGCAACTTCTTACACAGATGAACCTTATTTAATGAAGATGCATCATTTTACAAAAATTATACCATGTTAATTTTGATTGGACCCCAAATGACACCCTATATTTCATAATTTACCCCAAATGACACCCTAAATTTCATAATTTACCACAAATGACACCCTAAATTTCATAATTTACCACAAATGATACCCTAAATTCCATACCTTACCCCAGATGACACCCTAAATTTCATAATTTACCCCAATTGACACCCTGATATTCATAATTGACCACTATTGACATCCTAAATGTGATTAGAATCCCCATATGACACGCTGAACAGTAGATTTTCAAAACACATGACACCCTAACATGTCTAGTTTAGAACTGATGTCACACTAAACAGCATCTCTGTTCAGAGGTGACAGATCCACCATCAGTTTAAAATTGAGATATTGTGATCACTTAATGTTACACTTACACGTGTCAGAGTGATGTACTCATGCAGATGTTAACATGCACACAGGGTATGTGTGTAGAGTTTTTTTTTAATGTATACTGTGCTTGGGATCATTTGGAACAGATATATGATTGGTAAGGACAGTCACGATGTGACGTGCTCATGTGAAGAAATTGTCTATGATTCTGCTCCTTCGTGCTGTGCCTGCTGCAGAAGCTGTGGGGTGTGCTCCACCTGCCTCATCTTCCTCATCATCCGGAGCATCGCCTGGTGCATCTGGCACTTGGATCCATAGGACATTGGTGCGTACACATATATTGTGCAATACACAACATGCTATGATCATCTTGCACACTATTTCTGGGCTGTACAACAGTCTTCCACCTGTGATGTCAAGGCACCGGAAACGTGACTTTAGCATGCCAAATGTGCGCTCCACAATGCCCCTGGTGCGTACATGGGCAGAATTATACTGCCTCTGGGCCTGGGTGTTGGTGGCTAGCAGGGGTGTCATCATCCATGGGGTGAGTGCATATCCTTGATCACCTGTAACATGTAATGGAGAGATGTGTCCATTAGTAGTTATGCATGCTGTGTGGGCACTGTTAATAGTTTTTGGTGTGTGATTGGTGCTACTTTGTGATTAATATTTGCCATGTGTAGCTTCTGGCCAATTGACCAGCATCAATGCAAATTACATTGGCTCACAGATGCTCGTACCTCCCCCACAGCATATTCACTGTGTGCGCTGCGCGGTTGCATTACTAGCACTCCAACAGTGCACCAATGTCAGGCCTGTCTGCACATGTCCGCAAGCCTGACACCTACGCAAGCAGGGTCCCTGGCTCTCATAACGTCTAACGCTGCCACCCATCCGCACTACTCACAGTCAACGCCAGGATAATGTTTAGATGCCAATGGGCCACACCGGACACGGCTCACGTTCTGTTCAGCTGCTGCCGCTAGACATTCCCCACCACCCAACACCTGCAGTTGCCGGTCCAGACCTGCCACAAGGCAACAGTCAGCGGCACCCTCAGCTGCAGGGCCCACAGAGGGCGGGAACACTTAGCATTCACCATCAACGTCATCACACACCACGTCATCTACTCCATGGGCTACGTACTCAGCCATGATCAGAGACTCCACCTCACATACCACAAGTACTCCAAATCCATTACCCTCTGGCAGATGCTTGCTAACATCGAACCCGGCCAACTCTTCTCGACACTGATCCACAAGTCAGAGCCCACCTTTAACCCCATCTTCACATGTGGAAACTGCGTCCACTTCAACAACACCACTCAAAGCCCATGGTGTGACCAGCACAGCGTACAGTTCCTCGTCATGAAACCCCATGACACACAATCCCACAGCAGGCACCATACAGACTTACAGGAGCTGAGTCAATGAGGATCTGGTACATTCTACCATCCACAGCGACACCCACACTGCTGCAGGCAACGCCAACAGCGCAGGCCAGATTTTTCAACCATGTGTCTCCAACTGCACATACACACTTGCCCCAATATGCAACTCCAACATACAGCGTGCTATGAATGCCACATCGTTCACATACAACATCAAAGATGACAGATGCATCTGCAGACGCTTGTAGTAGAACTTGAGCTACGTGAAGGGAAACATTGGACATCACCACCTACATGGACACGTATCTCATACCCTCCCTCAACATGGCACCCCCACACACCAGCCTGGGGTTCCAGGGAGGATTGTAGCAAATTGCAACATGGATGTTCAACAGCTAGGGGGTGCTCTCCATAGGGGGGACATTGGTCCTCATCCTCCTGACCACACCATCAGCATGTGGCAACACCTGGTGGGCCACCGCCTTTGCCAGCCCAACACACAACAACTCTAGATACCTAGGCATCGTACTCGACTCCTCCCTCTCCATGTACATACAGGTCTACGCAGTGGCCAGCAGCTGCTTCGACAGGCTCTGCATCCTACATGCTGCCTTCACATGGCTCCCACCCCCGTCAGGTAGGACAGTCAACAACACTGCCATTGCCATCAGGCTGGACAACGGAAACGCGCTATATGCCCACTTGGACATGTCTGTGCTCTGCACAATCAAGACTGTCCAGCACACCACTGCCACACTCGGCCTTGTGCACATTCTTTCTTCGTAGGTCGAGTGCCTACATTGCACATACTTGGTTGCCACCTCTCACCACATTTGCTAATGTGTGGCAGAGGGGCTATGCCTTTGGTGATGGTTAATCTACATGGCTGACCCCAGTTACCACAGTTACTTGTGTAGTCGTGTCTGGTAGGTGGGCATGTAGATTGGCATGTTGGATGTGAGTTTGTAACGTGTGCATTCTCACAGTTGTATGTTCCATGATTGTGGAGTTGAGGTGTGTGTTGTGTTCAGTTAGTACTTACCAACGAGCAGTGCGTTTCCATATGTGCCATCCTCAAAGCGCTGATTGATGATGAACTGGCAGAAAATGTAGGAATCATGCACACTGCCTGGGAACTTGGCTACGACATTGGTGGACAGGCCCCGGTGGTCCACTATTGCCTGCACATTGATGGAATGTGTGTGCTTTCTGTTGCGGTATATGTGGGCAGTGTCCGCAGGTGGAACAAGTAGGACATGTGTGCAGTCAATTGCCCCCAACACATGCGGGAAGCCAGCTATGGCGTAGAAGCCTTGCTTGGTCTCCAGCTGTTCCTGCGCAGTGTTGGGGAAGTGAAGGTGCTGGGGTATCAGGCTGATTATGCCATCCAAAACTGTTGTGAGGAACTTTGATAGGGCTGGCTGTGAGACTCCTCCGACTCTGGCAGTTGTTGGTTGGAATGTACCTGAGGCCAACATGTGCAGCACAGCCAGCAGCTTTGTTTGTGGAGGGATGTTGGTTATCTGCTGTGTTGGTGCCGTCAGCCTGTGGGCTATCTGTGTCAGGATGCGGAGGATGGATGTCCTTTTGAGCCTGTAGTGGGCAATGACATCCTCTGGCGTTAGGTCTGTGAGGATGGTGCGTCGGCGATAGACCCGCTGTCTTATTTGGCCCAGCCTCGGTGGTGGTCCTGGGGGAGGTGGCATTGGCGGTGGTTGTTGTGGCCTTCTTGGTGCTCCAAGCTGCATGATTAGTACCTCCATGGCATCAGTGGATCATCAGATGGGGCTCTGGGGTAGTCTCCCTTATATGCTGCCACTTTTCACCATTTTTAAGACCTCTTTTTGTCTGATCTTAAGTTCCTGCAGCTAACGGGCCTTAGCGTGTGTTTTTGTATCGCATTGCCGGTCCGGGCGATCGTTGAGAATATCGCATAGTGGGGTTAGCGTGTGTTTTAGCACAGGAACGCCTACATTGCATATGATTAGCGGTAGTTGTCGCTGACATCATTGGCGATGTTGTGAGCGGCCGCTATCGCAAGAAATCTGTCGCTAATGGCTGTTAGCGACAGCTTGAGAATAAGGCAATAAAAATATCACCGCTTTAGCGGCAGAAAAGTGCCGCTAACACGGCGATATCGCCTTGAGAATATGCCCCATTCTTTTCAGGGAAAACGTTTACATGACACATGGTTGGCTGGAGCTAGTAAAACACAGTTTCGCTATCACTGTACAACATTCTATTCTTAAAATGTTTTCAGCTTTGAATCATTATTTAAATCTGGCTTTAATTACAAAGTAATCTGAAAGTTAGGAAGCTAATCCTCTGTTTGCTTTGATTCTAAAAATGCTCAATGGCTAATGCTCGTAAAAGCAGGCAGATGAGCAGAACACAACATAGGCTGGCCCTTGGCATCTGATTCACAGCTCCACAGCAAAGCACCACACTTGAAACTGCATGGCATTGTGGGTCATGACGGACACCAGCCAAGAGCACTTGACAAACCTACTTTTGCAGCGCATGCTAGGTCTGGACCTCCTGATTTATGGGGGTGGCAAAAAAGTAGATACAGTGATCTGTCTAGAATGTGGTGACGTGTATAAACTTGGAAAACTCTATAAAAGTCATGACCTAGGGACAGCCACAACGATAAGACATATCCGAGCTCCCCATTATGGCAGCATCCCTTGCAGCATCCCTCTACAGTTTCCTCAGGTTACAGAGACAGTCAGCCAGTATAGGGAGGAAGGAGTGGCGGAGTTATCCCAGATGTCCCATTTCTGGATAAGGAGAAGGACATGCACTGTTTGACCAAAAGGTGTTACAGGAAGACAGCTTCATCAGTAGTGCAATCCTAACAGGCAGATGTAAGTTATATGCCAGTGTAAACTGGGCACAAGGGTAAGTAGTGCTATTATGTTTTTATTGCTGTGGCAGGGTCATCTGCTGTGGCGAACCCAATAGTGCCGAATGGTGGTGTGCCATTTAAGACCCCATTTTATTTGCTGACCATGAGCAGTGCAATCATGTAAGCTGCCTTCGATGGCCTCTGTCTTCTCTTTTATTATCACCTGTTTGTTTATTAACTGTTCGATTAATTAAAATCATTACAGTAAGAACAGGCACCATTAAAAGAATAATAATTGGACTCGTTAGACCTGGCACCATTGGCGTGGGTCTCCCTTCCATTTTTTGCTGTTGCCTCTTATGTTTTTGCTGGTTTTAGATGCTTTTGGGCACTGTGCCACTGCTGTTCAGTGCCACAGTGCAAGTGCTCCCTATGGTAAATTGATGTATGGATTAGTGACTCCATGATTGGCTTGTTTGGCTTACTGTCAGACCCTAGTACAGTGCACTGCGTGTGCCCAGGGCTTGTAAATCAAATGCTGCTGGTGGGCTTGCAGCACTGGTTGTGCCACCCACCGGAGCAGCGTGTAAAGTGTGTCTCAGGCCTGCCATTGCAGAGCCTGTGGGCAGTCTGGTACTGCCATGTTGACTGGGCAAGTGTACCCACTTGCCAGTCCATAAACCTTCCCTTTTATACATATTAGTCACCCCTAAGGTAGGCCCAAGGGCAGGGTGCATTGTAGGTAAAAGGTAGGACATGCCCTGGTGTGTGTGGCATGTCCTAATAGTGAACTACAGCCATTTTCGTTTTTCACTATTGCAAGGCTACCTGTTCCCCATAGGCCAGAATGGGCAGTTAGATTATTACATCTTATAATCCTAACTGACTCAGGGAACCAGGTAGAAATTCGAGTTTAGTACGCCTGAACTCAGAATGATAAAATACATCTTTTAGTGAAGTTGGTTTTAACATTCTGTGTTTGAAAATACCACTTTTAGAAAGTAGGTATTTTCTTGCCTAACTATCCAAGCCTGCCTCTGCTAGGTTGTGTATTCCTTGTCTGGAGATTGAGTGACAGGGGCTGGGGGTGGCTACAGGAGACAGGGTGAGTCAGCGCAGGGCTGAATAGAAAGATCTGCATCCAGAGTGGAGGGAGGAGTTGCACCTGGGTCTGAATAGGGCTGTGCCTGCCTTCCACAATGCTGGCTCCACCTCCTGCCGGGCGGCTGAGCACTCTGCCCCACATTCTGAAAGGAAAGAAGGAGTCAGGAAAACAAAGTGCTCCAGGACTGACCAGAACTGGTTTTGGACTAGGCAGAGGCCTCTCTGCCTTCAGAGAACAAAGAGAAACTGTGTATAAAAAGGGGACCCAGACCCCTAGGAAATTAGATCACTTCTGGGAATCAAGACGAACCTTTGCTGAGGAGAAGAACCAGGAAGCTGAAGGAGGAGACTACCCCTGTGCTGTGTGTTTGGGGGTTGGCCTGCAGTGGTTGCTTCATTGCCAAAGAAAGGAGAAAAGGACTGAGTGTGCTTTCTATCAACTTGAAGAAGAATCTCCAAGGGCTTGAACTAGAGCTTGCCTCCTGCCTGAAGTCTCAGTGATACAAGACTTCACCAACCAACTCCCCCCTGAATTCCCTTGCTGGGAATTGAAGTGCCTGCTGTTGTGCTGGGCCTTCTGAGAGACTGCGTGTCGCTGGGAGCTGGAAGCGCGACGCAACAACGAGAAGCGTGTCGCCGCCGCAGCCGCTGTCATCGCATCGCCGAGGAAGCGAGACGCCGCTGCCATCATCGCATCGCCGAAGCGCGGCGCATCACCGGAGAAGCGGGACGCTGCCACAGAGGACATCGTCGCATTACCGGAGAAGCGCGTCGCAGGGCCTGTCGCGGCTCCCAAGATCATCGAGTCGCCGCACGGCCGTCGGGCGTGCACGCATCGCACCAAAGTTGTGGCATCGCAACCAAGACGCCATTTTGTCGCATCGCACCGGAGAAGAGTATCACATCGAGGTGCCATCTGTCGCATTGCACCGGAGAGCAGTAAGAAACCGACGCATCAACTCCCCACACAGTAAGGAAGCGAGCATCAACTCCCCTGCGCAGCAGTAAGGAACCGACGCATCCACTCCCCTGAGTGTAAGGAACCGACGAATCACCTTCCCTGCGACCCTTTTGTTTTCTTTGCGTTACGCACTCCAGGTACATTGAGAGTAAAGTGTCGCATCTACAACTTGAGAGAACTGAACTATTTTATAACCTTTTAAAGTCTATTTTTGAGTACAGTATTGTGGATTTTTGTCGTTTGGTCTTGTGTTAAGTCTATATAAAAATACTATTTTTATACTACAACCTGTGTGGTGTCCATCTGTAGTGTTGTCACTGTATTACTGTATGTGTTCACAAATGCTTTACACACTGCCTCTGAGATAAGCCTGCCTGCTCGTGCCAAGCTACCAAGGGGGTGAGCAGGGGTTATTTTAGGAGTGTAGCCCCTCACCCTGACTAGACGCAAGGGTCCCTATTTGTCACAGGTACCTACCTATGCCAACTAGAGACCCCCAAATCTAACATTGGTGGTCAGCGGTGAGGATTTGGACTTGCATTTGTGATTCATATACAGTGATTGGTGTACACTACTAGTGAGTGCAGACCATAACGCAACCACATACTTTTTGAGAATTTTTTTCCTTGGAACTTCTTTTCTATTTTTGATTCTTGAGAACTGCCAGTCTTTTTGCTACCATGAGCAAGACAGCATCCATAGTATCTGTAGACATTGTTTTGGAAGAAGAGAGAATTGATACTTACACTGTGCCTTATCTCAAAGCTTTGTGCAAGAAATTTAAAATCTCTGTGAAAGGCCTCACCAGGAAAGAGGAATACCAAAAGGCGCTGAGGGCCTGGGTAGAATCTAGGAATGCCAGTGAGCATCCTGA
This sequence comes from Calotriton arnoldi, assembly GCA_963921515.1. Lineage (NCBI taxonomy): Eukaryota > Metazoa > Chordata > Amphibia > Caudata > Salamandridae > Calotriton > Calotriton arnoldi. The sequence goes on along the minus strand of CAWUFW010004229.1, from coordinate 483,627 downwards.
GGAGCCAGTAATGGAGGCAGAGGATTTAAATGAGCACCTTGAGGGGCCAGTGGGCCCAACTGGAGGGAAAGCACCTTCAGGGGCGGGCAGCAGTGTTTCTTCCAAAGGGTTGTCCCCAGGAGAGCTGGAGGACAGAGCAAGGGAGAGGATGCATAAATTGGAGCTAGCTAGGCTCAAAATGGATGGTCAGAAAGACATAGAGAGCAAGAAAATAGAGCTTGGGATGGAGTTAGAAATGAAGAAGTTAGCCTTAGAGGAAAAGAGAATGCATTTTGAGGATGAGAGAGGATTGAGGGAATTGGAACTCAAGGCCAAGAAGTTAGAGGTTCCTCCCTCTGGTGGCAGCACACCGCCAGTGCATGTAGAAGCAAGAACCTACATTCCCAAAGATGTAGTTAAAGATTTCCACAAGAATGAGGATATTGGTCAGTGGTTTAGGGCTTATGAAGCTGCAATGTTGGCCCACCGGGTCCCTGAGAAGGATTGGGGAGCGGGGTTGTGGGGCCGCTTTGTTAGTGATGGGAGGGACACTTTGTTGGATTTGCCTACAGAGGAGCAAATGTCCTACACCCACATGAAGGGAGCCCTAATGTCCATATTTGGTTTGACCCCAGAGCTATATAGACAACGGTTTAGAAATTGCAGAAAACTGGAGTCTACCACTTGGGTGGAATATGTGTCTTTCTTTTGCAGAGCATTGGATGGTTGGGTGAAGGGTAGCAAAGTGGATAATTTTGAGGCGCTCTATGATTTGCTTGCATGGGAGCACTTGTCAAATAACTGTTTTCCAGAGCTACGCCAGCATCTTATTGATAGCAAGCTGACTAACCCTAGGAAGTTTGCTGAGGAGGCGGACCGCTGGGTGAGCACCCGAATCCAGAAGGGTCATGTGGGAGACTTCGCCAAAGGTGGGCAGGGTCCCCAGCAGAAGAGTGGGGGGGACAAGGGTAAACAGAGGGAGTTCCAGAAAGGGCCCCAAAGTAATCCCCAAGGGAACCAAGGGAAAGGTTCCCAGCCTCCCCTGAGAAGAAGGCAGTGGCCCCAACAGATAAGCCTGTTCACAAGGGGCCCAAGACCTGTTTTAAGTGTGGTCTAGTAGGCCACTGTTCTTATGATGCTAGATGTCCCTTGTATGGGAAGACAGCACCCACTGGTGCACCACCCCGGCAGTTGGCTAGTGTAGCCCTGGGGGAGGAGATGGGTGCCCAAGGTGGGTGGGGTCCCGCAGAGATGTCCCTTGTCTCTTTAGGAGACTGTGAGTTGGTCCCCAGGACCCAACTGCCTGATAACACTAAAAATACAGGCAGTGGGTGACCATCAATGGCAAGAGGGTGGAAGCTCTTAGAGACACCGGAGCCAGTGTGACAGCTGTCAGTTGTCGGTTGGTGTCTGAAGAGCAGGTAGTCCCAAATGCATTTTACCCAGTTGTTGCCGCTGACAACACAGAGAGCCACTGCAAGGTGGCACAGGTTCCCTTTGAGTGGGGGGGGTCTCAGGGACTCTTCAAGTAGCTGTGAGGCCAGCCATGCCTGTTGAATGTCTGTTAGGTAACGATTTATTTGGAGAGCTCCCCTTGGGCTAAGGTGGAGCAGAGAGCTCATTTAGAGATGTTGGGTTTGCCTGTGTGGGCCTGCGTGACCACTCGGTCTATGGCAGCCAGTAAGGGTGTTCAAGAGGACCTGGAGCCTGAAAAAATGGCCCAGGTGCCTGCCTTAAAAAGAAGAGGTAGGGGGCCCGGGAAACCGGCCCCTGAGGTTCCCACGGCCCAGGAGGAGGCGGACCCTGAGGGGGATGCCCTGGAGCCTACTGGGGAAGAGATTGCTGAACTGGGAGACCTGCCTGAGCTGACCCATTGGCAGCAGGAAGGAGGTCCCTCCAGGGAAGAGTTCTGTGAGGAGCAGAACAAGTGCCCTTCTCTTGTGGGTTTGCGGCAGCAGGCTGCAAACCAGGCAGCAGGTGATCAGTCTGGATCACATTGGATCTACTGGGAGAATGGTCTCCTGTATAGTGAGCCTAAGGTTGCTGAGCCTGGGTCAGCCCTTGCTGGTGGTACCCCAGCGCTTCAGAGCCTTCCTACTGGGGCTGGCTCATGATGTGCCTTTAGCAGGACATTTGGGGCAGAACAAGACCTTTGAAAGGCTTCTCACCCATTTTTATTGGCCCCAAATGCGCAAGAGTTCAGACACTCATTGCAGGACCTGTCAGACTTGCCAGGCAAGTGGAAAGAGTGGGAGGAAGCGCAAGGCTCCTCTCCAGCCATTCCCTGTGGTCAGCACCCCTTTGAAAGGGTGGGCATTGACATTGTGGGGCCTCTGGATCCCAAGACAGCCATGGGCAACAGGTTCATCCTGGTCTTGGTGGACCATGCCACCCGGTACCCGGAAGCCATCCCTCTCAGGACAGTGACGGCCCCCGTGGTGGGACGTGCACTGATGGGGATTTTCTCCCGCGTGGGGTTTCCCAGAGAGGTGGTGTCAGACCGAGGTACCAACTTCATTTCCAAGTATATGAAGTCCCTGTGGCAGGAGTGTGGTGTAACCTACAAGTTCACCACTCCTTACCACCCCAAGGTAATGGGCTGGTTGAGAGATTCAACCGGACCCTCAAAGGCATGATTATGGGTCTTGAGGAACCCATGAGGCGTAAGTGGGACGTCCTCTTACCATGCCTTCTCTTTGCTTACCGTGAGGTGCCACAGAAATCTCTAGGGTTCAGTCCCTTTGAGCTTCTCTATGGACACCCAGTGAGAGGACCTTTGAGTTTGGTCAAGGAAGGCTGGGAGCAATCTCCCAGGAAACCTCCCCAGGATGTATATAGCTACATGCTGGTCTTTAGGAACCAAACTAGGCGATTCAGAAAACTCGCTGAGGCGAATCTGGAAGCCAGCCAGGAGGAGATGGAGCAGTGGTACGACCACAATGCCACTCTGGTTGAGCTTCAGCCTGATCAGAAAGTGTGGGTCATGGCCCCAGTGGAGCCCTGTGCGCTCCAGGATAAGTGGACCGGACCATTTGAGGTGGTGGAGCGCAAGAGTCCGGTTACCTACTTGGTGGACTTGCGGTCTCCCAGGAACCCCTTACGGGTCCTGCATGTCAACCGCCTGAAGCCCCACTTAGAGAGGTCCGAAGTGGGCATGCTCCTAGCAACAGATGCTGGAATGGAGGAGGAGACTGAGCCTCTTCCTGACCTCCTGTCTGCAACAGAGCAAGATGGGTCAGTGGATGGAGTGAACCTCTCTTCCACCCTGACCCCTGAGCAGCAGAATGACTGTCACCAGTTGCTGGGACAGTTTTCTGACCTGTTCTCCCTGATTCCCAGTGTCACTGATTGGTGCGTCCATGATGTAGACACTGGGGACAGTCCTCCTGTCAAGCACAAAACTTACAGGGTGACTGACAGGGTGAGAGCTTGCATCAAGGAGGAGGTCTCCAAGATGCTTGCGTTGGGTGTGATTGAGTCCTCTAACAGTCCTTGGGCCAGCCCAGAGGTCTTGGTCCCAAAGGCTGCCGCACCGGGTGTCTCACCAGAACTGCAGTTCTGTGTGGACTACCGAGGGCTCAATTCAGTCACCAGGACTGACGCGCACCCCATCCCCAGAGCTGATGAGCTCATTGATCGGTTAGGGGCTGCCCGGTACCTCAGCACGTTTGATTTAACGTCTGGGTACTGGCAGATCGCCTTGACTGATGGGGCAAGAGAGAGGTCAGCATTCTCCACACCAGATGGGCACTACCAATTCCGGGTTATGCCCTTTGGGATGAAGAATGCCCCTGCCACCTTTCAGAGGTTGGTCAACCAGGTGTTGGCTGGACTGGAAGAGTTCAGTGCCGCCTACCTGGATGACATTGCAGTGTTCAGCGCCAGTTGGGAAGAACATCTGCGCCACCTCTGGGAAGTGTTGATGGCGCTGCGGAGAGCAGGCCTCACGATCAAGGCGAGTAAGTGCCAGATCGGGCAGGGTTCCGTGGTGTACTTGGGACACCAGGTTGGGAGCGGCCAGGTGGCGCCCCTACAACCCAAGATTGAGACCATCCTGACTTGGGAACCCCCAAGACCCAGACAGATGTGAGAGCCTTTTTAGGACTCACTGGGTATTACAGGAGGTTTGTCAAGGGGTATGGCAGCATTGTTGCACCCTTGACAGAGCTGACTTCCAGGAAGCAGCCCAAGAGAGTGATTTGGACTGACACCTGTCAGAGAGCTTTTGATGCCCTGAAGACTGCCATGTGCACGGCGCCCGTGCTCCTGGCACCCAACTTCTCAAAAGTTTATTGTGCAAACAGACGCTTCAGAGCATGGTGTGGGGGCTGTTCTATCACAGATTAATGAGGAGGGCCTAGACCAACCTGTAGCCTTCATCAGTAGGAGGTTACTTCCACGGGAACAGAGGTGGAGTGCAATTGAGCGTGAGGCATTTGCTGTGGTCTGGGCACTGAAGAAGTTGAGACCATACTTGTTTGGGACTCACTTCCGGGTTCAGACAGACCACAGGCCCCTCAGATGGCTGATGCAGATGAGGGGTGAGAATCCAAAGCTGTTGAGGTGGTCCATATCCCTACAGGGGATGGACTTTACGGTGGAACACCGCCCTGGTACAGAACACGCCAATGCTGATGGTCTGTCCAGATTTTTCCACCTTAGTGATGAGAACTCCCCGGAGGTAGGGTAGTTCTCCCCACATTTCAGCTGGAGGGGACACGTGTTAGACCTGGCACCATTCTCGTGGGTCTCCCTTCCATTTTTTTGCTGTTGCCTCTTATGTTTTTGCTGGTTTTAGATGCTTTTGGGCACTGTGCCACTGCTGTTCAGTGCCACAGTGCAAGTGCTCCCTATGGTAAATTGATGTATGGATTAGTGACTCCATGATTGGCTTGTTTGGCTTACTGTCAGACCCTAGTACAGTGCACTGCGTGTGCCCAGGGCTTGCAAATCAAATGCTGCTGGTGGGCTTGCAGCACTGGTTGTGCCACCCACCGGAGCAGCTTGTAAAGTGTGTCTCAGGCCTGCCATTGCAGAGCCTGTGGGCAGTCTGGTACTGCCATGTTGACTGGGCAAGTGTACCCACTTGCCAGTCTATAAACCTTCCCTTTTATACATATTAGTCACCCCTAAGGTAGGCCCAAGGGCAGGGTGCATTGTAGGTAAAAGGTAGGACATGCCCTGGTGTGTGTGGCATGTCCTAATAGTGAACTACAGCCATTTTCGTTTTCACTATTGCAAGGCTTCCTGTTCCCCATAGGCCAGAATGGGCAGTTAGATTATTACATCTTATAATCCTAACTGACTCAGGGAACCAGGTAGAAATTCGAGTTTAGTACGCCTGAACTCAGAATGATAAAATACATCTTTTAGTGAAGTTGGTTTTAACATTCTGTGTTTGAAAATACCACTTTTAGAAAGTAGGTATTTTCTTGCCTAACTATCCAAGCCTGCCTCTGCTAGGTTGTGTATTCCTTGTCTGGAGATTGAGTGACAGGGGCTGGGGGTGGCTACAGGAGACAGGGTGAGTCAGCGCAGGGCTGAATAGAAAGATCTGCATCCAGAGTGGAGGGAGGAGTTGCACCTGGGTCTGAATAGGGCTGTGCCTGCCTTCCACAATGCTGGCTCCACCTCCTGCCGGGCGGCTGAGCACTCTGCCCCACATTCTGAAAGGAAAGAAGGAGTCAGGAAAACAAAGTGCTCCAGGACTGACCAGAACTGGTTTTGGACTAGGCAGAGGCCTCTCTGCCTTCAGAGAACAAAGAGAAACTGTGTATAAAAAGGGGACCCAGACCCCTAGGAAATTAGATCACTTCTGGGAATCAAGACGAACCTTTGCTGAGGAGAAGAACCAGGAAGCTGAAGGAGGAGACTACCCCTGTGCTGTGTGTTTGGGGGTTGGCCTGCAGTGGTTGCTTCATTGCCAAAGAAAGGAGAAAAGGACTGAGTGTGCTTTCTATCAACTTGAAGAAGAATCTCCAAGGGCTTGAACTAGAGCTTGCCTCCTGCCTGAAGTCTCAGGGATACAAGACTTCACCAACCAGCTCCCCCCTGAATTCCCTTGCTGGGAATTGAAGTGCCTGCTGTAATGCTGGGCCTTCTGAGAGACTGCGTGTCGCTGGGAGCTGGAAGCGCGACGCAACAACGAGAAGCGTGTCGCCGCCGCAGCCGCTGTCATCGCATCGCCGAGGAAGTGAGACGCCGCTGCCATCATCGCATCGCCGAAGCGCGGCGCATCACCGGAGAAGCGGGACGCTGCCACAGAGGACATCGTCGCATCACCGGAGAAGCGCGTCGCAGGGCCTGTCGCGGCTCCCAAGATCATCGAGTCGCCGCACGGCCGTCGGGCGTGCACGCATCGCACCAAAGTTGTCGCATCGCAACCAAGATGCCATTTTGTCGCATCGCACCGGAGAAGAGTATCGCATCGAGGTGCCATCTGTCGCATCGCACCGGAGAGCAGTAAGAAACCGACTCATCAACTCCCCACACAATAAGGAAGCGAGCATCAACTCCCCTGCGCAGCAGTAAGGAACCGACACATCCACTCCCCTGAGTGTAAGGAACCGACGCATCACCTTCCCTGCGACCCTTTTGTTTTCTTTGCGTTACGCATTCCAGGTACATTGAGAGTAAAGTGTCGCATCTACAACTTGAGAGAACTGAACTATTTTATAACCTTTTAAAGTCTATTTTTGAGTACAGTATTGTGGATTTTTGTCGTTTGGTCTTGTGTTAAGTCTATATAAAAATACTATTTTTATACTACAACTTGTGTGATGTCCATCTGTAGTGTTGTCACTGTATTACTGTATGTGTTCACAAATGCTTTACACACTGCCTCTGAGATAAGCCTGCCTGCTCGTGCCAAGCTACCAAGGGGGTGAGCAGGGGTTATTTTAGGAGTGTAGCCCCTCACCCTGACTAGACGCAAGGGTCCCTATTTGTCACAGGTACCTACCTATGCCAACTAGAGACCCCCAAATCTAACAGGACTTAACAAAAATACCATCATCCTTTCCCCAGCACCCTCCAGATGAACCCAAACCTGGATTAGTAGTTGACCATGTGTCCTTAAACACACTTTTGCAGTCCCCAGTGTTCCTTAAAACTCATTTTGATTAAAACAGCTCATAAAAAATTTAAAAGCACAGTCTTAAAAGAACTTGTAAAAAAGGGGACGCTCTCCTCAGGGCCTGTCAGCGACCAGTCCGCTTGCTTCTGCAGAGTTTGGCGTACTCGTCATCAAAGTCGAAATGCATTCATTCGAGGCCTTTAAGGCAACCCTGATCAGATGCATGAATTTCCCCAATCTTGCAAAGGTCATAGCGTTTGTTTTAGAGAAGCACAAGGCTGACGCTTCACTGCAGGTCTTTACTCCACTAACAATACAGATTGGGTGCAGGCGTCGCCGGCATCCGTTGTGAAGATTGGGGCAGCAGCATAGAAGGTGCAACCAGGATTCCCTCGTGTAGGCGCACAGCCTGCATTTTGTGTTTTCCCCCTTGCGAGCCCATGCCGGATTGAAATCAGCGATACCTAATGTGGTAAGTCTCATGAAGAGTATTTTGCTTCGAACTTGTGGTGTTAGGGCCTCCATTAGGTATGGTTGGGCTTTGCCTGGCGTGTACGATTTATTTAGTGGATCAAGATTAGAGCTTGAGCGGAGAGACTTGGTATCTTGAGCAAAAGATATTTTGTGCACTTGTCTATTTATCACTTTTTTCCAAGCTGTAATTGGAATTTCCAGTGACTGTAGACTTGCTTCCTCTATCTTCAGTGTGTTGATGGCGCTGCCAAGGCCGGTTTGCCAGACCGAGCCTGTCTCTTCGAAGATTGATCTCAGCTGGTGTCTTAAGGAGTCGACTGGAGCCCTCAAGATCCTTATATGTAACTTTATAAGCTCCTCCTGACACGTCAAATCAGGCCTCACGAGGCCTAGCTCCAATCTCAGCCTTGATTTCCTGGCTGACCTCGGGATAAGAAGCATTGATTTATATGTTTTGGCTTGGGCTGAATTTAAAAAGGTGTCCAGCGACCCTGGGAAGGCCAGCTGGCCATAACTGATAGCTGGAAGCAGTTTCGCTTTTAGGACAGTCAATATTGGTCCGGCAAAAGGGCTTATCAGATATTGGCTCAGATGCGTGACGTTGCTGGCCTTGGAGGTCAGATGTTTCTGATGGATGTTCGCCTTGGCCTGTTCCGAGAGCCAAACCCCCAGATAATTGAATGAAGCCACTGTGCTGATTTGCAGATCTCCCAATAGCCACTGTGTTTTCCTTTTGAGATTGTAGCTCCCAAAAATAATTACCTTGGTCTTCCCCTGGTTCACTGTCAGGATTTGTCCTTATTAAAGCGGTTCAGTGCATTTAGGGCTCTTTGTAGGCCCACTTTTGTATGGTCCATTATAGCTGTGTCATCAGCATATTGTAATACCGGCAGCCTCACACTGCCTAGCCTAGGTGCTACTAGATTTGCTCCTGTCAGAGAATCCCCCAGGTCCGCGGTGTACAAATTAAAAGGGATGGGGGCCAGCACACAGCCCTGTTTAAGCCCGTTGGTCGCAGTCATTTTGAATGACACTGTACAGGCGCTTGTTTTAACCCGCACCCAGGTATCTTCATAAAGGGATCTGATTGCCTTCAGGAGTTTGGATGGAATTCCCCATTTGTCTAGTTTCCACCATAGCCTTCTGCGATCAACTTTGTCGAAGGCTGTGCTGTAATCAATGAAACAGCAAAACAGTGGGGGGCTGTTCTTCTTTACTGCCTGGGATGATAGATAAGCTAACGCCAAGACGTTGTCCAGGGTCGACGACTGTGACCTGAAGCCCGACTGATAAAAGGGAATGATACCTCTTTCTTCTGCCCATGACGCCAGGTCTTTCAGGAGGAGGTGGGCATAGGCATTAGCTTCAAGGTCAAGAAGGGCGATGAGCCTGTAGTTTGATGGCTTCCAGCGGTCGCCTTTTTTGAAGATGGGGACCAGTATCGAGCCCCTCCAGGAATCTGGTGTCTTGGCTGTCGAGAGGATATGATTGTAAAAAGGAGTTAGGGTTGCTGCCCAAAAGTCTGGGGCAATTTTAAAAACGGGTGCAGGTATCCCGTTGGGCCCTGGGGCTCCATCATTCTTCATAATCTTGAGGGTGTTGATGACCATAGCAGGATTTATCAGGCCTGACGACCTTTGGTGCTCCTCTACCCGGGCGCTCTGTTCAGTAGAGGTAATGTCAGGGGTGGCATTCAATTCTTCAGACTTTGGATTGTTTGACTGATTTAACCCCTCCTCGCAGATTATTTCTTCTGAGCAGCCACTATTTGAAGTAACGTGTGAATATAGTTGCTTCACGTGATTCAGCCAGTCGTGCTCCGATACTCCGTTATCTCTTGTTGCCCCCCGGCTACTCCGCTGATTGATATGTCTCCATAGCCCAGAGAGGTTCTTTTCCTTGAGTAGAGAGAACACCTTAAGCCATTCCCTTTCTGCATGCTCTTTTTTGTGTTCCCACAGTTTCTTTCTTAGGACAGACCTCAGTGTTGTGACCGATGATCCATCCGTTGGACTGCTCCCTCTTTTTTTTCCTTTTAGGGCCTTACAGACGACTCGTTTGCCGTCGAGTATGTCTTATGTTAGGCGTTTGCTTCCTGTTGTGGCACTTTAGTGCTGGAGCGTTGGGGCTGAGGGTTTCTCAGCTTCGATTGGAGATCCTCTACAATATTCTCCCAGTCCTTTATAGATGATAGGAGCATTGTTGGGGTACCCATCTGGTTCTGATTCAACCAGACTTGCATCTTCTTGCCTATCCTCTCTGACCATTTTATCCTCCGCACGACTTTATATTTTTCTTACCCTCTTGACTCTCCGATGGCTTGAAAGATGGTGGCTGTTGGTACTTCCAACTGGATCACCGCTCTTAATGGCCTATGGTCACTTTCCAACCTATCTTCGACTTCAAAATCTTTCAGTCTGGCAGCGATTGCTTCGCTGACCATAATGTAGTCGATTCTTGAGATATCCTGGAAGGTTGGTTGCGGCTGCCAAGATGGCGTTCGTGCTTCTTTCAGTGCATGAGTTGTGGTCAGCTTGTGATTTTTGAGGAGATTGCAGAGGGGTTCTGCCTGGCCCTTTCCCCTTGGAGGGGGTATAGCAATATCAAGATCCCTCAAATTAAAGTCCCCAGCATAAGCCTGGGCGTAGTTTGCGTAGTTTTGCGACGTGGAACTTCGCGAAGTTACAAAAAAACTCAGCGGAGTTCCGCAAGTGGCGGAGTGTAGTGCGAACTGCTGTTCGCGCTGGTCTTTCTGCAGCTCGGGTAGAAATTCTACCCGAGCAGCAGCTCGCGCTCGCGAACTTACCGTTCGCGAGCGCAAGCAGGGAAAAAACTCAGCTGCACTATGCGAAGCAGGGTTTTCTTGCACTCCGCAAGCTTTGCGGAGTGCAGAAAACTCCGCGAACGGAGCGGAGTTCAATGCCCAGGCCTACCCCAGCTAGGATTACTTGACAAAATATATGTTTATTTAAGAGGTCGTCTAGTTTCCGTGAGAATGCATCCATAGAGTCTTTTGTGGTGGTCTGTACTGGATTGATATAACAATTTACTAACAGAAGGCGAAATGGATGAGAGTTAAGATTCAGGCCTCTAATCTGTAATGCTTGTATCCCGGATGTGGTCGGTTTGATGTCTGTGGCCACAAGGCTGCTGGCGTGTTTTATGAAAATTGATAGACCACCAGACGGTCGACCAAAGAGATTCCTTTTTATTGCAGGTACATGATGCTCGTAGTACCCTGCAAGTGGAGTACAGGTCAGGGCCCATGTCTCTTGGAAGCACAAGATATCTCCGTTTTCTAGAAACTGCTTTGTGTTTTCATTTCCTGTAATTTTGCTAATCCCTGCAATGTTCCATGAAATTATGGTTAGTTGCTCCTTGAATGGGGTTGCGCCCCTGGCCGCCTCCCTGCCAAGCGTGGTACCGCAGCTGTTAGGAGTACTGCTGTCTTCTTGGAGTTCTTGTTTGGTCCGGCGCATGAGGGTTTGTATAAATAGCTTGATAGTTGTTTCGACAGGAAATCCTAATGCCCATGGGGTCCTTGGAGCCCGTCCAACTGCTGCTGTAAGACCGTTGGCTGCTTGTCCCATGCAGGACAGCCCACGGTCCTTTGCCCCTACTGTTTAATGCTAGGACGTGTGGATATTTTGCATGTGGCAGAGTCTGGACGTCTATGCCCCACTCGGCGAGATGTGATGATTCGTACAAAACGGCTTCTTGTTGTTCCTTTTGCTTCATCCCCACCACTGTGGATTCACCGTGGGTGTCCCCCTGGGTGCTCATGAATCTCACCCATTCCAGGTCCCCTGTTTGTATCTGGTCCAGGGTGATGAGATGTTTAAAAAGGCAGAGAATGTTGCACCGGTTCAGAATGTCATGCTGTCCCGTACTGTGATATCTCGGGGTAAGAACCACTTCATGGACATTTGTTAGGGAATCTGAGGTTGGAGCCCCTTTACCTGTTCCTGCTGCCTGCACTGCCGGGCTTAATGCAGAACTTGATTTTGATTGGTGACTCATGGTACTCTCTACTTGGGCCTGATTCTCAATCCTTGCTTCTTCTCGAGGCCTATCTGCTTCTTAAAACTTGGCTGGGTTGTGTTGGGCCCTCCGGCTGCGGTGGTGTAATAGCTGTCATAGCTGTCAGTCCCTTGGAGGCTGTATCTTCCCGGCAGGGCTTGTTCCGGCTGTTAATTCATGCCCTGAAGGTGGACTTGAATTTACGAGTGACTTTAAGCCCTTCATAGTGGTATCGCTTGGTAAAATTGTCTGCACTTGTTGATCTCCATGCGACGGAACAGATGAGACTTCCTTCATACCCCAGTTTTTAACTGATAATATTGGGTAAAACTGACTGTTTTTAGCAATGCCATGTGGGGGTGAGTGATCTGTCTTCCCAAGCTGCGATTGTCTTCCCCTTACTTTAGTTTTTTCCAGTTGTTTCCTCAGCTTTTTTTTTGCTCTCCTTGATAGGGGAGGATCAGACCTCCCCATTGTGCTAGGAGTGGGGTCTGCCAAATCAGCTGCCGGAGCCTCACTACACGTGCTTCCTCTACTATTGTCCCTTTGTGTACTTTGAGCTGCATTGGTCTCGTGAGCAGTGCTCTCCGTCCTGTATGCCAGATTGTATTCCGCTCCGTCTGCTAACTTCAGGCTGCCGGGGTTCCTTCGTTCTTACTCACAGCCGGATGGTAGTTGTTTGAAGTGGCCCTACCGTCAGTGGTGCTGGGAGTTGGCGTATCCCTACTTCCTTTGACTATCTCCACAATGTCGGCCAGGACCTCAGGAAGCGACGCCCACTTTTCCATAAGGATTGAGCAGGAGCATTCCCCAGGGTTGGAGACCAGGAGCTGAACAATCCTGTTTTCCAGTTCTTCCACCCTGCTGCTTAGGTTGACTAGGCGGGCTGCTATTGATTGCAGGAGGTCTATTTGGACCTCCATCTTTGAGGATTGCCACAATAGTGCTCTATTTGTGGAGCTGTTTATCTCATTCGTAGGTAGTTTCTGCAGATCTTCATTTATGCTATCGTTGGAGGAGAGGTGATCTGCTTTGGAGTCCCGCTGAGGCTCTAATAGCCCCAGCAAGTCTGGGGTTAGCTCTAGAGTTCTTTCGATCTTTTGGCCCAATTTTTGGAGGAACGAGGCTGTGAGGTCCCCTACCACTGGAGACTCCGTAGTCAGGTCGTCTAGAAGCGACACTGGGCTTGTGGCTGATTGTAAGGGCTTAGTGCTCACCGCATTCTGGATGTCTTGATTGTGGCATTTGGTCCAGTGAATTTGAGCCACTGTCACGGGGACGTGATCCTCTTTAGATGGAGCTGTTTCATGTTTCCCGCCAATCGTGTGGTTGGAAACCTTTTCTTTACGTGGGGGTGTAATTTGGCCGCACGGTGATCCATTAATTTGAACAGAGTCACAATCAGCCATTTCCGGCTCGCAGGACTTGGAAGTAATACTTCGAGGGTATGCGGGCCATTGGAAAGCTTTCTGCTTGGACTTCTGGAGCTCGTCTCTTGTGAAATGCATGGATCGTGACCAGAAGGTGTTGTATCGAAGGGTTCATCCTTTTGCCAACCATGAGTAGTTCCCTGGGTGGTACTAAGGTGGCCATTTTTGTTTAAGAAGTGCTTGATCGACCCCCTTTGTGGGACGTCCTGTGGGATTTCGTTTAAGCTCTCTGATAGGGATATACTCCTTGTTATCCTTTTGGTTGGCGATTGTCTGTTAGCCGTTTCTTCAGGGGTAGTTGTACTTGGTCGATCCTTCTTTTTAGGTCCCATCTTACTAGTAAAGCGCTAATAAAGCGCAGGCTAGTGCTTTGGCTATCTGGATGTCTGGCCTAGGCAGGTGTGATTAGGTCAGTCCCTGAGTGCTTAAAGGGTACCAGGGGGACAGGGTGTTCGTTCCCCTGAATTGTGTCCACGGTTTATTTGTGCTGAGGTTTTGGGGACTCCCCTGCTTGGGCTGCTGGCAGTAATGCTGATGTCAGGGCACTCCACCAGCTGTCCATAGCTCCTTGGCGCTCCTCTCTGTGTTCTGCTCCTGATTGAGGAGTTGCAAGCGCGTAGATCAGCTCGCAGGTGGGCCTCGCTGCTCTCCTCACACTGCTCTCCGCTCGGCCGCTCTGCCGTGCATGTCGCCGGCTCAAGTCAGATATGGCGGCAGACCCTGGCAGTTTCCCGGTGTCAGTGATGTGCAATAGCTGAGACCGGGGGGCCAGAAATGGAGTTGTGGCAGCGGTTCAACACTTGGCGGCTCTTGGAGCTGGGGCTGAGGATGGGGCTGGAGCCGGAGGTTGAACTGGAGCCGCCGGCCGGATTGGCCTGGTTAAAAGCACTGATTGCCCACTACTTGCGCGCACGCTTCGAAGAGCTGGTGTTGACAGGAGCGAGTGGGCAAGTGGGGGCGCCCCTAAGGAGCCGCAAACCGCACCCGGTCTAACTGGGCCATCTCCGTGGCACCTGGGGCCCACGCTTCGCGGCGGCCTGCTGCGACTGCCGCACTTGCTCGCTCTCTGCTCCCTAGCCCTCTGCAGCCACCTCCGCAGCCGCGATCCTCCGCTTGCGGCGCTGTACTGAGTAGAGGGGGCAGTGGTAAGTGGGGGGGACGGAGAACCTCAGCACATGCCCCCCCCTCATGGCACAAGTCCCACTCACCAGTTATCTGGAGTAATCCGGGGTAATCCAAGGTTCCGCGGGCTCCGGGCGCCGGCACAGTTCCGCTGCGATAGAACGTGAGCAAAAGATCAACAAGGTCAGCAAGATCAGCAAGATCAGGTGTGGGGGCAGAAGAGCAGAGCGCGAGCGAAGATGGCCGGGCCGGCTATAGTACGGCATGCAGTAGATGCGTGCGATAGGTAAAACACGCTACACCTCTCCAGCCTCACCGGTCCGAGCCTCAGCCCTTCGCAATCACTATCACAGCGCGGATCCTGCTTAGACCCGCACCGGCACTTGGCACTCGGCAGCTCCACTCCAAACACTGTGGTCTCTCTTCATCTGTTTTACTTCACAGCACCTTTCAAAGGCACGTCCCTGGGTCGCCAATTGGTACAAAAATAGTTGAGATAGGGCTCCTATAGTTATTGCCTTCAATGTTCTCAATTTATTAAAAACATGAAAAAATGTTTGCGAACTTTACACCATTCAACAAAGATGAACAAATTATAATCAAAATAATGGGTGAGAGGGGAGCTCTTAAAAGAGAAGTTGTCTTAAAAAAGAAGTTGTATAATGAGGAGAGGCGAACAGCTTGGTTAGGCAACTCCGTAATGACGGCATTTTAAATATTAGCCCAAACTCGGCAAAGGCTGCTTACAAAAATGTTTCCTGTTTGGAAATGCAAATGCAGGGACAGAGGTCTGCTGTCCCTTGCAGGCCTCCATCCCTGCATTTTCTGCCAATCATAGAGATCACAAACTGCTTCCTGACTAATTACTATATATTAGGCAGATTATTTTCCGACCACCTTTGAATGTACAATTTGCAATGTAACCTATTAGTACATATATCGCCTGGCAAAGTGCATCCCCATTCACAACCCAGTCGGTGTGAAAACTGTGCATTCCAAATAGGAATAGTACATCGGGCTCTCTCCAAAATGCACTGCTACAAGCTGGTTCACTTTCCGTGGAGCATGCTCAATCTTGGTTCTGGACGTTGTACTGAACATTCTTTTCTGACATTGCACTACATGGGAGAAGATTAAGATTGTGTTGGAAGACATGGTAAGCAATGTGGAGGGATCATCCTTAATTAAAAAACAGTCATGGTACCTTGGAATAGATCCAACGTCGTTGCCTCTCACATGTAAGCATATTACGTTAGGATGGTGCTGACTGCATTGTGGTTCTAATTAAGGAAGAGCATCGCTCCACTTCATACTCCAAAATCCAAATCACGCTACTGAACTCTAGCAATCCTAATATCACTCTTGAAGTTATGATTGCAAGCATACCTAATGCCCAATAGTTTCAAGAATGTCCCAAGATCCAACACTCCAAAGAACTGGCAACCACACCTTTACAGTTTCGCAGACAACTACAAAAGATTTCAAGTCCTTTCAGTATTGAATGTGAAAACGACAAGATTTAAAATCTGAAAATATTCATAAATTTAACAAATATTAAGTAGAGTGGAATGGCATAGAGTGGAGTGGCATAGAGTGGAACAGCGTACACTCGAGTGCCATAGAGTACAGTACAGTGGAGTAGAGTGGAGTGGAATAGAGTGGAATAGCGTAGAGTGGAGGGGCATAGAGTGGAGTTGTGTACAGTAGAGTGGTGTAGAGTGGAGTGGCTCAGACTGAAGTAGCCCAGAGAGGAGTGGCATAGAGCGGTCTCGCGTAGAGTGGAGTGGCGTAGAGTAGAGTGGCGTAGAATGGAGTGGCATTGAGTGGCATAGCGTAGAGTGCATGGTGGAGAGTCGAGAGGCATAGAGTGGAATAGCGTAGAGTGTAGTGGTGTAGAGTGGAATACCATAGATGGAGAGACATAGAGTGGCATACATTCGAGTGGTATAGAGTGGAATAGCGTAGAGTGGAGTGGCATAGAGTGGTGTGGCGTACAGTAAAATTGCATAGAGAGTTGTACAGAGTAGAGTGGCATAGAGTTGAATAATGTACAGTGAAGTGTAGTAGACTGGAGTGGCATAGAGTGGAGTGCCGTAGAGTGGAATAGCATAGAGTGGAGTGGCATATATTGGAGTGCAGTAGGGGCTGCTACCGGACGGGGGAATTAAAAAAATAAAAACACTTACCTTTTTGCCGGCCACCGTCTCTGCTCCGTCTTCTTCAGCTTCCTTCTTCTTGCAGTCCCGGCAGCAGGAAGCACCCGGCACTCAGCCTCCCCACAGCCAATCACAACACTGCAATGCAGCGTTGTGATTGGTCTGAGCACCGTAAATCGACGCTCAGACGGGGACTGGGAGGGTTTGCCTGTTCCTCACCAGGCTGTGTAATGCAGCCTGGTGAGGAAGATGGAGAGTGCGCATGACTGTTTGGCCGGCCCGATATCGCCGGTCAAGCATTCATACCCACTTAAGGAGTGAAAACCACTCCTTCCCTGCTCTGCCCAGCCCCGCCCCGCGAATTCAATAGGAAAAATACAATGATGATAACGGTACGTTATTATCATTGTATTTTTTTTGTTTTGAGCAGCGGGGCGATGCTCCTCCGCCATAGCGGAGGAGCCACCGCTGTTGGAGTGGAGTAGAGTGAAGTGGTGTAGAGTGGAATAGCGTAGAGTGGAGTGACATGGAGTGCTGTAACATGAAATAGTGTAGAGTAGAGTGGCGTATAGTGGAATAGCATAGAAAGGAGCAGAGTGGAGTGGGGTAGAGTGGTTGTACAGTAGAGTGGCGAAGTGTGGAGTGGCATAGTGTGGAGTGGCGTAGAGTGGAGTGGCATAGAAAGGAATAGCATTGTGTAGTAGCATAGAGTGGAATAGCATAGAGTGGAGTTGTGAAAAACAAAGTGGCATAGAGTGGAGAGGTGCAGACTGGAGTAGCTCAGAGTGGAGTGGCAAAGAGTGGAGAGGCACGAATTGGAGTAGCATAGCGTACAGTGTGTGGTGTAGAATGGAGAGGCATAGATTGGAATAGCATAGAGTGGACTGGCGTAGACTCGAATCCTATGGATGGAGTGACGTAGGGTAGCATACAGTTGAGTGGCGTAGAGTGGAATATCGTAGAGTGGAGTTGCGTGCAGCAGAGTGGCGTGGAGTGGCTTTTGCTGGAGTAGCATAGACTGGAGTGGCGTAGACTGGAGTGGCATTGAGTAAAATAGTACAGAGTGGCGTGGGGTATAATCGAGTGGCGTAGAGTGGAAGAGCATAGAGTGGCGTAAAGTGATTGACTGGCTGCACCTCTAAACACAATTTTGCGGCCAGCATTACAGGACTTGGGTATTTGGTCCCCATGTCCTGGACATTTTTTTAAAAAGGGATTATTTGGCAGACTGAAAGCCCACTGACTCCAAGACATTTGTGTGGGGACCCTCCCCCCAGGTAAAAAAAAAAAAACGTTTGGACTTCTGATACAGTCGTACTTTAGAGGGACTCATGAGGTGCAGCAGAAGTTAGTGTACAAGATTACACCCCATAGAAGTTGGCACAATACCATGGTACCATGAGGTGGAAGGCTGTGTGACAAGTAGTACGGTACCCCCCAAAAAATCTAGAAACAAAAAGAAAATGTGGGTTAGGTGCCCTCAGGAGGTCGGGCCAGATCCTGGGCTCAACCCCACTGCACATGGTCAAAGGCTGTGAGCAGTGGTGGACTGGCCACGTGTGCCAGGAGGTCAGGCCCTTCGGCCAACCCCTTGCTTTACATGGCCAAAGATACGGTGGTTGGTCGCCCACCACGAGGTTGGCACAGAGCCTGACCAGAGGCCAAGCCCTGTAGCCAACCCCCCACTGTGCATGAAAGGCTGACAACAGTAGGCAGCTGGTCACCCAGTGTGCCTCTTGCCAAGCTCTGCAGCGGTGGGGTTGGGTGCAGTTCTTTGCAAGAGGCCAGGCCCTGCAGTCAACCTCAAATTCACAAAAGATGATCTGAGGAATGCTAAATCTAACCACTGGCAATTGCTAAGGGCAGCATTCCTGCCCATCGTTCTTTTGCCCTCCATTTCATCTCATATTAGACCCAGCCATATGCAAATCAGTCTTGGTCCTGCTCCAACGGAAACAGTCAAGCTAACATTGCCAAGTAAGTTCCTCTTTGAACACAAGCAACCAAAGTCCAATTTCGGCCTTACTGGGCCTCTTCATTCGGATGTAGCTTGGTTCGAGTGGCACAGTGAGCAAGGGATCCATGTCTGGACATACCCTTGGCAACTTAGGGTGTTATATTAAACGTACAAAAAGTGATAGACAAATGCCTACAATCAGTCTAACCCCTGGCAATCGCTTGGGATGGACCACACCCCCAGCTGCCCACTGCCAAAGGCCAACACAGCAGCTTGTTGGATGCCCACGGCAGGTTGGGTGTAGGGTCTGGCTGGAGAACTGATCCTAAGACAAACCACTACTGCGCAAACCTAAAGTCTGTGCACAGCGGGGTTTTGGATGGCTGTGGTGAGGTTGGGTTCAGGGCCTGGCCACGAACCAAACAAGTGGCACTCCTTAATAACAGTGATTAGGCAGGACCTCCTTCAAAATATATCAATATAGTGACATCAGCCAATGAGATATAGTTTCACTGTGAGTCAGAGGTACAGCAGTACCGTTTTCAGATCCCGCAACACCTAAAAATGCACAACTGTTACTAAAACTTGCAAAGAGTCTTGGTTTTTTGTGCCTATGAGGAAACCCCCTATGCCAGTTTTTCCCAAACTGCGGGTCAACACCCACTAGTGGGTCGAAAGACGAGTTTTGGTGGGTCACGCATGTCCAAGCAATAAATCAAGCTGCCTTTAAATTCTATGTGTATCTTGCACACATTTACAGTGCTTAAACGAAACAGAGGTCAAATGTCAAGCTATGTCTTCTAACAAAAGTCTGCTAATTCTTTTAACATGGGATTGATGTTTAATTTTCTTTCTCTGACTGCAAAGTGAGGAGTTTTTAAAGGGAATTATATGACAATGTTAGGATGTCATATTTGGTTCACTGATAGAATATCAACGCCAAAAATATCCCCATACACAAATATCGAGTCATAAATTTCGATGTCAAAAATATCGACATCCTACATTTATAATGGTAAGTATAAAAATATCGGAAAAAAATATCGATGTAAAAAATATCGATGTGCAAATATCGATCTTTATATATATGTAAAAAATAGTGTTAAATATATTAAATAATAAAAGTAACTTAAAAAAATTATTTGGATTTAATATACATTTTAACAAATATAAGAAATAAATGTAAACATACATATATAAAAAGTAATATATATATACGTATATATACGTATATATTTGTACTTTAAAACAAATAATAAACTATTAATTTTTAAATTTTATAAATATATAAAAATTTACTCCCCAAAGTTCCCCCTATAAAACCGAAACCCACACACAAAATGAAAATTAACAATTACCATACATATTTATGAATTGATGAATTAATAATAATGATTAAGGGTGTCTGTCTTGACCCATTATCGGTTTGGATATGAGTTTTTGTTCTCCCCATTTACATCTATTTATTTCAACTATTAGGTAGGGTAGAGACGGCCTCCAGATATGAGTCATAAGTCGTATTTGTCAGAGTCATTAAGAAAATAGGGTTTTATTTCCCTTTACGAGTCACTTCTTTTAACCTTGAATTTGGATCAAAATGCAATGTTTAATCATCTTTTTATAACATCAGGAGTTTTTTAGCTAATTTTTATGGGATTTTAGGTTGGAATGATTTTACAATAATTTTTATATTGTGTATTCATTTGTGGGAATCAACCTTAAGATCCTTTTATTTATTAGCCTTATGTGTTATCTCCATTTGAGAACAGATACCGTGCCTTGCTAATTTGTTTGTAATCTAGGTACAGGCTCCGTATGATACTAGGAAATCCATTAGGCTGCTACCAAACTCTTTTGCACATTAGAAAAACTTTTTGCACATATGGATTTATTTTGCACTTATTCTATGCACTTTTTTGCACATATTAGGATTTTACGGGGGACTCGCACATTAGGATGTTGGGGGATACAATCTATGCACTCAGTCACTTTTAACGACAAAGAGCAGTAAAATTTGATGTTGATTCATAGCTAGGACATTTTCACATGCATGAATAGGGGTTATGCGTATGTATTTATACAAAAACCTACCCCTATCAACATATATTATTATACATATTTTTAACCATGTGTGTTATTTATTCACGTATGTTACAGTGATTTGTTATCCTAGTAGAATTTCTATACTCGTATTTTATATGATTTTACGCATTATGCTGTGAATTGAATATGAAGTATGTTTACTATATCTATTGCTGCTATCCATTTGCATTTGCACTTTAAATAGAGGTAATCCCGCCCAGACGCTGACATGTGATCAAGGCCGTCTTTTCTGGCCGAAACGCGTCATGGCGACATGGTGATTGCTGAATAAACATCACTGCAACAAATATGGGTCTACTCTTGCCTTATTCCGAGAAGATGTGAAGTGGTGGGCAAGCTTGCTAATATATATATATATATATATATATATATATATATATATATATATACACACACACCTGTAACATAAAATCTAATAAAAAAACATTATATTATAAATTAAAACATTAAAATATTTAATAGTCTTTAAACTTAAATTTTGCACTCCACTGAGTGCAACATTAGGGAAAGTGTTGGATAGCGAAGGGGTAAAAATAACTATTCCCACTCCAGTGAGTGCAAAGGTAGGGAAAGTGTTGGATTGCGGAGGGGTAAAAATTACTATTCCCACTCCAGTGAGTGCAACAGTAGGGAAAGTGTTGGATAAGGGAGGGGTAAGAATTATTATTCCCACTCCAGTGAGTGCAACAGTATGGAAAGTGTTGGATAGCGGAGGGGTAAAAATTACTATTCCCACTCCAGTGAGTGCAAAAGTAGAGAAAGTGTTGGATAGCAGAGGGGTAAAAATTACTATTCCCACTCCAGTGAGTGCAACAGTAGGGAAAGTGTTGGATAGCGGAGGGGTAAAAATTACTATTCCCACTCCAGTGAGTGCAACAGTAGGGAAAATGTTGGATAGCTTAGGGGTAAAAATTACTATTCCCACTCCAGTGAGTGCAACAGTAGGGATAGCGGAGGGGTAAAAATTTCTATTCCCTCTCCAGTGAGTGCAACAGTAGGTACAGTGTTGGATGGCAGAGGGGTAAAAATTAATATTCCCATTGGAGTCAGTTCAAAATTAAAAACAAACAAAATATCAACTACAACACAAAAGATTATAAAAAACAAAAAAAGAAAATATATATAAAAATATTAAAAATTTATAAAAGATAAAAACATAATATAATGTTAAAAAGATCTAACAAATACCTAGAAAGAATTGTTTAATTTAAAAAATTTTTTTTTACAAACAAATAACTATTTTAATAGAAATTATTTATAATCAAAAACATTAATTATTACATAAATGTAATATTTTATATTTACTACCCTATAACACCACACAATTCACAACACACATATAAATTTAAAAAATGTACCTCCATAATTAACATAATTAATTATCAATTAAAGAAATATAATTAATTAAATAACAAATTAAAACAGATTAAAAATTAATTTACTCCCCAAAGTTCCCCTATAAAACCGAAACCCACACACAAAATGAAAATTAACAATTACCATACATATTTATGAATTGATGAATTAATAATAATGATCAACTAATTATTAATTAATTAAACATAAATTACTTTCCACCCTCTACCCCAATAAACACCACAACCCACACCTAAAAATCATTACACAATTTCCATAACTAATTTTACATTAATAAATTAATATCAATTAACAACAACTTACTAATTAACTTAAAAGATTTTACTTCCCACCCTTCACCACTATAAACCCCACAACTCACATCTAAAATTAATGACACAATTGCCATATATACATTTTAATTAATTAACTAACATTAATTAACAAATAATTATTAATTAATCATACACAAATTACTCCCAACCCTATTCCCCTATAAACCCCACCACCCGTCCCTAAAAAAATAAAACAATTAACATAATTAATTACCAATTAATTAATTAAGAATAATTAACAAGCAATTAATAAATAATTAATAATAAATTATTTCCACAATTAACACTATAAAATATAAATTAAATCAATATTAATAAATATTAATAAATGTATTATAATTAAATTACTTCCCACCCTATTCCCCTATAAACCGACAACCCGCTCGTAAAAAAATGACACAAGGAACATAATTACTAATTAATTAATTAATAATAATTAATAACCATTAATAAATAATTAATAATAAATTAATTCCCAGAATTAACACTATAAAATGAAAAATATTAATACATTTATTATAATTAAATTACTTCCCACCCTATTCCCCTATAAACCCACAAGCCGCTCCTAAAAAAATGACACAATTAACATAATTACCAATTAATTCATTAATAATTAACCAATTAATAATTAATTAATAATCAATTAATTCGCACAAACACAATAAAATCTAAATTAAATAAATACTAATAAATACAAAATAATAATTAATTTATTATAATTAAATTACTTCCCACCCTATTCCCCTATAAACCCACAACCCACTACAGAACTAAAAAACGCAAAATTGAATTAAAATAAAATTAAT
The DNA here is from genome assembly GCA_963921515.1 of Calotriton arnoldi. NCBI lineage: Eukaryota > Metazoa > Chordata > Amphibia > Caudata > Salamandridae > Calotriton > Calotriton arnoldi. Next base: position 460,811 of record CAWUFW010004229.1, on the reverse strand, counting down.
AACTACTAAACATTTAACACATATATTAAAAAACAAAAGCAATACTTATACAAAAAATAGTTCATATACTTTTAAAATACATACTAAAATACATAACACTAATTAAAACATTGATATTTTAAACAACTATGGGCCCCATTAGGATGGCGGGCGGACTTCAGTTTGCCTGCCACCCTAGAGGTGCTGGGACCGGCCGCCAGCAGTGCGGCGGTCCCACACCACCAATTAGGGTGCGACAGCCACCCTGGCAGTCGCATCCCGCATCTTTAACATTGCGGCGGGTGCTGCTGTAAGCAGCACCCGCCGCAATGCCAAAGAGGCATGTTGTGCATTGCCATGCACAACGTGACAGGCACCGCGCGGTGCCTGCCACCTTGAGCATGGCAATGTAGGGGGGTACCATAGGTACCCCCCAAGTGCAGCCCCCCACACCCCCGGGGGCCCACAACGGGCCGCCAAAGCAATTCCCGCCAGCCCTTCTATGGCGGCATCGCCGCCATGGAAAGGCCAGAACCGCCAGGCATCATGATATGGATGGCGGTGCCTTCCAGGCACCGCCACCATATTATGCCCGAGTTCCACCCGGCCAGCAATCGTGACGATTGCCGACCGGCGGAAAAGCGGCAGATGGACTTTCCGTCCACCGCGGTACCCCCCGCCATGGTAATATGGCGGGGGGTAAATGTGGTTGTGATGGCGGGCGGATCGCCATCATAATCACCCCCTATGTTTTTGCAAACAATATTAATGACTTCGATATTTTCAAAAACGATATTTCTTACCTCCAAGTTGATATTCTTGACCACGATATTCTTGCTGTCGATATTTCTGCTTCACGTTATTTCCAACTCGATATTTGTGTATGTCGACATTTAAAACTCAATATTCTGTCTGTGCACCGTCATATTTTTTTGCAACACGCAACAAAATGTAAATGCCGAGTTGGTGATGCAGCGCGGGCAAGGTAAATTGTTTTATTTATTTCATTACTTACCGTACTCCTGTCCGTCGTATGTCGGACTCCACTACCCCCCCATCCTGCCCCTCCCCCGCCCTGCCCCGCAGCATTCCCTCGGCAAGCCGCCACTGCCTGTAAATGAACTGTATGCATTCAGCAGGTAGAAAAGCAAAATGAAGTAAAGTTTTTTGTCATTCTGAAGCGTGCGGGTACCAGAGATTTTAGTAGGATCAAAACAAATAAAGCCACTTTAATTGGTGATGCACAAATGACTTATGTTTGCTGAAACCTGATTTCCAAACATTATCATTAGTGTGCAATATAGTTTTAGCAGTAAAACTGTATGTCTGTGCAAAGTTAGTGATCATTTCAATGGAAAATGTGCTGTCTGTAAATTACAGTGCGCTACCAAACGATACTTTAGTTACATTAAAAAATCACCCCTCATGTCCATTAAAGGTAGGTGGGTCGTGCACATTTGTCGTTCTAAAAAGTGAATCATTGTTTTAAACAGTTTGGGAGCCTCTGTCAGAGTTAAAATGGCCCCTTCACAGGAAACACAACAGTTTTCAAAAACCTTATGATTCCTACAGAACTCTCATGGGACCCGGAAAAGGGATTAAAGTCCCTTCTGGAGTGGCACAGCCCTCTGTCATTGACTCTACAGGAACTACGGCACACCAAAGAAAAAAATGAAAGCAGCCATCTGATTTGCGACTTGAAGAACACTACTCAAACATAAGTCCATAGCCCTTAGAAAGAGTCTCAAAGGATTTTTCTAAACACCATTACCAGATTGGTGTTTAAGAAAGGTAGTTTGGTGTAAATCAAATATAGTCTACTATGGACTCAGACACATCTGGTAAAAAGAGACACCAAGCACACCACCTGCCAGCCCTAACATATGTGCAGCATCAGAAGGTGGCAACATTATTGTAATCCCATCTACGTCTTCAGCACCACAACAATTGAGGCCTAAGAAAGAATCAGGGGTGTGGCAGTTTTTGAAACTTCAAGCTGTCTACATAAAATTAATGCTCAGAGTTAAGTGCCCTTTGTGGAACCAGATGCTGCAAAAACAAAAGATGGACAATATTCCATGGGAACCAGTGTGACATGGAAGCTATGGAGGGCTATGCATCACAACAGCATAGCTTGTGCTGAGTAGCAGAAGAGTCGAACAGCTGGAGGGCAAAAGACTTCTCCTTAGGATGCGCTGCATCAATACCTTGAGGAAAGTGATGAGAAGATGCAGCATTTTGCAACGTACTGCAGGCACTCAAATAGAATGTTTTCAAAGGTTAAGGAATACCATGTCCACAAAGAACACAAAGGCTTTGTGGGAAAAACAAAATAAATGCAAAAATTATGCAAAAAATAACGTTTAAAAGGATAAAACGTTTTAAAAAACAGTAGTTCTACACTGTAAATAATGTACAGAATAACAAAAAAAACAAAATATATTAGACAACACAAGAAGCAAAGAGTAAAACACTGTATCCAAACTCTTCTACACACAACCTGAGTTTGTGTGTAGACAGTGTGAGGTTGGGTGATTTCACACAGATGGACACAGTGTATGGTCAGAGACTACTCCTTTTGCCCAGTTCTGTACTTTATATGTCAGTGCCCCCATCTGCAGAGGTTCTCTCCACTTGAAGAATGAGTTCCATCACTTACCGCAAGCCCCAATCCATCAGGGATACTTTAGTGAAAAACCAGATTGGCACTGATGGATGTTGGCTGAAACCAAAGAGAGGCTTTCAGAAATGCAGTAAATGCAAAGCCTGTCTACATGGTGTAAACATCAGTGAATTTGAAACTGAGATTGGAGAAAAAATAAAAGTTCAAAAGTCACTAGATTGCAAATCAGATTATGCAGTCTATGTGATTAGATGTCCATGCCCCAAGACCTACATAGGCAGCACCAAACATCAAGTCCACAAACGCATCTTGAAGCATATAAGGGCAGTGAAAAATGTAGATGATACCTACCCAGTAGCGAAACATTTTAGGGACTTTCATGACAGCAATCCCAACCAGTTGATGTAGTGTACCTGACCAAACAAAAAAATTGCCTTGAGGAGGGGATAGGGAAAGACAACTTAGGCAATTGGAATGTAGATACATTCTGAGAATAGGGACAAAAGAACCAATTGGTTTAAATTCTGATGAAGAAATGTATACATATCTATAGATCTGTCTGTACAGTCTCAGCTTTGAAAATGTAATCTAGTATTTTAAATATGCACACTAAGAACACTTAATAGTTCAAATTGATAGATCTATCAGTATTTTACATTAATTGTGTTTTAAAAATCTTTCAGGCACTCGCGACATTGTAATACGCTGTGGTGGAGTAATATGAGAAACGCAGGAGAACTAAGATATCTTTTTTGGGGTTTTACAATTGATTTTGTGAATTGTTTGGTATGCCCAATGGGGCACAATTTTGTTTCTGCTTTTTCCTCTTCTAATTCCAATTTTTTATTTTACTGTTTATGCTATGCAAGCCAAATGGTTGCATTAAGCTGGTATTCACGTTTAAATTTGGCGTATGCTGCACCCAGAAATTTCTGGTGGAATTATTGCAGCCAGGCCCACTTGGGCACAAGCCACTATTACGAAGTTTAATTTAAGTAAAATGTAATCATGAAAACTTATTTGTATATAATAATACTAAAAAACAGTGATTATGTCATTTTACAATTTGGTAGCATTATATATCCAATGCGTTTATGTACACTCCAATATGGCCACCAACATTATGGCTATCCGATAGTCCATTTTTAATGTCGCACTGCATATTGGAATAGGAAGTGTTCTAGTTCGCAGGCGTCGTGACAAAGGCTTTGTAAGTCGCAACGCGTCTGACGCTACACAGGGTTTTGTTCTGCTAGCTGATTAAATTATCGCAACCCTACTCGGAGTGCCGTTTCGTGATTTGAAGGTGTATATATATATATATATTTACACTTTGATTTATTTTCACTACATAGTTAAAATAATTGTGGCTCAATAACACGTCATTTAGAGCAACTGTACAAATAAACGCACATTCATTCAACACAACTGTTACTGCAGTGCTGAGATAAAATTGCTGCTTATTACCCCAGCAGATCAAACTCCACTTGAGAAAAACACTTCTTACTGCCTCATGCATTCCAAATTGCAATTACTTTACACAATGAAACAATTCTAATGGTCAAATGCCCTCTTCAATATGATTTTATCATAATGCACAAATATAAACACTTGTGTCCTCATTTTGGTTAAATGTAAGTTTTTAACAATTGAACATGAAAAAAATGTAATGGTATAAACCACATATTCAGAAGTGCAGAATGTTTTGTATTGAAATAAATGCCATTTAATACCAATGTGGGGACTGGGTGAGAGCCCCATTGTCCACTCTAAGTTTCATCTCTCATGAGTCATGACCCCAACCACATGCATGCTAGAAGGAGTGTGAAGGTAGATCGTGTTTGAACACCAATAAATTTGGAATGTTGGTTGGGAGAAGAGTACCACCAACTGGGACAAGTATTGCAGAGAAACCTGATACGCTGCATGCTGTTTATACAAGAGACGGGCACAGACATAGTTGTTCAAGAAATACATCGAATGATATCTAGTGGCATATGTGCTTTTTCCGAACAACCGGATATAATATCACCAAGGAGCTAGACGATGATAAGGAATCACTCACCTTGTATTGTCCTGAGGAGGCCAGAAATGTAATAGGCCGAAACTTGTCAACTATTATCTATACAAGGAGTCCACAACAGATGTAGAAACAACAACAGAAAACACGAATCTATGGATACCATTATATAGATCTTGGACACCAGATTGAGTGATAATTGTATACATACGTGGACACCCTTTGAAGAGGAATCTAATAGGTACAAAAAAGAAGTGGATCCTCAATTTGCTTCCAAAAACATATAAGGAAGAGTGTAAATTTGTGATACTCTTTTGTATTGGTTAAAAAATTATTTTTATATTATAAGACATGGTGAAAAAGGATGTTATTTTGTGGTAAAAAAAAATACAAATATAAAATATGAACAACAACCAGAGATCACAGCTATTTGGAACAGTTTGTTCAGTATAACATTTGGTTGAAGTGACTTTGTCAAATATTTATGACATTCCAACAGTAAAAGTAATTATGTTGTTGACTAAATAATAAGTCCAATTTATCACTCATAGGCCATTTATTTTTGCAATTTTATTAGCTTAGTCCTTCAAGGGTTACTAGGCTTCCCCCGTTGTTACATATGCCCTTCCTACATGTATGCATTGCAATAAATAACATATTACACTCTACACGTCTGCATATATGCCATGAATACGTGTGTGTGTGTGTGTGTGTGTGCATGTGCATGTGTGTATGTGTATGTGTGTACACAAAAAAAATACATAAATTTTGATGAAAACAAAACAGTTAAAAACTGAATTATGTTTCTGGCTCAAATATGCAAAACCAATTAAATTTGATAGTTATTGTTACCAACTCACTCAACAAGCACCATAACTAGTGAAGCTCACCATGTTGTTCTCTTATGGCCTTTTTCTTTGTTTCTGCGCTGCTGACAAATTGGTGCTGTGAGCATGGTGGGTTGAATGGCGCATGGTATGTGTTGTGTGCCTTAGTAACCATAACTAGGACTTTCACTTGTTTTGCTTTTTTGATCCGTAACCATAAGACAGTTATAAACTGTGTTATTTTCATTTCATTTCATTGTGTTTTTTATGGTGTACTTAATTTTCAGCATCCACTGTGCTTGGCCTTGGGCAGTGAGCAGCAGAGATTGACCACAGGGCCTGGCCTATAGACAGACCCTGCTCCCAAGCCACAGTGTGCAGCCAAGAGCTGCTGTGGATGTTGTTCTTCAGTCAAACCGACTACAGGAAGTCAACCCTCATTGTGCTTGGCCTTTGGCTCTGCACCCTGCCTGCCGTGGGTTACCAACCACTGAGTCACAAGGCATGCTTAGAGGTCAACCCATCATGGATGGAATTGGGTCTTAGAGGTTGGCCTTTGTTTCTTTATTTTTTTGGATTCATGGACCCAATTGTGAAACCATAAATCCAAGGCAAGTGTTATGCCTGGAAACCACAAACGTACAGCTTACTTCATAACCCATGCAGCCCTTCTTACGGGTATGCGGTTCCATTCCTGATCCGCAAATCCACTATAGGCACTGCATGGGTCAGAGAAACTTGGCCAGGATTTGCAGTGTCTGGCATGATCCCTGACCCCTGACTCCTACAATGGCAGACAGGTCACCAGCTGCCAATTTAGGTGTTGAGGGGGATTCACAAATCCTGAAAAGGTACTGTGAATCCCGCAACTCATTAAAAAATGTGTTTAATTTAATCCAAGCTGTGCCTTTGATAGTCTGACCCATAATGCCCAACTTAAGAGCCTGATGTTCCGATCCTGATTCACAAATCTGTTATAGGCAATGCATGAGTCATAGAAACTTGGCCTGCATTTGAAGTGCCTGGAATGATCCCTGACCCCTAAAATGTCAACCGGGTCACCAGTACTTGTCTCTGTACAGCGGTCTCGGCTACCATTTTAGGTGTAGGGAGATCCACAAATCCTGAAAAGGTATTGCAAATCCTTTGAATCATTTCATTTTTTTTATTTAACACAAGGGGCCCCTTTGATAGATATCACATTATGGCCCCAGGGTCAGGGTCTACTCATTCTGTTTCCTTATTTGGCCTTTTTAGTTATTTTTTCGCGATGCTGGGACATGCCTCACAACCTAAAATGGCCACCGCAAGAGAAATTTTACTCTTGTAGAAGTCATTCAGATCCCTTGCACCTGCAATTCCTACTCCAGAATGGAGGATCTGAAAGGGATGGCAGGAGAAAATGCTATTAGCCTGTAAATTTTGGAGAAATCTGCATCACAATTGGCCATGTTGGGAGTACTTAGCTAAAGTTTCCCTTATTTTCATGCGGACCCCTGCAGCGAAAAAAGTTAAGGGGGTGAAACAATATGATTTTTTTTTAAATCTTTCTTCCATTGGAAATATTGCTTGTGACTGCAGCGAAAATGACTGAGTTGGTTTATACCAAACAGGTCATAAAAATAGAACTTTACACAAAAAGTGTGTTTTCGCTAACTTGGTGTAAATCCGTTCAAGAGTTTTTAAGATATAAGCGTTTGAAAAAGTTTCTGAACCAAGTTTGTGTATATCTATATATGTATACATGTATACATGTATACATGTATATATGTCAAGCCAAGGGACAAGAATAAAGTAATTTGATATTTAAAAACTCGAGTGTGCGCCACACTTTGGGGCCGATTCCGATCTCGGCCGGTAGGGCTCCGAATCGGGTTCGGCTTAACCGGATCCAATTCAGAGCCCTATTTCCCGACCAATTCGTACGCGTGTCCGGGCGAGCGAGTACGATGCGAAATCGCCGACCGACTCGTCCGGGCGTCCCGACCGCTCCGACCGACTCGTACCCGGGTCTAACCGCACCGACCGACTCGCTCGGACTCGACTCGCACCGCGCAATGGAGACGTTCCCCGGCCGGGTAAGTACGATGCGTGCCGCGAGCAGTCCGACCGAGCCGCGCACTCCGGCTCGAAAGAGCAGTCGGAGCCGTACTTTGGGGGTCCGTGTCGGACCCCCCTGTACGCGTAGCCGCGCGAGTCGCACACAGGAGGGACCCATGGGTCCCTCCTACCTGTGCGTGTATGGCGCGAGTCGCTTCGCCGCGTACACGCTGTAGGGGGCGCCCTTGTCCGCCTCGCACCCATTGAGTCAATGGGAGCCCGCGTACGCGTTGTACGACAGGCTCCCATTGACTTCAATGGGAGTCCGACCGAATCGAGTCCGATGGCATACGTGCACATCGTACTCGTTCGGTCGGGCTGCACGGGTCCGATTCGGTCGGAAATCTCTCCGGGTCCGGCTCGGTCGGAGAGATTTCCGGCCCGAATCGGAATCGGCCCCTATGTTGTTACAGAGTATTTGGAGAATATATGAATATATGAATATATAAATATATAAATATATAAATATATAAATATATAAATATATATACACACATATTTTGAACTACACGTAGCTATGCAAATTGCGTAGTGCGTAGCTGTGTGCTTGACTGCACTGTACAATAATTGCCAAAGGCATCTTGCACAGTGCAAATTAAGATAAAATAAATATCTCTGTCTTTATATGCTAAAAATGCATATAGTCATTTCACAAAAGTGAAAACGATAAATAAACAAGCAGTGAGAGAGGTGATGATTTTGGGATCCTCCCTAACCTAGGGAGAGAACCAAGCAGATGCCTTGAAAACAAAAAGCACATCTTTTGAACGATTCGGTGGTGGTCCCATCCTCTTAGGACCACCCCAAGCACAGTTATTGGCAAAAATACAATCCCAACCAAAGGCCCTGCAAAGCATTATGGGACGAAATTAGCAGTGGGCAGTGAATATTATAGTATCCAATATCAAAATAATTCTACAAAGAGCTGCAGTTCCACTAGTCGTTACTAGATGTCCCTCACGAGTCAAATGCAAAAGCTTCATGAAAGGGTTTCAATGCTTTTGCATTTGACTCGTGAGGGACATCTAGTAACGACTAGTGGAACTGCAGCTTGATGTATTAATAATTTCAATGGGTGGAACTGACGTCAGCATGCCGACGAGGTCCTCTTATGGCTCCGATGACGTCATACGGTGTCGCGAGCGGAGCCGTGCTCGTTGACGTGGGAGAGCTAGGAAAGAATTTCCGTGGAGTGCTGGTGCAGGGGATATTCACCTAAGTGTTCAGGCTAGTCCTTTGGGAGCAACTGTTTATGTTGCCATTCCAGAAACCGAAACCAGTGATCCGAGGGCAGAGGCCCTGCAGATGGCACACGAGGTGGGGTGCCCAGTCGTGTGCACCGGCGGGGCAGCGAAGTGACAAGCACCACAACCCACAAAAAAGGTAACGAGGGCACTGAATAACACAGGATCTTCTCTTTGTATCTGGCAGGAACAACGAAGTTAAAATGCCCTAGTACCAAAATGTAGAATTAGTGCTACAACGGTCTTCAAGAGGACCTGCGATGCCGCTTCTGCCTCCCGTAATGTGGAGGCGGCACATGGGTCACGCGGTACGGTCATACTGCGGTGGGACGCACACTCGTTGACCTCTCATAGCACTGCTCCACACTTCAGGGAGGACGCTTTCCATTAGCTATGTTTTCTGATGACATGTCGCGCCGGCCCCGTCCAACAACAGAACTCCTTTAGATCCAAACAGACTCTTCCACTCTCTCACCGGAAGTGAAACCAGGCCACGCGGACACTTTCACAATACAACAGCCGGGAATGCACTTTTCGGTAAAAAAACCACATTCCTTCCTCCTAATTAATCAAATAAAAGTCTCACTGAAGAACAGGGGCCAGCTTTGATCGGTAAACAGCCGTTACAACGACTTTTTACTTTGCGATACCATTACAACGCATGCATTACCACGCATGCGTTGTACATCACGAAGTCACTACTACGCATTTTTTTAGAACGCATGGTCATTTACCACGCATGCCTTTACAATGAATTTTGTTGTAAAGGTATGTATGGTAAATGACCATGCGTTCTAAAAAACATGTAGACGATCCATGTCGTTGTAAGGAAACAGAGACTGTTCCATTTCCTCACAACGACGTGCACCGCCCCTCAGAGATGACGTGAAGCAGGAACCACAAGGAGAGAGGAACCATGAGGAGTGAGAGGTAAGGGGATTGGGCATGGGGTGGGGGTTTCTTTTCTAGGGTTTAGGGTAGTGCAGTGGTGTTTGGGTGGTGTAGGGGTTGTGCTGGGGGTAGTGTTTTAGGGTTTAGGGTAGTGCAGTGGTGTTTGGGTAGTGTAGGGGTCGTGCTGGGGGTAGTGTTTTAGGGTTTAGGGTAGTGCAGTAGTGTAGGGGTTGTGCTGGGGGTAGTGTTTTAGGGTTTAGGGTAGTGCAGTGGTGTATGGGTAGTGTAGGGGGTCGTGCTGGGGTAGTGTTTTAGGGTTTAGGGTAGTGCAGTGGTGTTTGTGTAGTGTAGGGGGTTGTGCTGGGGGTAGTGTTTTAGGGTTTAGGGTAGTGCAGTGGTGTTTGGGTAGTGTAGGGGGTCGTGCTGGGGGTAGATTTAGGGTTTAGGGTAGTGCAGTGGTGTATGGGTAGTGTAGGGGGTCATGCTTGTGGTAGTGTTTTAGGGTTTAGGGTAGTGCAGTGGTGTTTGTGTAGTGTAGGGGGTTGTGCTGGGGGTAGTGTTTTAGGGTTTATGTTAGTGCAGTGGTGTTTGGGTAGTGTAGGGGGTAGTGCTGGGGTAGTGTTTTAGGGTTTAGGGCAGTGCAGTGGTGTTTGTGTAGTGAAGGGGGTCATGCTGTGGGTAGTGTTTTAGGGTTTAGGGTAGTGCAGTTGTGTTTGTGTAGTGTAGGGGGTCGTGTTTTAGGGTATAGGGTAGTGCAGTGGTGTTTGGGTAGTGTAGGGGGTCATGCTGGGGTTAGTGTTTTAGGGTTTAGGGTAGTGCAGTGGTGTTTGGGTAGTGTAGGTGGTTGTGATGGGGATAGTGTTTTAGGGTTTAGGGTAGTGCAGTGGTGTTTGTGTAGTGTGGGAGGTCATGCTGGGGGTATATTTAGGGTTTAGTGTAGTGCAGTGGTGTTTGGGTAGTGTAGGGAGTCGTGCTGGGGGTAGTGTTTTAGGGTTTAGGGTAGTGCAGTTATGTTTGGGTAGTGTAGGGTGTCGTGCTGGGGATAGTGTTTTAGGGTTTAGGGTAGTGCAGTGGTGTTTGGGTAGTGGAGGGGTAGTGTTTTAGGGTTTAGGGTAGTGCGCCCAACCAGCCACAATATCCGTGGACAAAGGGGATCCTGACTCTTTGGAACGCTCTGTCAATTGAATAATTTGGGTCAAGGGCCCTACCTCGTCCAAGACCTATCAATTCCTTTCTTGTGATCCCTCATATACTTGGAGAAAAAGGTACATAGTTTCTCATCAATTTCAGGCGTGTGTGCCAACTTCCCCTTCAGTGAGGGCCTGGGGCATTCTCCCCTCACCTATTCCTGACCTCCCTTTCAAGGGGTTGAAGGATTTTCCCCATCACATACTCTGCCACTTTGGCGTCAGGTGTCCACTCTGCCGACCTAGGATGGTAAATTTGGGTAGGCTCGAACATGTCCGAGTGGACCCCGTCCCCAACTGGGGACTGAGAGGAGTGGGACTCTGGACGCCAGGGACGCCCCGAGTCCTTATCCTCATCGGAGGAGAAATCGTCCTCCGATACACCCTCTCCCTCTAAGGGAAACCCACCGTCGGGGTCTACAATAGTGGTGACAGTGTCGCAATTTTCTCCGGGCCCCTCCTCCTCCCGGCAGGGTGCATATTTTAGCGTTCGCACACTCTTGAGGAAGGTCTCCGTAAGTTTATCAAATCCTTCCAAGTGCCCGCGTTATGCTTAACGGCCCTTTTATTCCCCATCTGGGAGCTACTTGGACCCGCCACCACCAGATCTGGGTCACTGAACTCCCCAGGGATGCTTTTCGCCAGCTTATCAACCTGATCCCTAACAGGAGCCAGCGCCCTAGAAATAGCCAGAGAGGGGGCTTGGTCCACTGCTGGAGGGAGAAGTTGGAGGGCCATTCCTCCTCCACTTCCTGGTAGGAGGAGTAAAAATGGTCTTCTGGAGAAGACATGATAGCAGAGGGTGTGAGCACAGAACAAATGCCCTTAAAATCCTTAAGACAGCCCCCTCGCCGGTGCTCCAACAGCTGGGCTTTCCCCGAAGCTGTTATAAGAATAGACTGAGGCGCAATACCAATTACCACCACCAGGTGGCGCTGGTCACTAACGTGGCCGTGTGGAGAAATCACCGCGTAGCGGTGTCAAAATTAGGCGAGGGTTGGTTGGGAATCAAGCGGACACTAAAGGAGTGACCGGATTCCCAAACGCGCGTAAAGACCAGCGGGAGCGCTCGACGGAGCTGCCTCGCTCGGACCAGACGCGCCTGACAGGATCTCACCGCGCGCAGAGCACACAGCGGGAGAAACTGCGAGGGGGAGAACGCTTGGGCAAGAGCCTGCTGCGCAGGGAATATGAAACAATACCAAGGCAATAATGCTAATAACGTGCACAAGAAACCGCTATACAAACAGCAACGTCAGATTAAGCCAAGAATGTAAGGAATGCACTTAACTGACGAGCAGTGAAGAGGAAGCGGAAGGGACGTCACGATATTATATACGATGGACTGTGATATGATTGGACTATAGTTGCCTTGGAGACTACCCCCCTAATGGTTCATGGGTTGTGTAGTCTTTTTTTTTTTTTTTTTTTGATAAACAAATTTTTATTGTTTTACATCTTATGAAACAACTCAGCAAGTACACGATGGACCCAAAATCAGTGGCATTTTGATAGTGAACGTATCCCACACTCCCGCACTCCATGAAACCTGCACAGATAACAATGACGAAACAAATCATTCCGAGCCTTCTACCGTACCCAGCCATTTCCCCCACACCCGTCGATATTTCACACCAGTCCACCCCCCGTCGCCACCTCCCTATGTCCGGCGGTTCAGGATTTATCCATGCCGCCGCTATGTCCCGCTTTGCCACCATCATGGCTGTATTGAAAAATAATTTGTCGTTCCGGGACCCATCCAGCCCATCCAGGATTCCCAGTATGGAGTGCCGCGGGTCATGAGGAACCTCCCAACCCAGGACCTCCGTTAGCTCCCCCTCAATTGCCCCCCAAAATCTCTCCAGCCGGGGGCAGGACCAAACCACATGGAAGAAGTCAGCCGGGGCATGGGTGCATCTCGCACATGACGCATCAGGACGCAGGCCCGCTCGATGCAAGCGCAGGGGAGTAAGGTAAGCGGCGTGTAAGTAGTAAAGTTGGATCAGCTTAAGTTTAGCAGAAGTGGTGACCGTCTTGGGTGCCATAAGTGCATCACGCCAGTCCACCTCGTCGAGGGGGCCCACCCATTCCACCCACTGGTCCTTCAACTTGTCCAGGGAGGGAAGTATTGTTGACTAGGGTGCGGTATATGCGGGAAATGCCCCCTTTACCTAAATCTCCCAGCATTGTCTGCGCCTCTGTAGGGCTGTGTTCGGGGAGCCGTGTGTCGTCCGCAATGTGTATCCGGAGTGCATGTCTCAGCTGCAAATACTTGTAGAATTGAGAGGAGTGTAAGGAGTAACGGGCTTGGAGCTCCGGAAAGGAAAGCAGGTGGCTTGTAGCCCATACATCCCCCAGCTGTGTAATTCCAATGAGATCCCATGATTTAAACCCCTGCAACCCACTAACTTCCCGGAGCCAAGCCCCCTGCCAAAGGGGTGTACACCGAGTGAACCTACGCGTCCACCCAGTATGACGCAGCGAGGCCCGCCAGGCCAGGAACACGGAACGTGTGACCTCCGGTAGCTGGGTTGGGATTGTCTTCCCGTACAGCATCGATTGAATGGCGGGTAGACCCAGCTCGCTCAGCTCGAGCCTGTAGGCCGGATCGGACCAGCCCCCGTTGAACCAGTCGTGAACCACCAGGAGACGCGCAGCCAGGAAGTAAAGGTATAGGTTCGTCATCCCCATTCCCCCGTCGAAGGAGGGGATCCGACAAGTAGACAGAGCCAGGCGTGCCCTACCCCCGTTCCAAAGGAACTTGGTGGTTATACTGTCCAATTCCCGGAACCAAGTCCTGGGGAAGCAGAAAGGAGTATTCTGGAGGACGTAAAGAAATCTGGGGAGGATCATCATTTTAAACAGGGCGACCCTCCCCAACGGGTTGAGGGGAAGAGTCTTCCACTTATGGAGATCTTCTTTGGCCTTTTTAACAACTGGGGCAACATTGAGCGCCCAACCCAGTTCGGGAAGGAGAGTGATCCACAGCCCCAAGTACTTAAAGGATTGTCTCCGCAGCGGTATGGTGGATTGCCAGTCATAGCATTCCCTAGAGAGGTGCAGAGGAACCAGGACGGACTTCCCAGGGTTCAGTCTAAGCCCGGAGGCCTGCCCAAAGTGTTCTAGGGTCCGGAGACATTGTGGCCCCGAGGAGGCCGGATCGGCCAGGAAAATCAGAACGTCGTCCGCATAAAGTGCGATCTTGTCCGCCTCTGCACTCGGCCACTCCCATAGTCTTTTGTTTAATGATTGTTGTGTTACGTTTTCTTTGAACTGCTATGCAAATAAAGTGAGGAAAGATATGCATAATCCTCGCCTCCGTCCTGCCATAGATTCATTAAACTTTATTTGATCTGATTTAGAAACATAGATCATAAAAGTGTACATAAAAACAGTAAATCCTCTTTCCTAATACAATACAGTGAGAATTAATTAAAACCAGTAGGTAAAAATGGGTGTTACAAAGCCCGGTTCAGAGCAACTTCAGGTTAACAGAATCGTAAAGTTCAATGTTTCGCAAGATCAATCTCATGTACTTCGTGCAAAATACACAATAAGGGGTCCAAGTAAGATGTAATGCTCCAATACCTGACCAGTTTGCACTATATAAAACTGCAGAAAAACTAAAAATAAAAAGTGTTTTGCACACTTCTGTCATTGGGCTATATGTGGGCTACATCTGGGTGATATTTGTGCTACATTTGGGCTCTTTTTTCTCTGGGGGCCATCTTGGGAGACTTATTTGTTATGAAGTTTCCTAATTTCGTCATTTACTGCAGTCTCCTCAGTAGGAAATGCTTTCAGTTTTTTACTTTGATTCCATCAAGAAGGCATTCAGATGTGTCACACATTTGCCATAAATTCAGAATGTTAGCACTCTAGTTGTTCATTAGATCACTGTAGTAAAGCTACTGCTCACCAGGGAGTTAACTGGAAGTCTACTGCTGGTATTGAAAGTGATTGTTTCAGTCTGCATGTCAGAATTTTCTAATGAAATAGAAGAGGATTTGAGATCTCACTTAAAACATGCCCTAAATTTTCTTTCTGCAGCACTAACCATAATTTCTATGGCAAAATGAACCCCCTCATTTTGTTCCTTTTTAAATTAAATGTTTTAAGTGTTACCAGTTTATTCCAATCAAGATGGCTTCAGGTGTGCCATAGTTTTGTCATAAGTAAGGCTGTTAGCACTCTAGTTGTTCTTTAGAACACTCTGGGAAGCTGCAGTAGAACACAAAGGCATCAACTGACAGGCTGCTCCTGTTGAAATATAACAGGAAGATATTTGAGATCACACTTGAAACATGTCCTAATTTTTCTTTCTACAGCACCAACCATAATTTCTATGACAAAATGAACCCCCTCATTTTGTTCCTTTTTAAATTAAATGTTTTAAGTGTTACCAGTTTATTCCAATCAAGATGGCTTCAGGTGTGCCATACTTTTGTCATAAGTAAGACTGTTAGCTCTCTAGTTGTTCTTTAGAACACTCTGGGAAGCTGCAGTAGAACACAAAGGCATCAACTGACAGGCTGCTCCTGTTGAAATATAACAGGAAGATATTTGAGATCTCACTTAAAACATGTCCTAATTTTTCTTTCTACAGCACTAACCATAATTTCTATGACAAAATGAACCCCCTCATTTTGTTCCTTTTTAAATTAAATGTTTTAAGAGTTACCAGTTTATTCCAATCAAGATGGCTTCAGGTGTGCCATCATTTTGTCATAAGTAAGACTGTTAGCGCTCTAGTGGTTCTTTAGAACACTCTGGGAAGCTGCAGTAGAACACAAAGGCATCAACTGACAGGCTGCTCCTGTTGAAATATAACAGGAAGATATTTGAGATCACACTTGAAACATGTCCTAATTTTTCTTTCTACAGCACTAACCATAATTTCTATGACAAAATGAACCCCATCATTTTGTTCCTTTTTAAATTAAATGTTTTAAGTGTTTCCAGTTTATTCCAATCAAGATGGCTTCAGGTGTGCCATACTTTTGTCATAAGTAAGGCTGTTAGCACTCTAGTTGTTCTTTAGAACACTCTGGGAAGCTGCAGTAGAACACAAAGGAATCAACTGACAGTCTCTGCCCTTGTTGGATGTACATGTTTTACTGAGAATGTCAGACTTCATTCTCACATGACTGAGAAAGATAATGTGAATTTACAGAAAATATGCTCTCATTTTAGCTTCTGGAGCACCTTCCAAAACTGTATGGGACAAGCATGTGAAAATAGTTTTCTCTCAAACATGATTCATGATATCCCAGCAGAAGGTTTTTCACAGGGTAAAATCACCTTAGAACACACCACAATTCCTGAAATTAGTATGGTACCATCAACAAATGAATTCTAATGTAACTAAAGACTGTTATCACCCTTTATAGTTCTCCTTTTGGTAACCCTGAAAATCTTTGATTCACTACAATGCATTTCAATGGGGTACTATCATTTATATTGGTCCCAAGATGGCTGCCAGCAATTCCAGGATGAAGTGCTGACAGCCAATCAGATCTCACGATGACATGTGTGGTTAGGCTCCGCCCAGATATATATGTGTTTTCTTTTTCAAATTTCTCAGGAACTACTGAACGGATTTACACCATTTAACCAAAAGGCACGACTCTGAACCAAGGGCTACCTTTCTGACAAATTTGGTGTAATTCCGTTCAGCAGTTCGGGCTGTAGCTGCGACTAAAGGTTCCTATGGGAAATTGCATGGGGAAAACATGTTTTGGGACCCCCCTTTTTTCTCAGCCCCCACTTGACGAATCACCCCGAGACTACCAGGATAGGAGCGGACCGGAGCGCCCCACGAGTTTTGAAAATTTCGCGAAGATTCATCAACCGGCGCCAAAGTTATTGGAAATAGAATGTTGTGCATTTCCTATGGAAAATAGGTCCTAACTATAACTACCTACTGGCGACGGCCAGTAGGTAATACACACACATATATAGATGCACACATGTATATGCACACATGTATATATACACACACTCACACACACACATATATATATATTTATATATATATATATATATATTTGCTGAAAAAACCATAGGTTTCAGGCACGTTATAGTTAGAAATTAGCATTTAAAAAACCTTAGAAATTCACTGAAAAAACCATAGGTTTCAGGGACGTTATAGTTAGTTGGAGATTTCACTCGTACAAAACCAGAGAAATTCCACCGTTATAGTTAGTTCAGCTAACTATAACTTGCGCCACCGCAATGCACTGCTGATGACATCACATATTACATCATTCATGACATGGTCAGTGACATCACTGATGACATCTCAAATGACATCACTGATGATGACATCACTGATGACATCATCCACGTGACTGTGTGTTTCTTTAAAGTTTAAATATGTATTATATATATGCCAAGGTGTATTGAAGAATGAGTGGGTGTATAAGTGTCTGGATGGAGGATTTAGTAGGTGCGTGACTGACTGTTTAAGTGAGTGATTACATGTGTCTTACTGAATGCATGGGAGAGTTGGAGCATATAAATGACTATACATGAGTCAATGATTGTGAGAGTGGCTGTATGGATGAGTGTGTACATGTATCAGTGATTGTATAAGAGAGTAAGTATGCGTTTGTTTCTGTTTGAATAAATGATGTGGTGTGTGTATAACTGTATAGGTGAGTAAATGGAAGTGTGATTGATTCTTTGCATGACTGACTAGGTGTGTGAGTAACTGTATGGATGAGTGACGGTGTGTGAGTGTCTGTATAGATATGTGAGTGCATATGATAGTGCCGTATTGATGGTAGACTGCATGTATGAGTGACTGTATTGGTGAATGAGTGGATGTGTGTGTAGACCTAGGAATCAGTGAGTGCGTATGTAGTAACTGGTATTGGTGTGTCTATGGTTTCGCAAATGGTAGTCTGTATTTTAGAGTGGGTGTATCAAAGGTTATATTAGGGTGTGAGGAGGTGCATCAGATTATCACGTGGATAATGTCATCAGTGATGTCATCAGTGATGTCATTTGAGATGTCATCAGTGATGTCACTGACCATGTCATGAATGATGTAATATGTGACGTCATCAGCAGTGCATTGCGGGGGCGCGAATTATAGTTAGCTGAACTAACTATAACGGTGGAATTTCTCTAGTTTTATACGAGTGAAAACTCCAACTAACTATAACGTCCCTGAAACCTATGGTTTTTTCAGTGAATTTCTAAGGTTTTTTAAATGCTAATTTCTAACTATAACGTGCCTGAAACCTATGGTTTTTTCTGTGAATTTTAAAGGTTTTTTAAATGCTAATTTTTATCTATAACGTCCCTATTAAGTCCCCTTGAATCCTGAGGGTCCCTGGGGGCCAACTAGCCCACCAGGTACCTCCAGTAAGCGCCACAGAGCTGCGTTGCAGAGTGGTGTAAAAAGGGGCGTGGCCTCAGACCACCTCTCTGCAACGCAGCTCTGTGGCACTTACTGGAGGTACCTGGTGGGCTAGTTGGCCCTTAGAGACCCTCAGGACTGAACGAGACTTAATCCCCCAAGTTACAACGCGCCAGGGGGCCCGTTTGCACACTTGCCATATAAGGCCCCACCCCCTCCCTGCACCACTGTGCAAACGCGCCCCCCAGCGCGTTGTAAATTGGAGGATTAATTCCCCTTGAGTCCTGAGGATCCCTGGGGCCCAACTAGCCCACCAGGTACCTCCAGTAAGTGCCACAAGGCTGCGTTGCAGAGAGGTGGTCCGAGGTCACGCCCCTTTTTACACCTCTCTGCAATGCAGCTCTGTGGTGCTTACTGGGGGTACTTGGTGGGCTAGTTGGCCCTCAGAGACCCTCAGGATTGAAGGCGACTTAATCCCCCAAGTTACAACGCGCCAGGGGGCGCGTTTGCACACTTGCCATATCAGGCCCCGCCCCCTCCCTGCACCACTGTGAAAACGCGCCCCCTGGCGCGTTGTAACTTGGAGGATTAAGTCCCCTTGAATCCTGAGGGTCCCTGGGGGCCAACTAGCCCACCAGGTACCTCCAGTAAGCGCCACAGAGCTGCGTTGCAGAGAGGTGTAAAAAGGGGCGTGGCCTCAAACCACCTCTCTGCAACGCAGCCCTGTGGCGCATACTGGAGGTACCTGGTGGGCTAGTTGGCCCCCACGGACCCCCAGTATTCAAGGGGAATTAATTCCCCAACTTACAGCGCGCCAGGGGGCGCGTTTGCTGAGTGCTGCAGGGAGGGGGCGGGGCCTCCGGCGCGATGCCGGCTTTTTACATTTTTTTATTTTTCTTGAATGGGGGCTGTGTGGCCCCCTTTTTTTTTTACAATATTTTGGGCCCTGGGGACCCCATCCCCCAGGGCCTGACCCGTTTTTGTACTTTTTTTTTTTAAACGGGAAGGGGGCTGCGCGGCCCCCCTCCAGAGGCCACTTCTGGCCCCAGGGACCCCATCCCCCGGGGCCGGCCCTCTCCGTTGGGGACCGTGGGGGGAGTCCCAATGCCCCCACGGTTCCAGCCGGCTCCCCGCCTCCTGCGGGAGCCGGCATTGCTTTTCCACACGGGGAGCTGCTGACATGCAGCTCCCCTTGTGGAAAAGCAATCTGGTTTGGATTTTGAAAGCGAGAGCAGGTTTCCCTGCTCTCCTCTTCAAAATCCAAACCAGTGTTTGCTATGACAGGGCGGGAGCCGCACGGTTCCCGCCCTGTCATAGCAAACAGCAGTGTCCCGGGGGTGGGCACCCTGGGACACTGCAGGAGCCGGCCCTGGGGGGTGGCGGTCCCCAGGGCCATCAAGGGCTCCAGGAGGGGGGCCACGCGGCCCCCCTCCCCTTGATTGCAAAGCCCCGGGGAGGTGGTGGTCCCTGGGGCACGGGGGTCCGTAATGGACCCCCGCATTTAAATACAGAGTGCCCCAGGGAGGTGGTGGTCCCCGGGGCGTGTGGGGGGGCTTGAGCCCCCCACACATGTTTTTCTTTTTAAAAAGAGAAAGCCCCGGGGAGGTAGTGGTCCCAGGGGCTGCGGGGGGGGCTGTGTGCCCCCCGCAAATCATAAATGAAGCCCCGGGGAGGTGGCGGTCCCCGGGGCATAATTACTCATGCCCCTGGGACCTGGCCCACCCAGGGGCTTAAATAAAACGAAGCGCGGCAGTCCGCGCTTCGTTTTTTAAAATTTTTATCAGCAGGATTCGTGCACCCAGCGCGAATTCTGTCTTTTTTTTTTTTTTATGCTTTTTTTTGGTCCTGGGGGTCCCTGTGGGACCCCCTGAGCAGGCCTAGGGGGTCAGGGGGTTTCTACCCTGCCCCCTTTTCTTGTTTTTCACTTTTTTTTCTGATTTCTTGTGACTCGGTTACCGAGTCACAAGATGGCTGCCAACACTTCCTGCTTTGGAGTGTTGGCAGCCAATAAGAATGAAGATCGTGGTCGGGATATCGAAACTTTTTCTTTTCCTAATTTCTCAGGAACTACTGAACAGATTTACACCATTTAACAAAAAGGGATCTTTCTGATCCAAAATCTACCTTTTTGCCAAGTTTGGTGTAATTCCGTTCAGCAGTTCGAGCTGTAGCTTTGTCTAAAGTTTCCTATGGAAAATTACATGGGGAAAACGCGTTTTGGGACCCCCCTTTTTTCTCGGCCCCGCTTGACGAATCACCCCGAAACTTTCAAGACAGGAGCTGACCGGAGCGACCCACTAGTTTTGAAAATTTCGCGAAGATTCGTCAAACGGCGCCAAAGTTATTGGGAAAACAAAAAACGCTTTTCCTATGGAAACTAGGTCCTAACTATAACTACCTACTGGCGACCGCCAGTAGGTTATATATATATATATATATATATATATATATATATATATATATATATATATATATATATTCACTGAAAAAACAAAGGTTAAGGTGATGCTTGGTCAGGCATCTAAATGAGATGAAATCTAACTTCTGAAAACCAAATAACAACTGAAATGCACAAGTATACTTACTATAGCTTGTGCCCCCGCCATGCACTGCTTATGACTTCACATAATAGATCTCTTGTGATGAGTTAAATGGCATCATTGATAACATCACTGATGACATCTCAAATGACATCCCTTTTGGACTCCCATGCGTGGCCCAGGATGTCAGGGCAGGCCCACCCTGCCTCCTTACTGTCAGATCGTTCTGTCCTCAGGATCGGTTTGTTGCTCGGAATGGTCCACCTCTTGATATACCCAAGCCTTAATAGCCGTAATGGCACAGGTCAGTGGGAGGATCAAATGAGGAAAGGAAGGGAACTGCAGGGAGGGAGACCTGTAATGACAACAACAATAATAACTACCTGTTGTAATTCTACACATAACACATATATGATCAATGGTTTAAATTGGTGCAACCGTTATACCTGTAACAGAAAAGATAACGCCTGTAGACGAGACTTTTCTAGATAGACTGTGACCTCAGTGTTGATAATACCAATAGATGCAGTATGGCTGCAGTGAGGGAAACATGGAAGAAACACTTTTATAGAACATCCGGAATAGAAACAAACAAAGGGAAAAACACCACCTCATATGAAACATATAAGAGAAAACACGACCAGGAACCTACCCTGGTCTAGGCTCCACACAGCATCACAGGGATAGAGGGTAGTCCCATACCACTGAAGTTACCCCTGTTAAATAGAGCCAGAACACAGTAATAAATTAATGCTTTACTCCGTAAAGGGTAATGTCTGTACAAATGCACTGTTATCCTAGTCACAATCCACAATAATGGTTACATCACCAATATCCAAATCAGAAAGTCAAAGAAACCCCAACCAAGGGAATGCGAGGGGGTATGAGAACCCACCACGAGTCAATCTGTGTATAAGTTCTCTGAAGGATGCACCCAGGAGACGGGAACAACAAGGTAGCAAGCAGATCACTACTTACAGTACTGGGAAGATCTAGGAACTGCCTATAGCAAGGCGCTACCCCACCGCAAATGAGGAGGCAGACAGCGAGGCAGAAGGCTCCTTTCACAGAACATCAAAGGCTCCAGCAAGGCCACCCGATGCTTCCTCCGCACGAGCGAGGCGCTCACCAACGGAGAAGGGGAGGGTTTGGTCAATGCAAGATACAGGCCAGTAGGAACCAGGAAAACGGTGCGAGCACCCTTACCAGCCTTCACAGCAACAGGAGACGCCGCAGTCCGCAGCAAACAAGCAGAATTTCCGACGCCAAGGCGAGCACCGCCATTCCCTTTATGGGCGGTTCCTCGCGGCGTAATGCGTCTTCTCGCAGGGCTACCTGGGAACGGTAGTTTCCTGGTATGTTGTCACGGCAACGGAGTCCGGAAAGACGCTAGCGCGCTCGATAGTTAGCGCTCATGACAGTACATCCCCTCTCCAACAAGAGCGCGCTAGGGGCCGGGCTTCTGTGGGTATTTCCTATGGAAGGACTTTACTAACCTAGGCGCTTGCACACCCGAGGCTGGTTCCCAGGAATTCTCCTCTGGACCATAACCCTTCCAGGCAACCAGGTACCGTAGCCCACGGCCACGCCGCTTAGAATCCAGTATACCTCGTACCTCATACTCCGTGTCCTCACCAACTAGTAGAGGCAGTGGTAACTTCCTCACTGGGGTATAGGAGGGCTTCAATAATGAGACATGAAACACGGGATGTATCCGTAAGTGCGAAGGCAGGCTCAGTTTCATTGCCACAGGACTGATGCATTTGCTGATCTTGTAGGGCCCAAGGTACCTGGGATTGAATACGCTGTGTTTCTTGAAGCGTATGTTCCTGGTAGATAACCAAACGTTGTCTCCTTTCTTGTACATAGGTCCAGGCCTTCTATGTTTGTCTGCTGTAGCCTTGTACCTCACCTTGGCCATCTTCAGTTGCTCCTGTGTGTTTACCAACGTTTCTCTGATATGGGCAACTCTCTTGGATACTTCTGGTAACTTGGTATTCTCCGTAGGGTGGACAAAGGGAAGGAATCTTGGATGATGGCCATAGGTGCAGTAAAATGGAGAGGCATGTGTGGAACTGTGTGTTGCGCTATTGTAGGCGATTTCGGCAAGCCAGAGATAGTCCACCCATTCCTCCGTGCTGTCATCCACATAGCACCGTAGATACTGTTTGAGCGTCTGGTTGAGCCGCTCCGTTTGACCATCCGTTTGAGGGTGGAAGCTTGTGGACAAGGCTGTAGTGATGTGTAGGGAGGCACACCATGCTCTCCAGAATTGGGCCGTGAATTGCGAACACATATCAGACACGATGGTTCGTGGTAACCCATGCAAACGAACAACATGCCTCATCAGCATCTGTGCTAATTGGCCCGCGGTAGGTACCTGTTTGCAGGCTATGAAGTGTCCTATCTTGGTTAAGTAGTCGATGACTACCAGAACGACTGTACAACCCTTGTCCGACGGTAAACCAACAATGAAGTCCAACGATATGTTTTCCCAAGGAAGGCTCGGAGTGGGGAGAGGTTGTAGCAAACCTTGTGGGCGTAGGTGATCGGACTTCATACTGGCACAGGTTTCTCAAGACTTGATCCAGTTCCTAATGTCCACTCAGAGGGACGGCCACCAGAATTGCCTGTTGATTCGGTCCAAAGTTTTCTCTACTCCCTGATGTCCAGCACTCGGTAAGTCATGACACCAGTGATACACTTGTTTCCTCAGTTTCGCGGTAGGTACTAGGAGGCGGTTGTTCTTTATTGGGAAACCGTTCTTTACTTGCCATTCAGCATGGCTCTTTAGCCAGGTTCTCCATGGAAAAGTGTTAACCCCCTTCTGTACTTCTTTGAGGAAAACATCGGGTTGTATTGCACATAGTACTTTCATGGGGTCTATGATGGATCGCTCTTGTTCGTTTTCTGTGTCCTGGATAGTCGACTGACGTGTAAGAGCATCCGCTTTTTTGTTCTCAACGCCAGGCCGATATGTAATGACGAAATGGTATTCGGAGAAAAACAACATCCATCTGAGCTGGCGAGGGGTAAGATGTCTGGCGGCTGTCATGAACTGTAGGTTTCTGTGATCAGTATAAATGGTTACCACGTGCTTGGCTCCCATCAGAAAGTGTCTCCACTCCGAGAAGGCATCCTTGATGGCCAACAGTTCCTTCTCCGCAATGTTGTAGTTCTTTTCGGCATTGTTTAGTTTTCACGACATGTATGCCACCAGATGGAGTTGTCCCGTAGAGGAGTGTCTTTGTGACAACACAACTCCCAATGCTACATCAGAGGCATCCGCCTCCACAGTGTAAGGTTTCTCCGGATCAGGGTGTGTTAGAATTGGGGCTGTCACAAAGGCTGTTTTCAAGGCAAGGAAGGCGTCTTGTGCTTCTTTAGTCCATTCAAACTTCTGGGCCTTTCTTAGTAGCTGTGTAATGGGTGCCACTGTCTTGGAAAACTGGTTTATAAAACGACGGTAGAAGTTGGCAAACCCAATGAAACACTGAACGTCCCGAACATTCTGTGGAGGAGGCCAGTTCTTTACAGCTGTGATCTTTCTTTCGGCCATTTCCTGTCCTGATGGGGTGAGTATAACGCCGAGGAATTCAACAGTACTAACGTGAAAGTCACATTTACTTAATTTGCAGAACAGGTGGTGTTTCTGCAGGATCCGTAATACGGATGCAACATGTCGTATGTGGGTGCTCTCGTTTTCTGAATAGATGAGGATATCATCAATGTACACCACAACATAGTGGTCCAGGATTTCACATAGCACATCGTTCAGGAAATATTGAAACGCCGCAGGGGCATTACACAACCCGAAAGGCATTACTGTATATTCATATAATCCGTAACGGGTCTTGAAAGCCGTCTTCCACTCGTCGCCACTCCTCATGCGAACTAGGTGATAGGCGCCCTTGAGGTCCAGTTTGGTGTATATTTTCGCCTTTTTCACTTGTTCCAGCAGTACAGGAATCAGTGGCAAGGGATAACGGTTTTTCACCGTGATAGCGTTCAGCGCTCTCAAGTCTATACAGGCGCGTAATTCGCCATTAGCCTTAGGTATGAAAAATAGCGGGGAAGCCGCAGGAGACTTAGAAGGACGGATAAATCCCAGCTTCAGATATTTATCCAAATAGGCTCATAGATGGGTATTCTCGGGCTCCGTCAAGGCATATATTCTCCCACTCGGTATTATCGCCCCAGGAACGAGATCGATTTGACAGTCGTATTGTCTGTGCGGAGGTAGTTCTTCTGCCTGGACTTCATTAAACACCTCCACATACTCCTGGTATACCGCGGGCAGT
Source organism: Calotriton arnoldi (assembly GCA_963921515.1). Classification (NCBI taxonomy): domain Eukaryota; kingdom Metazoa; phylum Chordata; class Amphibia; order Caudata; family Salamandridae; genus Calotriton; species Calotriton arnoldi. Next base: position 435,733 of record CAWUFW010004229.1, on the reverse strand, counting down.
TGGACTTCCTTTTCGGCGGCGGTGGCTATACTCATCCCAAAGGCCAAAGCTGTAGCAGGTCCTTCTGGTGTCTTGGTTACCTCAAAGCAATGCTCCAAACAGTAGGGAGAAGCCATTCGCACTGTCCTGGTCATCCAATCGATTTCAGGATTGTGTTTCCGCAACCACGGCATACCCAGAATGATTCCATATTGAGGGGCTCGTATGATGTTAAATGTTATAAACTCCCTATAAGCATCTCCATACCGCACCTCTATTTCGTCTGAGTTATACCCTATGGGTCATGTGTCGAGTTTCCTTCCATCAACTGCATAGACTTCTTTGGGTGAGTCTTTAGGTACTAAGCATATGCCCATGCGTTTTGCTTCCCCTATGTCCATGAACATGCCCGTAGCTCCAGAATCGATCATGGCAGATGCGTGTTTCCACTCTGCTTGTATAAGTAATAACACTTGAATAAACAAATGTCCATGTGTTGGGGGGTCTTCGGTACATAATGAAGGGAGGTATGCCTGACTCCAAGAAACCCCTTCTACTTTCTTTGAGACAGCTAGTTTTCCGAAACCGTATCCATGGCGGCTGTGGCCATTTTCCTGTTATGGAATTGGTTATTTTTGGGTTTCACAGGGCATTCTTTTACGAAATGGCCTTTCTTGCCACAATATAAGCAAAGACCTTGCTTACGGCGTACATCTTTTTCCACAGTAGTTAATGCGGCTCTTATGGTTCCAATGTCCATTGGTTCGGACCCAGAGGCGTTGTTTGACTCTGAGTGTCTCTGTCGTTCAAAGGGGAGCATGCCCCTCTCTTTCTTTTTGTGATCCCCTTTTCGCTCACTTATCCTATGATCTAGACGCAGCACCAGATTGATCAGCTCTTCACACGTGGAGGGTTGTGAGTCAATCTGAGCGATCACATCCTTAAGTTCTTCCCTTAGCCCTTGATGGAAGATTGCCGCTTGCTTAGCCTCTGGCCACTTTGTTTCTGCTATTAACCTCCTGAAGGCATTTAGATAAACCAACAGGTCTTTATTGCCTTGCCTCAACTCTAGTAGTTCCCTATCGGCTGTGAAGGACTCAGCGCATCTGTCAAAGACCTTCAAGAACTCGATCTTAAATGCCTCCCAATCGTGTAGAAGTGGGTCGTCTCTGTTAACCAGAGACACGGCCCACTGTGCCGCATCACCGGCTAAGTACGAGGTAAGAAAGGCTACTCTCGCCTGGCTGGTAGGAAACGACTTTTGTTTGCAAGAAAAATGGAGCATGACCTGCGTTAGGAATACTTGTACCTTACCAACTTTCCCATGAAATCGCTCCGGGGTAGCTAACGGTATAGACACAGGCATTTCCACTACTACCGTACTAGGAGTTCCAGCCGTCTGAGCCCCTACGTTAAAAGGGTTCCTTTGCATACCCTCGACCCTGGCCTTGAGATCAGCAGTTTCCTGCCGCGATGCAGCTAACTCTGCCTGTATATTGGCGAGAACGGCTATGACATCTTCAAGAGTGGCCATTCCAGCACAACCCGACCGGGAGGACAATAATTCGTGGGTCGGAAATTCTGTCAGATCATTCTGTCCTCAGGATCGGTTTGTTGCTCGGAATGGTCCACCTCTTGATATACCCAAGCCTTAATAGCCGTAATGGCACAGGTCAGTAGGAGGATCAAGTGAGGGAAGGAAAGGAATGGAACTGCAGGGAGGTAGACCTGTAATGACAACAACAATAATAACTACCTGAGGTAATTCTACACATAAATGATCAATGGTTTAAATTGGTGCAACCGTTATACCTGTAACAAAAAAGATAACGCCTGTACACAAGACTTTTCTAGATAGACTGTGACTTCAGTGTTGATAATACCAATAGATGCAGTATGGCTACAGTGAGGGAAACATGGAAGAAACACTTTTATAGAACATCCGGAATAGAAACAAACAAAGGGAAAAACACCACCTCATACGAAACATATAAGAGAAAACACGACCAGGAACCTACCCTGGTCTAGGCTCCACACAGCATCACAGGGATAGAGCGTAGTCCCATACCACTCAAGTTACCCCTGTTAAATAGAGCCAGAACACAGTAATAAATTAAAGCTTTACTCCGTAAAGGGTAATGTCTGTACAAATGCACTGTTATCCTAGTCACAATCCACAATAATGGTTACATCACCAATATCCAAATCAGAAAGTCAAAGAAACCCCAACCAAGGGAATGCGAGGGGGTATGAGAACCCACCACGAGTCAATCCGTGTAGAAGTTCTCTGAAGGATGCACCCAGGAGACGGGAACAACAAGGTAGCAAGCAGATCACTACTTACAGTACTGGGAAGATGCAGGAACTGCCTATAGCAAGGCGCTACCCCACCGCAAATGAGGAGGCAGACAGCGAGGCAGAAGGCTCCTTTCACAGAACATCAAAGGCTCCAGCAAGGCCACCCGATCCTTCCTCCGCACGAGCGAGGCGCTCACCAACGGAGAAGGGGAGGGTTTGGTCAATGCAAGATACAGGCCAGTAGGAACCAGGAAAACGGTGCGAGCACCCTTACCAGCCTTCACAGCAACGGGAGACACCGCAGTCCGCGGCAAACAAGCAGCGTTTCCCTTTATGGGCGGTTCCTCGCAGCGTAATGCGTCTTCTCACAGGGCTACCTGGGAACGGTAGTTTCCTGGTATGTTGTCACGGCAACGGAGTCCGGAAAGACGCGATCGCGCTATGCTAGCGCGCTCGATAGTTAGCGCTCATGACACTTACTGGCTTCTCCTATTTTTTTTCGGTACTTTGGGATAGAGTACACGTGTCCTGTAATGGCGGCCATAACATTTGTTAATAGTTGAAGACAACTAAACAGATCGCTCTATACATACTGAAATGGGTGACAAAAGAAAAAGCTACTTCGGCCAATAAAAAGTCCATATTCTTCTTCTTATATTTTTTTGGGTACCGTTGGTCTATTTTTTATGTATTGAGGAGGAAATCTTCCTACAGAAATTCACATAGTAAATCGCACTTTTGTGACCCGCCCCCCTCCACGCCCCGCTTTCTTGCTGCCTGCTTGACAGATCAGAACAAAACTTTTCATGAAGGAGCTGAGGTGGCTGAATTTGTTTTCTTTAGACAGTTTCATGTAGATTCATCAAACGGATTTGTCAAACAGCATCAAAGCTATTAGTGAAACAAAAAACACTCTTCCTATGAAAACTCTGACCTAACTATAAATGCACAGTGGCAACTGCCATTGTGTAACAGCCTTTTTGGTGCTTTAATTGCACAAAATGCTGTGATATAAAAACCCATATATCAACGGCAACTGAGAAATATGGAACATACTTCACAGTTGCCTGTGAAATATGGATTTCATCATCATAGTGACAGCCCCCAAACTACTAAGGACAGCTTTAACATTGTCATGGCCACTAGGAATATGTGGTCTGGAGGAACACATTGAGTGGCAAAGTTATCTAAATTATGCTGCAAAAATTGAAAATTGGGCTGAACATTCTCTAGCAGTGTTATTTTCATCCACTTTAACTAGAAAAAACATTATTGATGAAATCTGCAAATGTGCTACATTATGTGGCAAATAAACAAATCCTTAATTATGGGGTACATGCTGCTACCATAGAATTTCTTAAATCCACTCACCTTCACCATGTCCATTAGTTTAATTACTATTTTTTCAGGAAAGGTAAACAAAACATAAACATTCTAAGTCCAGTCATTGCCCCTTGTTAGCTGAACTTTGAGGACAATAGCTTTTTCACATTAACTACCCTACAAAAAATATGTAATATAAAAAATATATAACGGTTGACTTGGATAATATAGCACAAATCATGAGGGCAAAAATTACGGTTTGCAACTGTGATAATACTCATACAATCCCTTCTATGTGGTTTCTACCTCTTTACACAAATGGAACTCCTTGCATCCCAATTTTGGTATAATCCCTTGTTTTAAACAAATATACATTGACAAAAAGCCATGGCATTAACCATAAATGCAGATGCAAGAAATGCAATAATAAATAGCATCTACGTACTGTGTGTGGGCGTGCCTGTAAAATCTAGCAATCTTTTTTATGTGTGAAAAATGGATATTACACAATTATATGTGTGTCTCTCTCTCTCTATATATATATATATATATATATATATATATATATATATTACACTGTGACAGTCGCTACTGTGCAGTTATAGTTAGGACCAAGTTGTCATAGGAAACAGATTTTTTATTTTGCTAATAACTTTGGTGCCGTTTGACAAATCTTCACATACCTTTCCAAAAAACAGAGGTCGATCAACCTTCGCTCCTTCTTTGAAAGTTTTGGGATAATCTGTCAAGCAAGGGCCAAGTAAAGGGGGTTGGTGTCCCAAAACGCATTTCCCCATGCAAAGTCCCGTAGGAATTTTAGACAATGTTACAGCCAAAACACCTGAACGGAATTACAACAAATTTGGCAGAAAGCTAGATCTTTACGCAGAAAGCATGCTTTTTGAGATTTGGTGAAAATCTGTTCAGCTTTTGAGAGAAATTAAGCTTCAAAATATATAGATATCTTGCGATGTAGTACTACCAAGGGAGTACTGAGGGGAAAAAAGGCAAAATAAGCATTCTGATTGTCTAGTACCGCGAAACATGTCACTGTGAAGGGCTGGCCACATTTTTAAGACAAATGTTGCAGTAGCCACTTTAGGACTCAGGGACTCAGTTCTTGACTCCTGAAAATTCAAATAAAACAACTTATAAGGGGGCATGGGGTACTCTTACTTCTGGGCCCTGGGGGGGTGGGGGTGAGGTCCCAAAGTGCAATTTTTTTTCCCGTTGCTCAGACTCACGGTTCTCAGTGTGCCCCACGCAAATTGACAGGAGAACCTAAAAATGACTGCAAGATTACTGTGGGACCAAAAAAAACACAAACAAAAAGAAAATGGGTGGGTGTCTGTGAGGTGTTGCGGGACCTTTGAGGAGGGGGGGTTGCTGCCTGTGGGGAGTTGGGCGTCCCTGGGAGTTGGGTGCACATGGATGGTTGGGACAGGGACTGTGCCTAACCCCCAGCTGCACACAGCCAAAGGCTTGGTATAGTTAGGTGTAGTAATAAAATCTTACTTCATGTTAAAAAAAAACCTGGAAATTCACTGAAAAAAAAAAACAAAAGTTCAAGTGTCATTCGCGTTAGACATGGCAATACCTTACTTTACATTATTTTTTTTTTACTTTTAAAAAATCACTGTACAAACAAAAGGGTCATGTGACGTTATAGTTAGGTGAAAAGGTCAATTAAAAATACAATTTCAAACTCAAATAAACCCTGAAATTGATCAGATATAGATAACTGAAGTAACTATAACTTGCACACTTGCCATGCTTTGCTCATGATCTCACACATTACATCTTTCATGACATGGTCTATGATCTCATTGATAACATCACTGATATCATCTGAGATTAATAACATTTCCAGTGAAGACGTTTTTGTTAATTCAGTTAACTATAACTGGTGAATTTCAGGTTTTGTTTTAAGTTTAAAATAGTATTTTTAACTGACACTTTCACCTAATTTAGGGGCTGATTAGGATGGCGTGCGGACTTTTGTCCGCCCGCCATCCTAGTGGTAACGGGACCGCCCGCCTGCCATGCGGCGGTCCCGCCACCCAAATTATGATGCGACCACCACCGCGGTGGTCGCATCTGGCATTTTAACATTGCGGCGGTTGCTGCTGGCTGCAGCACCCGCCGCAATAGGAAAATGCCATGATGTGCATGTCCATGCACAACGTGGCAGGCACCACGCGGTGCCTGCCACCTTGTGCATGGACATGCAGGGGGGTACCATGGGTATCCCCCAAATGCACCCCCCACCCCCCCGGGGGCCCGCAACGGGCCCCCAAAGCAAATCCCCACCAGCCTTTCCATGGTGGCATCGCCGCCATGGAAAGGCCGTGTAAAGCACACATCATAATATGGATGGCGGTGCCTGCTAGGCCCCGCCACCATATTGTACCCCAGTTCCGCCCGGCCGGCAATCGTAACGATTGCTGACCGGTGGAAAAGCGGCAGACGGACTTTCCATCCGCCGCGATACCCACCGCCATCGTAATATGGCGGTGGGTAAATCACGTTACGATGGCGTAACGGTCGCCACCGCCGGACCGGCGGTGGCGAACGTTACGCCATCGTAATCACCCCCTAAGACGTTACTTTAACTCTTGGCTTTTTTTAGTGGGTCTGTGTGTGCATATAAATATATATATATATGTATAGATAGAGATAGAGATAGAGATAGATAGACCTGCAGAGGGCACAATGTAATTTTTTATTTATTACTATGTTAAGCATCATATTGATATATGTTTCGTGAATACAAATCCGTATGGTCCATCCGAGGCGGGTACCACAAAATGAGCATTAGTACCAGCTGCGGGTTACAGCGCTTAGAACCAGCAGAAGTGCGGTACGCAGCACTACATAAAAACCAGTTGTTGTTATTATTATTATAATAAGTAATAGTGGTGTTTGCAGAGCCGAGCTCTTTCCATAAGGAGGAGGGGGGACTGGAAAGTCCTCCAATGTGTTTGCCGCGGATCAAGGCGAGCCGCCCGGGCCTCACTTTCTTTATCTTAATTCCGACTTGAAAAGATATGATTATCGGCTGCGCGCAGAGCCGGCGGAGCGGCCGCGCGGGGCTCGGGCGGGGCCGGCCGGGAGCCGGGCCGCTGCAGCGCCAGATAGGGCGCCTAATGAAGCTGTGCTGCGCCCGCATACACAGCGCATTAACCTCATTAGCATGAGCCCCTTTCTTCCCGCCATTGTGGGGGCCTTTCAGCCGGCTAATCCCCCACTTTCAAAGCCCGGCCTGTAATAAAGCTTTTAGGGAGGGTCTCCCCTGCTTCTGCTCTCCCCAAAGCTAATAGCGTTCTCTGAAGCCTGTTTGCTGCGCACGGGACGATTAACCAAAATGGAGGAACCCCCTTGTGCTCCGCGCTCCGCCGAAATAAGCTCCTTATCGAGCCGGAGAACACTCCGTCCTATTTAAGGAAATGGGCCTGTTTAGGGCGAAATCTCTTTAAAAATGTGCATGTTTTAATGAATTGAAAAGTGTTTGTGTTGGGCCCCTGTGGCGGTTTTTTTTTTTACGGGAATCACTGCATCTTGTGAGCGTGAGAGCTTTTATTGCACTGACGGCAGGAATACAAACTCACTGCTAAACTGGCTTTCGAGACCATCTTCAGTCATGTGGGCGCCTCAAAAGACTCGACAAAAACACACTGCTGGTTCTAGCGGTGGAATACATCAGATGCGCAAGGAAGTCATTCGCGTTGGGCCCCAGAGCAGAGTAAAGACCATCACAATTATTTGGCATCAGTATGCGGCAGATAGAGTCGGCATCTTCCACACAATAGTCGTAAGGCCATCCGTTCCAGCTAATACGATAATTTAATTTATATAGTGCACACCGCACAATACATTTTTTGGGGCGCTTGAATATGTCAAAGCAGAAATGTTAAAAACTCACATCGTGTTCTTGTCATACCACTGGCATTAGTAAACAACTAATTTATTCGACACACTTCCATAGTGGCTTTGCAGTGAATGCCATAAACAGTACGTAATGTTGATGTGCCATGTTAGTAAACAAATTAAATGCAGGTCAGACAAACACTATTCCTCAGTTTCTACTTTTGCAGTAACGAAACCACAGCGTGCCTAATGTCTGCTATTCAGTACATTGAGTATATGTTTTAACCTAACACCGCTGCGCTTTGTCACACGGACCCCCATATTAATTTAGCGTCGAGTATCAATTGAAGAATGCAGTGAGCGCTATAGAAGGCGCTTATGTTTTGCCTGTTTTTATTTTGGTTTCTGTAGCCCCGTTATGCTCGTGTTCTCACTTTGGTAGGAAAGCTACGTACTGATTCTGTTTTATTTTCTTATCCTTTCTCTTGGCCGGGTACCCTGTAAACGCAGCCGACTTGCGTGTATTTCACGGAGAGAACAGCGCCTCCGTGGCTGGGCAGCAGAGGGGTCGCTTTAACCGGCCCCAGCGCCCTATAGCGCCAACACGCGTAAGGACCGGCTGATCTGAGGCCTGCTTGGCTGCTCGTCTAACAAAGCGTGTATTTTATTTTAGTTCAAAGCCATTGTAGCGGGACCCTTATCACAGGGCAAGAAGTAGTCAGATTGTCCTAAATTATGTCCAAGCAGCCCCCCTGGACGCGGGGATTAAGAGATTAAAGGAGGGGGTGCCGTATCCCCGGTATGGTAATTGGCAGGCCTGATTTGCACTCGCACAAAAGCGGCTAGGGGCCTTTGTAGCTGCACAGAGCAGGCAGGGCCCGACTGTCAATGGGCAGAAGCCTGATTAAAGGGCCTATCGGGGGAAGGAGCCGGCGAACCGTGAACAAACCCCGGCTGCTCCCGAAAACTAGCTGCGGACTCTAGACTGGTCCGCCTATGGCAGGCCGCGGCCTCGGGCAGCACAGGGCGATATCTGAGGTGCGCAGGCCTGGCCCGGCACCCGGGGAGGGCAGAGGCCCGCACGGGTCATAACGGGAGAGTCTTACCACACCACAGCCGAGGGCCAAGGGCCCAGCATGTGGCACCTTGAGGGAGGGCGCGCCATGGAATGAGTCCCTCATAGTTGTGGTGGTCACGCACCGTGATACTACTGGCTCGTGGGACCGTGTAAGGGGGGTGAAGTAAGTGTGTGTGCACGCGCTCGCGCGTGAATGTAAGTGGTGTATAGTTACACACTTGACTAAGTGCGCGTGTATGGGTTCCTTTTGGACATACTTTTGACTTCGCAAAGTCCAGAAATACATCGAAATAAAAGCATACATCAGTTTCCTACCCCTCAGATTTGCGCCAGACTTAGTGGCGATTGGAGGACCCCGATCTTGGTCTATCGGTTTCCAGAACGGCCTGAGAATGGATGTGGCGCGCACCTTTGTAAACGCATCCGCGCGCGCCTGCGTGTGTACGTGTGTGTACCGGTATGTATATGGGAACACACACGGGGCATATACTTACAGAAGGTGAATATACATTTATATACATGCACATTTATTAATTCCAATATACACAATCATGCCTACACACACACACACACCCTCGCATCTACCAACATCAGTGACACACCGTATCGCATATGAACACACAAGCACAAATATTATAGGCGTGTTCCGCGTTTCAAAAAGTCACAACAGGTCAAAACAACGGTGTAGTAGAGACAAACACCTCGAACTGCGCTCGTTTACAAATAACTTCTTGGGGTCTGGGCAGTGCAGGAAGTTGGTCACCTGAAATCGCGGCAGGCTGGGTTGGGTAGGACAAAGCGCGGCCTGCCGGCGCGGCCTAGGCGAGCAGAACCCGCCAGGGCTGCAGACTGGGCGGAAGTACAGAGGGATGGGGAGAGAATGCGACTGCCGACTTTAGAACTGGGGAGCCGGGTTCGAGTCACCATCCTGTGATTCTGGCAAATCACTTAATTACCCCGAGCATACAAAAAATGAATGTGTCCTTGTGTAATGTAGTTGGTACTCAGGTAAAACTCTCCCAATGCCTTCGGGTCGAGTTCGCCCTATGTAAAACTGCAACAAAAAAACATATAAAGCACCGCCTGCAGGCAACAGGCGAACAAAAACAGAAAACTGCAGCACAGCAACGTCTTCCACAGTCTGGAAATTAAAAAAACGCAACTTGTCAAAACAGATGTTTGTACTCTGCGAGCATACTGATAAATCTTTATTGACAATAACATACTTCTTGGAAGTATATAGTGTGTTAGAATTCTAACAAATTAACACAAACACAAAAATATTTACATTCTGGTATAGAATACATTTAAGAAAACAGTTCGTGTTTTTCACGGTTGACAAGCTCTAAAGTCTTTGAAATTACAAGTTCAGTGCTGGGGGGTCGCCGGGCACAAAGTTCAGTTTTTTTTTTTTTTTTAACTCCACAGGGTAGCCTACCTATTCGATGCTCCAAGAAAAGGCAACCTCACAAATAATGTCCTTTAAATGCCCGATGCCACAACTCCACGTTCCATTATCATTTCCTGGCCCCTACATACTTCTGGGGAAAATGCACTTCCCATCTGCCCTCAGCCTCTCTCTCACTTGAAATACATATATATATATAATTTGCAGCATTTCCGGTCAAACCGAATACGCACTGAAAAATGAAAGAACATGTAACCTAGCGCAAATAAAAAAATATTGAAATGTTTCTTTATTCACTTCCTGTGCAATTCAAGTTTCTGAAATTGAGGTTTTCTCATTTTAGCTGGTTTCGTAGACTAATGGCTGAATTGATTTCGTTAAAAGGATATGGGAAAACGGTCAAGTGCAAAATGTACCGTGGTTATGTGTACTTTCTCATGAGCACACCTGCAAGAAACATTGATTGCTGGCACATCACCTTGGGTTGGTGGCTTGTTTGGCACGTGAGCCTGCCACCCATCCTCAAGCGCTGCTACCTGGCTCCGGGCCTCTCTCCCTGGTTGCCCCCTGTATTTGTTCTGGGTTCTTTTTGTCTAGAAAACATGGTTTTGCTCCCCCCGAATATTCCCAGCGCAGAGCCGCGCTGTGTGATTTTGGGCGCCCCGTTCTCTCCCCAGTGTCTGTGTGGTGGTGTGAGCGGCGGCGGCAGGTACAGTACGTCCTCGGTAGCCCGGGGAGGGCTCAGTCGTCGGAGGTGACGTCTATCTCTTCGGGGCTAGCCTGCTTGGTGGCTAGTCGCCACCTGTTGATGTGGTGCGTGCCCTTCTTCTTCTGGGAAGAGTCCGAGCCCTCCTCCTCCAGTTTCTGGCGCTTGAACTTGGTCCGTCTGTTCTGGAACCAGACTTTCACCTGAGGAGTGAGAGAATTACGGGTGAGAAAGAGAAGCCACCGGCGTGAGACCAGACCAGACCCGCCCCGACCCCTCAGCCGTGTGCAGACATTCCCAGCTCAGGCCCTGCATGCCCCCCCCCCCCCCCCGCCCCCTTTACAGGCAGAAGCCCCTCGGTATCCAGCGACCACCTGGAAAAGAGGCCCGGAAACCAAGTTTATTTATGCGTTTTTATATAGCGCGGACTTTACCCGAGGGTGTCAGAGCGCTTCACAATAGGAACAGTAACATTACATGAGGAGAAGGATACCAGTGAGCATAATACAAAAGCAAGCGTTACATTGCACACCCTCAGGAACAGAGAGCGTTCACCTTTCACCCGTTCTGCAATTACACACCCGGCATGGCCCCCCGCTGCACCACCCTCTGCCCCCCCCCCCACTCACACACACACACACAAGCGCGGGACCCTCATCACCCAGCTGAACCCCGCAGAAGCCTCAACGCCAGGGTCGGACTGGGGCAAAAAATAGACCCGGGCACAAAAATAAAAGTGCCCCCTAATAGCAGTCCAGATAGCTGAAAAAGTGTCCGACATTTGCAAATCAGGCTAGTTTTGAACTGAAGACGTGCTGTAAGGGTCTTTTGCAAGATATAGGCGCGTGCGTGCAACTTTGTTCATTGCAGGCAATGTCTGTGGTAATATCAGGAGTATCAACCCACGAGACCATGAAACAGTCTGACCCTGTCACCTTCAGCACGGAGCAGAAGCTGACATTCGTCAGCCCTTCTTTAGACCCCCTACGCCTTACCCTAACCCCGTAGAGCTCGTTAGCACGGGCCACCAACCCCAGCAGGGGATCAGGGAGTGCCCTGCGCAACGCTCGAGAGCTGACGTCAAGTACAGAAAGTAACAGTGAACACCGACAAAGAGTCATCAGCAGAACACCAAAGCAGCGACTGAACACAATCACTGGTGCAAACAAGGCAGCACTGCTCCAAGTATCTAACACTGCTACAGGACAGACAAAGGAGCACATCGACAAACTCCACTAAAAACCACTGCTACAAGTCCGAAACACAAAGCCACACTGGTAGAAATACAGAAAGCGCGCTGCTGTAAACTACACGGAGCACTATCGACATAAAACACACGTCAGCACTGCTGCTAGTTACACTAAACACCGCTGCTTTGGAATACACCTCACCAATGCTGTTAAATACACTAAACACTGCTGCTATGGAATACACCTCACCAATGCTGTTAAATACACTAAACACCGCTGCTATGGAATACACCTCACCAATGCTGTTAAATACACTAAACACCGCTGCTTTGGAATACACCTCACCAATGCTGTTAAATACACTAAACACCGCTGCTATGGAATACACAAGGCAGCACTGCTGCTAATTAAACTAAGCACCGCTGATACAAAACACACACGACAGCACTGCTGCTATAAAACACACAAGACCGCACTGCTGCTAATTACACTAAGCACCGCTGCTATGGAATACACAAGACACACTTCACCAATGCTGCTAATTATCTTAAGCACCACTGCTACTAAATACACAAGACAGCACTGCTGCTGTAAAACACACAAGACCGCACTGCTGCCAATTACAGTAAGCACCGCTGCTATGGAATACACAAGACAGCACTGCTGCTATAAAACACACAAGACCGCACTGCTGCTAATTACACTAAGCACCGCTGCTATGGAATACACAAGACAGCACTGCTGCTATAAAACACACAAGACTGCACTGCTGCTAATTACACTAAGCACCGCTTTCTTAAAATACACACGTCGGTACTGCTCCTAATTAATCAAGCGCAGTTGGTATAAAATACCCAGGACTAAGCATCACTGCTATGGAATACACACTTCAGCACTGCTGCTGATTACACTAAACACCGCTGCTATGGAATACACAAGACAGCACTGCTGCTAATTAGACTAAGCACCGCTGCTACAAAATACACAAGACAGCACTGCTGCTATAAAACACACAAGACCGCACTGCTGCTTATTACACTAAGCACCGCTGCTGTGGAATACACAAGACAGCACTGCTGCTAATTACACTAAGCACCGCTGCGACAAAATACACAAGACAGCACTGCTGCTATAAAACACACAAGACAGCATTGCTGCTGATTCCACCAAGCACCTCTGCTGGAAAATACACAAGACAGCACTGCTGCTGATTCCACCAAGCACCTCTGCTGGAAAATACACTAGACAGCACTGCTGCTGATTCCACCAAGCACCTCTGCTGGAAAATACACTAGACAGCACTGCTGCTGATTCCACCAAGCACCTCTGCTGGAAAATACACTAGACAGCTCTGCTGCTAATTTCACCAAGCACCTCTGCTGGAAAACGCACAAGACAGCACTGCTGCTGATTACCTTAAGCACTGCTGTAAAAGACACAAAGGCACAGCTGCTAATTACACTAAGCACTGCTGCTACTAAATACACATGACAGCACTTCTGCTAATTCCATCAATCAGCTCTGCTGGAAAATACACAAGACAGCACTGCTGCTAATTCCATCAATTACCTCTGCTGGAAAATACACAAGACAGCACTGCTGCTGATTCCACCAAGCACCTCTGCTGGAAAATACACAAGACAGCACTGCTGCTGATTCCACCAAGCACCTCTGCTGGAAAACACAAGACAGCACTGCTGCTGATTCCACCAAGCACCTCTGCTGGAAAACACACTAGACAGCTCTGCTGCTGATTCCACCAAGCACCTCTGCTGGAAAACACACAAGACTGCACTGCTGCTGATTCCACCAAGCACCTCTGCTGGAAAACACACAAGACAGCACTGCTGCTGATTCCATCAAGCACCTCTGCTGGAAAATACACTAGACAGCTCTGCTGCTGATTCCACCAAGCACCTCTGCTGGAAAACACACAAGACAGCACTGCTGCTGATTACCTTAAGCACTGCTGTAAAAGACACAAAGGCACAGCTGCTAATTACACTAAGCACTGCTGCTACTAAATACACATGAAAGCACTTCTGCTAATTCCATCAATCAGCTCTGCTGGAAAATACACAAGACAGCACTGCTGCTAATTCCATCATTCACCTCTGCTGGAAAATACACAAGACAGCACTGCTGCTGATTCCACCAAGCACCTCTGCTGGAAAATACACAAGACAGCACTGCTGCTAATTCCACCAAGCACTTCTGCTGGAAAATACACAAGACAGCACTGCTGCTGATTCCACCAAGCACCTCTGCTGGAAAACACAAGACAGCACTGCTGCTGCTTCCACCAAGCACCTCTGCTGGAAAACACACTAGACAGCTCTGCTGCTGATTCCACCAAGCACCTCTGCTGGAAAACACACAAGACTGCACTGCTGCTGATTCCACCAAGCACCTCTGCTGGAAAACACACAAGACAGCACTGCTGCTGATTCCATCAAGCACCTCTGCTGGAAAATACACAAGACTGCACTGCTGCTGATTCCACCAAGCACCTCTGCTGGAAAACACACAAGACAGCACTGCTGCTGATTCCATCAAGCACCTCTGCTGGAAAATACACAAGACAGCACTGCTGTAGACGACACAAACGGCACCTAAACACCGCTGCTGCTAAATAGACAAAACAGCACTGCTGCTAATTACCTTAATCACTGCTGCCATTAAATACGCAAGACAGCACTGCTGCTGATTGTACTAAGCACTGCTACTATAAAATACCCAAAACAACTTTGCCTCAAATAACATTAAGCATAAATTATACAAAATGTACACCCAGCACTGCTAAAAAACACAAGGAGCAAAGATGCTGCGCGAATGTCAAAGCATCTCTGCTGTAAAGTACGCGAAGCACTTCACCCATGCACTTCACTCCTACAAAGCACAGAATGGAGCGCCGCTACCTCACACCCCAAGCGCAATGCAGCGCAGCCGCCGCGCCGTAACCCCAGTTGCACTGCCGCAAAATACCCGATCTGCAACTGACACAAAACACCCTAGCCGGGCTCACCTACTACCCAAGTACCGGTGACACAAAACACGCAACCGACCACTGCTGCCAAACACAAAGCTGCACTGCCACCAAACACACACAGGACAAACTGACACACGGAGAGGTCGTAGTAAACACTACTGCAAAACACACAAGCAGCTTTATCACACATTTCGCTGCACAGTACGGTGTGCTCGGCATCAAGTAACAATGGAAATACCCGAAGTACGTGTTTCAATGTAAACATTTCAACCATCCGTCCAACAAATCACTCACTGCAACACCTACCACAAGATAACTCAAGTACCGTTGGCACCAAATACTCAAAAGGGCCATGCTAGAAAAGACACGGTCCAGCACTGAAACCAAATAGCCCAGCCAAACAATGCTATAAAATACACAAAGTGCAATGGAACAAATTACACACAACATCAATGGGACAAAACACACCAAGTCACACTGCTACAAAAGGCAGAAAGGAACAACGCAACTCAACACATAGAACACCAAAATCCACATTATACAATATACAAAGCAGAACTGTAACATAATTCACAACGGTATATTGAAACTGTGTTCAAGTTGTACTGCAACTATATATATCTAACAATACTGCTACAAAGTACACAAGCAGCAATGCTACCAAATACCCTCTTGCACTGCCACCAAATACTTAAAGCTTCATTGCAACAAAACACATAACTGCAGTTCAACCAAATGTACAAAGTATGACAGAAACAAAACACATAAAATGGCACAGTTACAATACGCACAAAGCAGCGCTGCAAAAACATGTGCAAAATATCGCTGCCACAAAATACCCCAAACCCCAATGCCACACAAAACACAAGGGGGCACTGCCACAAAATATGCAATTGCCACTGCTACACTTAGCAGAGTTGCCGAGAAGCAAAATGCACAAGGCAGCGAAATAGATCATGGCACGCAGCATTGAAAATACACTAAACTGCGATGCATCAGAATGCACAAAGCAACATGCTACCATGCAACAAAATGACCACACACCACCTCCACTTATTACGCGCGACTGCTGGAGACTAACGGGTAACGCGGGTATAAAACAAGACGCTAATACAAACATGTCCAAACATTGGCACGCATGAAAGCGCCACATGCGAGGCTGCGGGCGCTCCAGTGTACGAGACGGAGGCCTGCCCGTGTGTTACTCCATAGGGCCCATCGGCTTGGAGGTTCTGCTGTTCGTGACGTTTTCACGACTCTTTCCCATCAAGCACGTGTGAAGGGGCAGCGCCCCTGAGGTCAGGGGGCTCAGTAGTGCCCAGGGGAACGAGAGGTGTCAAAGGGACACGGCTTGTGCCACCATGCGCTTAGAGTCACCCGGGTTAGCAGGTTTGAGACAAGGGGGCACGGCCGGCCCCTGGCACTCTCGCCCTGCCACCAGAGGACCCTAGAAGCACGCAGTTAAGCGGGGAGGGTCCGGGTCACAAGATCCCTCCACCTCGCTCGACGCCCACCCGCAGGCAACGATTCACTGGAAATCCAACAAGAACACACTTCTCTTGTGACGGAGACCACTTCGCAAAAACACACCCGGGCTTTCACTCGGAGGAATGCTTTAATGTTTTCTTTAAAGACACAGGTCAGCAGTGTTTTGGAAATGACGCGCAAATCACAGGCATATTTATATAATGAACAATATATATATATATATATATATATATATATATATATATATATATATATATATATATATATATATATATATATATATATATATATATATATATACTTATTTATTTCCATAAAATCAGCTGGTGCCACATCAAGGGTGCAGTCTAAGACCTGAACCGGGTGTATTACCATTTGCCCAAATAACAGGGGACCCTTCCAGCCACATAACAAAGGATGGTTAACATTAAAGCTCTCCGACTTCCTTCATTACAGAACGACTAGCTTCCTTGAACCGACGATCCACTGCACCTGACCTGCCTGCGTCCAGCCCCGAGGCGCCTTCTGCGGCACGAAGACATGCCGCTGTGCTCAGAGAGGCCCTATCTGCGCGCTGACAGGAGAGCACTCTCTGCCGCGAAGGACGTGGAAGCGCTTTAAGAACCGCCCTGTGGCAGCACTTGGAGCGCTCTATGGGTCATTGCACCAGGCCCCCGAGAGGCCCAGAGCCCAGTAGCAGCGCTCGCAGGTGACAAGGCCCACCGACTCTAAACTGGACACCAATAATAAATAAATCGCTTTTAGGATGAAACAACCGACTGCCCGGGGAGAGCTCGGCCGACTGTGCGTCGCGGCAGCTGACTCCCTATCCAGAGCTGCAGGCGGGGGAGGGCCCCCGATTTCCTCTTTTTTGAGTTAAAAGAGTGCGTCTTTCCACCGCCCCGACTCTATCCCGCCTGAAACGAGCAGATAAACTTAAACTCATTCTCGGGAGCGGGGCTTTTTAAAGACGGTTTAGTGATAAACCGCTTCACTGCACGCTCTGATCCGGGAGCTACCAACCAGCCCCCCTTTATTTCAGATCAGATCATCACCCCCTGCTGTGCAGAGCGGCCATGGCAGCGAATAGGGGGTGACTTTTAATTCGCTTTTTAGCGCACTAATTGAGGGGGAGGACGGTTCACTTGTCCGCGTTGTTCGGCCGCAGGGAACTGGTCCCGGGGGAGGCTGCGGGCTGACACCAGCACAAAAGACCCCCACCCCAAAACCCCTCCGCACAAAGAGCACCTTTGAAAGGCAGCTTGTCCCCCTTGAGGTGATCCCAGCGAGCCTCCGTAGGCTCTGGCTGGCAACACACAGAAATGGATCGATTTCTCGTTCAGGTTTCATTTAGTTGGACTTTTTACAATAAAAAGAGCGACGCTAGCATTACCGACAAATCGGTAAAGACAGGTTACAACTTAATCCAAGGTGACCAATGAAATACTGAGGATGCTCCACGGAACCCTGTGAAATATTGGTTTTAATACCATAATGACAGCGGACAACTTTGCGGAGCTTTATCAGTGTGAACACTACAGGGATTATGTGGCAATTGAGGGCCAAATTATGTGGCAGGGTTATCTAAAGTGTGTTGCAAATGAAGGCCAATTATGAAGCACATTCTCTGAGAGCACGATTTGAATCAAAGCTACAAACATGATTTGTTTAAATCTGCAAACCATGTGCAAATGACGTGGGAGGTGCAGTAATGTCATATGCAGTAAACACACTGTCACGGAATCTCATAATTCACCGCCTCCGCTATCTCCGTTCTGTTAACAACAATGCATCAGTGAAAGTTCAACAAAACTCCAGCATTCTAACTCCAATCACTGCTTGCTGTGGACAGAAGCTTCAACAGCCTCTCCCCTCCGCCGAGGGAATCTGCGTTTTTACAACATAAAGGGAACTTGATTTATAAAATTCTACATTGTTAAATGCATAAATAATTGTTGTTGTCTTCTTCATACAGCCGAAAACTTGAAAACTAAACAGCATGGGAAATATTTCACTTGCTATTTTAAAGAAACATTTCCGGGTTTGAAGAAAATATATTTTTTAAACTGCCATAAAATAAACGTTATGTTCGAAACACATAATGATCCCTATATTTTAACCTCAGTTTGCTGACTTTTCTAAATTGTTTGGCTATCTCCGGGGGTGGGGGGCGCGAGAGTGTGTGTGTGTGTGAATGTGTCTACGTATATCAATCAATTCGTCCCCATCGCAGCAGACTAAACGCAGCTCAGTATTTGCCCTCAAGGAGCAAACGTATATATTCTCAGATGCCCAAGTAGCAGAGGTATATGTATACAAAATGTTGCACTCTGGGTAGCTTGTTACCCATTGCCTGGAACTCCGCCTCTGTTCACTGTCCCGCACTCATTTCATAATGTGCAAACACGTCACACGGCAGCATTAATAAACAGCAGAACACTGCTCTGTGCTGGGTCAACATTAATATAGGTGTCGAAATAAAATTATATCTGTGTGTTGTAGGAGATAGAGAGAGAGATAGATAGATAAATAGACAGAGGGAGATAGATAGATAGATATATAAATAGACAGAGGGAGATAGATAGATATATAAATAGACAGAGGGAGATAGATAGATATATAAATAGACAGAGGGAGATAGGTAGATAGACAGAGAGATAGGTAGGTAGATAGAAAGCGAGATAGATAGACAGCGAGATAGATAGACAGCGAGATAGATAGACAGATAGACAGACAGACAGAGACAGACAGACAGATAGATAGATAGATAGGCCAAAGGCCAAGTGGTATGTAAATGTCAAATTTCACCAGAACCATGAGATGTTAATATACAACCATATTACACATTACCCATTATGTAGATTTTAAATTACATATGCATTTTCAAGTAGTTAGCTTAAACGAGCTGTTTTTCTCACATTACAGCCAGCAAGGGGCATTTACTGGAATTATGACGTTTTGGTTGTGTTTACCTTTAATGAAGGCATTTTTACTCAAATAATGGACAATAGTCAATGGTGAAAGTCCTGATTTTATGCCATGCAGCGGCTGCACTGTTTACTGTGTAATTATGGATTTAGTGCATTTGCTACATAATTTGCCATAATTTTCTTAATTTTAAGGTTTCACAAAAATGTTTCTACTGTAAAGGGATGTAAATTCTTTCAGAGAACGTGCCACATATTTTTTGGCAGTATAATTTAGATACCATGGCATTATTTAGATAATTCGATCCTCAAAAGCCACATAATCATAGTAACCCTTACAACGGTAAAAGTCTGCAGAGGGGTCGGGGGATGTCTTCATGATGATGAACCCCAAATACCAATGGGAACTGTGAAATATTTTCCAGTTTTCACTGTTCCCTGTTAAAGGTTATAGCACGTCAGTCTGCGCGATGAAAGCACCCGCCTTGTAGTATGTATGCGTGCCTGTATAGATAGCATACATTTTGTTCCCGCGCACGCTATATATTGCATATCATATATACAATGTATTTATAATCAATATAGTATACTGAGTGTGTGTGCGTGAGCACACACGAGTGTGTCTCTTTAAGAGCATTATTGTGGCCAGCACACTGTACTGTGCTTTCACCAGAGTTCACGCCCCCGGGGTCACGACCTCCTGCCGTATACTGTGGGTGAGACGGATCTCACTCTTTCATACACAAAATGCACTAAGATTTACACCACATTTGTGTTAACATGTTTTAGCCCTATCCTGTAATGGCTGGAGTGTACTGTCAACAGTGGGACAACACCTGTAAAACATCTGCAAAACCCTGAACAGAAAACAACAGCCGTGTCAGCATGGTACGGGTAGACTCCTATGTACAGAAACACACCGCCGTGTCCGCGGCTGCGAGCGCCTTGTGCACCTAATAAAGTACGGCGCTATGCTGTGCCTAGCGCAGGGGATAATGGAACCATTTACCGCACTATACTTACTAATGTATACAGGATAGCAACGGAAACAAAAGCAGAATATTTGTATCTACCATAAATCACCCAAGTAGACTAAAGCTTTTTTTTAGTGATTTAAATACACCCCAAAAAGAAACAGGTCTTATGGATAGGAAAGCGCGTCACCACGTCGTTGACTGTGGCCGTGAGAGCAAGCAACTACGACCTGCAGTCCACACGGTGGGGCCGGCAGCAGTGTGCGCTCCACAATGCGGGGCTAAAGCAACGTTCACTCCACAGCAGAGAACATGCAGCAGTTTGCTGAGGATGGCAGGAGCTGAACTCCACTCGGTGGGGCCGGAAACAGCTGTGCTCCACTCTGTGGGGCCCGGCCGTCTTGTGCTCTGGATGCCAGGGGCACCTGCTCCGTGCATTTTGGACATACGCAGGAGGCAAGGGCCCCGACGCGCACACAGCTTGGGCATTGCACTGAAGGCCCAAAGACGCGCACTTTCCCCACTTACCCAGAGTGTGGCTTGGACGTGTAAATACAAGGTGCCCCTGATACTATTGCCAATACCATGCACCCGTGAAATTCAAATGTAATCATGGTTTGGGCGCTATATAAAACAACTAACTACTTTGAACCCGGGTGATGGGGCGTGATAAAGCTCAATTCCTCCGCAGGTACCATAACCACAGGGCCATCACTCTCCACTCCATCGGCACATACTGCCAATAAAAAAGGTTTGTTTACATTCCCAAGCAGAGTCCCCAACCACTCACTGGCGCGCGCACTCATGCACGGGCGCGCGCACGCACACCCCACGCCAAGGCCAGTCAGCTCGTCTTTCTTTGTCCTGAGTGGGCCTCGCAGCGCTCGCCCCTCCAGCAGTGGCGCAGCAAGAGTGCCCTGCTGCAGTGCACCCTGCTCTCATGCTGAGCAGTAACCGGGGTGCACTGGGCCCCCACCTGCTGAGCAGTAAAGAGGCAGATCCATAAACTGGGTGCAGAGGTCCCCCACAGTCCCGGCCCGCCCCCAGCCCCTCACCTGAGTTTCCGTGAGGCTGAGGCTGTGCGCCAACTGCTTCCTCTCGGCGCCCACCACGTAGTGGTTCTTCTCGAAGGCGTGCTCCAGCCGCAGCAGCTGGGAGGGCGAGAAGGCCGTGCGGATCCGCTTGGGCTTCCTGGCCAGGGCGTTGTGGAGAAGGAAGCTCTCGGGACTGGTGTCACCGCCTGCAGAGGAAACAGCGCACAAACTTACACAGGCCGCAGCTGAAGCGCAAGGCACAACATATCCAAATTACACTCAAAACACCCCAACACCACCGCGTTAAAATCAAGGAAATCACCCCAAGCACCTCAGCACACTGCACCTGCAGAGCAAACCGCGCGCATACCTACTCAGGCGCGCAACTGAAGCGCAAGAGGGCCCAAGGCACAACATGTCCAAAATACACTCAGAGCACACAGCGTTCAAATGCAGGAAATCACGCACCCTACACAGCACGAATACGCTGTAAGTCTTTGTGAAAGTGGGTGAAACAAACAAGTTCCCAGAGCCCACCAACTGTTTAACTCGGAAAAATAAGCTAAATATAGAACAATTAGAAGACACTCCAGGGAAGCAGTGCACGCCGCCTTCTACTGACCACATTGTTATTGTTAATTTACCCCCACGGAAGAGTCCTTTATTGTTTGTTTTAAGGGGTTCCTAGAAAGGAAGCCATCCGAACTATACACGCGGGTGCAGCATTACTTTAATGTGTATTACACGA
The DNA here is from genome assembly GCA_963921515.1 of Calotriton arnoldi. Classification (NCBI taxonomy): domain Eukaryota; kingdom Metazoa; phylum Chordata; class Amphibia; order Caudata; family Salamandridae; genus Calotriton; species Calotriton arnoldi. The sequence goes on along the minus strand of CAWUFW010004229.1, from coordinate 413,724 downwards.
ATACCACCCGGCCTGTCCCGTGACTTCCTGTCCACTGCATTCCACATCATGGCAGCCACCCCAGTATTGACGACGGGGCCCGGGCTTGAGGAACCCCGAGTTCACACACACACACACGCACACTGCACTTCAAAAATTAAATAAAAACACAGTCCGCTCTCCTGCACCGAGCAGCGACAACCAGGGACACGAGCACATCCCGCAAGGCCGTGACCCCGCCATCGACCTGCACCCCTTCACCCCCACTCTCGATAGACACCAGGATCCACTATAGATCACACTCCCCGCTATAGACAGACCCCCCCCCCCTCCACCCCCCAACACACACACTTCAAGTTCAGGCCATCGATCCGTGCAGATAAGGACCGCGTCACCCAAGGCCATTTACACACCAACAGGGAGGATTAGCGCCGAGGTTTAGAGCCATTTTTGAACTCACTGACTCTCTGGAGAGTGAGAGGACAGATAGGTGAGGGAGGGCCCCTGACACCAACAGGGCATTCACTGCCTAACACCACGGCCCCATAATAAACCACTTCCAATATTGAGAATTCGTTTTGGGCAGTTTATTTTACACAGTTCTTATTATGAAGATTGTAGGTGGCAGTTATACAGCGCACATTCTTACATTCGTATGGCCTCGCGGCGCTAAACCCAACCGCCGCTTCTATGCCCCGTATATGCATCCAGCATTCCGGGCTCTTGCAAGTGAGAGCCTGGCCACGTCTCCCAAATGTGTCACTTTTTACAGTTGTCTCCAGACACCGCCCTGGAGGGCCCGGGGTGCAGGCAGCGGGCGCCGGCGCTCTTACCACCGGACTGAGGCACTTTACTGTTGCCACTCATTCACCTCAGTTGTCGCGTGTTTCATTCAACTTACTTTGGGGTAAGCACCCTGTTTCAGCTGTAAACAGAAAGTGACTGGAGTGTTTTTGTAACCCCCGGCTCGTGTTGTTTTTCTTAATGTGAACCGTTTACCAGTTCGCCCTTGAAACGCTCCAGATGAAACAATGGCCGCTAATTTAACGACAAAAAGCAATTAAAAGCGCGCTGTTGATGCGAACTAATTGTTTCAGGGGAAACAACACCAACTGTGCTGACAGGAAGGGTTAACCGAAAAGCGGAAACAGGCACCTCTCTTGACGGAGCCACCGACACAAGGCGTAACCTTTTTACACAAGAAATATAATTATCAGCGCCCCCACGCTCTCCGTGGGAGAACAACATACGTATTATTTATATGGTATTTGCGTGTAAATTTATATGTTATTCGCGTGCGTATTTGTAGGGAATCTCCGTGCATATGTACACGGTATATACTACCTACCTGTAGCTCCACTTGACAGCAGTGACCCGGAACCGCGAGACTGCTGCATATGTTCCCCATCAATGATCGATAAATCTGTTTTTATTTAACGGTCGTCTCTGTTCAAATGTGTGCTTTTTTAACATAATACGTTCCCGAATTAGCAACAGTTTCCCCACGAAGAAAGCGTAAGTAAAATACGATGGGCGGAAACAGACAACTGTTTACTAGTCAACATCTATTTTGTACCTTTATTTTTACCCCAGAGAGACAGAGAAACTATGACAACGCTCCATATTCCAGCAGAATCAAATCAGAGGGGGAAGAAATGGGCTGAGGGGCTACATTTTATTTAAAGCTGTCAACAGCATTCGTTTGGAAATGCCCTAACATTATTCGAAGCCACCGGCTCAATAAATAAAGGTAGGCCGTTTGAGCTCCCGTGACAGGCTAGGCCCCGAGGACAGACCAACCCCACAGCCTCGGCGCGACGAAGCGTCCCGGACTGAACCACCCCCGAGCCTGCAGGCCTAATTCTTTTTCCCGCTAGCGCCTTCTTCCCTCCTCTAGCACTTAGAAGCCTGTCTTCCAGTTGACATGTCAGTCTACTCTCGGCCTTTCCATTCGTTCTGTTTACTTCGCAACTTTTCTCAATGCCCGTCTTTCCTTCCTTTCGTTTTCTCATTCCCTTTACAATTATCCCTTCAGTCGCTCACTCTCTATGCCTCTCATTTCTTTAGCTCATTTGGCCTCAGTTCCTTCGCTGATCTCACCCTATTTCCGCATTTGTAATAATATTTTTCTGTTTTTGCGTATGTACACGGTTCGCGTGTTTTTCGCCCACATTAACATTTCACTATTCTTGGTCCACTTTTTTATTCTCCGTTTGTATTCGCGTTTCCGATCTTTGTATTTTTTTAGTCTCACTCGTTGGTCCCGCATTTTTAAGGCTGATCGAAGACGTGTCTTTCCTCTTCTTCTCTCAACACCACGCCCCACTAACAACCGTTCTTTTTGTTTTGCGTTTTCACTCATTTCGATCGATTTTCTCAGTCTTTGGCTATGGATCGCTCCTTCGAGTTTTAAAATATGTTATGGAATTCGTTCTTCCCCTTTCGGTTTCTGACCGTTCTTTTCGAACATTCTCTCTTTCCTTTCGTCTCCTGTTTTTCTGGTTCACCGATGCCTTCATTTTTATTGTTTCTTTTACTTGCCCCCAATTTTGATTCTTTCCTCACCTTATCTCATTGTCGTGGTTCCTCTGCCATTTTTTTATTCTCCCCTCAAATATCATTTTTCGTCGTTTCCCTTCTTTTATCATTTAAGTTCCCCAATATCTAGGATTTTTTCTTTCTTTCGTCACCCATGCTGTCTCGTTTGTATCTCTCAAACGCACACCGTTTTTAGATTTCTACCAATTTTCCCTTTCACTCTCATTCCGATTCACCCTCCCCCCCACCTCTCCGTAATTTCATTCGCTCGCTCTCTGTCCACATTGAACCCATGCGCCAGCCCCCCGCCCCTTACCTTGAAATCGGTGGCCGAGGTAGCGGTAGCGGTGCAGCAGCCAGGGGTAGAAGCTGGCCGGATCCCCCCGCTGCTGGGCGGAGGCGAAGAGCGGGGCCCCGGGCAGGTGGTGGTGGTGGTGGGCGGCCAGGCCTGGGTGCTGGTGGTGGGGGTGGTGCGCTGGAGGGGCCTGCACAGCCGGGCTGCCGGACTCGGGAGGGAAGAGCAGCTCCCCGTGGCCCCCGGGGTGCGGGTGGTGGAAGCCCTGCAGGAAGGGGTGCATGGGGGGCCCCGCATAGCTCAGCGCTGCCGGCCGGATCGGCGACGGCTCCTCGGGCGACGGCGTGTCCTTGGCCACCAGGGACTCGATGGTGAAGCAGCGCTTGGGCGCCGGCTGGAACATGTTGCACCCCGGAGGCGGCTGCACCCGGCGCACCCCTCCTCCGGGGGAGGGGAGGGGGTTGTCAGTGGGCCTCTCCTGCCCGATCTCAGTAGCAAGAACCGCGGAAGTGCAGCGAAACCCAGTCAAAACTTGGAGGAAAAGCAGTAGAAATCGGACGAAGTGCAGGGGAGCGCTCCGAAGTTGTGGAAGTGCTGCAGAACCGAGTCCGGTGCAAGAGGAAGTGCAGCAAAGCCCAGTAGACGACCAGTGCCTGAGGAAGTGCAGCAGATCCGGTTCGGGGCAGGAGAAAGTGCAGCAGAGCCCGACTGACGATCAGTAGCCGAGGAAGTGCAGCTGGACCGGGTCCCTACTTGGAGGAAGTAGAACAGAACCAGAGGACGCCAGTGCAAGCAGGTCAGAGCCTGGAAGAAGTGTCGCAGAACCAAGGCAAGCGCAGGAAACCGAACCGGACTCGGAGTAGGTGCAGGACAGCTCGGTGAATGTACCTACATCTGGCTGAAGTGCCCCAGAATCCGCAGGAAGTGCAGCTGCACTCTGGGTGTGGCACAGGCTGCGCTGGCAGGCAGCGTGTGCAGACTGTCAAGAGGCAGGTACCCCTCGCAGGCAGGCAGGCAGGCAGGCAGCAGCAGGGTCCGGGCAGCAGCTCTGCTGTGATTGCCGCTGCACACTGCGGCTGGGCAGGCTCCAGCTGCTTTCCACTCCCCTCCAGTTCCGGGGGTGACAGGCGAGCTCCTCCCCTTGCAGCCGACTCAAGTCCCTAGTTTTGGAGTTTGCGGGCGCTGATTCCTGCTGCGGGGGCGCAGGGCTGCAGTCGCTCCTGTGCCTGGTCCGGGGCTCGCGCTCACCTTCCTTGTGCCGCGCGCGCCTGGGCTCGGCCTCCTTCATCCAGGGCCCCGTCACGTGGGCGGTGTCCCTCGGGCCAGCGCGCGTCCATTGGCCTACTGTAGTGCTTCAGCTGGGCGGGGCGGTGACGTGCACTACGGAGCCCGGGATTCCCGGAGGCTTGGAGCCAGTGTAGAGGGAGGGGGAGAGTGTCTGAGCACCTGGGAAAGGGTCAGAGGGCGGAGATGCACACTCCAGGGAGTTCGGCAAGTGTAGCAAGTCAAGTGCATGTGAGCTAAGAGCAGTGGCGAGGAGCCCTGCCAAGTGCAGCCATACCAAGTACAACCAAAGTTCAACCCATGCCAGAGCATGTGCTCCATGTACACAAGAGAGGAGTACAACAAAGCAGTCTTGCCAAGTACAATTAAGGCAAATGACATCAAACTACTCCTACTCTTATCCCTCCCTCTCTCTATCTGTCTCCAGCGCCGGGACACTCCCGTTGGGTAGCCGCGCGCTCTATAAGCTACATAATAATAATAATAATAATAATATCTGAGCAGAGTGCAATGGACTGTGTCAGTGCTGAAACCGAGACAATGGGGCTTTGGTGGGGCGGCAGGGAGGTTTTTGGGCCGGGTGGTCTGGCCCGAGCCCAATTGGGCTCGCTTTGGGCTAGTTTTGGGCTTCGGGGTGGGGGGTATTTAGCCGGCCATTTCGGGAGTCGTGTCACCATTTTGGAAGGTGACACTGCTGCTGATTTTGCTTTAGCTAGGGACATTTTTTTGCCCTCCCTCCCACCCAATTTTTATGGGGGGGGGATTTGTCCTTTCTCTTCTCTGGTATATTCTTTTCTTGGCTCGTTTTGTTGGGTACAGGTGCATCAGAGGGGAAAACAATATGTATTTCAGTTGTCGCTTGAAGCAGGTGCGTGGCGTCGGTTACCTATTTTTGGCCAGTTTGTTACTGTTTCATTTTTGGTTGGGGACAGGTAGGTAATGATGTTAGCATAGGTTATACTTAGTTAGAGAAGAGGTTACAGGGTTTAAGGGTTAAAAGTTATTGATCGAGTAGGTAGATCTTTAGATAGGTTGAAAAGCAGGTTACAAAGTTTTTAAAGGGGCGAAAGTTATTGATTAAGTGGGGTATGTTAAATAAATTGCAATTGTGTTTGTGAAAACATTAGGGGTGGGGGGAGGTGGATGCGTAGATGTTTATGTATAGTTAGTTATAGTTTTGTAAGGCAAAGGCCAAGGTTATGTTGTGTAAGGTGCACCTGTCTTCAATAAAGCGGCCATTTTCACACTTATGGTGAGTCAAATTGTGGTTCGTTCCGTGCACTTCGGCCCAAATGCAAACAAGCCAAGTACAGTCAATAGAGCCTTGAATATTACGTAATGTTCTGGGAAATGCCAATGCTGACCTTCCATTTGAATTCTTTTTTGTAATAAATGTAATGGACTTTGTAATAAATAAGGCCCAATTTATGGGTTGTCCGTGTATTCTTTCGCTGGCAACTGGGTATGAAGTCTCACAAGGTGCACTGCCCATTTAATCAATGTAGGCCCAACTCCGGTGGAAAGGCAAAGTGTGAGTGCATCTGAATCAAGTGCAACGGGGAGGAGCAATGCATGTGCAGCCAAGCAAAGTTCAGCCAAGCTGAGTGCACCCTAACCAACAAGCCAAGTCCAGGTTGGCCAAGTGCAAATGAAGAGACCACAAGAGTCTTAAATCCTGCCCAGTGAACTGCAATGGCGAGAAGCTGTGCTAGGTTGCAAAAGAGGGAAGAGAAAGGAAGCGAACTTGGTGGACGAAAGCTGTACCAAGTGCGTTCAGAATTTTAGGGCAAAATCTTTCAATTGAGAGGATCAGTGGTACCAGGTCCAAGTCAGGTGCAACCGGGACAAGGTAAATCGATAGAAGGCGTGCCATGAGCAAGAGAGCAGAGTTACGCCATGGGCAACTGAGTCGAGTGGAGCAGAAAAAAATACCGTCTAATGAGCTTTCAAAAGTGCATCAGAACCAAACACAGATGGGCCAAAGGCAACCAAGCAAAGCCAAGCAGTTTACGCGTGAGCCAAGTGGAAAAGAGAGAAACAAGCCATGAGCAACTGACAAAACTGCAATGGAGAAGATCCTTGCCAAGTTAGGGGTCAGAACCCTACAAAAGGATACAATGTTATACAATTCAAAGGGCAAGTGAGAGGATCTTTGCCAAAGTGCAAACTAGCCAAACTCAGTGTAGACAAGCGATGCCAAACACAACTGAGCAAAACAGCGCCAAGTGCAGCCAAGTTAAATAAGAATCAGCTGAGGAATAAAAGGATAGGTACTAAGAGAAAGCTTAAAAGGGTGGAAAAGTGTTAAGAGGTTACGCATAACTATACTGGGAACACTCCGCTCAAGTGAATGCATGCCAAATGCAACAGAGCTCAGTTGAGACAAGTGTAGGGGAATCAAGTAAAACTGAGTTTGACCCGAAAGAGTTTAACAAAAACCAGTAAGCTAGGTCTAAACAACGAAGCCACGGTAGGGCAACAGGGCACCTAAAACCAAGCTGAACAGCTCCAGGACAAAGGTGCAAACTGAAAGGGAGCAGAATCATACCACTTGTGAGCGAACATACATCCATGCGTGTTTAACAGAAAACACTTTCTCAGCACAGATTACAAGACGCTGGGGAACATCAGAGGGACATTTGATATTTTCAAAGAATAATGGATGTAGGAGTACGTGGAAAGTCCTGGAGGGCGCACACTGTCTAGTAAGGAGCAGTGTGGAATTTTAGACCAGAAGCCTTTGGGCAAAGAGTCTTCTCTTCCTCCTAGAACTCAGGGTAAGTAGGTACTACAGTTCTCCATACAAGTCGATCGGGCAATAGACCAGGTTTTCCCCACTTGTGGGATTACCGATACCAGAACAGGTAACTCCAGGGTAGGGAAAATCAAGCCCATTACAAGTTGGACCCTAAGAGTCCTCTAAGAATGAGGAATTACCAAATGAATTGGTAATTCCGGGTACAATTTCATTCTAATTCCTCAAGCTGGGTCAGACTTCCACCAGAGTAACTCCAGGTGAAAATAAAAAACGTGTAATACTGATAGGGTAGGTAACCGCTGATACCAGCACCATCAGAATTAAGAGGCCACCTGTAAAGAGGGCCTTTGTGCTTAATCGTCTAGTAGGAGTGATAGTCTAGGCCAAACCCTGAATGATGGCAATAAATGGTATCATTTATCAAAAATAATGGATGATTGGGGGTATGTGCAGCCCCACACCTGGCCCAAGTGCAACTGGTCCAACTGAAGTTTTGCTTATTCAATCAATAGTCATTTAGTATAAGAGAATCTGACATGCGTAAGTCAACCTCAACGGAGCCTAATGCAAATGAACAGAGTTTAGCAGCTGAACCAACATCAAATCCACAAGCCTAGTCTAGACCAACAAAGTTGAATCAAGCCAAGTGCAGCTAACTTAAGGCAGCCTTGCTACATCCAGAGGAAATATGATGGAACAGAACTGAACAATGCTAAATGTATAAGCCTAGTTTTTCTGATGTTTACTAATAGGCTATTGGACTTACAGTTATGTCCCAAAGCATAAAGTTTCTATTGGAGACCTATTGGCATACAGTCCTTTAAGGCTAAATCATCCACATACATTAAGCACAGAACATGCAATTCACCACTTTTTGGAGAAAATCAATTCGTCTCAGAAAGCACTTTTGGTAGATCAGATATAACATAACATAACGTGTATTTGTAAAGCGCACGTTCACCCCAGCAACGGGGCATCTTGGCGCTGAATAACAGATGTTTATTGTTACCCAACTCAATGGTACTCAGAGATAAATAAACTAAATAGCAAAGGTGCTGGGATGTTTTTCAGATAGATTTCCTAACCCTGGTAAGTCTATCTGGACCTAGTTATTAAACTAATTAGATTAACACACTTGAAAACAATGATTTGTAATACACATGGGCAACATGTTAATTAAGCCAGAGTAATTGGTGTAATTTTGGTAATTTTGCATAACAAAATGTACTCAAAATGACCAAGATTATGCCTTTAAGCCACACTGTGTAATTTCAGGGAGACATTTTAACGCCAGATGTCTCATTTAGGTTATTTTTTAAAACTGACAGAATTCCAGGCAGATATTTTTTATCCAAGTAAGCCATTCATTTAATTCTGGAGTGCAAAACTACAAACCCACACACGAACGGCAGGTTTTTTGAATGTGAAAAGCAGTTCTTTTGATGTGGGCAGTCAACAAACATTTCAGGTAGGGTTTAGCTAGAGCAAACCATTCGGGTAGCATTTGAGGGCAAAACTAGACAGCAAGCAGCAGTGTTTTGAAAACAAGCAACAGTAAATCAACTCAAAATTACATTTCCAAGTTAACTTTTTACAAGAATGGACCATTCAGGTAATTTATTGAGTGCAAGATGCAGTTCACATAATTTTGTGTCATTTTGCAATAACTTTGCTTAATTATGCTACATGAAATTACACAACATGAAATTACACAATTTACGCCAACCCCTAACTTGAGGGTGAAAAGTTCAGGAATGGAGACAGTGTCCATGATGGGCTGGAGTGAAGGGGTCATTCTGAACCAAGCTCAAGGCACGTTTGCCCCTGTGAGACCAATGAATAGGTGGTTGAAGCATAAGTCTAGCACAAATTCCATGGTTGTGCCAGTTCAGGTCATACGGAATCCGCCTCCAGACAGAAAGGAGTAAACCACTCTTTGGAAAACTGTACTGGAGTATGGGTTTCTCCCAGAAAGGCAAGGTTGCTAGTTGCTGAAAAACATACCCAGAAAGAATTCTGTCAGGTGCAACAAGTGTGTTCCACCCTCATGGACCTAAGGTGGTTGGCACAGGATTAGTCCATTGAGTGTGTATGCAGGAAAAGGGAATAGGTTGGACCAGATCCAAAGGAGCTTACAAGGCCCATCGGGGTACCTGCCCTGGACAAGAAGGAAACTGGGTTTTGGGTGAAACCAACTGAGCCTGCTCTAAATGACTAAACAACACTACCAATAACATCAATTACTCGGGGTTCAAGGAAGGCTGAAGCCTGCAGAGCTCTGTAGGAGAAGGAAATAGGCCAAATCAAGTCTGAACAATAGACTCTGAGAAGGCACAAGCTTCAGCGCTTGTCTTCGTGCTCCAGAAAAAGTGAAGGATGAGCATCCAGAAGTGGATCAGAAGGTTTACATTTGGGCCACTGCAAGGGCAGTGGGAGTTTCTGTCTGCTTGAAGTCTTTCCTGAGAGGGGATTGGTAAAATGAAGGCAGGATATCTTACTTGTGTATGCAGAAGGCTAGCCAGGTTCAGGTTTCCCTTGGTGTGATAGGAGATGCTGAGGGTCAGACACTCCTAGAGTACAGGATTGTTGCTTCCCAAAGGGACATAGGCCTGCTCCGCTAGAAGTCCCATTCTCACAGGCAAATGTACTATCTCAAGGAAAGATAACTGAGATGGACGGGGTGTGCTTGGAGGTTGGTTCGGAGTTGGTTGCCTCAGGATCCAACTGAAGGGTTCACTAAGACGTTTAAAGGACCTCAGAATTGTGCTCACAACCCAGGACAGGAGAAAGTCTTTGTAGAGATAGGTCCCCCCTTAGTGGATGATCCAAGTTTTCCAGTCTGATCACAAGACCCATGTATAGAGAAACTGCTTCTTATCCCCTCTGTGGAGAGGAAGAACAGTTTCATAATGTGGGCCTTTGGGAAGATGACACTTCACCTGGAGAGACAAGTCATCCCAAAATGCCGGGGAATCAAAGGATCTATGGTGCATCCCAGCCTCAGGGTTAGGGTAGAGGACAGAAAGGCCCTGTAAGAACTTCCCTTGCTGGAGCATTGTTTAAGGGCAACCAGTGAAAATGAAGACGAGAACTGAGTCTAGAAGTCTCTCTCTGTGCAAACTTGCAGGATGATGGGATTGACTTCCTTCTTTCCCCATCCTGGAGGAAGGTTCCGTCCTACCTGGGGGTGTTCCTGACCACTAGTCCTTAGAGTTGGAAGGAGTTGCCGACCCAGCATTAAAAAATTTCAAGGGGTCTTACTTAGGATCGCCAGAGCAAGAGCGGACTGTGTTTCTTCTATGCTTGTTCATGAGGATGGAACTCAGTTCTTAGGAAATGAATGAGGCATCAGTTGTGGTTCTGTATTTAACTACTTCCCACTCGGCTGGAGTAGCTGATGGAGGCCAATGACTTGGAATGCTGAAGAAGGGTTTGTGTGCTAGTTCTGGCTACTGCTACAGAAGTATGGGTTGTCCTGACTTGGTGCTAGAGAACTCACTGATTGGTTATCGATAGACAGTAGTGCACTGTCCTGATGAAGGAAAGCTTAGAACTCCTATATAAGGTGCCTGTTGTCTTGGAACTCTCACATAGTGGTGAAAACCTAAGGTTGAGCCAATGGTCCATTGTAGGCTTGAGTGAAATTTAAATTACTCCATGCATAATTTGCTTAATTTTAGGAATTCTGCTTTATGCTTGTTACGCAAAATTCCCCAAAATATGCCATTACCCCACTTCACATAATTATGAGCATTCATGGTAGAAATCTACCATGAAACGAGCTATTTGTTGTTCTCAGTGCTTGCTTAGATGCATCCTTACACTAAATGCATCCTTACACCTAAAAATGACACAAGGGCACGTAAAATATACAGTGAAATGAAGGATTTCCATTTCACTTAATTATGTGTAATTTCTTGTAATTTTGCCAAAATTTCACATACTTACTTGGAAGCAAATTATTTTAATTTTGCACACTCTTACTCAGTGGCGGCTCACATAGGGCGTGCTGCGGGCGGTGGCCCGGGGCGGGGGAGGGGCAGGGTGGGGGCGGTAGTAAACTCGGACATACAACGGAACGGAGGAACGTAATAATTACTTTCCTCCGTTCCGTCGTATGTCCGAGTTTACTACTCCCCCACCCTGCCTCTCCCCCGCCCCACCGCCCCGCAGCACGCCCTATGCGAGCCGCCACTGCTCTTACTGCATTTTCCTTGCAAGACTTGGCTCTGCTGCGGGATGTGAAGATCAGTAAGGGACCAACTTCAAGATCCCAGGGCAGACTGAAGGATGGGGAAAGGCATCGTCGCCACTATTAGAGGCTTTACCTTTCATGAGTCATGCCTCCTCACATTCAACAGTGGAAATAAATACCTTATTATGCTCTGCATGTCTGCATATATACTATTTATCCCATGGTAGTGCCATTACATGTGGCCCAATAGCACATGTAATTTCGAGCAGGTGTAGTAATAAACATACATTCAAATATTGATTACTACAGTGCAAGGTCAAATTTCAGTTTATTATCATAGTACAGAAAACGTGACATGAGAATTTTTTATTTTACTGCCTCATAGATTGCATGTAACAGTTTCTGTACATACAGAAAAAACACTCATAATAGCCAGGATATTTCTTGAGAGCGATTTAACCTTGCTGCACAAATTTAACCCCTTGCATCCTGGTTCTGGCTAAATAAATCTATTAAAACAAATGGACATGAAAAACTGCCTTGGCATAAACAATGTATTCAGGTGTGACACCTCCCCACACTCAAAGTTAGTTGCATGGATCAGTACTGTATTATGTGTGCAAGCCCACCAATATTGCAACGTGGGCAACGAAAATCAGACGAGTAGTCTGTCTTTCATAGCTATTAACTTTGTAAGCACTGAGCACTTTAAATGGGGGTGGAAACGTATGCATGTCATGTGATCAAGGAACCTGGTGGGTCGAAACGCATCATAGCAGCATAGCACAAAGAAAATAAACAACGCATTGCACGAAATAAGAGGAGTCCGTTTCCTTTTTGGTTCTATGGTGCAGGGAACTGGCGAAGAAGAGGAGTACTGACCATTTGTTCCAAGGCAGCTTCCTTGGTTACGACGGACCCCCTCTCGACTTGGGCAGCGCGGCAGGAAGCCGAATCTGGTGGTGAACCGGAATAGGAAATCTCCGGATGAGAAAGCTGCAAAGCCCCCGGACATCGGAAAATTACCTACTGGGTGAGACTGAGCGGTGGAACTTGTGTCAGAGGACGCTGGGAACACAGGCGGAAGCTCGGAGGTAGGATTTGTTACAATAGTCCGGTGAGAGGTGTGCTTAGTGAGGGACTGCATAGTATAAACAGTATCTTCGCATAACTCACAAAGTGCTACATTATGGCCGCCGACGTGCTACGCGGGAGGGAAGAGGCAGCAGAGGAAATGTTTTCGGAGGAGGTAAACATTCTAATTCCGACACAGACCAGCAATGAAGTCAATGGCGGGAGCCGTTTAAATCTAAAGGAACTGTATAAAAAACTGGAAAAGCTGATGAAGGCAGAACAGGCTAAATGGTGGGAGTATAGGTCCCTCTCCAAATACTTGGAGGTGGGCAGGGTCCCCCGAGGGCTGCGCATCATGCTTGCTCCCAGTTATGACAACCCCATCCCCAACATGCTATGTGAATGGGGTGAATGTAATCTAGAATCGTCTAGGAGACTAGTAGAAATTTTAATCAAATATGCAGATATAGACAGGATCGACCTACAAAAACAAATTGATGTCTTAAACCAACAAATAGAAACCATGGAAGGCAGTGATGTGATGTCCAAAATGAGGGAGGAAATGCTAACACGCTTAAAAAAGGAAGACGATATCATTAAAAAACGAAAAACATTCAAATATCAGCGTGAAAAAAATGGCTATGATCAGGGACAGATATTCACATTCTCTCGCAAATATGATGCAGCTAAAGCAGCACAGAAAGGCGGAAAGTTTGGAAAAGACATACGATCTACAGTGGGACCCAGTAAGGAGCCCCAACCAGCATCATCACTTTCCGAATTGAACTCCTCTGTGGAGACGGAGTCAGAAACTGAGCTCAACCCCAATACATCGGGGGGTGCCAAATCACAGCTGCGCAAACATACATTAGCTGAGGAACTCAATTTTTTAAGGGAGGAAAGGCGCCAGACACTACGTCCCAGGAACATAAATTCCAAACCAAACAGAGGAGAAATGCAAAGCGCCGCGAGAGAAGGAGAAGACGGCGCCAAAACTCAGGCAAACAACAACAACAAAAAAATGAAGAACAGAGGTTGGTGCCGTCAATAACGCAACAAATGCCAAGTACCAATACCATCGTCAATTTATCAAATGTCAATCTAGATATAGCGGAACAACAATTGTTAGCTTTAGGGCTTTCATATTGCCCTGTAAGTGACTTTGATTACCCTCAAACAAGGGCTGACATATACAAATTCATCAGGAAACTGAAGCTGCAAAAGTATCATCAATTAAGACACGATAAGGTACCGACACAAACTTCATCAAGGGTCTCCCAGAACTCTAATATGACATTGGAGGCTTCGGATGTCAATATATTGCGAGATCTTTATGTTGTACAAAATGACGAATCTGGACAGGCAGAACAGGAATCTTCACAATTATGTATGCAACAACAAGGCATAAACATATCTGCCGCCCCACTTACGGAATTTAAACCAAAGTCTAAATTTGTGCCTGTGATGCCGAGGGATTCCATCGATACATTTAATGAAATTGTTACAGCTGAACTACGAAAATTGAATTTTAAAATACAAAAGAATGTTAAACATCGTAGTGCCCCGTAAATCCCCCGTAGTGCCCCGTAAATCCCCCTTCTTTCTAAAGCCCTTGAAAAATGTGTCTTGCTCCAATTAGACAAACACATCGAAAAATTCAACCTTCTGGACCCCTTACAATCAGGCTTCAGAAAAGGCTGCAGCACTGAAACTGCCATACTAAACATTGTTGACGACATCCACCACTCCCTTGATAATGGTGAAACATGTCTACTTATCCTCCTTGATCTCTCCGCAGCTTTTGACACTGTTAACCACTCTGCCCTACTTAAGGTGCTCAAAGATCGTTTCGGCCTCAATGGTACGACCCACAAATGGTTCGTCTCTTATCTTCAGCATCGAACCCAGCAAATTAAAATTCAAGACTGTCTATCTAACCCCACTCCGATCTCCCTAGGAGTCCCCCAGGGTTCTATTCTCTCACCCTCTCTCTTTAACCTCTTTATGGAACCTCTCACCCTCATTCTTAAACAAGCTGGTATCAACTACCACCTCTATGCCGACGACACCCAACTCTACTATAAGATCAAATCCCATGCCGACATCATACACCTTAATAACACCCTCACTAAAATCCAATCCTGGTTCCACCTTAATCATCTCAAACTCAACCCCCAAAAAACTGAAATCATTCTCTTCTCCCCTAAAAACAACCCCCTCCCCATTCAAACCTGGAACTCTGACCTCAATGCCCTCAACTGCTCTCTCTCCTTGTCCAACTCAGTAAAATCTCTTGGTATCTCCATCGATAACAGCCTCAACCTCAATGTCCACATCAAAAATTCGGCTAAAGGAGCCCTCTGCACTCTGCGTCATCTCAAGAAAATCAAACCCTTTCTCCCAACTGAAGATTTTAAATTAGTAGTTCAATCCCTGGTCCTTTCGCGAATTGACTACGGCAATGCCATCCTCACTGGAATCCCCAAGGTCCACCTAGCTCCACTCAAATCTGTACTCAACCTTGCAGCCAGGCTCATCACCGACTGTAAACGGTTCGACCACATTTCCCCAGCCCTCAAAACTCTTAAATGGCTCCCCATCGAAGGCAGATCCGCCTACAAAAACGCATGCATCACACACAAAATCCTCCACCAAAATGCTCCCTCATACCTCACCAATAAACTCTGCAAAGCGGGCAGCACTCGACCTCTGAGAAGCACTAACGCCCTCCTCCTTGTCCCACCCCTGCTAAAAAAGAAGTCCACACAATCCCGCTCCTTCTCTGGAAATGCCCCCTACATCTGGAACGCCCTCCCCAAAGACCTACGATGCAACCCCTCCTACTCCAGCTTTAAAAAAGACCTCAAAATGCACCTCCTCAACAAATATTGGGGGTCTTTATCTGTGCCTTAAACTCGATCTGCCATATCTTATAGGTATTTAACCCTTTACTCTGACTATCTGTTTACATGATATGTTTAATATGTTTAATCTCAAGCCGTTCTTTCTTCTGTTTTACCTGCTATTATTCACATGTTGTTGAAATTTTGTTTTATTGTTCTTTCTCTGTCGTGTTAAGCGCTCAGATGTTTTGTTATTCCATGATGATGTAATTTGTTTCTGACCGTAACTAGCTCTATCATGTAAAGCGCTCTGATACCTACGGGTCCAGCCAGCGCTATATAAAACCTTTAAAATAAAATAAAATAAATAAATGATTACAAAATTACGGGACACAACTCAATAGTGGTACGCAACTCATACAAGGGTGACAATGTGGTCATCTGGCCGAAACAACAATATATGGAAGAGGCATTGCTACAACTGGGTGACCGAAATTGTTATAAACTAAGCAACAAATTGGTAACCAAAACAGCACAAAATGAACTGTTTGCCAAGCTATTGGCATGGAAAAGCCTTGGTTTAATCAATCATGACGAACTGAAATTCCTCAAAAACGACCATCTAATCATGGCAGTCATATATTTTATCCCTAAAATTCATAAGGCTATCCTACGACCTCCTGGTAGGCCTATTATTTCTGCTAAACAGAGTTTGCTTGAAAATGTGTCTATATACATTGACTCCTTCCTCCAAGAACATGTAAAGGCCCTTCCATCATATATACAGGACACCACGGATTTTCTAAGACAAATACATGATTTCCACTGGCAGAAAGACTATCTATTCATAAAGATGGATGTCTCTAACCTATATACTTCAATTCACCATCATGATGGGATCAGGGCACTTGAACATTTTCTTGGTACTAGACCCATTGAATTTTATATGCACAACAAGATGTTGATAGATCTAACTAAATTCTGTTTAGAAAATAATTATTTTTTATTTCAGCAACAGATCTATCATCAAGTGAGGGGCGTAGCAAAGGGGGCAAGCTTCTCGCCAAGCTATGCCTGCCTCCATATGGGATGGTGGGAGGAGAAGATTTTAAAGACTGTGTATGAGGACATTATGGCAAACAATGTGATAAAATGGGTTCGTTTTATTGATGATTTGTTTTTGGTTTGGTTTGGCGACAGACAGAGTGCAGAGGACTTTATAATGAAACTAAACTGTAACAACATAAATCTGAATTTTACCTATGACATCAGTGAGAGTTCCATATGTTTCTTAGATGTGGAAGTGTTTGTGGTAGATGACAGGCTACAAACGAAATTACATCGAAAACCTACCGCAGGAAACACCATATTGCATAGTAGCAGCTTCCACCCAAAACACACTATCTGCAGCATACCATATGGAGAAGTGTTGCGGATAAGCAGAATTTGCAGCAATCAAAATGACCTAATAGTGGCACAGGAAGAATGTAAACGCCGCTTTCTGGCCAGAGGCTATTCTGAACGCACTATTGACAAAGCAATACACCGTACCAGGGTCATATCCCGAGATGATTTACTGTTTAAACCATCAGGCAGTAAGAATAGAAAAACTAACAGAGCTGGTACTGGGGATGGTAACCCTCGGTTGATTTTAACATTCAACAAACAAAAGGATGATTTGAGGAAAATCATCAAAAAGAACTGGCACTTAGTACAAAGCGATCAAGTTATTGGGGACAAACTTCCAGCTACACCAGTGATTACATTCAGAAAGGCTCCTAGTACAAGTGACTTCTTGGTCAGTAGTAGTCCTGAGATTCGAGCAAGTGCAAACTGGATGACAGACCGTAAAGGTTTCGTCCGGTGTACCATGTGTAAAGCATGCAAATAAGGAGTGAGTAAAACTTTTTACAACACTCCGTTCAGGGATGGGCCTATGAAGATAGCTAAGGTTCTAACATGCAAATCTGAATTTGCGGTGTATGTGCTGGAGTGCTCTTGTGGACAGCAGTATTTGGGAAGCACAAGACTGCAGGTCCACAAGAGAATACTCCAGCACCTTCGGGCTATTACCAATTCGGATACAACGTATCCAGTAGCCCGCCACTTCAAGGAGGTCCATGCGAACAATCTTGACCATTTAAGATACTTTGTGGTGGACTCTGTTCCTCCGTTAAGACGAGGAGGTAACAGAGATGCAATGTTGAGGAAGTTGGAAACTAGGTTCATCCTAGAACTTGATAGTAAGAGCCCACAAGGTTTAAACACCACGGAAGACTTGCACACATGGTTATAACTCAGTATCAGGAAAATAACTAAGTTTTATGCCTCTGATAAACATAACATATCCAATTTTGGTTTTAACAAACTGTTCCTCTTTCCGACACACCCCTTCCTTGTTTTTTGTTTTATTGTGAATACAGGTTCGCATTGGACAGTTTCACAATTAGCACTTTAAGGCACTTTTTGCACTTTATTTGCGTGGAAATGCTTGGGGAGCAATTGGACCACGCAAAACAACACTTTTTTTGTAATTTTGCACGCACTTTTGCACTTTACAAGTAATAGGCTGGATGCCCACATGGGCGATTCAATAATTTGCACATTTATATAATAACTGATCTTAGTGACATTACATATATGGCGATCATGTACCAAGTATTAAATTGATATTGTATTTTGCACCATGACAGTCAGTGTAGCAAATATGTTCATGATATGCGCCAAAACATGTGGAACAAAAGGTAATGTGTGCGCACTATTTATATGCATTCATGCAGGAATTTTTGCGTAATTTGCACATTGCTTTTACAAATGCGGGTAATGATGTATTATGTTGATAGGATGTATTTTTAAAAATGTGTGCACATTATTTATTGTTTTAATGTATGCATACACACAAAGTAGATGTATTTTACATGGAGTATCAAATAGTTGCATGGATCAGTACTGTATTATGTGCGCAAGCCCACCAATATTGCAACATGGGCAACGAAAATCAGATGAGTAGTCTTTCATCGCTATTAACTTTGTAAGCACTGAGCACTTTAAATGGGGGTGGAAACGTATGCATGTCATGTGATCAAGGCCCCTGGTGGGTCAAAACGCGTCATGGCGGCATAGCACAAAGAAAATAAACAACGCATTGCACGAAATAAGAGGAGTCCGTTTCCTTTTTGGTTCTATGGTGCAGGGAACTGGCGAAGAAGAGGAGTACTGACCATATATATATATATATATATATATATATATATAGATAGATATATATATGTATATATATATATAGAGAGAGAGAGAGAGATAGATAGATATATACACATACAACTGACGGTCGCCAGTAGGTAGTTATGGTTAGGACCAAAGTTTCCATAAGAAAAGCATTTTTTGTTTTGTCAATAACTTTGGCACCTGACGAATCTTCACAAAACTTTAAAAAAACGTCCCCTTATATGTTCAGCTGGTGTGTTGAAAGTTTAGGGTGATCCGTCAAGTGAGGGCCGATAAAAAAGGGGGGCCCCAAAACGCGATTTCACCATGTTATGTCTATCAGGATTTTTCATTTTTTGTAAACACGACTACAGCCCGAACTGCTGAACGAAATTACACCAAACTAGGCAGAAAGCTAGATGTTGGTCCAGAAAGCATACTTTTTGTGATTTGGTGTAAATCCGTTCAGTAGTTTAAGAGATATTAAAGTTTTAAAAATATAGATATTTGGGAATGCGAGTCCTTACAGTGGATTCACGGATCATACTAAAATGTGATTGGCTGCCAATACTTCAACCAGGAATTGTTGGCAGCCATCTTGGGATTCGGCTTGAAGCAGGGTCCCACATAAAAAGTAAAAAATAATGAAAAGGGGGCAGGGTGGGAATACCCTGACCCCCAGATATGGTGGGGGGAAGGGTCCCACAGGGTCCCCGCTGGGGTTAAAAAACATTTTGTTTTTTAAAATTTTGCCACTAATGAATGGGTGGATTCACAAACTTAGGGCAAAATAAAAAAAAAGATGCATTGGCTCCCGTGCATCTTTTGAAAGGAGACCCGGGGTAGGCCAAATCCTGGGGGCATGCGGTTTATTATAATAAAGGAGGGGGGCTCATGGGGCCCCCCATCTAGGCTTTTGCAAAGCCCCGGGGGCCACCACCCCCCTGGGCACAAACTGAATAATTAAGGGGGTCCGTTGACATCATCCAGTGACTGTCAGTGTTTTAAAAAAAATTATGAGTGTTAAATATATATACCAAGGTGTATTGGTGAATCAGTGGGTATATGAGTGTCTGTTTGGATGATTCAGTAGGTGCGTGACTGACTGTATAAGTGAGTGATTAGGTGTCTCAGTGAATGTATGAGTGAGTGACTGGTTGCGTGAATGTCTGTATCTGTCTGTCAGTTGGTGTCTAAGTGGCTGTATGGGTGTGTGAGTGGGTACGTGAGTTTCTGTATGGGTGAGTGATTGGTTTTCTGAGTACCTCCATGGGTGTCTAAGTGTTTGTGTGGGTGGATGAGGGTGTGTGTGATTCCTTGTATGGATGAGTGAATGGGTGAGTCTGTGGCTGTATGGGTTAGTGAGTGCATGTGTGAGTGGCTGTATGGGTGAGTAAGTGTAGGAAAGTAGGACCTGCTTCTATGGTTACCCCCACTTTTTGCTTGATGTGATGCTGTTTATGACTAGTCTGACTGGGATCCTGCTAATCAGGACCCCAGTCTATCTGCTTTCTCCCTAAACTGTTGTGTTGAGTACTAAGGTACATTCCAGATTGGATACTGGGGTACCCTTATCAGTCCCTAGTATATGGTACTAAGGTACCCAGGGCATACGTACTCCGGAGGTCTTGCATGGGCTGAAGCATGCATTATGCCACTCATGAGAGACCATGCAAAATGGAACTACAGGCCTGCCTTTGAAGCCTGTGTAAGTTGGTGCTTGCACCACTTACTTAAGATATAGGTTTACTATATCTAAGGGTCACTGCACTTAAAACCTATAAGTCACCTCTATAGCAGGCCTTTGCAATCCTGAAGTCAGGGTGCTTAGTTCTAAGCAAGAGGGTGGCCCTGCATGAGCAGGACACCCCTACAGCCTACAGAGTCCATTCTCCCGGGTTGTCAGTGAAGCAGCCATATACTATATAGAGAGGTACCGTGTAATTACGCGATGACCATCTCGAAAACAGCTGCAACGAATCCTATCATGTTTGGTATCAAACATGTTGGAATGATACCCCCACACTGTATACGGTGTGTGAGGTATGATTCCAAACACTGGAAGAGCCCTCCGTTAGGCTTTCAGTGTTCCCGGTACCAGCCTTCTTGACCCGGACAGCACAAAATGGTTGCTGCCGCCCAGAGACACGATTCTGCCCTCCTGCTGCTGAGCCAAGCTCTAGCAGGGAAAGGCAGAACAGTAGGCTTCCTGTCACAGGGAGGTGTCACCACCTCCCAGGCAGGATTTTGTGAATTGGGACTGGGTGGGTACGCTTGTCAGTGCCAGAAAGTCTGCATGAGGGGCACACTTGGTGTACCTGTGCATAATCCAGTTCAAACCAGCTCTGTGAGCCATTGGCTCCCGCGCGAAACTGGACAAAGGACATGGGAGTAACCTCCCCCCTGTCCAGACCCTCCCCTGGGAGGGTCACCTAAATCTTCCCAACCTTTTCCCTAGGGTACTTAAGGGCTTACCTGGTCCCTAGATTCGTCCTTAGATAAGATTCAGATCAGACACCACTGCACTTCTACCGTCTGGGCACTCTGGACTTCGCTGGACTTCGTTTGGGCCTGACT
Organism: Calotriton arnoldi; assembly: GCA_963921515.1. Classification (NCBI taxonomy): domain Eukaryota; kingdom Metazoa; phylum Chordata; class Amphibia; order Caudata; family Salamandridae; genus Calotriton; species Calotriton arnoldi. The sequence continues at coordinate 392,974 of CAWUFW010004229.1, read as the reverse complement.
TAATCTCCCTTCCAGTCTGGTGCATTGTCTGTGCCTGTGCATCATACAGGACCCTTCCAAGACCTGTGAAGCATCAAAGACACCTGAAGAAATCTACCTTGGAGTGAAAGAGTCACTCCCCTGCATTCGCAGGCACCACAACTAAGTCGACTGGTCTGCAGATCCTGAGCTCCTCCAGACTATGTGGGCGCTGCAACACAGGTGGTAGTTTTCCACAGCTCCCGAGGCCTGCCCTGCCCTCTCACCAAGTTTGAGGCCAGTATCCCTCGTGGGGGTTGCGATAACCAAACACCTGTGCACAGTGTCTAACTTGCAGTTTCAAAGGCTTGGTGGCTTCTTTGCAAGAAGATCTTCAGGCTCCAAGTAGCCCCAACCTCAAGCACCTCCAGTGACCAGAATCTTCAGCCACACCACATCGTGTACATCGTGGCCTGCATCTTTTGGTGAGTTGCTTGAGGTCCTCTCGCGACCCCAGTGCCTCCGGCCTGTGGGTCCACCTGAGAATCACACTTGTTTCTTTTGGGCTCCCCTGATTACTCGGGGCCTGCCCTGACTCCCCTGCCTTTGGTGAGTCCCCTGGACCTTGCTCCTTCTTTGATTCCTGCGTTGCTTGCCTTCGCCAAGGCTTGTTGGTGCTCCCGCTGGACACCGACCCCTCAGCACTCGACATCCTTCGTGGGACAGCTCGTGCATGGCTCTTGGTCCTCCTCAGCATCGCCTGGTCCTCACAGCTGCAGAGTCAAGTTCATCGTCATCCATTCTGCAACACCCGACATCAGAGGGCATTTGTCTTCCAAGTCTCCTGGTCTCACCTCTGCTTGCAGGTACCTCTCATCAAGAATCCATCCTTGGATTCCACTGGACACTTTCTCCTTCTTCACCAGTGGCACTTTCCTGAAATCCTCCATTGGGTTTGACGGCGGTTTCCGACACCACTTCATGCGTATGCACCCGGCTTCCCTGGTGTAGGTAACGTGGGTACTAGTGTATCCACGGGTGGGGTGGCTCTCCAACCTTCTGGCCTCCATAGGGTTTGTACAGGGTCCACTGGGAAGGGTCCTTAATCTTTAAAAATCCAACCCCGACTTGCACATAGAGTTGTACAGAGCACGCGGTCGTGTTTCCACACTGCACATGCTCTCCGTGGGGTCCCTATCTACTCACCATGGGTGGTTCCTTGGGTCACTGCACTTCTACGTCCTCTCAACACTGTCTTGACTCGAGTCGTGGTTCTTATACCACTTTCTTAGTATATGGTTTGGTCCCCCCTGGGGCCACTGTGTATTTCGTGCTATTTACTGTGTTTCTTTGCTAATGTATTGGGTGCATTGTGTTTATCTCCATGTTGGAGATATTGGGACGTACTAGAGAGTATTATATAATAAATACATATTTTTATAAATACTTGGTGTGGTACTTTTTCACTTAATCTATACTATAAGATTGCATTTTGGTAAAACAAGCTGCTTTACACTCCTTCTGGACTATGCCCGAAGGCTGCTCTCCACAGCTACCACTTTGAGAGCTTTCTAAGGTTGTCTAAGACCTCTTAAATCACTATGAGGGTTGTCTGGACTGGTGCAAGGTGCCCACTTACATTTGTTGACATCATATACCAGGCCAGTTTCTCACAGTAAGTGTGTGTATGGCTGTGTTGGTGAGTGAGTGCAGGTCAGTGTTATATGGGTAACTGGGTATGTGAAAGGCAGCATAGATGAGTGATGGGGTATGTGAGGGACTGTATGGGTGAGTGAGTGAATGTGAGAGTGGCTGTATGGGTGAGTGTGTGCCTGTTTCAGTGACTGTATAGGTGAATGAGTATGTGTTAGCATCTGTATGAGTAAGTGAGTGAGTGTGTGTGGGTAACTGTATGGGTGAGTAAGTGGTTGTATGAGTAAATGTATGGGTGAGTAAGTAGGTGTGTGAGTAGCTCTGTGGGAGACTGAGTGTGTGAGTTGCTGTAAGGGTATATGAGTGGATATGTCAATGCCTGTATTAGTGAGTGAGTGGGTGTATGAGTGGCTGTATGGGTGAGTGAGTGAATGTGTGTGTTGATCTATGAATCAGAGAGTTGCTATGTTGGTACTGGTATGGGTGTGTAAATGGGTTTGAGAATGGTAGTGTGGAAGTTAGAGTGGGTGTATGAAAGGTTAGATGGGGGTGTGAGTAGGTGTGTCATAGATTCTGTGGATGATGTAATCAGTGATGTCATTTGAGATGTCATCAGTGATGTCACTGACCATGTGATGAGTGATGTAATATGTGAGGTCATAAGCAGTGTATTGCAAAGGCGCGAGTTATAATCAGCTCACTAACTATAACGGCTGAATTTCACTGGTTTTGTATGAGTGAAACCTGAGCCTAACTATAACGTCCCTGGAACCTTTGCTTTTTTCAGTGAATTTCTATGGTTTAAAAAAAAATGCAAATTCCTAACTGTAACATCCCTGTAACCTCTGCGATCGAAACGCGTCTGGGGCGGACACTTGTCCACACGATTTTGGTGAAGCATTAAATAAAAGCTATGGAGCTGTAACCTGACGTTTCCTGGTATTGCCTTTCAAACATTGGAAAGGAACAAGTGGTCCGTACCTGCTGTGCTGTGGTGATACCTGCGATGCAGGTTTAATCAACATATATATATATTTGTGTGTGTGTATGTATATATATATTTATATATACGCACACACAAGTGGTGCGCGTCTGGGTGAGGAGCCTGTAAATCTAAATCGCCACTCTCTGTGGTGCAAACGAGGGAAACACACTCCAAAGTATGCAATAGTGTAGTCTTCTTTATTAACTTGTTGGCATCAAAAGTATGGCAAGTGCAGACAAACTACCTGATGCGTTTTGGCATTCCAGACGCCTTGGTCACAAGTATGGAGTGTTTTCCCTCAGCGACAATAAATGCCCAGTGAGTGTAAGTGATATAACGGAAAGGCTAAAGGATTATGAAACATAATATAAACCGTTGTGGACATCTTAGAGTATAGCACATGTACTGTTCAGTAAATGCCCCATTTAGTACATGCTCTTATCAATCTGATTAATAAATGAGAATGCAATACATTTAAATGAATAAAGTGAGTTACTGAACATAGTCCATAAAAGCAAGATAAAACTTAAAGTAAATCCTAGTGGGGACAGCGAGCATAGCAGCAAGCTTAGTGAGAATGATGACTCGGAAGATGGAGCTTCGGTTTCATCAGTAGCAAATACCAGCAAACCTCTACACTTTTTGGGAGGAATTCAGACTAATCAACCAGGAGAGGAATCAACAACACTGGCAGAAGGATTGAGGAAAGGTAAAAGGATAAGGAAGGGGCAATGGCAGAGGTACATAGACAGCAGCAATTTGGATCTATCTATCTATCTATCTATCTATCTATCTATCTATCTATCTCTCTATCTATCTATCTATCTATCTATCTATCTATCTATCTGTATACATATATACACCCACAGATAGACACACACACACACATCTTATGCCCCGCAATGCATTGCTTATGACCTCACATATTACATCACTCATGACATGGTCAGGGACATCACTGATGACATCTCAAATTACATAACTGATGACATCATCCCGTGACAGTAAGTGTTTCATAAACGTTTCTGAGACTTAAAGATATATACTAAGCTACAGCATAAGCTAAATCACTATTCTTCTCTACTAGTAATTAGTCAATCTATTTATAACATAACTGATCTGAGTGGCTGTGTGACTGTATCATTGTGTGAGTAGATGTCTGAGTGGCTATATGGGTGTGTGAGTGGCTGTATAGATGTGTTAGGGGGCATGTGAGTAGCTGTATGGGTGAGTAAGTGGCTGTGTGAGTGGCTGTTCAGATGAGTTAGTGGTTGTGTGAAGTGAGGCATGGGTGTATGAGTGGCTGTATAAGTGACTGAGTGGCTGTGTGAGTGGCTGTATGAGTGAGTAGCTATTTGAGTGTGTGTATAGGTAAGTGAGTGGGCATGAGTGGCTGTATTAGAGAGTGAATGTGTGAGTGGCTGTAAGGGTGAGTGAGTGGGTGTGTGAGTAATTCTATGGATGTGTGAATGGGTATGTAAATTGTTCTGTGTGTATGTGAGTGGGTATGTGAGTGGTTGTTTGGGTGAGTGAGTGGCTATGTAAGTGGCTGCATGTGTAAATGTGAGAGTGTATGAGTACCTGTATGGGTGAGTGAGTAGCTGTGTGAGTTTCTCTATGGGTGATTGAGTAGGTATCTGAGTGACTGTAAGGGTGTATGAGTGTGTGTGTATGTCTATATGATTGGGTGTGTGAGTGGCTGTGTTGGTGAATGAGTGGGTGCATGAGTAGCTATATGGATAAGTTAGTGGGTATGTGAGGGGTCTGTGAATGGATATGTGAAGGGTTGTGTGGGAGTGAGTGTATGAGAGGTTCTATGGGGATATGAGTGGGTATGTGTGGTTCTGTGGATGATGTGATCAGTGATGTCATTTGGGATGTCATCAGTCATGTCACTGACAATGTCATGAGTGAAGTAATATATGAGGTCATAAGCAGTGCATTGTGGGGGCATAAGTTCTAGTTAGTTCAGGTAACTATAACTGCTGAATTTTGCTGGTTTTGTACAAGTGAAATATGAGCCTAACTATAACATCCCTGAAACCTTTGTTTTTTCAGTGAATTTCTAAGGTTTTTTATAATTCTATTTCCTAACTATAACGTCCCTGTAACCTTTGTTTTTTCAGTAAATTTCTACGGTTTTTAAAATTCTATTTCCTAACTATAACATCCATGTAACCTTTGGTTTTTTAAGTGAATTTCTAAGGTTTTTCAATTTTATTTCCTAAGTGTAACCTGTAACCTTTCAGAGTGAGTGTGTGAGTGAGTGCATGAGTGTGTCAGTTGGCCTGGAAGTGGCTGGATAAGAGTCTCACTGTATGTATGAGTGGGTGCATGAGTGTCTGAGTGGGTGTGTGAGAGGATGCATGAGTGTGTCTGTGTGTGAGGTTATCTGAGTGGATTTTTGAGTGCCTTCATGTGTGTGTGAGTCAGTCTGTGAGTGAGTGCATAAATGTTTGAGTAGGTCTGTGAGTGGGTGTGTGTCTGAGTGGGCCTGAGGGTGGCTGCATAAATGTCTCACTGGATGTGAGTGGGTGCGTGAGTGTCTGAGTGGGTCTGTGAGTGGGTGCATGAGTGTCTGAGTGGGTGCATGAGTGACTAAGTAAGTGTTTGAGTGGGTATGAGAGTGTCTGATGGGGTTTGCAAGTGCCTCCATTAGTGTGTGAAGCAGTCTGTGAGTGAGTGCATGAGTGTTTGAGTATGTCTGTAAGTGGATGTGTGAGTCTCTGAGTGGGTCTGTGAGTGTGTACATGAGTATCTGACTGGCTGTCTGAGTGGGTGTGTGAGTGGGTGTATGACTGAGTGGGTCTGGAGTGGATGTCAGAGTGTCTGAGTGGGTTTGTGACTGCCTCCATAAGTGTATGAGTCAGTCTGTGAGTGAGTGCATGAGTGTCTGAATGGGTCTGTACGTGGGTGCATGAGTATCTAAGTGAGTCTATGAGTGGGTGTGTGAGTCTGTGAGTGGGTCTGTGAGTACATGAGTCTCTGAGTGAGTCTGTGAGTTTGTGCATAAGTCTCTGAGTGGGTCTGTGAGTGAGTGCATGAGTCTCTGAGTAGGTCTGTGATTGAGTGTGTGAGTCTATAAATGGGTCTGTGAGTGGGTGAGTGGGTCTCTGAGTGGGTCTGTGGGTAGGTGCATGTATCTCTGAGTGGGACTGTGAGTGGGTATGTGAGTGTCTAATTGAGTCTGTGAGAGGGGCATGAGTGCTCCAACGGGTCCATGAGTGGGTGCATAAGTGTCTGAGTGGGTCTGTGAGTGAGTGAATGCATTTCTCAGTGGGTGTGCCAGTGAGTGCATGAGTGTCTGAGTGGGTCTGTGAGTGGGTGCATGAGTATTTAAGTAGATCTGCGAGTGGGTGCGTGAGTGCCTGAGTGGGTCTGTGAGAGGGTGTATGAGTCTCTGAGTGGGTTTGTGAGTGGGTATATGAGTGTCTCATTGGTTCTGCGAGTGGGTGCGTGAGTCTCTGAGTGGGTCTGTGAGTGGGTATGAGTGTCTGAGTGCTCTATGTTTTGCCCTCTTCTGCTCTGCCTTTTCTGCTTGTGTTTCTGTCCTCTGTTTTGCCTTTCCTGCTCATTTTTCTCCCCTCTGTTTTCTCTCTTCTGCTCTGTTTTGCCTTTCCTGCTCATTTTTCTTCCCTTTGTTTTGCCTTTTCTGCTCGTTTTTCTGCTCTCTGTTTTGCCTTTTCTGCTGGTTTCTTGCCCTCTGTTTTGCCTTTCCTGCTCGCTTTTCTGCCCTCTGTTTTGTCTTTCCTGTTTGTTTTCCTGCCTTCTCTTTTCCCACTTAAAAGCCCCAGGGGCCACCACCTCCCCGGGGCTTTACTGATATTAAGGAGGGGAGCCCCAGAGATTCCCTCCATTTAGCTCCAAGAGCCCCGGAAACTGCCACCTCCTTGGGACTTTTATTTTTACCAAAGTAGGGGGCCAGAAAGACCCCCCTCCTGGGGTTTTCAAATGCCCCGGGGACCACCACCTCCCTGGGGCTAACTTAAAAGTCATGCGGGGGCCGTGTAGACTCCTGGGCCCTGGGGACCTCCACCTCCCCAAGGCCAAATACTTCCTTTAAAGTGGGAGGGAGGCTGCGTGCCCCCAGGCCGATTTCAGCTGTGGACCCTGGGGCCAAGCCACAAACAAATAGAGGTGCTGGGGACCCCATCTCCTGGGGTCCAGCCTCTTCATTATGGATGCCCTGGAGCCCTCCCAGGGTAGCCAGTCACTGCTGTTGGGGACCATGGGGGGAGTCTCAAGGCCGCTATGGTCCCTGCGGACTCCTCGCCTCCTGCGGGAGCCAGAATTGCTCTCACAGATAGGGAGCTGCTAAACATGCAGCTCCCTGTCTGTGAGAGCAATCCTTTTGTCCGTTTCCCAGCCCACTTGACAGCGGGCGAAGAAACAGACAAAAACTCCACTCTCAACAACAGGGAGCAGTTTCACAGCTCTCGCTTGCTGAGAGCGGAGTTCGTGTTTGCTCTGACTTGGCAGGAGCTGTTCAGATGGAGAGCCAGGTCTTGTGGTCCTTCCTGAATTGGGTCAGCGACGGGGATTGTCTGAGGTGGGTCGGCAGGGTGTTCCAAGTCTTGGTGGCGAGGTAGGAGAGGGCTCTTCTTCCAGTTATTGTATTGTGGATCTGAGGGACGGTGGCCAGGGCCAGCGGGGTGGAGTGGAGGTGTCTGGTGGGGACATGGAATGAGAGGCAGTGGTTCAGGTATGCTGGTCCTGCATCATGGAGGGCTTTGTAGGTGTGCATGAGGAACTTGAAGGTGATCCTTTTGTTGACTGGGAGCCAGAGGAGTTGTCGGAGGTGTTCGAAAATGTGGCTGCGGTGAGGGATGTCGAGGACCAGTCTGGCTGTGACGTTTTGAACGTTCTGAAGTTTTCTGAGGAGTTTCTGAATGACGCCGGCATAGAGTGCATTGACGTAGTCAAGTCTGCTGCTGATGAGTGCGTGGGTGACTGTTTTTCTCGATTCGGTGGGGATCCATCTCAATGTCTTTCGTAGCAGCTGAAGCATGTGGAAACATGATGAGGAGACAGCGTTGATCTGATGATTCATTGTGAGTGAGGAGTCCAGTATGATGGCGAGCTTTCATGCATGGTCTGAGGGGATGGGCAGGGTTCCCAGTGTGGAGGGCCACCATGAGTCATTCCAGGCTGAGGGTGACAGTCCTAGGATCAGGACTTCGGTCCTGTCCAAATTCAGTTTGAGGCAGCTGCTCTTCATCCAGGTGGCGACGGCCTTCATTCCTCTGTGGGAGTTGTTTCTGGCGGTTGTTGGTGAGGGAGAGAATCAGTTGGGTATCGTCGGCGTAGGAGACTATGTTGAGTCCATAGTTCCTGATGATGGTCGCGAGGGGGCCATGTAGACATTGAAGAGGGTGGGGTTCAGGGAGGAACCCTGGGGGACTCTGCATCTGATCTCTGTGGGTTCAGAGAGGAACAGAGGTAGGCTGACTCACTGTGTTCGTCCAGTGAGGAAGGAGTGGATCCAATCCAGGGCCTTGTCGCGGATGCCAGCATCGTGGAGTCTCTCGATAAGGGTGTGGTGGGAGATGGTGTCAAGGGCGGCTGAGAGGTCCAGGAGGATGAGAGCTGCAGTTTCTCCTCGGTCAAGGAGGGCGCGGATGTCATCGGTGGCAGCGAGGAGTGCCATCTCGGTGCTGTGATTGCTCCTGAAGCCGTATTGGGAGATGTCCAGGACGTGGTTTTCTTCAATGAACTCGGAGAGTTGGGCGTTGATGGCCTTCTCGATTACCTTGGCTGGGAAGGGGAGCAAGGAGATGGGTCTGAGGTTCTTGAGGTCTGTCGGGGCTTCGGATGGTTTCTTTAGCAGAGGGTTGATCTAGGTGTGTTTCCAGTCGTTGGGGAAGGTGTCGCTCTCAATGAAGCAGTTGATAGTGCAGTGGAGCTTGGGGGCGGTGGCTGCTCTGTGGAAGATGTGGTGCGGACATGGGTCCAAGGGGGCTCCGGAGTGGGTGCTCTTCGTGGTCTTGAGAGTGTCATCAGTGGTGAGCGGGGTCCAGTTGAGCAGGATCTTGTAGGGTGCGGCGAGGTTGGGTGAGGTAGTGTCGGGCTTGATGGGAGAGTCTTGGCTGTTGAAGCTGTCGTAAATAAGCCTTGTGGTGGAGGAAGGTGCTGAGTTTGTCGCAGAGGTCTTGGGAGGGTTGGACGTCCGTGGCTCGCTGTTGGGCCTGGCGAACTCCTTGATGATGATGAAGAGTTCTTTACTGTTGTGTGCGTTGGTGTTTATTCTGTCCTGGAGGGCCATTTTCTTAGTGGTTTTGAGGAGGAGGTGATGTGTGGTGATCGCGGCTTTGAAGGCTGTGTGGGTTTCCGGGGTTTTGTTGTTCCTCCATATCTTCTCTAGTCGCTTGCAGGTGAGTCTGAACTTGTGGAAGGTGGGGGTGAACCAGCTGGCTTTCTTGAAGTGTTGCTTGCCGGGTGTCTTCTTGATGGCATATATAAAATAATATATATTTTAATATGTCCCTGGGACCTGGCCCACCCGGGACTGAAATACAAACAAGCGCTGGAGACCGGACTTGGTTTTTTTCACACAAATTCATGATTCTGCTGCAATTTTCACCACGAAAATGAAAAAAGAATGCTTTTTGGCCCTGGGAGGGGTCCCTGGAGGACCACAGTATCAGGCCTAGGGAGTCAGGGTATTTCTACCCTGCTCCCTTTTCTTTATTTGTAACTTTTCTTTTGGGTCTCGGCTGAATCCGAGTCCCAAAATGGCTGCCAACACTTCCTGGTTGAAGTGTTGGCAGGCAATCAGATCTCAGCATGATATCTGCTGGATTTGCGGAGGGTCCGCGCCTCTAGATATACAAATTTGTTTTTACTTTAATATCTCAAAAACTACTGAATGGATTTACACCAAATTTACAAAAAGTACTCTTTCTGGACCAATTTCTAGCTTTCTGCCAAATTTAGTGTAATTCCTTTCAGCAATTTGGGCTGGAGTCGTGTCAAAAATGACAATGAGAAATAGCATGGGGAAAACACATTTTGGAACCGCCCCATTTTCTCAGCTCCCGCTTGGGGAATCACTCCGAAACTTTCCAGACAGCAGTTGAACTCAGGTGCATGCTAGTTTTGAAAATGTTGTGAAGATATATATATATCCTAGATGCTGCTTGCAAGAGAGCCAGAGAAGTGGATAGAGAAAAGGCACTATTCAATCCCTCTAGAACTAGTGCTAAGAAAAAAGAAACCATTCAGACACACAGGTTTATAACTAGATACAACCAAGAAAATCAGAAAGTGCGACAGGCCATATCTAAACACTGGCATCTTTTTCGGGAGGATCCTATTATTGGCTCACTGGTTCCTAAGCGTCCAATGATAAGTTATAGTAAATCTAAGTTGATGAGAGATCACTTGGTTAAGAGTGATTTTGACACTGGTACGAGACCTCAAACCTGGCTAACCCAATATGATGGCTTCAGAAAGTGCTTTAAGTGCAAAGCATGTAAGAACCGAGAGAACCGTATGTTCATTGAGACACCCTTTAAAAAGAAAATTAAGATACGGGGTAACCTTACATACAAATCTGAATTTGTAGTATATATCCTCACATGTCCCTGCAGAAGAACATATGTGGGGAGCACCACATTGCCGGTTCATAAGAGGATATTACAATATATAGGTGCCATCATTCATAGGGACTGCAGTTACCCTGTTGCCCGTCACTTTGAAAAACAACATCAAGGAGATCCCTCAGTTTTGAAATACAGCTGTGTGGCACAAGTTGCAAAAAGAAAAAGAAGGGGCGACAGAGAGAAAGAGCTGCGCAAATTAGAAACTTGGTATATCCTAGAATTAGATAGTAAGGAACCGATGGGCCTCAATATGGATGAAGAACTGTATACCTGTCTTCTCTAATTATTGCCATCAATGTTGATATACCTAGCATTTATTTCTATGTATATCCACTCTCATTGAGAGATATTCCTGAACTGTAATCGATAATGATCTTGCGTATCATATGTATCTCCTGTCTTAAAAACCTTATGGATTTGTGTTTTGATAGATGTTTTGTCTCATGGGTCTTTGAGAAAACAATACATATATTCTTTATATTTTAGAAAATGAAAAAAATCTTTTTTCGTGTTTGGCCGTGTGCTTTAGCCAATTACTTTGAATTCTAGTATTCTTACTTTATGAAATATTGAACAGTTTATCTGTATTACTATTGTTTTGGCTAATGAAGAGCTTCCTATCCTCTGTTTGACGGAGAATTTTTTATGGCACTTTGCACTTTATTGAGGTGATTAGAAGGGAAAAATGTGTAGACAGACTTCAGGCACTTGTCTAGAAGATTGATTGTTTTTTACAAACAAGATGTGATGATAAGGGTATTACACTCGTGCAATTGTTTTTATGTTTTTACCTGCTTTTTATATATACAATTCCTAATGAGATAATTTTTGTTAGGGATGACCATTGTTCATCATCTAAATATTCAGCAAGTTGCATTGTTTTAAACTTGTACTGAAATTTAAATGAATGGACCATTGTAGATATACAGTAGGAGTTTTTTAATGTGGCATATATGTACTTTTGTGTTTCACATTGAAAAAATGAATTACATGTCTTTGTAAGTGAGTATCATTCCCTTTGTTGGGATATTATTGCAATCTACTATGTCTATTGCACTTCTTCTCCCAACCTGAAGATGTTTTTTGTGTTTATGTTACACGTTTTTATTTATTGTACCTAAAGATGGCGCACTCTGTCGTGATCAAGAAGCACGTGGCCTTGGCAGAGGACAAGGAGCATTGGGTGGACAAGATAGCCTTGTGGGCCAGATATATTGCCTGCGTGGTCCTCGTCAGGAACAGATCGTGCATGGTCCATTCCTGACGAGGACCACGCAGGCTGACTGAAGTTATACGACCCTTATCAAGGGGAATAAGCACTGAATAAATGTGGATGAAAGAAAATTGATGAGATTAAAGAGGAGGTAGAGATCTAAGGAGAGTATAAAGACTCAAACGTATACTTCTAACTAGGATCGAGACACTACAAAAGAAGTTAAAGGCAAAGGACAACCATAAGATTTATCTATCTTTAAGAGCCCTGAAGAGCGCGAAACACGTGTTGGCTGTTTGCAGCAATTTACAGTTTTGGAGGCTGTGTGCTGTTTTGAAAGAAATGAATACCTAAAGGAAGAATAAAAGAATTCTCTAAGAAAAATACAAGAAGTCCCTTCTGTTTATTGATTCTCAGTCCTTGTTTGTTATATATTTATATATATATATTTCCAAAAGTTGCCCAAAAAGCTTGAAAATGCACTCAACAGCAGCTATTCAGAAGAATCTTTATTTGAGGGGAACCGGCTTTTCCGTCCTGACTCAATACGCCTGACTGGTTTCGGAGCCCCCTGCTCCTTAATCATAGGCGTGGCATAGCTGGTCTCCGCAGGTAACTCCAAGCATTTAAAGCCGCATGCTGAGTTCTATTCGTTATTGCCCCCAGTGGGCCGTTCAGGTGCACGTTCTTGCAAAGCATGCTAGACTTTGTAGTCCGCCTGGAGACAATTATTACCCCTCAGTGGGTCCTGCAAGAAAAACAGTTTTTTAACATATTTATATTCCTCTGGTGGGCATCAGAACAACAAAGGCACGGTTCAATTTCACAAGAGCCACTGTTCCGCTCATAGGCTTGCACAGTTCAAGCCCCGTGGTCCTTGACATCAGTATGATCGGCGGTGCAGTTCTCCACGGCTTGGACTGCCGCGATAAGTATTTCCAAAAGTTGCCCAAAAAGCTTGAAAACGCACTCAACAGCAGCTATTCAGAAGAATCTTTATTTGAGGGGAACCGGCTTTTCCGACCTGACTCAATGCGCCTGACCGGTTTTGGAGCCCACTGCTCCTTAATCATAAGCATGGCATAGCTGGTCTCCGCAGGTAACTCCAAGCATTTAAAGCAGCATGCTGAATTCTATTCGTTATTGCCCCCAGTGGGCCATTCAGGTGCACGTTCTTGCAAAGCATGCAAGACTTTGTAGTCCGCTTGGAGACAATTATTACCCCTCGGTGGGTCCTGCAAGAAAAACAGTTTTTTTGCATATTTATATTCATCTGGTGGGCATCAGAACAACAAAGGCACGGTTCAATTTCACAAGAGCTGCTGTTCCGCTCATAGACTTGCACAGTTCAAGCCCCGCGGACCTTGACATCAGTATGATTGGCTGTGCAGTTCTCGATGGCTTGGACTGCCGCGATAAGTATTTCCAAAAGTTGCCCAAAAAGCTTGAAAACGCACTCAACAGCAGCTATTCAGAAGAATCTTTATTTGAGGGGAACCGACTTTTCCGTCCTGACTCAATGCGCCTGACCGGTTTCGGAGCCCCCTGCTCCTTAATCATAGGCATGGCATAGCTGGTCTCTGCAGGTAACTCCAAGCATTTAAAGCCGCATGCTGAATTTTATTCGTTATTGCCCCCAGTGGGCCGTTCAGGTGGACGTTCTTGCAAAGCATGCTAGACTTTGTAGTCGTACTTCGTAATTCGTAACGTTTATCGTATAGTTAATTAAAACCATAACAAATAGACATAAAATTATTAAAATCAGACAATATGAATCACTTCATCATCTAAGACTCATTAAATGATGTAATCACGATATTCCATTCGTTGAATAACCTATAAAGTACCCTTATTAAAATACCAAATGCCTCGTTCTACCCCAGTCCAACAGGGTCAACTCCATCAGTAAGTTGAGCAACAGGTATTGTACGTGCGGTAGTAGGGCCAATTTACATCATACAAACAGTTACAGATCATGGAGCAGCTGTGCAAGCTTCACTGCTTCACATATTATTATTATTATTATTATTATTATTATTATTATTATTATTATTATTATTAATAATAAATTAAATTAGCACAGTTAATTAAAACCATTGCAGTAAAATGTCATCGTAGCACTGTTACCACATTAAAAGCAAAGCAAACCATCAAATTTCAATTCATACACGTTACTGACGAGGCAGACTTGTAGTTACTGTTGTAATCACGTGACAGGCTTCAAAAACCAAGGATAAAGTGATTTGTTACAGAGACACTAGGGCAAAGTGCAAAAATAGTCTGTGATAAGTTTTTGGGGAGGAGGAGCTGGTAGGGCGGGGGCAGGAGAGGGAGAAAGCAGATTGTCCAAGAGTCTCACATATTTTCCGGACCTTGCAAGCACTTGAATATCTGGGGAGGTAAAGCAGAGAGCAGATGCCTCCCAACATGTACTGATGCCCCTTTTTAGATATAAGGGTTTTAAGAGAAGTCTTCTGGGAGCGTCAAGGGCGGGACAGCAGCACAGAAGATGCAGCCATGATTCAGACCTGTAATTACACAGTCTGCAAACCCCCTCCTCACTGGTTGGAGCCCATCGGTTGAAGGCAGTGGAGCGCAGACCTAGGAGACGCATGAACATTATATTTTTGTGAGCCACTGCGTTCAAACTATCAAGAAGGTAAGGTTGAGGTACCCCAGGGAGGTATGAGTCGTTCAAGGGGAGCAGGATAATTGATGTTTTTAGGACCCGAATGTCCGTCTGGTAAGAAATTTGTCTAACCTGCTTGTTGATAACCCTTTTCCAGACTGTGTATGGAATAGAGTCTGCAGTTAATGATGTTTCGTCAATATGTAGCGTTCTTATGGCTTTTACAATTTGACGGTTCCAAGGATTCCCGGAGCTGGCAAGAGTTTCTTTTAACCGGGCTTTAAGCATGTTATCTGTGGCTTTTAGTGCCCTTATATAGTACTTCAGGGTATCGGCCTCACAGAAAATCGATTGTCTTTGAAGGCCCAGCTCCAGTCGTAGTCTTGCCCTGTGGATGTAATTCGGGAGACAGAAGATTTTTTTATAGATGGTAACCTGGGCGTGGTCGAGACTGGCCGAGCATGCGCCAGGAAAGGCCTGGTGCCCGTAACTTAAGGCAGGAAGAAGGGTAGCTTTAATCACCTTCAGAATGGGTTCGGCAGAAGGACTACTCAGGGACTGGTTAAGTCGAGTCAGGCTGTATGTTGTTGCTCCAGCTCTCTTTTTCAAGGCAGCCAAGTGGACTGATGGTCTGGAAGACTCGCTAAACCAGACCCCCAGGTAGTTGTATTTTGATGTTTTAATCTTTGCGGGCCCAATGTTCCACGTTAGACTTTTCTTTTTCTTGCAACGGCCGAAAATCAAGACCTTGGTCTTATCCTGGTTAATTTTAAGAGCGTTGGCTGTGTTGTATTTGTGGAGCATGCACAAGGCTCTTTGGAGGCCAGACTTTGCCTGGTCCATTATAACAATATCATCAGCGTATTGCAGAATGTGCAAGTTCGTTTTTGCAAGGCCCAGTTTTGGCGGAAGGAGACTACTTTTCTCCAGGAATCTCCCCAGGTCAGCAGTGTAAAGTTTGAACAAAAGGGGAGCAAGAACACACCCTTGCTTTAGGCCGTCTGAAGTTGGAATTTTTTGGATAGACTGTCGTTGGGCCAGTTCTGACTTGTACCCATGTGTTCTTATGCAAGGAGATAAGGGCTCCGAGCAGGCTCTGTGAAATCCCCCACTTGTCCAATTTGTTACGGGACACTTTATCGAAGGCGGCACTGTAGTCTATAAAGCAGCAATAGAGGGGGAGTTGATTTTTTTGCGCTGCTTGTTGACTCAGGATGGCTAGGGCGGTGATGTTGTCAATTGTGGAGGCAGAAGATCAGAACTCAGTTTGAAAGTATGGTAAAATGTTATTTTCCGCTACCCATTTTTCTAGCGACCAGAGAAGACACCGAGCATATACCTTAGCCTCAAGATATAATAGGGCAATGAGTCGGTAATTAGCTGGGAGGGAGGGATCTCCTTTCTTGAAAAGTGGGCATAAGATCGAGCCTTTCCATGAGTCTGGTATCTGATGGGTGGTAAACGCATAGTTGTATAAGGGAACTAATAGCTTAGCACAATCTTCCAGCACACATTTGAATACAGCAGATGGAAGGCCGTTGGGCCCTGGAGCACCATCGTTTTTCATGGATTTCAGAAACTTGCAGACCTGGGCCGAGGTAGTCAGCTCATGGGTTTCCATCCGCGTAGTGTTGGCAGGATCTCTGATTTCGACCTCAGCGAGGTCCAGGGTATCACAGCAGTATTGTTGAGTCACGTACTGAGACCAGACTTCTACACGAACCGCGTTCCCCCTGCTTTTGTTGGAGGAACGAAGTTTGTTTATATGGTTCCAAAAGTGGGTCAGGTTTTTTTCCTTTAACAGGGCAAATATTGTTAGCCAGTCGTTCTGTTCTTTTTGTTTCTTAGCTTCCCATGTAGATTTTTTATAGGCTTTACATAGTAAGGCCATATTATTAGCAGAAAGCTCTGTACCTTTCGATTTATGCAGGCGCACAGCCCTCCTTAGGGCTCTTCTTTGGGTGACTAAGACAGGATCGAAAATCCGCCGCGGGCGATGCCTGGGGAATCTGTGGTGAACTTCAGGGCCTATTAGAAGGTCTCGTAATTTAGCAATGGCATTGTCCCACCAATGATGATAGTCTGTGGGAGGGTAGTGAGTGAAATTTGGAGTTATTTCCATGAGCCAAGTGCCCACCTTATCGGCGCCTAAAGAGTCCCATTTGATTCGTCTGACTAGAGTGTGGAGTTCGATCTGCGTTGAATGTCCCACTTCAATTATTTCGGCAGCAACAGGAACTTGCAGGTCCATTGTTATGGTCAAAGGGTTATGGTCGCTCTCTGTTCGAGTGAAGATCTCCATTTTAACTAACTTACTTGCCAGAGATGGTGATAAGAAAATATAATCAATGGTCGAGAGATTCTTAAATGTTGGAGATAAATGGGCACTGGGATCCTGTTCCAATGCGATTTGCTTCGCAGAACGTAGATTGTAATTGGTTAAAAAAGTGATCATGGCTTCTTGCTCTTTGGTTTTGGTGACTAAGTGAGCGTTGGATCCCAGATCTCTGATGTTAAAATCGCCTAATAACAAAACTTCAGCAGAAGCGAACTCAAGTAAAAGCTCTTCCAGATGCTTGACCAAAAGAGCTGTTGCCAGTGACTTTGATGTTTTAGCTGTGTTGTGGTAACAGTTGATTAAAAGCAAAGGGAAGGCCCTGGTTGGAGTTGAAAGGCCGGTGATTAATACAATTTGCCCTGCCGTAGAGTTCCGATAGAGGTGGGTAGCTGCGATCTTGCACCTATGTTTAATGAAGATGGAGAAGCCCCCAGAAGGTCTACCATAGGAATTAGACTGGGATGCTGGTTGAAAGAGTTCATGGTAGCCGTGGAGAGTTGATCAAAACAGAGACCAGGTCTCTTGAAAACAGATAATGTCACTTTTGCTCAGATAGTCCACTGCTGATTTGGATGAAAGAATTGACTTTAACCCAGCAGCATTCCAAGAGGAGATGGTCAGTTTAGAATCTGACCGCTTAACTGAGCCGTTAGGAAGGATACTGCTGGGAGCAGGGGGCTGGAGGCTCTCGATGGGAGTACCCATGGCGGCTGTAAGTATTATGGGAAACAGAGAGACTTGGTTTACAGCTCACCAAGCGTTGGTTGTTGTTATATGCAATGTTTATGAGGTTATCCGCTTTTGATGCATCTGGCAGCCAAACATGGGTTGCACCCCGTGACCCTTTCAGAACGCTAGTGTACGGCCTCACTGGTTCATCATGAAGAAGAACATGGGGATATTTCTGTTGGGGGGGGACCCAGAGTTCTATACCCGAGTCTTCAAAGAAACTGGCTTCCCCAAAAATTGAATCCCTTAGGGATTCTTGTGACCACGTTGTAACAGTTGCTTCCGAAGCCCCTTTGCCTGGTATTAAGGCAAACTTGACTGATGTACGATCAGAAGAAGTAATCCCAGAGAGCGCCGGGACATGCTTGAATAAGCGAATGAGGTTGTTTCTATTAAGAGTATCATGCGGGCCCTTGTGGGCAAAATGAGGAAAAAAAACAAGTTCTGCATCTTTTTCCGGACCTTGGTATTTCTGACTCCCAACTGTTTCAGACGGAGGCAAAGGGGCCTTGAAGTGTAGGGGTGTAACTTCAGATAGACGATGATTCCCCTCCAATTGACTTTGCCCTCCCAAGGCCTGTATAAATTGAGACTGAGAAGGCTTCTGCATTTGTGTAGGGTAGTCCCAAAGGGTTTTGGTTGGGTCACCTGTTGGGTATCGCAAAGAAGGGCCCATCAGTACGCCGTCTGTTGTGATTTGGGAAACAACGGTAGTATGGTTTACATTTCCCGAGCGCTTATTTGGACCGCTTCATGTGTTTCAGACTTCCCTTAAAGGCTGAGCTGTGATATCTTGCCTTCCCAAACTTTGGCCTTGAGAGGCTATCCCCTTGATTTTGGTTGACAAAGACCCATGCTTCGTGTTGGTAGAGTATAATTCGGTGACACCGGGGGCCGGGGGGGTCCCCTTGGGAGCTTCCTGAGTGAATGACCAGGGGTTATCGATGGAGTCATTATTATCAGTGAGAGTCATTCTAGTATCTGGGGTTTTCGTTTTGAGTTTTAAAGCCTGCTTAAAAATAGGAAAGTGAGAGAGCCCCCTCACTTCAGAGACTGGCATGATAGTGACCCCTGTCCCGTCAAGCCCCGATCTCCGTTTTGCAAGACGTTGTTTTTTTGTTTGTTTTTTAAGTTTCTTTCTCTCCCTCCTAGACAATGGTGGTTTCGTGGGGAGATTAGAGGGCAGGTGGGCGACATTTGAAGGAGCTAGGTCAGTGAGATCAGGCTGCGTGGTCGCTAATGGAGTGGTCATTGGACTGCTAGTGTTAACGGTCACCAAGCCGGCTTTGGGATCACTTGTGCCGGTCGCCGATGACTGACAAGGCGAGGAAGTTGAGTTTTTGAGGTCTGATTCCAAGGGGAGGGAAATAGTTCTTCTCGCTGATGATAATGAATCTAATGTTACTAGGCACAGGGGCTCTTCAGAGGGAGAACCGGTTTGAGCCTCTTGAGTAAATGTAGGTTTCCCGTTGCTGTTGGTATAGAGCTTCACGTTGTCCAAAAGCAAGCCCAGAATTTCTGGAAGGGATGAGAGTTTGTTAATTAATGGACAGCAGGAACACGAGTTCGGGCTATCGGGAGACCCTACAGACCTTTTGAGAGAACTTAGCCTGGAGCCCAAGTCCGACAAAGTTGAGGCCAAAGTTTGAATTAAATCGATCTGTAGTTCCATTTTCTGGGATTGCCATAACAGGGCTGTTGCAATAGAGTCTTGTTTTACGTGAAAGGACGTCAGCAAGATCGAGAAAGGACTTGTGGGCCCCGAGGGCATAGGCGTGGGCGGGTCCTTGTCTTCTTGCACAGTGCTGAAAGAATTGTGATGAGATCTGAAGCCCGGTGTATGCGCTAGGGAGGCCTCAATTCGGGCTTCTAGGGAGGCCAGAAACCGTTTGGATAGGTTTTTAGATGAAAAGGGGCTTTCATACGTTGGGCTCTTTCTTGGTGATAAGGAGTCAGTGGGCTCAATTTGATGTGCACCCGGGCTGCAGCGCGGGGCGGACTTGGGTGATGAATAAGCTGCTGCCGGGTCACCACTGCCTTCTTGAAAGTTTAAAGGGGCGGACGAGCTGCCGTCATGAACTTGAGCTTGAACTTGTAATTTAGCTGCAGTGATTATTGTAGAGTCTGAAACAGAGTCTGATGCAGTAAGGTCTTCCGTGCCGATGGAGTGGGCTCTTAGTGAGTCAATGTAAGGGTCCTGGGTCGTAGTGACATCCTCCTAGAAAGGTCTGTGCTGCTGGAGATTCTCAGGTGAGGCCTGTGCCTCAGTCGAGCACAAACGAGAAGTCTCAGAAAATGATCCTTTGATAAGGCTGGGGCTGTGGAAGGAAGGCTGGTCGTAGTCCTGGGCTTCTGGATTGCACTGCGGTGTCGTGGTAGAGGCAGGGCCAGTTTGAGAAGAGGCCTTACTAAAAAACTTGCTGATCCGCACTTGTGACAGTTGGCCTCCTGGGGATGATAATTTGTCTCGCAGTGGCGGCGACTAATTTGGAGCCCCCCCGGGAGAGACCCGGGCAGTGTCAACTCGAAGGGTAGTACCCTTTCTCCGGGGGAGTTTCCTTAATGGAATTGTGACTTGCCCCTCCATAAGGCACCCGGGAGATACTGCTTGCTGTTTTGCAGCTTGGGGCTTGCCACGGCGCAGTTTCCCTGTCAGGGATCGGCGACTCCTCCACACTCTGTCCTCTGTCCTCTAATTGCTGACGCCACTGTCAGTAAAGGTGACAGACAAACTGTAGTTGTAAGCGTACTGTGGGTATGGCGCGGTGGTGGAAAGCACAGGCAAGCGAAACCGCCAGGTCAGGCCCCCGTGATTCCGGTCGGGGGCTCTCACTTACCAGCCGCCCATGGCGCTTGTGGCACTTGCAAAGCTTTCCTTCCCCCTCGTTGCTGGAGGATGAGCTGAGCTGGCCCCCGGTACACTCTCTTGCATTCTCTGGCCTCCTAGCCCCAAACGGCCTTACCATGGATGCAGGCTGGTGCCGGTAGCTGTAGCTGTGCCAGTTGCGGTACATCCGCTGGGTTTGACAGTCCAGCGGTGTGGGGGAAACCAGCCGTGGAGGGGGTTCAAAGTCGATGGAGGGCAGCCTCTTCCCCTGCTGCCTGGCACCCAACTGAGCGTCGCTCGAGTGCTGAGGGCAGGCGGCGGCGTGGCAGAGCTCTCTCCCCCAACTCCACACAACTCCGCTCCGCTCGCCGCCTGTTACTTGTTTGACTCAGCTTCGACCGATGCCAAGCGCGGACCGGCTTGTTAGTCCTAGGGCCAGGGCTCGTTGCGGCCATACGGGGATGTCTCTAATAAATAAAATCCCTTGGCTAGCTGGTTTTGCCTCCCCTGATTTTGTCGAGTCCGAGTCCAATCCGAGTCTGCCTCGGGTCGTCCTTGAGAGCAGCTGGAGTGAGAGGGCTGCTCTAGTCCCCCGCTCCGCACCGCTCGCTTGACACAATGTGTGGGGAAGGAAGAGTGAGCGAGCCGGGGGAACTGGGAGCGGAGGAGCGGGGGAGCAGGAGCGGGGAGCAGAAGAAGAACTGCCGCCGCACCAACCTGCTCAGCTCGGCTTGACCCGGCTCGACCCCCTCAGCTCGACCCCAACTCCTCCAAGCACCGGCTCTTGGCACCAGCACCGGCCCCGATCGCAGCTCCGCTCCGCTCCACTCGGACTGCACAGGCTGCTGACTGCGCAGGACTCCTCCTCCTCACAGGTGAGCACAATCCGCTTGGAGACAATTATTACCCCTCGGTGGGTCCTGCAAGAAAAACAGTTTTTTTGCATATTTATATTCCTCTGGTGGGCATCAGAACAACAAAGGCACGGTTCAATTTCACAAGAGCCACTGTTCCGCTCATAGGCTTGCACAGTTCAAGCCCCGAGGTCCTTGACATCAGTATGATCGGCGGTGCAGTTCTCCACGGCTTGGACTGCCGCGATAAGTATTTCCAAAAGTTGCCCAAAAAGCTTGAAAACGCACTCAACAGCAGCTATTCAGAAGAATCTTTATTTGAGGGGAACCGGCTTTTCCGTCCTGACTCAATGCGCCTGACCGGTTTCGGAGCCCCCTGCTCCTTAATCATAGGCGTGGCATAGCTGGTCTCCGCAGGTAACTCCAAGCATTTAAAGCTGCATGCTGAATTCTATTCGTTATTGCCCCCAGTGGGCCGTTCAGGTGCACGTTCTTGCAAAGCATACATACCTACATACATACACACAGATACATATTTATATAAAAACCTTTGAAATTCAATGTAAATAAAAAAACAAAGGTTACCGTTAGGTAAAAATGTCAGTTAAAACATACTATTTTAAAAAACAAAACCACTGAAATGTGTTAGTTGTAGTTAAAGTTTTCTCAAGTAACTATAACTTGTGCCCTAAAGTAAATATAACTATGAACAGTGTTGTCATCTGTGATGGTAAATAACTATAACCTAACCTAACTATCACATCACTTTAATCTTTGTTTTTTTCAGTGAATTTCTATGATTTTTTTAAATTTAAAGTAAAATGTCCATCGGCATGGGTCATGTGAGGTTAGGCTCAGGGCCTGGCCTATGACCAGGCCCTGCACTGAACCTCCATGGGCGGCAAACCTCCAGTGCATGGGCTTCGGCTGTGTGCATCGTGGGGTTGGGTACTGGGCCTCATTTGCAATTAGGCCCTGTGCCCAAACCCCATGAGCACCCAAACCCTCCAGAAGCTGCACATGGCTGGCTATATGATGTAACAATATAAAAGGTGTCATTTTAAGTAAGGCAGACCTACTGGTTTTGTCAAAGCCTGAAAATGCCAAAAGTGGCAGGGCTTATTGGCTTTATCAAAGGGTCAGCACATCAACACAGATAAAGCTGAACTTTTGGCTTTGTCAAAAAGTCACCAATAACCATAATCAAATGTATATTTAATAAATTCACGCATTGCAATGTTTAATATTAGGAAATATTATAAAATATTCTCAATAAAGCCTTTTAAAGAAAACATTAACATGTCTTTGAGTTTTTTAAAACATTTTTCAGACCACTAAGTGCAGACAGGAAGCCATCCACTAGCGTTCCCTGCACTCCAGCTTGGAATGCTTCAAAAGATATGGTGAGCTCTCCTAGGGTCAAGGATTCAATGACCCAGGAGACTAACTTTATTTCTTTAATGTTATTGTGGGGGTACTGTATTCCCTGCAGCCCCCACAACATTGACAAAAAGGTTTGGTGGTGCCTCTGACCTTTCTAGGTCCACCACCAGCAAAACACAGTACATAATTTATAAATTCCCTAGGATATTATGGGGAGCTTCTTGCTGGAGCTGTGCATAATAAATGAGTAGCTCCTGATGCGCTTATTATTTTTTAATTTTGTGAATGCCCCAGTGCCCACCCAGGGCACCCACACTATTTTTTAATTGTCTGGCTGTGGGAAGATCCCCAAGGTCCCAGTGGCCCCTACCAGGGCCCCAGCGAGCACCCATAGTGAGTGCCAGCAGGAGCAGGCTATTTTTTGTTAAGTGGCTACCCCGATGCCCATCAGGGGCGCCTACAAACCTATTTTCATTGGAGGCCTTGTAGGGAGCCTCAGGGCCCCTGCAGTACTGCCGGCTCTCCTGGCAGGAGGTGACTACTACACTATTGGTGGGAATACCCACGGCCCCCTCGGCCCCAGCTGCCTCCCCGGCCAGCATCATAATGTGTGCTGGAGGGAGCCGGCTCCATTACTTTGCTTCTACCCATGTGGGAGCAGCTTTTTTGTCTGCTCTCACCCGGGAGGGAGCAAAGTTGTGTTCTCTGCCGAGAGAGTGAGGATGGAATAGATTTCTATTCCCTGCCCACACTCTCAAGGGCAGGGAACCGCAGTATACCAGAGGATGGGGTCTCCGGGACACTGAGCTCGAGCTTTGGGGGTCACCATGCACTCTCCCCTCCCCCAAAAATACAAGGGATCCAGAGGCTGGGTCCCCGGGCCTCTATGAGGCCTGGGAGGGATTGCCATGTGCCCCCCCCAGTATAGAAATTCTGTCCCTAGGGGATGGGGTCCTTGGGCTTGGGGAGGGTGGCTGAACACCTCTTTCCAAAAATTAACCTATCGGCCCCAGAGTATGGGGTACCCAGGCCTCCATAAGGCTCGGGGAGAGAAGGCACATGCCCCCTCTGCGAAAACTTAAAATGTGTCCGAAAACTGGCCCATCCTAGGTTTTTTTTAAAATAAAGACAGGAGACTGGCTTAATTTTGTTTTAATCAGTGCTGTTGATTTGTGGATCCTCCACAAATCCAAGGCACATTACAAAAATGATGTTGCTTGCCCCTGGGGAGGTCCCTCTGGGCCCTCCCACCACCAAGCCTAGGGAGGCAGGGTATCCCTATCCTGCCCCCTATATGTTTTAAAAAAAAACTTTTTTCTAGGACAGGGTACTGAGTCCCTGAGTCCTAAAAATGGCTGCTGCCACATCTTTGTTGATGTGGTGGCATCCAATCGATCTTATCTCAAGATCTGTTGGCACTGCAAATCCTCCGTGGCATGAAATATCAATATTTTTTTAGCCTTAGTTTCTCAAAAACTCTAAACACCAAAACCAAAACACAAAAAGCACGCTTCCCGCACCACGATCTAGCCTTTTGTCAAATGTGGTATAATTTTGTTCAGTCACTTTGACTGTAGCTGTGTGCATTTTTCCTGTGGGAAAAACTGTTTTGGGACAACTCCTTTTACTTGGCCCCTGCTTGATGGATCACATGGAAACTTTCCAGGAAGCAACGGCGGTGGATGAACTTTTTTTTGGGAAAGTTTCTAGAACATTTGTCAAACGGTGCTAAAGTTATTAGCAAACCCAAAAATTATTTTCCTATAGAAATGTGGTCCTAACTATAACTAATCAGTGGTGACCGCCGCTGTGTAATAGATATACATAGTGCCATCCAAAGATTCTCCCACTCACTATGAGAGGAACAAGTGGCACTCGGGGTGATGTAATTACAAAAATGCGTCAATAAACTTTGACCTGCAGTGGTCTTGGTCACCAAGAGGGAGGCGTTGGCCTATATTTTTGCATGTTTCTTGTTAATTAAAAATAAATATGTAAACACAACTGCCAGGAGGACCAACTGTACTTCTTATATAGAGTTGGAGAATCTTTACTTAGCATTGTGAACAGAAAGGGGATATCCCAATGGCGTGTACCACTGTATTTGTGGAGCATCCTTGAAAGAAATTAAGCCCACCGGAGTTGCAATGAAAGTATATATATGCATATATATTTTCACACTTCAATCCACAACAACACTATCACCACACTATGCATGCACACTATACCCACACATTCAGTGAGAAGAAAGTTGTCCTTGTTAGGTGCAGCCATGAGTTATCCCAGAAAAGTATAATTTCACGGCCACCAACCAGTACTCACACAGTAATTATGCCAAAGGGTTATATCTCTTTGAGAACAATGTAAATACCAGCTACCCATTTTCCTAGCAGTAGCCTACTTCTGAGGTTCAATTCCTGCTGCCGCTGTTCTCCAGCGTCACCCGCCTTAACTCTTATTTCGAATTTTTTGCTCCTTGTAATGCTGTGCCACTGTTTACCCCTTTTGTTGTGCCACTGTTATTTGTTTTAGGATTTCTGCTGCCGTAGTTGTTGTTTTGCCTTGTATTGCTGTGCCACTGTTTGTTCCATTGTTTACCCCATTGCTGTTGCCACTGTTATTTGCTTTTTGGATTTCTGCCGCCGTTGTTGTTTTCCCGCCCCTGTCCCTGCACCTCGCTGGTTTTCTGCCCTCCCGCCTCCCAGCCAGCCCCTCCCACCTCCCAGGACTACTTATCAAACAGTAGCACTTGACCACGGTCTTGTGTGCCGCTCCCCCTGGTCCGCTGCTAGAGATCCATGACTGAGGACTCCTCCTCATCCCCAGCCCCTCAAGGTCATCCAAGGGTTGATTCCTGCTGCCCCTGCTCCCCAGTGTCACCCATCTTAGCCCTTATTTCTAATTTGTTGCACCTTGAAATTGCTGTGCCACTGTTTGCCTCTTTTGCTGTGCCACTGCTATTTGGTTTAGGATTTCAGCCGCCGTCATTGTTGTTTTGCCTTGTATTGCTGTGCCACTGTTTGCTCCATTGTTTGCCCCATTGTTGTTGTCACTAGTATTTGTTTTTGGGATTTCTGCCGCTGTCGTATTTTCCCACCTCCACTGGTTTCCCCCCTCCTGCCTCCCACCCAGCCCCTCCCACCTCCCAGGACTACTTATGGAGGCCACTGCATGGTCGCGCCGCCAATGCACCAAAGGCGTGCCAAGGGCAAACCCATCTGCACTCGCCCAGCTCCACGAAACCTGGCTCTCCAGGCATCCACTGCTACACCACCTCCGAGCTCCTAGGCCTGGACCCCAGAGTCTGCAACAACAACTGCTTTATCACTCCCTGAGATGCTTGGAAGGACCTTCGCCTGCCACCACTGCCGGTTCACCTGCAACACTAAAACTCCAGTCGTGCCTCCAAATCCGACCTCCAGCGGTCCGCAACAGCTCCAGTGCATGCTGCTCAATGCCCGTTACATCTGCAAGCACACCACTAAAATCTAGGACACCATCACCATCCACATCCCTGACGTGATGTTCATCACCGAGACCCGGCTCACACCATCCTCCACACCTGACATCGCGACTGCAATGCCCCACAGATACAAGATGATACACAGAGACCGGGCCAACAAACATGGAGGAGACATCACCATCATCCACAGAGAAAACATCCAATGCACCACCACCGAGGATGACATCGCAACCATCATGGAACACCTCAACTTCCAAAACGGAATCGATGTGAATACTGCCATCAGAGGAACCCTCACCTACAGCCCCTCAGCCTCCCGCTCCCAGGTCTGCAGCATCATGTCCGAACTCATCACTCCCCTGGCAATTGAATCCAAGCATTACATCTTCCTCGGTGATTTCAACTTCCACCGCAACGACCCCACTGACACCAACTCCGCCAACCTCCTATAAAACATGAGCAACATCGGACTCACGCAACTGGTTACCAGCTCCACACACTGCGCAGGACACACCTTGGACCCAATCTTCATGGCCAGTGACAGAATCAAATTCAGCCAGGCAACTGAACTCACCTAGACAGACCACAGCATCATCCACTTCTCCATCGCAGGCTTACCATGACCCACCCGCATGCCTCTCACACACGGCCACTGCAAATGGAGCAAAATCACTGAGACCCAATAGACTTACGCCATCTACACCACCAGACCCCTCACTACCATCAACCTTGAGCTAGCCATCCAAAATCTCTCCGACTGGATCTCCAGATGCACTGACACCATTGCACCTATGAAAACAACCAGCACCAGGAAACCCTCCACACACGCCAGTTGGTTCCCCCCCAAACTCTGCACCTTCAAACGTTAGTGTAAGCAATTGGAGAAATGAAGGTGCTCCAGCAGGAACCCCTCAGACCTCACCACCTTCAAATGTGCCCTCAGCAGCTACCACCACCGCCTCAGGGAAGCCAAAAGGATGCCCTAACCAACCGCAGCAAAACGAGCTCCAATCACACAAAAGTACTCTTCAGCCATGTCCGAGAATTCTTCTACCATCGGCCACCAAGACCACAATTCACCCTTCCCAAGCCCTCTGAGACTCCCTGGTGGACTACTCCCATGATAAGATAGCAGACATCTACTGCAACTTTGACCTGAAGCCAACTGACCTTCCCCCCCCTCATGACTCACACCGGAAATTTCCACAGCTACTGCATCAAACAGACACCGCTCACCCCACCAATCACCATAGCAATCATGGCCGACATCCACTTCAGAGCACCAACAGACCCCCACCACGCCTTCAACCTGGGGCAGAAGGAAATCAGCAGCGCCCTCACCGACATCCTTAACTCATTTATCACCACAGCCACCTTCCCTGATGCCTAGAAACACGTAGAGGTGAAACCCCTCCTGAAGAAACCCTCCGCCGACCCCAAAGAGCTCAATAATTAACTCCCCATCTTGCTGCTCCCCTTCCCAGCCAAGGTCCTGGAGAAAGCCATATTCTGCCAGCTCACAGACGACATGGAAGGACACAACCTTCTCGATGTCACCCAGTCCAACTTCCGCTCCAACCACAGCACCAAGACTGCCTTAATAGCTGCAACCGACGACATCAGATCCATCCTCAACCAAAGCGAGACTGCAGCCCTGATCCTCCTCAACCTCTCAATGGCCTTCAACACAGTATCCCACCACACCCTCATCAGCAGACTCCACCACATCGGCATCAGAGGAAATGTCCTCAAGTGGATCACCTCCTTCCTCACAGGACGCACACAGACAATTTATCTACCACCTTTCACCTCCAAACTCAAGAGCATCATCTGTGGAGTTCCCCAAGGATCCTTTCTCAGCCCCACCCTTTTCAACACCTACATGACTCTACTGGTCAGCATCGCCCGCACCTACGGACTCAACATCATCTTATATGCTGACAAAATCCAACTAATCCTCTCTCTCACCGAAGACACCGCCACCACCAGAGTCAACTTACAGAATGCCATGACCAACATCGCCAACTGGATGAGATCCAATTGCCTGAAGCTGAACACGGAAAACATAGGAGTGCTCATCTTTGGCAAGAAAGCCTCCCCAATGGGACGACACCTGGTGGCCCACTACACTAAGACCCTCACCTACCCCTACCAGCCATGCCCGAAACCTCGGCATCATCCTGTACAGCAATCTCTCCATGGAGCACCAGGTCACCACTGTAGCCTCCTCCTGCTTCCATACCCTCTGCATGATTTGTAAGGGTGGGCATTAAACTCCGCTCCGCTGGCGGAGCTCACAGTGTTTTTGTCACTCTGCACTCCGCTTGGAGGGCAGCGTTTGGCAAAAACTCTGCCTACGCCGCATAGCGGAGTTTACCAGCACCCATAATTATTATTATGTTGCCTCAAAGTTCTGTTGTCAACAGCATGATTTTAAAAAACAATAAAACATCAGCACTGACCGAAGACAAACACTGCATATTGCCGTCACAGGAAGCCAAGTAGCTCTGGTCGGCCCGAGGCCCGGATGCTGCGACGGTCACCCGACTTGACCTGCGCCACCCACCAGCAGCCGCTGCCTTGGCCTGGTAGGGAGGGGCCTTGCCGGTGATGCAGTGCAGATGGCGAAGCTGAGCGAGGCACAGAGGGTGGAGGACGGAAGGCTGAGGAACCAACCTCCCCGAGCACCACTCTGCCCCAGCACCATAGCCAACATCTAGTGCGGCTGGGATAAGGGGCAGCAGCTCATCCTGCAGTTTGGCTCACAGAGAGCCAGAGACACCAAGTATGCTCCCGGAACCCCTGGCCTGGGCATCGGCTGCAGACATGACGAGCGGCGGGCAGGACGAGAGCACTGTGCGGGTGGCTCTGAGCCCGAGGTAAGTGAGGGCTGTGTTAGGTGCGCGCCATTTAGACTGGCGCATGGAGCGGATGAAGTTACGGTACGGTCCGGGCCAGTACCGACTCACCATGGAAGGTGAGAAGGGGGTTGGGGCAGTGCGTTGTTGGAGTTCAACGCTGTCAGGGACATCAGGACAAAAATACATACTTACATTTGTTTGTCTGCCTCCAAATTTTCCTACTTATCTGCAGGGGTGGGCGAGTTGAGCAACTCCACCCGGCCATGGAATTCTGCGGAATTCTACAGTTTTTTTGCAACTCCGTGGAATTCCGCGTAGTGCAACTCTGCGAGCTCCGCCCACCCCTGATGATTTGTAAGATTTTCAGATGGATCCGGGTCAACACCAAGAAAACAGTGACTCAAGCCCTCGTCGCAAGCCAACTGGACTCCATGAAACGCTCTCTATGCCGGAACAACCTCCCATCTCCTCAAATGACTACAGACTGTACAGAACACCTCAGCCAGACTCATCTTTGACCTCCCCAAATGGACCAACATCACTCCTCACCTCTGAATCCCCATCCAGAAGAGATCCCAGTTCAAGCTGCTGACCCAAACCTACAAGGCCCTCCACAACACTGGACTCAACCACATCAACTACCATCTGATTTTCCACCAGCCGACCAGACAACTCCATTCTGCCTCCCTCGCACACATTACCCGCATCTGGCGGGGATGCAGCAGAGGGCTCTCCTTCTCTTGCTTTGCCGCCAGGTCCTGGAACGACCTCCTGCTCCATCTCCGATCCTCCCCCTTACTCACCGATATCAAGAAGGGACTCAAATCCTGGCTCTTCGACTAAGGCCCCCGACTCCTCAGCGCCTGGATACCCCACGGGGTGATAAGCCGCGCTATACAGATATTGATTGATTGATTGACTCCTCTCCAAGGGAGAATTGGAGTTGGTGTTCAGGTGGTCATTTACCTTAAAGTTCAATGTAAAGAAAATGGTTTAAAGAAAGATAAAATGAGACTACTAGTGCAAACTACTCTGGACTTTCATCCCTACAATAGCAGTACAAAATCTTCAATAACCAAACTGAGTTATCCAAAGTACAACTTCTTCGAGCTATGCCAAGACCAATTAAACCAAGCTGTATCAAGTACAAACGAGCTAATGTATGCCAACAACAAGTGAACTATGTTATAACTAATTCAGTGAATCAGGCTGTGCCTATTACCTTTGATGCAAGCTGTGCTAAGTACAACAGGTTGGAGCTGTTTCAAGCATAGCTGAATTGAGATAAACAAAGTTCATTCAGCACAGGCAGCGACAAGTAAACATATGTGTAATGTGCAAAGCTGCTTTAAGAACATTTGAACCACACTGTGCCAAGTACTACTGAACAGAGCTGTGTCAGGTATATCTTACTCAGTGGTCAAAGTGGACGGGATCTGAGAGGAACTAGGAGCCCATACTTTAGTTACCCCTCTTTATGTTAAAAGGCAACTTTCCTGGGACTGTTAATTCCAACATTTAAGACGCCTCCGCTGAAGCAGAAGGGAGGGAGTCGCTTCTGCTGTGAAGCCGAGCCAGGGAGAGACAGCTGAAAAAGAAACAGGACTCCTTGCCAGGTGTCTGCTGCCTGAAACAAATGTAAATGTGCATGTTTGGTTAATCTGCAAATGTAAAGGTTTCTTGGAAACCGGAATTGGCTTTAATTAATGGAGTCATTTGAAGATGGGATGTATTGCAAGATGCAGTGATTAATTTGAAGAAAAAAAAATAAGTGGCAGGGCTCACATTAGGAGGCAGCTTGCACCAGCCCATTTCTCCTGTTAGTACCGCCTAAAACAGCCAACTACTAACAATTTAAGAGAGGATGTGGTGTAATGGCCAGAGCTGCCAACTTCGGAGCTGGGGAACCAGGCTCAATCCTCAAGGTCGGCTCAACATCCTGTGATTATCGGCAAATCATTTAATCACTTGGGCCTACCATAAATTAATGTGTCCTTAACTGGTGCTCATGAAAAGCGCCAGTGTTGATGATTAACTGCTTGTGCTGAGCACCCGAAACCACTGGCTCAAATTAAGCACTGCTACCTGGCAAAATTCAAACCAAGCTTTATTAACTGTAGTATGAACATTGGTGCACTGAATTGGCGGGTCTCCCATATGCTTGGTTGAAAGCTTAATTACACCGACATAATTGGCATAATTTTGGTAATTTCACATTAAACTTGTCATTCCCGAAATTATGGCATTACGCCACATCATGGAAGTACATGCTTTTCATCACAAAATTTTACAAGCGTTTATAAACAATCGAATAGGCCGGAAGGCGAGCAGATGTTGCTCTCTGCTCTTGTGTATTTCGTGCTATGTTTTAGCTTTAAATGCATCCTTGCGTCAAAAATTGACATGAAGCACTTCACAATAAAATATTTCACTAACTGAGTATTTGCATCTCTTGCAATTACTCATCCTGCGGCACCGAGTGGTACCTTACCTGCAGATGAACCATACCCATCACCCATGGAGAGCCACCCTCCACAAGCCACCCTCTAGCCCCTGCCCAATCACATTCCTCTCCTCCCCTCCAAGACTGGACCTTAGGAGTCAAAAACAGGGGGTTGTTTCACCCTTGCCTGGCATCCAAACAGTCACTGCCCGGTTTACCCTTAATTTAGTCTCTAATTCCACAAAAGGGAGTAGGGACAAGTCTGACATGTGAATAACATTACATCTCCTTTTCTCAAGTATTGAGGTCACTAAAATTCTCGACATCGCCCCACTGACCTGGACAGGCCATTCTTTAGTCACCTTTTCTGTATCGTTGCCTGGTGACAAAATAAATCGCCAGACCCATCCGTAGCCCCCAAAAGTCCCTGGAGTTGCATAAATGGCAAACATTCTCCAGACACTTCCTTCCACTGATGAATGACCAAGATAAACCATTATTAATCACATTGAAAACCTCAACACTGCCATTCTTAGTTCTTTAAACAGTTGTGCTCCCCTGAAAGTAAATAAATTAGCCAGAGGCTCGCTCTCATAAAAATGGTATTTCACCAAATTAAGACTAGCAAAAAGGAAATTCAAAAATCTTGAACATACCTGGAGGCACTCCAGAAACAAAATGGCTCATCTAAAACACAAAGAGGAAGTGAAAAAATACCATAAGGCTCTGAGGAGAACCAAGAAGGACTATTTTATTAAGAGAATAGAAGAGAATAGCTGCTCTTCAAAAGAATTGCTTAAAATCATGAAAGAGCTTGCCCAGAGAACATGTCTTCCCCAGTTGATTTTTCACGCCGCAGCCCACTGTAAGGAAATCGGAAATTTCTCTAACGACAAAATTGAGAAAATGTATACATAATTTGAGATCCAACCCTCTCTGGATGAGCCCCCAGAGGAATTAATGGGCCCCCACATGGGCTCTTTCGAAAAAATTACAGAAGAACAGGTAGTGAAGTTCATGGCTGAGGTCAAGTCTGGCTTCCCTCCTGACCCCTGCCCACACTTCATCTACTCTCGATTAGCTACCATACTGAGTCCCCACTTTACCCACATTTTTAATCAATCCCTATCAGAGGCAACTTAACCAGACACATGGAATCAAGCCTTAATGCTACACCTAGCCCAAAAAATGGGAATTGATGTTTCCATCCTTTCCAACTACCGGCCCATATCTTGGCTGCATTATATGTCAAAAATTCTGGCAAATTGGGGAATGGGCAGCTAACTTATTTGT
The DNA here is from genome assembly GCA_963921515.1 of Calotriton arnoldi. Taxonomy (NCBI): domain Eukaryota; kingdom Metazoa; phylum Chordata; class Amphibia; order Caudata; family Salamandridae; genus Calotriton; species Calotriton arnoldi. The sequence goes on along the minus strand of CAWUFW010004229.1, from coordinate 360,744 downwards.
TAGAAAACAACAAGCCGTTAGACCCATCTTAGATGGGCTGTCAAGCAAAAATTTGTACTGAGTCTACTCTTCTAGCCTTACTGAACGATATCAGGTCATAAGTTGATCAGGGCAAGGCTGCCACCCTGATTCTACTTGACCTGCCTGCAGCCTTCGATATCGTCTCCCATAGTCTGTTGATTAACAAACTCCATGAAATTGGCCTTAATTCTAAATCCCTACAGTGGTTTGGCTCTTTTGTAAAGAACAGAACGCCAACAGTCCAACTGAGCACTTTTAGATCGCCCTCCCACTTATCTAAATGCAGAGTCCCTCAAGGTTCCTCCTTGAGTCCTACTCTTTTTCATATTTATGTCTCCTCTCTAGCAAAACTTGTAAGGAAATGGGGTTTTGAGATCTGTTTGTATGCAGATGACACCAACTTCGTTATATTTTTTGGGGAGAAACATGACGAAACCTGAGGGAAACTAAGTGCCTCTCTGCAGTAGCACGGTGGATGACAGAACACTGTTTAAAACTAAACGCTGGCAAAATAGAGATCTTGCTTTTTAGTGGCGCCCACCAGATTTGGGACTCCTCCTGGTGGCCTTCTTTACTAGGAGTTGCGCCAAAACCCAAGAAAAATCAGCAAAACATATTGGGTAATCATTGACGACTCACTTTCCATGCAGGAGCAAGTCATTGCTACCTGCAGTACTTGCTTTGGTATCCTCAAACTCCTGAGAAGGTTGTTTAGGTGGATACCGGCTGTCTTGCGAAGAATGATAGTGATGGAGCAGGGTAAATGAAATTTTTTTAAACCTCCTAATGTTTTCGTAAAGCAATTAATAAACATGTTCGTTTAAGTAAATAATCAACAATGTATGTTGCATGTTAAGGGTTAAAGGTAACACGCTATTCCGTGTGCAAATTAATCAACTTATAATTGTTTACGTGTCTAACATAACATAATATTTCCGTACTAATTAGATAATAAACGCATGATCTGTGCTTTTAAATAAAACGTGTGGTTGCAAAATAAAGCGATGGTAAGTAAGGGACAGCTTTATGTGTTGCTTTTTGCTAGGTAATACCTAATTGGGGTACGTAGAAAGACGGGAGGGAAACGAAAGGGTTTATATTTCTTGGTTTTAACAATATTTTGTTTATCTTTGAAAATAGTGCGCTTAGGCCTGTCGAGCAGCAATATAAAATGGCCGCAAGTTGCTAGAGTACGCATGAGCGGGAGACCATGTGATAGAGGAGAGAGGCTGTGGAAAAGGGATGATCACGTGCTGATGCTGAGAGGCTAAGATGGAAGTATGGTCAAGGCTGTTGTGACCTTTCTGTGCAGATGTGTGCCAAGATGATCAGCAAGAAGCGTGAGAAGTCCGACTGAATCAATAGACGGAACTGTTTAAAACAAAATGTAACAGAAAAAGATACAATTTGGACTGATCGAAACGGATGAGTAATTGCATGAACCTTGGGAAACGATGCTTGCATGGACATTCCACACGGAACTGGTTAAGTCCAAGAAGTTTGATTAAAATGTATATGGGCCTGAGTTTTGCCAATGAGAAAGAATCACGCCACGAAGAAGAAACATTTTATGCTGTAAGCTAGAATTAGGGTATAAGAAGACCTACTCTTGGTGGGAGGGGTTAGAATGCTGCGGGAGTTGCTGCGGGAGTGAGTTCGTGCAGGAGTTGCAGAGGTAGATGCTGGAGAAGTTAGATGCTGTAGATGGGTGAAGTTGCGGTTGCTGATGCTGACGAGCTGATGCTGCTGCTGCTAATTTCCTTTTCCAGTGGAGTATAAGATGCTGCTTTAGGAGAATTTTTCCTGATAGATTTTTATTTTAGAACTATTAGACTTTCCCCAGATAGATAGATTTTTCTTTAAGAGTTCTTACTATGATAATCTTATTTTTTCCGTCTAATAAAAATGCATTGCAATTTCAAGTTATTCTTATATTGATGATAAATGTAATGATCTGAATAATAAGCTTAACCACATTTCCTGCATTCAAAACTTTATATAAACTTTATTATTCTTTAAACAAATGACTCAGTGATTCTTTAGCTCAATGATTAAAAAGAAATGTTAAAGAGTTTATTGTGATTGAGCTGGTCTAAATCACCATCAACTGATTCCTACTAGTTGGTCCATCGACCAATGAGCGGAATACCTTAAAAGCAAATGAGAAATATTATGTCATGATAAAAGAGGTATCCCGTCTCCTTCCAGCGAATCGTTTTTCTCCTAGGTTAATGACGGAGGAAATCCAGGGAATAAATGAGTAAGTGAATGTATATGCGGTGTTATGGGCCCCACCGTCATATGGATATAGTGTGTGTGTTAGAGGAATAGTTGCACCTGGATGACCAAAACATAATAGGAGAATTATTTTTATTGTTAGCGCTGGATCAATAGTCAAGGCCCTTATAACTAGCAGACTGGACTATGGCAGTGCCCTGTACGTGGACATAGCTGATTACCTTTTCACAAGACTACAGGTGATTTAAAATGCTGCTGCCAAGCTGATCTGTAATATGGACAGATTCAGCTTGGCTTCAGAGAGCTTGGCAACCCTACATTGGTTGCCAAAGCGAAAAAGAGCCAGCTTTAAGCTTCTCTGCCATACACACAAGGCACTATATAATACTGGACCTGAAATTCTACAACCCAGAGTAGAATTTTATAATGCAGTGCGATCTGAGGTGTTGGAACCTTGCACATGCCAAAGCCAAGCAGATAAAAAAAAGTCAGAGCTGGTGGCCGCTTGTTTTCTCATCTGGTAGCGACACACTGGACTGCTTTAGCCTTAGATCTACATCTTACCAACAACCATCTCTGGTTTAGAAAAAAACTAAAAACATTTTTTTTCAGAGGACAATGCCTTTACTGTCGACTATCATATCATTTCTATTCTCACAGTCGAAAGGATAGGGAGCCTTCTAGCATCATGATGTCCCCTCGGGATGAATGTTGCACTCTATTAATACTGTAATAAATAAATAAATAAATGAATAAATAAATAAATAAATTAATTAATTAATAAATACCAGCCAATATCAATCGTCAAGAGGCAATTCTGTTCGCAATGGGTGCTATTCAAACTGCCAATAGAATTTGTTCACATGACTATGTAGTATTTCTTAGTTGTTAAAATCACCAAAGATGTTACCTAGGCGATACTTATTTTATTTTTTATTTATTTTGAAGGTTTTGTATAGCGCGAACAAGACCCTTGCGGGTATCAGAGCGCTTTACAGGCAATTGTGAGTACACGAGACAGGAATAGCAAAAATATAGATTCTCATAAAACAGAAATAGTAAACTAGTACAAATTAACAAATAAAAGCATGGCTACACCAATAGTTCAGGTGAATTTGGCCATAAGAATAGATTTCACTTCTTTTTTGAATGATGCCGTGGAAGGGTTCCGTCTCGTTTCTGGGGGCAAGGCATTCCAAATCCTGGGAGCCATTCCTGAGAAGGTCCGATTGTAGGTTTTCTTCTTAGCAAATCGTTGTGGTTTCAATAGTAAGTTGTTTGAGCTCCTGTTGGATCTGATACCACAAGAGAGCACCAGTATGGCCAGGTACTACCTACACCCCCTCCTCCCATAACTGGACCCAGACCAAAATGACATGAGAAGGTTTTTTGGATGTGGGGGTCGTAAAACCCCCGGCCGTATTTATTAAACAAAAATGAAAAACATTATTAATATATACAATGATTTACAAATTACGCAAAAAATTATGCATTACACTGATTACAATTGATAAGTACATATGTCAGTTGGCTAACCTTAACATGACTCTAATACAAAGGTTTTCCTATCCGAATCTAACATATCTTTAATAATCATCACAGCATTTTACTTTTCTGCGTATCCTATTTGGGCCTACGGCAAGGTCACTAACTGGTGTCAGATCCTTATCAAATTTTTAACCACGCCATCCAGCCGGAGTGCGCATGCGCAGAGGGCCCGTTTACCGTGAGGGTACTCCCCCCCCCGGTTACCCCCGTACGCTCTGTATATCATCTCCATAAAGGGGCCCTTGCAGTTCTGCGCCGTTTACTGGCGACATTGTGCACGTGCGGGGTGGCCAACCAGCCTAGGGAAAGCGTGACTCCCTCCTCCCCCGCACCCATCCAGCCAACCGGCTGTAAACTGCCCCTGGAGTTCTAGGAGAGACCACCTGTCCCTCCCACTTGGGCGACCCCATTCAAGAATGGCGCCGCCCTCTAAGGACCTTAAATTTACTGCTCACCAATCATGACCTTACCGCCACAGGCCAGCATAGTTGACCGACTATCTGGCCCCCCCCTGCGCTCACTAGGAGGTCATACCCTGCCCTTGGAGACCAAACCATGCTAGGCGATTTTCTAGGAAAGCCTCATTGCCTACTCTTGACAGATGGACCCCGTCTTTTAAGAAACACGACTCTCCCCTGATACACCCGTGGGCGATTGTCTGTAGACGAGGAGCCCTGAAGAGCCTCTCTATTTTGTTATTTATTCTCCTTACTGAGTGATTCAGTGCTCTTACAGACTCCCCCCCCTCCATTGGAATCTTGGAATCATTTGTGACCATACAATTGTACACCCCTGGCATGTCTTCTTGGCTAACCAACTCACTTCTGTTATTATTGCTTCCACTAGCCCCCTTCTACCGAGACTTGCCAGATCATTCCCCCCTAGGTGTAAGATAATAATACTGGGACGGGGACCACCCCTCTTTAATAGCTCCAATGTGAAAACCCTAAACTGGCTCAAGCATGGGCCCCCCTTTCCATGAAATGATACCCTAAAACCTGCTCGCTCTACCCTAGTCTTGTAGCTCCCTGTAAGGAAAAAGTTAGACAAACGCTTCACATACGAGTGACCAATAATCCATGAGACCTGTGGTCCCTGCTTTGGTGATGGTGATGACGTTCTTTGTGTTGCCTGGTGCTGTTGTTGCGGCGTTAGCAGTTTCCCCCCTGCGTGACAGGTTTGAGAAACTGTAAATGAAAACAGAGAAGACATACGCATCAGCACCTGGCAACTGTCCTGCTCATAACATATGTAGCCGCACATAGCGCTTGTAACAATTGAAGGACCACCTCCCAATCCTTTGGACGTTGTTGCTAGGTAAACCCCTAGCCGTTGCTTCCGTGGCAGCCCCTATCCTAAAAGAATGTGTACCAAAACAACTTGGGTTTAGCCCTGCCCTCTGTATTGCCATGTCCAGGACCCTTTTAAACTGAAACCGTGTAAGTGGAATACCATCAGCATGAACCAGGAGAGGCCCCCCTTTGTTATCAAGTCTTGATCGTAGGAAAGCCTCCACCTGTGAGAGGGGGCAACAAGGATTGCCATGCGCCCGATGCAGTACTAGCCCGTCCCCTCGTGCTTCTTGGTCAGTCTTAGATTTCCTAATTGATATAGTTAGAGCATCGCCCTGCACCCTTACATCGTCAAACTGCAGTCCGCCTTGCATATCTTGTTTGTTTTGGGCCACCAATTCCCCAATTCTAAATGCACCATAAAAGGCCAATGAAAATGCGGCGGTGAACAACAGAACTTCCTCTGATGTGGTGCAAATCAGGGGTAGTGTCCTCAGTAAAGATGTTAGCAATTCCACCCCGATTGGGCGCCTCGTCTCTGGGGTAGACCCTTGGAGGCGCTGCCACCCTTTCAGTGCCTTCTTCACTATAAAGCTGTTGGTAGGATTCCCTTTCTCCCTAGTTTGGGCAAAAAAGGAGATTGCCGCCACATGGCGTTTAGCCGCTGCCGCTGAGCGCCCCTCCCCTTTCAAAAACCCTAGGTAATGAAGGAGTGCCCCGCGTCATGCCACTTTTCAGCCCAGTCCCCTCCCAAGAAGGAACAATATGCCCAAAACGCCCCTTCATATGCTTTCCTGGTCCTGGGTGCTAGGCTAGCTGCCACGAGGTCCGGTAGTTGGGGGCACCAATCTGCCAAAGTAGTTCTGGGAAAGGGGTGGCATACTCCGCTGCCGCCGGGAGGTGGGCCCTGAAAACCTGCATCTTAAAGCGAGAAAGTGCATCAGCCGCATGATTTAATACCCCTGGCACATGTTTAGCTCTAAATTGCATATTTAGCTTCATGCATAACAGTACAATCTCCTTCAATAGCCGGAGAATCATCCGACACCGTGCTGCTTGTTGGTTGATGCATTCGACCACCGTCATGTTATCTGACCAGAACACCACTGATTGATTACGCAATTGTTCTGGCCATACTGTTAACGCCACCCAGATGGGGAACAATTCTAGGAAACCTATGTTGCCCGTCAAACCTGTCTCGACCCACCATGCTGGCCACCGCTGCGCCACCCACTCGGTACCGAGTATGGCGCCAAATCCTCACTACCCGCAGCGTCAGTCATTAAACCTAACTCCGCGGAAGTAGTGGGCGGACCGGGCCACACTACCCTGCCATTGAAGTCCTGCAGGAATGCCATCCAAATCCGCATGTCCTGCCTAACCTCAGCTGACAGCCTGGTGTGGTGGTGTCTCTCCCTGAGACCAGCCATGGCCTGTGAGATGGATCGGGAAAATGGCCTTGCCATAGGTATGATTCTTAGAGCAAAATTCAACTGCCCTACTGTCTGTTGTAACTGGTGCAAGGTGACCCTCTCCCCAACCAAGCATTGCTGTAATGCTGCCCTGAACTTGGTGATCTTGTCCGCGGGCAACCTGAAACACCCCTGTATAGAATCTAACTCAATCCCCAGGAACTCTATTGTTGTATTAGGTCCCACCGTCTTTCCTGGGGCCAAGGGGACCCCAAAAGCATGCATGAGTGCGCAAAATTCCTGCAGCGCCCACGCACACTCCCGCGATCCCGGTGACCCCAAGACAAGAAAATCATCCAGGTAGTGCATTACCCACTGGTGCCCTGTCACCTGCCTAAAAACCCATTCCAGAAATGAACTGAATTTTTCAAAATATGCGCAGGAAACCGAGCAACCCATGGGCATACACATGTCCATGTAGAATTTCCCTAGAAATTGAAAACCAAGTAGATGAAAATCAGACGGGTGGACTGGTAATAGACGAAAAGCAGACTCTATGTCTGATTTTGCCAAAAGGGCTCCAGGGCCCAACCCCCTGAGCATCTCCACCGCTTGATCAAAAGAAGCATATCTCACACTGCAAAAATTCTCATCAATAGCATCATTCAATGAACTTCCCTTGGGTGCTGATAGGTTATGTATGAGTCTGAATTCTCCACTTTCTTTCTTGGGGACCACGCCCAAAGGAGAGCAGACAAAATTCTCAACAGGGATTGAATCATATGGGCCAGCTACCCTGCCCAGTCGCAGTTCTTTTTCAATTTTCATTGCTGCTACGCTAGGTTTAGCTCGCACTGAGAGTTGGTTCTTGCAATCTGATGCCCCCACATAATCAGGTGCCGGTATCCTAAAACCGTACCTGAAACCATCTAGCAGCATTTTTGCGGTGGTGTGACAAGGATATTTGTTTAGCCAGGGTGTCAATGCCGTTACATCAATGGGTGACCGTGCCTTTTGTTGCCCATGAACTTCACTCCAGCTTCTTCCCTCCCTTATCCTTTGATTTCTTGAAGCACTTGGACTCGGGGTGAGACGGGTTCGCGCAGATGGAACACGCATGCTTAAACCTGCACGTGCCCTGCGGTCTAGTGCAGGTACGTCTATTGAAATCCCAGCATGTCCCTTTGCGCCCTCCCCCGGTGTTTGTATGGCCGGAGGGACCTGTGTTTGGCTGTGACCGAAAGGGCTGAAAGGGCTGAAAGGACTGGTTCCTGGCCCTATCCTGAACTCCACCGCCAATTTGGTCTAACCATGCAATTGTGTCTATGCGGTCCCACGATAGGGATGTGTCAGACGCTTTCGTTCTCCTGAAGCTCTTATCATATTCCTTCCATCCCTCACCCCCGTATTTATCATGTGCGAGAACAATCCTGTTTTGGTAACATGCCATCTCAGCCTGTACATTGGGGAAACGCTCAGCCATGACTGCCATGAAAATGGAAAACCCTCTAATCCAATTCATCAAGTTTTCTTCCACCGTGTACTTCATGAGTTCGTTTGCCCATTCCCTCGGGAGCATCCAGTCTTTGTTCTTCCTGGCCTCCTCCCTCTCTTTTTCGCAAATAAGCAACAAGAACATATTAATGTAAGCCCCCGACCAAATCCTTTCTTTAACGTCCTGTGTGACGTGCCTCCCCAAATTCTCCCGCTCTGTGCGGGACTCACCCACATTCAACATTGGCAATGTCATCAGCTTACCTACTGCAGCGAACCCGGCTGACCCTGACGGTTTCTCCTTCGACAGGCTGCTCCCAGATACTCCCACACTGGGTTCAAGTGGCTTGGCCCCCCCTGCTGAAATGAGAGGGGACAGCGTACCCCGGCCCTCCCCCGTCTTGTCCACTGGTGTCCCATGAAACTGGGCCACTATTCGCCTCGCCTCTACAAATGGATCACCGCCCCCGTCGTTACCCCCCACTGTCGAGGCCAGGATCCCAGCCTTCCCCAACCAAGGAAGTATTGCCGCTAAATGGGACACCCGCCATGATACTATTTGCCGCCCTTCTCAAGCACTGCTACTGTGTTTAAAAACGCACACGCCCAATTCCCACTACTGAGGGGAACCAGCGCTGGGACCTCACCCTGAGAACCCTGTCACCCCAGGGTAACTTCAAAACAATTTACAACCCTTGTGATCGAGCACTCCCAAGCGCTGTACGTTATCCTTTCAAACACAAGAGGCACAAACTCAACAAGCGCTGGGCACTGTTCAGCGTCTGTCACACCGCCCCCCCAACAAGCCTATCTCAGCAAGGCCACTCAGACTAAAAAATTCCCCACCGGAAGGGTGCGCGCCCTCGCTAGTCGAGCGCCACCGCAACCGGGTACCTGCTATCCACCGCTGACTCCTCGAGGCTCCCGCCACTTGCGCCGTAGACGACCCGCTGGGCGCCGCTCGCAGCCTGTCACTCCAGGCCCCCTTCCCGCACGACCGCGGTACTCCGCTGCCCCGAAACCGCTATATGGGCCGAAAACAGGCCGTCCTGCCTCCGCTCGCCGCCGACTTCCGCCGCCTCTATTCCGGACCCCACCTTCAGGATTCCGCGACCGGATTCCGCGCTTGATGCCTGCAAAGGAGGGAGAAAAGCAAAATGAAATTAAAGCCTCCTAGCGAGGCTGGTGTGGCGGGCTGGGGAGCGGGGAGCGAAGAGACAGACTCCTGCGCTCCCCAGCCTTTTAACTGTTTCCAGGCCAGGCCGGTTCTAACCGGCCTGGCGCTGTCCCCTTGCGTGACCCGGAAGTGATTCCAATCACTTCCGGGGCACGCCCAGGACACGGGACCAATCACGCGTGAGGTGCGCCTGTCGCGTCACCAAAGTGTGCGACAGGCTTGCCTCTGTGGTCGCCGGAGGGGGCCGGCACGACCGCCATACTTTTGGCGTGGCCGATGCCGGCCCCGCCGTTCTCTTTGTCAGCTAGGTAACTAGGTGTTTTGTGATGTAGTGCCTTGTGTGTCATACAGGCGATTTTCAAGTGGATTCTCGCCTCGAAAGGTAGCCAGTTGAGGGCACACAGGTCGGGGGAGATGTGATAGTTTAGTTTGGAGCCTGTGATGTGTCTAGCAGCTGAGTTGATTGAAGCTCTTAGAGGGGCCGTCATAGATCTTGGAAGGCCGCAGAGAGCGACACTCCCATAGTCCACTCTAGGGATTACTAGCGCTTGAACTGCCTGTTTGAAGTCATTTGCGGGCAGGAAGGGTTTGAGTTTTCTCAGGATGTTCATCTGAAAATGTGCTCCTTTTGTGGAGGCGCTGATGTGTTTCTGCATGTTTAGCTTATTGTCTATAATTATTCCCTGCGGTTTTGCTGAGTCGATAATAAGGGGTTGACCGTTGAGTGCTGTTAGGTGTTTCAACCACTCGAGGATAATGGTTGATTGGTTGGGGGGGGCTATTAAGAGGAATTCGGTTTTGAGGGTGTTTAGTTTCAGATGGTTTTTGGCCAGCCAGATCTGTGTTTGTTGGAGCGTTGCATTGAGAGACTTGATGTCTTCAAGTGAGTGGATCTTTATGTAAAGTTGTGTGTCATCTGCATACATGTGATAATGGATGCTTGAGGACCTGAGAAGTTCGGTGAGTGGTTCCATAAAGAGGTTGAAAAGTGTAGGTGAGAGGGATGATCCTTGCAGTACTCCCAGGGTGACTGGAGTGGGCTTGGATAGTGATTGATTGATCTTGAATCTTTGTGTTCTATCTCGAATGAAGGAGGAGAACCAATTAAGAACAGAACCGGACAGACCCATTCTGTGCTTCAGGAGATCAAGCAAGTTGTCGTGTTTGACGGTGTCGAAGGCCGAGGATAGGTCTAGTAAGATTAACAGACATGCTTCGTTTTGGTCCAGGATTTTTAATGCGTCATCTATTATGTGGGTCATGGCTGATTCAGTGCCGTGTCCTGACCGAAATCCCGATTGGAATTGATCGAGCAAGCTGAATTGATCTATGTGGTTGCCAAACTGTGTATGAACACATTTTTCTATCAGTTTGGCCAGGGTGGGGATGTTGTATATAGGGCGATAGTTGTTCAAGTCTGAAGGGTCCGCCGACGGCTTCTTTAGTATTGGGCATACCTTTCCTGTTTTGAGGATTTCAGGGATTGTTCCTTGAAGGAGAGAGGTGTTTATAATCTTGGTCCATAGGGGCAATATCATAGGAATGAAGTCTCTTAAGTAGTTTGCGGGAAGAGGGTCTGAGTAATGGTTGGAAGGATTCAGGGCTGTGAGCGTTTTCAATATAGTTTACTTGGAACTGAAATATTTGAGAAATGTGCTAGAATTATGAAAGGACTTCCATGCTAAGCCCTCTTCATTTCTAAATGCAAAACGTGTGGGTGCTGAACAAGGGGGCAAAACACGAGGAAGGAGAGTGCAGGGTCTGGAGGAAAAGACAGGCACTAGTGTCCATGTTGGAGTCAAAAAACAGGCCTTGAGCTAAAAAGGTCCAGGGTAGACCCCATGGAACACAAGAAACCCCCAACCCCCTCCCTTCCCTCACCCATGGGCTGAGGACCAGTGGGTGGACGGACGGGTCAGCAGCTATGAGGCCTGAAACACAATTTTCTTATAGGCGGGTATAGACTCCCATCCTATCCCAGCACTCTATCCTCCAGGAGACATCCGGGCTCCTTCAGTAAACCCACTCTCTACATTCACATGATGCGCCAGGGAGCGGGTGTGAACACGATTTCCAAGGCTGCCTTTAGCTTTCTTCCACCACTGATAGAAATGGGAGAGTGTGAGAAGTTGGCCTGGTATATGCAGTCCACTAATTAAAGTGGGCACCTTGCACCAGTCCAAACAACCCTTATGGTGATTTAAGAGGTCAAAGATAACCTTAGAAAGCTATCCAAGTGGTAGCTGTGGAGAGCAGCCTTCAGGCTTAGTCTTGAAGGAATGTTAAGCAGCTTATTTTACCAGAATGCAACCTTATAGTATTGGTTAAATGAAAGGAGAAACACACAGTAGTTATAAAAATATGTATTTATTATTATAACACTATCTAGTACGACACAGTATCTCCTACATGGAGATAATCACAAAGCACACAACTCTTAAGCACAGAAATGACAGTAAATAGCACTAATACACAGTGGGCCCCAGGGGGGGACCAAACCATATACTAAGAAAGTGGTATAAGAACCACAACTCAAGTCAAGACAGTGTTGAGAGGACATAGAATCGCTGGGACCCCAAGGAACCACCCAAGGTGAGTAAGTAGGGACCCCACGGAGGACGGGTGCAGTGTGGGAACACAACCGCGTGCTTCGTACAATTCTATGGGAAAGTTGCGGTTGACGTTTTAGAGTTTAAGGACCCTTCCCAGTGGACTTCGAAGAAACCCTGTGGAAGACAGAAGGTTGAAGAGCCGCCCCACCCGTGCACACTGAGGTACCCAAGTTACCTATCCCAGGGAAGCCGGGTGCATAGGTCTGAAGTGGAGTCGGAAACCGCCGTCGAACCCAATGGAGGACTTCGAAGAAGAGCCGCTGCTGGAAGGAAGAAAAGTCTCTGTTGGAATCCAAAGGTGGATTCTTGTCAAAGAGTACCTGAAAGCAGAGGGGACAGAGTCTGGGTCACTCAGGAGTGACCAGGGGCTCGGTAGACGAATGCCCACCGATGTTGGGTGCTTCAGGTGCATTGATGGAGTCCTTGACTCTGCAGCTACGGGGACCAGGAGATGTCGAGGACAACCAGGAGCCGGATACGAGCTGTGCCACAAAGGATGTCGAGTGCTGAGGGGTTGGTGTCCAGCGGGAGCACCAACAAGCCTTGGCAACGGCAACCCATGTAGAAGGTCAAAGATGTGTACAGTTCGGACCAGCAAGGTCCAGGAGACTCACCAAACACAGAGGAGTCAGGGCAAGCCTGGAGCAATCAGGGGAGCTCAAGAAAAGCAAAGTTGACCCTCAAATGGGCTCACAGGCCGGAGGCACAGGAGTCACAAGAGGACGTCGAGCAATTTCACCAAACAACAGCCCACGGAGCACTCGGTGTGAAGAGGCCAAAGTTCTTGGTAGGAAATAGTGCCAGAGGTTGGGGCTATTTGGACCCCAATGCACTTGTTCAGGAAACACCAACAAGCATATGCACTTGCAAATGTACGCAGTGCACAGGGGTTCAGATATTGCAGCCCCCACGAGGGATTCTGACCTTAAACTTGGTGAGAGGGCAGCTCAAACCTCGAGGGACATAGAAACCTACCTCTGGTATTGCTGAAGCCTTCGGAATTCTGTAGGAGCTCAGGATCAGCAGACCAGACAGCAGTGTTGTGGTGCCTGCGGATGCAAGGGAGTGACTCCTTCACTCCAAGGGACATATCTTTGGTTATCCTTGATGCTCCATAGGTCCTGCACGGATCATGTATGGTGCACGGGCACAGATGATGCAGCAGACTGAGTGGGAGACTAAGTCGGGCCCAAACGAAGTCCAGATAAGTCCAGAGTGTCCAGACGGTCGAAGTTCAGTGGTTTCTTGTTCAGAATCTTGTCCACATCGAATCTAAGGTCCGACAGACAGGTAAGCCCTTATGTACCTTCGGAAGAGGGTTGGCAAGATTCAGGGGACCCTCCCAGGGGAGAGTCTGGACAGTGGGAAGGTTACTCCCATGTCCTTTGTCCAGTTTTGCACAAGAGCAGGAGCCAACGGCTCCCAGGACTGGTTTGAACTGGACTATGCACAGGGACACCAAATGTTCCCCTCATGCAGACTTTCAGTCGCTGGCAAGTGCACCCACCCAGCCCTAATACACTAAATCCTGTCTGGGAGGTCGTCACACCTCCCTGTGACAGGATGCCTATTGTTCTGCCTTCCCCTGCTCAAGCTTGGCTCAGCAGCAGGAGGGCAGAAATGTGTCTCTGGTCGGCAGCAACCATTTTGTGCTGTACCAGAAGGCTGGTACCAGGAAGACCAGGGGCCCCACGAAGCTTGCTTCTGAGGGGTGGAATCATACCTCCCATACCGGTTACCGGTGTGGGGGTAGGATTCCAACATGTTTGACACCAAACACGATAGGGTTTCTTTCAGCCGTTTTAGAGTTGGTCATCACGCGGTCGCATATTGCCACTCTATATGTTGTAAATGGCTGCCTCACTGACAACCCGGGAGAATGGACTCCGTAGGCAGCAGGGGTGTTCTGCTCACGTAGTGGCACCCTCTCACTTAGAACCAAGCACCCTGCCCTCAGGATTGTAAAGGCCTGCTAGAGGGTGACTTATAGGTTTTAAGTGCAGTGACCCTTAGATATAGTAAACCTATATCTTAAGTAAGTGGTGCATGCACAAAATTACACAGGCTGAAATGGCAGGCCTGTAGGTTCCATTTTGCATGGCCTCTCATGAGTGGCATAATACATGCTTCAGCCCATGGGAGGCCTCTTGGGTACCTATGCCCGGGTACATGGGTACCATATACTAGGGACTGACAAGGTACCCCAGTATCCAATCTGGAGTGTACCTAAGTACATAACCTAACAGTTTAAGGAGAAAGCAGATAGACTGGGGTCCTGATTAGCAGGATCCCAGTCAGACTGGTCAAGAACAGTATCACATTTAGCAAAAAGTGGGGGTAACCATTAGAAGCAGATCCTACTTTCCTACACAGAGTAATAGCCAAGGATGTTGGGGAATGAGAGGTGGAGTGCCGGAAGGCAGGGGATGGTGAGCATAAGAGCACTCCTGAAATGTGGTTCAGTTAACGCTCGCCTTTGACATCTGCAGTGATCCTTAAGTCACAAGTCGCGTCAAGGCCAGCTCCGCTGTCCACCCTGCCCAAGTTGTTTCTCAGATGCCATTGAATTTGGATAGTGGTAACATTTGTTATTTTGCATTGCTAAGACAGCGAGGAGGCGCTATAAAAAAATAGAATTATGTGGGAGGTGATTAAAGAGGAAATAGGAGATAGCAGATTTGTGCAGCAAGTTGGGAATATCAACTGCTTTAACCAAGAGGTTTATATTACATCCAGTGCTGCGTCACCAGCATGGAGGATTTCAGTGTTCTTCCGTGTTTCGACCCTTAGTGAACACATGAGATCCCCTGAGTTCGTGCTCACTGGGAAGCCGTTTAAGTGTTCGACCTGAACTCGCTGTACGGTGTAATTGGTGTGAGTCACAGATTGTTGTTAGAATTGGTTCAATACCCTTTTCTAATATAGCAACTGTATTGCTAAAGATGTGATCAATACAAGAGTGCACAATCCAAAGTTCATCGTGTCACCTTCAAAACTAAATCAGCCATCTGAATGCTGTCTTATTTTCTTTGCGTGTACACCTGGGGGATGATATTTGAACTGAAAAGGCTGGTAGCGAGAAGCAGCCCGAAAGGGGGGAAGGAGGGGACTGAAAGAGGGATGGGGGTTGGAGTGTGAGCTGAGGTTGGTGAAGTATAGTGGCCGGTGTGTGGCACTCTATGCATTCTGAACAGGCTCAATAAAGCCTACAGAACAGATTATTTGATCAGACATCAAACAATGAGAGAAGCCACAGTGGAGGCTGCTCCTTCTCCTACCTCGAAAGCCTGTGACGACCTTCCCCCTCACCTCCGAACTTCACCTTCTCTCACGGAATTCAGAAAGGGACTCAAGACCTGGCTTTTCGAATGAGCACATGACCTCAGCACCTGGGTACCCTCATGGGGGAGTACCTGCACAAATAAATATTGATATTGAGAGATCGTGCGCCCGTACATTCGTATTAAGTGTCCCCGGGTTACATTAGTTGGTATATTTCCGTGTATTCACCCCCAGCCCTCTGTGGTCGCCCATAAGTAGCAGAAGCGGGTGAACTTTAAAAGAAGCTCATGTTACTTAAGCCCCAGAGACCCTGCCCAGAGTGCGCAATGCACTCGGCCACTCTCTGTCATCAGGACAACTCCGTTACGGTGACGCCATAACGTGGAGCCTATCCCTGCGCAGGCACTTGAGGGGGAGCAGGGCGAGCTCGAAGGCACGGTGGGGTGTAGATCGTCCGGTCACGCTTGTGGGAACACGACTTGACCTTGGGGCACTATGCAACGCTTTGTGCATTTGATGTGCACTACACATATGGATGCATTAAATTACAATTACATATTTACTCTACAAATTGGCAGAAAGTTGGTCACAGTGAGAAAAGTCTATTTGTATAATCACATGATTTGAGTTCAAGGCCTTGGGGCAGGGATTAGAGGTCTGGCCCACACCTAAAGACAGAAATAATGACAAATATCTGTAGATATCGATAGGGCTAAACGCGGAGCTAGATAGAGATATACAGATAGCTGTCTGTGACGGCAGGCCCTGCCTCTGAGAGGCCACAGCAGTGACGGCACACCCTGCCTCACGTCAGGCTCTGAGGGAGTGCATGGACCAGCTCCGCCCGGGACCTGCGACCAGCCCTACCTCCAGCAGTTCTCATAGTCCCGGCTCTCCCAGCTGTCTCCCGCGCTGCATCGGGAGGGTTTAACGCTCAGTCCTGGCCCCTTTAGCTCCCCCACCCCGGCCAGGATCATCCCAAATCTCCCAACTCTTCCAGCCCCGGCTCCCCAGCCCTGACTCTCCCAGCCCCGGCTCCCCAGCCCTGACTCTGTCAGCCCCGGCTCCCCAGCCCTGACTCTCCTAGCCCCGAGTCTCTCAGCCCCATCTCTACCAGTGTTGGCTCTCCCAGTCCCAGCCCCGGCTTCCACACTGCCCGTCCTAAACACTGCTGGGCGGTGCTTGCTGTTTGCTGCTGGATAAACGTTCATTATATCTTTTTTTTTCTTTGACCAATTGCTGGCTTCCAACGCGAATCAGTAGCAGGTGTATTGTACGTTTGCAATTAGTGATAAAACCCTGACCTGCTTTAGATCTATTAAGGAGGCTATGTAATTTATCCACAGCAGGCAAAGGTGCCAAGAGAGGGGTGCTGCTGGCGTCAGCGCGAACGGTGACAGTAGTACGTAGATCACGCCGTGCGTGCTGGGCACGTCTGGGTGCCAGTGCGCCGTGACCGGGCCCTGGAAAGTGCTGTGACGGGGATAACGATGATAGTAATAACAACAATAATAATAATAGCAATAATAAAAATATTAATTATTATTATCGTTGTTATTATTAATATTGTTATTGTTATTATTATGATAACGGTGACGGTAATAATATTGCGCACCCACATGGTGAGACAACAAGCAGACATTCCGTTTCCTTCTTTCCTCGGCCATTTCCACTTTCTTGTTAACTCTCAGTTTTTTTAATGTTTAATATTCCCCTTAAAGCGAGTACATTTTGTTCCTTTTTTTCTCTGTCTCTCGTACACACTTTTTTATATTTTCATTTTCTTTTCTTTTTTTCCCTCACGAGAGGTAGCGCACAGTCAGAGACAGGGGTCTCCGAGACAATGATCTCGGTCCTCAAAGACCGACAGGCCTCAGAGACCGTGCCTCAGACCCGAGACAAGGGGCAGACAGACCGACAGCCCCACGAAGACCAGAGACAGAGGCCACAGAGACAAGTTGGCCTCAGAGACCGTGTCCACAGAACAGAGAAAGAGGGTCAAGAGACACCGACAGGCATCAGAAAGCGTCTCACCAGACCAGAAACAGGGACGGCGAAGCAGACAGGCGTCAGAGACCGTAGCACAAGACCAGAGACAGGGGCCAAAGAGAGTCTCGCACGCCTCAGAGACTGTGTCACCGGAGCAGAGACAGGGCCCAGAGAGAGTCACAGGCGCCTCAGAGGCCGTGTCACCGGACCAGACACAGGGGTAGGACAGTCTCACACTCCTCAGAGACCGTGTCACCGGACCAAAGACGGACAGGTCCCAGAGACCATGTCACCGGACCAGAGACAGGGGTCAGAGAGACCTACAGCCAAGAGTCCTTCTCAACAGAAGAGACAGGGGCCAGAAAGACTGTGTCACCAGACCTGAGACAGGTGTCAGAGATACCGACAGCGCAATCTTTCAAGATGGGGCAACGAACGCGTTCCTTTTAGTGTGTATTTTTAACATATATAAATGTAGTCTGCATTTGCATATGTGTGAATAAATGTGCAATGTTTCTCAAACTATGTTTTATGTCTGTATAAACAATTAGCAACAAAGAACACAACAAAACTCCTATATCCACTAAAACCGTACGTTCAATTACATTGCGCACCACATACATGCGATCTAATGCTACATATCGCGTTTATTTAAAAAGAAAATATCAATATATGAGAAACTGTATTCATTGTATGTCAACTTTCGTGACTCGAAATGGTATTGCTATCACCTCTGAGTCTGCGGCCCTGCGAACATGAATTTTGGGTCGTGGCTTCCAGCCCTCCAGCCCCTACGAATGCACCGTGAATAATGGTATGTTTGTGTGTACACTTTTGTGCGCACGAATATATGTGTGTACATACTTGTGTGTGTATGTACTATGTATATGCGCCTGTGTGTTTGTGCACGTGTGTCTGTGTCTGTGCGGGTTTCTTCATTTGTGTTCGTGTGTATGTCTGTGCCTTTGCGTGCATGCGTGTCAGTCAGTGTGTGTCTGAATGAGTGTGCCTGTGCGTGTCAGCTCGTCCGTCTGCATGTCTCTGCATATGTGTCTACGTGTTGTTGAGTATCAGTGTGAGAGTGTGTATAGTGGGTGAGTGTGAATATATGTGTGTGCAGGGGAGGGGGCCCACGTTGCACGAGGGCTGTCGTGACACCGTCGTGCCCCGAGAGGAGTGCACTATCCCGGGACACATTCAAATCGTTCAAAGGATATTTAAAGTCCGCCGTGTGGAAGCGCACCTGGACGTCGGTGCTGGGGCAGCGGGGTTTGAACATTAACCGCGTCCCGGCTCAGAGAGACTTGTGGGGGAGGAGGCGGCGGAGGGCAGGCACCGAGGGCGCGAGAGCAGGATTCGCACAAACACACCAGAAGGCGCTTCCTTCCTTCACTCGGACTTTTCTAGGCGCTAGAAGGAGCCATGTTGTAACTGCACCAGGGAGATGTGGGATGGTTTGGAGAACTAGAGGGTCGACTCAGCCGTTCATCCTTAATGTGTTGACAAAGGGTCGAGAAAGAAACACACAGTTCAAGGCCGAAAACAATGCGAGAGCTGCTGTGCATTTTCCAAATATTGGAGAGAATTAGGTTTATGGATAGAAATGCGGATTGTGATTATTTGTTGCCCATTATAGTCTCCCCCCACCCCGTTTAGGGGGCCGGGATATAATCAGGGTTTAAAAGCAAATGATGACATCCCACTGTTTTCATACTATTTTAGGGGAAGGGAACATTTTCCCGTGGCTAGAAAAACAGCAGGAAATCAAAACCCCCAATACGTAAACGAAATATT
Source organism: Calotriton arnoldi (assembly GCA_963921515.1). Lineage (NCBI taxonomy): Eukaryota > Metazoa > Chordata > Amphibia > Caudata > Salamandridae > Calotriton > Calotriton arnoldi. Next base: position 341,885 of record CAWUFW010004229.1, on the reverse strand, counting down.
GAGTGTGTTTTTTCCCCAGTTTTTATCACGCCTCTGATCTCCTTAAATAAACTCGCATTTCTCTGGGAATTCTGTAATTCGAATCTTCGATTACGTCACATTTGGACCGCAATTGAATTAACCACTTACTTAAAAACCCTTTGTCCCAGCTTGGGAGGTTGGGGTTGGGGGGGGGGAGAAGTGGGGGGGGGGGGAGGACTGCAGCAGGTCGGCCAAGCTTCGGCCGAAGAGGTCATCCTGGCCTTTGGTTTGTTTGCTAGTGTAATCTGCCTCAGCACAGTGTGTGCACTTTTCATTTTGTCTCTCCTGTTTTTGTAAAATGTAGCAACGCTGCTCCGTGAGGAGTTACACAGCCGGGTTCTTGCATGCGCTGGAGAGGGGTGTGTGATCTGGCCCTTAGAGCAGTTAAGTTACACGATTTAATTCGTTATATGAGTCCTAAATAACCATAAATAGGTTTAAGCGGGCTCTAAAGCCTTTAAAAGCATATTAAGTTGGTAATGTATGGTAATTCATGCGCCCGGCCCAGCAGAGCCATAAAGTGCGTGTAAATGATCTCAGAGGCCGGGGCCGAGCCGTGCCGGGGCATAAAGCAGCGGGTTACTGAGTGCTAGAAATGGAAGAGAGACTCCTGCTCCGGGGACGGGGTGCTGCAGCAGAGAAGAGGGGCCCATTCACAGCAGGGGGGGGGGGCGCTCGACCAGGAGAGGGAGATCTGCACCGGGGTAGGGACTGCTGCACTAGAGAGAGGGGCCCGTTCATGGGGAGAACCACCTGGAAAGGGAGAGCTGCACTAGAGAAAGGGAGTCCTGCACCAGAGAGCGAGAGAGAGAGGGGAGAGAGACTGCCGCGTGCAGATGAGGGACATCTGCATTCAGAGATTGAAACACGTTCACTAGCGAGATGGACACCAGCATGGGCCAAGGGCACAGGGAGAGTTGGCACAGTCACCAGGGGCAGGGCTAACTGAGCTGGATAGAGGGAGGCCTGGGCCAGGAGCAGGGGCCGCTGTACCCAAGACAGTAACATATTCACTAGGGAGAATGAGATATGCACTGGGGGGCCGAGACCTGCACCCGGAGTGAGATTTCTGCACTAGGGGTCAGGAGATGCAGAGGAGAAGCGAGGATTAGGGTGATGCACCTGGGAGAGGGGCTGGTGCACCCGGAAGAGGGGCGCAGGAAACATGCGTAAGGCAGCAAGGATCCTTCACCAGGGCGAGGGATGTACCTGCCGTGGGGAGGAGGCGGTGGGGGTTTTCAGCTGCACAAGGGAGATAGACACTGGCTGCTGCGGCAGGGAGAGGGGATCCTGCAGCAGGGGGGAGGGTTTAAGGCAGTTGCACCAGGAGACATGAAATGGGGCCCCTGCAGAGGGAGTGAAGGGCAGCTGCACCGGGTGAGGGGCACCTGCAGCGGGGTAGGAACCCCTGCAGCACGGAGAAGGGCTTCCAAGGAGGGATAGTGACTGACTGCTCAATAAAGAGAGCGGGCGCGGCAGGAAGACGCCAGCTGAACTAGGGAGAGGTGACGGCGACACCGCGGCGGAACCAGGACAGAAACTGCCCCAGGGTGGCTTGCTGTAGCATCAGGGTGGGCACACGTTGCTGCACTGAGTTCACTGGGCTTGCAGTTGGCAGTGCTTGGTTGGGTATGGCAGCACCGAGGTGGGACCAGGGTGGGGACTGGCAACACCAGGGCCTGGACTGTTGAACTCGTGACCCAGGAAGGGGGAGGGGGGTTGGCAGCACACACAGGTTTTTTGAGTGGGGCGGCCAGGGGTGTGTGGTGGGGGGCGCAGAATGACTTCCTGCCCCCCTCCCTCCTCGCTAGTTTTTATAGAGTGTGTTCTCTGCCAGGGCAGCGCTGCCAGCCCAGGACAATACGCCGAGGCGCTAGATTGAACCCTGAGGCGGCTGCGCTGCTGGGTGTCCGCATCGGTCTTATTTTTGTCTTATATTTAAACTTCTTTTCTGAAGCAAGACACAACCCATAACTCTTAAAGACTCTTCTATAAAATGCAGATAATTCTGCATCATACATGAATGTTACATAACTGGAAGAAATAAAATGTTGGATGTGAGTTAAGACTGCTGGTGGCGAAGGCCAGAACACCAAACATAACAAGAAATGCCCGCCATAGAAACTTGTGGCAGGGCAAAATCTGGCCCGTCCTGGCAGATGCAGTGACATCGCTTTCCGAGGTGGTGCTGCCACCATAATACAACACGCGACAGTCATAACACGAGCGGCAATCCTGGAGTAGCACATCCGTCGCAAACCTGCCACGTTCACGGCAAAGCCCGCCTTTAGGCCAGGCCCAGCGCCTCACAGATCTGAAATGACGGTACCTTAAAAATAACGTCACCGCGCTATACAAACACGCAAGTCGCGCTTAATACTCCACGTGACGTGTCGGTTCAGCGCTGTGATCACACTTTTCAAAGCACATTCATAGATGTGATTCAGCATTTAAATATTTTACCTTTTTGAGGGTTGTAATTCCTTTGCAGCACTCAATCCAATCGAAAATATATTTTCTTCAAATAATGTCCCTTTTAAATGGACGACAGTGAGCGAGTTGACTTGTGTGTCGCACATAATGCATTAATCCCAAAGGCCATGTACACTGTCCCGGTTTCTTTAAAGATGCTCGTCTGAAATTATGGTTTTTTGCCCCCCCAGAATCAAGAGGGATCATTTTATGGTGTGTTCACTACAGACATCTTTCAGTGCACCTGAAGGTCTGAATGCACCGCCAACAGGGAGAGTGCACGCGCCTTCCAATGCTGGGGTGAAAGTTCACCTGTTTGTGTACAGCAGCTTCCTCAGTGTGTTGGTCTCATGTCCTCGTGACCTGGGGTTCACTTCCGCTGACACCATCTGAGCATGATACTCCATCTGAGCATGACTCTGTCATCACGTCGTTTCCAGTGTGGCCTCGGAATGACTTGGGGAGCATGCGCACCCCCTGTTTCTGTCCAGTGCATTCCTGGCTCCCTCTGCACACACCCGCATTGTATGTACACCTAAACCTTATGTTTTCCTGCAACGGATCGTTCACATTTAAAAAAAAAAAAAAAGATCTCTATTTCTAAATGAATGCGATTTTTAGTGAAATTTGATGTTGACGACGTGTTCTGTGGAGGAGTTCGTGTTTCAAATAACCTCAAAAGTGACCTTAACACCGTGATTTCAACATTAAAACTCCTAACCAATGTTCACAAACTTACGTGTTATTTCACAAGACTTCTGTTTAACAATTAATATATTTATTGCATAGTTAATTAAAAAATTTGCAAACACGCAAGCATAGTAAAAGACAGAGCACAATACAAGTTTAAAATCTAGAACCAATACGGTCAACATTTCGTTTTTAAAAGCCTAGGCGAGGCATTATTTTTTAATGATTTATAAAATATATTAATGGTTATTTAAGCAAGGTAAAACTTTGTGGTAAGTTATTAGTTTTTATATTAACCCCGAAGAGGCGCTGGCGAATGAATGAATTTGATGAAAGAATAATGTTTGTTTTCTGAGCCCGAAATATTGACACGCATTTTCAATTATGTTTACATTTTTACATGTGCATGAATGTTTAGGCAGCACATCCGTTTATATTTTATAGGTGGACTCTTCACTCTGGAAGAATATTCCCTTTCTCATGAAATTTTAAGGAAGGAAAGTAACAACTCACAATACTTCAGGCTGGGCTGACCCAGGTTTAATCTTTTTGTCGTCATCCTTGAGAAAGGTTTATTTATTTGTATTCTTGTGATACACGAGGGTGATAGAAAAAATTAGAAAAGATATAGGTGAATGCATGGTGCCCTCACACACGCGCGCTCCCGCGTGCGCGCACAGAGTATTCAAGTCTGTGCGTTGTTTACCAAATGACGTAAATGCACCACTCGGAATAAAGCACCAGTGCTTCCATTTTCCCTTGATATTGTCCTTTTTGGTTTTTAAGAACATTTCGCTTTGATTGAAACAAAAGAGACAGAAATGACTATTTTCGCGCTGGAACTGCATTGAAGTTCCGGCCCTTGTTTGAGCTGTTATCTTACACATCACGGCGGCGGCAGCGCGGCCTTATCATCTGATTACAGAAGCGGTTTATGAATAAATATATATGCAGAGCCCGCTGCCAGGCGACCGAGGCCGGGTAGCGATGCCAATCTCCTTAAATAAAGAAACAGTCGAGTTTAAAAAAAGTGGCAACAATTTATGATTGAGTATACGGACAAACACACAAGGGCCAAAGACGTGCTTTTTGTTTTGTTTAAAAATGCACGTCTCCATTCCACCTTCAAATCTATTCTATGAGAGGTGAAAATAAGCAAGGAAAGAAAATGTATTTGTAAACCTTTTATTGCTCTTATTGTTTTACTGGCCAGCCAAGCACCGCAGAAAAACTTTTCAATTTTACGCGCATTTGCACATTTAGTGCACACGTTCCCTTGTAATTTGAAGATGAGTTTTACTAAAGTATTTAGCTCACCAATAGAACACAATGAATGGAAAAAACGGTACCAATATATTTCTTTTTTTGGTTTATATATTTTTTGAAACCACAATTTCATCATTTAGGGCTAAAGAAAGTGGGACTCAACAAACAGGGTCTGTAGTCATAAAGACGAAACATAACAAATTAACAGGGCCCTTAAAAACACCTCTGTGGATGACAGAAAAAGAACCCGTTGAATTTTCACTTCTCGGTTTTGGATGCCGAGCTATAACGAAAGAAATACAGCCTGGTCCATTACCTGCCATATTTTCCTGAAAGTATATTCTAATCTGCACATTTAAAAGCATTATTTGTTTTAACATGAGTTTTAGCATTGTTGGGGGGTACGGTACGTAAGGTACGGCTCTTTCTTTCAGTTTTTCCGCTCGCGCTCTCAGTCGACTAACAATTGCTCTCGCCTAGCAGATGAATACGTCCGTTGTGGCAGGGGGCGAGCAGGTGGTGTTCTCCCGATCTGTGTGTAAGCAGCGACCCCTAGTGGCCAGAATTCTGAAATAAGCGTCTCGAGCCGGAGACAGTAAAACTCTTCTCAGTACTGACTGATTTTGATTTCAATACGTATATTTTCAAAGTAGGGTTCTCTATTTTTCACCACTGTCGACATGAGGGCAGTGCGGGACAGAACTTTTATTCCACCCGGTGGGCTGGAACACCTGTAGGGCGATTTTGGAAAGTCGAGGGCCTCGCCTGGGGTCCCTGCCACTTTCGCCAGTTCCCGGCGATGAATTGCAGCAGACAGCGGGAGGCTTAAAGAGAAAGGAAGGGAGGGGGAAAAGAGAGAGAGAGACAATAGGTTCTCAATCATTGGACAACCCCCACACGACCATCAAGCAAATGTATCCTATTTTATATCCGGCATAAATTCAGAGTTCACGTGTGTAGGGTCAGGAATGTCCCCTTCGTGGTGTACAGGTGTGTTTCCCTGCTCTGAGTAGCCTACTGCGTGTATCTGGTATCGTGACGTTTGATTTTGGGCCCTTGGCATGATGCTAATCCAGTGTGTGCAGAGAGGCCTATGTCTATTCCTAATGTTAGTAGGTCCTGGACTTGTCCTTTGACCTAGAGGGGTGCACAAAGTGTGCACTCATTTACTGACAGAGGACTACTGTACCTGTCATGGGCTTAGCACATAGAGAAGTGGTGGCAACATACTGGGGGGCAGATTTATTAAGGAGTTGCATTGGTCCTTGCGTCACGTAAGCTGAGGCAGCACAATCCCCCAATTCAGATTTATAAAGCCAAGCAAGGGGTGAATCGTGCCACCTTGCGTGGCTTAGTAAAGAAATTTGATGCAATGCAGCTACTCATGCTGCGTTATGTTACATTTCGAGCTGGGAGATGGTCCATGGGCGGACCATAGATTTCACTAGGGGGGGGGGGTTCTTCCTTGGGAGCGGAGGAGCGTTGCCCCGCCTGCTGCAACTGCAGCAGGCAAACACAAATATATATATACATATATATATATATATATATATATATATATATATAGATAGATAGATAGATAGATAGATAGGAGAGAGAGAGAGAGTGAAAGAGAGAGAGAGAGAGATATGGATATATATATATTTTAATCGTTTACCTCATTTCATGTCAATATTGCACAGCCTAATGCATTACATGTTTATATCCACCCAACCAGTATTGGTGTATGTACCCGATCAGGCACCTATGATAAGTGATGTGCTAGGGTGCTATGTTAGATGAGATTATAATTTCACAAAGTTAATGAAATGATGAAAAGTATTTCACAGTGAATATGTACTACAGTATTACTGACTATCATGTATGGTGAGAAGAGTTCTACGAGTGATTAGTAGAATTCAAACATTGGTTGGTTGCTGTTTTTGTTTTATAGGTCTCCTTCCCTGGTGTACCTTCCCTAAATTCCCTTCCCCCCATCTAGCCACTCTGATCCTCTGTTCTTTTATAATCAGAGCCGGAAGTTGGAAGGTGGGCCACTGGTGGTACTGTTCCTGAGGATCACAGGGTGTGACACTCTCCGTGTAAGCTCCTGGACAACTGAGACCACAATTGCTGGGGTCTGGTAGCAGCTGTGATTATGTGTTGTGCTTGGCCTGTGCACAGCCATAAATGACAATTGAAAGATCATGCCTGTTCAAGTAGTGACTGGCCTGTGTTTTTGCAGAAACTGTCAAGTCAAAGATCAGCATTTGGGTGGCTGCGGCTACCATAGTGGGAGAGTGGCTATCAGGCAAACACTAAACTGAGACAGGAAGTACCTCTATTTGGGTGTGACTAATGTATACCTGAGCTAAATTCATTACTACTGTTTTCTCCTTAGAGAGACGGCCCAACCAGAAACGAGAGAGAGCTGGGATGGGGGAGCAGCAAAGAAGCTAGAGGACACGCAGCATCGACCTGAATGGCATCTAGATACAATAAACTGTTTTTTGTTGCTGATAGTGTGTAGTACTACATACTAGTGTTTAATTAAGGAATACATTCTTGTAAACATAAGCAATGGGCTAGACATTCAATTGAATTGTTGATAGACTGATGGGCTCTGAGCTCGAGCACCCATACACTGTCTCCCTAAGAATCCTATGACTGCTCACCATCACTACCACTGAGAGTCAAGTGTAGAGAAAGCTGTACTTGGTCATCTGTGCAGAGCAATAGTAGGATGGACTCTGGGACATCAGAGGCAAGTGAACTTAACCCCTACAGTAATGTTGCCCAGTAGTATCTTATCACACCAGGAAAAGCCGGCCCTCCACATTCCCTAGGAGTAATAAGTAGTCATATAGCTATGCTTGCTCTCTTTCCACCCCAGACAAATGTCAGAAATGATGACTGCAACTATAATAGTACCCCACTGGCATGACACTGGCATAGGTAGTGTGAGGGAATAGGGTGTGTTATATGGTGCAGTTGTGCTACCTCACTGTGTAATACACCTATCAACTGCTTTAGGACCAGTAGGTTTCATTTGTTAACCCCTCTAGCTTAACCCTGGGTAGCTGTGTCACTGATTTACAAGGATTACACAAAGGAACAAGTGTAAAGCATTTAAACAGAACCAAAATAATCAAAGAAGAAATAAGTGAGACACTCAAGCAATCCAACACCAATTTATAAAAATGGAGCTTTGTATATATTTTTGTTCACAGAAATGAAAAAGATACACCTGAGGGTTGAGTAGATACAGATTTTACAAAGGCTATTATATATGCACTTTTTACTCAACCGCGAACAGGCATTGGCAAATTCAATGTATTTGACACTTAGAAACCTTTTGAGCAAAAACTTTGACTGATTGTTTTGCAGTTGGTTAGAGTTACTTTGGGTGGCCAACTCTGGCAGGGAGACAGTCAGGGGGATCAGCAAGGTCCTCAGAAACAGTTACCTAGGCAGGGAAAGCACTCATCAGTCACTCCCAGGCACTTTCATCCCTTTACTCTAGGTTCCTATGACAGTGGTCCTGATGCAAGGAATTTAGGATGCTGAAGATGCCCAAGGATGATGTGGATGCGATGCAGTCGATGGTGGTCTTCCAGTGGCTGTGAGGTGGTCCTGGCCATGGGGTCAACTTCCTGTGAAGTTCTCTTTGTCTTGGTAGAAGTTTATTCACCACTGGGCTACCAGTTGCCGGTTTCGTGGTTGCTGCCAAGTCCTTCCCCGGGTTGATAACTTGTCTTCTGGGTGACCAAGCTGCTCTCTGATGACACTCCCATGTCTTGCAGACTCATGTGCAACTTTGAGCTCTTGTCTCTGGTTCTGGACCACAGTGGTTGGCGGCAGTGTGAAGATTCTGGGCCGCCAACCTGCCAAAGTAGGCTTCTTCAGTTGTTGTAGCCCTGTACTGTGAACAGGAGTCAACTGACCTTTGCAGTCTCTTGCTTCGGGTGGAATCCTGAGGGGTGGGCGGAATTTGCGTAGTCACGCTACGCAAAGCTCCGCGAAACGGTAAAAAATCTCCGCGAGCACGCAAAAGTTCAGCGAACACGCGGAATTGCTTGTTCCGCCCGTTCGCAATGCTTTTTTCCTGTTCGCGAACGCTGTTTGCGTGCTCGGGAGGAAATATCTCACGAACACGCATTTTGAAAGCGCAAACAAGCAAAAAAGTCTGTGAATTCGCGGATATCGGAATTTTTGGCAATTCCGCGTTCTCTGCGGAACGCGAAATTATCCAAATTCCGCAAATTCCGCGAACGGAACGGAATTTACCGCCCAGGCCTAATTATTTCTTCATGAGCAGAACACAGCTAGCACTGTCCCTTCTCTTTTGCTAGTTCAGCATGTGGAGTCGACACCAGTGCAGCCTCTCTTTGCCAGGTCGTTGGTGCAGCAGGGCAGTCCTCCTTCAGTCCTTTTTCCAGTACAATTGAGATCTGAGTTCTGGGTGCCTGGGGTGCACATTATATGCTCAGAAAGTGCCCTCAGGGTAAACATGGTCATTAGCCAAGGGGCTACTAGGCTCGCTCCCTCCTGATGACCACTTCCTGGGAAGTGTGGCACCTGCCAATACCAGGATGCACCATTCTTCCCACTACCAACATAGCAGAACCCATCTCTTGGCATCAAGAACTCCCTGCCCCAATCCAGAGGTGTGGCTACCATCAGGGCTACGTGGCCCTGGAAAACCGGTTTTTGTAATTGGCTTCCCCTTCCCTGTCCCTAGTGCCAGCCTGTCTGCCTAAACCATAGAGGTGCCCTACTCACAAGTATTTCCCACTTTTTCCCACTTTCCCTTCAAAGGTGACTTCTCCTTTGAAGCTAACACCCGTGTGACTCCCTGCAGGAGGTAGGTAACAACTCTCTCCTTTGCAGGCTTTTATTGTAACTTTTCTGGGAGTATCAAGTCGAGCTTAATATAACGAGTTGTTTGATACCTTGGAGTATCAACTTTTCACACCCTTCCTGAGTTAGCAAAGCTGAGGTGCCAGCGTGTAACTTCGTACTTACCAATTGGGCGACTTGGGGCCAGATGTACGACCATTTTATTTTGCGCCTCGCAATTTGCGACTAATTGTGAGTCGCAAATTGCGAGGTGCAAAATAAAATGTACAACAGTGTTTTCAACACTGTTTGCGTTTCCCAATGGGGTTGCAAATTGTGAGGCCCATTAATATTAATGAGCCTCTCGCAATTTGCGAGCCCATTGGGAATGACAGGCCCTCCCAGGGATGGTGGCCTGCTGGGCTCAGCAGACCACCATGTCTGGAACTGCTTTTAAATAAAGCAGTTTTTAAAAAAATGCAGCCCGTTTTCCTTAAAGGAAAACGGGGTGCATTTAAAAAATAAAAAATAAAACATTTTCATTTCATTTTTTAAGGGCAGGCAGTGGCCCCTGGGACCACTGCCTGCCCTTAAAAAACATTTTCGCATGCATTTGCAAAGGGGAAGGAGTCCCCCTGGGGACCCCTTCCTATTTGCGAATGCATTACCACCTACTTGAAGTAGGTGGTAATTGCGAGTGTTTTGCGACCGCAATTGCGGTTGCAAAACATTAGTACATAATTTGGAGACTCGCTATTTGGAAGGGAACGCCCCTTCCAAATAGCAAGTCGCAAAACCTATTTAGCGAGTCGCAAATAAATTGTGACTTGCTAAATAGGCTTTGTACATGGCCCATGATGTTTTTGCATGCACAAACGGGTTCGCAAACCCGTTTGTGCATGCAAAAATGGGTCGTACATCTGGCCCTAAGTCTTTTCCACAGTGAAAACAACAGTTTTGTGTTTTTACTGTCAGAACATGTAAAATACATATTCTGCTGGTGAAGTATGCTGCACCACGCCATAGGGCTCTGTAGACCATCCATAGGGGTGACTTAAAAATATTGCAGGATTTGCCAGTGCTTTTTAATTGCAAAATCCGGCTAACAGTTGAAAACTGCTCTTCCAGTCTGCAATGGCGGACTGGGAGAGTCTTTTTACCTGTTTCACACCTCCCAAGGTGGCACTATCAGTGCTGCAATCCCTGGGATGACCCTCTAACTTACATGCCCTGAGTACTTTGGGTACCATATACTAGGGGCTAATAGGTAAGTTAGCTTATGCCAAGTGGGTATAAGCCAATTCAACATACATGTTTTAAGGTCAGGGCACTGGCACTGAGGTCTGGTTAGCAGGCCTCAATGCACTCTCAAAATCAGCAACATCAGTCCAAAAACATGGAGGTGACTATATAAAAAGAGGCATTTCCTTACAGTCAGAAAGTAATATAATAACCCTGGCAGAATCACTATTTTCAAAACTGCTACCTCCCCAAACATGCCGTTTAGAGGTCTTTCCACATACGCAGCTCCGATTCTAACCTCTTAAGCAGGTCATAGCTTTATATAGTGTGTCTATTTCCCTCATCAGGCTGAAATCCTAATATCACAAACCTCTGGCACCCATGGCAGTCCTACACCCCTTCTCCAGCATGGCCCTCTCCTCTTGCATCCTATTAAATCTAATATTTTGGACAGTCCAACATTAATACTGAAGTTCAGCACTTTTCGAAACACCTCTAGTTAACAAAGTAGTGGTGGCAAGAGTTGGGCAGGCTCTGCAGTATGACCTTGAAAAGGATTTATTTTATGCTCATTAACCCCTAAAGTAAAAACAAAAATGTTCTTCTCATCTCGTATCTTTGCTGAGAAGGATCCATTGCCCTACAAGAAGGAGGGGGAAAGCGGACTCTCTTGTTTTGTCCCTGTTGGACTTGGCCCTTTCTGCAGAGTCACCCCCAGACTTTTTGTCTTCCTCCTTCTATTTTTTCTGAATTCGGTTTTATTGGCAATAGGACTCTGCACACTTTACCACTGCTAACCAGTGCTAATGTGCTTGTGCTTTCTCCTTAAAACATGGTAGAATTGATTTACACTCACTTGTCATATTTAATTGACTTGTAAGTCCCTAGTAAAGTGGCACTACTTCTGTCTAGGCCCTGAAATTAAATGCTGCTAGGGGGCCTGCAGCACTGCTTTTGCCACCCACGTAAGTAGCCCTTTAAACATGTCTCAGGCCTGCCATTTCAGCCTGTGTGTGCTATTTTAAACTGCTATTTTGACCTGGCACAATAAACCTTTTACTAGGCTCAAACCATCCTTATGTCACCCCCAGGCTAGTCCCTGGACCGCCCAGAGGGCAGGATGCAGTTTTTTTAAACAATTGGACTTTTACTTTTAAGTTTTACATGTCCTGGTAGTGAATAACTCTTTAACTCGTTTTTCACTGCTGTAACACAAACATTGGAGTTACCTTATTACATTTAATAGGCTCTCATTTCCAAATGATAGTAGGTAAACAGTTCATGTTTTGTGTCTTTGGAATTGTAATGAGAAATCCTCTTTCATAGTGAAGTCGGATTTTAAATTACAATTTTGAAAATGCCCCTTTGATAAAGTTGGTATTTTTCTGACTTAGCCATTTAGTGCCTGCAGCCTGTCTCTGGGCCACAGGGCTGGGTGTAGATGAAAGCTGAGCTTTGTGCATTCCTTCTAGACAGTCACACACAATAGAGAGCTTAGGCGTTCCTGGTTGGGCCATCACTGGCAGGATGGGAGGACGGGGCTGGGCACAGCGCTATTTACACTTAAATAGGCTGTGTTCTGCTTTCACACAAAAGGGTGCATAACCCCTGTAGTTAGTCCTGTGCCAGGGCAGGGCAAGTAGGACGCCTGTGCACTTACAAGAGAATTTCTGGAAGCTTCTGCCACCTTCCAGAGGAAGGGCACCAGCTATGAATATTGGACCTCAGACACCAACTCTTCAGTACACTTTTGGAGCTGTGGATATTTCGCCAGGAAGAAGGACTGCTGTGCTGCTGAAAGGACTGCCACTCTGCTGGACTGCTGCTCTGAAGGACTGTTGCCCTGATGAGCTGACTTGCTGCCTGCTACGCTCTTGCCTGGGTGAGAAGGACTGGGCCTGCAATTCTGAACTCAGGACCCCAGAGTGACTCCAAGGGCTAGTTAGCTAGCCTCCTGATCAGAGGCCTCACAGACATAACACACTTCAAACAACCCTGAACCCAGCATCTGGACTCTGCCATCTGTGAGTCCCGCCCTCCCAAGTGGTGTCACCCCAGTCCTGGTCCCTTGGAAGTGGGCCTGAAGGTGCTCTTCCCAGCTGTGGTCCCCAACAGAAATGACGTAAAGCGACATGAAGTGATGCGAAGCCCCACAAAGCCTCACTGCACAGCTGCCAGCCTCATCAAAATTGACGCAGAATGATGTAAATCCCCGCAAAGCCTCGCCGCCCACCTGCCAGATCCATCAGAACCAAAGCAAAGTGATGCAAAGCCCCGCCAGCTGTGCCACACAGCTCACAGGAACTGGCGCAAAGCAATGTGAAGGCCCACAAAGCCTCACAGCACAGCTTCATCACAACCGACGCAGAAGGACGCAAAGCCTCACAAAGCAACGCCGCACAGACGCGCACTAGGATTTAAGGTACTTTGTTCAGCGGGCCGAACTCGGTCCCTGTAGCCAGCCCACACTCCTTCACGGTCAACCTGAACTTGTGATTTTGTCCCGGTCTGGTACGACCAGATAATGACAGTTGGTGCTTTGTGCTTTTTGGTGCTTTTTTACTTAAATATTCGAAATTGCATATCTCTGGTTATACTAATTGGATTGCTGTCATTTTGCTCTTGATTTATTTATTACAATTTGCTGTATTTTTCTAAGCTGGTGTGAGATTTCTCTTGAGTTGTGTTTTCACTTTTGCTACTGTTTGAAGTGCTATATAAATAATGTACACATTGTCTCTAAGTTAAGCGTGACTGCTTTGTGACAAGCTACCAGTGCTATGAGCCCCATGTACCCCAATATAGAGTACACATTTGTCCTACCTTGCTCTACATAACGGCTCTGGTGCTGACGTTTTACATAGTTAGGTGCCAAATAGATGTCGTGTAGTTTTCTTCGAAAAACTAGCCTCATTTATTATGCATGAGGATTCTTAGCATCATAGCAGGATTACCATCTTCTGCATAATAACTCTGTACAAGAGTCACCACTATCGTCATCCTTGGCCGACAGACCCACAGTACCATGACACATCTGGGTAGAAACCCTGAGGGTACGTTTCGGGTAAATAAGTACCACATCTTCGCTGGGCAAAAGAGAGGAGAAAAACCTCCATGCTGACATGAGACTTTGAAGTCCCTGCCCGCAGACACTCCATCACGCGGGGGTCTGACATCCCTTGCAGGGTGTCCAACTCGAGACCAAGACGGGGTCCTTCGTTCTCTCCCATCAGGTAATGGAGTTGGATTTTTCCTAGGGCGATTCTTGGCTTTTACACCTACATACATGCTAGGTACACTTAGGTACATCTAGTTAGGGTTTGCATCTTAGACGTACTCATTATAACTGCCATGTCTCTACATGCCTGCATATATTCATTGTTTTAGCACCATGGTAGAATTCTACCTTTCATTTACTCTGTTTGTGCTTATAACCATATATATCCGTTTCTGTCTAATGGTTGTTGCAGCACACGTATCTCATACTAGAATGACGCTGGTTCAATAAATGCTTATTGAAAACGTCCCCTCCATTTATTCTGTATATCTCTCTGAGACGGAGTGAGCACGAGAGACTGAGCGAAAAGTGCTGTGCTGTTTCCACAATCCCTGAGGGGTCAGGGTTGTCATGTTCGATAGTTGCCAGAAACTATTCACTCCTTGGTAAGTTTGTGGGGATTATAGTGCTACTGTGAGCTAGCTGGTCTATAGACTAACATATCCTTTGGGGGTGTCTGAAATCAGTCAGGACACCAATCCCTTAGTTTATGTTGTCTAAATGCACAGATGCTATATAGATTTGTAGGAACTACACGCCACCAGAGGGTTGTGCATAGTTTAATTTGGGGTTGCTTGTGCCTTCACCCTGGCAAGGAATGTGGTTCCTGCGTGAGAAGGGTTTCACCTCTCTCAACCAGTAACCCAATTTCTTACACCCCTATACCAGGTTCAAATTGATCCAAAACCCCTATTCCTAGATTAAGGCTATGCACGGAGTATACTGGACATCGTCTTTCCTTCTGACCGTCTTGTGCACACCAAGACCAGATGACCTGCAGACTCACTGCAAACCCACTCTGCAAAGGGTAGTGTTGTGCACCGTAGGTATGGTGTGCACGACTTGGCCTTCAGCCCAGCCAGGTTTCTATGTCCTGAACAATCACTTCTATGGGGGACCTATTCACACAGGAAAATTAGGTCATAACCGTATGTTTATGAATAATTTTACCTCTTATACACCTGCCCAGAATAAACAAAGAGCTTGTGTGCATTTCTAAGCTCTTCTCCATTCCCTTTCAACTCTGGAAATGGTCGGAAATGTATTCCAGCACAGGACAGGATTAGCTCATTTTCTACGAAAAGCAGAATGGATCACTCCCAGATTTGGTGAGGGTGTAGGGGATGGAGTTTCACCAGTGGAAAGAGGGCTTCCTTCTGCCTGCCTGGACTTCTCTGCTATGGAGAACTCTGCACAGGGGGATTAAGAGACTTTAAAAAAAGTTGCCTAACATCCTTGGTAGTGTACATCTAAACTTGTGCTTTCCAGCCATACTACCATGTATGCTAGTGAATAGGTAATAAACATAAACGTCTGCTCCGGTGGATCATTAAAAAAATTAAAATACATTTATCATTTCATCATTCTAAGCTATGTTAACAAAGTTTTTTTAAATTTATAAATTCATGTAACATTACCTTTTATTAAAACATAATTAAATTACTTAAAATTAATTCTTTAAATCACTTTTAATAATTATCAATGCACAATAAAAATATTTTTTACATTAAGTGGAAATTTATTTTTTAATTTACACTTCAGAAATATAATTTTCATTTAATTTAATATATTTAAATGAAATACAAATTTAATTCAAAATTAAATCAACAGTGTTGTAGCATTGTATATTTTGTTCTACATTTAAAATATAAAATAATTTACATTAACATTTAACAGACAAATATTTTTACTATTTACAAGTTATGGTTAGGCCCACGATTAATAACTAACCATAATTTGCCCAATAGACATGCAGACCATAACTGGAATAGCTGGCCACCCACAGCGGTAGACCGCAGCCAACCCACTAGCTCCCCATGGCTGAAGATCATGCGCAGCGTGGGCCTGGGTGGGTTAACAAAGATGACTATTCACTGAAAAACCAAAGCTTAAAATGACATTATAGTTAGGTGTTGAAATAAGATAAAAACAAATCCAGAAAAAAACAATAAACACTGAAATTCACCAGTCATAATTTACTGCAATAGCTGTAATATGCACCCCACACCATACACTGCTTGTGACCTCACATATTACATCAGTTCATGGTATGTTAAATGACATAATTGATGACGTCACTGATGACATCGGAAATGACATCATTGATGACATCACTGATAACACCATAGTCATATGCAGCCTAGAGTTACTGAGTGTGCAAGTGTAGCTCTGTAGCATGGAGATAGCATAAGCCTTGGAGGCAAGTGTGATTGTGCTTGTTGAAAGCTATGTGGTGCACTGTGGGGGTGCAATATATATTACCTACTGGCCCACCAGTAGGTAGTTATAGTTAGGACCTAGTTTCCATAGGAGAAGCATTTTTTGACTTGCCTATAACTTTGACGCCGTTTGACCAATCTTCATGAAATGTTTCAAACAAAAGTGTCAAAGTAGGTTCTATATGTCATGGAAAGTTTAGGGGTGATTTGTGCAGTGGGGTTAATTCCCATAGGAACACGTTGTCAAATCTACAGCCCGAACCGCTGGACGGATTTACACCAGATTTGGCAGAAAGGTAGATGTTGTTACGCAGTTTGTGCTTTTTGTTATTTGGTGCAAATCCATCCCTTAGTTTTTGAGAAATTTAAGCCAAAAATTATAGATATATCTCTGGCCACAGATATTTCGTGGTGGTTTTGCGATTAATCGCGGATGCGTGTGCCATCGGGAATGCTGTGATAGGCTGGACGCAACCTGAACAGAAAATTGTGGCTGCCATTTTATCTTTCAGAAACAGTTCCCGGGGCTGAAAATTTGTGTGAAAGCTAACATAAGGGTTCAGGGTGGAGATACTCTGACCCCATGTTTGAGAAATGGGTGTGTTAGCGACACAGGTTATGAGTCCAAAATTGATTATTTTAATCGCCTGCGATATTCGCGATGATCGCCAGCACGGTCCATGGTGTACCGTCGCGGGGACATCGTGATTATCGTGACGTTATCACGAACATTAGTGACATTTTTTTTACACACTCGTCAGTCACTGTCACACACTCAAGTATGCACTCACAAACTCACTCAGACACTTATACACCCATTCACATACCCACTCACACACTTATACATCCAGTCACATTCCCACTCAGATACTCATGCACTCACTCAAATACTCATTTAGGTACTTATGCACCCAGTTACAGACTCACTGGGAGAGTAACACACCCATGTACAGACCCACTCAGAGACTCATGCACCTACTTAGAGACTCAGTCATAGACTCATGCCTACAGTCTCATACCTACTTAGAGAGTCTAACACCCACTCACAGTCCCACTTTGGCACTCAAGCACCCACTCACAAACCTACTTAGATACTCATGCACCCACTTACAGACTCACTTGGAGAGCCACACACTCATGTACAGACCCACTCAGAGACTCAGGCACCCACTTACAGACCCACTCACACACTCATGTATGTTCTCACAGACCCACTGAAACACTCATACACCCACTTACAGGTCCACTCAGACACTCATACATCCACTCCCACACCCATACAGTCACTCCCACACTCAGTCACAGACCCTCTCAGAGACTTATGGACTCAGTCAGTCACCCATTCACTCAGAAACTCACACACTCACACACTCACTCACCCAGTCAAGGCTCATGCATCCACTCACAGACCCACCCAGGCACTCGCCCTCCCAGTCAAAGACCCACTCAGACACTCATGCATGCACCCATTCACTCACCCACTCAGAGACATATGCTCTCACTCACAGAACCATTGAGACACTCACATACCCACTCCCAGATCCACTCAGACACTCATACATCCACTCACAGACCCACCCAGGCACTTGCACACCCATACAGTCACTCACATAGCCACTCATAGACCCACTCAGAGATTTATGCACCCAGTCAGTTATACACTCAGAGACTGTTGCACCCACTCACAGTCGCACTCAGAGACCCACGCACCCACTGACAGGACCACTCAGACACTCACATTGTCAGTCATAGACCCACTGAGAGACTCATGCACTCACTCACAGTATCCACTCAGACACTCATGCACCCACTCAGACACCCACGCAGACACTCATGTATCCACTCACAGATCCAGCCTGACAGTCATATACTTACTTTCAAATGCACAAAGGCACTCATGCACATACTCCCAGATTGAGTGAGAGACTTACGTAACCAATCACAGACCCAGCATTTTGTAGGAAGAAGGAGTAGCACACAGAATAGGTCCGCAGCGCAATCTCACAGTTGGTACTATGATAGACAGTGAAAATACATGTGTGCTGGTGGTTTGAAAAAAACATGAAAGTTGATTGGATGAGGGGAATATGCAGGTGAATAAAAGTAGGTTGCATTTGGAAATGAATAGTAAATAGATGTTTCATTGGCTCTGGTAAATAGAAAAAAATATAATACAGAGTTGGATATGCTTTACAGAATGTGCAGTAAACCACACCTGCTGTAGTTCATTTAGTAACTAGTATGGTCCTTCTGGAATGGGTTGTTAACTTGTGACCTACTGGTTCTAGTGGGTTTCTATGGAGAATCTGCAGAGGGTGTATTGGGAAAAGGGTGTTAAAGAAACAGGTATTCATTTTTAAAAATTGGAGAGGTTTAGGTTCATTGTTTTATAAGGAAGGTAAGATTCCCTAGTTAGGATGTTCCAAGAAAGTGTAGTATAGTGATAGAAATATAAAAGTAGTAAGGGAGGTAGGTTTTCCGACTCCTGTTTTGTTTCACGAATTCATTGCGATGATTGAGATTACGTCGTGAGTGTTGACACAAAGGCATGCATTTTGGACTACCTTCAAACAGGAGTGAAAGGGTTAATAGACAGTAACCATTCAGAGATGCAGTTACAAGACTGAAATTTGAAAGTCATGTTTTTATTTGTTGACTTTTGCAGTATCAGGCAATGCAAAGTTCAGAAGGTTGCCATTCATAGTTGCTTTTTATGAGAGTGGTGTGCCATTCTTGTGCTAAGTTTTTACAAACCCTGAGAATATTGCATCTACCTAATAAGAGAAAAAAAAGCGATTTTATCAACGAACTCAATATTCTGGTATGTTAATTAAATGTTTTTGTAAGTCAAACAATGCTTAATAAGGTATATTATGATGTCATATTGTAATAAAATGATTTTGAAATATATATAATTATTTGAAAAAAGAAAGGATGATATATATATCAAATTGTAAGTTATTTTATATATCTATTAATAGGTAAGTAAGACAGTTTGTCTCAGGTGCAGATTAGATGACTGTCAAGTTAGTTTAGAATGTGTTTCCATTGAGGTCAATCTTGCATTTGTATTGCTCTATTGCATTCTGGAAGTGGTAGGAGAAAAAACTGCACACGAATGGTTAAACCTAAATGTTGTCTTGTAGTATATTGTGTCAAAGTTTTATATGTGTATATATGATGTGCTGCTTATGACTAATGTTTTTATTTGAATTCTGAGGGTTGTAGTATTATTAGTTCCATTATAAAGGATGAATACAACACTCAGTTTTGAAAGTGGGATTTCATGCACTATAGCTGTATATGAATTATGAATTTGAATTGATCTGTGCATGGAGGTTTATTGGTAGGGCTGTCTTATCACTTACAACTGCCACACAAGGTATACATTTTTCTTAAACCATATATAACTGAACAGTGAGGAAGGTTGTAGCTAGGCCATAGTGCAGGGAGCTATTTCCTTAAAAACTAAAAGATGCACTTTGATGTTTCAGTGAGCTATATGCACTCATAGAAACCTATGTGCCCAATTATACATCCAGCCTATACCCACACTTAAATCCGAGATACCTTTCTGCGTAGACACTTAAACACCTAGGGCCCGATTCACAGAAGTAATCTGAGACAAACGTCTAACTTTATGACTTTCGGTATTCACAGAGGGCATTTACAAGTAGTAGATTTAGACTTTTGGTCTAAGTTTAGACCAAAAGTCTAAGTTAGACCAAAAGTCTAACTTTACTACTACTAAAGTTAGACTTTTGGTCTAAGTTTAGACGAAAAGTCTAACTTAGACCAAAAGTCTAGCCTAAGTGAACACTAAAGTAGGCTGTAGCTAGGCCATAGCACAGGGAGCTATTCGCTTAAAAAGTAAAAGATGCACTTGGATGTTTCAGTGAGCTATATGCACTCATACAAACCTATTGGCCCAATTATGTATCCAGCCTACACCCAGACTTAAATCCGGGATACCTAAGTAGAAAAGCAAAAAGACACTGAAACACCTAGTGAGGTAGTTAGAGAAGCACACAAAGATTCACTCATACAGACAGGCACAACTGATATGTATCTTGTGGCAATGAAGGCAGTTTCTTACGCACTTAAATAACCCAATATTGTACAGATACATTTAGAGGACCGTAGATATCACAAAGACAGACAACCATTTACAAACAAACTTACATACTCATGGAATATCAGTTCCAGATAGGGACTCACACAATTATTTACATATAAGTGAAAAAAACTGACACATTCAAGTCTAACATGTAAAGTCCTTGTCAAGTTTTAAGCTACTCTTCTACACCATATGACTGTCCCCTGAGGTAGGCTGTAGTTAGTCAATAGGTTATTATGCTCCTTTAAGTTAATGTCTGTGTAAGTAGGGGTATGGGTGAGTGAGAGGGTGTGTGAAGAACTCTATGAGTGAATAAGTATGTGTGAGAAGCTGTATGAGCAACCTCTCACCCATAATTTTAACCAAGCAGTAAGGTAGGCTGTCAGTAGTTAATAGGATGGGTGCTACATACTTAAAAGTGAACACATATAGTCTAAATGTTGCCTAAGCTATGTATCCTCATGTAAACTAAATGTTTAAAAAGTTAAAATATATAATGTGACACTATATAATTAAGTAATGAATGTACATTTCCATTTTTTCAGACATCTATATCTAGTTATCTACACAGAATTACCATGCCAACAAAAAGTCAGAGAAGAAAGAAGCAGCTTTAAATCGATCGTCTCCTTAGAACTAAGAAACAAAAGAGGCAAAATGCAGAATAAATGGTCAAAGAGAAAAGGCTTGCTGGTAAGAGGACCAAGACATTTCTTAAAATTGTTTGTGCACTACTGGAAAAGTACAAAAAGAAGTAAAGAAAAAGAAAACTATAACACGGAGTAATAAAGCACAAAAAGTCTCTGATGTGAAAAGTAAGAAGTCATTGAAGAAAGGAGAGATTTTAAGCAGAAGGCAGAGGCAGTTCAAGGAAATCAGAGGTAGGATGTTCTGCACTAGAGTAATTTGCAACTTGTAAGCATGTATGAAGAAGTATAAAAGAAGAACACAAGCAATCAGACAAAAGGAAAATGTTGAAGGTGGAATTGGTAAGGCGTTTGCTCTGAAGAGGAAACTATCTTGGTTTTAAACCGAATGAAGACCGTGGACAAAATAGTGTTGTCTATGAGGAGACAGAACCAAAAGAAAAGACTTGTTAATAGAAGTAACTTTTGCAAAGTTTTTAGTGGTGAATGGATACATACTTCAAACAGTTGGCCTTTCTTTAATGAAGAAGGCTATTCCCAAGACAACACATTAGTGCATGCAGTTGATGAATCTGGATGATGTTATGAGATGAAAAATTGTATTCCTGTTACAAAGGAAGTAATGGTACCTAGAAATGTTGAGGAAGAGATTGCTGAAGAGATGCAAGGTAGGCGTAGACAGGACCATGTGTAGAAATGGAATTGTAGTAGTGTTATTAGTATTCGTCTACAATATTAAGAAATTTCCTCCGTATGTTTGCTTCCAGAAGTTTAAAACAGAAAATACGTACTTTTCAAGGATTAGATCCATACAAAGTACGAAAACATACTAATTTACAAGGACACTCACTAGCT
This sequence comes from Calotriton arnoldi, assembly GCA_963921515.1. Taxonomy (NCBI): domain Eukaryota; kingdom Metazoa; phylum Chordata; class Amphibia; order Caudata; family Salamandridae; genus Calotriton; species Calotriton arnoldi. The sequence continues at coordinate 320,261 of CAWUFW010004229.1, read as the reverse complement.
TATCTGTCAAAAAAAGTGTGTAAAAGCAGCTTTCATCATTTTAGAATGTTAGTTGTACACCATTCAATAATGAGAACTTTTGTTAGAAGGCTTTATTATGTAATAACTCCTGCTCTATGTTTAGGAGAAATGAATAGAGCTCTTTTGCATTGTAGTATAGTAGAAGTAGAAAAGGTTTGTGATGATGTTGAATTTCTTTTTTTGGATCTGAACAGGAGTGTAGGGAAAATGTAGAGTTGGTAACAACAGGAGTTGTGGAGCAGAACAGATGTATTAGTGTTGGGAATTTTGTAAAAGAGATTAGAAAGTTTAACACAGGTTCTTCAGAGCAACCAAACTGGGTTTGTATTTGTTGTCGATGCACTCACTACAAAAATCAAACTCATAATGTTGATTTGTACATTAAAACTGAAAATAAGAATTATATTAAGTTGAGAGATTTTGCTGTTTATTTATTTGTAGAGGGCCAATTTGACTTGTCAACCCGAAAAGTTATATGTAAGTACTGCTATGATAAGTTAGAGGAAAACAAAATGCCTGCTAGAGCAGTACACAACAACCTAGAAATAGTACCTGTTCCATAAGTACTTAAAGATTTGAATGTTTATGAATCCATATTAATACAGTCTATACATCCATTTTAAGCTATAGTTCGCACGGAGCCAAAGACAGGGAAATTACCTCCACCTGAGCTCCAGAAAGGTCTCAAAGGTACAGTTGTGTACTTGCAATTAGATGTTAAGGAAAATATTGAAGCTATAGGGGTACAGAGAAATTTGTAAGAGGGACTTGTAGTTCTAGTAAATGGTGTCCCAACCAAGAGTAAAACAACATGGCAAGAGTTAGTAGATGTTAGCAAAGTTAAAAATGCAACTTCATATCTGGTACAAAATAACATATATTATAAAAATGCAGAAATTCTTCAAGATATCACACATCTGGAGGACAAGACATCATCATCAACAGGTCAGATAGAAAAGGTGGATCGAAGCAGAGTAGAAGAAATTTATGAACATTACAGTATCCATCCCCTACATTCAAAAGAGATTGTTGGTGATGCTATTTATCTATATCAACTAAAAGAAGCAAAAGGAAGGTGGTAGGTATGATGATCGGTCTGTACAAATACATGCAGCTGAGTACAGATCTACTAGACTTTAGAGAATCCTAGATTTCGTCAATGTATCCCCTATATGTTTCATCTATTATTTGAAAGTGATTTGCCTTCATTGTCTTATGCTGTGAACCACAATTTGAAAACAGGAGTAAATCTGCAAAATCTATCTGCAAGAGAATTTGTTGAGAAAATCCACGGAAAAGATGAACAACTGGAATACAACTTGATTAATCTCATGGCATGTCAACGTGGGACCAATGAACATTAGTATCTTCGTCACGGTGAACTAAAATACATGTTGAGAAATTGAGGGTCACCTACATGGTTTCTAACACTCACTTGTGTTGAGTATGCATGGGATGACCTGCTTCAATTCTTGCAAGAGGTAAATTCAGATGTATAAGACTTTGATCTAAAGACTCCAGTAGAACTCTGCTAATTGGACCCTGAAAATGTTTGCAGATATTTTAACCACATATTTCAAGCCATGATGGCTTTTATCTGCAACAAGAGCAATCCACCTCTCGGTGAAGTGACTGATTTCTTTTGGTGCAAAGAATACCAAGCTATATGTGCTCCACATATTCACATGCTACTATGGGTAAACAATGCTCCAAAGTTTGAACAGACACTGATGAGTCTGTGTTGTCTTTTATAGAGCAGTATGTCACTTGCATCATCCCAAATGAGAGTGTTGATAAAATATTAAGACAGCAAGTTCTAAGATTCCTAAACTATAGGTGTGGAAAATACACAAGATGTCGTTTTGGATTTCCACGATCTGTGATCTCAGAAGGAAGAGTTAAAAGCTTTTTGTCTGCAGTCAGACACACACAATCCTGTGATTATGAAGATGTGGAATGCGAATATGGATCTACAGTTTGTTGCAGATAACTCAATGGCTGTTTCTCCGTACGTCACCTCTTATATAACAAAGTCAGAGAAAACTGAGTTGAAGGAGATCGAGGAGGAGGAGATTTCAGCAGGAAAGATTCTTACAAAGAAATTGTACAGTTTTAGTTTGAAAATGCTTTCTCACAGAGAGATCGGCTCTTATGAATGTGCAGACCGGTTAAACTAAGCTAGCTTTTTTTTTAAATCTAGAGGAGTTCTATGGGTGAGGTTAGGGCTTGCTAATACTCGTAACAGAGTACTGAAGTCTTTTCCTGAAATCCAATAGCTTGCAGAATTTGAGCCACGCAGTACAGATATTCTGAAGACTAACATGCTGGATAGGTATTATCCAAGAAGGAGTCCTCATCTAAAAAGGATGTGCCTGATGAAATACTTCAACATTATACATACAGAAATGTCAGTGAAAACATAGAAGAAGGAAAATTTGCCGTTGATGGATGTGAAGGATGTTTGGTCAGATATAACAAAGGAAGTTTAATCAACCATCGAAAGCTAAGTTGCCAAACTCCAGACAAAAGAGAGTTTTTCTATTGAGCCTGGTTACAGTTGTTTAAGCCATGGCAAACTGAAAGTGAGCTACTTGAAGAATTTGACTGTTATGAAGACTCATTCAACGCTGTGAAAGACAGCATTGAGTCCTCTGTGTTCCCAGTGTATCTTCAAATGTTGAGAGATGAGATGGAACAAGAAGAAACAATTGCTGCCGAGATAGCAAGAGAGAGCTCTCTGAGCTGTCAAAGTTCAGCACCGGGAAGTCAAGATCCTCTTGGAGAGCCAATCACTCAAAACAAAGCTGCAATTGCAATAAATGAAGTGGAGGATGCAAAGCAGCAAGCAAGACAGGAAACTCTGGATGTAGAACAACTAATACAGCAATTGAACACAGATCAGAAAGACATTTTTGATGAAGTAAAAGGTAAAACAGAACATGGATTTCTTCATGAGAAAAAAGAGTGCGCTTGTTCTACATATAAACCAGCTCTATTGTACATAAGTGGTCAAGCTGGAACTGGAAAAAGCTTCTTGGTTAAAGTACTGACAAATTATCTACAGAAGACAACAGATTCCAAATTGTCATATGTAGTTACAGCACTAACAGGATTAGCTGCACATGATATTAAAGGAGTTCCCCTTCATCAATTATTAATGCTGCCTGTTGAAAACGACAACAAATTAGAAAACAACAAATTATCTGATGATGCTTGTCATGAAGTGGCAAGAGTATTAAATAAATGAAAGCTACTAATTATTGATGAAGTCAGAATGGTATCTAACCTAATGCTAGCTTTTATACATTTAAGAATGCATCAAATATTAAAAACTGACTACGACATGCTTTTTGGAGGAAAACACTTAATAGTCTTTGGAGACCTGCTACAAGAAGTATTGGAAATGTAAACATTTGGGAAAACTTTGAATACAAAGAGTTAATCAGAAACATGCGGCAAGCATCATATATGCAATATTGAAATATACTAAAGGACATTAGAGTGGGAGTTCTCACAAAAGAAGGAAAGAGAGCATTACAAACCCGTCTCATCAAACATCTGTTTCCAACTAATGTTTCAGCTGTAGAAATAATGTATAACTTTTGTAAGGAAGAGAGCTCTATTGTTTGTTTGATGCCGCCAACTCTTGATGAGTGTAGTAAATTCAATGAACAATTATTGCAACTGGAAAAAGAAGAGATAATTGAAATTTGAGCAAATTATAAAATGGAACATCAAGGAGTTACAGTTCTACTAACAGAAAACTGCAATCAAAATTCGAGAGTTTAGAAAAGTCTGTGCCAAAAACTGCAGGATTAGAAAAACAGTTATGTATGTATAAAAATTGTTATGTAATCTTACATCGTAATTTAAATGTTGAAGAAGGGCTAGTGAATGGCTCAATGGGTAAAGTTATGAAAATGATTAATTATCCAAACAGAAATGACGTGGAATACTTAGCCATAAAATTTGATGATGTTGGTGAAGTTAAGCAGATTGGTAGATGTGCTGTACGTTTCCTACTCGTGAAAGACGTGTACGTCCAGCGAAAGCAGTTCCCAGTGTCTTTAGCATATGAAGTAACTAACCACAAATCACAAGGTTTGAGCATGGATACAGCTGTTGTTAATATTGGTAGCAGTGTATTCAAAGAAAGAATGTCATATGTAGCTTTGTCACGAATTAGAACATTGTCTGGTTTATTTCTGATTGATTTTGATGAGAAGAAAGTAAGTGCTGATGTGAGCTGGGTAAGGGAGTATAATTTGTTAAGAGCTCAATATGCTCCTCATTTAGGCCAGAATCCTGTGTTTGAAAAACTGATAATGTGTCCAAAGTGGAAAATAGCAAAGCAGTCTATCAGAGCTGAACAGAAAGATGAACAAAAATAAAAACAAGAGCCTAAGAACAGAAAGCTACAGCACAGTGAGGAAATAGAAGGGTATCACTTTGATAATACATCTGGAGTGAACTGTTATGCAAATGTAGTGTTAAATGGACTATACCATTTGCAGATAAAAGAATGTGTTCGCAACTATGTAGTTTACTCGAAGAATTAAGTGACAGAAGTATTATACATTCTGCTACTGAAATAAGAAAACTTACAGATGACTGTACTGGATCAGTAGTGGTTTCTCAAAATCTTCAGCAGGATGCCAAAGAGTTTTTAATGGCAATGCTAGGACTTTTAGAGGAAGAAGATGTGAATATCAAGGGATTATTTGGTTTAACTTGTAAATGGAACCATAACTGTGAAGATTGTGAATTTACATCTAGCACTGAAATTAATTCAGAACGATTACTCTACTTGACATTACCAGATTGTAAAGCTGTGCCCTTTGAAAATTTAACTAAAAATGCCCATCAAGATATGACCTGTCCAAACTGCTGACCAAAACTTAGGTCAACATTGTTTCTACAAAGGTATGGAAAATATGTCATAGTCATGCTACAACCCTTGCAGAGTGGATGGTAGTAAATTAGGAACTGAAATTACAAACTTTGTAGCTGGACAAATTTCCATTTCAAAAAGAACTTTCACAACTGTAGCAATCATATTTCATGAAGGAGTTAATATACCTCTGAACACTACACAATATATTTAAGATGTCAAACAGGATGGACAGAGTGCAATGACATAAAAGTGACATTCAAATCAAGACTACCTAAAAAGTTACCAAACTCATATCTGCTATTTTTAGAACCGAAGTTCTAAGGAGAATTTAGGATAAGAAAATGTGGTATTGTGTTGACATATATATGGATTATGTGTTTCTGAGACATTATTCGGCTTATTAGGGGTATTGTATACAGCAAGCTGTTAGAAATGAAAGACTCTTTTTAACTGCAGGAAAGGAATTTATGAAACATTTGAGGACTACATTCTGTTACTACAGATAAAAACTAAGGGGCCGATTATGATGTCAGGAAAGCATTCCCACTGAATCAGGTTAGGAATGCTTTCCGAACGATTTGTATCTGGGGAGTCCTACCGACCGATTACGATGTGTCCGGATGCTTACTGACTCGGTTCGATCGGACTCCCATTGACTTCAATGGGAGCCTATATTCCAAACGAGAACACAGGCTCCCATTGCAAAAAAGTGGGGGGTGGGGACAACCTTGCACCCTGTGGCGGGCACCCCATGGTGCCTGCTACACTGTGCTTGGTTGAGAATGGGGGTCCCTTGGGTATATCCACGGGCCCCACCCGGAGGCCTGCGGGTGCAGGGGGGCCTGCTATAGTCCAATTCCCGCAGCTGTTTTGTGTCAGTCAAACCGATTCGGTATGGCTGTCCGAATCGGTCATCGTACTTGCTTGTTTGGAAACCGTCTCTATTGGGCTGTATGATTCAGCTCCGAATGACTCGTGCTGCCTGAATCCCTTTCCGAACTGATTCGGACAGCCCGGACGGCTTCCTAGCATCGTACTCGGTCGTCCAGAAAGGTGACCGATTCGGTCAGGAACAGAGGCATCCTCTTCGGAGCCTTTCCTGACGACATCGTAATCGGCCCCTAAATGGAGGTACTATAATACCAGTAGCCTTAAGTTGCATCTAAGAAGTCTCTTCACTACTAAAAAAATTCCCCCTTTTGTTTCTGGTACAGCAACTTGTACGTAGTACGGTGTGTTATGTTTTTCGTACATGGACCAACAGGGATGATGTTTATAAAAGGATATCCAAAAACGAAAACGGCTTCATAAATGTTGAACATTTTGTACCAGATATAAGAATATCAGAAACAGTTTTAACATACAGTTGTTTTCATTACGGTAGTAACCTATCAGCAAGCCACTATTAAAAAATTTGTAGTGAGTGGAGTGCACAGTATGGCATATTTGTAATGTTGTACTGTGCACATTTGTTTTGTTTTTTACAATCAATTGATTGTTTTTTCTCCACTGTTTGATGATGTTGCTTCATACAGAACACTGTTGAAAGTGAAAAAGTATAAAAGCTGAAAACAGTAAAAAACAGTAAAACATTTGTCTATGATGAATTAAAGTTTTAGACTAAAAATATTGTGTGTTGTTTTGGTTGCCTAGTGTACAAAATGAAATTATAATACATTTTTCTCTGTTTATATTTTTTCACAGTGGTTGGAAATCGAGATATATTACGTGTGTCAAATCATTAATCTAGTGATGGATTCATCGAGTCACTACTCATATACTCATTCCATCTCCTAGGCACTACAGTTCACTCATCCAATCACTCAGCCACTACTTAGGCAGTCATCCAATCACTCAGGTAGTGCACTTGCATTCATCCAATCTCCCAGCCACTACTCAGGCACTCATCCAATCACCCAGGCGGTAACCATGGAGTCATGCCTACTTTCAGGCACTACTAATGCAGTTATGGAATCATCTAGGCACTACACTTTCACTCTTTCATTCATCCAGGCACTGCACTTGCAGTCATCCAATCACTCAGGCAGTACCCATGGAATAATCCATTCACTCAGGCAGTGCCTATACAGTCATGCAACTACCCCAGCACTGCACTTGCACTCATTCATTCACCCAGGCACTGCACTTGCACTCATCCATTCACTCAGGCACTACACTTGCACTCATCCAGTTATCCAGGCACTGCACTTGCACTCATGCAATCATCCAGGCAGTACACTTGTACTCATACAATCACTCAGGCACTACCCATGCAGTCATGGAATCACCCAGGCACTGCACTAGTACTCATTTATTCACCCAGGCACTGCACTTGCAATCATTCATTCACCCAGGCACTGCACTTGCTTTTTTGTATTTATCCAGACACTGCAATTACACTAATGCATTCATGCAACCACTACCCATATATTCATCCAATTACGTAGGCACTACTCATGCACTCATCCAGTCACCCAGGTACAACCCATGCACTCATCCAATCACCCTGGCACTACCTCTGCACTCATGTAATCACCCAGGCACTACCCATGCACTCACCCAATCACCCAGGCACTACCCATGCACTCATCCAATCACCCAGCCACAACCTATGTACTCATCCATTCACCTCGCCACTACCCATGCACTCATGGAATCACCCAGGCACTGCCCATGTACTCATGCAATCAACCAGGCACTACCCATACCCATACACAGATCCAATCACCCAGACACTATCCTTGCGCTCATCCAATCACCCATGCACAACCATGCAGTAATCAAATCAACCTGGCAGTACCCATACACTCATCCAATTATTCAGGCCCTACCCATGCAGTCATCCAATTACCCAGGCACTACCCATGCACTCATTCAATCACCCTGGCACTACTCGTGCACTCATACAATCACCTAGGCACTACCCATACACTCATACAGTCACCCAGGCACTACCCATGCACTCATACAATCACCCGGGCACTACCCATGCACTCACACAGACACTGCCCATGCACTCATCTAATTACCCAGGCAGTTCCTATGCACTCATCCAAGCATTCATGTACAACCCATTCAGTCATGCTATAACCCAGGCACTACCCATGCACTCATAGATTCACCAAGGCACCACTCCTGCACTCGTAGCATCCATGCACTCATTCAATCAGCCATACACCAGTCATATACTCATTCCAACATACATGCATACCTTATCTTTGTTTAACTGTAAAAGGTGGTTCCAACAGGAACCTTTTTTTGTTTTCTAAATTTCCCCCCCCCTTTTTATAATTTAATTTTTTTTGTTCTTTTTTGTGCAAACAAAAATGGCAACTGGGACAGGAAAAATTACAAAAGTCTGCACTAAGAAATGTGCAAAAATTATAAAAGGGGGTAAAGAAAATTCGCACTTGTGGTTTTTCACAGCAGTGCAAATAGCAGTAACAGACTTCTCACCAGCAGTTATGACAACCTCACACTCCATACAATAAGTGGCCATTGTAGATAACTCTGGAGCGAGATCAGTGGAAGTAGTTTGGACATCTCATGGTACTTTCTGTCCAGGAATTGTTGCTGCTGCAATTGAAGTTGATGGTCCTCTGCTTTCTATTTGCTTTGGTTGCAGATGTTTTCTGTGGTAGGTTTTAAGGTGGTACAACATGGATGTCGTCCCATATGAATATTTTTATTTGTACCTCTAGAGAGGGTCTTCTCACAGATGGTGCATTGCACTATCTTGGCCACTGTTTTAGATTTCCCAGATGGGATTTTAAAAAAGTCCCATGCTACATTGGCTGTCTTTTGTGGAGGCTCCTCTTCTTCTAAATCTTCAGTCTCCACCTCCTCCACATCCTGGTCCTGTTATTGTTGCTTCTGACCCCCATCTCCTTCCTGTGTTGCCATTTTTAATGTAAAAAAGGACAAACATTCTCCACACCGAGATAGATCCACCTGCTCAGAACAAAGTTCAATGAAAGAAGATTCAAGAAGGAGGAGTGGGTGTGTACTTCCTATTAATTTTGCTGAAAAGTAGATTATCCAATGATATTACTTGCTTTCACAGTCATGTGATATTCACGGTGACCCACATATTGGCGGTTAACAACATATTTGCGGTTACCGCGTGAAAGTAGAAATTCGAAAGACATGTTTAAAGTAGTTTTCTTTGAAAATAAAAACAAAAGCAGAACTTTCAATACTATGATAGTGAATAGCTATACTGAAACTTGTTCACAATATCCCTATATATATGTTTCAGAGTAGTTGAAAAACACGTGGTATCCACAATTACCGACGTCATTGTGACTTCCGCTGTCTTTGTGAAAACAAGAGCTAAATAAAGACGATTTTGTTAAAAAAATTACTATAGGGAGACACTTTTAAAGAGGAGCGCAGTAAACAACTAGTGTCAAATATCAATTATAATAGGTTTATAAATATCTTTTAGAGTTTCTGTAAAACATACGGTATCCGCGATGAACGATGTCATCACGACTACCACTGTCGCATCGAACACGGGAAACGCAAAGTAAAAGTGATTTTGTTAAAAAATTATTATAGACAGACATCTTTAAACAGGAGATCAGTAAACAACTAGTGTCAAACATCAATTAAAATATCTGTATATATGTGTTTCAGAGTTTCTGAAAGAAACGCGATGTCCGCGACTACCGACATAGTTGCAATGCCTGGCGTCACTGCAAAAACAGAAAATACTCTTTGAAGAAGAGTTTTCTGGAAATTCATTACAAAAATATGAGTTAGAAAAGTACACTAATGAAGCATTATTGTTAAATATACTGTAGAATGTGTCTATATATATGTTTTACCCTTTGTACAAACCACGCACTCTTCGCGACTACTAATGTCACCGCGACAACGTTGGTAGTCACGAATATAATTTTTTTTATAAAGGTGGTTTTCTCCTTTATTGATCACAGAAAGAAAAGTTAAAGCAATATCTTACTAAATATTTAGACATAAACTTTATTTAAAAAATGTCCTTAAGTGTATTTTTCATTATGCGAAATACTTTTGCTGAATACAGATTCTCCAAAGTAAATGCAAAAATGGTGTGCAACTCAAGAAATTCTTAGAAATAAAACCAGTTATTAATGTACTTTCTGATAAACACATACCAAATCAAAAAATGGATGGTATATCATATAAATATAATATACAATATCCAATTATGGAAAAAAAATACAAAAATCTTAGAGGCTCACTTAAAAAAAATGGACGTTACAATTAAGAAATAGAATTTTTTTTAAACGTAGAAATTCACTGAAAAAAACAAAGGTTACAGGGACGTTGTAATTAAGTTGATATTTCACTCATACAAAACCAGAGAAATTCAGCAGCTATAGTTAGCTTATCTAACTATAACTCGCACCCCTGCAATGCACTGCTTATGACCTCACACATTACATCACTCATGACATGGACATTGACATCACTGATGACATCACTGATGACATCTCAAATGACATCACTGATGATATCACTAATGACATCATCCACAGAATCTCTGATGCACCCACTCACACCCCAAAATAACCTTTCAAACACCCACTCCAACTTCCACACTACCATTCTCAAAACCACTGACTCACCCACTAACTCATCCATTCAGCCAGTCACACGCTCTCTCACCCAACCACACAGACACTCCTACACCTGTCCAGGTACTCAGACAACTAACCAATAACCCATAGACCCACTCATGTACCCACTCACCAACCCATACAGCCTCTCAGACACCATTTGACAGACTGATAAAGACATTCAGATAATCTAGTCAGTGGCCCATACATTCACTGAGACACCTGATCACTCACTTATACAGTCAGTCACACACCTACTGAATCATCGATACAGGCAGTCATACACCCACTGATTCATCAATACACCTTGGTATATATATATGTTTAACACTCAAACATTTTAAAAACACTCACAGTCACTAGATGATGTCATCAGTGATGTCATTTGAGATGTCATCAGTGATGTCATCTGTGATGTCACTGACCATGTAATGCATAATGTAATATGTGACGTCATAAGCAGTGCATTGCGGGGCGCGAGTTATAGTTAGCTCAGCTAACTATAACTGCTGAATTTCTCTGGTTTTGTATGAGTGAAATGTCAGCCTAACTATAACGTCCCTGTAACCTTTGTTTTTTTCAGTGAATATATACATATATGTATGTGTGACATATAACAGGTGCTCAGCTTGGGAGAATGCAGCAGGCTCCCATATAAGTCACTTAATTCTTCTTGTTATCATACACTCTTAGGATATTTTGCATCTTACACTTTACTACTTTCTCTATGGCTCTCTTCAATACCCAATTGGGGTAACCCCTTTCTCTGAATCTCTCCAACATGTTGTCACGTTCAATGATAAAGGATTCATTGGTATTGCAGTTTCTTCTTGCCCTCAGCAGCTCACCAAAGGGAAGGCTCCACTTGAGCGCCTCTGGATGACTGCTGAGGGCATGAAGAATACTGTTGCCAGCAGTCGATTTGCGAAAGAGTGAGGTGTGAATCTTATTGTTCTTGATAACAAGCTTGACATCTAAATATTCCACCTCTGTATTGCTGATCTTACCAGACAATAGTATGTTGCATGTGATTAATTTTCAAAGACAACAGTATGTGAATTCATTTTAAGTATGTATACTTTTCATTGACTTTACACCTGTCCAACATGGCCGCCCTGCTTTACGACTGTTTGCATTTGTTTTGAACTCAATTACCATGTGACTGTATTTAAGGCTTTTCATTTGGTGTGCACTTTACATGTGACCAAGAATGCAGCAGCATTCGAAACGCGTCATGTAATTAAACGCTTTCGCAGTCAGCATTTTGAGCCGTGGATCTGTGTTTTTCCTGAGAGCACGCATATTGGTTTTGGTAAAGGAATATATATATATATATATATATATATACATATATATATATATATATATAGCGATCGCCACTTGGTAGTTATAGTTGGGACCACGTTTCCGTAGGAAAAGCAATTTTTGTTTTGCTAATAACTTTGGCACAGTTTGACGAATCTTCCCAAAACATTCCAAAAAGAAATCCATCTCAGTTCCTTCCTTGAAAGTTTTGGGATGATCCATCTAGCAGGGACAGAGAATAATTGGAGGTCCCAAAACCCATTTTCCCCTTGCAGCTTCCCATAGAAGAATTAGACATTGCTACAGCCAAAACGGCTGAACGGAATGACACCAAATTTGACAGAAAGCTAGATCTTGGTCCAGAAAACATGTTTTTTGTGATTTGTTGTAAATCATTTCAGTAGTTTTTTAGACATTAAGGTTCAAAATGAATGTACATATCACACCACAGAGGATCCATGGATACAACAGATTTAGATATAAAATCTGACTGGCTACCACCACATCAAAAAAGATGTAGCAACAGCTATTTTAGGACTCAGCCCCCTGCCCTAAAAAAAGTTTTTAAAAAGCCTATGGGTTGGGGCAGGGATACTGTGTCCTCTAGGCCTGGTGAAAATGACATCATTGATGAAAATACTGTGCATGGCTGGGGCACAAGTTATAGTTACTTTGGGGCATGAGTTATAATTATTTGAGATAGCTATAACTGGAGAATTTCAGTGGTTTTGTTCTTTAAAACAGTATGTTTTAACTTACATTTTCACCTAACTATAATGTCCCTTTAACCTTTGGTTTTTCAGTGAGAGAGAGAGAGAGTGTGTGTGTGTGTGTGTGTGTGTGTGTTGTGTGTGTGTGTGTTGTGATGCAAAGTTTCATGTTGTACATGGACTAATACAGCTAGATGGTGCAACCCATTTCAGTCCATGCTGACCTTTTTTTTACACAAGCCAATGTTTCTCAATCTCCTCATAAAAATAAAAAGGGTGCTAGTTTGGCCAATAAAATTGGTCATTAATTCAAATGTTGACCTCCCCCTGGTATGAGAACCAAGAGGTCATCATAGCACTATTTTCTCTTCTCTGATATTTAAAAAATTACATTACAGATTTACACCAAAATGCAAAATAATTATCATCTTCCCTGTCAAGAATAAACACGCCCAGTAGTTGAGTTCTCTGAGCTCTGAATGTAGGACCAGAGAGTGTAGCAGAAGACTCAAGTCACTCTCCTGAGCTCACTTAGTACAGTTTTAGGCTATGCTGATAGGTGCTGCAATAAAATATACTGAGCTCTGGGCATGGCCAAAGCCCATGCTCAGTGCCTAGTTTTTGTTGAGGAGTTCCAACGTTGTACACAGAAGGTACTGTGGAAAAGGGTAATGGACAGAATCTTTGTATGTGGGCATATCTCTGCCAGGTGCCATTTGGACATGACTTCTGGACCTCTTTGCATGCAAAGTAGGAAGAGATATGTGGTGCAATTGATTACTAAAGGTCGTGCCCTCTGCCACATCCTTCTAGCCCTCTGAGGAAGCCATTCCTAGTAGGGATTCCAAGCAGGGGCTCTGGGCCATTCATCCTGATGATCGTGTTTTCTGTCCTGTGCCGAACGTGCTTGGTGACAGTTCACACCTAGATGGCAGTGCATGTAGGATGTTAGTCCTAGGCATGCACAAAGGGCATACTGAGTGTTCACTAGGAAATGCTACAGGTCTTGCTCACTGGGAACAGAAGACAGGGGAAAAGGGCTTAAGGCATGGCATCATGTAATGTTCAGTACTTCTGGGGGCAACCACACACTATGCCTAGTTGGTACTGCAGGCATATGTACAGGGCATGTATTGTGGCTGAAAGCCATGCCCAGGGCTTGAGGAGTACTGTGAGCAAAAGTCTATGTTGTGTGCCCAGTACGTAGCCAGTGACAGGGGTTCTTGGTGCAGGACTGGGCCAGGCACCATACCTGTGCCCAATATATTCATTTACACCTCTCAGATATATTCTATCACACACACATATTCACATGTTTACTCTGACACCTTCGTGATCTGTATCAACCATCCACACATATTCACACAAAATATCCACTAGCTGTGCCACTTTCAGTCTCAGACACATGTCCTTTCACATAATCACATGCTTGCTTTCTGTTAAACATTGTCTTTTTTTAATCTTTTCTTGATGAGCTATAAGTCTTCAAGTGTAACCCTTATAATTAAACACAATCATATTCACCAAACAATGTTTTGGCTATGCAATATGTGGATTATTGTGGCTTTCAGAAACATGTGTAAATCAAGTCATTTGGCTGCAGTTGATAAATTATAGACATTGCACTTGGACTCTGAGCAGGGTCATTAAATACACTAAAATGTGACGCACATGGCAAACACACAAATCTAGTCATTTAATGTGAATTATTCTGCTTGCAAGATGTGTGCATTCCTTTTACTATTCCCCCTTTTTAGGTCGAGCCCTGAGCTAGCGCGCAAACGCTGCTCTAGGGTTGAGCTGTGGTAGTTCACTACGTGAGGGAAGCCCCGCCCACTCCCCCGCCCATCTTTTTCATTGGCTTGTGTCTTTGTCCTTCCTAAATGCTGCCTTCTGATTGGTTTATAGGCTTGTTAGTCCCTCCTTATGATGGCCATGTCGTCATTTGTATCCTTCCATGGCTACTGGCCCCTTTACTTCGAGTGTTGCAAGGTATGTGTTATTTAGATTGTGAGCACTATTTTCTTTAATGAAGTTCTTTTACTGCCCGTGCCTTTTCCCACCCTCCCGCAGTCTGTGCCTTCTTGCCCCCCCACCCCTGCCCGCACTCTCGTTGTTCGTGCCTTCACACCCCTCTGCCCCCCGCCTGCCCGCACTCCCGTTTGCAATGCAATAGGTCTCACATAAATGCGAGTCATATTGCATTGCAAATGTTTGTTTTTATCTGTTTCCCGGTTCCTTTACCAGCCTCTCTGTCCGATTCCTTGAGAGGTCTGAGTAACCCCTTCCTGCACCACATCCTGTCAGTGACGAAAAAAAGAAAGGGAATTTTTTTCCCGAAAGATGCGTAAATAAACATGTAGAAACCGCATCCGTACACGGCTCCTAAACATTATAGGACAGTCTGAAACAGCACTGCCCAACTCATCGAGAGGGTATAAGCCTTCAGAGCTGCATCAACATGTCGAGGAGGCTTGCGTGGGGTTAGACTTGGGCGGTTTTCCATGGAGCTCTGTGTTGCAGTGCGTCATGGTTAGTTCGTTGGTGTTGTGGGCTTCAGTCGTGTGCGTTTAGCCATTCTCCAGGCAGCTGTTGCCCCTCCGCCCTGCAGGTAGGTGTGTGTGTGCGCGTTTTTACTAGCTTGTCTCCTTTTGCTCTCTCTGTTTGTGTCCTCTTGTTCCATAAGCTTTTAGTTCTTCGACTCGTATCATTTGTTTAATTTTGTTAAAAAGGAAATGCCGCCCTGTGATTTGAGATCATTGTGCGTTCACATTTTTGCTTCCTGTGAGATTCCCACTGGGGCTTTATTTCTTATTTTTTACTTCCAAGGCAGTGGCCTTTACTCAATGTATGTTTGTGTTATCAGTGATCAGAGTGGAACAGAATTATTCAAATTGTTGGTTTTATTTTAAGCTTTTGGTTTATACAGCAGTCAATTTCATTTTGACCTGTATGTGTCACATTTAAATGAAATAATTCTTTAAAAAAATCTGGTGTAGAGGTCCTGATTTGGGTGTGCATTTATTGCACATTTGTCCGTGCGGGTTAAGATCAACTGAAGCCGAAAATGTTGTTTATTTCTACATGAAGTGCTACTTTATAGTTCCGTTAGTCCATCCCGCGTGGCGCGTGTGCGTCACTGTATCTGCGTGTGTTATTTTTACGGCTTTATTTCTCGTTGCAGAAATAGCGGATTGATAGGCGCGGGGAGTTTGAAGTAATATACGTTCCAACAGTTCCCCTGGGGAATCTGAATGATACAAACCTTTCAAACATTGGAAGCAAGCTGTTTGAATGAAGAATACATGCATGTGACTGGAAAGGCTTGAAGACCCTCAACTAATTGCGTGTTTCTGCGTATACGTGAAAGTGAATGCTAAAAGGAAATATAGCAAAATATGTTTAGACTCAAAAATGTGAGAAAAGGTAAAAAGAATGGTGGCAAGGGACAGAGTAAAGCTCGACCCAGGACTGTACTCCCCTTGAAATAAAGCATAAAATGACACACGCACACACATCTATGACAACAGAAAAAATTGAAGACAAGGCAATTTGATTAGCGAGAGTGTCTGTAAGTCCTAAACAGAACAAGCATTTGCAATGCAATAGGTCTCGCTTTTACGCGAGTTTAAACTATTGGCATTGTAAAGGACAATGCCTTTTATTTATGTTTTAAAAAACAAAAATAATAGGCATTGTCATTTACAATGTCAATAGCTTAAACTCGCGTAAATGCGAGACCTATTGCAAAGGAAAACTTGTTTCTCAGTCTCACTGGGGCCTGTGCTCGAGCTGCATTCCTCTATTCCTCATGTTCTATTTGCTCCCTTGCCACAGCTGCTAGGCAAACAAGCACTGGCAATGCCAATAGGTCTGGCTTCTAACTGAAACGGCCTCTTCAATGAATGGTGAGTTTAGGCACTCAATAAATCATCATTGTACATACACTCATTCAAACATTGCTGCCCTCATGAATGCATTCAATCACCCACTAACATATTCTTGCATTCACCCACTTACCCGTCCACAATAAAGCACATTCATTAATGTGAAGCAAGCAAGCATACACAAGATAAATTAAAAGAATATATGACGAAACAAGAAAGCATGCCACTGACTAAACATGGCAGATATAGTGTGCAATAAAATATAAATATAAATATAGTAGATGGCGTCCATTTTGTAACTGTATTGTACATAGTGTATATGTGCATTAAAATTCCAACATGGCTGCCAAGTTTAGAAGCAATGCATTGGCCACCTTGGGGCACCAAAACAACGACACACTACCCACCATAGCAATCCTAGATAATCATTCAGTAAACATCACACTTGGTGGCCATCTTGGACTAGTCTTGTGCATTGTGTATCATTGATGTACAGATCCAAAATGTCTGGCATAATGCATCTAAGCCTTGTAGCCATTTTGCAATGGTAAACAATCATACACTGAGGCCAGTTCATTCCAGGATGGTTGCATTAGAAGTAGTGGCCACTTACAATGCGACACACAGCAGCTGGCACACAAGAAAATGGCCCCATCCAATGAATGGGGAGCTGCAAGATGTTCCACAAAAAGAAAACAAAGGAAATAGGAAAAATGAAAAGGAGACTATTATTATTATTATTATTATTGGGATTTATAAAGCGCATGGCTGCCCTAAGGCTTCCCAGCGCTACGCGGTCAGGTACTGAATACGGGCCAAACCATGTCTTAAATGTATTGCTTAAACAGCCAAGTCTTGATCTCTCAGCAAAACTCTAGTTCTTTGTCTATCAATCTGTGTTCTAACGGCAAAGAGTTCCAGAGTTTGGGGGCTAGATGGGAGAAAGATCTTCCTCCCCATTTCTCCCTCCTGACCTTTGTCTGTTTTAGGTGTTCTTCAGTACTGGATCGCAACTGCCTCTTCGGAATGTAGGGAGAGACTAGCCTCCCAACTTTTTTTGGGCCTCTGTTGTGCCGTGCTCTGTGAATAATAACCAGTGCCTTGAATTTTATTCTGGCTTCTACCGGAAGCCAGTGGAGTCTAAATAAATGTTTTTTTACTGACTCTCGTATCGGGATGTTACACAGCAGCCTTGCTGCTGCATTCTGGGTCACTTGCAGTCTCTGGGTGACATATTTAGGTGCCCCCAAAAATAATGAGTTTCCAAAGTCCAGTCGTGAGGTGACTAGAGAATGGACCACTGTCTTCCTTAGTTGTATGGGGATTCTATCTAAGATTTTCCGCAGACTTCTGAGAAGTATAAAAGGAGAAATAGAAAACTGAATGACTAGCCCACCATCGCTGGCACTGACTTCAGTTATTTAGGCTGATGTGCACCCATGATTAGGTGAAATGTTGCCATTCAAAGCACAATACAACCAGTGACTGAGGGGGGCTGATGCAATCCCCCATGCTGTATGCTTTGATGGGCAGAAGAAGAATGTGAGAGACACTCATACAGACCACTGGCACAAGAGGACTGACTCAAAGCCCTTTTACGTATATATTTGAATGTAAGTTAACCAACACCAAAACCCTTTCCTTCTAAGATCATTTGTGATATTCCTTGTAACAAAATATCAGGCCTTCATGCTTTTAGAAAGTGTAATAACAATCAATCCTTAAAGGCTTAAATATATGTTTTTATGCTAAGCAAGTTATTATTATTAAAAAAGACTTATAAAGCGCGCAGCTACCCAAAAAGGGTTCCCCGGCGCTAGAGAGAGGCAGCAAGCAGAAAAGCAGCAAAAGCCGCAGGTAACACAACAGCTACCCGTGAAGCGGAGCTCAGACATGACAGCTGAAGAGCAGATCTTCAGGTTCTTACAAATGGTAAGCAGGGAGTGACAGTTCCTGAGAGCTACTGGAAGAGAGTTCCAGAGTTTCGGGTCCAGGTAGGAAAACAAACGACCCTTCAGGCGGGCAAGACGAAACCTGGGCGTTATGAACAGTGAGAGGTTGGATGATCTCAACTGTCGGGTGGGCACATAGGGTGGCACCATTCCTTGGATGTATGAAGGGGCCAAGCCATGTCTGGCTCGGAACATATAACATAAGTCCTTGAATTTGATACGCTTATCGGCCTTAAGTGAGTGTAGTTTATGGAGCAGAGAAGAAACCGAAGCAAGTTAGGACTACTGCCCTTGATGTACCTTTTTATACTAAACATATCAAACCTATGGCATCTGACATAGCCTTAAGCAACTCATTCCAGCAAAGTGTACATGCGCTTTCCTACAAGGCAACCATCAGATTATAAATGTATGAAATTACAGTGGCAAAAACAAAATACAACTTCTGTTATGTGGTCTAATGAGGATTCTAACAGAACACATCTACCTACAAGTTTTGCCAAAGGGGTAACCAACACCCAACCCCTGGCCTATTATGTAAATAGTGAGATTTCAAGTAGCAAAATATCTTTCTACAGGCTTTCACATAATGTAATAACAATCCACCCTTAAAGGCCTACTGGCTTTAACATGTAGCATTCAGCCTACTACTTTTATCATAGCTTTTCAGAATAAACAGGTTAGACCTATGGCATCTTACATAACTTTTCACAATCCACCAATCAGACCTAAAACCTTTCTCTTTGACTTTTCACTATGAGAAACTCAGGTTTCCTGTATTGCACCTAAGCTGTCATTCAAGGCACCCATCAGGCATGCCATCATAACTTTGCAATTGTGTACAAAATTAGAGTTAGCACACATTGCTCAACTTCTTTTACCAGGGCACAGCTTCTACTCCCAGGGTTTGTCAGAGGGGGTGGCCAACACGAAATTCTTGTCTACAGAAATCTATGAGACTCTATGTAACACAAAACCTTCTCTACAGGTTTTAGCACAGTATACTGATAATCAACCCTCAGACGCCCATTGGCTTTAACATATGCTTTTCACAAAAGATAAGTGAGGCCTAATGCTTTATTGATAAGTTTAAAAAAATAGAAAGATTAGACTTATGGCATTTGGCATAACTTTTCTTTTTGACTGAACAAATAAGGCCTCTATTTTTCAGCATTTTTTCATCCTAACCAAATCATATCTACTGAATAAAGTGTAAACTTTCCCACAAGGCAACTATCAGACATACAGTCATAAAACTGCAAATATACAAAATTAAAGTATTCAAAACGATATATTACCCCTTTTATGAGTGCCTAACACTGATTACCACACTTCAAATACCCTATCGCCATGGGTCATCAGAGGGTGTAACCAAACCAATTGCCAACTATGGTGATCTGTGACATTCCGTGTGATAAAATATGTGTCTACAGGGTTTAACATGCTATAACAGCAGTTCACCCTCAAATGTCTATTGGCTTTGACATATGTTTTTCACAATAAATACATCAGGCCTATTGGCTTTGTCATAACTTTTCACAGTAAGCAGGTCAGCCCTTTGGCTTTTGAATTACCTTTTCCCAATGAACCAAACACGCCATTAGCGTTTATCATTGGCTTGTCACCAAAACCACCCCAAGGCCACTGAATTGAACACAAGCTGAAAAGCATCCACTCCGGAACCCCCTCGGACCATGTCCGCACAACATCTTCCACAGAGCAGCTACCTCCATCCCCCGAGCTCCACTGTACCATCAACTGCTCCATCGAGACTGCCACCTTCCCCGACCAATGGAAACACGCATTGATCAACCCCCTGCTAAAGAAACCCAACAGGCCTCAAGACATTCAGACCCATCTCCCTGCTCTCCTTCCCAGCAAAGGTCATCGAGAAGGCCATCAATGCCCAACTCTCTAAGTTCATTGAAGCAAAGCACGTCCTGGGCATCTCCCAATCCGGCTTCAAGAGCAACCACAGCAACAAGACCACACTTCTCGCTGCCACCAACGACATCCTTTCCCTCCTCGACCGAGGCTAAACCGCAGCCCTAAACCTCCAGGACCTCTTGGCTGCCTTTAACACCATCTCCCACCGCACCCTAATCAAGAGACTCCGCGACAAGGTGTTGTATTCCTCTTAGGGTGTCCATAAACGGGCTTTCCAGTATCATGTCCTTATTTAGGCACAATTCGCCCTGCCCTTATATAGGCATAAAATCCCAGCCCTTATTTAGGCATTAAACCGTGCACTCCAAATACAGGCATGGTTTCTGACATCCGTCCACCCTAACGTCACAACGAGTTCATGAAGAACATACCCTTAGCCTGCGGGAGTTTCCCTAGCCCAGGACTATTGATTTCTTCAAGGACTCATATATTATGCATGAACCATTATTCCTTAGGGGTTCATTCATGACGTCTTCCGCTGTCCGATCCACGTCAATGCTAACATTCTGAGGTACCTCTCAGGTATAAATATACCTTCCCTAGCCCTTGTAAACTAGAGGAGACCTCGACTTCAGAGGAGCCCGTTTCCCGGCCTGACGCACTGAGAAAGACGCTGTCATCCCTGCACGCAGAGAGTCCAGCTTCCAGTGATCTGACTTCCCTTGCGGGGTGTTGGAGTTCGAGTCTGGCAAAGAGATTCCTACCTCTCTCATTCTTCAGGTATGGAGCTGACAAGAACCTAGAGGGACTCTTGGCATACTAGGCATACTAGGCTTAACATACTCTTAGTATACCACAGTAAGGAATACTTCACCTACTTCATACCTCTCCCTACACCTAGGTTAGGTTAGGTACATTGGGGTAGAACTAGATTAGAAACGCATCGTATGAGTACTCGCATTTTTAGTCTGTGTTATTTATGTAAAGGCATATGTACTAAAAGATAATGCTATCGCAGTATTATTTATTTCTACTGCTCACACTGTACATTATTTATCTCGCATACTGTCTTGTGATCGTAACAGCACGTTTTACTTACACCAGAAACAAGACTGTTCAATAAATCTTTTATTGAAACGCCCGTCTATTCTTTCTGTGTAACTTGGAGAAAACTAAGCATGCACGATTGAGCTGAATGAAATAGTTATCTATTGTTTCCACGACTCTGGGACACGTTTTGATTCTAAAGGGAAACAAAGTGGTCATGTTTTGCGGCTGCCAGAAACTACTCCCTTCTTGTTTGTCAAGGAGTTTCTAGTGGCCTCTGAGCTAGCTGGCACAAGTAATTAAGTTTAATATACTCGATAGGGACATACTGACCTTAGTCCTATGTCAAACCTATAGGATATATTATTCCAATGCGCAGAGCCTATTAGGGAAATAGGAGCTACACTACATGGCGCCCAACGGTTTGGTAAGGCGGTAATTCAACGTTAGATACTGAGTAACTCAGCCGTGCTTTTTCTCTCAGAGACCCCTACCCATATACTCCAAAAGACGTCTGGAGTGGGCAGGGTTAAGTATCCACCACGGCTACGTAGGGAAACACCCTATATATTAGCTGTTTGGTTTGCTCAACGTTGAAGGATACAGTGTTCCAAAATATTGTGCACCTTATCTTTGTTTCCTTGAAACTTGTTCTACATTTTTCAAAAAACAAAATGACTGAAGCCGGAAACGGTGAAGCTGCGGCTGACCCAGCCCAAGCAGCAGTTTTTAACATTACAGGTTTAAATGAAACCGAGGAGGGTGTTATAGACATCCATCCAAACTTAAGAAGAGCCATCACTCTAAAACTTATAAAACATGGCCTACCACCAAGAGGCGGTAGAGCAGAATTCGTGATAGAGGCACATGAATCCTTTCAGACAGAGGTATTCTATTCATGGGTAATATTTCCTGAATCCAATTCAGTAACACACATGTTTCACTTCTACAAAGAAGATGATCCACCAGAGGAATACATTCCTTTCGAGGATATTGAAATTCCATTAACATACCAGGAGCATCAGCTCTGGTTTAAAGGCGCCCTAAAACATCACAAAAACATTACTAGGCTCGGTCCACTAGGTAGACCAGGAGCAACATGGCCGATTCTAGTCGGCTACACACCTCATCCTGACATTGAAGAGATGTCAGACGAGGATATACTTACTCAACTCACAGAGTTAATAAAAATCTACAGACAATTGGTCCAATATGTCATGCGGACTTTTACAGTCCAGCAACCATTAACAATTCCAAATCCAACTCCCCAACAGGGGAATACACTAAAAATTACACCACAGACTCTATACGCAGTCATGGGTAAAATGCCCACAAAACGTGAGCAAATTCCATTCTGGATAGCTCAAAAAATTACTCAAATCGAAGCAGTATTTCCAAATACTAGCCCGTATGAGAAACACAGAATACTGACAATCAGTTTACCAATGGGGATCACACCACAACTGGAAGACTGCACCTCATGGGGCTCAGTCTTTGCTGCCATCTATACTAAAACACATGGTATTCCATCAATTGCGGTAATACCTGATGTCCTGAAACAAATTCAAAACGAATACGGGGCAGAGCCTGCTCTAAATTTAGGTATGAAGTTACTGAAAAATTTCGACCAGGTCTCAACAATAATATTATCTAATATTAAAGGGAAGTGGCGATCCGCCAAAAATTAAGGGAAGTTGATGTTACAGAACATCAAACTGAGCTACCCAGAATAATTGAACAATCTTATGCAGAATTAGGCAGAGATAGTTTGGGTGGAAGACCAGTGAAGCCGAAGCTATCTGAAAGTCCTGAGAAGGACTCTATTAAACAAACTCCTACATCTTCTAAAAAGAAGTGGGAAACTACTAAACAAAACTCAAACGAGAATCGTTCTCAATCCCGAGGTAGGTCTCCTCAAATGGAGCCCTCTGAAAGGAGGTATAACCTCAGGAATAGGGATAATTTGAGAAAACCTGACAGGTATCAAGATACTGATACACGTTCCTCTCGTCCCTTTCAGATCTCATCACAGACTTCGGAAAGAAGAGGACGATCGGAACATAGAGAAGAACGCGTGAAATCGAAAGACGACAAACACGCTCCAAAAACTAAAGAAAAACCTCAATTCTCCAAAAAGAAAGTAGCAGGTCTGAAAATCAGACATGCCGAGAATACTGAGAACACAACTCAAGAACGGAGAATGGGCTCAGACAATGCTGGACAGTGCAGCAGAAGTCACAATAGCTCGCCAGAACCTGAAGGAACTTCTGGAGATAGTGGACTAGAATGAGTACATTAAAGTAGAGACTGTAGACACCAGGGTTAGTACTCCACAAAAGTTATATGAAATAACTCTACGGATGGAGGGAGACAAACCTAGACAGGTGACAGCACTTTTTTGGGCAAGACTATCAAAGGGCTATGACATACTTCTAGCAGAAAAAGACTGGCCACCACAATTTGTCAGGGAGTGCCCACATGGCGAGGACATTATTATGCCTGCCTTCTCCAACCATATTCCAATTCACCTAAGATATACATATGCCAGGAAATGGGCAGTGGCCCAGGCCCCAGCAATATATAAAAATCATGTAGGATGGGATGAGGACTCACCTCACCATAAAATACAGCTGAAACATGAACCAACTGCACAACGGCAGTCCCCAATAAAGCAAGAAGCTAAAAAACAGGTCAGGGAGATCTTAGATCAACTTGAATATCAAGGGGTGATTGAAACATGCACCTCCTCAATGAACAATCCTTTGTTTCCTGTCTCCAAACCAGACAATACATATCGTCTAGTTTTGGACTACAGACACCTAAACACTTGTTCTAAAACTTTTGCAGTGCAAAATGCACATAGCACAGCATTAATGAATAACATTGTGCGTAAAAAATATAAAACAACATTAGACATCTCAAATGGTTTCTTTTGTCAAAACATAGCACCTGAAAGCAGGTATTTAACAGCATTCTCCATAATGGGGACCCAGCGTCACTTTTGTCGACTCCCACAAGGGTTCAAGAACAGCCCAGGTTTATTCTCAGCGAGGGTAACGGAGTTACTACAAATTTATGACAATGAGGCATTGTCATATGTCGATGACATCTATCTGACAGACGATGACCTGGAAAAACACTTGAACAGGGTGAGCACCATTATACTGGGTTTCGCCTCTGAGGGCTACAAATTCAACTTTAAAAAGTCCAGAATTGCCCATCTCAATGTCCTATTTCTAGGATATGAGCTTTCAAGTGAAGGCAAGAGCTTGGCAGCTAACTTTTTAGAAAAGTGTGCGCTGCTCCAACCTCCAAAAACGCAAAAAAACTTACAATCCATCCTGGGTTTCCTAAATTTTGGAAGAACATACATTCTAAATTACGCAGAAAGGGTTAAACCTCTCTACGCATTAATCAAACCTGATTTTTCAATCAGAAACTGGACACAGGAACACACAGAAATCTTGCGTTCACTCCAGGCTAACATGTTAGCAACAAATCACTTACAAACACGCGTAAGTCAACGCAATTTGGTGATCCGAATAATTTCGGGTCAATGCAGATTCACCTACTTAACCTTCAATGAGGGTGAGAAAGTACCAATCGCGTACAAATCTCATTTGTACACACAAGCGGAAATGCGCTTCAGTTCAACTGAAAAAATTCTAACAGCAGTTGAAACCGCTGTAGCAAATGAAAGAGCCTTAGCCCAAGGGAAACGCATTATTGTCGTAACCCCGGTACCAGCTTTAGAAGCGGTCACAAAAGCAAGCATTCCAAATGCTAAAGCATTACATCCAAGATGGATACAATGGGTTAATTCTCTTGCTGCAACAGATGTTGAATATGTTTTTGATCCAGATTTAAAAACACAAGCATTCCTGCAATATGAACAAGAATGTCCTCTGCCTACTGAAATTCTGCCTCTCGATCAGTACAAATTTATAATTTACACTGACGGATCCGCACAACCCGCAACAGGGAGTAAGCAAGCTTACAGTGCAGCGTGTGCAATCGTTAAAGGTCGCATGCAAAATGGCATCTTCAGACCTATGGTCACAAAAACTCAATCTCTAGGCGATTGTACAGCTCAGCGAGCTGAACTACAAGCATTCAAACTGGCACTTGAAAGTACAGATCGAGAATTCCCCACACTAATAGTGTGCGATTCCTTTTACTGTGTTCAGTCGTATAATGAATATATACAAAACTGGCTTGAAAATGGTTTCAAAGATGCGAAAGGTGGCACAATAAAGCACAAAACGCTTTGGGAACAAGTAGTTCAGTTGAAAAACGAACTACCAAAGGCTCACGTGATCCACACACTGAGTCATCAACGTGATGGCGTTCACGTTGCAGGGAATTCATTGGCTGATGAAGCCGCAAAGGGGGCTGTGCAGACGGCTTCCGTAGCTGCGATCACTCGTTCAAAAACAAAAATAGACGGTGAGATAATGTTGGCTGTCAATGCTTCAAGCAAAGGCAGCAGTGCAGCGTTACCAAAACGTTTCAACTCAAGTACTCTTATGTAATTGATGCGAACAACGTTCCTTTTGCTCGAATCCCTGGAGTGGGGGATAGGGTAATTCCAAACAAGGAACGCAGATTAGGACTAATCCTAGCAGCACACGAAGGGATAGCTTCTGCCCATGCAGGTGTTTCAGCGACAGTATCTTTACTCAAGCAAAGATATTGGTGGCCTGGCATTCGGAAACAAACTAAAAACTATGTTTTAGAATGTGATATTTGCCAACAGATGAAAGTCTCAACAGTGAAACGTCCTGCGCAGACACCCCTGTTAATTTCAGACAAACCATTAGCTTGTGTTTACCTGGACCACTGCGGTCCCTTGCAAAGGGACGGTAACTATAAATATATCATGGTTGCAGTGGATTCATGCTCTAGGTTCCTATGGATATGGCCTCAGTGCTCGGCTGACGCTCAAACTGTTATAAAAGATTTGCGAGTCTTTATCGGCACATACGCAATAGGCACGCTACATTCTGACCAGGGTCCTGCGTTTAGCTCTCGGGCTTACAAAGAAGCCATGGCCAGTCTGGGCGTTGCATTGCGGTACTCCTCTCCATTCCATCCTGAGGGAAATTCGGTTGTGGAAAGGAAAAACCAGGACATAAAGCAGTCTATAACAGCTAGGATATTAGGTTCGGGTGATGGGTGGGTCAAACACCTTAATGGGGTCCAACGCTCATTGAACAATCTGCCAAGAAGTTCTCTAGGGGGGGTCACTCCATATGAGGTCCTATTTGGGACAAGAATGTGGGTACCAGACCTTGAACACGTAGGCACAGTGGTGGAAAATAAACCGTTTGATATCAAAGATCGTTTGGCTGTTTTACAGGAACTGAATGAGTTAAGAACGAAACAAAGCAACGTATTCCTACAGCCAACCACCACTGGGGAAAAATCGGCGGTCCCAGAAAGGCCTGTCTGGATTCCAAAAGTTGGGGATCTAGTCAGAGAAAAGATTGCGGACAAGAAGGAATTTGGACCTTCTTACAGACAATCAGTACCTGTCCTAGCAGTTCAAGGAACAAGAACAGTACTTCTGCCGCCCCTTGCTGGAAGAAAGGAGAAAAGATTTGTGTCCATCGACCTCATCAAACCACAGTATGTGGCCAATACTAAATAGTAGGCCTCGTGGACTCCGACCTAGTAGCAGACACACTCCTCTCGCTACTATCCAAGAGGTTCAGACTGAAAGACTGATAACAATCGAGAATTCAGCTGTAACAGATGGAGGACTAAGCAACAACGCTATGGAACTCATCCCTCTTGAACACCAAGTAACAGTTCGTCCAAATACACCTGTCTACACCAATGTAGCAAGTGATGAACTGGTTCCAGTGATTTCTACAAATCCTGATGCAATTCCAACAATTGACAGAACTGCTTCTGGCTATTTCATTAACTTTGATACGTTCTCAGAAGATCCGAGTGAACCTGAAACGACGCCAGCATCATTCAAATTCAAGCAGCAAGTACAAAACTTTCTTCACTTTCTGAAAAAGACTTATTTGGTTTCTCCATGGATTGAACTCTGGATTACATCTGGACTTTTTGTTTTCCTGCTCTGGCTAGCTTTGGTTACAACTGTGAGCGTGCTTATAAGTGGCAGATACATCCATGTGAATACTGAAAGAAAAGGCGTGAACGTACTTTTGAAACCTCATAAATCCTCCCATCGTGAAGCAAGAGACTTGTCATCAGTGAACATCACAGCTGTTCCTATACAGGATGGTATAGTGTGGGACAAAACAGATTTTGACATCTTCGGCCCGACGGAACAATTGAATATTCCACATTTGTTTAAAATTTCACTAAGTGATCTAATTTCGTCCAGTACCTATTCTGATGATTGGGACTTTGAGACTGTTAACGACATAATGTTTGACCTAGAAAAATCTGCTGCATTTTCTAAAAATGAATATTTAGAGGGTTCATCAGACTATGAACAACTGTATTGTTATAACCACTATGGTCATCATTATTTGCATAAATCTGCATATCCAAGAAATGTGTTTATGTTTAACCAATGGGAACATTGTCCTACACCACCTAAAGGTAGTTCAAAAACATTTGCTAACAAGTTTCCATATTTTTCAGGATACAATACATCTAATCCAGAAATGTTTTACTATAAAAATGTAAACAAGACAGGACTGAAAATTATGTTAACAAATACAAAACAGATTTATTCTGCAGCATTATTTAATGCCCAACTGTCTAGACAGGGTTTCGACTTTTGGAAAGACACAATAGACACAAAAACTGTCTGGGGTACTAAAGATTGACAAGTGCAAGGGATAGAAGCTTTATTTAGAGCCTGCATCATCCCTGAACAAATAATGATTTTGAATGAAACCATCCAACAAACATCTTGTCTTGGATTGGCCAAGATCAAAGAGATGAACACACCTTCTGTACCAACACCTGCCACTAATAATAATACACAGGCAGTGGTGACAGTTGACAATATACTACAACTCAACAGATCTAATCCTGATTGGAAAAAATGGTTGATCTGGCCCACAGACACGTATATACCGTCAGGAAAGATTCCTGAATAAAACTCAGGGCTTTACTATTAATAGGCCAGACCCAAGATACGTCCAAAGACAACATCCGGGGGTAGTAACAACATACAGTGTAGGAAAATTATGCCTCGATTGGCTGCATAAGTCTACACTACAGGATGTGAAACAACACTTAACCTTACTTAAAAGGACGCAGACCTTAGGGAATTCTTGCTTGGACCAAGAAAACCGCATCAAAAACGTTTCATATATGCCGGCATTTATGCTGCCTATAATGAAGCATGGAAAGTATCACAAATGGAGGCTGCAGAACGAATACGTGAACTTGATCGTATTAATTTAGAGAAAACACTCTCTGTGGTCGACAATGGGTTAACAACTTTGTCCTCCAGAATATATTCATTGGATGGCATTGTACCCTCTGCTATCGACATACTAGAACAAGATTTGGGGATGTTACAGCAAGGCCAGTCTCAATTACGTTCTATTGTGTTATTAAGCTGGACGCTGCAATCTTTGCGAGCGGGCTATGTGCCTTGGCGTTTTATCAACACAACGGCTCTGTTTGCAGAATACAATCTGACTGATAAACAGATCGAGTTGGCACAAAGAGGAGCAAGGTATACAGTGCTGAGCATTGAAAAACTGGAAAAATTACCATTCACAGTGGCAGAAAAACCAGCTACAGAATGGCTCATTCATGGCAAAATAACATTACCTGTGACTACTTTTCAGTTTCAGTATTGCCTCAGACAAATGCAAGCAGGCAAATATGAAAGGTTGGGTAAGGAATACATTAAGACATCTTGGGATTTACCGTATACATATAGATGTTGGAGTGGGGATCGTGAAGTGTTTTTGAGCGGTACACACTGTAAACGTGCACTGAGCGGTGCCCTTTATATGTCAGGACATTTCTTTACACGGGGCTTGTAATGGTTCTGTGGCAAATTTGTCTTGCCATCAGCAGGGTACACCAGCTGCTGTGATTAATCCAACGTTTGGACAACTTTCTAATGGGAGTTACCTCATGTTGAATGATCAGAGTTGCTGCGGCATGCTGCCAGGCATCCCATATCTAGTAACGGTCAACTCCAGGGTCACTTGCTGTATGCAAGTATTGTTTGCCCCAATAGTCACAGTCAGGGAGTCACCTCTATGGCCTTCGCTGAACGTCTCTTTTATAAGATTTGATACTTTGAGCAGAATGAAAGCCATGCTTTTACAGCAAACAGTGCCTTTGACCTCGGCCAAAGAAACCTATGATCTACAAGTAGCAAGGACTTCGGCTGAGATACAGACTTTAATACATACAAACTGCCCTATACATTTCGTAGAAATGATAGGACGTATCTTCAATATGTCTGATACAACCGGAATTGTACATGTATTTAAGAGCATCTGCTCCGGTCTGTTAGCACCTTTCCAGGCAAAACTCGGAATCATCCCGAACTTTGCACATTCAGTGTTTGGTGGCATACCATTAATTCTAGCACTTGTTGCCGGAATTCTATTTCTCTTCCTGCTATTGCGCTATGGCCAGCCTATTCGCAGACATCACTCCGAGCGAAATGGAGAAAGCTCTCCTTGAGCGAAAGTGCCGTGAGCGAATAGTACAGCTTTGGGCATGACTCGTCTACGGGAACTTAATACCACGTGGTTCCTGTCATTCAGACCAATCTGGCAAGATTGCATCTTACCTGTTCTACGATGCCTGCTATGCGGTGAAGAATGCGTGTTGGACACCTGTCTAACATTTCCATCAGCTACGCCAACGGATGTCGATACTCTGCTGGTCCCGAAATTGCCCATGCTCTGTGTTGTCCCCAGAGGCTACCAATCCTGATGTCAGCATTCATTGAGATCTCACAGACGCTTCCGGCTGCTGCTGAGGTACGAGAAAGATCTACAGGCACACAGGTAACAACGGACGCAAACATTGCTGCGGCATCCTATGCTGAAAGCGATGTTTCGCATCTCTGTGCAATTAATCTACTACACGAGGTGTTCCAACTGACATCAACTTCAGTGGATGATGTTTTGTCTATAGAAATAGATGATCTCATGTTTACACCAGACCCGTAAACTGACTCTGATTCAGCATACAGTGTTCCAGAGATACAGTAATAATTTGGCCTTCATTTTCAAAAAAACGTGGAACTCTACCAAAATTGAACTTTTTCCCATTTTTCGAACGAAAATGGCACTACAATCTGCTTAAATTAGAACTAGCCTTATAATACAGACTTCACGGTACTTCCACGGACACTTAGTCATCTTGTGTGTCTAAAACAGTTCATTAATTTTCATGACATGAAATAACTTTGATTTTTGAACAACTTATCGATCATTTTCTGTCACATGTAAATATTACTGCTTATTTCATTCCAATTGCATTTATTTTCGAACTTTATGCCTGAAATGAAAAGCATTTGCTTCAAATGTACAGTACCTTTTGCATTTTTTACTATGTTTTTTAATGCTTTTAAGAAATATTTTTAAATATGCGGTACTCCATTTAATGTTTAGCATTTTAAATGTTTAGCATTTTAGTATTATCGTACACACGAAAGTGGAGTGGGTGTTGTATTCCTCTTAGGGTGTCCATAAACGGGCTTTCCAGTATCATGTCCTTATATAGGCACAATTCGCCCTGCCCTTATATAGGCATAAAATCCCAGCCCTTATTTAGGCATTAAACCGTGCACTCCAAATACAGGCATGGTTTCTGACATCCGTCCACCCTAACGTCACAACGAGTTCATGAAGAACAGACCCTTAGGCTGCGGGAGTTTCCCTAACCCTGGACTATTGATTTCTTCAAGGACTCATATATTATGCATGAACCATTATTCCTTAGGGGTTCATTCATGACGTCTTCCGCTGTCTGATCCACGTCAATGCTAACATTCTGAGGTACCTCTCAGGTATAAATATACCTTCCCTAGCCCTTGTAAACTAGAGGAGCCCTCGACTTCAGAGGAGCCCGTTTCCTGGCCTGACGCACTGAGAAAGACGCTGTCATCCCTGCACGCAGAGACAGAGAGTCCAGCTTCCAGTGATCTGACTTCCCTTGCAGGGTGTTGGAGTTCGAGTCTGGCAAAGAGATTCCTACCTCTCTCATTCTTCAGGTATGGAGCTGACAAGAACCTAGAGGGACTCTTGGCATACTAGGCATACTAGGCTTAACATACTCTTAGTATACCATAGTAAGGAATACTTCACCTACTTCATACCTCTCCCTACACCTAGGTTAGGTTAGGTACATTGGGGTAGAACTAGATTAGAAACGCATCGTATGAGTACTCGCATTTTTAGTCTGTGTTATTTATGTAAAGGCATATGTACTAAAAGATAATGCTATCGCAGTATTATTTATTTCTACTGCTCACACTGTACATTATTTATCTCGCATACTGTCTTGTGATCGTATCAGCACATTTTACTTACACCAGAAACAAGACTGTTCAATAAATCTTTTATTGAAACGCCCGTCTATTCTTTCTGTGTAACTTGGAGAAAACTAAGCATGCACGATTGAGCTGAGTGAAATAGTTATCTATTGTTTCCACGACTCTGGGACACGTTCTGATTCTAAAGGGAAACAAAGTGGTCATGTTTTGCGGCTGCCAGAAACTACTCCCTTCTTGTTTGTCAAGTAGTTTCTAGTGGCCTCTGAGCTAGCTGGCACAAGTAATTAAGTTTAATATACTCGATAGGGACATACTGACCTTAGTCCTATGTCAAACCTATAGGATATATTATTCCAATGCGCAGAGCCTATTAGGGAAATAGGAGCTACACTACAAAGACCCTGGACTGGATCCTCTCGTTCCTCACTGGGCGAACAGAGCAAGTCAGACTACCTCAGTTCGTCTCTGAACCAACAGAGATCAGCTACGGAGTTCCCCAGGGCTCCTCCCTGAGCCCCATCCTCTTCAATGTCTACATAGCCCCTCTCGCGACCATCATCAGGAACTACGGACTCCTCTCCCTCACCAACAAACCAACAACCACCAGAAACAACTTCCACAGCGGAACCTCCACTGGCTCCCCGTCGAGAAGAGAGTAACCTTCTAGACACTCACCCATGCCTACAAATGCCTCCACAACACCGGACCCCAATACCTCAACGAGAGAATCTTCTTCCTCGTACCCAAGAGAAACCTCCGATCTGCCGACCAGAACGGGTGGAAGAGCCTTCTCCTACATCGCGGCCAAGACCTGGAACATGCTCCCGATCGACATCAGACACGCCCCCTCTCTGCACATCTTCAGGAAGACCCTCAAGACCTGGCTCTTCGACTGACCGGAGCTGCTTACCCCCTTCAGCGCTTTGAGACCCTCATGAGTTAGTAGCACGTTTGACAATTCCCATATTGATTGATTGAATGAAGGCTGTCACCACCTGGATGAAGAGCAGCTGCCTCAAACTGAATTTGGACGAGTCCGAAGTGCTCATCGTAGGACCCTCACCCTCCGCATGGAATGACTCCTGATGGCCCTCCACATTGGGAACCCCGCCCACCCCCACAGACCACACATGAAACCTCGGCATCATACTGGACCCTTCGCTCACAATGAACCATCAGATCAACGCCGTCGCCTCATCATGCTTCCACACACTCCGCCTGCTTTGAAAGACATTCAGATGGATCCCCACCGAATCCAGAAAAACAGTCACTCACGCACTCATCAGCAGCAGACTCAAATACAGCAACACACCCTAGGCCTGCGTCACCCAGAAACTCCTCAGGAAACTCCAGAATGTTCAAAACACCACAGCCAGACTGGTCCTCGACATCCCTCGCTGCAGCCACATCTCCGAACACCTCTGAGAACTCCACTGTCTCCCAGTCAACAAAAGGATCACCTTCCAGCTCCTCAAGCACACCTCCAAAACACTCTACGACGCAGGACCTGCATATCTGAACCGCCTCTCATTCCAAGTCCCCACCAGACACCTCTGCTCTGCCCAGCTGGCCCTAGCCACAGTCCCTCGGATCCACAAGACAAGAACCGAAGGAAGATCCTTCTCCTACCTTGCCGCCAAGACCTGGAACACCCTGCTTACCCACTTCAGACAATCCCCGTCACTGACCCAATTCAGGAAGTCCTGGCTCTTCAACTAAACACCATAGCGCAGACGGACCAGCAGCCCCCCCACACCCTCCACTCCCAGCTCCTTGAGACCGTCACGGGTGAATAGCCGTGCTTTACAAACCCTGATTGATTGATTTAAGCTTCCCCACAAAGCAACCATAAATCAGTCATACAATTGCAAATAGGTACAGATTTATAGTTGGTGAAACAATATACAGCCCCTTTTAGAAGGGCCTCACAAGGATCAACATAGTGCAAATCTTCAACCCCCTGGGTCAGTCAGAGGGGGTACCCTACTTCAAAACCCTTTCCTACTATTGTAATCTATGAGATTCCATGCAATGAAATACCTGTCTGCGGACCATACGACAGTATAATAACAATACATATGCAAATTCATATTGGTTTAACATATTTTTTCACAATAAATACGTCAGACCTACTTTCTTTGTCATAACATTTCATAGTAAAAGATCAGACTTATGGCTTCTGGTGTAAGGTTTGCCAATAAAAAGATTAGGCCATAGCCTTTAACACTGGCTTGTCCCCATATCAAGCTCAGGCCTTCTCTCTGTATTGCACTTAAGCTTACCTACAAGGCACCTTTCAAGCATGCCATCCTAAAACTGCAAATACACCAAAATTAGAGTTGGCAAAACAACATATAACATCACCTAAGAAGGGATAACGATGATTTTCAAAGTGCAAATCTTCTACCCTAGGGTTATCGGAGAGAATGCCCAACACCAAAACCCTTGCCAATCAAGTAAGCTGTGAGATTCAGTCTATCACAATACCTGTCTACAGGCTTTAGTTCAACGTAATAACAATCCACCCTTAAATGCCTTCTGGCTTTAACATATGCTTTTCTCAATAAATATGTCAGGCCTACTGTTTTTATTATAATTTCCACAATAAACAGATGAGTCCTGCATCCTCCATCACTGGCTTGTCACCACATCAACTCAGTCCTGCTGTACTGAGCATGAGATTTCCACAAGACAAAAGTGCAATATAAGCATTCTTTTTCACTGGAAGCACACATCTGGTCAATCAAATGAGGCCTTGGAAGTACTTTTTAAGGTTCTTTTTCAGTTGATTGCACAAGGTAATGCAAAGGCTGTGCTATCGAGCTCAGTGGAGGCTGGTAGTTCAATCTGGTGCACAGGGGTGGGCCACACACGCACACACATACACTCACTCATCTACATGGACACTCAGTGACACCCATGCATTTACAAGCATGCACATATACATCCACCATTCACCATGTGGGTAGGATAGCCCACATCTGTATCATGCCCGTGGTAGCTTGCAGGGTGCAGACCTATGTTTTTCTTTGCTTGTTGGGTTGTTGCTACTCTTGGCAAGTACGATCTCTTCGTACAAAAACTATACAATAGCAGTGTTGGCCATTTTGATGTCGCACTAGTGTATTGTTTCACTATTCTGTATCTTCACTGCGCACAACTTTTCGTGACCCTACTGCTTAGGAGCCATGGTTAGTCAAATAACAAGCACAGCAACTGAATAGGAGCGTACAATGTATCATAAATATCACTCAATTAGAGCATTGAAAAAAGCACAACAGCCAACACATGCTTCGCCCCTTCCCTGTGCGCAGGTTTGGGGCTTTCTCAATGCTGCTGAAATTAATGTGGGTAGGACTTCACGATTCTCCTACCCTCACTAATTTCACAAGCCTTGAGAAAGCCCCATACCTGTGTGCTGGGAACAGGCGAAACATGTGTTGGCTGATGTGTTTTCTTTGAAATCTGGTTCAATGTTCAAATCAGCACATTTTATTTGTTAATAAAGCAGTGTATTTTAAATACTACGATGTCATTTGAACAAATGACTTTCTATTCAGAGTATGACCAAGGATATTACAAAGTCTGACTGGACCTCCAACCCTCTCAGGGATCATTATGGGTTTCTCTTCCTGTGACCTGTCTTGCAAGTTGCGTGATGGAGGATAGGAAGCAGGAAGTTACCAACCTGACAATCGTGTCACTTCCGCCCCTGATGCCACAATGGCATGGGGGCTCTGTAGGCTTGGCTCGACCTGGCCTCCTCCTTTCATTTGGCCATCATGATAATGGGACGGACTGAGTAGACGTCAGTTTACGTGACTATCTTGATACCCACCCATCCAGCCCCTTAATCTTGAAGTGGTTCGGGTTAATAAATCTAAAGAAGTTTCATGGATGGAATAGCGACATGCAACATTAAATCTACTCAGCAAAAGAGGGACTCTCTCTGTAATACTTCTTAGGTTGGCACTGATGGGCTGGGCAGCAATCATTATCCTGCAAAGGACATCCACACAGCCTTGGGGGCCTAGGCTCACAGTTTACCATTTTAGGGCATGGGGCTGTAGTCCCTGGTCCCGCATCCTGTGGCTCCTGTGGCAGCGTGGTGTTGGGGGGCGGGACCATGGCAGGTGGTCAATGGTACAGAGAGTTAGGACAGCCCCTCTGGGATACAGGTGGTTTCACCTGTGTTGTCTGAGTAGGATGAATGGAAACATGTCCTTAGTGCTGTGACGTTTTCAGGGAGTGCCTCATTGTGTTAATCATCTTTAATCTGACAGATTGTTTTTTATAACTGTGCAGAACTTGATATTTTGTAATGTGTGAATTATTGCCCTCTGGTGTTATCTGTTTACACTTTCTTGTGATGTACTAACGTTGTGTTTATGATTTTTGGTAAATAAACATACCCAATACCCATGGCAAATTCTAGAGTGATAACTTGTCATTGATTCGTTTGAGTTGGAGAGGGGCATGGTCCAGATTGAGGGTCACCAGGTCCTATTATTTGGTCACAAAGAGGCTGCATTTTAAAATATCTTACAGGGTCAGGCCCCTGCTGCAGAGATCGTTGTGTGACCCGTACATTTGAGGGGATTTTAATAGTGATAACATAACTCTAGTGGTTAACACAGTTCTGAGAGAAATCCTTTTTTTCCAGTCACAGTTTTGACTCAAAATGTAGCACAGGGATTAATGTGACTGCTGCATAGCACATTGTGTAAGATGCAGATCACACATTTGCATTTTATTTAGATAGGCAAGTGGGCTGCTGCTTTTGACACTGAGATCATTTTGTTACTTCTGGTTTATAAGTTGCAAGCCTTATCATATTGCAGATTAAACTACTTACAGGAATCAAGGAGCTGCATGCAAACTGTAAATCTATAGAACTTGCTCCTCCTAAGATTCGTGCAGCGAAATCTGGCAGAGCCTCTGCCCCATGGTTTACAGAGACCCTTAGAAAGAGTAAGAGTGCCTGCAAATGTCTTGAGAGAGTATGGAGGAAGACCTTTAACCCCGTGAACAAAATTGCTTACAAATTGGCTCTGAAAACCCATTACGCCAGAGTACGTGAGGAAATTTTTTTTTTCTCTCTTCGAAAATTGAACAAGCTGGGAACAGTAGTAAGGAACTTTTCAAAATTGTAAAAGACTTCTCCTCCCCTAACGCCCTTTCACCCCTACTAATGAATGGACTAACCATATTGCGCAATACTTTTACAATAAAATTAAAACCATCCAAGATTCGTTTGGGGAACTGCCCCAAGCAATCGATGGTAACACTGGTCTGTTCCCTCCTGTCACTTCTAATCCAGGTGGGGCCTGTAGGAAGGTGGAATCTGACTGCATGGTTACCCCCACATTTTTCCTGGTGTTTTGCTGGTTTTCGACTTAGTCTGACTAGGATCCTGCTATTCAGGATCCCAGTCTATCTGCTTACTCCCTAAATTGGTTGTTCATGTACTTTAGGTACACTCCAGATTGGATTCTGGGGTACCCTTATAAGTACCTAGTATATGGTATACTATGTACCCAGGGCATAGGTACCCCAGAGACCTCCCAGGGGCTGCAGCATGTATTATGCCACCTCTGAGAGACCATTTAAAATGACACCACAGGTCTGCTACTGCACCCCTTACTTAGATATAGGTTCACTATATCTATCCTAATCACTGCACATATAAACCTATCAGTCACCCCTATGGCAGACCTTATCAATCCTGAAGGCAGGGTGCTGGGTTTTATGTGAGAGGGTGCCCATGCAGGAGCAGAGCCCCTCTGCAGCCTTCGGAACCTATTCTCCGGGGTTGTTTGTGATGCAGCCAACCATATATACTTAAGTGCATTATAACCTCGCGGTAAATGCTAACTTTAATATGGCTGCATGGAAACATGTCGTGTTTGGTGTCAAACACCTTGGAATCATACCTCCACACCAGTAATTGGTGTGGGAGGTATGATTCCACCCTCCTAGAGGGAGAAATATGACAACACCGGTACACCCGGTACCAGCTTCACAGAACCCTGGCATCACAAAATGGATGCTGCCAGCCACTGACACGAGTCTGCCCTCCTGCTGCTGGACGAAACTCCGGCAGGGGAAGGCTTGACAATAGGTTTCCTGTCACAGGGAGGTGTGACCACCTCCCAGACAGGCCTTAGTGTATTGGGGCTGGGTGGGTGCACTCTCAGAGTGCTTTGATGTCTGCACTGGGGGCACATTTGGTGTCCTCGTGCATAGTCCAACTCAAACCAGTTGCAGGGGCTATCAGCCCCTGCTCTGGCACGAAACTGGACAAAGGACATGGGTGTAGCCACCCCTCTGTCCTGACCCTCCCATAGGTGGGTCCCCAGAGTTTGTCCCACCCCTTCCTTGGGTATAAAGTAGGAACCCCTGACTACAGGACTTTAGATATTACCTGGACTAGACTCTGCTACAGAAACCAAGTAACCTTCGACGATCTACGCTTTGCTGGACGACTGAAGAATCTCCCTTGGAGTAATGGAGTTACTCCCCTGCTGAGCAGGCACCTAAACGCATCTGACCGGTTTGCATCTATGAAGCTCCCGAAGGACTCCGAAGATTTCTGCAATACAGGAGGTGGGTTCCCAAGGTCTCCAAGGTCGATCTGCGCTCTCAGCAATTCTGAGGCCCGTATCCCTCGTAGGGACCGTGAAACCCATACCCCTGGGCACCGTGTACATTTGCAGCAGCATATGCTTTTCGGAAATCCCTGAAGCTGTGCTTTGGGCTACTTGTAGTCCTGACCCCAAGCAGCAATTCCACTGAAGATTTCCGGCCTACACTCCATGAGTGTTCCGTGGGCTGGCACTTTGTGATTCCTCTCGAGGTCCCTTTGCGATCCCTGGTCCGTTGGCCTGTGGGTCCCTGAGAAGGCAACTTTAACTTTCAGTGGGCTTCCCTGGTTGCTCCAGATGAGCCCTGACTCTCTGTTGCTTGGGGAGTCCCCAGGACCTTGCTGGTCCTCACAGAAGCATCTTTCCTCTGACCACGTGGGTTGCAGTGGCCAAGGCTTGTTGGTGTTCAATCTGGACACTGACACCCCAGCACTCGACATCCTTTGTGGGACAGCTCGAATCCGGACTGTGGTTGTTGCAGACATCTCCGGGTCCCCCTGGCTGCAGAGTCAAGCTTCACCTCTTCGCATCTGAAGCACCCGACATCGGTGGGCATTCGATTGCTCCGCTCCTGGTCACGTGAAGTGACCCAGACTTTGTCCCCTCAACTTTCAGGTTCTTCACATCTCCGATCCAGGCTTGGATCACACCGGACACTTTTCTTCTCCACGGCAGCAGTAATTTTTCGCATCACGCCATTGAAAACGACGAGGGTTTCCGACACCACTTTACCCCTATGCACCCGGCTCCTATGGGATAAGTAACACGGGTACCTCGGTACTCTCAAGGGTGCTGGCCTTAGAACCTTCTATGTTTAGCTGGGTTTGCTTGAAGTCCTCTCCTAAGTGTCCTTAATCTTTAAAATTCCAACCGCGACTTTCACATAGAGTTGTACGGAGCTCGCGTCTGTGTTCCCACACTGCACACGTCCTCCGTGGGTCCCCTGTGTCACTACCTTGGGTGGTTCCTTGGGGTCCCAGTGATTCTACGTGCTCTAGGCACTGTGTCTAGGCAAGTCGTGGTTCTTATACCACTTTCTTAGTATATGGTTCGGTCTCCCCCTGGAGCCCGCTGTTTATTGTGCTATTTACTGTCGTTCTAGTGATTTGATATTGTGTGTATCATTCTCTGATCTCATAAAGAGGTTAGTAGAGAGTGTTTAGTAATAAATACATATATTTTATATACACCTGGTGTGGTTCTCCTTTCATTTGGTCATTCAGAAGGTTATATACTGGTAAAACAAGCTGCTTTACATTCCTTCAAGACTTAGCCTGAAGGCTGCTCTCCACAGCTACCACTAGGATATCTTTCTATAAAGGTTGTCTTTAACCTAATCATCAATAAGGGTCGTTTGGACTGGTGCAAGGTGCCCACTTTAATTAGTGGACAGCATATACCAGGCCAACTTCTCACATTGGTGTGCAGCGGTTGGGATTCAAGCTTGCTATTGTTTTACCAGATAATCTCATTGAGTGACTAACTGAAAACCACTAAAGGTACTTAGGTACATATAAATCAAGTCTAGAATAAAATAAGTTCTACTGAACTTAGAGTTGGGTAAGTCAAGGGCCTAGCACACCCTTTCTCCAACTCTAGAGAGTTCAGTTCCCACTAGAGTAGGTAGGTGCATACACCACACCACACTAGCATGTCTTCTAAGCCTGAAGCCAGTGGCTCCTTGCCAACTAAGTATGACCATCTCTCATTCCAGGAATTGAGAGCCATGTGTACATCCAGGAAACTGAAGTCAGGGAAAAATCCAAACACCCAACGTCTCATAGAGACTTTGCTTTTAGATGACCTCAGAAAGACTCCAGGGTCTGATGAGGTAGGAAAAGGGGGTGGGACAGCAGAAGAGGAAAGGACAGGATGTGAGAACTTCAATGACCTGGACTCTGATGCTGGCCAGGAGGATCAAAATGATTCCAACCTGGACAATCCAATTCTTCCTGAAGGTGAGGAAGTAGGCCTCAATGGGCCTCTCTTTACCCCACCTGGAAGGGTTAACAGTTTACCAAGAAGATCAAGATCTCCTTCTCAGGAATCTAATCATTCTGGTACATCTGTAGGGAGCTCTGTTTCTTATAGGACCTCTGCTTCTCATAAAAGGGAGTCCTCTTATGAGAAGAAGTGACAACTGCTTGAGTTTGAGAGAGCTAAGCTCAGAATCAAGAGAGAGCAATTGGCCTTAGATAGGGAATCCCTGGAGCTTCAGAGAGCTTTTCCGAAGTTGGGGCTAGAGCCCCATGGTGGCAGCAACAGTGTCCCTAGGAGTAGAGAAGATACTCATCACCATAGAAACCTGAACAAGATTGTCCCTCCCTACCAGAGTGGGGATGACATCCACAAATGGATAACTGCACTGGAGAGGGCCTGTAAGGTACAGAGGGTCCCCCAGGAGCAGTGGGCAGCGATCTTGTGGCTCTCCTTTGCAGACAAAGGTAGAGACAAGCTCCTCACTGTAAAAGAAGAGGATGCTGATAATTACAAAGTCCTGAAGAGTGCTCTGATTGATGGGTTTGGCTTAACCACTGAACAATACAGGATAAAGGTCAGAGACACCCAAAAGGCACAGACTCAGGATTGGGTTGACTTTGTAGATTGTGCTACTAAGGCTCTGGAAGGTTGGATACATGGCAGCAAGGTGCATGACTTTTTAGGATTGTACAATTTGATTATGAGGGAGCAGATCCCTAATAATTGTCAAAACCACCTTTTACACCAGTACCTGGTGGACTCTGATCTGACCTCTCCCCAAGAATTGGGAAAGAAGGCAGATAAATGGGTCAGAACCAGAGTAAAGCCAAAGAATCAGGGTGGTGACCAGAAGCAAGATTCTTCCAAAAACCAAGAGAAAGGTGGGGATAAATCACAAGATAAATCCCCTACAGGGCCCCAAAAGTCCTCTTCTGGGGTGGGTCCCAAACTCCTTCCTCCCTGAAAAGAAACCTTATTGTCATATATGTAAGAAGCCTGGCCACTGGAAAAATGACCCCAGTTGCCCTAAGGCCAGCAATAAGGAGAATGTTCCTCCCAGCAATACTACCACTCCTCCTGGTACTACAAGTAGTAATCCCCCAGGTGGTAGTAATGCACCCAAAAGGTAGGTGCGTTGGTATGGGGAACTGAGGTGGACCCCAGCTTATCAAGGTCCTCCTCCCAGGCCTCCTTAGTCTGTGATGGTGGCATGGGATTTGCCACTTTTACTGTCAGTCCTAATTCTTTGGGCAAGTACAGACAGGAGCCACTGATAAATGGTCAGAAAGCTGTGGCATTGAGAGACACAGGGGCTAGTGTCACAATGGTGACAGGGAAACTAGTCCCCACTCAACAGCTTTTACCTGAGTTCAAGTACCAGGTGACCAACATTGATGGTATTAAAACAGATCATCCCATGGCCATAGTCAATCTCAGCTGGGGAGGGGTCACTGGCCCAAAGAGAGTGGTAGTGTCCCCAAACTTGCCTGTAGATTGCCTGTTGGGCAATGATCTGGAGATTTCAGCCTGGGCTGAAGTTGAATACCAGGCCCATTTAAGAATGTTAGACCTCCCTGAGAAAGTTGGTGGGGCTCTTAGGGCCTCAGCCCCATCCCAGGGAAATTTTGGAGGTGGAGCCTGAAAGAATGGCCCACTCTACTCCACCAGAGAGCAGAAGGGTGGAAGAAAAGTCTTCTACCCCCCAGACTATAGGTAAGGGTCAGCTTCCTCAGGGATCTGATCCTACCCCTAGTAAAGGAACTGCCCCAGAGGTGGTCAGGCCTGGCCTGGCAACACCCCTGATGGCAGGGGTCCCTTCCAAGGTGGTACCCAGTCTGGAGAAGGTATCCTGCCCCTCTCTACCCTACCTCACTCAGCCTAGGGCTGCAGAGGTCAGGGAGGTCAGTGAACCCCCTCATCCACAGATTAGGGGCACCCAGTCTAGTAGCCCTAGCCAGGTGAAAATTCCTCAACCCCCTGAGGGATCCCTCTTACCATTGGATAGGGACCTCCCCAGATGGTTCTGTTGGGCCAAGGCAAACCTGGGACCAAGTGGTTTCAAACCTACCATGTCCCTCCAGTGTTCCAACCAGAGGGACCCAACCCCCAGCTGTAGGCAGCCAGAGGTTGACCCTTAGGGCCAGATACAACTCAGTCATGGAAAGAAAGGCCTCCATGGTGGCCAGTGATCTGAGGAAGCTGAGGCCAACTTTATTAGGGCCTCACTTCTCTACTCAGACACCCCACCAGCCTTTTACTTTGCCAAAACACCCCACAGGTAGAAATCCCAACTTTTGGAGACCATCCCATACCCTTAGGGGTAGGGCCTGCTTAGTGGACCATAAGACAGGGGGTATCCATGCTAGTGCAGGATCTTCCTTATATGGCCACTTAGTCAATAAAGGCTCAACTGGACAAGGTTAGCCTTATCTCCTTTCGTTTGGGGGGGGGTTATGTAGGAAGGTGGAATCTGACTGCATGGTTACCCCCACTTTTTTCCTGGTGTTTTGCTGGTTTTCGACTTAGTCTGACTGGGATCCTGCTATTCAGGACCCCAGTCTATCTGCTTACTCCCTAAATTGGTTGTTCATGTACTTTAGGTACACTCCAGATTGGATTCTGGGGTACCCTTATAAGTCCCTAGTATATGGTATACTATGTATCCAGGGCATAGGTACCCCAGAGGCCTCCCAGGGGCTGCAGCATGTATTATGCCACCCCTGAGAGACCATTTAAAATGACACCACAGGTCTGCTACTGCAGCCTGTGTAAGGTGGTGCATGCACCCCTTACTTAGATATAGGTTCACTATATCTATCCTAATCAATGCACATATAAACCTATTAGTCACCCCTATGGCAGGCCTTATCAATCCTGACGGCAGGGTGCTGGGTTTTATGTGAGAGTGTGCCCATGCATGAGCAGAGCCCCTCTGCAGTCTTCGGAACCTATTCTCCGGGGTTGTTTGTGATGCAGCCAACCATATATACTTAAGTGCATTATAACCTCGCGGTAAATGCTAACTTTAATATGGCTGCATGGAAACATGTCGTGTTTGGTGTCAAACACCTTGGAATCATACCTCCACACCAGTAACTGGTGTGGGAGGTATGATTCCGCCCTCCTAGAGGGAGAAATATGACAACAGCGGTACTCCCGGTACCAGCTTCACAGAACCCTGGCATCACAAAATGGATGCTGCCAGCCACAGACACGAGTCTGCCCTCCTGCTGCTGGACGAAACTCCGGCAGGGGAAGGCTTGACAATAGGTTTCCTGTCACAGGGAGGTGTGACCACCTCCCAGACAGGCCTTAGTGTATTGGGGCTGGGTGGATGCACTCTCAGAGTGCTTTGATGTCTGCACTGGGGGCACATTTGGTGTCCTCGTGCATAGTCCTGCTCAAACCGGTTGCAGGGGCTATCAGCCCCTGCTCTGGCGTGAAACTGGACAAAGGACATGGGTGTAGCCACCCCTCTGTCCTGACCCTCCCATAGGTGGGTCCCCAGAGTTTGTCCCATCCCTTCCTTGGGTATAAAGTAGGAACCCCTGACTACAGGACTTTAGATATTACCTGGACTAAACTCTGCTACAGAAACCAAGTAACCTTCGACGATCTACGCTTTGCTGGACGACTGAAGAATCTCCCTTGGAGTAAAGGAGTTACTCCCCTGCTGAGCAGGCACCTAAACGCATCTGACCGGTTTGCATCTACGAAGCTCCCGATGGACTCCGAAGATCTCTGCAATACAGGAGGTGGGTTCCC
This sequence comes from Calotriton arnoldi, assembly GCA_963921515.1. Lineage (NCBI taxonomy): Eukaryota > Metazoa > Chordata > Amphibia > Caudata > Salamandridae > Calotriton > Calotriton arnoldi. The sequence goes on along the minus strand of CAWUFW010004229.1, from coordinate 276,098 downwards.
AAGGTCTCCGAGGTTGATCTGCGCTCTCAGCAATTCTGAGGCCCGTATCCCTCGTGGGGACCGTGAAACCCGTACCCCTGGGCACCATGTACATTTGCAGCAGCATATGCTTTTCGCAATCCCTGAAGCTGTGCTTTGGGCTACTTGTAGTCCTGACCCCGAGTAGTAATTCCACTGAAGATTTCCGGCCTACACTCCACGAGTGTTCCGTGGGCTGGCACTTTGTGATTCCTCTCGCGGTCCCTTTGCGATCCCTGGTCCGTTGGCCTGTGGGTCCCTGAGAAGGCAACTTTAACTTTCAGTGGGCTTCCCTGGTTGCTCCAGACGTGCCCTGGCTCTCCATTGCTTGGGGAGTCCCCAGGACCTTGCTGGTCATCACAGAAGCATCTTTCCTCTGACCGCGTGGGTTGCAGTGGCCAAGGCTTGTTGGTGTTCAATTCGGACACTGACCCCCCAGCACTCGACATCCTTTGTGGGACAGCCAGAATCCGGACTGTGGTCATCGCAGACATCTCCTGGTCCCCGTGGCTGCAGAGTCAAGCTTCACCTCTTCGCACCTGAAGCACCCGACATCGGTGGGCATTCGATTGCTCCGCTCCTGGTAATGTGAAGTGACCCAGACTTTGTCCCCTCTGCTTTCAGGTTCTTCATATCTCTGATCCAGGCTTGGATCACACCGGACACTTTTCTTCTCCACGGCAGCAGTAATTTCTCGCATCACGCCATTGAAAACGACGAGGGTTTCCGACACGACTTGACCCCTATGAACCCGGCTCCTCTGGGATAGGTAACACTGGTACCTCAGTACTCTCAAGGGTGCTGGCCTTAGAACCTTCTATGTTTAGCTGGGTTTGCTTGAAGTCCTCTCCTAAGTGTCCTTAATCTTTAAAATTCCAACCGCGACTTTCCCATAGAGTTGTACGGAGCTTGCGTCTGTGTTCCCACACTGCACCCGTCCCCTGTGGGTCCCCTGTGTCACTACCTTGGGTGGTTCCTTGGGGTCCCAGCGATTCTACGTGCTCTAGGCACTGTGTCTAGTCAAGTCGTGGTTCTTATACCACTTTCTTAGTATATGGTTCGGTCTCCCCCTGGAGCCCGCTGTGTATTGTGCTATTTACTGTCGTTCTAGTGATTTAATATTGTGTGTATTGTTCTCTAATCTCATAAAGAGGTTAGTAGAGAGTGTTTAGTAATAAATACATATATTTTATATACACCTGGTGTGGTTCTCCTTTCATTTGGTCATTCAGGAGGTTATATACCGGTAAAATAAGCTGCTTTACATTCCTTCAAGAGTTAGCCTGAAGGCTGCTCTCCACAGCTACCACTAGGATAGCTTTCTATAAAGGTTGTCTTTAACCTAATCATCAATAAGGGTCGTTTGGACTGGTGCAAGGTGCCCACTTTAATTAGTGGACAGCATATACCAGGCCAACTTCTCACAGGGCCCTCTTGCAGTTCCCCCCCATCCCGTTGGCCACATCACTTAAGATAATGAAAGCTCTGAAATCGGGCTCCCCCTCTGACCCTTGCCCTGCGAAAACACTGGCATCCATCGCTGAGGTGATCAGCCCAGCAGTTAATTTAGTTCTGAACCTCTCCTTGTCCGAAGGTTTGATGCCTGACAGCTGGAAACAGAAACATTCTCCCGCTTTTAAAGAAACCTTTAGCCGATCCTTCTGTAGCTAACAATTACAGGCCAATATCGCTGCTGCCCTTCCTCTCCAAGGCTCTGGAGAAATATGTAAATACTGTCATCACTGATTTTGTAGAAGTCAATCATGTATTACACCCGAGCCAGTCAGTGTTTAGAGCCAACTTCAGTACGTAGACGGCCTTACTGGAAGTTTCGGAAACTATCAAAGCAACACGTGACAGAGGAGGTAAAGAGGTACTGATACTATTGGACCTCTCCGCGGCCTTCGATACCGTGCCCCACAAGCTACTCCTGCACAGACTTAAGGTATGCGGTATTGGTGGCACGGTTCTCAGGTGGTTTACCTCCTATCTGGAAAGCCGCCAGCAAACAGTATGGTCCCCCCCTTTCTCGGCCCCTATCCCCTCTATGAAAGTTGGAGTTCCACAGGGATCTATTTTGAGTCCTACACTGTTTAACGTGTATATGGCTCCCCTTGCGCTTTTGGCAGAGGAATACGGCCCTAAAGTAATATCCTATGCCGATGATACGCAGTTGCTGTTACCTGCGAGAAGGATAATGCGCTGAGTGGAAGCGAGATAAATACTTGCCTATCAAAGGTATTTGCCTGGTTCAGACAGAATCAATTGATGTGCAATTTTGAAAAGTGAGAAATTATTTTTTTGGGCCATAACCCAGGTGTGGAATGGCGTCAATGGTGGCCTCAGAATATGTCTACCCCCTGTAAGTTCAGTGACCACCGTGAAAAACCTTGGGGTGAAACTGGACGCTGACTTGTCCATGAAGTCCCAGGTCCAAACAGTGGCTGGCATGTGCTTTGGGCTACTGAAAATGCTGAGGAATTTCCTCCCTTTACTCCCAGTCTCACAAAGGAAAATGGTAGTCCAAGCCCTGATTATATCCAGGCTGGATTATGTCAATGTCCTGTACTTGGGCCTCCCAGACTATCTACTTGGCCGCCTTCAGGTGGTACAAAATGCGGCGGCAAGAGCCATACTTATGGTTGGCCCCAGGACACACATGGCCCCTCACCTGAAGTCCCTGCACTGGCTTCCGGTGCGAAAGAGGATTAACTTCAAAGCCCTGGTACTGGCCTTTAAGGCCTTTCACAATATAGGAGCTCCCTATATCAGGAACAGAATTCAGCACTATGCCCCACTCAGAACTTTGAGGTCCTCTACCCAGCGGCTGTCAATTATCCCTAAGTTCTCTCGTTCCCGCATGGGAGGTCGCTCCTTTCAAGTGGTGGCTTCTCAGCTATGGAACCGTCTGCCGCCTTCCCTAAGACAGGCACAGGATCTCCTCAGCTTCAGGAGAAATCTAAAAACCTGGCTCTTCCTATACTAGATTAGGTCTTCTTGCCTTTGCGCGAACTGTTCTGTCGCGGTGTCCTTTTTTCAGCGCCGGGACACTCCGTGGAGTAGCTGTGCGCTTTACAAGTGCCCACTAACATAACATAAAATAAATCAAAGGTTTAGATCCTTATTGTTTTTTTTCTCAATCAGTTGTTATTCTAAGATTGCAAAAAGGGTTTCTTTGGGAAGTAATCAAGTCTTAATAATACAGAAAACCACAATCACTACCTTATGTTTTATATCCTGACTTTGTTTTTCTCCCGACCATTCACTCATAATATAGAATGTCTACACGTATGAATGATACGTGATTCCTCACCTTATAACCCTCATTTTCTTGTTTAACATTTCCTGTACATCGATTTACACATGTCTATGATTTATATTGTCTCTGTGTGTGATATAAAGCACTCTGCCCCTCTGCAATGTGATGAGTGGCACTAAAAAAGAATTAAACAAAAATTATTTCTAGGTGCCATTTAAATCAATATTTGTGTATTACTCATACAGATAGATAACTTGCATTCTTACAGTGTAGGCACATCTTTTACATAGAGAGATGAACAAAGTTAAAAAACTGCCTCCAAATAAAAGCTTTTCTTAAGTACTTGTGAAGTGATACCAAGGTGTGTGCCTTTATTTCCTTCCATTGCACTGGTGTGTAGGTGTTAGGCTCCAAATGGCTCCCAGCCAAGATGATACTTAAACAAAAGGAGGGCGGAAGACCCTTTAATTCAAGCCTTTGTTTTGAGCGCAACTGGATGTTAAGATAAGAAAGCCCCCTGCTGCATGTAGGTTGCTGCTCTGGAAGGAATGCAGACAACGTGGGGACACTGCAGAATTATGTACCATGTATGAAAATGACACCAGGACAAATTCAGCATGTTTCCATGGCTCAGCCGGATCACAGACCCAGCCTAGAAATAGCTGCCAGAACCAGGATCTGGCAGGATCCCCATACTTGCCAGCAACGCCTCATGTTAAAGCTACAAGGATACAATAAGCTACAAGAGCATTTGTTTTGCAACGGACACCAAACAAATTATGGGAAGAATTCTTGCAATTTGTCTAACACTGGCAATTGCTTAGAATGGCATTTCAACTCATCATTCTTTTGCCCGCCATGTCACATCAGATTAGACCCAGCCATAAACAGATCAGTCTTGACCTTGTTCCAATAGTCCAGCCTGACCTGCCAAGCCAGATCCTCTCTGAACCAGAACACAAGCAACCCAAGACTGACTTGGCCCTGATTGGGCCTTTTTCAGTCAGGTCCTGCTTGGTTCCAGTGGCACAGTGAACAAGGGACCCACATCTGGACATAGTCTTGCCCACTTACATCAAACGCACAAAAGTTGATGGAAGGAATGCTTGCAATTTGACTAACCATTGGAAATCACTGGGGCTAGCATTCCAACCCATTGTTCTTTTGCCTAAAGAGCCACCTTAGATTAGAACGAGCCATATGCAAGTCAGCCTTGACCCCGCTCCATTAGGAGCAGTCCAGCCCGAAATACTAAGCCCAGTCCTTTCTGAACCAGAACACAAACAGGGTGGTTCAGGCTGGACTGTTCCTATTGGAGCAAGGGCGAGACTGGACTGCATCTGACTTGGCCCAAACTGGGTTGGCATAGGAAGCTGTTAGGCCTGACATTCTTGGTGTGGGTTTCCCCCAATCTTTTTGCCTTCCCTCCTCCTGTTTTGCTGAATTCATTTTTGTTGTCCGTTGGACTCTGCTCACTTTACCACTGCTACCCAGTGCTAAGGTGTTGTGCTCACACCTCTAAACATGGCAAAATTGTCTTATACCCAATTGGCACATTGAATTTACTTGTAGTCCCTAGTAAAGGGGTACAGCTGGGCCTCGCATGCACCCTGCTGTCTGGCCAGTGCCTGACACCCTGTGAGTCTCTAAGGGCCTCTCCTGAGGTTCTGGAGATCTTCAGAAGTGAAAGTTAGAGATCTTTAGAAGGAATATGCCTCTTTTTCCTGCATACCATTACCCCGCATGTTGTTACAACGCGGTCGTTACAACGACCGCGTTGTAACTAACTGCATACCATTACCCCACAAGTCGTAACAACGACTTGTAGAGAGGGCGCTGGATGTTGGAATAGTAAAATTTACTATTCCAACTCCAGTCTGTGCGGACTGTAGGGAAGGTGTTGGATTTTAAATCCAACACCTTCTCCCCCCTCCGCAAGTCGTTGTAACGACTTGCGGGGTAATGGTATGCGTTGTCACAACGCGGTCGTTGTTACGACCGCGTTGTAACAGCATGCGGGGTTACGGATGCGGGGTGACGGTTGTTTACCCTTTAGAAGTGTATTTGTACTGTGTATTGGGACTTAAAGGACTAAAGTAAGAAGGTAAAATCTTTGACTAGGACAAACCTGGCTGGTGTATCTGACCAGCGCTCCATTGCAGTCAGCATCAAATTGTACCTCAGTTTCGGTCTACAGCGACCATTGACTATCATTGGCACTTTATCATTCTTGGCGCTAGTTCTACTTAAAACTAGTGGTGGTTTCTTTGTGAGGGCGAGGTTCTTCACCCCACCGCCCGCTGCGGCGCTAAACGTGAAAAATAAATTGGCAATGAAATGATTTCATTGCCATTTTATTTTTCATGTTTAGCAGCGCAGCAGCCTGCAGCCGGGATTAGTGGGGGCGTGTTCTCTTCTGCTGCCGAATGGCAGCAGAGAAGGGCTGGAGAAGCAAGATGGACCCTCCAAAGTGCGCATGTCACTTTGCAGCTCTCCACTCAGCTGTCTTAGACAGCCGGGTGGAGACCAAGCACAGGCCTGCAAGGTCTGAAGGAGCATCCAGTCAGGACACTCCATCAACCCTGCCGCTGCTCTCATGCTGGTGAGAGTAGCGCCAGGATTGGTTAGTGGAACTTCCTGGAGTTTGGAGCCCGCAGAGCTGACCAAAGTGGACGTCGGACATGCAGCAGGCAAGATAAGTGACTTTATTTTTATTATTCGCCACTCGCCTAGCCTGCATGCATGCAGCCACGACTACTTAGTTAAACACCCACCCGCCTCACCATTGCACATACGTGCCAGCTGTCCCTGCTAAAAACATTAAAAATTGGTATCTTTGTTCTCCTTATTGGATAGTTGTCATTCTTGAGTCATTTTGTTTATTACATTTTACTCTATTTTTCTAATTTGGTTCGGGAATTTTATTGTAACAGTCATCCGACCCAAATAATAATCCAATTTCTTATAACCGGCATAAGAGTAGTGTCACCAGTGGGGAGTTCTGGAATGTTGGGAGGATTCTTGTCGTGATGGTTTGAATTATGCCAATTGGTGTCGAACTGCTGCTGGTGTTGGCTGCACCACCTGCTGCTCCTGCTTTGGTGCCTTAAATCTGGCGCTAAAACATTTGACCACATCTCCCGGATTCTTACCTTGCAGAATCAGCTCCACCTGGAATCAAGCAGTATGTAAAGGACAGCAAGTGTCTCCTACCAGCTACCTTACAAGATGTCCCAGTACAAAAATCCTTCTGTGCTTACCCACTGGAAGTCTGGAAATGGCTACCCACGCATTCGTCAGCAAGTAATGCCTTAAAAATAGTTCTTCATAAACATCGCTACCACAACATTCCATGTCACCGCCATAAAAGCTAATAAGCGTTTGTGTCTTTGCTGCCAGATGACTGTTTCTCGTTCCGCCTGCTTGTTATTTAAATGTATTTATCACACTTTTGCTTGCTCTGATAATTTAGTTGTGTTGCTCTACTGCATTCGCTGCAACATCATCGTCTACTGTAACGTGTATCACCTGAATGTATAGGAATCTGTAACACAAAAAATGGTTATGGTTAGTGCTATACAAAAACGTAGAAAATAAATAAGAAAGAGAGATGCTTACAAGTAAATATAATGTATTTATTTAATAAATAAACATGACTTATGAGATACACAGTACATTGCATGGGCTTTTAAAATAAATATAGAATACACGATCTGTTATTGTAACACTAGCCACAGGCGAGGGAGAAAGCCTTAAACAACTGGTATAACCAGAAAGATTATAATGCTATTAAAAATACAAATATTACAATGTTGGACAGAACACAAATACCAGCCATTATTGGCCCTGAGCCACCCAATCGCCTTCAATAGAACTCTCAACATTCCAATGTTCTAATGTCCCTTATTGCATGCAAAGGGTGAGCCAGGAGAGCCCTTTAATTCCTTGTCATTGGGACACCATGTTTGTAGTCCTGGCATTTCATTTAATAACCCACTACTCTCTGACGGTTGTAGTTTGGGGTGGATTCCATTGAGAAAAAAAAACAGGATAATAGTTGGTAACAGAAAAGCTCAGGGCTGAAAACATGGTTCTCTGAGACAGAAACTGTGCAGGAGGTTCCGGGTGGTGGGAACCAGCACTCATTTATTAACCGAGATTTATTTCATCAACAGATTTTGATGCAGAGGGAGAGGCAGAAAGGGTAAAAGAGAGAAATCAGGAGTGAGACGAAGACAGGAAAACAGAGACAGAGAGAGAATGTGAGAAGGAAAAATAAGTAGGGGTGAGATGAAGAGACGTGAAGAGCAAGGTGTTGGAAGAAAGAGGAAAGAGTTAGCATCAAGGCTAGGCCGCCTTGGTACCCTACTGCCAACAGCGGGCTCCTAAGAAACACTCCTAGGCCGCTACGTTTGGACCTTTTCTGCACATCGTACACAGATTCATAGTGAGCTAGACGACAACTTGCGGTTGCTCAAGAGTGACATAAGCACTAGTGAACACACTAGTGCAACCTTCCCCACATTAAATGAGATTAAGCAGTATTCACTTATACAGGAATTATAACGAATGTCACTCCGGCGCTCTGGCCGGCCTATCTGAGTACAAGTGTCGTAGGTGAATCCTCGCCGGCTGTGTGCAGATGGCGTCCGCTGGGGATCTCACTTCTGAACGCGATAACAGACACAGCTTCCCCTCGCGGTTGTTTTACAAACGGCACCTGTTCTTGTGGGGGAGGGGGCGTTCCGCGGCCTACGTGTCTCTGTGTACGGAGGGCCGGTGACAGACTGATGGGCCAGCCCTGCTGTCCGTGCAACGAGACCCCCGTGCGGATGGACCAGTCACCCGCGCACCCACAGCCAGCTGTGCGTCGGATTCCAGCCGCTGCGCTCCAAGGCCGGCTCTGCCTCTACACGCACTGCCACTTCTGTACCCCGCGCAGCTCCGGCCCTCCACAGACAGCGCTGCACACTCTTCGCTTCCGTGAACAAATACTCCCACTTCAACCCAGCCCCTGCGCGTGACACAGCCGCCTGTGTACCCGGTAGATATGCCATCGTCTTGCCAGCTTGGCATCCGCACTCGCACACCCGCACCTCGCAGCACAATCAGCCAGAGCTGCACACACAGCCTCGTCGGATCTGCATGCACTGCACTGCTGTAAATAAATACTTGCTCTTCCACCCAACTCATGCACTCCACACAAGCACCTTAGTACCACCCATCCATGCCATGTCAGCTTGGCATCCACGGCTGCTGTTCGCACACTACTACCTTACAGCCCACAGAGTCAGCTCTGCACCCACAGTGAACCTGTACACCTAAATGCCATGGTCACCTCCCCACCCACACACACCACTCTCTCTACGCCGTAGGCCCCCATGTCCAAAGGGCATACATATGCAGCTTCATTCCACATTCACTATGTATATCTCAGTGCTCTCATATCCCTGCATATAACTGATAATACATAACTTCACTCTGGTTCTTCCTTCTGACAACCACTGTAACCTAGAACTCTGTTATAATTATTTCAGGTGAGAGGAAACAAGACTACAACTCCCAAGATGCAGTGTGTTGATAAATGAATGCTCAGGATGACGAGGCGGTGTCCCTGATGACTCGAGGTCTTCTTGTAACCCTGTATACTCGTTTCTTTCACTTCAACAGTTTTACATTGCAGAAAACACAGCACCCACATTATGTCATGCTTTGCATGTTTGTTTCATACCCTCAAAGCATGACAACACAACCAGACGAGCCACAGAAAGGGGGAACAAACGAGTCGACGGTGTGCTCCACACAAATGTATCCAGAGCCTCCCCGGGGGACCGCAAGCGCCGCGAAAGAGGGGCAAGGGACACACTTCCAAGGAAGAACCCCATATGAAAAAGGAGAACTCAAAGAAAGCAAAACAACTTTACAAGACAAGAGCACTATCCAAACACGAACAGTCGACAACCCGCTGTTTTCTTTTTTAAATTACACCTGAAACCAAGCAAGAGGGACTGCCTATGCAACCACCCCTTATTACCTGCTCAGCTCTATTCCAGAAGCGCCCTCCGGTGATACCCACCAACCCTACCCTAATTATCCATGTGACAAGATGAACTTCCTGATGGGCAGAGCTCCCTTCGCACCTTCAAAAGACATGGGGCATATTCTCAAGAACGGGCGATAATTATCGCCAACCTAGATTAACGCAACTTTACATAACGCCGTCTATCACGGGAAACTAACGCCGTATTAACGGCGTATTCTCAACACGCCGGCAACAGGCGATAGTATCCCGATAACGCGTCAAATGTCCGCGTAAAAATTACCGGGACGGCGATAAAAAAGGAAACCCGAACGTGAAAAAAGTGGCGATGGGCCCAACCGCGATAAAAACATCAGTGATAAGCAGCGCCAGGCTTGCTATTCCCACGTCAGGCGGGAAAAATCACCATAAAAACTGCCAAAAAACCCCACAAACTACTGAGAAGCACCATGGAGGAAGCTGGAGCAAGTACAGAGGCCAACCAGAACCCCACAAACCCCCGAAGGACCAGCCAGGGACCTCGGGGAAGGAGAAGGGCAAGGAGAAGAAGAAGAGGAACCCGCGATTCAGTCCGCAGGAAAACAAGATCCTGATTACGGAGGTGATAGAACACCACCAACAACTGTTCATCACCTCCACTGTATCATTGGCAACTAAAAATGCAATATGGCAGTCCATCTTGGCCAAGGTGAATGCAGTCGGAGTGAAGAGAAGGGAAGTGGATGACTGCAAGAAGCGCTGGAATGATGTGAAGCGCAAAACCAAGCTGAACTCTCCAACAACCGGAAAGCAGCAATGCAGACTGGAGGTGGGAGTCCAGCGCCACAGCAAGAGCTGGATGAGATGGTGGAAATGGTGTCCACAGTCATCAGTGGGGAGACACTGTCAGGAGTTGGGGGACCAGACACTGCTCAACATGACCTAACCCAACAGCAACAGGGTGAGTAACGACCAGGGACTGGAGGGACGGTGGGAGATGGGCACACTGGCACACATGCACAATTAAGTATAGCACAGTGCACACCCACAATGCCTCTAGATCATGTCCCTGATCTGCTTGGCACACTGCAGCACACATAGAAACACCAAGTAGGCCCCCGTTGACAATGTGCCCAGAGGGGGCCCTCACCACACATCACTAATCTCACAACAAACCCATGTCCGTGAGCCACACTGACAATGCAAGTGACACTGCATGACGATTAGCATGGCTGCAGTCCAATTATCATGACATGGTGCACGCTACGACACTGAGGTGGCTGAGTGTGGACCACATCCGTAAAGGAGCAGGTCACACTCTGACACATCCACGTGCACAAACAACCCCTGATGTCAACAAGACATCTGCAGACAAACCATGCCCAAGAGTCCCAACTCCCACCAAGAGCCCAATTTACCCAAGTCTGCAACATCTCAGCACTGCATAAGCACAGAAGTGAAAGGCACACCGCCTGAAAGTGATAAGGGCCAGCAAAATCAGAGCTGCAGGGGTGACTCTCCCACAATGCAGCACACACACATAAGAAACAGAGCACATCGACATTGACAACAATGTGGTACAGACTGCAACACTTTCACAACAGAACAGAGGACACAACTGCTGCCGCTTGTGTGTAGAAACTGGCCAATCACATTTGGCATAGCAGGAAACTGTGAGATGATAATGTACAAGTACAACCCCACATCACTGATGGTGTAGAAATGTCCACTGTCCCGCATCAAATAGGCATCTCCTCCCAAACAGTACAATGTACATTGTCATGCAGTCTGTTTGTAAACTTGTCCAATGCGTGAACATACATGGAACCCACTGTTAAACTGCATCTCCCCTTCACATTGCAGAGCGAGAATCAACACCTCCTGCAGAGCAGACCGTACATCTCTTCACTGATGATGAATAGGACCCCCAAACGATCGACACCGACGCCCTCCAACAGCTCATGGACACCCTCAGCACCCCACCCCCAGGAGCAGGGCAGCCCAGCTGCATCGAGGAGACCCCACCCCCTGCACAGACCACACAGCAGGAAGCACCCCCCACCACAGCTGTCTCCCAGGACCCCCACGACCAACACATGGCATTCCAACGCCGTGTGTTAGAGGGCCAGAAGGAGATGGCTGATCAGGTGTGGGTGGGGTTCGACCTCATGGCAGCCAAACTAGATGCCATACGTGGGTGTCTAAGTCCCATCAGGGCCCACTTACAGTCCCTAACGGACGCCCACAGTCCGCTCCATGCTCTCCAACAAGCCATGGCTGACATCGCTGGAGTCATGACTCTGAGACAAGAACAACTGTCTAGTCAGAGTGGCTCCAGCGATGACAGCCGGGTGTTGGGACGCATGCGGAGGATCATGGAGAACATGGAGCGGATGCAGGCGGAAAGAATGGTTGCCACGGCTGCACACCAGCGAGATGTAGCTGGGATCTTCCATGCCCTGCAGATCCTCATCATGGCATTGCTGCCACAAGGCCTGGCGCAGATGAATGCTGCTGCTACTACTCCATCCACATCTCCGCCCCCTGACGTGTCTGTGCCTCACAGTGCGGCAGACAATCCACCTCCGTCCCCTGATGTGTCACTGCCACACAGTGTGGCAGACATTCCACCTCCGGCCCCTGATGTGTCAGTGCCACACAGTACTGCTGACAAAACACCACCACCCACATGTGAGGCACATCACACATCAGAGGACGATGATGTGGATGATTCTGCCTTTGTGGTAAGAAGGAAGCGGTAGCATTCATCTCTGCCATATGGCCTGTTTCAGCTTGGTTCTGCCCTCTGCATCATGCCCTGGAACAACACCTTCCACTGTCCCCCGAGACACTGCGACACTCACCTTGGCGCTCGACATGGACTGCCATATTTGTTTTGGTTACCAATGACACAGCAATCAGACTGCGGACTGCACTCTTCCTCTTCCGATGAACTTGTCAATCCCTAAAGGACTCTGGCTGGCCCTCCACGGGGCAACAATGTCAAGTGGGGTTTGCATGGCCATGTACTGGTCCAGCTTCAACACTCCACCGAATGTGATTAAAACATTCTAATTCACACAGATGTGTCATGTCAATGATCAAGCAAGCATGAAAGTATGGATGAATATAGGGGCAGTGATACCAAAAAAAGGTACTCCCTGGGAACTGATATCAATGCGCATGTTTGACCGTGACCCAGACAGGCAGTGATGACTGGGAATGTGTGAACTAGCTGTGGCCTCATTGCTCCTAAACAACAATATCGCAATTTCCAAACTTAGCCCCACACCAATGTAGGAAATAGGGCTGTGTGTAAAAAAGTCAAAGTTATGTGGATGCCACAGCTCGGAGCAAAAATTTGTTTGAGTGTGCAGCGGTTGGACTCCTGGGATGGTCTGTGCGTAAGTGTGAAGGTCATTCCATGCAAGAGAACTGCGAGCAAGGACTTCTGTGTGTGGGGTGTGTATACGTTGGTCTTTGGTTAGCGCTGTGCGTAGTGTGGGAGTCGTCATCAGCTGCTATGGTATCTGTCAGGGGGTGCCGGGCACATGCAATTCCGAGGTCGGATGTGCAGATGTGCTTCCGCCTGATAGTTCAGACAAAGGAGCTTTCATCCCTAATGTTAGTTTGTCATCTGCTTGCATTCTGGAAATGTGATGTGGATTGGGGGGGGGGGTGGATGTCACTGCTTCGCCTTCCGGCACGGTTGAACCCTTACCAGCCATGTACGTGCCCTCACGGTCAAATTTGCATGCTCTGATGTAGCAGTGTTGTTTTGCTTCAGTCTGACAGTGATGGGTACAGGTAGCTGTGAGGAGGCGCGTGACTTCTCACCTTGCACCTATTAGCTGACACTGTTCACTACTATTGATGGATGATGTCCGTGTACACATGTGATCTGTACATGGCACATATGTCCAGGGGACACCTTGGTGTGTTCTACGCAAGGTATTCCTGCTGGCTTTTTGGCTGGTGTGCATCTCCCATGTTGCTGAGGTGGTCACTGTGTCCCCATCCCCCTTACGTCCATGTTGCTCATGTTGTGGTACTTGAGTCACAGGGTGCATCTCTGCATCAGGGTGGTTCATATTTGACCTCAAATGACACCCGCAATTTCATATTTGACCCCAAATGACACCCGCAATTTCATATTTGACCCCAAATGACAGCCTGTTGTCTTTTTTTGAACACCAATGACAGCCTTCATGTCATGTTTTTGTACACATGTGATACGCTGATGAGTGGGATTACGTACTACATTTTACACCCTGTGATGGCATTCCGAATACGTGACACCCTGAACAGCCTCATTGTACAGAGGTGACATACCCACCATCTATTTGTGAGATTGTTAGCACTTAATGTTGCACTTACACCTGTCAGAGTTATGTGCTAATGCAGAGGACTGACATGCACACAGGGAATGTGTGTTGCAATAAATTTATTTGCACATGCTGTTTATGTGGTCATTTCGTACTGTTCCATGATTGCTAAGGACTGTCACAGTGTGACGTGCTCATGCGAAGAAATTGTTAATGATTGTGTTCCTTCGGGCTATTCCTGCTGCAGCTGCAATGGGGTATGGTCCACCTGCCTCATCTTCCTCATCATCGTCCGGTGCAACTGGCACTTGGATCCATGGGGCATTGGTGCGTACACATATGTTGTGCAATACACAACATGCAATGATCATCTTGCACACTATTTCTGGGCTGTACAGGAGTCTTCCACCTGTGATGTCCAGGCACCTGAAATGTGACTTTAACACGCCAAATGTGCGCTCAACAATGCCCCTGGTGCGTTTGTGGGCCACATTGTACTGCCTCTGGGCCGGGGTGTTCTGGGCTCGGAGGGGTGTCATCATCCACGGGCGGAGTGCATATCCTTGATCACCTGTGAGAGGTAAGTGAGATTAGTGTAAACTGGTGGTTCTGCATGCTGTGTTGGCAGACTTACAAGTTTTGTGGTGTGTGATTTGTGTGACTTTGGGATTCATGTCTGCCATGTATTGCTTCTGGCGAATGTGCGGGGTCAATGTGTATTACATAGCCTCACAGCTGCTCCTCCCTCGAGCCTATTTACTTGTGTGCGCTGCGCGGTTGCATCACTTGCACTCCTACGGCACACCGTTGTCATGCCTGTCTGCGCATGTCCGCAAGCCTGTCAACAACACTGTGATGTTGGCCGTTGATGGTGGGCGGAAACGTGTGTGTAGGCCTATGGTAAGGATAGGGCGGACACAGATGTGGAGTTCAGGCATGGCTGAACTCGCGCTGCGATTGAGGCTAGGCCTTTGTCTTATGCTGCGGCAATGAAGGTACACACACAACAGTTGGCATGTATGAGCCAAGACCCCGAGCGGTCTTGCGCTCATTTATTTATCCATTCGGGCGAGCCCGCCCTCCGGGTGCATGCTACATTGCAAGTTTGTCGATTAAGGGCCGGGTGGCGCAGACACCACAACAGAGACACACGCCATAGTTACTTTTGTGGCCAGCCCGGAACTGAACCCCGCCCAGAGCCCGGAACTGAACCATGCCCAGAGCCCAGGACAGAACCACGCCCAGAGCCCCGGGCCATATCTTCACACTCCTCACACGGCTACGCGTGCGCCGCCACCGCGGTGCTGGGATGTCGTGTGCTTCGGAGTATGTCTCCAGACGTTCCACCCAGGCTTTCCAGAGGCCTGCCTGGGACTGGGGTGGCCCCGTGACTGTGAGGGGCTCCAGTGGCGTTACCGAGGACAATCTGTTGGCTGCTGGAGGTGGACTTGTGGGGTAGCCCCATGGGACAATGAGTTGTGGCGCACTGAGTTAGTGGCACCTGAGGCATTGCGTCCGGCAGGGGCCTACCGCCACATGGCGATGACTTGCGGTGCACTGAGGTAGGCCCACCTGAAGAGCTGAGCGGGTGTGCAGCCTGCGATGATGCTGTGGCCTGGAGGCTGGACGGTGACTTGCAGTGCACTGAGGTAGTGGCACCTGAAGAGCTGAGCGGGTGTGCAGCCTGCGATGATGCTGTGGCCTGGAGGCTGGACGGTGACTTGCGGTGCACTGAGTTAGTGGCACCTGAGGCACTGCGTCCGGCTGGGGCCTACCGCCACGTGGCGATGACTTGCGGTGCACTGAGGTAGGCCCACCTGATGAGCTGAGCGGGTGTGCAGCCTGCGATGATGCAGTGCGCCTGGAGGGCCGGACTGGAAAGGATTTGTCTGTTAGCCTGCTGGACCGCAGTGGAGGCCGGAGGGAGCAGTCAGCACACACAGAACTCCGTGGTGCGGTGCCGCAGGGTGCGCTGGGGGCCTGTTGCGCGGAGGCCAGCGATCGGCTGAGGAGGCTGCCAAGCTCGCGGGCCTCGGCCCTGAAGATTGCACCGGCACGTGGTGGGCCCTCTTGGAGACACGCCGGTGGCGGCAGGTGAGCAGTGAGGCCTGGGTGCGCCGGGGCGGGCAATCACCGCTGGGCGCTGGATGGGTCTGGGGACCAGCGGGCTGGGGTGCAGCAGGCGCACAGGCACCACCGGTCACGGCGGCAGCCTCGTGGCAGGGTGAGGGACGCCGCCCTGGCAGACACGCCCCTGCAGGCGATGACAAGTTGTGCGCCGGGTGGCGTGTGACGTAGGCTCCTCGTCACCGGTGTTAATTTGGCCGATGAAGGCCGTGTGTGTAGGCCTATGGTCAGGATATGGCGGACACAGAGACACACGCAGTAGTTACTTTGGTGGCCATCCCGGAAGTGAACCGCGCCCAGAGCCCCGGGCTATTTATTCACACTCCTACGCTGGACTGCCGTACGCCGGCCCAGCCCACTACGCTTACGCTTACAGGGGGGGGCGACATAGCTACATGTCCGAGGTCTTCCTCACTGCCTGAGGTAACATGGTTGCGTCCACTGTCCACAACACTACACACACCAGCTGTATATGTCCACATGGACATGTCTGTGCTCTGCATACTCATGACTGTCCAGCACATCACCGCCACACTTGGCATTGTGTACATTCTTATTCATGGGTCACTTGCCTCCTTCGCACATTCTTGGTTCCCACCTCTCCCCACATACTGCAATTGTGTGGCAGAGGGGCTATGCCCTTGTGGGTGGTTTGTCTACATGTCTGGCCCCTGTTACCACAGTTACTTGTGTTGTCGTGTCTGGTAGGTGGGCATGTTGGTTGGCATGTTGTATGTGATTTTGTTACGTGTGCATTCCCACAGTTGTGAGTTGTATGATTGTGGAGTTGAGGTGTGTGGTGTGTTCCGTTGGTACTTACCAACGAGGAGTCCATTTCCATAGGTGCCATCCTGAAAGCGCTGGTTGATGATGGACTGTCGGAAGATGTAGGAATCATGCACACTGCCTGGGAAGTTTGCGACGACATTGGTGAACAGTCCCCGGTGGTCCACTATTGCCTGCACATTGATGGAATGCGTGTGCTTTCTGTTGCGGTAATTGTGTGCAGTGTCGGCAGGGGGCACAAGTAGGACATGTGTGCAGTCAATTGCCCCCAACACGTGCAGGAAGCCAGCTATGGCGTAGAAGCCTTGCTTGGTCCCCAGCTGTTCCTGCGCAGTGTGGGGGAAGTGAAGGTGCTGGGGTATCAAGCTGATGATGGCATCCAAGACAGGTGTGAGGAACTTTGATAGGGCTCGCTGTGAGACTCCTCTGACTCAGGCAGTTGTTGGTTGGAAGGTACCAGAGGCCAACAAGTGCAGCACAGCCAGCAGCTTTGTCTGCGGAGGGATGTTGGTTGTCCGCTGTGTTGGTACCGTCAGCCTGTGGGCAATGTGGGTCATGATGCGGAGGATGGTTGTCCTTTTGAGCCTGTAGTGGGCAATGACTTCCTCTGGCGTTAAGTCTCTGAGGCTGGTGCGTTTTCGGAAGGTCCGCTGTCTTGTTCTGCGCTGCCTCGGTGGTAGTCCAGGGGGTTGGTCCGGGGGGTGGGGGTGGTCCTGGTGGTGGTGGCGGTGGGTGTTGCGGCCCTCTTGGGTCTCCAAGCTGCATGATTAGTAGCTCCATGGCATGTGTTGGTCTTCAGATGTGGCTCTGGGCTGGGCTCCCTTTCTACTGCAGGTTTTCATCCTACTTAAGACCAGAAAAAAGCAGGTCTTAAGTTCCTGCTGCTAACGCGCCTTATCGCATGTTTTAGGCCCGCATCGCCGATCTGGCTGGTCGTTGTGAATATCGCGAAGTGGTGTTATCGTGAGTTTTTGCACCGGAACGCCTACTCTGCATATGATTAGCGTTAGTTGTCGCTGTCAGCCTTGGCGATGTTTTTAGCGGCAGCTATCGCAGGAAAACTGACGATATGGGCTGTTAGCGCAGGCTTGTGAATAGGGTGATAAATCTATCGCCACTTTCGTGGCGGTAAAGTGCCGCTAAATCGGCGATGAGTCCTTGAGAATATGCCCCATGGACTCCACCAGAACGGGTCCGGACCTAGACCAGCGGCAGGACATTCAGCACAAGCGAACCGAGTCACAAAAGCAGCTGACGTCAGTATTTACTACATAGACTAGCAGCTCCTCATAGCAGGGGCAATGTCGATGCTCCGCACCTGATGCACACACCTGCACCAAACTGCCGTAAGTGCAAACAGTTACACAGTTGACTCAGCAGTCTCACCGTGAGAGCACCAATGCTGGCCTAACCGAGGTATCGTTGGCCTCCAAACATTCCCGTGAAATTAACACCTGCCTGGAGGAGGAAGACTTAATCATCCTGGGTATGATGGGGTTCAGCTTGACAATAGCACACCTGCCATCTTGGACTCACTCCTTTGGTCATTTAACAAAATCACATTCTTGGAGACTGGAGGGGCGGTGGAGCCGCTGTGATCATTCCAAATAAATTGTCAACTTTAACTACTAAAGCTTTTAGTACTTTACGATTAGATACTCCACCGGTCTGAAGAGTAACCCTGGGTGGAGTTGGCGTAGTTCCAAAGAGTTATGAAAAAAAATCAGTGGAACAGGAGCCCACGTCCTGCGGCCAGCCGAGGGTCCGTGTGCCTGGGACAGGGGGTCCCTCATGCCCAGGCAGGCTCCCAGATCCCCCCGGCCTGGCTGGGTTGAGAAGCAGGGACCGGGCCCGGGGGCTGGGTTTTGGGCAGGGCCTGGGGTGTGGGAGCCCCCGTCCTGCGGCCTGCCAAGGGTCCATCTGCCCGGGCCAGGGGTCCCTGGTGCCTGGGGAGGCTCCCCCCTCCCCGGCCTGGCTGGGTTCATAAGCAGGGACTGGTTCCGGGGCCTGGGCTCTGGCGGGCCCTGGGGTACAGGAGCCCATGTCCTGTGGCCAGCCAAGGGTCTGGGTGCCTGTCACGGGGGTCCATCGGGCCAGGGCAGGCATCCCCCGCTTCGCCTGCGTGTCAAGGTGCCTTCAAGCCCCGGGTCAGAGTTCTGTCGGGGGCCCCCCTTGCAGCCCCGTGCCCGAGACCCAGCTAAGGGCTCTGATGAGCCCCCAGGACGCAGAGCCCCCGAGCCCTCCAAAGGGCAGGCGGGAGCCCTCCCGCGAAGGCTCAGGCGGGCAGATTGGCGTCCTTCGGGCCCGGCCATCTGGTCGCGCCTTTCCCCTCGGCCATCTGGTTGCGCGCAATGCTTTCCAATGGGGCGACCAGATGGCCGGGCCGGCCTGGAAGTCCCGATGAGGGCTCGCCCACCTCCCCGATCCCAGCCAGGGCTCCAGGAGGTCGGGTGCCCCGGTGCCCTGGGTCCACTCCGTCACTTGGTGCGCACAGGTTACCAGAAAGAAGGGTAGCTTTCCTCCGGATCACTAGGGACAGGGTATGCCAGAACCGCTCCCGGGTCCCGGGCTGGCGGTTCTCAGCCGGGGACCAGATGGGCTAGGCCCGGGCAACACCTCCCCACTGCCCAGGGCTCCCTCCTCCGGCCCGCCGCGTGGCAAAGTGCCCGGGACGGGCTCCATCAGTCCTGGGCAGTCCTCCCCTGGGCGTCCGGGCCCGAGAGCTCTGGCCGGCTGCTCCCACCCCAGGCTCCGTCCCATGCCCTGGGCCCGGGCGGGCCTTCCCCAGCTTGGCTGGGTTCAGGATCAGAGGCCGGGGCCCTTGGTGGCCCGACGCAGGCCTGTGGAGGCCTCCCCCGTGCGGCCTGGCCCAGGACCGCTGGGCGGGCCCAGGGACGGGTTAAGCTCTGCCATGGGCCCAGGTCGGAGGTCCGTTGGGGACCCCCATTCTCCGCCCCGGGCCTGAGGCCCAGCTGGGGTCTCCGAGCCCCCGGGACGCAGAGCCCCTGTGTCCTGCATGGGCAGGCAGGAGCCCTCCGGTGAAGGCTCAGGGCGGGCAGATTGGCATCCTTCTGGCCCGGCCATCTGTTCTCCCCTTTCCCCTCAGCCATCTAGTCGCGCGCAATGCTTTCCAATGGGGCGACCAGATGGCCGGGTCGGCCTGGAAGTCCCGATGAGGGCTCGCCCGCCTCCCCAATCCCAGCCAGGGCTCCAGGAGGTCGGGTGCCCCTGTGCCCTGGGTCCCCTCCATCACTCGGTGCGCACGGGTTACCAAAAAGAAGGGTAGCTTTCCTCCGGATTACTTGGGACAGGGTGTGCCGGAACCGCTCCCGGGCTGTCGGTTCTCAGCCAGGGACCAGATGGGCTAGGCCCAGGCAACACTGCCCGGGGCTCCCTCCTCTGGCCCGCCGCGCGGCAAAGTGCCCGGGACGGGCTCCATCGGTCCTGGGCAGTCCTCCCCTGGGCGTCCGGGCCCAAGAGCTCTGGCCGGGTGCTCCTACCCCGGGCTCCGTCCCTCGCCCTGGGCCCGGGCAGGCCTTCCCCAGCTTGGCTGGGTTCAGGAGCAGAGGCCGGGGCCCTTGGTGGCCCAACGCAGGCTCGTGGAGGCCTCCCCCGTGTGGCCTGGATGGGTTAAGCTCCGCCATGGGCACGGGTCGGAGGTCCGCCGGGGACCCCCATTCTCAGCCCCGGGCCTGAGGCCCAGCTGGGGTCTCCGAGCCCCCAGGATGCAAAGCCCCCGAGCCCTGCATGGGCAGGCGGGAGCCCTCCGGTGAAGGCTCAGGGCGGGCAGATTGGCGTCCTTCTGACCCGGCCATCTGGTCGCGCCTTTCCCCTCGGCCATCTGGTTGCACGCAATGCTTTCCAATGGGGCGACCAGATGGCCGGGCTGGCCTGGAAGTCCCGATGAGGGCTCCGCCCGCCTCTCCTATCCCAGCCAGGGCTCCAGGAGGTCAGGCGCGTCCGTGCATTAGGTCCCCTCAGTCTATCGGTGCACACGGGTTACCATAAAGGGGGGTACCCTTCCTCCGGATTACTAGGGACAGGGTACTCCGAAACCCCTCTTGGCCTAGTTGTCCTCAGCCGGCAGCTGGACGGGCTGAGATGCCCCCCCCAGCCCGGGGCTCCGTCTCCCGGCCCAACGTGTGGTGTGGTGCCCAGGATGGGGCCCGCGGGCCCGGAGAGGCCTCACCTCTGCCCGGGAGCCCCAACGGGGTCCAGGGGCACCAGGCTCAGTCTCCTGGCCTGCCACTCTGCCAGGGGCCCGAGGCAGGGTTCTGCTGGGCCGGGGAGCCGCCCCCTGCTTGGCTGGGTTCAGGAGCTCCAGCCGGGGCCCTGGGGAGGGCGGCCTCCCCACCCTGGGCTCCGTACTCGGGCCTGCCACGTGGCAGGGTGGCAAGGGCCCTTGGTGGCCCAATGCAAGCTCGTGGAAGCCTCCCCCGTGCGGCCTGGATGGGTTAAGCTCCGCCATGGGCCTGGGTCGGAGGTCCACCGGGGACCCCCATTCTCAGCCTCGGGCCTGAGGCCCAGCTGGGGTCTCCGAGCCCCCGGGACGCAGAGCCCCCGA